>CP136889.1:14255008-16655008 GCA_033000465.1 Sciaenops ocellatus
CTGGTTTCACCGGTTCAGTCTAGCATTTTTTAGCTGCGCCAGCTGAAGTGTGATCATTTGCATTTCCACTGAGAACCCTAACAGGGTTTAATGCATTCTTTGATTACAAAGTCTGCGCCAATATGTGACTATTTTTGTATGCTTATTTGTTGGCAGATTGATTTAAAATATTGCAAAAAAAGTAAAAAACGCCTGTGGCAGCTGGGTTTGATGAAAAAGTGCAAGTGACAGGTGATTATTTCAGTTTGCGCTAACCTAAAAACCTCATACACTTTTATCAAGGTACACTCTTACCATTTTCCTGTCTGGGGAATGTGCTCATGCTGATTATTGTTGCTCACAATATCGTACAGCATCCTTACCATATCATAGTTCAGCATTCAATGCACAAACTCCCATGGCATGTGACAAATATGATTCCTTTTGGAGTAAACCAAATCTCTGCTTGTCACCTCAGCCAAACAAAAACATTTTGTCTCACGCTTCACCTGCTGTCCTTGTCCTTATCACTCCCCCACTCTCTAATCCACCCACTGCCTCGCCGTCTCACTCTCTCTCTCTGGTGGGGGTTCTTATAGATAGCTTCGCCTTATCAGGAAATCTGTTAGATGGCCCGTGGAGAATGGACCTGGAACTCCTCTAATCTTACATCGCTTGGTCAAAGTTTATAATCTGTCGTCACCTCGCTTAATGGGAAACTACTGGTGTTCTGGTTTTCACAGCATCACATTTCGCTAGTGTATGTCTGTGTTGGCTTTCTCATTTTCTCCATTTCATTTCATGTTATTGTGTGTTCTGATTTTCATTGCTTTGTTTGTCCCCTGTTCTTCAATTACCCAGGCCTGGCAATGCGTAACCATTAAACACAAATGTAACCAAGAAAAAAGGCAAAAAGGTTTTTTTTATTTTTTTGCTTCTTTTGAATGGCTTCACTTTTCAGTGAGGCTGAATAGACATGAAACTCCTATCGCGTTTCGTTTACGAGGGAATGAAGAGCTTCGATGTGGGAGTGAGGATAAAATAATTTCCTTCAAGAGAATCAGAATGGGTTGTTTGCATGGTTACAGAAATTGATGAATTTGAGGGTGTTTTTAAAAGCGAGGATATTGTATAATGTTCTACGCCTGAGAGGATCCCAAACCAATTCTACTGCTGCTAATATGAATGTTAGTCAGGGTATAGGGATAATTAATGTATATTATGGTGCAAGGGGATGTTTATTTTTGAACTGATGATACAGCTGGGATATAAATGTTGTCTCATAAACAGATAAAATTTGTGGAGTTGGTGTGCAGATGCTAACCAACTTCCCCTAGTATGATTTTCGATTAGATTTAAATCTTTCTTTTCTCACCTATTTCTTCTTCCAAATAATCCCCAACACACACTGCTGTAGCTGTTTTTATATTAATTCTCTTTTGTATTCAGCCGTACAACCAAATGTGGCCTCCAAAAGCCATAATCCATCCCCTGGTATCCTTTTTTATTTTTTGTCTGCTATTGAAGTGCAGACAGAACTTCCTGTTGAACGAAACACTACAACACATTCGTTCTGCTTCGACAAAAGCTCTTCTCTTTCTCACGTCACCACGTTTGTTCTCATCTTGTCTAATGACAAGCTGACGTCCTGGTTGGCATCACTTTCATGTCCCTGTAACAGGCCTGTCTGCATTGTCTTTATTTGACTTGTGACTATGCTATGACACTGTGATGGAGAGTCAGATTCCCATTTTTTTTTTTTTTTTTTTAACCCCCCCATCACACTTGTCTGACAGGGTTGACACGTAGCTCTTAAACTGCCAATCGCGTGTACCGGTAAGGCTGCATCCCTGCTGTTGCCGCTGTCTGCCTGTGTCTCACCCACAAACCAGGCTTTCCCCTTCAAATGCCAGTGGAAATGCACACACACACGGCTGAGTGACAAAATTGTATCTTCAGGGTGGGTGGATTGGAGTCTCTCCCTAGGGTGCAGTTTTGAGAACACACAGGGTCATTTGGGCTCTCTCTCTCTCTCTCTCTCTGTCTCTGTCTCTGTCTCTCTCTCTCTCTCTCTCTCTCTCTCTCTCTCTCTCTCTCTCTCTCTCTCTCTCTCTCTCTCTCTCTCTCTCTCTCTCTGTGTGTGTATGTGTGTGTGTGAGTGTGTGTATTGTCCCAAACACCCACAGTGTGTTAATACTGCTCCTCTGGGGAGATCTACAGTGCTGCCTGACGTGATTCACACTGACTGGGGGTGACCTTGAGAACTGGGACATACACACACACTGTCAGAACACTCCTTGCGCTAATTATTACCGTAACTGTTGTTGCTTTAGCTTGTTTCAGGACTCTTGCTGTAGTTTTTTTTTTTGACCTGTTCTCCTGCTTACTTTGCCCCCTTCAGGTGAATGTGACAGTTGACTACATCAGAGCAGCCACCGGTCCAGGAGAAAGCACCCCTGCCTTTGCAGAACGTACCTGCGCCACAGTCACCATTGGCGGCATGTAAGTAATGGGCCACATTATGCCTCTCTGAATGGTCTGCTTTCATTTTAGTCCGTTCTGTTCTATTCAGGTTTATTCTCCTAGTGTTGAACAGTTAAAAAGAGCTTGCTGCATGAATGAAACATGCCTTTTCTGTATTTGCAGTACACACTACTAAGCTTCCTGTAGGAGTTATGAATAAGCAGCCCTTACTGGCAGATCATACAGAATGTCATTTGTCGGTGTAAGAGACTTCACTGACACGTTTACATTTTATTTTATTAGCTGTATCCCTGCGTAAAACTTTAAAAGTTTGGTTCATCTGATGACACAGGATAATTATTTGTCAATGCATCAAACTTGTAATCTGGCTGTGAATCACAAAGTAACCTGAAAGTGCTTCTTTGTATTTTAATTTTCACAAGAAGGGTCGCCTCAGTGCAGCGCAAGCAATTATTTTCTCTATCTCCAAACACCGCTTTGAAGAAATCTGGTTTATCTGTTTGAAACATGTATTTTATACTGCACCACAGATATAAATGTTATTAAACTCAGAGGTTCAAATTTAATCAAAACCGGATAGAGGAGCTTTAATGCCACATGATTAAAATGAAGTCCGTTCTCACCCAAAGAACAGCTGAAAGCGTTCTCAGTCTGTATAACTCTCTGGTACGGAGCAGTTACGTGCACACATGGAGACATGAATCATCACATCAGCAGTATCTGACAGTATGTGCGTACACAGGGGTCAAGACCCGACCTCACGACCTGCCAATTATAACCCAGCGTTAACCAACTACACCAGCCATTCAGCTCCACAGATAACAGTTGGCGTGGCTCCCCCATGAATGTTGAGGTCAGGGGGGTGAGGCAGTCAGTGGGGTGGATGCTTTCGACCTTCTCTGACCTTGTCTGATGGTGTATTGTGTTACTCACAATTTCCTTGCTTGTGGTGGTAAGGGAGAAGAAACGAGTTTATAAAGCCATGCTTTACTTCAATCTGTGTTGGGGTGATAAGGTGAAGAAGTCAGAAGCAAACAGGAAGTCCTCTTTGTATGATATCCAACACCTAATACGTCTGAATTTAGATGGAATAAATACAAACTCTGAAAAAAATAAACTTTGCTATCTCCTTGCTTTGTGGTTCTCTTCTTGTTTTGGCCTGACTTGTTTATCCGAGTGATGACGTTGGTGTAGAAAAAGGTCAATGAAAACATTTTATCGGTGACAGCAAGGGCTGTAACAGTGCGTCAGGAGCCATGTCTGCACCGCGAGGTCAGACAAATGCACTCCATGACACAAGCTCAGTTCTAAATAGTTGTTTTTCTGTCCCTTCGTTCCTCCCCCCCACACCCACTTCAACCAGTACACTGATGTCTAAGGGCAAGGCAGTAAGTGCTGCATTAGGTACAACAATACTCCCCTCTTTCTGCCCTTCATCCTCTCTTCTGTACATCAGTAACACAGCGAGGTGGTGGTTAGTCAAGTGTGCAATGTCAACATTTAAGTGACCTTTGTTCCCCAGCAAAGCCACCTTTGGGATTTGTCATGCCCTTATTTTTTATTTTTTTTTGTTGAGCTAGCTCATTTTCATTTACAATTCTGTGTGAAGCCAGGGTTTTTTTTCCCTTTTTTTTTCTTGCTCGTTGCTTTTATTAAAGTAATCCCTCTCTCTACCCCCCCCCCCAGTAACATAGCGGAGGCACTGGTCAGTAAAGGCCTGGCCACAGTCATCAGATACAGACAGGATGACGACCAGCGCTCCTCCCACTACGACGAGCTGCTTGCCGCAGAGGCACGGTGAGGAACACGCATATGCACGCGCACCTTTTCACACAAAACACATCTTTTCCATGAACAGCTACACACATGACACAATTGGTCGTTCTCTCGAAGGCGCTTTTCTTTTTGCTTCAAATAAACACACGTGTGCACACGCCACTCATTTCTCTTACACAAACCCTTTTCATACACACTCACATTCTGCCATCCATGAGTTGTGCATGTCCTTGACAAATGTTGCTCTTGGGAAGTGGAGGAGAATTGACTATGACCTTGAGCCTTTTTTATTTTATTTTATTTTTTTGTCAAATTGCTTTTACATTTGCTGTTGCACCCAACACTGCGCAGGTGAAGCAACTCACGTATTTTTCTAAATTTATTTTCGTAGTGACACCATCGTAAGTCACAGCCTATCGCAGCTGTTGCTACGTTTTTTCCCCAGGAAGCATGTCGTTGCTCTCATATATTCACTCATACGTGTATTGGCAGCTTTTTTTTCCCCTTTTTACATACATGCCTGGACACACATACACCTTCCCAAGAGCTGGACGCTAAATCAGAGGCTCTCTTTACACAGCCCCTATGAATATAATTATATGGAGGTGCAGTGGAGAGATTTAGTACGAGCTTTATTACTCTGCCATAGATTAAGATCTGCTGGCTATAGGTAGAGCAGATGCAGCCACAGCCTCTTTTTATAGGACTAACTCTTTCACTCCCTTTTCTCTCAAGCAGTGTCACTGCCCACCCGCCCTCTTTTTCTGCTCTCTCCCTCCTCCTGCTTTCCTCCTTTTTCACATTTTGTCCTTCTTTCCACTTAGCTGTTTTCAGTTTTGTCCTTGCTCTTCTGTGTCTTCTCTTCTCCCATTTCTCTTCCACCGCCCCCCCACCCACCCTTTTTTCTTTCTTGCTCTCTCTCTATCTCCGTGTCCCTGGTGGGGTCTTATTAGAGTTGATGAGAGGTTTCTGTCTATAGCCTTGGTTTTTATTTTTAGTTCTCAGTGCACGAGGCCGTGTGCCACGCAGCCTTCAAGAAACCTCCTCCTGGCTATTAAATGCGACGTATACTGTACATGCTTGCATAAATGTACATGCTCCATCTTAGAAGCAATGGTCTGCTTCCCAGTGACCCATAGGTGGCATAATTCGACCCCAGAGCCTCAGCCTCATCTTCATCTCATTTGGCCCTTGAGGCTTTTAAAAGCAGCGATCACCATAACCAGTCATCATCGCTAAACCCCTTAGCTGGCTCCAAAGAAGCAACCCTTGTCTCTCTGTTTCTCCTCTTCCCTCCATTCTAACATTAGTATCTCTTCCATTATAATTTCTCGATCACCATTTCCACTTTTCATTTCAAGCCTATAGATTTTCTTGGTGCAGGGGTGAAAAAATCCTCCCTCTAGCGCTTCCAGTTGAGCCGTAATAGCAGTTCAGGGAAGAGAAACTGGTATGAATTTACACCTACTTCACAAAGCCACAATGGCTCCCTCTTCATATCTTCAGTGATTACTCAAAGAGCTCCCATTTCTCCAGGTCCGTTTAAGCCTCCAGCTTTATGCTTTTTCTCGATGTATTATGATATTGCTTGAGCTGTTGGTGACGTTTTTTTTTTTTTTTGTGTGTGTGTGTGGTTTGACTGACTTGTAGAGCCATCAAGAACGGGAAAGGGCTGCACAGCAAGAAGGAGGTTCCCATCCACAGAGTGGCTGATATCTCTGGGGTAAGTATATTTTTTACACAAGGGTAGTGAGTAATAGGACATGTATCTCTCAAATCGAATATTTTTAACTGTGGACTAATTTTCTCACAACCCCCATGACGCTCAAAATGTCATCAATGCCCAAAAGCCACTGAATTGTTCTATCACGCACAGTAATACTCAGAAGACGATCTATAATCTTCGACTCACACCGCCCCTCCGCCACGTCCCTGATCCTCACAGCCGGTTTCCTCATCTCAAAGAAACTTAAGAGACCTCTAAAAATAATCAGCGCCATTAATAAAACTATCAGTGGTGCTCGGTCCTGGCTTGTTTACGTGTGCCCAGGGGCTTGATAGAGGCATCATTTGGCTAATGAAGCCTGATTGGGAGTGCTCACCAAATGAACATTAGCATGGGGAATCCATAAAACCTCTCAGTAACGAATAACGGGGGGGATTGGTAGCCATTCGTTTTTTAAGCATGTTTTTGTTCTCACGACCCTGGAAGCTGGGCTTTAAATTTGATCCCTATGATGTGTCCTCTGTCCTCTGTTCACCCCGTGCTCACACTCTTCTCCGATGTGTAATTCAGGCATGTTTCAGTTGCATGTTTTATGCATTTTAGTTTCTCCGTTTCTGACAAAGCCATCTCTTGAGTTTCCATTACACATCGCAAGAGATGTAGTCTTACACGACCACTGGCTGTCACAGTCCACTTCCACACCCAAGTGCAGTTCTTTATCATCTCACTATACGCTGCAGTGTTGTAGCTGTCCAGAGTTGTCAAACTGAGTGGCCGGGTTAGATGTGGTCACGTGGAGAGCAGAGCAGAGCAGTGGAAAGTGCGATGAACCGAAATGTGTGCCGATGACACTGATACAAAGCTTAAATGCTGGCACTGGTCATTGTTGCTTGCTAGGTACTGTTCCTGCTCTTGGCTTATTTTTAACATTGTATTATTCTCACACCACCCAAGGGAGAAAATGAGGTCGGACAGTCAGGTGGTGGATAAGTCACCCTTTTTGTACCTGGGCGAAAATGTGATAACGTCTTGCATAACTTTCTGCAGATTAGTTAATTGTTTTACTATATCTTTTTCAGTGTATTTTATTTAATTTCCGCCAATTATTAACGGCCAATTTGCACGTTAGTGTGACTTTTGTCTCCGCTAACACCCCTTTGTCATATGGACTTTGTTAACCTCCTGAGATACCACCCCTGCCCACATAGCCTACCTGACCAACTTGTAGTGCAACAACAAATACATGGTCCCTCAAATGACCACAGCTCGGGCCATTGACCTCCATGTTATCACCCTCACTCATTGGTAGATTCTTTTTTAAATCTCACAACAAAATGTTGCCAAACCACCACCACCCAACGAAAGTTCCATTCTTCTATTCAGAATTGTTCGAGTGCCTCCACATATCTCCATACTTGTTGAATAGCCAACTCATATACATTTTGATAAGCCACTGCATGATCTACCGTGAACTTCAGAAACATTAGTGCCTCATTGTCTCTCTCAGTTGGGCTCTCTTGTAGCACTTGCACTTGTAGGCTCTAGAGAGACATTTGGTTAAATTAATCAGGCTCTCTTTTTTTGTATTTTCCTTTTTTTTCTCTTTAAAGCTCAGAGTGGTCCATCAGAGTTGGTGGTCATGTACAAGCTCTGCAGGTTGCTGGTAAAGTGTCATGACCTTGCATTTGAACGAAGGCATCGAGCCAAGTTATTAAAGCTCTTAACACCAACACGACTTTAGTGTCTGAGTAATAAGTCTGACATTGCTCTGCATAACTACTCTCAGATGTTATGCTGTTCCACGTTGTCATCATCGTAACCTCCCTATGTCTTATTGTGTCAGCAGGACAGATAAATTATTGGACCTTGTAAAAATAATTATGACAGGGAATTGTTGTGCTGACTGAGCAGCCCTGTGCTATTTCATCAGGGGTTTTAGTGCAGTTTATACTTATAAACCCACTGAACTTAACTGGCTGAATTGACCACTCTATGTGCAGCAATGACTTGGGAGTAGTTTCAGGAGGAGGTGCTCAATAATTAATTTACTTTAATAACAAATGAGAAAAAGCATTATATCCCCCCCTCTCCACTTCCAACTGGAAATTTTAAAATGTCTCACTCATTAAAAACTGTCCCAGTAACCGAGCAAAGGCCACGGTGGTCTTTACATTTTAACACGATTGTGCTGTGTCATGCATTTGTGTGTGACATCAGCCCTGTAAAGCTCCGCAAAAACACTCCCCTATTAACGCCACAGTGTCAGTGGTTTAGGTCAGCACCATTATATGCAGCTGCAACTCCTCCCCTCTCCCAGCATTTCTAATAACACACACACACACACACACACACACACACACACACACACACACACACACACACACACACACACACACACACACACACACACACACACACACACACACACACACACACACAGGATTTTCTGCACAGTCCAGGATCGTTGCCAGTCAGTGCCGGTAGGCGTGTGCATGCGCATGCACCAGTTGTTTGGCTAGGCTAATGTAATGAGCATTCTAAAGGACCAAAATAGCAACCCCCCACCTCTTTTCTTTTCCTTTTCTCCTCTCTGATACACGCCCACACACAGCTGTACACGTGCACAGGCGCACCCCCACTCACACACACACACACACACACACACGGAAATACACACTCCCATACGTCAGCATCCTTCAGCTCGGCGGTAGAGGTTTGCCGAAAGGGATTATGTACATTGAGTGGGATGCAGTCACAAATAGAGCAGAGATAGGTTTATAAATGTATAGTGTAGGAGATGAACAGAGGTGGTGGGAGGAGAGTGGATAAAGCACTTGACTCACCTCGTACCTCCAAAGGTTGCATAATGAGGTCCTCTCTCTCATGTCTCTTCTTCTTTTTTTTTTTTCTGAACCAAGTTAGACTGCACAGCCCACTCACTGCAGGTGCTGCAAATGTGTTTGTGTGAACGACAGAATGTTTGGTTCTGTTGTCTCCCACTCAAGGGGCTATTTTGGACGGCAGTGGGCGAAGTTCAGGTGGTGCATCTTATGGCTAAAGCACGTACCCTTTACTCACAACGTCATGTGTTTGAGTCCCCCTTGTGATGTCAATCTTTTCTGTTGCTGCTCTTCGTGTTTGTGTACCAGTCCTTTATAAAAAAAAAAAAAAATTAAAAAAAAGGAAAGAAAATCGAGTGATATTTTGGGTTTTATCAGTGTGAGCTCTCACATTTACTTGCAGTAGAAAATGGAGAATGCTTCCTTGTTTGAACCCCCTCCTTCCCTTCACGCCTTAGCTCTTACTCCCATGGACACACACACTCACAAACACAGCACACTGGTCCATGACTGAGTGATCTGTTGTGCCTACATGCTCCTGCCTGGAGTAGGCGCATATTAAATTATTTTTTTTTATCATTTATGAATCTACCGCAGCCAGTGCATCACCAGCCCTGCTTGAGTACCCACGATTTGACTCTGCTTGTAATTTTGGCCCGGGCACAACAATAAGCTAGAGCTAGTGACTCACCCTTGCAGACAGGGATGGAGGCAGGAGGGGAGAGAATTATTTTTGCTTGCACGGGTGTTCCAGACGTGTCATAGAGAAGCAGGGCGGACTTCATTAGGCCTGACCAAAATTTAAAGATGCCTGGAAAAAGCCCACAGATTCCGTCGTCAATGAACCTATTTAGTCCGTCTTGTCTATTTTCATTTGGCTGAGTTTTTTTTGGTGCTTTATCCAGGTTGAGTTAGTCACACTTTCTGTAACAGATATTTTTAATGTTTTATTTTCAACAAGCCCAGTAATAACTCAACATATAAAAAGTCTCAGTTTTATTATTTGATAATCAGATATCAGGAAATCCATTAGATTATAAATAGTGTCTTTGCTTTACAACTGTTTACAAATATTAAAAGCTACATCATCAGATTTGGCTCAATAAATTCTATGAGAAAGTCACGTAGCATCAAATTGTGCACTAATCTCAGCTCTTGTTCTTTTTTTGTCCATTAGGAGACACAGAAAGCCAAGCAGTTCTTGCCCTTCCTGCAGAGGGCTGGCCGGTCAGAAGCTGTGGTAGAATATGTCTTCAGCGGCTCCCGCCTCAAGCTGTACATGCCCAAAGAGACCTGCCTCATCACATTCCTCCTTGCCGGTGAGTCCCTTTCTGGCGCAAAGGTCTTCCCTCTGTGACCTCTAACCAGCTCACTTAGATGCTGCCATGTAAAAATTAATTGGCATATCCAAACAGTGTGCGTATGTGTGTGTGTGTGTGTGTATTGGCTCAAATACATATTTGCCAAATGGAGACACCTGCCACCTGCCCTTACAGGGCAAAGGGGTAGCAGGGTATGTTGCACCAGCCACAGTCCCGCTCTCTTTCAAAACACCGGGGTTGGCGTGAAGCATGTGTCCCCTTTGACCCCACCTTCCCCTCTCTGGCTCTCTGCCAGGGTTGAAATAGACTTGTGCTCTGCTCGCCACGTCTTTTCTGTTTTGCCGCAGTGGTCATCTTCATTAGAAACTGGCCACCGTGTCGAGGTAAAAGGAGGTTTTAAACTCCAGTGGTTGGGCAGGTTTTAACACTGTATGCGTAAAAGATCTTTTTTTCTGTCTGTCTTTTATTTAAAGTATTTGAGAAGGTCACTGTGAAAACTTTATGTTCAGAAAGTACAGCTGTACCTTTTGGCATTCACAAACAGTCAGTTTATCCGTGAGTTTGGTTTCGTTCGTCTCCTACCTGATGTAATACAGCTGCAACAATTAGTCGACAGATTAATTAGCAACTATGTTGATTTGAAAAAAGAAAACTTCCAGCTTCTCAAATGTGAGAATTTGACTGATTTCCTTTTCATATATGATTTATATGAACATATTTGGTTTTAGATTGCTCAAATAAAATAAGCATCAGCCTGGGTTGTCAAATAAAATAACAGGATTTTCCCTTCTTTTCTGACTACTTGATTAATCGAGAAAATAATTGGCAGATTAATAGTTAATGAAAATAATCCATCCGCGAATGAGTCCATTCTTTTAGCTTTTCCAATTTTCAGCATGAGAAAGTAGCAGTAGTTTAGGGCAAGATGCAGATGGGATGAAATACAGACTGTTTGATAGCAGGTCTAGTCATTTATTTCGGCTCCCTGACTGTCTTGACAGTTTGCGCTAGTAATAAAAACACTGAGACTGTATCTTTGGCAGCCAACAATGATTTGCACATCCTCCCAGATCATGGGAATGGTGAGAATGCTTATCCCTTCCCCAGCAGATGATGCTCTTTGTTATAGTTGCAATAAAAATCTGTTTCAATCCATCTCCATTTCAGTCCGACATTTGCCAGCCGTACAGTTCCTCTACATTTCCAGTCGGACAAACACCATATATTTATGACAAACACTCAGATTCAGTTTAATTATGCGTGGTTAAATCGTCGATGCATTAATTAATTTTGTAATTTGCTTCTGATTGTCTTTGCTATCCGCTGATGGTTTTTGTAATTACATTTTTTTTTTTTTTTTTCTGCCGCCCGCTACAAGATGTATTGACACGACCTCCGCCAATAAGCAATCTGCATATAGCGCCATATAAGATTTTTTTTTTTTTTTTTTACACTCCTTTGTGTTTGACAGTTCCCCCCCTAATGAGATGTCAGGTGTGTGTGAGAGATGGTGTTTACATAGTCAGCCTACTTTTGGAATGATTTTATTCAATCAAAGGTTATTAGAAAATCCTAAGAAGCACATTAGAGCTGATGTCCCCTGAGCGTATTTGATTAAGGTCCCCAGAAGAAAAGATTCATCTGCTGGATGAGACGACAAGTATTGTCTTTAATATACACATTAGGCTGAATTAGCTCTGATTGATACAAATGATCCCCTTTCCAATTTTGTGTATTTTTAACTATTACAATAAGAGTCCTCTGTATCTCTCCAAGAGCCCCCTTGTGTGTGTCTCCCTATAGGTGTGTGAGTGCTTTTTCTTGTCTCATTTTTTCTTTCATCTTGTTTTTTTTTTTTTTTTTCCCTCTGTCTCAAAGATGGGATATTTATGAGATAAAATATTATGTCTGGTGGGTCAGGGCCTCAGTGTTTCCTTGCATGTATGTTGTTGTACGTACGTTTTTTCCTTATGCGATAGCTGATGTTAAACTTTTAACCATACATGAAATGAAGCCCTTAGGCACAAGCAGTCCTTTTCATTATCTCTCCAACTCTAATCTCCCAAGCGCTCCCTATCTCCTTCCACTTTCTCTTTCCTGTCAAAGTTATCTTTCCGTGTTTTATTCACCCATCTGCACCAATGGGCTGTGTTTGAAATGACACATACATGATAAATTGGCTGCCCTGAGCCTCTTGTGTTTATCTGTGTATGAAACAGCAGAAACCCTTCGGACCTTTTCTCTTTAAACTATCACATATCTGCGACAGATAATGAGGTGTGTTCAGAGCAGATCTTAGTTATGCGTGTTTCAGATACTGTATGCTCTTATTTTTAAGTTAAATAGGCCTGTCGTCTTCAGTAGCAGTGATATAAGGATTGTACCATGTACAGTTCCCCATGTTATAGTTGTATACATGAATACCCCTTATACATAATGCATCAAAAGACTTGTTAATTAGCCTCCATAATGCATAATGTATTATAGCTATAGTGGTAAAGTAAACTTTTTCAAGTTCCCGTATTATAATTGTCTTATTCATTTTGTATTTAAAAAAAATGAGTTACTTTTAAGTTGCTCTGAGTAAATATTGACCAGAATCAGGCAAATGGAGACAATATTCTAAAAAGGATAAAGTGTGCCTGTTTTAAAACAAGTATTGCATTAGTCATTTCTTTTATTAGCCATGTTCTCTTCATACTGTATTCATCATGGCCAAATTTTTAGCTTTTAACAATGTCGTGGGAGGCCATTGAAGAACAAAATGTTGACAGTAGAGCTGCAAAGGAAGTGTTCCCAAGGCAGTAAGTGACGTAACACAGCAAGTCAAAACTATCATGCCAAAAACTCAATCATTGAACTCATAGCTTGCTTATCCAGCACGGTTTTCCCTTGTTTTAGACATATTATTCGTCCTGATTTAATAATCATTGCAAGGACTTTTTTCCTCCAGTGAGGCACCTCAGTATCTTTGCCGCTTTTAGTCTTCTTCCGTTCCCAGAGTTTTCCTTGATGGATAAAGACAGTGCTTTAAGATAAATGGGAGGTGAGGAAACAAAGGGTAGCAAGAGAAGCCCGTGCTTCAAAGAGGGCCGGAGGTGCGCTTCAGGAGTTGAAGGGAAGTTCCCTTTCCTCTCCTCCCACATCACCTTTCCTTTCTTCTCCTCTCACTTGCCGGCCTCATGTTGTCACTTCCGTATGCAAGTTTGATAAAGGGTAAAGGAGTCATCCAGTTTCTGAAGACGGAAAGGTGGGCCTTCCACACAGGAAAGGGATTTGAGAGTAGTAGGGGGTGAGGAGGGTTGGAAGGATGATGAAAGGAGGCGGAGGAGAAGTAAGAGCTGTGGAGGCAGAAAGGACAGGGGAGGGCAAAGAGAAGACAAAAAAAAAGTACAATTGATGTGAAGTATGTGGGTATAAAGGCCTGTTGAAGCTAAGGGAGACCAAGCAGTGAAAAGGCTGTAAAAGTTTACTAGCTTCAATAGCTTTCACAGAGTTTTAGACGGAGGCCACAGCAGGTGAAGTGTACTTTGAAAGTTACTCAGAAAGGTATGTTGAGCAGCAGTCTGTCAGAAAGATGAAACACCCATCACTCGGACACAAAGATTTACAGTGTCAGCAAGAAGCATTAGCCATCACAGTGTGTGGCTGGGTGCGATATGTCTGATTTTTGATATGAGTGTGTATATGGTTGTATTGTATGTGTGTGTGTGTGTGTGTACACACCCGTGTGCTGGTACACTTCTTGAAGTGTGTGAGTGCAGATGGAAAGATGGTGAAGTGGAGCAGAAAATATGTAGACTTGTTCCCTTTTTAAAAATATGCCTGCAAAAAAAGGGTTTAGCATAGTAAGTTGGTCAGAAAGTCTGCAAATAAAATGCACAGCGTGTGCTTTCCTGTGCGACATCCACATATTGGTGTCCTTATGTGTGACTGCAGCGCTGCATTTCATTGAGATGCACTTGTTAATAGAAACCTGGGACTACGGCCTTTTTTGGGGCCTTGAGACACATTTCAAGGTCTGCTACAGAACAAAGTTGCCAGTAAGGAAGACATAACAACTTCACTTAATACCACTTCATTGGCATTACATTTACCGCAGTATGAGCTATAATCTTGAACCTAAATATGGTACAGGAGCTGCATACGCCTACAGCAAAGCAATCATCCACCATAGCTGCTGCTACTGGAGGGAAAAAAAAATTAGTTATTGCTGGAAATTTGCTCACGTCTAACCGACAACTAATACTTAACATTATTAAATTACAAATTGAGTTTGCTGTGCATGAGGAAAAAAAAGTGAATTTCATTAGAGATGGCTGCTCTCTACTAAAGGTGACATCAGAGTTGTGCTTTACTGAATTGGGCCCTGCAAGTAAACTGAAAAAAACAAAACAAGGTACTTTACTTTAAAAATGGAAAAGATGCTTCCTCGTTGATGATTTTATGAATCAAATATTAGAAATGTAATGTTTTAAAAGATTTCCTCTGTACGGTCATGTGCTTTGGAGGAACGGACGTAGCACTGCGGAAGCCTCGTCTGGGGTAATGAGGCCTCCCGTTAGAGCACTGGTAGTGAGATAATGTTGAGAAGGAAGGACGAATAGGGAGGATAAAGGGAAGGAGAGTCAAATAATCCTAGGATTTTCTCGAACAGCATGCTCCCTCATATGCCTCCTATTCATTCATCAGCCCTCTTTAACCTCCATGTCCACCTGTATCTTTCACCCACCGCTGAACTTCCTGCCACGGAGGTTGAGATATTCAAAGAGAGGATAGACATGCAGGGAACATTAATACAGTTAATAATTATTAAGAAACACATTTAAATCAAATGATATTGGTATTGAGGGCTGAAATAACACACAAATATACGCACTCACACCCCCAGCTTTTAGATCTTTGTTTGTTTGCCTGTCACAGCACTAATTATGTCCTGTCAACAGGCTGTCAAAAATCTAGAATTAGTAACTTAATAAAATTAAAAGAGATAGACACTAAAGGCATTCATATTGAGTTTACTGTATCCTGCAAGTATCCATTTCTACCTGCAGACATGCCAGAGTGAGAAAATGAAGCATCTGGCACGTTGTGAGCCTAAAGTTAGAGGCTAATCAATATGGACATTATTAGTATAGGAATTTGCGGCATGATGTATGTTTGCATAAATTGCAGCAATGACATTAATGCACACCAGCCACACATCGCCACATTTCTCCCTCCAGACCCATTCCTACAAGATGAAGCTCATTATCTCGGCTTGGTTGGGAGAGGAAGAGAGGTCGACTCAATCGTGTTCCAGCTACATGTAGGATCGACTGAAAACGCATTCATTCAGTCACAAAGCATTAAAAAAATATGAGAAAGAAACTGCCTTGCCTGGCAATGAATGCATATGAATTCATCCAATTAGTTCTGGTTCCTGAGAGGAATTACAAGTAGAAAGAAGATCATTTCACGCTGGCACTCTACTGGCATTGTTTCTTTAAGTGCATCTTAATGGCTGGAGTATCAGATTACTCTCACTCGAGTTGTTTGTATGGCAGTTAGATTATGACACAACGGTTAAAGGAATAGTTCAGATATTTTGGGAAATGCACACATTAGCTTTCTTGCTCAAGAATCAGATGAGAACATTGATACTGTCATATCTGCCTACTAGATATGAAGCTGGATGCGGAGCATAGCTTAGCTTACCTACCAGCTCATGTTATCTCATTTGTTTAATATGCATGAGTCTGCCTGAGTGTAAAGGTGAAAGGTTAAGTTTTTTTTATATATATATATATATATATATATATATATATATATATATATATGTAGAGGTGGAGATGTTAAAAGAAATTTAGGGACTGATGACATGGCAGTTGCTGAGGAGTCTATACAGATGAAGGAACGTTTTTTTCTTTTTTGGTGGGGGGGGGGGGGGACTACCGCGTGTGCGTGTTTGACTGAGCAAGAAAGCTTTGTGTGTGTTTGAGCTTGGAGGACAGGCAGTATTTCATGAGGTATATGGCTGGCTCTGAATCACAGATTAAAATGTTACATCTTCTCCACAGGGCCCTCCCTTTACCTCTCTCTCTCTGAGCCTGAGCTCTACACAGAGGAATGGGGGGGAAAAAAGCATGGTGGGACAAGGGGGGCAGAAGTGATACAAACCTAGAGCGATATTAAATGAAATGGTGATTGCTTGTTGTCTTTTAGAAGGTGGTTTGCAGAATTTGGAAACGGCATGAATTGCTTCTTTACTCTGTTCTTTCTGTTGTGCATTCTTTGGTGGACTGAGAGTCCTTGCTAACTCTATTCTAAATGTAACATCCGTGTACCGCAGACCAAATATGATGATTGGTGTGATGTATAGTGGATTGACGTTTGAGCTTCAGGACTGTGTGTGCGCAAGATGCTGTACAACAGCGTTGTGTGTTATGTGTGTGTGATGTCACAAGGGATCAGTGTGTGTCTTGTCTTGTATCTAAGATCAGATAAGATGGGTATCCTGTAGTTTGACCCAGATGTTTATCTCAGTGTCAGGCGTGAGTTATGTATCATGGCGCAGGTTAAAATTGGCCGTGCTAATTGACTTCTTGGCTTGGTTTAAATGCTGCAGGGAGGAGGCTACTGTGTGTGTGTGTGTGTGTGTGTGTGTGTGTGTGTGTGTGTGTGTGTGTGTGTGTGTGTGTGTGTGTGTGTGTGTGTGTGTGTGTGTGTGTGTGTGTGTGTGTGTGAGAGAAAGAGAGTCTCAGGATATTGAGCGCAGTTGGGAAAGCAGTAGGTTATTTGAGGATAGCATGCTGTGCGCAACTTTTTATATGGGATTAATATTTGATCTATTATAACCTATTATGTTTTTGGATTCGTTTTTGTCTTCATAAGAGCTCGGGCTGGGTTATGAATTGTTGCTGACGTAGGCCTGAAAATCCCTTTTGAGATATTGTACTGTATGTGCTACACAATTAAAACTTGACTCTATTCCCGTGTAGTCTATTCAGTGGATTATGTCTGAAAAACACAGTTCCAGCCCTTATCATAGCTCTGGCCAACCAATCTTCCTCCCTGCAATTACTTCATACACCATTTTTTGCAGTCTGCAGTATTTACCTCTCCCACTGTCTTTCCTCTCTCATCTTCCTTTTTTATTCAGCCTCCTCCTCCTCTTTTCTTTATTCTGGCACTGCTGTAGCCACAGTGTCCCACGTGGAAGCCCTGTCCTGGTCCACTTCTATAAATACTTTCAGATGATCTTGGCCATCAGTGTCTCCTCCTCCTGCTTCTCCTCCTCCTCCTTCTCCTCCTCTGCCACCTTTCTGCTCTTCGGCAAGCTTTTTATTGTATTTTGATGTTGGATCACAGTGTAATACATCATAGAATACCCACAATAAAACTATATTCAAGCACAGTATAATATAGAGTACAAGATGTTTACAATAGCATTGTTGTACACGTTTATCAGTTATAAAGCAGTTCTTTATTAAACCTGTTTGTTACTGTTATGTTAGCATGTTTATCCTAATTATTTCTTTCCTACTGTGTCTAAATCTTTTTTTTAATAGCTCCATAGAATTTTACATTCACCGTTTTGCAAAAATATTACTGCGAGAGTAAAAAGGTGCAAATAGTTTAGTAGAAAATGAAAATTTGGATATCTAATTGGTTTTAATGCTCTCTGCTGTATACTGAAGACCTTTTATGTCTTACAGACAGTTGACTCAACAGTTCTTCATAACTCTTTGGTGCTGACTGTCCTGTGAACTCATTTTGCCTTTCCTGGGTCATTTTCTCTTCGCTCGCTGCCAGTGTGAATACGCTGATGTCTCCTGTTCTTGTTCTCATAAATGGGACAGACATGGGCAGAGTTTTCTGTAGGGAACAGAAAGTACTAAACAAAAAACAGCTAAAAAAAAAAAAGTCAGTAGGTTCTTTTTATATAGTTGCAAGGAAACTAATTTTTGCCAGTCAGGTTAGCTGACTTAATTTCAGTTAATCTGGCTGTGGTGGTATTCTTAGTTAATTTACCTAGTGACAGTTTTCTGGGACTGACAGTCACTTAATCTGGATCTTTTTACTTACTGCTAACATTAAAAAGATATAAAAAGCATCCTAGGGGCGTCCCACTAGCTCAGGGCCTAGGTTTGGTTCTGGCCAGTAGCCCTTTACTGCATGTCCTCCCCTCTCTCTCGCTGCCTATTTTCATCGAATGCCAATAAAAGGCAAAACAAATTTAAAAACATGATCCTAGTCAGTTACAAATCCAGTTATGTATTTTAAAGGGGCCTGAGATAAAACCCCTGCAAGATTTTAGCATTCTGAATGCAGTATAAAAAGAATAATCATGCAAATGTCGCTTGTATAGCTGATCCGACGAGATTTCCTCTGTTAGAACTTAGAGGGAACAGCAGCTAAGGTTTAGACATACCTGGTACACAGTGTACCAGTTTAATGTCACTGGAAAGCCCTGCTGTATTGACAAGTATTAAGATGTACGTTGTTCTTATTTTGGAAAAAATCTTTAAACATTAAGACTGGGTTTATGATGTAATGTCATCCCCTAATTTAAGAAACACATCATCTAATACGTTCTTAGGTACGCACTAATATTCCAAGCACTTTAATTTGTCACATTGCAAGAGCTCAGCAGCATTTTCTTGGGCCGAAAGTCTGAGAAACACTCTATATGAATACATCACCAGTAAAAGGGAACCCAGGAGGACATGTCAAATTTCCATGGAAAATGAGTCAAAGCCAGAATCATCTTATTGCACATATCTGTCACACCAGTGAAGCTCATTAAATTCAACATGAAGCGGGAGACAAAAGGAAGACCCTAAGAGAGAGAGCTGTTGCTTTATTAGTACACTGCTGGAGGGTGAACGCCCAACCGAAACTGTCATTAGTTACTCTGCATAAATCAATACAGCATCAACCTTCTTGCTAGTGTACTAATTAATTCAAGAATGTGAGGAGAGAATTACTTGACAGATAAACATATAGCTACTGTTAAAGGTCCATTGAGTGAGATATATGGCAATTAACTGGTAGTATATGGCGCATGTTTTAATTGGTGTATATTTACCTACAAATGCGTATTATATTACCTTAGAGTGAGCTCTTTATATCTACTGAAGAGGCAGGGCCTCTTCTGTAGAGTCTGCCATGTTACACTGTATGTTTTTACAGTAGTCCAGAATAGACAAACCCAGCACTGGCTCTAGAAAGCCTGTTTTTTTGCAAGTTTTGCAGCCGTTATAATTTGAGCCTCATGGTTGGAAGGGTGATGATGCGAGTGCTATTCAGTTGGTTGCAGTCTTCAACATCGCCGCTAGATGGCACTAAATCCTACACGCTAGCCCTTTTAAAGTATTCTTTATACTTGCAGTTTATTGCAGGCACGCCTCAGTGTACGCCTCGGCTAACAACGCATGAACATACAGTATATCAATTCCTAAGGGGTACAAGACACAAAAGAAGTGAGCCTCAATTGAAGCATGGTGTGCTCCTCCAATAGGTGCTTTTCATGCAAAATTTATAGTGTATGTGTGTGTAAGGACTTTGTACAAAGCCTAAACTTTCTTTAACGGTAAGATGAACACAGTCCCTTACAGCCCAGCTACACTCACCTTCAAATAGAGAAATTCTCTCTCCTCTCTGTTATGCATATACCTTTCTTGCATACACCTCCTTTTATCACAGTATATTTCTTTAAACAGAGTGAACATGTAGGACTGATAATCTCGCAGCGCCTTTATACCCACTCATTCCTTTTTCTCCCCACCTCTGCCCTGAAGCTTATTCATTCCTACCTGAACCCTGCTAGAAAGCCTCGACAGACCTACCAAAGTCGACATCGTGGGGGTCCAAAAGATACAAATTCCAGCAAGGCTGTCTTTTCAGGGGAAACGGGTGACACAGAAACACTTGCAGTCAGGATCGACTCCTTGATGACCAATTATCCATTGAGTGCCGACAACAGGGTAGTCGGTCAAGCTGTGTCGTGCCACTGGCTTGCCTTTGTGAGATAGTGTGGCTCAGCAATTTTGACCTTGACCTGTTAAGAGGGATGAGAATGATGCTCAACGCTGCATCAGTTATTCGGAGCAGAAGTCCTGAAAATTGTGGATACAAGTCTGTTCATCGTCTTACAGATATTTGTATTATTTTCTGTGTTATTATTCAATATTCCAAATATTTCTTGTGGTCTTTTTCGATTTGTCCAAACTAAATTATGGTGAAAGTATTTTGGATGTCAAGCTGTTTCTTTTGATTAGTTGCTGTGCTGACCTTTAACTCTTGCAATTGTGTTGTCTTTGGCTAGGTATTGAATGTCCACGCAGTTCCAGGAATATGCCTGGAGGGATGCAGGTGGCTGAACCCTTCAGTGACGAGGCCATGCTGTTCACCAAAGAGCTGGTGCTGCAACGGGAGGTAAGCAGGACAGCAGGACATTCTGGCCCCGGTTTCATCATTTCCTAGTGTTTTCTGTGCCTGTACCCATGTTGGTAACTCTTGGTGCTTTGCTATTTTGGCGCCCACGTTTCTTGTTTTTTATTTTCACACTCACAGTCCAAGTTTAGTCTGCTTTGAGCACGAGATCATTTTGGTTCAGAGATGTGTGAAGAAACATGTCTATAATACTTTTTAATAACTCTTACTGATGACCAGAGAAGCTACTTTGGCTTCAAAAGTTTTTTCAAACAACCAATCTTGCTTTGAACATTGTCAAGATCGATTTGAGCAACACATACTCAAACTCGTTTATTTCAAATTCTGTTTATTTTAAACATTAGATCAATAAACACAATATTTAGAAGGCAATATTTGAACTAGCAAAGACAGGATAGGTCTTGTCTTAGATGTTTTTTGGAAAAAAACTGTGCAGAGATCCACATTTTCTACTCCAAAAACAAAAATAATGTTTTTGAGCTTTGACATTGTGCTTGTTTCTGATGTCAAGCATCAAACCAAATGTCTGTTACATTGTCCAGACACTTTGTGCAAAAGATTCGGCCTTTGACTTGAATAAGCTGATAAAATTATTCACTTCCAAATTGGGGTTATCACAGCATGTGAAGTACTGTACTCTTACCTCAAGTGCTGTGAAATCGCCACAAAAATCCAGACAAAAGTGGCCACAGTCACGTACACTAACCCAAAAACGCACACTAACGCATACCATCCTCCCCCCTGCTTACTCCCAGTTTATGGAAAGCTCACCTGATAGTGGATCAGTGCTCCTGGGCTTTAGAAAACTCCCATCCACTGTGTGCCTGTTCATTCACATGCTAATAGGTTTTTATAAGAAGCAGTGAACGGACCAAAGCCATGATGGAACTAGCTATAATCCTGCCACCACTTATCCAAGCCACACACTCTCTCTCTCTCTTGCTCTTTTTTTTTTTACTCCCCCTCTCCATTCCTATCTCCGTTTTAAAGGGCTTTTTTTGCGTAGGGTGGCTGACTCTACTGTCCTCAGGTGTTTAATTGTCATGTAAATGTAGCCTTGGCCAGCGTTGGAGGTGGACTAGTATTTGAGTGTGTGTGTGTGTGTGTGTGTGTGTGTGTGTGTGTGTGTGTGTGTGTGTCATGCTCAGAGTACAGGCTGGATCAAGAAAGCCGTGGCTGTGAAATAATTGATGCTAGCAACAGGGGAGTTTGATTGACAGGGATGCAAACCTCCCCCTGTGAGTCAGTGCAGAGACTCTGTAGCAAGTACATGTTGGTATGAATTTTTATTATTTTTACAGATGCATATATACACACAAATGCATAATTAAACACATTTGTACACATGATTCGCCACACTCTCCGTCCCTATACGCTCACGGATTAAATTAAGTATTTATCATCATGCATATAACCCCTTCCATCCATACACACTCTGACGCACACACTCTCACACATTTTCTCCCTTGCCAGTCATCGGTGGTGTCAGCAAGTTTCTCACACAGGTAGGTGGGAGTTAGCAGGCAGGACCGAGCCATATAATGAGTCCAGAGCCCAGTGCGGGGGCTGGTTGGCTGGCTGCACTGACCTGCTCTCATGGGCTAATATGAACACAAGCACACACACACATACACCCAAATGGGCACATTCAGGTAGATAAAAACACGGATAGATGTTCACACATAAGAGCTGTCACTTTTCCAAAAATCATTATCCAATAGAAAGTCAGTGGTTCAGAATCCCTGTGTAGAAAATCAGTTTAGGTGTCATCCTTCTGGTTCACCCGCTTTGTTAAGACATTCACTAAACAAATTGGAACATGGGGGGAAAAAAACAAGTGACAGCTCTGTAACAAACACACACACACACACACACACTATCTCCATCTAGCTAGAGAGTCAAATGATAGGGTAACATTAGACACCATGCCTGACATCGAAACAGGATAGAGTTGCATGAAAGAAAGCCAGAGCGAAGAGGTGACAGGAAGTGCAGAGGCTCTAACGAGACACGAGTTAGCAGCCGAGGAATAAAAGATGTGATGCAGGACCGAGAGGAAGAAACTGCTCCGTGCCCTTGAATCAGTCCTCCTCTCCGTCGTTCTTTTCATATCCCCGCGCTGCGTAAGCGAGTGTGACCGAAACAGGTTATTAAGGTGTGTCACGCTCGAATATGAATATGGATCGTTTGATTTCATTAGGATGAGATTCTGCTTTTGATTCATGTCTGAATAGCATCTGATTGCGGGAGCTTTTTAAGACGTTCAGGAGATGGCCTCACGTGAATAACCTTTGATTCGCGTTTTGGTGGTTTATTTGTTCGCAATCATAAAATATTTTTCTCACTCCTTTTGCTCGACAGTCATTTTGAGCTTTGTAGGGCTTAGTTGATCTGATGACATGTTGACTCAATGGTCCCTGTGCCCCCCCCCCCCCGCACTTCTACATCTCTCTACTCTGTAATTAACTGTACTGTCTGTCTTGTCTCCTTTTGAAATGGAGTTTGGGTGCAGACATGCACATTTATCTCTTTTCTTCTTTTTACACTACTGTTTTGGTCTTTGCCTAATAGCCTTTCTCTCTCCACTTTCCCCTTTTTCCACTCGTTTGTGCCTCGCTCTCGCCTCCCTTGACGTCTTTCGTGTCCAGTTTTAAATCTGACTGACATTTGCTCTCAGCTCACTCCCTCCCTCCCCGCCTGCCATTTCTCCCTATCCCCTCCTTCCCACGATTTCTCCCTCTAAACTGACACACAGCCATGTCTTAATTTCTCCTGATGCAGACACGCATAATTAATGTGGCATCAAGTGAGGGGAGAGGCCCTGGTTTCTGTCTTCTCTATTTATAACCCCCCCTCATTCACTCTCTATCTCTGCCGCTTCTTTTTTTTTTAAAGATTTCGACTCCCTCTATTCAAAAATCACTTCTGTGTTTATCTGCTCCGTCTTCCTTTATCCATCCCTCCCTTCGTTCACTCTCTTGCTCTAACTGTCTGTCTGCCTCGCTCTCTCCCGGCTCTCCCTGTGTAGTGTTAATCTCTGACAGACACTGCTCCCGTTCCCAGCGTGGAACCCGAAAACAGCAGCACAAAATTCTGGAGGAAAAAAGAAAACGCATTAGTAAACAGCACTCCCCAGACATTCCCCTTTTTCTTTTTTGATGTTTTCCATTTAATTTCTCTCACCTCCCACCTTCCATTGACAAAAAAGCATCCATTCAGTCTCAGTCACTGAACCTCTCTGTTGATGTTTTTTTTTCTTTATGCTTTTGGGTGGTAACTTCAAAAGCACAGCGTAACCGGGAGGAAGGAGGACAGAAAATTTTTACTGCATTGACGTGTCTATCTAGGATGAGTCAGCTACAGGCGGGACACATAATTACTGGTGTAGTGTTAGTTAATAAAAGGCATAAGTCGGTGAAACAGTATTTAAACTATTCCCAACGTCTCATTTAAATGTATGTTTAATTGAACGCCATTCCAAACTGAGATGGCTGTAATGTGAAAAATTGACCAATGTGATACTTGCGTCAAAGTAAGGTGCGTCATCATTTTACTTAGGTTTTATTTTTGAAATATTGAATTTCAACCTCTTTTCTTTGCATTTGTATCTCTCTATCTACTTGTCGCGCTTGTAATATTCTATCTTTAGACTAATCAACTCTGAAACTTATTTTTTTAATAATCAGCAAAGAACAGACTACCGATTGTAACTGCTGCCGTATATATTTTCAGTTGTATAACTGATTGTCTGGTAAGAGAGGAAGCAAGAATAAGAAAAGCGGGTGAAGCAGAGATGGAGTGTTTGATTGAGCAGGGACGAGAGCAGGCTAAGTGGACAGTAATATGCAGTGTACGGATCCACCTACGTATACTGTCAGTCCTATTGACCTCATTCAGTCTGGGTGGTCTCTCATCTACTGTACTGCCCCGACTGCCTACTCACTACTAATTTCTCTATTTCACACAGAGATTCTCAGCACTTAGATTCTCTCTCTCACTTGTTAGCATGTAAAGACGTGAAGAACGCCTTTGTCAAGCCTGGGGTGTTTTTTTTTACTATACATTTTCATTTCACTTTTATTTTTAGACTTGAAGTTCATAAAGCTAGAAAAGATGATATCCCACAACATCAGCTTGTTTTAAGAGTCTGGATTGCATGTTATGCACTTGTGATGGATTATCTTACATCTGACTGCACCTGAGGAAAAAAAGTGACGAATGGGGTGTAGTAGTCATTATCGTACCAAGTCTTCCAGTCTCTGAAAATGTGTCAACAGTTTATTTAGAGGGAAACAAGTGCAAAAGCAGCCTTTAGTTACTATTTTAAAGCTTGATAGACGGTTTGTAGGTTTAGAAACACTTTATTTCATCTTAAATTCCAGCTGTAGTTAAAAAGAGATAAATGGCAACAGTAAAAAATTATACTACAAAATTGGGTTATCATTTTAACGTAGTTGCTATAGTCCTAATACACACATGCACACCCAGGCACTTACCTCTGTCTCTGAGTGTGGGGGGGTTGGCACAGGCTGCCTTCAGACCTGCAGGAGGTTGTGTTGTGTACCGTCGATGAGTCACTGTGCCGGCGTGGCATCACAGATGCCCTGCTCTCTGCTTTAATAACTGTTCTTGGTGAGCATTTTAATTAAATGCTAATACATCCAACACCTTTGGAAAATACCAAGAGGATTTGGCTCTGTTCCGTGTTTGGTATTTCTTATTGTACCACTACCACAAGTACAGGTATGCTGTGGCAACCGGATAAATGATGTGTTGATCTCGTCGTCTGTCTTTCTTCCATCTGTCTCTGGACACATCTATGGTCAGTGCGACTCGGATCGATTCGTTTAGCATTTTTCACACAAACATACACACAGAGAATGCATCCTTCATGCATCTGTGCCTCTTTTCAACATCTTATTTTGCCTTTCAGGGCCGCATGACGGCACCGTATTTCTCCACAGCTTCAGTGCTCTTACATTGATTTCCAATCGCCCTCAAATTATTTTGGCACAAGGCCGATAACACAAGTACCGCATCTCTGTGTTTGACCACGTCTCTTCACCTCTCCCCCCTTCTCATGTTGGTCCGTTTTGTCGACATAAGTTCGCGCTTTGTCTATTTTTGACTTGTTTTTTTTCTTTCTCATACTTTAGCATGCAAAATGTGTTTGTGAGAGTGTATGTGAGAGAGAGAATGAGTACACATAATGAATAATGCATGCTGTGGTTTCCTGGTCAGCGAGACAGACAGACGGTGGGGACGGTGAACTGCTCCTCGGGTCCTTCCCCCCACCACCACCACATGCTGTAGTTAAACAAACCACAAGTGCAGACGGAAGCCCCATATCCAGATTACTGCTTCTTTATTGCCACTGAAAAAATCTGTCCCCATCCATTCATAACTCCGGCACCAGCTGTATAGATTACATCCATACCAGAAACAGTAAATACTTTTTACTTGGTGTAACCAACAACCATTACAAGTGGATTTTTTATATTTGAATGATATGACACAGATGGGATGATTTAATTGGCGGATAAAGTTATTTTAAATGGTAAGTTTGGTTGAACCCGCCTCCCAAATAACCACAAATGTTGATACAAACCTGAGTGGAGCGCAAAGAAAACGATCAAAATGTCCCGCTTGATGAAATAGAGCAGTCGAGGCAATATAACTGGCAAACCATGCTAGTTTGCAGTTTAAATAGATTCCATTTGTAATTTAAAGTTTGACCTTGAAACCCACCTTGCAAGCATAATTTCATTAGTAATAGTTTCTGTTGAGTGCTGACCATAAATTCTGATGCTCACAATAAGTCAGTCTACATCACTTTCCACTAATCGGTGTCACAGGTAGAGTTCAGCTTTTGGTTTTGCAGCAGTTTGCAAATAAAGTGCTGCTCGGCCCTGTTTGTGTGTATCACTGTCACAGCCGGGCGGCTCTTTTCCTTGAAAATCGTGAATTACAGCCCGAAGGTGAACAGAGCGACCCACATAAACGCATTCACACCATCGCAGTGACGGAGAGATAGATGGGCCTGAATAGAGATGGAGCGATGAGAGGAAGGGAGAAACCTGCTCACTGCTTTATCGCCCCAACTCGTTTACGAGGGCGACCTTGTGCTTAACGTGTGTGTGTGTGTGTGTGTGTGTGTGTGTGTGTGTGTGTGTGTGTGTGTGTGTGTGTGTGTGTGTGTGTGTGTGTGTGTGTGTGTGTGTGTGTGTGTGTGTGTGTGTGTGTGTGTGTGTGTGTGATGGAATTGCAACTTCACCGTCCACCCTGATAAGCATACCCTGGAAACAGTGCAAAGACACAGGCACACACTGTGCTTGGGGACCAGCTGAATCCTCTTAGCCTTTTCCTCTACATGAAGGGCACTGCAGTACTATTCCACATCAATGAGGGCAAGAGTACAATGCTCTCATGCACTTGCACTGTACTGTCGCACAGTATATCACTCACTGTATTCCTCTCATTTTTAATTCTCTTTTTTCGCTGCGTCTTTCCTTGTTCTCCTCGATTTCACACTTTTTTTTACATTAGCCCACATTTTAGCTGCTTTTCTGCTGGAATAGGCTAGAATGAAGGTATAGGACATCGGGGTGTGTGTGTGCTAAACAAATACACTTAAATTATTGTTGAACCCGAGGCCAGAAGACTGAATATGTTTGATAAATGATTGAAGCAGCAGGAAAAGGAGAAAAGTCTTCTGTTGTCTCTGCTGTCTCTTTTGTTTGCCTTTCCCCCGGTTATACTCTGGGCCCTCTCACTTAAAAAGAAAATAGCTCCGTATTGAATTTTAGTCTGTCTGAGAATACTGGAGGCAGCCAGCCAGATAGCCAGTGGCTGTGTCAACAGTCACGTCATTACCTGTCTTATTTGGCCGCTGTTCTTCTTTCTTCTTCTGGCCCTTTTTATTTTTCACCTCTTCTACCAAGCTATTGTTCTAATAAAGAGTGGTTTTATTTCATTTATTCTGTCAGTCAGCACAGTCTGTGATGACGAGCAGAGGAAAAGCATGACAAAGAAGACCACTGGAACAAATAATTAACATTTAATTGAGAGGTGGGAGTTACAGTGGGATATCGACTATCGACTGTTACATGGCCAGTCTAGTAGGGCACACTCAATAGCCCAATTTTCACCCAACAGTCCAATTTTAGTCTTGTTCTGGCTCTTTATCACAAACAAGATGGTTGTTTAACCTTACTTTAGAGGGCTACTTTCATAATGGTGCTAACTAATTACTCTTTTGGTAATTAAATGAGATGCAAAAATGTCAGAAGTCAGTCTTTGGTGAAGACGTACACGGGCAATAATGTCTAAAGAAAAGTCGGAAAATGCCTCAGCCTTGACTGGAGTTTTTATTCTCCAAGAGTTGTCTTGTTAATCAGCTGATTCTCCTTCATTTCTTGTTCTGCCTCATGAAGCAGCTTCATTTTTATTACTTATTTCTAAATTTGCTATTATTGTCTTGCCTCTTCATTTCTCTCACTCGACTGCCATTTTATGTACCCCTGCTAAATGAATGTTAGTATTTGCACACAAACACACTTCCATCCTCTCTTTTTTTTTTTTTGGGCTGTCACGGTTGTCTTTCATTACCCCTACTTGCACTTCATGTGTGATTTTTGCGTACATGTGTAACTTTCAGTAACCTTATCAGTCGTGGGTAAAATACTCTTACACATAGCTGCACACACACATTCTAACACTCATGCCCAAATCCCCCTGCTGCGTTGCCTTCTGAGCTGCTGGCTGCTAGGTGTCTGTTAGCTGAACATGAACACTGTTTGACACTGTAACAAAAGTGTTGTGCGATTGGCATCAGAGGCAAAAAGAACAGTCTGTTCTAATAGTCCTTAATTAATAAAATGTTACTATTATTATTAATAAAAATACATGTGGTTAATTCTAGTATGACAAGAACTTTCATGTCTCCTTATTTAATTCTCAGTGTTGCAGACCTAGATAGTGCACAGTACTAGAGACATTACATAGTCTATGTCCTTCACCATATGTTGGTTGAATCTCTGAGCCCGCTGGAGGAAATGGCTCCAGGCCTCTATGCTTTATTGATGCTTAGATTGATCTTATTCTGTTGATGACTGTGACACAACAGCGCAACATATTGACAGTTTTGACAGACAAATACACATTTATCTCTCTTTGTGTCTCTGCCACGCGCACATCAAATACATAGATAGATTAGATGTGATTAAAGCAGTATATTGATGTCCTACTCTATTTGTAGCTTCTTACGCCCTGGGATCTTATGCAGAGGAATTATTTTCTGTCATCACTAACATGCATGCTAGAGGGTCGACGTTTGTGTGTGTGTGTACAGGCAAGTGCAGAGAAGATACCAGCCTTTCAGTTGTGCTAATGGTTCCCTTGACAACACAGCAGTTGCTTCACATCAACGTTGTCTTGGCTGTAGGGTTAAAACACATACCGCAAAGACACACACACACACACACACACACACACACACACACACACACACACACACACACACAGAAAATAAGGCTTGCATATACATGCACTGAAATCAGCTTTCATGAGTTTGTCTCTGCGCCACTCCCTGTCTCTACTCTGTTTCTATGATGGCCGAATTTACATATTTACAGTCCAACACACACACTCTGCTGTTCTCACAGAGCATCTTCACATATCCCCCTCCCAGCATCTTCTATGTGTGCTTCTCCATGTCATGTCAGTCCTCCATCACTTACTCGCTTATTGACTTGTCAACGTCTGGCCCCTGCTGCGTAGAGGGCACACCTTCTTAGACCTCCCATTGCTCCCCGTCATGTCCTTTTTTTTTCTCCTCCTCACCTTTTTTTACCTCTGCTTTCACACTCCTTTCATCTGCACGCCTGTGTGTGTGTGTGTGTGTGTGTGTGTCTGCATGTGTGTACCTGAGCAGGGAATATAGCCTCAGAGATTTGAATAAATAAGCGCCAAGTAAAGGCCAAAAAGAGGGGAGATTTGAAGCGGTAATCCTCTGCCAGCTTACCCCAGCACAACGTCCTCACGCCTGCACCCTTATCCCCATCTCAGCATCCCCTTCCATCCACCTTTTCTCTCATTCAATTTCTTTATATCCCTTACTAACAAGAGAGAGGCTATCTCAGCGGCTGTGTCAGCGATCGGCATCTCGTCCCACCCCCCTCTCCCTGTTCCCTTTCCCTCTTTTTTTCCCCTATGTTTTCCCAGAGGAGAGTTGGGGCATAAAGGGAAGAACAAGCCAGGCAAAATCTTTTTAAAAAAAAAAAAAAAAAAAAAAAAAACCCAACAGGGATTGGGCTCTCAGCTTTGAATTCAGACAGATAAAGCTAATGGCAGAAGTGGGCGACAGGCTGAGAGCTGTGTGTAGATGTGCGCAAGCGTCTCTTCAATTGAGGGCAGCTATAGAAATGTAGTTTCTTTAAACCCCTTTGCTGGCTGAATCTCTCTCTGAATGTGCAGGGGTGTATGCAGGGGAAGTTCCAAGAAAGGCTGGCCGGGGCACTGCAGTTTCTTAAAATGCTTTCGTTGCCAGCTGAATCTCTCTTAAAGTGAGAGTGTTTGCTGCTTTTATTGGTAGATTTCATTATTTTTGGCGTGTCACGGTGTGTAAAATTTGAACACCTCGCCATTGTAACGAGGATAAAAGACATTTTTATCGAATCGAACAACTACAGGTAAGGTTTTGATTGCCCTCTTGCTAAAACTCGTGGAAGCTGCAGTTGTCACGAGCTGCGTTGTTCTTCTTAGCACCATGGCCTCTGGCGCTTCTATAGTGCTGACATTTAGCACTCAGGTCTGACACACCCACACACTGAGAAATACTTTCTTCCTCGTACGTTTTATATTGCCGCTCCATATTGTTCGTCTGCCACCTCATAGCAACTCGTCTGCCACTTTTGGCTGATAATGGACACGCAAACACATGTATGTCCACACACACACACACACACACACAATCACACACAGAGTTATTATCTCCTGGAACAATACTAATAGATGCATGTACTGCTGTGAGCAAACAGTTTGTGCCTCTGCTGCCAACAGAGTGGGAGGGTGAATGCTTGCCAAGTCTCCTCTACCATGAGCCTCCTCTCCTCCTCTCCTCTCCTTGAGCCACCTTTCTGTCCCCCCTTCCCTTTTATTTTCTTCTTTTCTTTGATCATTTCTATCCACTTCCTCTCAATACTTGTCCCATGAGCTGAGCCACATCCCTGTCTTCTCCTTGTCATTGTGTTAAACTCTCATTAGACTAGTACCTTCTGCTTTTCATATCCCTGCTGCATGATACCACCTACTCGTTTTTTCTTAAACTCGTGGCACTATTCCCACATGTTTACACAGAGCACATCCCCAACTGTGGCTCGCAACTTAGTTTGAAGTAATATTACCGCAGCAGCAAGCAACAAAACTGTAATTGATGGACAAACACAAGCCCGCTCGCACATATACGTCTTTGATGTGTCTGGTCGTGTTTAATTAGCTGCAGTGAGGGACAAGAGCGTGGCGAGGGGAGAAGGGCAGTATAACTTGCTGTCTAATTATCGGCTCCCCCGTTGGGCAGGTACTCTTGTATCAGCCGGGCCGACGAGGTCACGCTCAGCTTGGGGCCACACAGCGCCTCTGATTCACCTCTCGTTGAAAAGTTTTTCATTCTGAAACGCCTATCACGGCCATAAAAACAATTACTGTTCAAGGAACACTCCTCATAAAAATAAGTATATAGGAGAACACCTCCCTGATTCCCACATCACAACATTAACATGGTGATGAAGGATTTTTCCTGACCCTGAAATAATCAGTTGATTATAATTATGTTGTCAGAAAATTCAATCAACCCAATTTATTTTCTTGCAGTGGGACCTTAAGGCCTTGTTTATGTAAGAACTTGCCAGCTTTCAAAGTTCCAGCTTCCATTAAATTAACTACATCTTCATATTTATAATTTCTTCTTCTGCTTTCAGTGACTTACTTTTTGGTTGTCCCAGTGCACCTCTAGAGAGTCTCACAAAGTTAAAGTGTCGTCTGACATAAATAAGCAGCTACTGGATTTAAATGCTCTTTGCTGTCTAGGATGACTTTGATCAGTTTTTAATGCAGCGGTGGCGAAGTTGGACTAGCAGAGGCTCACCTGCAGTCACTCTCGAGCTCTTTCGCAGTCAGCATGCAATGCTGTGTCTTTCAAGTGGTTTTTACAGGGCTGAAGCTCGACTAAAGATGCAACAAAAACAACTGGACATTGGGCTGTAGCTCAACAACAAGAAGGCCTAAATGTCTGAAATGGAAATGAAATGTTTCTTTTTCTATTTGTGCAATACAAATTTGATCAGATGGATTCTGTACAGCACACACAAATCCACAAACAGACCACTTCACAGCACGTCTTTTCCTCTTCATGCTGAAGTCCAATTCGATTTATTTGAAGTCAAAATTAAAGGGAAAATAGAATGAGCTAAATGTTTACAAACAGTCTTATTGTTTCACTGCTGCCTTAAATCTTCCAGCAAACCCACATCCTTTTTTTTCTCTATTAAGTAAGAACTGTATTTTAAACAAGCACTTCTGGAGACACCATTTATTTGGGATCCATTAAAACTGGTGGCTGGGATCAGCGCCTGGACCCCACCACCTCGTAAATACAGCTTTTGAGCATGTCCCCCCTCCCTTTCTCTTTTCAGTTTACTGGTGTTGCATCTATACTTGATTCCCCTCAGATGAAGTAATTAAACAAAGCCTGGCACATTTCCAAATGCCCCCTAAATACTAAATACAAGTGGGGGCAAAAAGACTTGACTAACTACAATGCAGTGAAGCTGTACTTGTCCACTGCAAGCAGAGGTTAGCTATTGATTTGTTTGATCTTTAAAGATCACTGCTGACCCAACTGCACACACACATTTAAACACACACACAGCAGTTTGCTGCAGCGGCTGAATAATTCTGCCACCACATGAAAACTGTGTTTCAACCCCCGGATGCTCTAATGCACCTCGTCAGAGCTTTCATCTTGACGTTGCTTTCATGTGCCATTCTGTGCTCAGCGGTGCACGTTTTCTCAGCAAGTCTTTGACATTAGCACACTGCCTGTCATCTCGAAGTCCACATCAGTATGAATTCATGATCCTACAGTTACTACAGAATGAATACCGAGCTCCCTGTATTGTGCCAGATAGGGGGTTCTTATCTATTGTGATCACATTTCTCCTTTCTTTACTGACTATATTGCTCTTTGTTCCTCATCCTTGCCCCTTGTCTCCTTTTCTTCACTCTCCTTTTCCCGCCTTCGTCTCCCTCTGCGTGTCCCTTTTTCCATCTAGCACTGCTATCCTCTGACACACTAAATCAGGGTGTCATAGATAATGTGTCGGCCTCGCTATCCACCTCAGTTAATTCTCTTACCCTTGTCTGTTTTTCCTCACTGCCTTCTTTCTGTAATGGCTTGAGCAGTGCAAGAGGCCATTTTGTCACCCCAATTCCACCCCTCCACTATCACCAAAATGTCTACACCAGATACACACCAGACATTCTCATCTCAGAAAAGATGAAATCCCAGGACAATCCCTGCAACCCCGAGACTTTTTTCCATTGAATTTCAGTCTCTAGGTTTGTAAGAAAGCTTCCCTTTTCCTCGCTTCGTTACCTAGACTGTACACACAGCATAGAAGCAAAGGTTTTTCCTTTTTATCTGCACATTGTGTACGTGCGTTTTTGTGTCATTCTTGGACTCTGCATTTGCCTGGGAACATGCAGTAGTGCCATGGAAACCACCAAAATAGTAATACAGAAAATCACATCTTTGTGCCTTTTAATGAGTGGATGCTATACACGAGAACATGAGTGTAACTGTCTGATTTGCTAAGGAAATTTGTAGGAAGGGAAGGGAGACACTGTAACTGGTTCACTGTTTTTCATCCCTGACCCTACTAAGATATTTTTTGATATACATAATTGTGCATACTAAAACTTGGTATGCACTGTTTAAGATCCAGATTTGAGACAGGAAGATATGCTATCACTATATATTTTTAGAAGAACGTGCACAGACATCTCTGATGTTGTGTTTTTCCGATAGTCAGTACAGTTGCCTTATTGCACCCTATTTAAGGCCACTAATAAGCTGCCTAGCTTTCATTAAAAAGAAGCAGAATCTGTGAGCTGGTGCTTTTTTCAGCTATATAGAAACATGTTAACACAATCCGAATTTGAAAAGGCTTGTGTGTCTTTGGATATTTAGTCTGCTGTGTTAGTGTGTTTGTGTATTTATGTTCGTGAGCGAGTGAATGAGGGTTCTTCCTGAGCACAGTATCCTTGGTGATGCTGCGCCTGTGATCATGATTTCTCTCTAGGCTGTAAATCTCGACAAAAGCAGTGAAATTAATGGTCAATGGCTTCATTTTTTTCTGTGTGTATGTGCACGCTTTTGTGTGTGTGTGTGTGTGTGTGTGTGTGCCTGTGTCTTTATTTGTTTGTGTGCTCACAAAAACCTCAACACACCCCCTCCTCACATATGTCTCAGCCCCCTGTTCGCTGCTCTCAGTGGGCTTGATTTACTACACACGCACACACCTCTGCCTCAACTACTGGACGGGATCATAAAAGTAAGGCTTCATCGTCGCTGGCCGCTAAGAAAACACATGGATGTTTTTCACCCACCAAAAGGGCAATAAAGTCTGTCTCACAGGGAGTAACACACTTGAGTGGTCGCCTCTACATGGCAAAAATAGCTCACACAAACCCACCTGCGATTCAGTCTCAGTTTTAGCAACAGATATATACGGTGTAAACGGTATACATCCAATAAAATCTGTTGGCACGCACCTATTCAACACTACAGCCTGGACGGCGCTGGGCTCATTGCCAACAGTATACTGTGTTAAATTTTTCTTCTGCCTCTGTTGACCTCGGTAACAACAAATCATACCACCAGCTGGTCACTGAATATGGCTATTTGTATCAGTTTTCACATTGTCCAGATGCACCAGCAGACATCAACTTGCCTTCACAATTTCCTCCAGTCCACAAACACCTTTCGTACCTTTACTTTCTTGCATTGTTTGGAAATTAACACATATAAAGCACTCCATAGAAAACATATACTCAGGAAAGAAAAGATTTATTTTATTGTTTAATTAACAAAGATGACATTCCGAATATTAAATGTAGGATGAGATAGCATTCTTGTTCACTCAACTCAAGTTGTCTTTTGTCATAATGAGCATCCTCTGCATAGTTGATGTGCCATCTCCACCTTTTGACTCTGCATCCCGTCCAGTCCCTTCATTTGACACGAGGACCAAACAAGTCTGTAGCCCTGACTCATGTTGACTCACAAAGCAGCACGCTCCCAGGCCTGCTTAGAATAGCCTCCTGTCTGCTCCACTAGCACACTGGCTAGTGCCCACACAACAGTCCTACCACATGCACTGTGTAGCACACATCCCTCGCCTAAACTAGGATGCAGATTTTAGGCAGGAATCGATCACTGGCTACGGTATGTTAATTAACAATAATCACTTCATCAATAATCAGTAACCACTTAGAAAATACAAATGCAATGAAAAACACAATTAAAGCAATTGGCATTTGCTTGCAGCAAAGCTCAGGTAGATTAGGTGTTTGGATCCTATAATTATGCTGCCCTTACATCGATATTCAGCGAATAATGAACACTGTTCAAACATTAAACATTATGATTATGCACAACTGGCAGGCTAAATCACTTGAAAGTCAACATGCAAGGCGCTTCTGAAATGGGAATTCTAAAAGAAAAGCACCCATCGAGTGGAAAAAGCTAATGGGCTAAGAAGCACCTTTTTATCCGTGCTGCTCCTGTATATAGACAACCACTGGTGCCAAGCCCTGATCACAGGCTCTGATCAAAGATGGTGCAGTAATCTGAGGTGTATGTAAATTCAGCGTTTATGTTCTGCGCCATAAAACACCTGCACGAGTGGAACTAAGCTCCCAGGAATGCATAAATGAAGTTGTGCCACCATATTTCTATAATCTCTTAATATAGGCTTGATTAAATGTTTGCGGATATTGATTCTTTGCCAGTGAATCATTAGATATGCCTGCATTACCACATTTCTGTACATTTTAGCAGCGTTGATAGCTGAGAACAATGTAAAACATCTTTGTCAGAAGTGCTACATTCTCTTTGCTTTAATGACAAGGCTGAGTGACGGGCTTTAGTTGATAAATGGCTGATGCAATTCAGATTACAATGCCTATTGGTCTAGGTCATTTTAATGGAATAAAATTTTATTACAGCCATCTTCTGCGCCTCAGTGCATAGTAATTTACAATGAGAGAAAAAAATCTAATTAAGAGATTGCATCAAAATAATTGGGTTTCAAAATGTCCTACGAACACTTTAAGTTGAGAATGAGCTCTTTTTCTTAAATTGAATGGGAGAGAAAGTATAAATATATAAAAGTAGTTTGTTTTTGCTGTTGGCTTAAGGGCTTTGACCTGTTAAATTCAGTGTCCTCCTGATCACACTGAAAACACATACGCATGCACATGGCTGCACTGTGGCAGTTACCGTCCCTGCAGTTCCATTTGCGCTGACCTCTTGATCCTCCCATCCTCTCTGCCTTCATATTCACCATTCTCCCTTCCTCAAGTACCCCCAGCGGTCCAGTCCATTACCGTTATCAGCACTTCTTATCTGCTGCACTGTGCCATGGTAACATCACACTCCATATCCCCTCCACCACCACCACCACCACCACACCCCTCGTGGTGCAGTCCAAGCCATTCAACAGTCATGCAGGAGCCATGATGGCCAGGCTATATATCCCCCATTCCATCTGTAGCTGGCACTCTTGCATCACATATGCTCTGCTTACTTCTCTCCTAAGCGCCTTTGCTCTCCCTTGCTCTCACTCTCACTGCTTTGCTTTCCCCTCTCTTGGTAGCTCTTCTTCTTTTTCTCTTATTTTTGTTTCATTTTAATCAGTTTTCACTTATTTTTTAGTTTCTTTTACTTGTTTTCTGGTTTTGTTTCCTCCCTTCCCTCTTCCTTAATTCCCTACTCTTTCACCTCTCGTTTCATCTTTTTCTTTGCACTTCTATGTACCATCATCCACCTTATCCAGGCCTGCCACATTTCTGTGTATGTCTTGTTTTTTTGCATTGCTGTCTGCTCTTTGCTTCACATATTTCCTCCCTAACTGCTTTCTGTTTTGGATAAATTTCCCACTTTTGCCTCCACCCTAATAACTCCTTTCTTGCAATCCGTTACGCTTTCCTTCCCACTTCAAGTTTCTTCCCTACATTTTAATTTCTATAGCACTTTATTTTCTTCCCCCCTCTAATTCTTATCCCCCCATCCTCCCTCCCCAGGCTCTGTGAGCTGTGGGTAAGTAGGTGCATCTTGCCTTGCTTCCTCTTTCAAATGGCTTCATGATTGCTAATGAAGCACACAGACAGAAAAGAAAACATGATGCGGAGGAGGAAGGGATGGAGGGAAGGAGTGTTTCCCATGGAGACGGGCCCTTCGGTGGCTGGCTAGCTGATTGGCTGATTGATGACCCTGTAGCCATGTTGACTGATTAGTATGAAGGAGCCTTTTATAGCACAGTGCAGCTTGTTATGTGACCACATACCACAACATACACGTGGCATGAGCCCCATTCTGCTATACCATACTTGGACCACACTGAGGCATAGTAAGTGTGATACAATATGGCCAAGCTTACGCAAGAATGCCATAACACAGTGCTTGCATCTGTTCATACAACTGCTCGCACTCCCTCTTATCCATTTACACTATCCATTTAGATACAACATACTGATACCTACGTGTTTTTACTTGTTTCAACATTCCTCTCACCTGCTTCACATTAGAGACAAACCGTTCTCTGGCTTTGCATAGCTATGTTATCAAAAACAATTACAAGTAAACAGGAGTGGGAGACAAAAGCATGCTGCCTGTGGTATGAGTCAGCGTAGTGACAAATGGTCAGTACAGTATGAAATGGGCTTTTTTTTCTCTGCTCAATATTCTTGGCATTTTGCCTTTATTGGAAAGCTGATAGAGAGGTAGATGGGTTCCACAGCTGGAATCGAACTGTGGACATTACAGTTATGTGATAAACACCTCTACCATTTGGCTACAGGGGCACCCTGAAATGGGCATGTTAAATATGAACCCTGCTGTCTGTCTCACACACATACGCACACACTTTTTCCTCACGCTCCCTCTGTTATCCTTTTCATGTTTTTCCTCTCCTGAATTGAACACACAACAGAAAACGCAGCATACCTACACATATCTATATAAACAAATACAGACAAACTTCCCTGTCTGATCTTTCTCACTCATCACCTACCTGGAGAAAATGCTAAATGCAGGCTGAGTCATCAACAAACATGGCAAAAAGGCGAGGATGACGAAAGCTGTAATTGATTTGATCACATCTGATTTTTGCCCAAGCGACCAGTTGTGACAGCCCTGGTACACTGCAGTGGGTTAGTTTTTACTCTAATTCAATAGCAATTGGTAGAGGGTGGTAAAATGATCTTTTTGTGATAATGACAAGACACTGATTCCAGTCATGACCACTTGGTATATAACTACACCTATATCTATGACTGAAATGCTGCATTGTATTGCAGTTAATGGATAGATAAAAAAAAGATTTGCTTTCAGTGTCTCTCACTGGCTTTGCATGTCAGATGTTCTAAGATCACACAGAGTCTCGTATGCTGTCTCAAAATACGTTTTTCAGGGGAAAAAAATGCTTCCCTCTTTATTTGATTGAATTATTTTCTCTGATTTTTCAATTCATGTTTTTAATCCAGAAGAATTCTCTCATCTACCCAGCCTTGTTATGTAGCACGATCTTGGAGAACATTTAAATTATACATTTACAACAAATGCTGTCTTACTTAACAACATATGCTCTGTTTCCAAGTGCAAGACATCATCTAAAACAGCTAAATGTAATAAAAAAATAGAAATAAATGGAAGGGAACTCTCCCTCTTCAACTGTCCTCTTTAACTTCCAACTCTTTCTCTATCCTTCTAGTCTTTTCCCTCTTTTTTACAGAGCTGGACTGTCATGCTCACAAACACATATTCTAGTCACCCGACTAACTGCTACACTCTTTTTGTGGTGCGCCATGTCAGCCTCGCTCTCTCCTTTCTATTTAAACATTCTCCCTTTTTCCTCCTCTGTCTCAAATGTTGAAACACTACAGTGTTGGAAAGACGAACCCTGATGTTGTTCTTTGTGGCCCTCACAGGTGCTCTGCCTAACCAGGGCTCAGCTTTCCACACCTATTACTGGTTTTATAAACAGATGTCGTCAACTACACTACAAGGCCAAAGCTTTGCCTGCCTGCACAGGCCTGTGACTCTGAATCTGATAATGTCATGTACATCCAGATTAAAATAATTAATGTTAATTTACTTCATAATTTTACAAATCTACATTTTCAGTGACTCGCCTGGAGAATATTTTGTAGTATTCTTTGTCATCACTCACCCACATGTTGCCCACTCCAAACATGCTGTTCTATTATTTTGATATGTGCTTCCAGGGTAGTTCACATCACCTTTCTTTCTCTTTTTTATGCTTGAGACACTGTTCCTCATTAAGTGAGAGAGAGAGAGAGTTATAGTAGGAATAATGGCTTTGCTTGGCCTTCAATCCCACATACCATAGTTTCGAAAAACAAACTCTCACCTGTCTAATACATGTCTATTAACCACTGTGTATGTTGTATGTTATCTTTCTTTGTTAGGCAGGGAGCTGTGAGGCTATATTATGATTGAGAGGGGTGATATTGTCAAAGATGAAAAATGCACAGTTAACAGCAAGACCCGAATGCATTTGTCACCATAAAAAGCCCCCATACTGATTGATGAAGCCACAACAGCTGGCAATGCAATGAAAAGTGAAATGAGGATCTATATTTTTTGGCAAAGTGCAAGACAGTCTTAACACCCAAACAGTATTTCACCTTAATTTATCACCTTTTCACTCATTAGATACATGATTAATAATATCAGTTTGTAATGTGGAAAATGAGCTAGGTAACACAAAATGCTTGTATCATCAAAAGGCAATGTAATGAGCATTTCAGTTAATATTAGATCTTATGGTATCACTGCTATACTTATCTGTGGACATGCTATTGCTTCATCTTTTAGCATCTTAACGCATTTGTAGAACTTAAGAACTTGGGTTAAATGCATGCTTTTGATCAGCCACACCTTGATGAAACACCATGACACAAACTGGTAGTGTGAAATGAAAACGGAACAAACTATGCTATTACATATAAAGGATAATAATAGGAGATGTTGAGAGATTTTTGAAAAGCACCATCCACTTCTGCACCGTGATTCATTCTGCCTGAGTCATTCAGCACACGTAGGGTTAAAGTATAGCTGCAGCGTCTTACTGCAGTGTCTAAAGCATTTGGCTGATCGTTACAGTATACGCCAGAAGAAGCAAAGGAGGAAAAAAACATCTCTCTCTAATACTTCCTTTTTTCTTCCAAAAATCCTTTTTATTGCATTTTATAACATTTGGCACAGTACAAATTCTTGGTGCTTTTACAAGATAAACCTGTAAAGATCGACACTGACCTTTTTTCGGTTTTTGTTAAAGAAAGTCTTCTCAGTATAAATATTTTTTCTCATCACTGCATTCTCTGTAGCATGGTGTAAAAATCACACAGAATGCCCCTTTTTAAAACAACACTACCCTCATTTGTCAAAGTCAAGACAGCATCTTAAACAACTCATTGTTTTAAATAGAAGTTACAAGTTAGAAAATAGTTTCAATTTCTTTTTAATATATGTTTCTCTATCACCAGCCCATGGTAGTTTCAATTTGTCCATATATATATTTATTTATAAGCATGTACAACAAGAAATCATCAGTCTTTTTAAGTTTGCACTCTGTACAAAAAAGTAGTTCCTGTCCTTTTTTCGTTGTGCATTCTATTGCATGATTTTATGAGGAAATGACTAGGGGGGAGGGGAGGGGCGGGTGGGGGGCCTGGGACATGGACGGGTGGGAGCTAGGGACCTAGGGAAAAGAGTGGGAGCCTTCTGGGGGGCCTCTTTAAATCTGAGTCTCCTGTACCTTCTCCTTGGTGTGAGTTTTTATGGCAAAGGGCTCAGCCATTGCTGTGATGGTGCTGGGCAAGGTTCGAGGCAAAGAGTTTCCAACGTTGTTGTCTGTCCATTTAGCCCCATGGCCAGTTGGTTTGTAGGTGTTGTATTTGGGCTTTAGAGTGCTGTAGTCCACCTTATGAGGGCTGTAGTCCATTTTGTGTGGACTGTAATCAAGTTTAGGTCTCTGAGTGTGTGGACTAAAGTCAGACTTGAAGGCGCTGTAATCCGCTTTGTGGGGGCTGAAGTCAGTCTTGAAGGCGCTGTAATCACTTGCAGTCTTATGTGGAGTGTAAGGGTCCTTGGGTTTGTAGGTACTGTCAGTTTTAGACCTCTGGGCACTGTAGTCCATTTTGGGTTTAGGCTGAGTGCTGTAGTCGGGCTTAAATGGGCTGTAATCTGGTTTAGGTCTTGGGTGAGTGCCAAAGTCTGGTTTGAATGGACTGTATTCAGCCTTAGGTTTATGTTGTGTGTTGTAGTCCGATTTTAATGGGCTATAGTCATGTTTAGGTTTTGGTTGGGTGCTGTAATCTCGTTTGAATGGGCTGAAGTCAGCTTTCTGCCTAGGATGAGTACTGTAATCTGGTTTGAAGGGGCTGTAGTCTGATTTAGTTTTTGGGTGAGTTCCAAAGTCTGGTTTGAATGGGCTGTATTCTGCTTTAGGTTTGTGAGTGCTGTAGTCCTGTCTAAATGGGCTATAGTCAGGCTTTGCTCTATGAAGGCTAAAATCTGGTGTTGATTTGTGAGTGCTGTAGTCTGGGATGAATTTGTGGCTACTGAAGTCCATATTTGGCTTATATGTGGTGTACTCAGCCTTTGGCTTGTGAAGGGTGAAATCCGGCTGAGGTTTGTATTCGGCCTTGGGTTTGTGAAAGCTGTAGTCAGTCTTGTGGCTGATAAAGTCCAGTTTGTGTATGCTGTTGTGGTCCCGGATTTCAGGCAATGTGAGAGCCGTCTCTTGAGCTGCAGACGCTGGTGGTGGAAGGTCCTCCTCATCCACCTGGATAATCTCCACTGTTCGGGCAGCTGCCACTGTGCTCCTCTGCTGGTGGCGCTTTCTCAATTTGTAGAAGGCAATGAGCATGACAGCAGCCAGCAGTGTCACTGCTACAAAGCAACCTATTATGATCTTAGTAGTCTTCATCACTTCATCCAGGCTTGGGCCTGACTTTCCTGGTTTACCAGTGGCACCTTGGGGTCCTGGCGCCACAGATGACTTGGCTGCACCTGGTGGGCTATCAGTACTTTGAAGCAGAACGGTTGGTGTGGAGATGAAGACTGGCTGAAAGACTGAAGGAGAGGCAGTTGTAGTTGTTGTCCCTAGGCCTACCCCTCCTCCTCCAGCTACCCCAGCCCCTGCAGCAGCAGCTGTGGTCGTGGTGGTTTTAGGTTTGGGCATCTCAGTGGTTGGCCCCGAGACCTCTACAGTCACTGTGGTGAAGTAACTCAAGTTGGATGTATTAAGCTCAGCTGCACTCACATTGAGGTAGGCCGAGGCATTGGAGTTCCCGGCCGCATTGGACACCATGCAGGTGTAAGTGCCAGTGTCTGTTGCCAGGACATTTGAGAAATTAAGGGTTCCGTCATTGAGCACTGATATTCTTGGGTGACCAGAGGCATGTGTCAGGATAGTCCCATTGGGTAGGAGCCAGCGGACTGAAGACATTGGGGCTGTGCGGCAGCGTAGGTCAGCCACTCGCCCTGCTGAGATGTTCAAGTCTCTTGGTGCATCAGCAATGAACGGTGCAGAACACTGGGTTGCAGCGCCCTCTCCTCGGTCCACCTCAACCAGCTGTCGACCTCGCATGCTGGCAGGTGAGTGACAGCGTCCACAGCAAGTTGAGTTAGTAGGGATGTACTCCCTTAGCCAGCGTGCTAACCATACAGCCTCACAGCCACAGTTCCAAGGGTTATGGTGGAGATGGAGCTCCACCAGGTACCTGAGCGGGGAGAACAGATCATGTGGCACAGCGCTCAGATTATTATGGGCAAGATTAAGCTCCACCAATGAAGATAGGTCATCAAAAGCATTGCGCTCGATAATGGTGATTTGTGAGTTCATCACCCAGAGTTTTTTCAGTGAACGCAGGCCTTTGAAGGAGCCTGGCTTTATCTCTGGGAAGTGATTTTCAGAGATCTCTAACTCCTCCAGGCCCTTGAGGGGACTCAGGTTTGGCATATCACCCTTTACGTTGCACATGCCCAGGTTGAGGTACTTGAGGTTTTGTAGGCCCTCAAAAGCGCCTTCTGAGATGTACTCCAGTTTCCGTAACTCTCCCAAGTCCAGTCGCATGAGTGAGGGCACTCGGTTGAAGGCGTAGGAGGGGATACTTTCAATGGGGTTATTCCTCAGCCACAGTTCTCTTAGTTTAGACAGGTACTCAAAGGCCCCACTGGGCACCACTGTCAACCGGTTGTCAAACAGCTCCAGTGTGTTGAGACTGGTAAGTCCATTAAACGCGCCCACCTCAATCTGCCGTATGGCATTTCGCCCAAGCTGGAGCACCTCAAGGTGGTGCAGGTGGCGGAAGGAGTCAGCCTGCACCGCCTCGATGGCGTTTTCCATTAGATTGAGGTGTCGCGTGTTGGCAGGAATGCCAGGGGGCACACGGGTGAGGCCACGTCGGGTGCACACCACCTTCCCCTGCTGATTACTGCAGGAACACTGCGGTGGACAGCCCTGGGGTCCCTGAGACACCGCCGCCCCCGCCAAGGCCAGGGAGGCGCTGCTCCACGCTCGCGCCATCAGGAAGACTACACAGAGCAGGGCGGCTTTCCTGGCACGATGCACAGCTACCCGCCCCAGGAGACTCATGATGTGGCACGTTCATAATTCAGCATCATCTGGGGGGGAGGTTGGGGGTGTTTGAAGGTGGTGTTTGGGGGCTTTGGGGACAAGGAAAGTATCTGGTTTGCTGGTAGTACTGTTAAGTGGACCAAAGTGAAGAGGTTAAGGGAACTGAAGAGGACAAGGGGAGAACGTGGGTTTTGGGCGTTCTTGCCAAGGGGCAAGAGGGCTTGACCTATCCTCAATTAAACAATGCTTTTATTTCCATGAACTGTGCTCAGGGGCAAATAGAGAGGGGAGGGTAGAGAGGGCTGGCTTTTCTGAAGCATGTGTATGAGAAGGACATGATGATAAATCAAGTAACCAAAAACCGTATTACAAGACAGAAGGGAGGGTAGGGTGTTACAAATTGATGCAAAGAGGGTTTGAAACACTAGACACCTACCTCAAGTTATTAATACAGGTCCTTGATCTGAGATCTATAGTTTCCCTCCTGTTTGCAACCAGAAAGAGCTGTGGTATTCACATCAGATGTATGTATATCCCAAGAGCAGCAAAGAAAGCCTTTTTATATTTGCTCTGTCAAAACAGGTATCAATGCGAAAGAGCTTAACCAAAGCTATTTTGTAAATCCACACATCCAAAGAGAAACGTTCGAAGGCCCTTTGTGAGTGTTTTTTCTTCCTTTCCTTGTTGATGAGCAAAAAAAAAAACAAGAAGAAAAAAGATTGCAGATAGGAATCCAGTCAGGCTCCCAAAGCAGCAGTGCTCCCTTGCTCGCTTCTTGCTGTCGGCTCCTCTTCTCTCGCTTGTCCTTGGAATCCGACAGTTGATCCCCCTGCTAGACACCTTACCCAGGTCTCCATAGCACAGACAAACACACAAACACACATGCACAATTTTTTTTTTTTTTTGTGCACCAAAAGCCAAGACCCGAAAGGACAAAAAGGGGGAGGTAGGTGGGGGTGGGATTGGAGAAGGTTGAATGAAAATTCCACAGTCTTTTCCAATGTTCTTTGCCTTTTGTTTGCGATGGTTAAAAGGGGAGGTTGACAAACCGGGATAAAAAATAGACCCCCTCCTCTCTGTATTCCTCTGTTCACTTTTTAGTGGTCAATCAGTTGGTTGGTTGGTCAGTCTGACAGCCCTTCTCTCTCTCTCACTCTCTTCTCCTTGCTCCCCCTCTCAATGTGGCGTCGTGTCCACTTGAATTTTCTTTTCTTTTCTTTTTTTTCTTTTTTCTTCCAGGAATGCTCGGCAGGGGTTGAAGAGGCTAGGCGACACACACTGCCTTCATTAGCTTCTTCCTCCTCTTAACTAGCCACACGCTCCAGCCTCGGTAGCCACGGTGGCGACAGCAGCAATTGCAAATGCACACACACCATCCCTGCGAAGCACACAGCAGCAGTAGCGAGCACACACAGCAGCAGCTGCAGCCTGCCTCCCTTGCACTTCCCAATAATCCGTCAATTTCTTCAGAGAGGGAGTGGGGTGGGGGATGGAAGGGGGTGCTGGGAGGAGTGGGGGTGTTTGTAGCTGGGTTGATCGAGGTGGGTTAGAGGAAGGAGGGGTGGTGCGCAGTTTCTCCTTCCTCTCTCCGGCTTGTTTCTTTTTTCTTGTTTTCCAGTTCTTTTTTTTTTCTTCTTCCTCTCCTCGTGGTGATCAGCACCCCCTCGCTAATACAGCGTCCGACTGGGGAGAGGAGCAAGACAGGGAAGGCAAGCGCTGGTCGAGCGCACGGCTTACAGGCGTGACGTTAACGGTAGCGTCGATGTGGAAAGGATCCGTTGTAGCAGCAAAAGAGAGAGCGTGCGCCGGCTTGGATCCCTCTCTCTTACTCACTCTCTCTTGCTCTCTCTCTCTCTCTCTCACTCTCTCTCTCTTGCTCCCTCCCTCTCTCTCACTCACTTTTGCGCGCTCTCTCTCTCACACACACACACTCTCTCTGCCTCCCTCCTGCTCTCTCTGCAGTGTCCTAAGGTAGTTGGGTGAGCTCAAAGCACTCAGACCTTTTTTAGAGATCTACCTCTTCAAAAACCAGTTTACTCCTGCTGTCTTCCACTTTCTTTTTTTAATGCTCACTGTCTCTTGTTCTGTGGCTTTCTGGGGCTTTGTGTGGCTTAGGGGAATAGACAGGCTGTCCAAGCAAAAGGCAGAGATGGACAGTGGCATCCCCACAGCAACCAGATTTTAACCCCCTCCTAGCCAGCAATAATCCGGCCATTCCAAAGAGTCTGGCAAAGCTTTCCAGCATTGCTGTAGTGGCAAAAGCAGGCAGATGGGACACTGTTTCTCTCACTCTCGTGCTTCCTCTCACTCTCTCTCTCTCTTTTTCGATGCCCTCTCTCTTTTCCTTCTCTGTTCTGTCTTTATCCTGGATTTTCTTTCACTTTATCTCCCATTGCTCGCTCACTCTTTGCGTTTTGTCCTTTGGTGGAAAATAGCGGAACATGAATGGACTGCTGACGCATCCTGCTCGGAGCAGTGCTTTGGTTTGATGCAGTGTGTTTTGTGCATTAACCCCCACCCCCCACCCCCACCCACTCCACCCTCACCCTCCTCGCTGTCTTTCCTTCTTCTTCCGTCACTGTGTCACTCTCCTTCATCTCTGGCTGGCTATGTCTTTACAAGCTCACATTTGTATTCGCCTTATTACTGGCACAAGTACAATTTAAGCCGCATTTATCTTGATCTCTCTTTTCAATGCAATGGAAATAAAAGTTTAGATTGTGTGAATTTGATCTAATACCACTTAATAGATTAGATTTGTTAGAATGCTGAAAAGTGCTGCAACCTAAATGATGTAAAATATATATATATATTTTTTTTAAATGGAGCAGGGTTTATAACTTCCCCACTTTCCATCCCTCCTCCATCATGTATGCCTTTGCAGGTAGTTAGAGCACTCTAAACAGGCAGGCCTTAACCCTCAATTTGAGCACAAACTGTCGCTTCAAGAAGCACACAACCATAAAGGTCATGTTGAGGAAGGTGATCGGGAGAAAACAAGACATGCTTTACCTTCCTGCCGCAGGAGAAAAGGCAAAACAAACGCACCTACTGTCCCATCACCCCTCTATCTACAATGATTTGTACAAGTCTCATGTCCATTAAACTAGGAAGCAGTGTGGGTAATTGATGGTTGGTAAAGCTAGCTGTGACAGAGCTGCTAGGTGTGTGTGTGTTTGTGTCTGAGCTGGGGAGTAAGCGTGTGAAAGAGAGAGAGAAAGCATGCCAGCAAGAAAAGGTCACGCTGCCTGTAGCGCAGTACGTTATTCCCACCGGCACAGGAGTATAGAGCCAACTCCTATATTATACACACATACACACACAGACTTTCTCCTTGACTTCACTGCAGTTGAATACGAATGGGCTTCAATGAAGCACATGTAACAGTGAGGTGGCAGCCACAGGAGTATAGGGGGGGATATTCCTTTGTTAAGAAAGAGGCTATTTCCTTTCCTTTCCACAGGGATTCCCTAGCACCACGGCCACGTGGAGGGTGATATCTGAGGTGTGCTGCACTACTGCATCCTCTTCACTGCATTCTGTGAGCATGCGATAACATGAGATAATGCAGGCATATTCAAACAGACACGAAAAAGCAGGTTATGATACAAATGCAGGATGCGCGACAAATGTCCTGCTCATCAACATTTCATTGATTTATTGTCAGTTAAGCCAGCTGCAAATGAAGGCTTGCGGTTCTTTGTGGTTCTGTATTGATGGCAAAAAAAAAATCAGATAGTAGTACAGTGTGCATACTGGCACTGGTAGCTTTGTTTGTTTGTCAGATGGTGCCTGTGCACTGTTCTGTAGGTGCGCTGTGCCACCATTTCATGAGCAAGTGACCCAGAATGAGTTCAGGTTATGTTTTACCCACCTAGCACAGTACATCCCAGACTACTATCTAACCAAAATCGTGCATTGACCCATAACATGACCAACGCTGCCAGGGTATCTCTCTTTTTGGCCCTCAACCTGTTTATTTCTCTTTTTTCCTGTCTTTTCGATGCCCACTCTATTTTGCCTGTCAGTGGACACTGCTTTCTCACTACTGATGGAGCCTGGGTCATGGCCTGCCAAACTCTGCAATGCTCCACTGACCAAATGTGGTCAACCCCTTGCGTTATAGTTTGATCCTGGCCTGGAACGGCCAATATGGCTTGATGGTCAGCCAAACTCTGTGATCACGACAAGGTTTTCTCAAGGTCCAGCTTGTGTGTGAGTGTGTGTCTGTGGGTGTATGAGCACAGGTCACACTGCATTTGTGCCATTGGCAAAGAGGTGAACCGGAAGAGCCTTTTCCAAGCTAGTGGCCTTTTTTGTTAGATGTGTACCTTCATTTCTAAGTTGAATCTGATTTGGTGTTTGGAGCCAATGCTGAACTTGCAAACCTGGATAAACTGTTTATTTTGGAGTGTCGAGATTCAGGCCATGCCAGTATATCCACTATCTTGACAAGAAGAGTGTTGTCAGGCCTTACCTCCAGGACTCTCTGGCCGATGATGGCTTGATGAGCTGTCAGATTTGTGGGACCTTCATGCTGTCATGCCAGCCCCCATGCCCCTGCTGTGTGACCCCTGCCCTCCCTGCCTCACCCAAGGCTTTATGGAGCCACCCCCTGCGCCAGGCCAGCAGGGCGTTGGGAGTTGTTTGGGGGGGGGGACCACACAACCTACTTTGGTGTGGCTTGTCAGCCAGCATGTTCAATGGGTATATGCAAACATTACAGAACTCATCCCCTGAGGTGAATGCTAGCAAATCTGGGCTGCGGCCAGTTACATGTAGGTCAGCAGCCCATGTCTGTTTGCATGTGTGTACGTGTCAGTAGTTCCATTTGGGCGAATGGCCTGCAGTATGGTATGGCAGCAATGACCATCAGAGTCGAGGACTGGACAGTCGAATGATAGATCTAATGATAATGTCATTGCCTCTGCCATTGCCAGGATCAAGGGTTTACAGGATAGGCCCTTTGGCAGTCCACATATGGTTTTCTGTGTGTGTGTGTGTGTCTATGTGTATGTGATATTTTGAGAGAGTGATATTTTCTCAAGGAGACAAGAGGCGTACTATTTTTGGGCTTGTCTTGTGCTTTGAGAGCTATTACAAATTTTATACATTCATATGTGTGTGTGAGTGAGCATGTCCTCTAAATGTACAGGAATGTCCCAGTGGCAAATGAATACTAGTGCCTACCCTGGCACAATGTTCTCTTAAACCAGTTTCTCTAGGCCACCATACTGAAACATGTGTACACAAACAGACATCCCTAACTCTATGATGTTGACCTTGAGGTAAAGGACCTAGTACTAGACACTTCCTTTCCCATTTTCATTTCAATTTTCAGGAATTAATTCTGCAAGAGATTACGTGTAACACACACACACACACACAGAAAAGGTGCTATCGGTGTCCCAGTAAAAGCTTAAACTGCTTGGTAGGGATTTTTTCTGTTTATTATCTCTCTCATCACGCACACAATCACACACATACACACAGAGACTGACACACCAATCATATGCCAACGTATCAAGAGATTATAATAGGCAGTAGGGTACATAAGAGGCTTCCGTATGCCCAGTTGTATTTCATCGCGTTACCTGCTCAGTCTCGTTTGGCTTCTTTCACTGACCTTGTGTGGCCTCCCCTCAATACAGCTTACTAATACTAATGACATTTTCACCTTTGTCCTACATTGAACATCCTTTTATTTAATTCATTCAGGTGGAACTTTTATTTAGAGGAACTCTGGGTGGAAAACTTAGCTAAACAATAAAGATGTTTTTAATCTAGTCTCTCTGGTACTGAGTTGCTCTTACATTGAAATTTTAACATACATTTGCCTTCTCCCCCTACTCTCAACCTGTCCATTCTTTCCCTCTCCATCTCCTTTTCCTTGCCCTTTCTACTCTTTTTACACTGCCTTTGTTCTTGCCCCCTTTCTTTATTTGTCCCCTTCTTCTTTTCTTTTATTCTTTCTTGTTTACTGATTTTTCTCCTTCTTTCTTTCCTTTCTTTGCCTTCTCTTCCTCTGTCCTCCCCTCTGTGTTCTTGCCCTCACTCTCCTCATCAAAAATTGTACTTTCTACAGTGTTCTTCTGGTCTACTATTTGCAGGCCAGTCTCAAGTTAATTGTGTTTGCTCATTCAGCGTATGTTATTGAGTGTGTGACGGAGTGTGCGCTCTCAAAAGAGGACAATATCAGGTCATGGCAATTGAAGGCACACAGTAAAAGATGAGCGTTTTCACTTTTTTTTTTCTTTCTCTCATCCTGTGTTATTCAGCGTTTGAGCTTCGCTAGCAGCCATTGTCTCCAGACTAATGGGCTTCATTATGTTGAGCTGTGTTCAAACTGGCTGCCAGAGCAGGGATTAGCCCTAGCGCTGTGTTAGTTGGAAGCTGAAGAAAGATACAAGTAGGTTAGCACTGTTAACCCAATCAACATGAGCCAAGATTGCTAGATAGGAGGAGATGCTTTGTGCATGTTTAGAAATAGGGGTGTGTTTACGCTGGTCTCTTAAATTTTCAACATTTTGGAATTAGTTTTCTCCAGTTACTGCCACCTTTATTTCCAAGAATGAGATTTTTAACAACGACATAATATATCATGTGACATAATGTCCTAATTTCTCTTAACATTTTTACACACCATATGCTAATGCTCCCCATGTCTTGCCCTGGCCACGCCATTGGTCAGCTGGCCTCATTAGGATTCATGGAGCATCCCTGTATGTGCGTTCATCACAATGTTGCCTTGCCAACTGCCAGGCCGTAGGAAATGGATGTCTCATTCTCTGAGCAATGTGGAGGTAAAAACATAGTAATTCACCAGAGAGAGAGCAGTTAAATCTTCTAGACTTTTAGCTCCTTGGGAGCAAAGGTGTCGTCTTTATTCAGATCCACCCCTCCCTCTCCGTCTTTTGCTTTATGTCTCTGGCTTGGTCAAAACAAAATTCCTAACTACTGAGTTGTTTACTCTGCAAAATTGTGTGTGACATTAGTCCCATGTTGGGCTTTGGCATTACTTCTACTCGTCTCAGTTCACCTAATTGTTTTTATAGGATAGAATGGGAGTCCAAACAGTGATTTAGAGCTAGAGGTAATTGGATCAAACATGTAGCACTACAAAAAGCTCAGAATTTGGCTTCAAAACTAAGTTTCCTGAGATATTTATATGGAATATCTACTTGTAGACTATCTTAAACCACCATGCCATCCCCAAGGTGTGGAATTGACATTTCCTCCACCTCCTCCCAGATCTTTTGTTCTTCTTAAAATGACCACCTTTTTTTCCTCACCCACTATGGATACCCTGACCTTCAAATACCCTCCTTTCCCTAAAATCACAGCAACGGTTATCTTCTTTACAGTGTTAATTCTGTGAAACTGCTAATCCCAGAATCTCCATCAAGCTTCATGTATGGGAAGATTAGCCGCACTGAGGCTTGTTACTCCACAGACCCAGAGATGGGGAAAAAAAAAAAAAAAAGAATGAAACGGCTTTTGATCTTCTCCAATCCACCTAGCCACACCCAGATTACAGCAGTACTGTCCAGCATATTGAGTCGTGTCTGCATGCCAATAAATGTTGTTTTCCAGTTCAGTGTGTTTGTTTGTAAGCCTATTTCTCTGTCTCCCTGAGTATTTTGCCGTGTGCCAGATATCTTAGTACAGACACCACACAATATTGCAACCTGCTTTCCAATGACTTTCCAACAGAGCGTTTGTCTAAAACGCTTCCAATTTGGATTTCATTAATGATGGTTGCCTGTCTACCTTATCTGTGTTCAAAGGAACTATCTGCTTCCCAATGTGAGCGTAATAACAAGAAACTCACACTAGTAAAGTACACTTTAGGGGGTATGAAGGGTTACTGTTAAATTAACTTTGTACTTGTATATACTGGAAGCAGAGAAGAGGTAGGACTTTGTGTATGTATGTGTGTGTGTGTGTGTGTACCAGAGATGGATTTTGTGTGCCTATTTTCTAATGCGACTACTCACCTCCCAGCCAGTTATTTTTCCTGTGTAATATCCGCTGTCTCGCTGCCTCCATCCCCCCCCCCCATACTGGGGATTTGAGAAGCCAAGCTAAGTGTGTCTAATCTATGAGCGCAGCCAGCACAGCGTCAAATGTTCGGTGCCGATGTACCTGCAGCTTCCAACAATACAACACTTCAGCAACTGTCCACCCAAGCAGGTAGGAGACAATGGGAGATAGGAAGGGCTGGAGGTTGAGAAACTGATGCCTGACTGGACGTTGACATTGTTGCTAAACGACTATGGAAAAGCCCCGAAAAGAGGTAATGTGGGGAAAAAATATACGTTTGGGATAAAGGAAAGGGCAAAGAAAGTCTCCAGACCTCCAGACCCTGCAACCTTGCGTAAATGTGTTTTCTGTAGCAGTGCAATCAGGGATATCCCCCGGAGGTAGGCTGCGGCTGGGGGCCAACACGGTCCCGGCTATGAAAGGAAGGGGTGGGGTGGGGTGGGGAAGCAGCAGGCAGCACTTTCTAAATTGAAGTCAATAACACAGCGCAGTCCATTCTATCAGAGCCAGTCCTCCCACACAGTCCGCTTACAGTCACTAAGGAGTGCTGAGGGTTGGATGTCGATTGAGTTCTCCAAAGTACCACTACGCATGGCAACATGTGTTTGTGTGGGTGAACACACACAACCAAGGGGGAAATAGTGGTGTAAGGGAAGGAGCCGTGGCACCGGCGCTGCACTCCTTTTAAAAACTTGGACTTGCAGTATTCTCTTTGCGAGATGTATGTGTTGTTGACAATTGTACGACCAGAACTGAATATTAAGCAGTGGAAGAAAGATTAAAAATACATGATAGGAAACACTGGAATTGGAGTGGATTAAACAAATTTGACCAAATGCCCTGAGCTTCCTACATTGAAGTGCTTTTATTCTATATCCAGCTGTTGTATGAAATCTTGCGAATGTAGGCATATTTCAGACACACATGCACACACAGCCTTATTTTGCCTTTAATCAGTTTTCACGTTAGCACTTCTACATAGCTTTAGGGGATTAAAACTCGTATTGTCGACCTGCCCTTAGCTGGGATACGACAGGAAATTAGTGACTGAAAGAGGGCAGACATCCGGCTGACATGAGTTTTGTTGTGTTTTTATGAATGTGCGGTACCCTTGCATAAATTGTATTTCATTCTGATGACGACTGTATAGTGTTTACTGGCACATCCGCTCAGCATGGTACAGGCATGATTTGTTTAGGAGCTAGCACTTTTGCTTACTTCTGCTGAGCTGAACACTTAAAAAAAAAAAAAAAGTCAATCGGCTGCAGTTTTGATACTGTTCCCTCTAGTATGCTGACGTGCTTGTGTGTGTTATGCTTTTCACAGGCAAATGCAATTTTATGATTTAAAAACATGTTTACATTTCAGTTCCCATGGTAGGATTTTCAAGCGCCTCGATATAGATTCCTCTTTTTAGTATTTGTGCAGGAGAATAAGTCTGTTTTCGACAGATTGTCCATTAGATGAATACATCACTGTCATGCGCTATCCCCAATGTCAAATTGTTCCTGCTTTCACGACAGTATCTGGAGAAAAGAACTGCACTCACATATGTTCATACTCAGATACACGTCTATAGTTTTATAATGCCGTGAAATGTTTAAATTGTACATGATATCAAGGGAATGGGCTAAATGAGGTGTGAAACTATTCATCCTCAGTTTTTTTTTTTTACCTTTTTAAACCTACAGAGTATTTCCAAATTGTATTTCCAAAACACAGTAAAAACTGCCATCTTCACATTTAGTTCATATTTGTTTTATCCACATTTTGTCTTTTGAGTTTTTGTTTCTTTTGTCGTTGTGTAGGCGACTGCCTACTAGTCCTCCTGCTAGTGCTTTCTCTCTATTCTCTCTATCTGTTCGCTCACTGATGGCATCAGTCTAGGTCACTTGCACTCTAGTTGTGCTTATTGGTGTGTGGCCCGGTTATTTTTTTTCCATAATAACCCATCACCCCACACATAGGACTGGCTTGACACATGGATGAACAGTGGTAATTTCCCAAGGCAGACATTGATTTCACTTTCATTTTCCTGTCACTCATTGTTTGACATCCAGCTGAAAATTATAATTCTGACTTGAAACCTATTGCTGTATTTCAATTGCTCATTTTGCGCTTTCTCATTTCAAGTGACTGACGGTAACAAACAATGAGGCAGCCAAATTTAGGTGGTGAAATTTGTTTTTATTAAACAACAAATGACATTGACTAAAATTGCTGCGGTAGCTGCTCAAATAAAAATGGTACTCTTAGTGTTTGGATATGCAGCTCGTAACATAAGTTTGGACCTCTGACACCTCTTCGTAATGAGCAAAATAAAACATTCAAGAAACTCTCAAGCGGCCACATTAGGATGTTTGACAGGGAATGGCAACTGAATTATTAGACTTGTGTTTTTCTTCAATACTGCCCATGTCTTCACTGTTCATAGCTCTGATAGATACAGGTATTTTATGTTTTGCTCCACTCTCTATTGTCCCTGAAGTGTTGACTCAGATGTGCTGTGAGTCCATTCAAATTGTTTTGCAGCTAAACACAGTGCTAGCAAAACTTGGAATGCCTGCGTATGCATTTTAATATGCACGTTTTGTCTGGAGTTGGCTTTGCTGACTTAACTGTCTGGACCCTCTTCTTCAAGGGCGGCCATTTGTTTGTTTTTTTCTTGTGGCCTATCACCGTTCTGCCATCCATTTGTTAGTGGCTCAGCTGTGCACAGCAATAAATGACTGAAAATTGATGAAACCACTGAGACACGTTGGTTTGAATTTTCTTTTGAGGAAACAATTGAGCTCTCCACTAATTCATTCAACAGAAATGCCATGAGACAGTAGCCTTTGGGCGTAGGGCTTTACTTCTAAAAAGGTGCCCCATTGGGTATTCAGGCACTCTGGGCAGAAAGAGTGTTGTGCTGGCCACAAGATTGTTGTAGCTTGTAACTCCATGATACAGTAGTGGGGTGTCTGCTTTGCCTGTGGCCACGTTGTTGAAATTGAATTTGAAGAGAGTGTGTGCGCCGCTGCCTGTTTTTGAAGTGAGTGCTATCCATTCTATTTGGAAGCACAATTGTCACATCACATACCTGGTGGTGTTAAAAGCCCTCCTGCAGGAAATAGTGCATTCTACGCCAAATGTATCAAGTACATGATCACATGCCATTTGTGTTCTGCTGTGTCTGTTAGAGTTTTTATCTGGTACAGTAAAAGTTTTTCGCACTTATTTGCATTTAGTCATGCATATACATATGTGAACAAGTGTGACATTCTTGACCACACTGGCTTTCTATGATTGGCCACTTCCCAGCTGATGTGATTGACAAAGTAGTGACAATACTGGCGGAGCCTAAGAAAAATTTTCCTTGAATTTTTAAGAACAAAGGATGATGCATGTATCCATCAAACTGTGATAAACCTACACGGTTAAACAGTGACATCACTTTGCTTAAGGATGTGTTTTGTTTTTTTGTTTTTTTTGAAGGCCTTATGTTCATGCCCTCTTCAATGACTCAACCTTACTCCATATTGTACTGGATTGTATTGATGAATATAATGAGCATGCTTCACAATCCTGCATGGATTGTCCATGACTAAGAACAGTTAAAAATGTGCTGCAACTCTAACACAAGTCACAGTACCTAGAAATGCTTTAAAACAAAAAAAAAAAAATACTGACATCATTAACTGATTCATGAGTGACTCATCCCCTCATGATAGGAGAACCCAGCTGTGGAAGGGACGTATTTAATGTAATACATGTAATTTAAAAGCTTTTACTTGAAGTATTTTCAGTCATGTTCAGATGTTCTTTTTACTACATTCTCTGTTCTAGAGTTTTGTACGGCATTTAAATCATGTCGATTGAGGGAAAACTTAAGCACCATAATATACATCGTTACTGTCTGAAACTTGAATTATACCTTGATATAAATTTTCGGTCATTCAGCCCTACTGTTTGATGAATGAATGGCTAAATGGAACTTCACTTTTTTTGCCTCGTTCATTGCTCGCCCTGCATCTTCCTTCTTTCTCTGTGCTCATTCTCTAGTCAGAGCATGTCCTCTCCGGTGTAGTGCTGATTAGCAGCATCTGCGTTTCTGTAGTCTTGTGGGGCAGAAAGAGGAGGAGGAATGGAGAACAAGAAAAAAACCCACAACTTTAGCTTTCAACACTCTGTTTCGTCATTTGTAGCCTCTTCTAAGTTCTCTCGGTCTTCCTCCTCCCCTCCCTCGCTTTTCTACTTGCACTCAATCTCATTCAACAACTGTTAGCCCCATTTCTCTCCCTTGTCTCCTCATTATGGAGGTGTTTGGAAGCCCAGTCTTGTTTTGACACCTTTTTTTTCCCCGTTTTTCCCTAAATGGAAGGAGAAAAACACAGGAAACGGATGATTGCAACAAAGTTGCAGAGGAAAGCGTTAACAAATTAAGGGTGTCGCATCTGAAACTTTTTTGTGGCTTGGAGGCTCACTTCAAATATTAACAAAGGATCGAAGCAAACTTAACTTTCCATGAACTTTGTTATTTAAACATTTATTTTAACATCTTCTGATGCTTGTGTAGTACATTCTGAAGTGTGGTCAAGGAATCTAAAATCAGAATCAACTTCTCTCTTAACCATGGACCAAGTATATGTAACTGAATATTTCCCAAATATTCACTGTGGTCAAGCTAAGGGAAATTACTTGCAAGAGATGATAACAGTCACCTAAACAGTAATTTTCCATTCCTCAAACCTATAATAGAGCTCTGTTTCATGGTAGCTTTTTCCTAAAGGTGGACCTGCTAACCAAGCGTAAGTGCAAGGTGACTGTAATCCCATTTATTTGACACCACACTGATTAGATTAACTACCATGGGCAGGTGCTGCTATAGTCAGACTGGTCAGAATGCATCACAATTGAAGGAAGAAAATAGAGGGCACATATTTTCCAATGAATCGTCCTTTGCAGTCCAGCAACAGACTAACTGCGTGGCTCCTAAATAGGCATGACTTGATTCAATCAGTCTCCCCTCTGCTATCTTCCTCACACACACCACCCATCTCAATCCCCAATCTCATTTGTTGATCGTCAGTTGCCATTTATGTGATTGAACGTGTGGAGAGGTTGAATTTGATTGCCAAAATTGAGGAATTATTATAGGATGATTTGTCTCGAGGTTTTTATCTTGTATGCCACTGACTGGGGTCAGATCATCATTTCCCATTATATGGTCTCTGACTAGATGTTGGCTTGAAAGATTCATTTTAGCTGGCTATAATCTGCTCTCTTAGTGGTCACAAGTGTCTTGTACATAATTTTCCACTTAAAATTAGGAGGACATATTCTGCTAGACTCCTGGCTCTGTTCTCTTGTGTCATCCCTTTGGAAATGACTTGAGAAACTTAGAATAAATGCAATTAATGATGTCTTCCGGATACCTGGCAGCCTCCAGCCGGCAATGCTGACTCTTTACTGTACCTGCTAGTTTATAGCAACATGGAGTACCTCTTCAGTTGCTTGTCTCCACCACTTTTCCCACACTCAAACTTCAACCCCTGCCTAACAGCTCTCCAACCAGCATAGCAACCGGGCACAGCCTCTCGTTTTGACAAGCACACAGAAATTGACAAAAAGCCATATTGAAAAATGCCTCTGTCGGCTCTTTTCCTCCCCTTTTTCTCCCCCCCTCCCCTCATTCTCTCACTCTGTCAGCACAGGCAGGGGCTGGGAGGACAGAAATGGCTTTTTGAGTGACACAGGCTGGCTATGCCATTTGCCGTGTCAACTGGTGAAAGAGGATAGAAAAGGAGGTGGAGACAAATGATGATGGCCTGGCCATGATTGTCCCGCGCCCCCTTCTCGCTTTCACCCACCATCTTTTCACCCAGAGGTCATTGAAGTCCAAATAACATTGCCACAATGCCACTAGGTGTAGAAATGTTTTTCACAGTGCTATGGCAGTTTTAGTCATAGTATTTCTCCATAGACAGATTGCTTGTGTTTAGATTACTCGTTAATGAAATTTCTCTGCTGAGTAAGTGGAAATTCGAGTAGATACTGTAAGCCGGTAGTAAATAATGAATTGAGTTACATCACAGTCCCTGTCTGTCTACGTCTGTGCCTAATTTGGAGTTTTGTGCCCAATTCCTCCCTTGGGAGCATTTTCCCTTTTTAGAATGGAAGAAAAAAAAATCTAAATTGTTTTAGCGTAATCCATTTTCTGATTTTGTCAATCAGTTCTTTCTCTTCATTCTCCTGTCTTTGACAAGACTCCAGCTGGGTTTTGTCCAATTCCTCTCCAAGGGTTCTATAATGCCCTCTTCAGCTACAGCTGTCAGCGCACTGAAATGTCCAGTACAAAAATAATATAACCCCGCCGTTTTCCCTACATAGGGCTATCTATGGCGCACCAACGTAGTTTGGTCATTGCAGCCACGGAATCATAAATATTTAAAATTCCATTATGAAATCTTAAATTGATTCATAAAGGTCTAGCAAGTGGAGAACGAGTGAAGAAACGGCACCTCATGTGGATAATATCACTGTAGGTTTGACAAAGCAGAAGGTACAGAAGCCTGCCTTTCATTTCATCCCAAGAGCTACCAACTAAACAGTCGTAATCCCCATTTAGATGAGTATAGTTAACATCTCATTACACAAATACATTATGTTAACAATCCCAGACAGTAGATGAAGTATAGTTTTCTTTCCCAACCACTACTGCTGCATGTACCCACTGGTAACCACATTTTTTTACAGTAGTAAGCGAAAGAATATTTCTGTTTCACTGTGACTTGTCTACTAAATCCAGCAATTAGACATAAAAAATAAATAAATGATATAAAATACATAGTGAAAACGAATAAAATGCAATAAATTGATGTGTATAATGGCAAAATGATGACCAGCAGATTAGCCCACCACACAACAGCAATACAATAATAGCCATTTGAGCATTTAACAACTATTTTCACATTTAACGTTCTTTACAGGAGAATATCTTCTTTTGAATTGATGCAGTGCTTAAAATTGGTAGTAAAAACATGTCATTGTTATTTCCTCTATCTCCATGTTTTTGTTGCTGCCGTACTGCTCAGTGATTGCAAAATAATGGCCAGGCTTTATTGGTTATGTACTCCAAGGTATATGTGTAAATGGATCTGCGGGAAAGCAACGCTGTCATTTTGAGAGGTAATGTGGCTTAATGCCCTCTCCAGTCATTTTGACCACCCCTAAATGTGCTCAATGTGGCTTGACTGCTCCCACCAAGCATTCACTGCTTCAGGCAGCGATTTTTGAAGATTTGGACTCTTACCTCTCACTGCTCTCCAATACCCTAGGGCCTGAAGAAGCTGGGTGTCTCAACCCAGAACACAATGTACCTCTGGGAACCAAGTGAAACATGTTTAAAAATCAAATTACAGTGTCCATTCCAACGTGTCGAGCGCTGCAATTAATCTAGAGTTTTCCACCCTTTGTGTTTCCATTTAGATCTGTAGTCGCAAGGTTGTGTTGACAAAAAATGAAAACGGTTTTTAAAGTAATAAGTTTTACAGAGCTGCGTGACATTTGTTTTTAACAGCCATTCAATAACTTACAGCCCAGTTCAATTTGTGTTTTCCCACCTGCACTCTCACAGCACCCAGTTAAGGGGAATTATATGATATTAGTAATATTACAAATGTAGCTCAATATTCATCGACCGGCATGCCATGTCGCCCCTCTCTTAAAAATGAGATGGATTGTAGTTATTGCTGTTATTGATTTTAATAACCAGGCTGTTAAGGCCCAATGCAGAGCCCTGCTCTTGCTCAGCTACCTCTGGTGCTGTGTGAGGGCTGAGCTATTCTTTCATCTGGATAACAAAGGATCTATAAACTAATTTAACTACAGGTTTAGCATGATTAGGTTTGCTGACTCTTGCCGTTTTTTCTCATTCGTTTTCAAACCTTCCCATATGCAGTAGGTTTTATGATATGTGCTTTGCACCCCTTCGCCCGTCAAACTTCCTTAACCATAGTTACACGTAGAAATAGTGCTGATTTAATGGGTGATCACAGGACTATTGGGGTAATGGATTCAAATGGGAGGTCTTATCAAGGCACAGCGTGTTAGTTGAAGGATCAAGCTTCCTCACAACACTATTGATCCATGAGGGCAGATAGAGAGAGACTGACTGATGTTAAATCTAGTCGGTCATTACATTGCCATAGGGCTTGCATTACTCTATGTCACTGACCCTTTTACTATGTTGGGACTTGTCAAACCCCTTTGGTGTCCAATTGTTGTACATATTGTGGCTTTGGGGCCGAAATGACAGAAAAGTAAGATCACAAAGGTCAGTGAGCATCACAATGGCCCGCAGGTTCCAACCAGTCCCCGCTTTCCTTTTTACATGAATCAGCATGACCTTGCTCATGCGTTCTTTTTAATGGGCTACAAGTGCGTCTGGGCAATGCCAAAACTATGGCAAGCTTTAATCTTAGAGTATAACGGTTAAATTCACTAGCTCGTTGACTTAAATGGATCTTTCTCCCAGTGGTCATACCTCTCTGCAAACAGCTACTAAATAATAAAAAGATGCAAAGTCATTCAGTTGTTACAGATTGTATGTCGCTAGTGAAGGGGATGGATTTGTTTTGACAATACTCCACTTAAAATTCCTAGTGCAGTCTTGAAATCCCCCTTCAGGAGATCTCTCCATAAATTATTGCTTTAGTTTGCTTTAGTATACTGTAGGTCATTTGTAGAGGACAACACCAGCCTCTGCTCTGATCGACTCACTATTGACCTCTGCTTTTTCTCTCTCCATCTTTGCTCTAACTCATTTTCTGTGAAGGCTTCATAAGTCTTTCGAGCCCTCCTTTGAAAGACTGTTCTCCCTGTGTTTAACTCTTACGCTTACACTTTCTTCAATGCAGGCAGTAGTTTAGACTATAGAATAATTAGACCTTGAATAATTTCTTCTTTCTTTCTTTAATTTCTGAGGTAAGACAGACAAATGATGGGTCCAGACAACTGCAGAGGTCACTGAGCATCGATTTGAAAGTGTTATTTTAGGTGTCAAATTACACAACTAATCCTGACTCTTGAGTTTACTTGTTAAAGAACAAATTTATAGTTTGAATCAGAAAACAGACGATGTAGATGATATTATCTGCATTACAATTAGGATCTAATAGACGTTGCAAGGACAAAAGGACCCATCTACATGATCTATGAAATGTGCTCAAGGTTTGACAAAGTTTATATTTATATAATTTAAATCGGACCTATTGATTAAAAAAATCCTCTAGTTATGTTACGAATTTGGCCAGTGACTTATTTGCCTTATATATTATGAAAGCAAAATGGCATGAACATTTTTGCAGATGGCCTAGTGTGTACCCTGTGTCAACATCCCGACTCTTAATAAGTACGGCCACAAGTTAAAGTTAGATTCTGTTGTTGCTGTTTTTTTTTTTTTTGTTTTTTTCCCCCTCCATTATCGCAACAATTCTACTGTGATGCATGGAGCGATTGGATCCATGTTTGAAAGGCAAGTTATGCCAGGATGTAATAACTGATTTAAAAAGACTAGCAGGTAACTATGCCAAATGATTTTGTCTCCCACCTGCATTAGTTGGAAGCATATCTGAATTATTGAGCCTGCCTTTGCCTGCTTGCCTCTTCATCTCTCTCCCTTAACCCTCTCTACTAACTTCCTTTTATTCACCTGTTTTGTCAGAACAGTGATGCAAGGCAAACATCAATTATCTATTGATTTAAAAAAACAAAAAAAAAACTCATTAATGAGCATCAGGCAGGTTTAATGGTGAGGATCATGCCTGTTTGCCTGACCGTTAATGGCCCTGGCCATTAGAGAAGCCGTTTGACTTTTCCCCACCCTGCCACCGACAGACAGCAGCTTGCCACTGACAGTGATGCATGGGGACCCCCTGAGTCACATTGATCACCCCGGGAGAGTCTGTACACACATAGGCACCCACACAAACACATTCGTACCCAGTGTGCATGGTATTGTTCCATTGTCATCAACACAAACCTGTGCTGAAATCTTGAGTGTTTTATTCCTGCGGGATGTTGATGTTTTCCCCCGAAGAAACCTGACTCTCAGGCTAATGGCATACGTGTAACCACTGCTGGAGAGTTCATAAGAAGTCTATTTAGACTGCACATTGGCAACTCAAGCAAACTGCTTTTCCTTTAATTTAAAAAAGATGGACTGTTTGCTCCAGAAACAGGTAGACAGGCTGTGGTAAAGCACTCAAATCTGCAAGACTGGAGGGTACTATAGTTAGTTTGCTGTAGTGCCAGGAAAAGATTTTCTTTCCTCAACGCACCTGCTGCTATAACTGTAGACTGTGGGCATGTGAGGAACCAGTGATGTGGGTCCCAAAACTGTCCTTCTGCCACCAAATTGTTTCAACTGCCAGACTGGGACACATTTAAGCTCTACAGTGAGCTCCGTAGACAGCAATATCCTGCCGAGGTGAAGCCAATCCTCACCTTACACCGCACTGTAAATGGAGAGCAGCTTCTTCTTTTAACATGAGCTCTGCCCTCCATTTGCACCTGTTTGTTGCTGTTGTACAACGAAAAGTTGTTTGGCAATGCTGGCAGCACTATATATACATATCTGATGAATGGTTGAGAGCACATACAAGTGTTTATTAATGCATTTGCAGCTGTGAATAATGTTGAGGATGTTGTACATACTAATAATGAATGACAAAGACACAGTTGTAATATATCTTTAATAAAAATGTAAATAGGTACACTTCAAGTGTTACCAGTTACTTAAAACTCTTGTGCTCCTTTGCTTGGATGTAATGCAGCATGGTTTTTCCAGCACATTTTACAACCTCACCATCCCAGGCTTAACTCGATCCACATCTGACAAATAGCTCTCTGTCCTGACCCCGTGATCCGATAGTTAATGAACCAACCTAGTTTGGAATGGGTTGGTGCCAGAGGTTTGGCCCTTGGCTTAGAGCTTAGCTGCGCAGCTACTGTAGCTCGCCAAAGTGGGGACAGTCAATAACCTGCACACTCAGGTATCCTGCCGGCTTAGGACAGCCGACTGGGAAGCTTCACCTCATCCAGCCTTTTTTCATCCTGAAAGTCCGACTGTTTCGGCGTTGCTGATATTGTAATCTATCTCCTGTTGGGTTCTAAAATGTGTTTTGTGTGGACGTGGTGATAAGCTGAAATCCCATTGCTAGCCAAAAATTAAAATGCCAGCAGACTATTCTCTGCAATTTTATCTGCTTTCATCAGTTTTTTATTTATTTTTTTATTTTACTTGTGAGATCACCCTATGTGTTTCAACAGTACACGTTACACTGATAATGTAACCTGTAAAAACAGGTCAATCATTTTAGCTGATGTCATTAAAAACTGGATCAGTGTCACTGCCCACATTTTCCCACTGTTCGATGATTGGTGACCTGTTTTACTCTCTCTGGCTTTTTTTGTTGTTGTGGGGACTACACAGGTCATCAGTTTGCTGGCTCACCTCTTTTTAACACTGGCTACAGCTGTTCTCCCCATGTGAAGATTTTTTTTTAAATTACAGGCCCCATTAACACGCTATTTACATCCCTGCCTGATCTATGCCATTAAGGGATCAATAGAGGTTTGTTTAATTCATTCATTAATTCTTCTCTGTCTGTCTCTCTCCCTCCCTCTCTCTCTTTTTTTTAAAAGGTGATCTATATTTATAGATTTCTCCCGGAACCGACTCGCCTTTTCCACTCTCGATTCAACCACAATGACATGCTAACACATTTAGCCATTTCATAACCAGGCATCCCTGTGGCAAATGAGTAAGACAGGTGCTAAACAAGTGTAGTACTTAAGAAAGTGGGGTCTTTTGTTAGAGTTGGGTCTCTTTATCAGTAGGATGTCAGGGTAACTATACCTGGAAAAAGTACCTGTTAACATAATGAAATAGCTAATGTTTATTTTGACGGATTTAGCACATGCCCTTGTTTCCTGGCCATGCAGTGCTCTGCTACGTTCCATTAACAGCAGTTTATGGGCCTTAGTAATGGATGGAGTATTGATAATGGGCTGAGGGAAGAGTGTGAAATGCAGTCTTAGCGCATGTGGCCTGTGTGTTTTTCAACCAAATGACACCACTCTTGATTTCTGCTTAAACAGCTTCAGGGTGTTACAACATTTTCTTTCACCAGCTTGTCATTTTTTTTTTCTTATCTTTCCATTTTTGTGAGCAAAGATTACCTTGGAGAGCACTGTCCACACCGTCAGTGCCCTTGCAAAGCTGTGACAGCACTGCTGAGATGTTATTCCTGCTCTCAGGTTATAATTACATACCTATCAACACACGCATGCAGAAAACCTCTCACATCTGAAGCACAGCCACACAAAAACACCTATTTCAAGAACTCTCTTACACGGACACATATGTTACATGATCGCTTTGCCAACGTGTAAGTCTTTCACATAGCTGTCACGGCTTTGAGCAACTCTGTCACACTAATAGTGTATTTATTACCTAGTAGTAGTTGTCCATCTATTTATTTTACTCCTTGTTCATCTCTTGTCCCAGACAGTTTGATTCAGTTTTCAATTTAGCTTTGATTAATTATCTCCACCCACTGGGAACACCTCCACGAGATATTGATTTTTGGTTGAAATCTGATCAAAGTTGTGGATGTACGTCTTGCTCAAGGGTACAGATGTATCATTTAAAGGAACTCAGGGGGTCCACTGAGGAAAAATGTTCCCTATAAGCCAGCATGAAGGGCAATATGGAGAGCCGATGGGCTTCTGTTGGATGGGGTTGTTTTTCACGCAAGACTGGGCTTAGACCAGTGAGGCTGGCCCGTCGATGCTCAGCTAGCTCTACATGTGGACAAACGGTCCTTTTCTTGTGGGACAAATTGTCCTCTTCATGTGGCATTCATGACTCTAAATTAAGAGTCCATTGATTTACTTTTTTTTCCTTTTAAGTGAATATAGAAGGTTAGGAATATGAATTAAGGTATAGAGACTGATCTGATTGCTTTCCCCATTTTCGCCTTTCTCCCCACTTTTCAACCTAAGGCTTAAGATCACTCATTGCTTTGAAGAGGTTTGATCTCTTTGCCACAACACACACACACACACACACACACACACACACACACACACACACACACACACACACACACACACACTCTAACACACCTCCACATCACTCCTTCAATCTTCTCCAAGGCTCAGTTTGATAAATGGCTTATTCTGCTGGATGAGCATAGGGCTATAGGTGGGAGCGACTCCTTCTTCTTTTCTGTTTCTGACTTTATTTCTGTTCATCTCTCTGCACGTCTTTTGTTTTCTGAGCTAGGGTGATTAGGGAGATGAGCAGATAGTGTGACGGAGACGGAGAGAGTTGAAAAAAACTGATGCTGGCACTCTGTTACAGTAAACTACTTCTGGCCTCCCCTTACCTTGTCATATCAGCTGCGTGTGCTGACACACGATACATTTACACACATGCACGCAGATTCATTAATGTGATGAACGCTCAAATGCATAGAGCGGCGTACACTCAAGCTGCCGCAAGCATACCTACATAAATATTATCCTTCTGCATCATATGAAATGCTACTTGAAAAACTATTGATATTTTCACTTCTCTTTGATTTTATTTAATATACACAGACACACAAAAGCTTGAGAGAGCCCAGCTAAGTGGCAGAGTATAGTAGCCATAAAAGCAACCGCCTGCTTGTTGCTTAATGAGAATGAATGAAGACGTGCCAAAACGTCTCCACCTGCCTCCCTCTCTCTCTCTCCCTCTCTCTCTCTCTCTCTCTCTCTCTCTCTCTCTCTCTCTCTCTCTCTCTCTCTCTCTCTCTCTCTCTCTCTCTTTCCCTCCCTCCCTCGTTCCCTCCCTCTTTCTTGCGAGTCTGGAGTGCACTCTGAACAAATGCTGTTTGCTACCGTCAAAGCCTTTAAACTTTTACGACCAGAACTGGTAATTCAACTCACACAAACTTAAATCTCTATGGTGATAACTGTGATCTCGGTAATTGGAATACGCAGTAAAACTCAGATTTAAATAGCAGCAGAGTTGCCGAAAGTGATGATTGAAAGCCCTGACTGACAGATTCATCTCCTCTGCGCCTTGCATTATGTATATAGCCGGCTCTCTCTTCCAGATGAGAGAATGCGCAGCACATAATGTATGCATAAAGCAATACTTGAATTGAGCTTTTAGCCGGTGCCAGGTTTGGACCTCATGGCTTCTGAAAAGGCTTGAATGCATAAATGGACACCCCTTGTTCACCGTAACCTTTGGTCATTCATCCATTTGCCTCCAGGTATTCAATATTTGTTTTGTTTGGATGTGGTGATAAAAGAAAAATCCCATTGCTTGCCAATTTTTAAATTGCCAACCCTATGTGTTCTTTCATTTTCTTTTAGTGCAGGGTTTGGCTCTGACATGACGTGTCACCTACCGCAGTCTTTTTTGATTTTTTTTTTTTGCTCACTTTCAAACAGCTAAGTGAATTAAATCTGCTGCAGTTTTAAAACATGCCCTCGGGCCAGGTTTCACTTCAATGGTACCAAATGGCTTTGTCTTCTGTACTTGTGAATGACTTGCGCACGTGTATGTGCTTGCACGCACACATGCATGCCTTTGAGTGTATGTGTATTTTGCCTTTTTTCTCGTTTCCGTCCACTGTGTCGACACAATCCCAGCGTTTATGAGATTACCAGAGCCCATTTGTGTTCCGGCGGGAGCCATCTTGGCTCGGAGGAGCCCTCCGCTGGGAACCATCTGGGCTCTACTCAAAGCAGTTTCCACTCCGCCTCCCCTGTCCTCTCCATTGTGACCAAAGCTATTTACTTTAAAGGGAGGAGGAACTCAAATTTCGTGTGTGTGTATTTGTAAAACTCAGAAATTCAGTCTTCAGATGCAGCTCCTAAGCACTGAGGTGGCACTGTTTATTCATGCGAAGTAGGGGAATGGAGAGAGAAATGATGTTGGAGTGTAAGCAATGTAAAATAATGTTTTTAAAAATGGTTAAAAAACAACCTAAAATCACCAAGACAGAAAAATTCTCATTATTGGCAATGATGGCTCACTGGATAAACGAGCTGTTATCAGACCATTTTTCATATTAGGTGCGACATATTGTACCAACACTGGTATTACTCTGCAATCTTGCCGTGGATTTAAAGCCTCTCCAAACTGATTTCACTCTGCCAGTGGTTAAATTGGGCCCCGCTCCCTTTTTCTGAATTAATTTGTCCTTCTTAATTTCACATTTGACCTCTCTATTAGCCTCTTTCATCTCTTCCCCGCTGCCCGATGAAATGCCAGTTTTCTTTTTTATTTAATCATACTTTAAAGCTCTTGGTCCACCAACGTTCATAATTCCGGTATACTTTTGACTTCACACTCTCCCGTAAATATGACAACAGATAATTAGTTTTTTGTTCAATGATCAGTTGGTTACGTTGAATTGTCTGCTTGTAGTTTGGCTGATCTTACTACATCTGATTTGTTGTTATAAATAATGCTAATGTGCACACGTACTAGTATTTTTTTTTTACTTGTTGATTAGTAATCAAATAGTGTGCAGATGACCTTAATATTTGTGCTTATAAATTGACAATTATCACTTCTTACTTATTACTGCTGGAGGAACAAAACAAAAAGTCCTCTCAGTCTTTCACAGGTGGGTTTGTGTTTAGCCTGCATGATTTGTCGCTCAAGTTCTGTAATTTTGTGTGAATTCCTGCATATTACACACATTACTCTCTAGGCCTATTTGTTACTGTTAATGCTGTGTGCAGTCACGACACCCCTCTAGTCACGTTGTGCCGATGTCAGTAGCAGGCTAATTTTCTTTCCATAAGGTTGATAGTATGTGGTAAATTAAGTTTCTCGAATAAGTGGTCTGGGGGAAAACACAGACTAATTTGTTCTATTATGATCGACCTCCCTACAGGCCTCCCTCTCTTGTCATCTCTGGATGGTCACACGTTTACATCAGGCCTCATAAAAGAATGATTGATCTGACTTGCCCTGCTGTGTGATTTCTCCACATGTTTGAGTCATTCATCACATTTATCTCGTTGGTACATGGGCTGGAGAATTACATTTTTCTCAAGTAAACATATTGACAGACAGGAATAGGATAGAGAAAGTGAGAATATCTTGACCTCAAGATAGCTTTCTGCACCCAAACTGTAATCTTTGTGGATATGTGAGATGTATGTCTTGTCTTTGACATATTGTTTAGCTAAAGAATGATTGTTAGACCTCTCCTGGTAAGCAAAAGCCTTACCTTTGTATCTCCTCCTCTTTGTTTTTTGTGGTGATACTGTAGTAGTTTTTTGTGTGGGAGCTTTCACTGTGCAGACTTCATTGTTCTAATTTTTGCATAAGATTTTATAACAGCTTGTGGAACAGATTTAGTCCGGAAGTGGACCTTTCAATTTTTCCTCCAAATGGATATTTTCCCAGCTAAGAGTGTTGTTTTTAGTTGTCAGTGTTGTTTTATTTTTATTTTGCATTTGCTGCCTTAGTGGTAGTTGTGACAGTTAAGTTAGTTCTAGCCTTTCTAGCCGTTCTATCCTGTTCCCAGCACTCGCCCACTTCCCCATTTGACATTTGGGTGCTCGGAGGACCAGCGGTGCTCTAATAGCCTAGTTACGTAACTGTTTCTGCACTTAGAGACAAAGAGAGAGATAAAATGGGGTGAGTATCTGAGATAGTATAGAGAAGGAGAGTAAGAGAAAGCAGATGAGGGATGAGTGAACTTAGATTGTATCACAGTCAGGGCCTGGAAGGGTAGATGTCAGGGCAAATGTCTTATATTGAGCCTTTACAGTACCTTTTTACATATTGAAATAAGTACAGTTATTATTATTATTACTGTTATTATTTAATATAAAACAGTGGCGTTTGCATATTACGTTGTGGGACACCATTTCTTTGAGCCATTGTTGCATTGATGTGCCACATTAAAACACCTTTTTGGTCCTTTTCCATACTGCCGATAGCTTGATCCAAATGTTAACTGGATCCATAAAGTGGAATTTGTGTCACTGCCATATGCCAATGTTGTCAATTTTGTGCTTAATAATAGAACAGATTATGCATTCATTAATAAAAGGTTTTGACTTGAGTTGAGAACAAGGCAGAGCAGTTTACAAACTTAATTCCCCTCAGATTTCCCTTGTGGCTGCGGGGCTAAGCAGCCTCGAGTCTTAATCGCTTGACTTCTCCCTATCTCTTCAGCACACCTGCCCTCTCACTTTCTCGCTGACTGAGGTTTTAGAGAAGGAAAAAAAAAATCGATTGATTTTCTTCCCCCCCTTTCCCCTGGTCGTCCATCACTTATGAAACAAAATGTAATGAATAGATAATTAGCCTGAATAGGCAGAATTTGGTTATAGTCCATCATGGGAAATGTTGTGAGATCTTTCCTACTTTGTCAGCAGGGTTAGCTATTCCAGTGCCCTCATTTGTTAACTTAAGGGAATTGCAACTTAGGTGTCACTAATTACAAATGATTTACATTCCAAAAATATTTAGAGTCTTAATTAAGGCTGAAATGCACACACAACACTAATTTCAAACCACTCATACTTTTTGTGCAGGCCCTGGGATTTCTACACTAAAGAGTGTTGTTTCCAAATAGACAAAGGAGGACTTCTATTGAAAGGTGATGGTAGTCCTTAATCGAGAAGTTGGCAAGACAAGAAGGCACTACTGGTGTTTTTGTGTTTAAAAAAAAAAATATTTGTGCCATTCTGACTAAGACCAAATAGTACTGATTGGGAAATCCACAACAGTATAGTTTAAGAGGATCTGTGTATGTGTCCTACCAAATCAATACAGAGCTCACAGGCCTCCATTGATGTGTCTATTTAACAATAGTGGTGTCTCCTAACCAACCCCCCCCCCCCAACACACACACACACACACACACACACACACAGACACACACCTTCACTTCGTTGGCGTAATGAAATCTCAAACCTAATCTTGGATACAGAACATTAACTGGGCCTCTTGTCTTCTTCTCTGTTCTTCTGTTCCAGGTTGAAGTTGAAGTGGAGAGCATGGACAAAGCAGGGAACTTCATTGGCTGGCTGCACATCGAGGGTGTGAATCTGTCCGTGGCACTGGTAGAAAACGCTCTGTCTAAGGTCCACTTTACAGCAGAGCGCAGCGCCTACTACAAAACCTTGGTCTCAGCAGAGGAGGCATGCCGACAGAGGAAAGAGAAGGTAGGTCTCATTTAGACGCTACAAGAGCTGCGACTACTCTACATCCCATTAAACCATCAGAGCGATGACCACACTCCGAACTGATATAAAACTGTCTTCATAGCCCCTGAAGTTATTTACCCGCATCCATCCCACACTCTCATTCATTAAAAGAAGACTTGGATATCCAGCATGACATTCAGTGTTGTATTATTTAGAAAAAAGTTAGAGTTCAAGATGGTTTTCTGTCTTGAGGCTATGCTGGATGATAATGCTAGGATGTTGTGTTTCCCAGGCACTTTATAGATAAGCTGAATTGTGTCACTGCTACCAGCAGGTCAGAATTTATTTTGCTGCCTTTCACATCCCTGATCTACGGAGTCCTAAGTCTGGCTGCCTGTGCACATATTTAAGTGTGTGCTGTATAAAAGACAGAAAAAGGCCTTACTATGGTTAGGTCTATTCCTTGCAAGCTACAAAAGCTCACTCCACCTTCAAAATCAGTACTTGTCGGCAGTTCATTAGTAGAGAGAGGTAAGGATGCAGCCTACAGGAATGACGACCCTTCAGGACTCGGGGGGGAGAAAACATAAACAGCCGTTTGTTCCAATAAGAGAACACACAAACACATTCTTCCAGGCGTTGGCAACCAGATGCTTCCTTTGGCAACACCCAACTCTTCTCTCAACAGCAACTCTACTATTCTCTCTAGTAAACTTCCACACACTGCCCTTGTCAAAGGCAAAGCCCATCCCCCTCACCAGCCTGACAGCCAATTAGGACAGGTGGTGCCGTGACCTTTGGCTTCCATTAATACAGAACTGAGCTTTTTTATCACACCGGAAAGTGTGCATCCGTTTGAAGATAGAAGAGGACACGTCAATATATCTAACCTGACACTTCATTCAATCATGAGGAGTAACAGCAAGTTGTGTATTAATAGCATGCAGGCAGTAGCTTTAGTTAAAGCTACAATAATGTGGAAATGCTCCATCTGTGGTTGAGAATAGCCACATATTTGCCATTATCATTGAAGCTTCTTTCCTCAATGGGAGTCCTTTGATGGATGGAGGCCTCTCTCACACTGATCCTGATCTCGCCCTGCGTTTTCATTATGGCTCCACGAGTCATCCCTGCCAGATGCATGAAGTGCCTGGCCAGCTGTCATCCTTGTCCTCTTCCTCTCTATCTCTGTAACTTATTTCTTTTGCCCTCCCTCCTTCGATTCCATTCTCTCTCTTCTACTCACTTCTACCTGTTTCGGTCCTTTAGGAGACACAAATGCCTCTTCTCCCCCATATAAACGTGATATATTGCTGGAGCCAAGACGGGGCTGTGTTCTTTTTCCCTTCTCTGAATCTATCATGTTCATTGTCAGTGTGCTCCTGCTCGTCTTTCTTGCTCTTGGCTTGCCTGTTTTTTCTCACAGATATTCTCCATCTGTGTCTTTTCTCAAAATGGTGAAGGAGAGAGCTAAAGATCTGGAGTGTGCTGGTGGACCTTTTTTGTCTTGTTTTACAAAGAAAACCAGCAAAAAACAATCTCACCAGCAATGTGAGCACACAGACCCTGCCATGTTAAATCTAACTGCACCAAGATTGGACATTCCTGACACCTCTGATGACAATTTCACTACCGGTTTCCGACCCCCTTTGCAGCGTCGAGACAGATTGACTTTCACCGCAAGGTTTTGACTTGAGCTAACCTGAGTGCGGACAGGGCCGAGAGGAAAGACAACCGAACGGGGCCTGAGTAGAGCAGACAGACAGTGATTATGTTTGATGTTAGTTTGCCACAGGCACCGGTGCACAGATCAACCGCAGCCTGATTTGTTTGTGTGTGGTTGTGTGTAGCGGAGAGTCTGTTGTGTTAACGGAGCACAGGGCAGTCGGTTGTATGTGTGTGCGTGAATGCATAGCATGCAACTTGAAGGCAGATGAGGTGGGACTAATTAACCCGTAGAGACCATCTCGAGAAAAAAGCTGAGAGCTTGGCAAATTTGTTTTTTTTCTGTCTTTCTCTTTTGAAGTAGCGGCTGATCTTTGTCTGTTTGTAGGCTGAGGCTAGGTAGGGTAGATCGCATCTCCTCCCATCTCCTTCCCTCTCTTCCTCTTTTCTCATTGCCCTCTCTTTATTGTCCCTACGGCTGTGGATGTGGAACACATCAGTGGGTACTGCTGTGTCAGGCGTCCCTACAAGAAAACAAGGTTGTCGTAATGAAGTGGAGTCAGATGGTGTGTGTGCGCGCGTGTGTGTATGAGCGCACACACACTTACTCATTAAAGAAAACTTTGCGTTGGTGGTCCAGTAGGGACCCAGGACAACAAGGGGGATTGAGGCTTTCTGCAATAGCATCCTGAACCAAAACTGCTTAGTTCGAGTGACTTAAGTGAATATGAGTTTTTGCTACAATGAGACCAGTGGGACAAAGTGATTGTATTCTAAATGAAGCATTCCAAAGGGTTTGAAGAAGAGCCCTTTTCTAGAGCTCAGCATGTTTTGATCTTGTGTATCAGCATCTCTTGGAACAGTCCTCACAACAAACTCTCTCCACACATGCAGGAGGCTCAAGTTGTAGGCCCATGCATATCCCTAATTCTGTTCCCAATTATGGTTATTTATGGCTAAGCTATTGTTTTCATAAATCTTTTTAAAGTCTGTCGCACTGTCAGAACCCAGTGCCATGCTAACATTTACATGATTCAGCTATAAGGCAGACATGGGACACTGTATACACTTATTTCATGTTTTAACAATGAGTCAGTTGTCGCCAGGCAGTACTCATGCCCTCTTCTTAAATCTCTTGCCTGGTTTTGCAAAGCATTCTTGTGTATATTTGGATTCTCCGAGGGGTAGAAAAACAAATTCTTGCTTACAATGCGTCTCTGTAAACAAGACTTGTTGCGAAAACGCTGCATTTTGTCGTTGTAATATGAGACGGCTCATTGCAGATATTCATGTGATGTTCCAGTATTCCCATGCTGCAGCTGAGAGAAATAAATTTGACAAGATAGCAGCAGTTTGGCTCAAAGTGGATTGGGAGCAGAGATTTCGACTGCAGAGACACTGGCTGTAGCTTTCATTTAAGATCCCCCAAGACTGAACAGGTGTGTGTAAATATTTGGTTGTGCCTTAAGGGATTTTATTTTTAATTCAGAAACAAAAAGGTGGAATGAAATACTTTGGTAAATGAGGGAAATCAATTTACACTCCCAGAAGCTCACAGCTTTTAACCATCCACCAATATGAATGATTTTTGGTGATGTATTTTTCATGCCTGTGTCATTATTAGGCATAGATCTACTTGAAAGAAACACGACTTTATAGGCGTAAACAGGGAAAGGAAAGAAACACGCTATCAACTGGCCCAATTATAAAGAAGCAAATAAACAATTGGCCCCTTAATAATAACCAGTGTGCTTTCTGTTGAGCAACGTTTGCTTTGTTTTTCATTTTTGTGTTGTTGTTGTAATTACCCAACCTTGAAGGAGATTAACATACTCCAATAAGTCTCAGAGTGGGAGATGAAGATAAAAAAAGTGAGCGAGAAAGAGAGAGAGTGGACAAAAAAACAAAAGAAAGAGGATATGACCCCTGTTACAGATGTTTCATGTCACGGGACTCTCATCCTTTCATCACTGCCCGCCTTTTTCCTTCAGTCCTGCTCAACTTTCTTCACGGACCACTGTCTCTTAACCTGTTCAGTCTTCTTACATCCCTATACTCTTCCTTTTCCCTCTTTTTGTTTCCTTATTTAGCATATTTGAATCCCTTCTTACTAACCAGATTTTTAGATCTGTAGCATGCCCTTACAGTTTTTTGAACCGTGCAGGACGATTCCTTGCCTTGCCTGGCTTGGATTGTGGTTCGAGCGTGTCAGGCAGCTATATTATTTGTAACCTTTTAAAGGGGGGGAATAAACCCTCTGAAGCAGAAACCCAGCATCCGTTCCTTATACTTCACCCTTCCATCAGCGACACTTGTCAAAGCACTTGAAGCATCATCGTTTTGACATTGAGCTTGTGACGTGTCCTTGACGGAGCCTGATTGAAGTACATAATCTTGTTTCAGCTTTCCTTTCTTTTTGGATGGAATCCAGAGTTGCAAGTCCAGCCGATTTGATGTCACTTCGCCCAAGGGCCTGTTCACAAGTTTACATTAACACGATTCAGACGACCATTTTTCGTACTGCAAAGCAAATCACTGCGCTTTTATTTGCTGTGATTGGCTGACTAGCATTGTAAGCATGTCTGATTATATCGGTACGTTGCAATTTTTGTCCCTTTATTTCACTTCAGGTGCCTCTGGCTCACTCTCTCAAGGGTCCGTCGGCTTGCCTTGCAAGCCAAACATTTCGACAGCTAACCAGAAATCCACAACCCCCCCGAACCCACCCGCTTTTTATCTATGATTTCTTACTGTTTTCAAAGAGTGTGCAGAAAGCAACATCTCCCTGTCCTCCCATCTAAGCTGTGTCTTCTCAGCAGTCAGCACATCACACACCTGGCTAAACAGGAACACGCTGTGGATGAATCAAGATAATTGGGCTTTTAGCAAAGCTAATAGTCTTGTGTCTCTGAGTGCATGCTGGAGGAAGTTTACCTCTAGTGGACTAGTTTCACTCAAAGATTAGTAATGGTTTGCACTATAATGTTTTTTTTTTCTCATAATGGCAATTCTATGGAAATTTACATGGTATTGTATGTATAACCTGTCGTGAGTTCTGAAACACATTTGTACAAGGAAGGGCTATTTTCCGTCAGGCATGTGGCATGCAGATTGCCTGTCAACTGTAAATAGTCGTGCAGAATTCCATACATGCAGCCATGTTTGGTTTTCATGGATGACAGTCTCTTTTCTATTAATACCGTTTTCAATGCTTTCCTAAGCCCCGAAGCCATTGAAACGCTTTCAAGGTTGCAATCTTCTTCTCTTCCCTTTCCCATTTTCATTGGCCTCTCATAGTGAAATAACCTGTGGCAGTCACCAGGCAATATCATGGAAAAAAGCGGAGGATTAATATTAAATAGTTCATCTATGGAGGCTTCTAGTGAAATAAAGTGAATTTGACTCATTCGGTTGCTGACTCTACCCATTGGTTCACCAATTTAGGTCTCTTTAAGCCAAATCCCTTTGCGGCTCCAGCAAATTATCTCCTCTTAACTTTAGTCATTTTGGTGTTAGTCCCTGGCTGTCCTCACTCCGCAGAGAGATTTTTGGCGAACACGAAATCATTACTGTTATTACTTTTCTCATACAAATTGCATTAGGCCTTGAGAAGAATATAGCCTTAATGGCGTTCTGGGGCAAACAGGATGATTGCACCTGTATTACCATTCCACTCATCCCTCTCCCCTATCTGTCCCATCTATTGCTTACTGCTGTCAGCATTGCCTTGTGATTTAACAAATGGAGGCGCCACGGTGTTGAGACAGGAACAACATCTATGACAATCACACAAAGTTAAATTAATGACTGGGCTCGATTCACATCCAGTCCATTTGATAGGTAGCAGAAAATGAAATGTCCCAGCTGTGTTTGAAAGGAACGGGGAGGAAGTTATTCTTAAGCAAAGTGCTGAAGTTTTAAGATTTACCAGCCACTTTGATGATTTCTTTGGCACTGCATTTCCCCATTCCAGCCATCACAGAAAACTTTCCTGCCATGACGCTCTTATTATGTTAAAATCTGCTGTAACTCCAGTCTTCGTCACTTTTAAAGATTGAGATTATACAGTATGCTTCATAGGTAGACGAAAACTACTTCCTTTTTAAAATGAGTCAAGTAGTCCTAGAGTGGTTTCTTTGATTACAAATTATACCTAAAACTTTCTTGAAGTATGGATTTCTATTTGTCTGAAACTGTTTGCTTGTTTAAATTCTTGGTTTGTCTGTGGGCTGCACAGTCTCCCCTGAAGATTTGAATGGGATAATGAGATAATAGAAAAGCCTTACTCAATATACTGTAATATATCTGCAGCTTTGATTATATTGCCTAGGTCACGAGCGTGCACAGCTTGTTTGCATTTCCTCAGTTGCTTTTTTTGGAACAGTTTCAGAACAGTCCGCTGTGAGGCTTCAAATGGGTGAACTTTGGATGAAGAAGAAAGGCACTTTCTCTGGTCATATAGTGCCAACCCGAGCACACTCCCCCATCTTAATTTAATAAACTTGGACTTCTGCTAAAGACTTTGAGCAGACGCATATTGCGTGCATCCTGCAGTCCATGCATAATGCAGGTGTATTAAAAACTGCTGATTCAAGGCAACTGTCACACCACCCAACAATTATTCAGACATGTTATGCAGCTGTAAATGAGTTGAATAATACATTTTCTACATATATTAATAAACAATAAAAGACGGATTTGTAACATTTGCTTTAAAAGCATTTTAACATAACTCCTTGTGAGGATTATTTCCCTTGTGACGTTTACATAATTATATTAAAAGAATATATAGCTATGTGCAGAGGCCCTTTCAAATACCAGAAAACTAATGGGAGAATGAAATGCCGTCTGTGGCAGCATTTTGCTCAGCCACCTCAAAGATGGAGGGCCAGGAGAATCATTATGTCACTGGTGATTTGCATTTTTTTGCCCTTTAGGAGATGAGTGGCTAAAACTGTGCCAAAAGTCACAGTACATCACCTCACCCATGGGCAATCTATTTATGCGAGTCTTGCTTGTGTTTCGGAATATATCGTCCTCAGTATTACACAGTGCAGCACAACAGCAATCACCAGTCAAATAAGCACTAAACTCCAAGGTCTTGGCTTTTCTTTTGGCCAACATTATCTCTTTGGCTCACTAGAACAGAGTGTTGTAGCTGTGAGTAGCACTGAACAGGTTAGTAACAATTTGATGACTCATGGTGCAGCAGTCCTGCGCCTACTGTGGTCAAATCTTCTTTTGTTTCCAAGTTTTCAGGTACCAGCTGTGTATGTGATCTTTTCAAACCAAGGTTACCTGTGTTTTTTTAGATATTTAGTCCTCAGAAACCAGAGCACAATGCAGCACTACGCCTCTGCAGCATTAGCTAACTAACGGTGTGTCAGATTATAACTGTTGCAGTCTGAAAGTACTTGTCTGAGACATCAGAACAACAGTAAAACTTCTGATGGCCTACCACTGTGGCTCAGGGGACCCCATCCCATGCTGGAAATCATTAACACGTCCAGTGCAAGAACGTTTGGCCCCGTTGCCAGTGTGTCAATACACAAGCAAGATGTAGGTTGCAGGATTTGTTGGCAAGTGCGAAAGGACAGCAGGATCACAGCAAGGGGACATTATTGCCTGCAGGGTGGCCACAATGGGGGAGGTGACCCGTGTGAGACCTCACATCTCTGGAAAAGATGGAGAGGACCGTACCCTCTGTTATATACCACAGATTCTCAGGCTTGAGTTTGTGTGTCTGCATGTGCACTGTTGTATGTACTCGTGTGTGACTGCATACCATTTCCTCTCTCTTTGTTTACTACGCCGTAACATTTGTATGCCTCTTTGCTTGTGTGTGTTTACTCCTGCCTTCATCTTTGTTCGCAGCAGTGTATGCACAAAATGAACCACCTACCACACAAAAGCAAAGAGCTGACGGAGGCTTTTTTCATATGGCTAAAAGATTACATAATATAACTCTCAGCGCACCGTGTACACGTCCGCGCACACAAAAACTTGGTTGCTGATGGAGGGAGGCGCCACACATGCACACACCATACTCTCACTGTCTCTCTCCTGCGTACTAGAACACACTTTGAGCATGTGCAGTCTGACAGTGCAAATACAGTACACATGCACACACACTCTCCTGTGACGCACCCCTCCTCCACCCCCCCTGCAGTGTAGACAGAAAGCTGGACCCTCAGTGCCCTGAGGCAGAGAGACAGAATGACGGAGAAAGAGATCAGTGGACCCAGTGATGTGTGTGTTATTTACACCCCAACCCCCAGTTCTCTCTCTCTCTGTCTTCATCCTCCTTTTCCCCCAGTTCCAAGCTGCAAATTCAGCAATCTGTCAGCTCCTCTCTCAGTCTCTTGAATACACATGCAAACATACTTTCCGTCTTTATCTGCCTCGTTCTCTGTCTGACACATGGGCCGCGCATCCGCACACATGCCGGTCACCTGCAAAGTGACGCATGCAAACTCATTTTGATGAGCAAGAAACTAAAAAAACTTAGACACACTCAATGAAGCAAGTCTGTCTCAGCAGTCTCACCTTCTGCGTGCTGAATTATACATTTACATGAGTTGCAGGATTACACGCTGACTTTGAAAATGTCATCTGAAAAATGCATCCAGCCACAAGGACATCAGGACAATCCTGAGGAACACACACTCGGGATGAAATATTCTACTTGATGAAGCATAAAAACAGGAAGTAGGCCCTTTTTGTTGAGCATAACATTTCGTCTGTGTACTTTGCGTACTTGTGCTGTTTCACCATTGCAGCAGTGTGCATATGGGCCTTTCTGTCCATGTGTCATTGTTTTGTTTGTGTATTTCTGTATTTAACTTGCGTGTGTGTGCATATTCATTGTTATGAATAAGATCCTGCGCATGTATTTATATGCATTTGTCTGTATGTCCTTGGCCTTGTGCTTTCCCCTCTCCAGTCATGCACGGGATTCTTGCCGGCTCTTAGCAAAGGTCCTCAGGGGCAGGTTTGCGGCTGCCTCTGGTTCATCAGTGCAGAAAAACTCAGGCAGTCCCCACCTCAACCCCCACCCTACTGCACCCCCACCCCTTCCCCTCTGCTCTTGGGATGGAGGGCTGAAAACAGTGAAGGGAGGTGAAACGCTAGCAGAGAGCATAATGTGATATGACATAGTGCGTTGCATTATGGCTGATTAACACATGCTCAGCTCTGCCACCCGCTGTAGAAAACACAAACCCCCAGGTCTGCCTGGCTGCCTTTCTCCGTCCCCCCTGCCTCTTATATCTCGGGGCTTCCCTCTTTCTTTTTTTTCCCCTCTCCTCCTGCCCCAATTTCTCCCTCATCTCTGCTGATGAAAGAGAGTATGAAGGACACTCACTGACTGGAGTTGGGCCAGCAGATTATTTGTTCTCTTTTTTTTTCTTTCTTTCTTTTTTCTTTCTCCCCCTGGTTTGTCCCTCCTGGGACACTGTAAGGAGACACTTTTCCACTTGGTTTGTTGAGGACTGGTTGTGGCTGACTGCTTCCTACCTCCAGTAGAATAAGTGCATGAAATACAGACAGCGAGCCTTGAATTTTAACATGGGCACATTTGACCTCAGACTGCAGAGCTTTGATTAGCCAGTTGCTGCAAAGGTTATTACCTTTGTGCGACGTCTCTTAATTGATGCAGTATTCGGGGTATTTGCCTAAATGCTGTATATATTTATCTGAAACTACTTATCCTTGAAAATATTCCCTTTGGAATACCCTTAATAGATGTGCATTTTTCCCTGTTCATCCATAAAAAGTCATTTAGTTAACATTGTTTTTAAGTACTTTAAGGTTTAAAGGATTTGATTAGTTAGACTCAAATAAGCCTGTGTCGGTGACATTCCTGTAACCTTGCAGCAGTTTGTACACATAACCCTGCCATGATGTATTGGCCACACCATTCATGTGAACATCCATTACGAGTGCAAGCAGTGATGACATTTCCCCCTGCAGATAACTGACATTTATTTATTTTTGTAGTCATCAGGCAGATACCGTGAAAGCATCGAGTCCGCACACTTTTCGCCCCGCTTCAGGTGTCCTCTCTAATCATCCTTGTTTAATCAGGGGAAGAAAGAAAACAGAGTGGGCTATCCGCATTTGCGCTAAAAATAAGACACACGCAAGTTATGGTCATTTACACACACTTTGACATTTTTTAGGGCCCCTGCTCGGAGCCACACTTAACTCCATTTAATATGGGTCGGCAGTGAAATATCCCTCCCTTACTTTTTCCCCTGCCTGGCTCCCTGCTACCCTCGCTGTCTAATGAAATGCTAAATATTTGTTTCTTGAGGGCTCCATTTAAATGCGTTCTCTGCTGGTTTGTGGTTCAAACCTTGCCCCATTTTAATGAGTTCTGGTTTTATTAGTTCCAAGGCATTAAGATCAGCCCTTGTTGACATTGCCCCACCGACTTGTCACCTAAAAGGGCTTTAACATGTGCTAGTTTCCTCTGACACCTCCGACCTTGTAAAATATGCATTATAATTTATGATTACTATGTTGCTGTTACCACAATATACAACAGCTTCATCCAGGCCGAGGCAGATCAGGCCAGTCTACTCTTCTCTTGGGGAGAAGAAGCTTATCGCCAGTGTGGATGCGAACGCCTCATCAGTTCTCTTTATTACCTGCTCCCAGACACAGTGTCCTCCACACATTGGCAGAATCGTCTTGGTTGAGCAGCCAATTCCACTCCTAAATGCATTTGCTTATTCTTTTCCTCCATCCATCTCTTGACGGCTCCCCCACCGCCTCTCATTCCTCTGCTTTTCTAACTCCCCCCCCCCTTCAACTCCTCCAGTGTTTCTTTGCTCTTGCTTCAGTACCTACACCCTCATCATCCCATGTTTATTTTTTTTCTCATCATCCCATCTTTAATTCAACCTCTTTCTCTTTCTAACTCCCTTATTCCCCTCCTCCTTTTTTACCATTTACCAACCTAAGCACTGAATTAGGCGTCGTATTTATTATTCTCCCCTTACCTCACATGCTTTCTAATGCTTTCTGTGTGAGGAGAATGCAAAGTTCATTGATTCATTGACGCAATTTTTTTCCTTTTACTGTCCCCTGTTCTTTCCAAAGCCACCTCTTTTAACTACTTTTTCCAACAAGGGCATCCTCTTCTCTGAATGAGACATGTGAGGAAAATTCTCATTTGTTTAATAGTGGATGTTGCCAAAGCAGACAATTGAACTGCTCACTAGTTCGCAGTGGTTCATCATCAACTATAGCATGTTACCCTACATTCTTAGGTTTACTGTATTGTTTGTGTGTCACACGCTCCGCCAGCCACAATTCTGGCAACTGCAGAGGGCCATACCTGTCAGCTCAAGTTTTATCTGTGAGACTCATATTTTACTGTCTTTTAGTGGCTGTTCAGGGATCGTCACGCTGTCCAACAAAATAAAATATGTTCCTGTGACCCTAGTTAAGTTATACAATATCAGTGCACTGCAGATTGCCATTGTTGGTTTGTGGAAAGGCATTCAAGATGTTTGTTAAACCTTCAAAAGAAATGCTATCTCTTAATGGGAAATTGATGGGTCCTCTTTCATGGGCTGTCAACCTTGGCGAACGGTGACATGTGGAAAGAGGAATAGATGAATACAATACAAGGAAGCAGGGAGAGATGACTGGTTGAAAGGATTGCTATAGTATATTCAGATTAATGGACTGGATCGTGTGTGAGTTATGTTAGAATGTTTTAAAGACCATTGTATGTCAGATGGACATAGTTGCTGAGTGCATGTGTGTTTCTGTGTTCACGACTGAATCCTCCACAATGTGTGTTTGTCTTTGTCTGACCATTAGAGGTGTGGCTGGCCTATTCCATCTCATCAGTCAAACTAAAGGGAAGTGGAAGGGTTTATTAACTGGGCGGGCAAGATAGCTGAAATAATTCTGCGCCTGTCCTCCTCTTTCGCCTCTTTTTCACCAAAGTGATACATTTTTTTTGTAGAGATATAGGTTTGAGAGAATTTTTTTGATGAATTCTTGAGCATCTCCGAGTAATTTAGGTCATTCCATTTTTACTGTGTTCAATCTCCTAGTTGGCTAGCCTGCAGAAAACACTCTAAATCTAGAGAATGGGACCACTCTGCTAGTTTTGCAAGTGTGTTTTTGTGCATTTTACAGAGTCGCTCTCTTCCCCTCGCTCTCTCATGCCTTAGGGAGAGACAGACAGTTACATAAACAGGCTCTCGTCATCACTGCGCTTCCGATTCCCGCTGTCGTACCAGTCCCCCCCCCACCTTTATAACATTGCTTTCCCTTCCCGCTTATTCCTGCTACTTCCTCTGTGGTAGTGTAAGTCTCGCCAAAGTCATTTGCATCGTTTTAATGTGTTACTTTTTGTGCAGCATTTGGATATACAGTGGTTGAGATAACTGACACTTGTGTCACTGTTATAAAACGATATAGAATGATACCTCAGTCCCAACAGGAAATATGATGTGCTTTGCTTTGCAAATACGTTTCAAATTAAAGGTTTGTAACATGCTGAGCTATGCCTATGCGTTCAGTTCTTTACTGCTGTAGTGCACTGCAAGCCATGTGGTCATCAGGTCAGGCCTCCCAGCTTCTTTTTCTCCAAATCCATCAATGAAATCAAAGAATTAAGCATCAAATCCCTGTGACCCATCTCCAAGTACTTGATGTGACCAATTGTAAAATTGATAAAAAATATGAGAAAAACATGTTTTGATGCCTTTGTTGCCATAGTTAGTTTGAGTTTGTCCTCAGGCACACTTAGATGATAAAGCAACTGATTAGTTCAGTTGTTTCTTAACCTGGAACAGCAGCTTTTCACACCAGACTTTTGAAGCACCACAAATTGTGAGATGTGGGAAGCGATTCAGAGACATCAAGAGGCTTTACCTCTGATGTGATAATATTGCCATCTTTTCCCCCTCCTTACTCCCCCCCCCCCTGTTTTCCATCGCCGCTCCTCACCATCGCCAGATCCATATTAACCTCTCTGTCACTCTGTTATCCCGCATCTCTCCCGTTCCCTTAATCCCCCACCAGCTCTGCCTCTCTCCCTTCGTTTTTTTATTATTATTATACCTTTTTATTATTTTTGCTTCTTCTTAAATGGAAAGAGCACAGAGAGAGTGGGAGAACAATGGAGTGGTAGGTGAGATCGGAGAGAGAAAAAAATGATCAGGAGTCCTCTACAGAAAAAGGGGAAGGAAGAGAAGAGATAACGCCACTCTGAAAAGCCAGTCGTCATGGCAACACTGTGGCAACCCGGGACAGACTAGCCTGTTAATTAAAAAGTTGATTAATTGCCTTTTAATTGCATACTTATACATTGTAACATTGAGGTAGTCCTATTTCTTAATCACACTACTTTGTACGCGCTCTTTTCTTTCCTCTTCTTGTTACTTTAAGCTCTTCTATAATTTCCAGTGATCAGACAGAGTGCGTGCTCTCACGGACAATAATCCGCTTGAGTTGATAAATATATCTTATAGAGAACAGAGGATGAAAGGAACAACAGAGGGCAGAAGGGACAGGGGGTGGGCTAGAATGCCGTGCGTTCATTGTTAATTTCAGCCCACTTTTATCCTGCATGCTGTTTCGTCAGGTGGGCGTATTTATCAAAAAACGACAGAACTTTACCCATTTGACATCAAGGTCATAAGCACAGCTGTCGAAGGGGTAATCAATGCAGAATAAATGTGAAGGACAAAGGCAGCAGGGGCTAACTGGTTGATCACATACACAATTGCAAAATCAGTGTAGGACCAACAAACATCATAATCAAGCAAACCTGTAAATAAGTGCTTGTGTCTCTGCACAACCCTCCGAGCGGCATCTCATTTTTTATCAAGGTTATCATGATACACAATCAGAGTGTTTTTCTTGACTGCAGCTTAATTATTTTGCCTTTTCTGTCTCTTTTTTCACGCCTCTCTGTCTATGCCATTTGAAGATTGAGCGTCTGTATCGTGTGCCCTCGCACTTACAGCTGGCCGGCTTTAATTGCATGCTTATTCCCCAGCGATGCTTTTGTTTTGCTCTGATGACGTCTTGCTCGGCTTGATCATCTTTTAATGACCGCGGATAGACACACTTCGGTTTGGAAGGAAAAAAAAAAAAAAAGCAGCAGCCTACTTGACATACGGCTCCATATGCTGGAGTGACTGCCTCCAGGGACGATCTGTGTGGTTTTGTGTGTGTGATCTGTGAGCAATGCCTGGTTTGTACTCGCAGCCTTCTGGTTTTCAATACCAGCTGAGCAGGGTGGCACCCATGAGGAAGGTGGCACAGGTGTGTGTGTGTGTATGTCTGTGTGTATGTCTGTGTGTGTGTCTGTGTGTGTGTGCGCTCTTATCGCCCTGGTTACATATGCATCCACATTTCCTGTTTCCATGGTAACACCATGCCCACCTCCCTCCACACCACTAATCTGTTAGGTGCAAGTTAGTGCTCGTTTTTTAATTTTGTACTTTTGATGTTTTTAGTGGATTTCTTTGTGTCGACATTTCATGTTTGTCGCTCTGTTTTGCATTTAATTTCTCGTCTTTTATTGTCTGCTCTAGAAAGGTGCTGCGTAGATAAACTTACTTGTATCTATCCGCGCACACGCACACGCACACGCACACGCACACACACGCACACACACACGCACACACACACGTCTAAGTGGATCAATTTGTGCCAATTTAAAAAGTGTAACAAGTTGCCACCACGATAGCCTTAGGTTGTTTCCACGCCCTCGACTGTCGTGTGTGTGTGTGGGTTTGGGGTATGTGTGGCAGCATAAGGGGGGGGTCATATTAGCCGTGTAAGCTGGGTTGAGTAGCCCCGCCGCCTGCCTGCCGCCTCTGTGATGGGAGAACATCTGTTGGCTGTGATATGAAGCTAGGGAGTATCTCTTTCTCTCTTCTTCTCCCTCTCTCTCTCTCCCCCGTTTCTGTTATGAATTCCCCAGCTGCTCGGCTCCCTCCCTTCACCTAAAAACCCTGTCCCGCGCCACCTGTGCAGTTTTAATGCATAATTTATCTGCTAAGTAACCACATCTGAGAGACTCATCCCTCCATCCCCCTCGTGCTTTCCCTCTCTCCCCTTAGTGTTTGGCTTGGGACGTGAAAGTGGACACCTATTTTCTAATATTCTTATTTAAGAGGATTAGGATTGATTGGGTTCCAGTGGTGGGCAGTTTATCCAAGAGCTGAAATCCACAGTCAGTGGTCTTTTTCTGTCATTGGATAAAGTCAGAACCCAGAAACATTGCATGGACCTTGCATTGCAAGTCCAGTGTTTTTTGTTTGTTTTTTTCCTTGTGAAAAATCCACAATTTTTTCTTGCTGCTTCAAAGAGTTGATTGCAAAATATTATTTTATTATACAGATAAAATTTTGTTATAAAAAAAAAAATTGCCTGTGGATCTTGTGTGTTTGATGTGTGATTTCAGTTTTTACAGCTTGTCAAATAGGCCTGTGTGCAGCTGACATGTTTTGTTACCGTGTCCACGTGTGTGGCCTTGCAGGCTCATAAGCAGCCATAGTGTATTAGCCCACTGTGGCAGGAACGATGATGCTACCACGTCGTAGCTCAACCTAGACCGCTTCTTCTCAAGGCCACGCGTGTCTGTGCACATAGATGTTTGTGTGTGTTTAGCCCAGTCTATATGTTTTATGATGCAAGGCCACCATTCATTAAATCTGAATATGAGGAGGGAAGGAATGACATGGGAGCTTGTGCACACCACTGTTCCTGTAAATCAGCTTTCCTTCCACTTCCACAGCCACCCTTCTTACTTATCCCACCACGACAAGGTGAGCGATCAGGGTTAATGTACCATCAACAACCCCTCTTAACCTTGGAGGCCTTTTAGGGCCAAGTGGTTGCATTGGGTTAATGTCTTTTCACTTTACTGTACAAGAGCCATTGGGCCACCCTGACACCTGTCACTCAACTCACTGTCCAATCAAGATCAATAAAGACAACTTTTCCTCCCCGTGTGGAGGTTATGCAATGTGATTTGAGGGTTGTCAAGAGAACTGAAGTGGCCTCTGGTCTGTTGTGTCACATACAGTCGATAAACCGAAGTGGGGAGAACCTGGTATTCTGTCAGTCAGTCAGTCAAGCTGTGTGGTACCTTTTTTATCAGCTCCGAGGATTTACCTGACACCAACGTCTCGTCACATCAGTTATTGGCAGGGAGTCAAATTGGTTTGAAAAGCCGGAGTTGAAAGGGGGACCACATGCACTTAGCAGCAAAGAGGCGGAAAGACGTGTTTCTTTTTCACCACTTTGGTGTATATTTTTGTCGAAATGAATACATGAGAATATTCATGTGCTTTTTTTTCATTTTCTAAAAGGTGGTTTTCACACTGACAGCCCCTCATAACATCACATTTAGTAAGCAATTGCAGCACTATCTGTATTCATAAATACATCCATTTATCACCCATTAACCTTTCACCTGTTTATCAAGGGCAGAGTGTAAAATATTAATCATTGTAGCAAAAATAACAAGCTGTTGTACTGAAGTGGTCATATAATGTGTTATTTCCTGTGTGTAAGATCTATATGTTGGGTTTGGTTTATTTCATTAGTGGTATATTATTTATTATTCTTATTTTTTTGGCTGTAATAACAGGCCTAAGTAATAGCACTTAAAGTAGAGGTGGCACCACGAACTTGGCCGATTTTGTTTCGACACAGCGCCAAATTGAGTTGTTTCAGGTATTGATTGAAATTTTACTGTGTACTACCCATGCAAACTGAAATATGGTGATTTTTAAAAGAGGCTAAAGTAAATAAAATTGCTCATATACAGTAGATACTTGAAAATCTCATTATTTGACGTTAAGAGGATTAGCGTAACCATAGAAGCTGTGATATGGCAGATTGGCCCTCGATGAAGCAATTGTCAGTCCTGTTGATCATTCTCTGCCTCTAATGGTTTAGTCAATACAGACAACATCATCAAGCACCAGGAAATCCAGGGTCGTCCACCTTTCTTCCATGCCAACCTGTCTCGCTCATTAACATGACTCCGATGCAGATTTCTAATGAGCTCTTTCTTATTTTGTTTGCCAATCAAATTCCTTTCTGGAGCTTGTTGTAATTGATGTAATACCTTTTGTATATATTATCATGGAGTAATGCTAAAACGGAACAAACATGCACGGTTATGAGGCAACACCTTCAGAGTGAGTGTTGTACTAAATCGAGTACCAGAGGGACTGGATTTCCAGCAAAAAGAGTTCAGGCAGTGTTTAACTTTTTATTTAAATATGCATCCTTTGACTGATATCCAATTCTTCCCTTTGATACCATCTGTATTTATTGTTGTATGAGTGAAGCTCACCCACCTAGCATCTAAACAAGATAAAAATGAATCAGAATAAATGTGGTCCCTTTGTATTCTTATGTGTAGCTTAAAGCCTTTTGATGTGAGCTTCTAATAAAAGGCTACAAGTGAGCACGGAGAGACCGAAAGAGAAAAACGCGCCCTCGACTGAATTAATTAACCATTCTCTCTAAAGGGAATTCATCAGGGATATAATAGGGGCAAAATTGATTTACAAAGTGCACTCCTATGAATAACATGCTACTATTGATTTCAATTGTTCTCCAATTTTGATTGGGTAATGAATTAACAATGGAACAATCTAAATTCCAATGTAAGAGACGGCACTCTGTATTATCCCGCTCACATTAGTCCATACTTCAGCGAGTTTTGCGACAGCTGCGTCGTTTCAGTACTGCACAAGTTTGTGACGGGTTGCGAGGGCTGAGCAACCTTGTCCACTGAGGTGTGTTCGAATCAGAGGGTAGGGGACATATGCGTAGTGCAGCTGTCAACGTGTGAGTGCAGTGAAGACAGGTTAATGAGGGATTGTGAAGAAGGACTCTATTTAGAGTAGTGCTCATAATGTTCTTTTCAAGGAGTGCTCTCCACTGAGTGTGTCAGATGAATCATAGACGGGGTGTAACATGTTCTTGATTTCATCGGAAATTAATAATGTTTTCTCAAATCATAGAAAACCTTTTTACGGTTTTAGTGAATTACTTCAAAACTTGTAAACCAAACTTAAGTATTTGAGCTATGAATCAATTTACTAAACTATTGTGCAAATGTTTCACTTAAAATTTGCCTGCTAACAACGTGCATAGCCTGTATTTTAGGCAGCAGCAGCATTTTTGGACGGTACTCGCACACACACTACTAGAATTGACACACTGCCACCTTTAATCAGTGTTCAAACCAGCCTTCACCCCCTCGTTCTGGCACGACGTGTGTGTTCAGTCATCCATCTCCCTGCATATTCATCCACCTGCGCTTGTATGTGTGAATGTACAAACGTAGCACAATTGCTCAGTCTTTCTCGGCTGCCGCGCTCTTCATCAAATTAAGAAATATTCAGACAAATCAACACTAAGCTAATCAGCAACCCACTTAACTCTCCAAAGCAGAGCTGCACTTACCAACTGTGTGAGAGAGCTACTCTTCCATCAGAGAAGTATCTGCTGTGCCAGGCTGGGAAATTAGGACTCGTCACCTGTGAATTGCTGTAAAAATGTGTCTATAACCAGGTATTTCTTCTCCAGGGCTAGGCATTTGGCACCCAACTCTCATTTGTTTGAGAAACCAATTTGGCTGTTAAAAGTTATCAGTGGCTGATGTCTTAGAAAGTTTGTCATATCTATAAACAGAAAATATATTTCAGTTGTTAGCTGATGCTTTTTTTTTAATGTGGCGTTGTTGAAAAAAGGATAATCGGATGATAAAGAGATGAACTGAAGCAGAGAGATCATTTAGGTTTAGTGAGAGAAAAGGAAGCGGAGGAATAGAAGATCAAGAGAATGAAAGGTAGAAGAGAAGAAAAGTAGACAGATTGTAAAAATGGAAATGGGAGCGGGCCTAATCCTCACCACACATGCTTGAACACTTCTTTCGGCCTTTTTCATGTGGTTCAGATAGTCGCCATGCGCAGTGATAGAGCAGTGCTGCCTCATCATCACATTATCCCACTGGACTCACTTGGGTGTAAGCGTGTTTTGTCATTCAGGAGTTGTGAAGGTCAGCCTAACCTGCCATCTCTCTCAGCTTGGCCTCCATTATTAGGACTTGTTGTCCTTTCAGCCTGAGCTTAATGGCCTGCCGCTTTTTCCTTTTTCCCATCTTTCTATCTCTCCCTTCTCTTCCCCCCTCGCTCTCTCTCTCCCTCTCATTGTCTCTGGCAGCTTGGTGGCTCTAGCGTCTGGCTGCAGTTGCAGAGCAGCAGCAGCAGCAGCAGCAGCAGAAGCAGCAGTCACATACCTGCATTCAAGTGGAACAAACAGGATGGTTGGCTGCTCACGGAAGGTCATCAGCCCTGGGCACAGCGTGTGTGCGCGTGTGCGTGTATCTTTGCATTTATTTGTACTTTAAAAAGAGATAAAGCTCCATAGTGTTTCTAATAGTGCACTAAGAGACAGAGCAAAACAAATATTTATCTTGAGATAACCACAGCTTAAACAACATTTCAACTCAACACAACTTAAGGTTAATATGCCCCTCTTATGGTGCGTTTATATGGGAGTTTTTCAGTCGTCCTGTCATACTCGTCTGGTGAACAGATATGCTTCTATTTTAATCATTTCAGGCCGCGACCCGGAGCATATCTTCAGGCTTCAAGTCTATTTCTTCTGTTTTTTATAGCTTAACTACAGTAATTGGGTGTTGGGCTCAAAGCGCTGCGCAAATGTGAGTAACCTACACTTAGTATGTTGCCTGAATGCATCTGGTGTAGACGGAAGAAGAAGCATCACGTCACACATGATGTTAGCTCCAATTTACATAAATGCAGCTATAAAGATGATGTTTTCATTGGAAACCTTCTTTCCATGAAAGCAGTATCAGAGTTGCGACAATGGTGAAAAGTTAACTTTTTGCAAATGTCCAGTAGGTTAACAACTCGGATGAAACAGTTACGTTGGTTGAGAACAGAGGACAAAGAGACCACAGTTCGCCTTGACCACAAAAAGTCCAGATTGAATGAGAGGCCACAGACTGCAGTCTTGTTATCTTCAGCACATGTAGTGCTTCAGAGAAAACTTTCAATGAGGAGGCAAATGTGTTTTTCTATCCATGTTTGTGCCTGTCTCTTGTCGTTGCGACATCCACACTCAACACAAAGTCAGAGGTCAAGAGGATGCCTCGTGGCTGTGTTTTGTATCCAATCCCACCATAAGCCCACCCACTTGCCATCACCCTAAAGGTGCCGCAGTGATAGCAACCAGGCTAATGAATGGTGACACTCTAATCTTTGTAATCCCTAATTGGTGCAGCAGGTTTGATTAAAAGCCACAGCATGTCAGCTCAATTGTAATGTGGGTAGCATGTTGAGTAGCAGTATTCCAGCATTTGTGATTGTGCATATAATGTGTCCACATTGCTGTATATGAGCATACTAATAATGCACATGGCTGTCTAATGCAGAAAAAAAAAAAAATCCTGGTTGATCTCTGGGTTTACGAAGCGTGGCCGCATTTTCGGTCTTCATTAACCTTGCTTGCCCTCAATCCCCGGAATATCTACCTGTTTTCTTTCCTCCTTCCTTCCCTCCTTTTTTTCCTGCTCTTCTCCAGGTTATTCCCTTTTTCTTTTCTTTTTTTTTTTTTTTTTTTTTGCTTTTGTTAGCCGGCAGGCAGGGTAGCAGGTCTTTGGTCACTTTTTTCATGACAGTTGGAAGTATTTATTCCATGGTGATTAGGATTGTTGTTTTTTTTTTTGTTTTTTTTTTTTACATAATTCATTCACTAATTTCTCTGTCGCTAACACACACACACACACACACACGCGCACACACACAAAGTTTACTCCTATAAGACACTTGCCACTGTACATCACCACATCAATGAGGTAAAAGGATAATCTTGGCATGCTGAAGAGCCAGCATATTAAAACGAAGAAGAAAAAAAAAAAGCCTGGGGTATGATTAACTAAGCCTTAACACTAGCGTAGCTCTGCAGATGAGCTAAGGCAGAGTGAACACTAAAACTAGCTAATCTAATTAGCTCGATGATACCATGCAGTTAAATAATTAGCCAGGACCTAATTGGCTAATATCACTGTGCTGTTAAAAATTCTGTCTGCCTCTTTTCCTTCTCTTTCTGTAACCTTTAAAAGTAAACACTTCCCAAATAGCCTGCAGAAATGAACGGTAACAAGCTGTGCCGCGGCTGCTGCACAAGAAGTTGGAGCGCCGCGAAGCTCCGTTGCACTTTTTGACTTTTGAGTTCCCCGCCCATCGTGACTCCTCAGCCCCTTCTCTGCATCTCCTTTTGCTCCGCATCTCCAGCATTTTATCGGCAGGGAGTTTATTAGCTCGCTTTCATCATGACCATCCTGTGTTGGTGCACGTGCTCAGTACTATAATTGTACTTGAAGCTGTATACAAACACGCCGTATTCAGCCACCCCTTATTTCTTCTGCATCCCTTGCTCCTTGTAAACACACACACACATCTACACACATCTACTGACATCCATGGAGTTTGATACGTGGCCCAAGGCAAAGCACTTCTCCCTAATGAGCCTCCTGCCCTCTGCTTCTCCCGGGGAGCCGAAAGAGAACTAACCTTGATGCAACATAGAAAGGATGTAACCTGCTTACACACACACTGTTATGCTCGTGTGAAACATCACTGACTACATTATAGCAAACCTCTTATCTTAACCTAATTTAAACCTAAAAGACTGAACCCTAAAATAGTTATAAAGTTAAATAGGAATGCCTATCATAATGATGAGTGTTTTCATATCACTTCTTTTGTCAAAGCCAAAGATATTCAGTTTACTATCATAAATGGCACATTTGAGGAGCTTGAACTAAGAAATATTTGGTAATTTTGCTTCAACTTAATTAAATATTTCTCTAACTGACTTATTAATGTATTGTTTTCAGCTCTGTTTTATAGTTCCTGATGTTTTATTGTACATTTTGACTCTAAACTGATATCTGGCTTCTTTTTTACCATTAAAGTTATTCAGGTTCTATGACATCTATTATTACTTTCAAAATCATCAGTGGGGAATATTAGACCAGAGGATCAGTATATTACTTTTTCTATTATTACTCATATCTTCTGTTGACTGTCACATAAGATCTTTATAATTAGTCTGCTCTGAATTGAAATATGTTTGGAGGGCCACGGTGGTTCAGAAAGTTGTGGTAGAACCACTACACACATCACATGGTGGTTACATCATGCGTTTAATTTTTGCCCAAAATAATAAAGAAAACGTTGATTTGATTTGCTCAATCAAAGTGTCACCATACCTGTCAGCAGGATATTATGGTTTCTTTCATTATTCTGGTGCTTATTAATATATGACTAAATCAGTCATCAGTGCAAAACGTTTGAATCAGTATTATGTCTCAAGTGGATAGAAAGAAATATTTACAGACTGGATATCTCAAGATCATTCACGTCATTAGTTTGAGTCATGGTCTGCGACACAGTCCATTGTTTCTATTTTCTCAATTTTTTTACAAAGAATGATATATGTTTTGCAGAGGTCTGGTATCCATTGCCATCATTGACCTGTCTCTGTCACCTGTCTGTGTGTGTGTATTATAGATCTGGGCCAATTACGAGGAGAAACCAGTTGAGGAGGTTGTGCATGTATCCGAGGAGAAGGAACGAGTGGCCAACTACAGAGCAGTATATGTCACCGAAATCAGCGACACCCTGCACTTCTACACCCAGGACGTAGAGACAGGTAACTTCTCCAAAAAACACAAAATTCGACACAGAATACACCTGTAGACGAAATGTGAATTAGTAAAACTTGAAATCGCTGTATTCCTTCATGCTACAGTGATTATTCCATCATCCTACACAAAATACCACCATCAACACTCCACACAGAGGTGTGAGCGAGGGCTCTCTCACTTTTTATTCCCTTTTAACACCACACTGACTTTATGAATGTCAATTATCTCTACCACTCTGACATTCACCTCATCCCTTGCTGCAGCATCCCTCCCACTAGCAGAGACAAAACAAAGAACGTCCTGCTTGTTATTACTACTGAATGACGGGAATAAATCACACCATCCCCACTTGTCACCAGTGACAGGGGGAGGAAAGGAGAGGAAAGTTGGGAGATGGGAAAACTAACAATCCCTGGTATTCCCGCATGGCTGCTCCTTCTGACAAGCTTTGTTTGTATCTGTATATGTGTGTGTGTGTGTGTCTGTGTGTGTGTGTGTGTGGTGTGTGTGTGTGTGTGGGCGTGTGTGTGTCTGTTTGGTGCTGGGTAACGGTCCATCTTTTAGGTAGTATACTTAATGGGCCATCCCCTGCAATATCAAAATCAAGGTGTGTGTATATGTGTACATATGTATCTATGTTTAATTCTAAGTGCATAAACGCAGCGGTTTGTTGTCAGTAAGTTTTCCAAGAAAGCAACACGAGTGCAGAAGTAGCTACACTTAGGCTGCATTTCACTCATCAACACTTTTGCCACTTTCCATGTTTCACATAATAAGAGATTAGCATTCTCTTTTCGGAAATAATTTAGAGTAAATACAGGTGTATTGGCCTTTACTGAAGTCTTAGAATTGAGTCCAACATCTCCATGACATCTCAGATTTTGTCGCTTAATTATTGTTTTACAAAATCACACATTCAGAAACACACAATTACGCCGAAAACCTGCATTCACAAACTGGCTGGAACAGATCTGAAGCCTTCATGCCAATCACCGTCCCTTCATCGGTTGCCAGTTTGTGCGCGGGAGCGGTGCAGGATGGTGGAGGACTTCCTCTCGGAGCCGCCCCCCCACATCTGGCAGTCGACTGTCAGAGGCCATGAAATTGACTTTGGCCACCTCTTAATTTGCCTCACTGCCGTAATTAATTAATTAGCCTCCATTTTCTGCCAATCTGAGCCCGAGCATCACTCACACCATAATAATCCAATCACATAGGAGTGTGGGAAGCATTTGTTCTTTTGAAGACCCCTGCCTTTTTTTCCCTCCTTTTGAGACCTCCGGGTGTTATGAGGTGTGCACAAACAATCTGCTATTCATCTTCTTGCCATGGGGTGTAGATTCAAATCTAAAGTCCCTTACACCTCCTCTGGCTACTTGTGCTACACTCCCCCTGCAAGTCAGGAGTGATGTTGAGGTTATGTGCAAGGTTTTATCAATGACAGAAATCATGTGTGACTGGGAAGGGGCCTGAATGTGCAGTACATGGCACATGTCAACCTGAAGCTAGGGTTATTGTCTTCAGCATTTACTGTCAGCAGGGAAAATGTGCAAGCCAATATGTGTGTATATATACACATATACAGTATATAGGGGTTCTGGGGAAGCCGCAATCTGCAAAGCATTTACAACTTTTTTTTTTTAGTCAGTAGCAACTTAAGTGTTGCATTTAAAGAAATTGTACACAAACTGCATTTTTATATTGCTGCTCTCAGTGTATTTTGACAGGAGAGCTGTGAGTTATTTAATCTTTTCTCATATAAAGGCTTGATTTTAGATGATCCAGCAATGCTGGGGCCTTTTTATTTATTTATTTTTTCCTTTAATTGGGCCGTGTTCTTCCACCAAGAGGCTTATGCGTTAGTTTATAAAAAAAAAAAAAAAAAATGTTATTCTCAGCAGGGAGGTAAAACCTGACCGGTCCTCACCTCCTACCTCCCTCTCCTCATCTCCCTCTATATCACGTTGTTTGCCCCTCCCCGCCTTCCTCCATCTCTTTCTCTCCCATGGTCTCTTTCATTTTCGCTGACGCTTCCTCAAAGCTACATTAAGTCATACCAGCCCCTTGAAGAGCACATCAAAGTGTTAGGGCCTGTAAAATCATACAAGCTGAGTGCTTTGCAATATCATTACATGTTTCACCCCCCCACCACCACCTAGCCCTTCTTCCCTTTCCACCAATTTCTGAAGTGAAGGAATTTATATACCCAGATAAGCTTGGAAGCGGAGGCTGAATTTCATAAATATGCTTATGATTGCAACTGATGACAACATAACGCATAAAGAATAGAGTGCTTAGAATGTGCCACTGTTTATCTTCTAAAGCCTAAATCATGTGAAATTGTATGTATTGTTATGAGTGTTTGCATCCCATGTGTGCAGCACTTTGGCCAGTTAACCTCTAAACATTTGATTTTGTTCCATGCCAATGACTTGACAGACGTGATTTGTTAAACACGTCCCTGAAACTGCACACAACAAGAGATGGATTAATACTGTGAACGTCACTGCAGTTTAATATAATACAGTGGCAGTGTGTGGCCTCTGACACTTAAAATTGTGATGTTTTTGTTTGAAGTACTGCAGTATTTATGCAGCTCAAAGGTTGCCCCCTTGTATATATTACCATTCCACACAGCACAGCTAATTTTAATTGCAGTTCGCACATTATGCTACAAGCAGGATTGTTCACTAACACACCCAGTCATTTTCTCCTCTTCTATTATAATTTTATTGGCTAAGATCAGAGTTCAGTCAGTGTTTTTGGCAGAGAGGACTCCTTCACCTGGTCTGTCTCCCTCCTGATTTTCAGTTTGGAAGCCAGGAACGAGCCTCTTTGGGAATAACTTGAACGAGAGAATAAAACTATACTGCCAAGGCTTTGCTTTTGACATTGTAATGATGATAGGTGTGAGCCCATTTACTTAACTTCAATAATCCACAACTTTTTATTGTGGGTGTAAAACGAATCATGAAAGGTAAGTGTATTTATAGAAACAAAAATGATTAAAATACAGCTGGGACTGCCAGAGAAAGTCATTTTTCTGTCTGCAGTTAAGCACCCATTTGTTTCAATCGTTGCTTCAGTGAGATAAGAAGAACATAATTGATTCAATGTAGGAAAATTAAAGTGTCACAGCAGCCAGAAAAGACCAAAACAGCAGTGAAATATTTCAGGTAGCGATATGATACAAACAATAAGGCGTATGAGGGAGGGAGTGTTCTTAAAATACCATTTTTGTTTCTACTCAAAGAAAAATAAAAAATGTACCCCAGTGAGAATGAGCTATGGTAGATTGGGCCAGGTGTGTGTAGATTGCAGCATGTAGAGGAGACAACAAACGAATACTGTAAGACCTTAAAATTGATAGAAGCATAAACAGTTTGAGGCAGATAGCAGATGATTGTGAAATGTAGTAATAATGAGCAGTCCAGTAGAGCAAGATACCAGATGTTGTAAATAGCAAACAGTAAGTGGACAGTACATCTGTTCCAGTGGAAGAAAGAAGAAAGAAGAAAGAAGGAAGAAATGGTATAAAAACAGGAGGGTTACAGCCATTTATATAGATGCTGATTCTGAACCATACAGCTGCAACTGCATACAGTATGTAGGCCCATGAAATAATCTTTATGCTGTTATCTTCTAAGTGATTCTCATATTTTGTGGAGAAAATGCAGTTTGTAATATCTTTTATTCTCCGGGGGTCATGAGCGCTCTGTATTTTACCCCCTTTCCCATTTTAATTATTCACATTTAATTACTCTAAAGTGTGGGTTTTTTCATATATGGATATCTTTACACAAGCTTGATAAGTGATTAATTTCACGTTAGGAATGGTTTTTCCAAGTCACTGAGAAGCTTGAGGGATTGCACTCTTTAATCCTTGGTTTATTTAAAGGGTCTTTATCTGTTGCTGTATGCGTTTATCTCTCATTGTCTCACTTTTCTCCCTGCTCACTGTGTCTTTCTCGTATTGCTTTCTCTTTTCTCTCCCCATTTTCCTTGTGTGTGTTGCTCTCTCCGGAGGCTATATGTAATTACTGTCAGAGGGGGACCTGCATAGATCTTTGTGACCTTGGACACTAAAAGACAGAGGCCACTCCAGGCACACTGGGAGGAAGTGACTCTGTGTTGTACACTATTGTTGATTTGCCGCTATACTGGAAAGTCAACATAATTAAAAACTTGCTAAATATAGCCCTTAAGTGTTTATGGGTACATAGCTGTAATAGCTGCAACCAGTGTGTTGGATGTTCTGCCACTTTTCAGTTTTCTTTTTAATCATACACATAAACTACAGCAGCATCAGTTTCCCTGAAAGCTCATAAGGTGTGCCCTAATACCATAGTGCATACAAGTTAGGGAAGGTTTTGAATGGACTAGATTTATACAGCTATATCTTGCTGCATGTAACAAATCATTGCTGCAAAGAAATACCAAAGTTATGCGGAGATCATTTAGAAACGGTTGCCCAGAAGGAGCTCTGATGAGTTTATTTTTCAAATGTACACAATAAAAAAACAAAACAAATTTAAGGAATCTTTAGCAAAATCTTCATATGTCATGTGATTTATGTAAATAAATGTATATTTATAAGTATGTCTCATCAAATATCAATATTGGCTATTCCTTTGAGTTTTGAGTTTTTGGCGTTCATACAGTACTTCATATGCTTAGGAAGACCATGATATGGTGTTGAAAGCTCTGGAAAAGCCAGTACAGTAAGTGTGAGTCTGAGTTACATTATTTTAATGGGCAAAAACGACATAATAAAGCTCGGGTTTGTTACAACACTCTGACAGGTTGCATCCAGGCTGCATGGGTTGTCCTGGCCTACAGACTGTGTGTTTGGGCAACATTCCTACAGGGTTATCTTTGCCTAGCTAGCAGCCTCCTCCTGATTTGGACCTTGCTTTAGTTGTCACCTCCGTGGGATTGGATTGTTAGGGCCGGCCCCGACCGACAACCACACATTTTCTGCCTACCGCAAGCCTCAGCTGCAGCGCAGTTGGCGGTACATCCTGTCTAGTGCTTGTTTTCTGGCACCCATGCAGACTCATAATGAGTGGAGTCGTTCCCCCCAACCAGGTGCCACTCCGTCCACATTATTCACACTTCTACCTTTTACACACAGCAGCTGTTCATCACCTAATGATGCTGGACCCAGCTACTGATGGAGCAAGGCAGGCAGGGAGCTGTTCTCGTTTTGGCCACACTTCAAACCAGGCCCTTTTCTGTCTTTTGAAATTGAATACCATTAGTCTGAAATGTTATGTTTCAATCTTATTTTCAGTGGGCTCATTTTCTTTTCTGCCAATTAAGATTTTTCATATTAGCCCTCTTTATGTTGGCGTCCTCTTTAATGTATGCTTTCTCACAATATGACATCTTCAGCCAATATGTCCTCCCTACAGTGATCTGAGAGTATCACAGGATCAGTATCTTTCTTTTCAGGTCCAACTCTATATTAAGTAGAAGCAGCTTGCCGCAGTAACACTCGTATTCAGGGTGCTGATTTCAATAAGAAGACATGAGAATTACTGTAGCATTTCATATTGATCAGGGTGAATGGCCCGCTAATTAGATGTCATGTCAAGGCAGCCAAGTGATGATTACTTTATACAATAGGGCCTAGTAAAAAAAAAAAACAAAAAAAAAAAACAAGGGCGCACATTTAGAAATGGTACTCAGAACACTGCCTGCACTGTTCGGTTTATTTATTTATTTTTTTCATTTTGGATGAAATATCTTTCTGTGGCACTGTGGGCATCAAGCCAAAGTCAGTCAGGGGTGGAGATAATTAACTCCTACACCAGTGTGTTATGAAACTACTTTTTTTCAAAAGCATTTGAGAAAGTCATTTTTTTGTTAATCACGTCAGTTCTTTTTTTTTTAAAAACCGTCCAATTAAAACAATGAAGTAAAGAAACGAATTGTGGAATGAGGGGGACAAAAATGAACTCACATTTCAGGCAAGAGACAAAAGAAATGCAACAAAGTGCTAAATGTGACAATTGTATTAATGATTATGTTGAATAGTTTAATGGCTCCATCAAATTAGAGGAGAATGGCTTTAATTACTATACTGTTCTCCCAGTGTGGATGCAATCATCTTATAGCTGAAGCTGTTTGTCTTCAGCACCATATTAGTTTTAATTTTACATTCAGCCTGAATAAAATGTGTCGCCATCTTAATAATTAGAGCGCACTGTGGCTTTCTGTGAAGACTTTAACCGAGTGTATCTTTGGCCATTCGTCTTTTATGTCTTATGTTTTATTCAATTGAAGGGTGTATCAGGCCTTGTTGTGGTGGCATACGACAGTGACTAAAGTAACCAAGCAGGTGAATGAAAGTTGCAGTAGAGACCGAAGCCGATGCTGCTGTTTTTCACCTTCCCAGCTCTCTGCCGCTGCAGCAGATGTAATATTTAGAGGTCAGACCCTGTCCGGATGATCTCCCCCCTCCCAAGGCATTCATTATTAAATCAGATACGCAACTTAGTTTCTAAAAGGTCAGCGCACCTGTCGGTTTGAGGCGGGGTGCTTTTGATTTTCAGGCGGAAAATAAGCATCTTCATTCGCGTTCTTCACTATCCTAGCGAGCATGATTTGCACTAATGTCAACTACTTGGTCTATTACCTAAAGCTGAATGGCTGAATGACACTTTTCGCAGTGGTGAGCCACTTACAAGTCCAAATGGGGTTCTCTTCAAAATTGGCCTGGCTCACCCCCATGGTCCTCTTCCCCAAATGTCGCACAGGGCCGTCTTATGAATATATTTGGACTCCTCACAATCAAAACAGGGCATTAGCTGCAGTCAGTGAGGCTCGACAGGTGGCAGAGAGAAGAGCAGGAGAGACTGATGCAAAAAGAGAGCCACAGATGCCGTCTCTGTTTAGATTTTTCAGTGATGGCTTTTCCAATTACAGAAACAGTAATTTGCTGTAAAAGGCTCCAGACTGCCGGGAAGGGTAGAATGGAACAGGGGTAATTGGTGGTGGTGGGGGGGTATCGCATGAGATATAATCCATATCACTCTCCAGTGGGAGTGGAGCAGCATTAGTCAAGCAGGGGGATCATTTGTTTTTTATAGTGGCCTCCCTCAACGCTCGGCAGATGCTGACACCACTTTAAACATCACTCAGGAAGGGGAGTAAATGGCCTTTCTCTTGTCTTGGCTCCCTCCTTGTCACACTGTGTCTTCAGAAAGTGTACAAATATCCCTGGGTGAGCAGCGCTTCTTTGTTGACCAACCACAGGGGGCATTAGACTCATAACAGCTGTGTGCGTGTGTGCGCTCGTACACACAAATGCAGGCCTCCCAAGCAAGAACATACTTTACCAAGCTTATGTTTTTGTTGTTTGTCATTGCAACTCTATTTACGTTTTTGAAGTGTCGCTTGCATGTCCTGAACCGCAGCCATTCCTCTACCTCAGAGCACAAAGTTCTGTCCAGACTGTTATGAAATTTTCTATCCTTTGGGTACACAGGGCCGCGCATGGGCCTTGGGATCATAGACGGTGACGGCACTAAGCCAAATCAGAGAAGACGCTCTCTCTTTGGCATGTAAGGCCGCTGTTTGGAGTGCGGGAGGAGTGCAGGTACCAGCCTATCTCAGAGTTGCCTGGTGACCAGGGTCGAAGAAACTCAATGTTGGCCTCCTAGATATAATAGATAGCTAACTGTTGACGTTCCATTAGCATGAACAGACAACAGTGTCTCCAGACTATAATGTGTTGAAGGTGAACACTAACATGGGTGAATACATTCCCTTTGACTATTTTGGGCGTATAGTATTTGTGGCGTCATCTGTAAGGGTTCAAAGTCTGACCACCAGCATGAGTTGGGCAGAATAGAGACCGACTCATATGCATACCCGATTGTATGTGAAAATGTCTCTGATTCTCCTTGGCCAAGCTTCAATAAATATTACAGCAAAAGACATCAGAGGCTCCTGAACGCTTTCTTCCCTCCTGACCTGGTGCCATTGACTTTCAGCAATTTCTCCACAACATAGACCTAATGCATATTTAACACTCCAATCTAACAGATGAACAGACAAACAAAGCTCTGTTCAGGGGCTGTGAATCTTTCAGATGGTCAATGATGAACCATCCATGTGTCCGCACAGTCTTTGACCAGTCAGCCAGGGCACACAGCAGAGGCTCTGCAGTATTTTATGAGATGAGCAAGACTGTTGATTCAAAAAACATTTGTGCGTCTGCTCCAGTTTGACTCCGTCTCACTCCTCTAATGTTGCCTTCCTTTTCCTTTCATAAATTATCATCAATTATAGGCAGGTTTATGTTTCCGGATCCTCTCCAGTCGCTTGTTTTCCTTGCAGGTGTCCTTTTCATGGATGCACACCACTTCGACGCCTAATTCCTCCATTCTTGTAAGCCAGGAAATTAGAATGCTTTCATAAGCGACTATTGCTCTCCTGGCCTCCACCTCTGTCATATTGTGATTATTTACCCTTCTGTGGTTTAATAGCTTTCGTAAACTGCTTAATAGAATTCAGTTCGGCCTTGGGATGCGTCGCAAAAGGGCACATGATTCACTGTTTTCATTGGCTTTCTGTTCCTCCCTTGTCTCCGCTCACACACCGTGTGCCACAATATAATCAAATATGATCATAACCAACCTGTAAAGTTGTTGTCAGCCTCTCTACCCTCTCTCTCTCCCCTTCTCCATTGTTTCCTTGTTTTTAAGCCTAATCGCTCCCTCACTCTGCACTGGGCATTCAGAATGTAATTATATATGATTTACAAACAGCTGCAGCCATAATGGTGTATAAACAAATTACAGAACGAGGGAGAAAAAACAACTGAGGAATAAAGAGATGAAGACAGAGAGAAATTGGCCAGCATCAGACGCAGTCAGTGGTTTGGCTGCTTTTTGGATCATCGCTTTGGCTCTCCCTTCAACACAAAATGAGCACTCACGCTCGACATGGTTTACCCCTTCTGCATGCAGATATTTAGTTGTCTTTATGCCAACATTAAATAGGATTTTGCCTCTGTAATGCAGAGTGTCCAAGCTCCACTTCCTTCCTAATGTTTGCATTCATTCAGAATTTCACTGAGATGCCGCACTTGCTCAATTGACCCCAGAGGGCCCAGATTTTTTTCAGAGTGATTCAGAGTAGTGTCTTTTATTGTGATCATCTGTGTGATTCCACATGCCTGCTTTTTCTGTATGTCTTTGTGTTGTGATCTGCATATTTACACAAATAATTTCCTGGCCACGCTTCTGTAGACGAGCACTCATCTGGACTTAAACCTGCACACATGGATGATGAGCTCCTGATAGATTCGTAACCCCAAAGCCAGTTCACCTTTGCGACGACGCCTGCACAGCCAATTGAACCTATAAATCCCAACAGAGAATAATGATAATGCATGAGGCAGACTCTGCATACTAAATCAAACCTGGACATGCGAGTTATAAAATGTTTCACATATTGATTTGTCTACAGTAAAAGCATCTGGAGTTGTTAAAATTGTGAATAAAAATTATAAAAACGGCACATAAGAAACTTTTTATTCTATAAAGAATATGGGAAGCAGTCTGGATTCATGTCAGTCACTGCATAGACATGGATTGATTACTAAAGTGTGACTGTACTAGACTTGGAAGTAATTGGAGTGAATCTATGGGTCACAGCAGATCATAAATCATCTTGTTAAAATTGGTGATCCATAACACTGTCAGTGCCCTTTGACTGCATAACCCCAACCAGAGCCTGTATAGAGTCTAGCTTGTACAGTATATCCCGACCACAAAGTACAGAAGTGTTCCACAGTGAGTCCGACTTTTTTTTTTTTTTTTTTTTTATCAGCTTGTAGTGAGAAAGGAGAAATAACATCGGAAACAAAGTCAGAATTGGACAAAATGAACTGCTGCACTAAACATCAGTGCGCTGGTGAAAATGAAGGCATCAGACTGTAGAGAGTTCATCAGTGCCAGAGCCTGGGGACCGTTCCAGTGCCAGTTAAAAATATTTAGTCTTAGGTAACCATGGTACATGAGTGTGAATGTGAGTCTGTACATGTCAGATATGCATTGCGAGAATGTTTTAGCTGGTCTATTTAAGGAAAACCAAGAATCCTGTAAACTGCAGTAATCAGTGTCTTTTTGCAGAACATTCTGTACAATCCTCGACAAGGTTTATTTCTCAGTCATAGTCTGTTAAAAAAACTAAACAGTCAATAAGCCTTACTCATAGGCTAGAGGTAGAAATGGATTCCTTCAGAGATTCGAAGCTTGATCAGAAGCTGCAGCATGACTGCATTGTGAGTATAATTCAAAGCTAGCAGCCTGGTGGCATAGTAGTTTATTTTGTTTTTTTTTTGTTTTTTTTAGCAGGCCATCTGATTTAATGGTAAGGAATTAGCTGTCAGACTTCTGACAAGCAGAGACTCTGGTCATATCAGCTCATCATCAGCTGACCACAAAGTGTCCATGATTTCCCCCCATTTAATGTATCACATATAAGAGCTGCACCTCCATACCATTTACATGAATAAAGCATTTTAATTAGGTTGGGCTAAGAGACTCCATCCATTAAGGCTTCATGTATGTGAATATATAGCAGGTAGAGCCCTCTTAAAGCTCATGTGTCATTTATTCAGTTCTCTCCGGACCCAAAGTGGAACATGGCCCAGGAACGGAAATAAATATATAAGTCGGTGTGTAAATATACACACATAAATGCACACTAGTGCACTCTGCGAAGGAAGGAAGGCGCACACTAACTTTTTTTAATTAGATTAATAAATCAAGGAGGTGGCTGGCTGTGACGGCTGTAGCCCAATGCCATTCCAGTAAGTCTGCGCCAAGCCGCTGTGGCAAAGCTGGAGCATAATGATGTAACCACACCATCTCTGTGTGTGTGTGTGTGTTTGTGTATATGAGGCGAGGGGTTCGGGAAGCAATTCATCTGACATGTTTTCCAAAAACTGCTTTCTCTACAAAACGCTGAGGATGAGTCTGTTTGGTGTTTGTGTGTGTGTATTTATACTCCTATTCCCCTCACTGCATTCATCAGCAGTTGGTGTAGCAGTGGGTGGCCAATGAGGTGTTTGGACACCCCCTCCCCCCCTTCTCTGCCCTGACCCCCTCCACAATCCAACTAGCTTTTCCTTCACACTCTAAATCCCTTCATACCCTTCGCTGGTGTTTTTCCTTTTAAGTTTGACATCGTGCTAATGAAGGTTTTCTGTCTGCTGTTGGTTGGCAGCTGCTTGGCTGTCTCAGCACTGATGACCCTTGGAAAAACAGCATCATTATTTATATTTTGTTGTTCTCCCACTAGCATAAACAATATTAGGTGTTACTGACAACTCACCGCAGCAGTAAAAAAGGAGCAAAGAAAGGTTTGTGTTTGGAGGCGAGGCTGTAGTGCTGCACTGCCTCCCTTCAAGCTGTTTGTTTGATACAACAGCAATGCATAGTAAGCAGAATTAACTAATTTTACACACCAACACACATACACGCACACACACTGACTGCATTTATGTGCACACAAGAAACCGGGTTAGTGGGAGAAACCCTGTTAAGACAGGGAATGGGAGAATGTGTTTACCTGAGCTGCAATAACCTGGTTACTGAGTTTACATGCAGATGGTCAGCGATCAGATTTTTACCCAGTGGTGGCATATTCAATGTGTATTAGTGATGCATGAAGCTGCAGCCTGAAGATTTTTTTTTTTTCTGGTCACAGCATTTGGACTGATGACATGGTGAGAGGACAGACTCTGCAGTGTGAGAGCACACAGTGTTTTCCCTACTATGAGCACATACTGAAATTTGACAAATAGTCCACTGTTCAGCTGTTTCTATTTGTAACACGTTATTATTTTAGAAAAGAAAAAAAGCACAAAAGCGAATCTGATTGATTCTCTTTTGTACCAGTTTTTCATTATTACTTTTTAAAATCGACTTTGAATTGAATTGTTTGGAATACAAGGACGCGCCGGTACATCTTTTTATCTGTCTTCACTGCAACAACAGTGATTCTTTCCTAGCCTCTACTCTTTGTCTCCTAAAACGTATTTGCAACATTTAAAAACCCCATAAGAAACCATGTTGTATACATGGCCAAGAAATTGTTTTTTTCCCCAGAAGAAATCTAGCTATTTGTACTTGGCTTTTCTTAAGCCCTCGGCCTCATTTAGAAAACCTGGATTCTTGGTTACTTTAAGTTTTAAGGAATCTGATAGATCCTGCAGAAAGCTGTCACTAGACACTGTGAGACATTGCCAGTTTTCTGTCAGTGTGTGTGTAAGATTTTATTTTTTCTCCATATATGAATGTGTGGTTAAAGATTCTCCATCGCAGATGGACCTCGGCCTACCCACAAAACCTCCTCCAGGTGGTAGCTCAGTGAAAATGGCCTCTAAAAATATCGCCGTGGAATTTCATGTGGGCCACTTTACTAAACTAGCTGCTGTAATTGCTTCCACACACTTCACACGCCACACACACACACCTACAAACACACACACACATACAGCCACTTGTGAACTCTAGACACGCATGTGTAAACATACTCTGCCATACACAAACAAATACTGTACATTACACAAACATCAGGAAGTGGCTCTCTTGGAGATGCGCGTATTTAGTGATGCTCACAATCAGCCCCCCTCAATTGCAACTGATGGGTACAAATCAGGCTGCCACTTAACGCAGTCATTGACTCCATGGAGCACTGACTCACGATCTGATTTCTCCAACTCCCACCATATCGACAGCCTTGAATCTACCATAATGGGTCTGCTCATGGGCTCATGGGCTAATGTGCTAATGGACTGACAGCTACAAAAACCACAGATTATTAGTCTCAGCAGTTGGGGGTTGTGGAATATCATCAGTGCTAAAATTGTTTCGAATTCGATTTGAGGTTCTGTGAGGAGCTATGTGCTCTAGAAAGAAGGAATTGTGAAGTTTGTTTGCTCATAAGAGTCAAGGTTTAAAATGCCTTCTCTAAGACAGTGATGCAGTTTAACCAGAACCTTTTTTTATATAATAAAGCATGTTGCAACCATGCTATAAAGTAATTAATCTAATTTTTTTCAAATCAAAAGGGAGGAAAACGATTACGAGAAGCACTCCCATTCAGTTATAAAAAGCTTAACCTTCAGAAAAGTCCTCATTCTGTCTGTAAGAAGCAAACAGTCTTACTTTGCAAACTTGCACCGGACTTTATTTTATTTACACTCATGGATTTATTTAGGAGGTCTAAAAACGCAAGTGTGTTCATTTTCTGCTGCTGCCTCAGGACCTGTCCTCTGTCAATCACACCTCCCAGTCAAGCCAAAATCTTGCACCTCTGTAGCTGAGAGGATTAAATGGAACTTTACACCCATTTCACACAGTCGCAGTTTGAAAATTTCAACTTCTTCTCCATGGGGAGTCGAGAAGTGGGAGAAATGATAATAGAGACACGATGGCAAACGCATCAACGTCAAAGTGGGATGAAAACAGCTCATAGTGATGTAATGAAATGAAACTAAAGAAATTAACAAGACCTCTAATTGGACTGGAATAGTAAATTGAGTTTGTCTCTCTCATGTCTGTGTCTTCATCAGGAGGTCAGCTGGAGAGTCTGATGGAGACCATGAGAGCAGAAATCGCCGCCCATCCGCCAGTGGAAGGTTCTTACGCTGCACGCCGAGGAGACTACTGCATAGCCAAGTTTGCTGATGGCGAATGGTAAGCAAACATTTTGATATTTAAAAGCATTTAACCCACCAGCGAGATGCTCAGACTCAAAACTGAGTCCTGAACTTAATGCCCTACACATATCAAGCAGCTTTTCTTTTGACAACCAGTAGAAGTTACTTTGCAAGCAGGTGATTTATGATTTCCTGAGGCTAAACTCTATAGCTAAGACATTTCACATCAGATTGATAAGCTACATTTCCATGAGACGTATATGTTTGGCTGTTTTTTCCTCCCAAGAACACCTGACATTTCATTTTTACCTTGTCTCTATTTAAGCCTGTGATGCATTAACTGCAGACACCCACAGGGTGTAATTAGCTCACTGCCACTGCTTTGGCCCCTTAGAATCAGCAGTCGCTTTGACAGTAGCGCACGCACACGCACACACACACACACACACACACACAAACACACACACGCCTCTTCATCTAGTCTCCTCACCGGATGTTGGAAGTTTACAGATGGTCATGGGGACAGATAAAAGTCACGGTGATCGAGGGAGGGAGAGAGAGGGTGTCTATGTCAAGGAGGTGACGGCGAAAAAAAGATCACAAAACTGATTAAAAAAACCAAATGTTCCCAAGACACAGGTGCTCGTCTTTCTTTCTTTTCTTCATCCTTCACTCCATCCTTCTCTCCTCCAGGTTTTTAAGAGGTAAAACTAAAGTTATACACTTGCCCCAGCCACCAATGAAGCCAGTGAGCATTTTAAACAGGCCATCTGTTGTTAACCTTCACTTTCTACAGCATTTTTCTGTGTATAAAAAAGTCGCATCTTGTTTCTTTACTGTAATCCTGCTCCAAGTAGCAAGTGTCTAAGATTTTTGTCTTTTTTTTTTTTTTTTCCTACCAGCTATATATTATTCAGCAAGCTAATTATGTTCATGTTCACATTGTTCTGCGTCCATTTCTTTGTATTTTGTGATGCATGCTGAATGTGGGCTTGTTTCATTAGGGGGCTAATTAGAAATCCGTCGCCTTTCAAGGCCTTTTAGAACACCACACGGTGAGAGTAAATAGAGGAGAAAAACCTCTGCTCATCAGTCACTCACACTTTGTCTGTCTCTCTCTCTCGCTTTCATTGCAGTTCTTTATGTCTTCCTGTTAATCACTTATTTGGTTTTAACTTTGTTCTCTTGTCTCTTTCTTTGTCCGTGTGGCCATAATTGTTTGGCTTTCTCCTGCTGTCTTTGGTTCTCAGCCAATTTATTCTCCCTGCTCTCGTTTGTTCATCAGAGTTAAGAGTCAGACAAGTGAGGGTCAGATGACGAGACACTTTCTGAATTGAGTCTGAGGAGAAACATGCACTTCTGTACCATCTGTATGAATTCCTGAGTAGAATTTGGCTCTGTTTTTTCTTTAATTTGTTTCTTTATGTCGTTGGAATATCAGATTTTAGTTTAGACTCAACTCAGTCAAACCTTTCAAAGTGAAACTGCTGGGTTTTTTGTGATTAGCGCTAATGCACTGAAGCTAGTTGCTACAAGGCAAAAATAGGTTTAAATTTCTGTCCTTTATTGCAAAGAGGCCTCTGTGCAATTTTCACAGCCCTGCCATGTCCTGATAGATCCTCTCTGTCCCCCCCTTTACTCCCCCGGCCTGCTCATCCTCTCCTGCTCTTCTCCCCCGATCACAACAGACACATCCTCCAACACCTACTCTTCAGGGAAATAAGCACGGAATCATTTACTCATCTCCTTTTCCTCTTGTGCCCTCTGTCTTCATCTCTGTTTCCCTCTGCTGTATCCTCTCTCTCTCTCTCTCTCTCTCTCTCTCTCTCTCTCTCTCTCTCTCTCTCTCTCCCTCTCCCCCCCCCCCTTGTTTCTGTCTTTGTCTCTCACTCAATTATTCTCTCTCTGCTGCAGGTACAGAGCCAGAGTGGAGAAAGTTGAGTCACCAGCAAAGGTCCATGTCTTCTACATCGACTACGGCAATGTGAGTATTCGCAACGCATCAGATTTGTGTGATAAAAGTATTTAATGTTGCATCGTCATCATTAAAACACAGTGGCATTGTTTGGGGCTAAAAAAAAAAAAAAGACATTAGCCAATATTTGTTATGGCCAAACCCACCGCCAGAGGGAATGTAATATTTGAAGAGGGATTTCTTTTCTGTTTCGGCACCTATTCAGACACCAGTTGTTTGCTTATTTCCACGATCAAAGCAGCTCAAAAGCCTTTATAGGAAACCTTTCAGCTTGAGTTTTTAGGACAAATATGATGTGGGCTTGTTGGTTTGCCTTTATTGTTTATGACTGAAGCATAGAGTGCAACTGAGTGTATCATTTTTATTCCTTTTCATGACGATGACAAAGACAAAACTCCCCCTCTCTCTGGATCTCTCTTTTCTTTTTTTTTCTTTTTTTTTTTATTCTGTGATGACGAAGGCACTACATCCTCACGAATGCGTGTTTTTACAAACATGCGTACGCTTGCTTGCATCACCAAGTGGCTCATGCAGCCCACCCCCGGCCTGCGGGAGATTTCCCATGATGCAGTGGAGCGGCACAGTGTGCGACTGACCTCAGAGTGGGGGGGACAGCTCCAGGTTTGGCTGGCAGACGCGATGCATCTTGGCATGTTGCTGAAAGTGTGATTCTCCGAGGCCGACCTGGCACACAAAAAGGAAAAAAAAAAAAAATAGAGCCGATATCTACCTCGCTTTTTGTAGTTTTTGTGTCATTTCGGGTTGAGTCATTCTGGCCTTGATTTCATGCCTCTGTGCCATGAGCTATTTAGTTAGTAATATTGCCACTGTCTTAGGTACAGGTCAGTACCTGAATTATTATGTGATCATTAGAAAACACAGCAGAGCTCTTTTGCCTTTCATTTTTAAAGCCCACATTTACAGTGCTGTCAAAATCTAATATGGCGTTGATAAATTTTAACATCCTAATCCATAATAAATGTTCAAGGTATTCTCTGTCTAGACTGTACAGTCCAATGAACACATTAACCTAAGATATGGGGGTCATTAAATTAACTCCCCACTTCTAACGGCCGTATTTGTCTGACTTTCTATCAGACATGTTCTCCTTTTAGGCAGCCTGTGGCTGATCAGTGGTCATGGCTCTCATTGGCTTTATACTGGTCAGGATGTTTCAATTTTATTGCTTTATTGCTTCATATCTGTGAAATACTACTACTTTTCACGTATAGTGATGTTCATTTTTGTGTAAATTTGGGAACCAAGCCAATACTAGAGTGCAGGACTTTGAATCAGCCTTAAAGATGACAATAACTTGGCCTGTGAATATGAACCCATGCTGACTACTGAACTGTAGATCCAGAAGTTTTGAAACCAAATCCGAGATCAATCATTGTAAATGTGATTTCTATAATCACTGCAAAATTAAACCTGGTTTATTGTCACTGGAATGTTATTTTGTTCGGTTGGATATGTAGCACTGGAACCCTTCAATCATGACTTCAAATCCCCACTGGCGAGTAGCGTGGCCTTTCTGCTGGTTTTCTAATCTGATAAGAGTCTGCTGACTATCAACTCAACTCGACGTCTTTTGTCGTCTTAACTCGTAGCTTGTAGCTGAGCTAGACAGCAGATGGAGCTTAGTGAAACGGTCTTCAGTGCTGCTGTAGAAACAGCTGTGCAATGATTGGTAAGGTGACATGTACAAGCATGCAGCCCTTGAGCTACAAAATGGCATCTGTCCTTCTTTCATAGTTGTAAATTATCGTCGTTAAAGTGACGTGCAGATTTCAGAATTGATTCAGAATCGATGAAAAATAGAAATACATCACAGGGTGCAGGGTAGATTTACAGTCCGAGTACGTGCGGTGTTTTCATTTGAGGACGTCCTTCACTTACAGAGGCGTTAGATTCGAGAGATGGATTCTGCAGTGTCAGATATTCAGAAAGTAAACTTTCCATCAACAACCTTGTTACACGTTATTATTTTATGTATCTGTATCACGACTCAACGAGTCAGACGTTCTTGCCGTAATCTATGTTGTCTTCCTTCAGTGTAGTCGTTGCAGGAGATGGATGTCTCTGTCATGTTTGCTTAGACACAGTCATCATAACAAACACATTCTTCAACTGTTGTTGAGCTTCACTTCAGAGTCTGAAAAATCATAAACCAAATAATTTCCCAAGAGTTTATATTTTTGACCCTAATCCCAGACTTTACAGCTACAATATTTGAACTTGGTATTGATAAGACAGAAAAACAAATGTCATTGTGTGCCTACGTGTGATTGCACACACAAACACCACGAAAACTGTCTTGCAGAATGTTCCATGTTTGGTCTGATTTGTGTCCTTCGTTCATCCTCCCTCAGAGAGAAGTTGTGCCGTCCACTCGTCTGGCTGCCATGCCCCCTGCCTTCAGCACCAGGACCCTGCCAGCACAGGCTACCGAGTATGCCTTCGCCTTCATCCAGATCCCACAGGACGTAAGTGCACGAAATGAGCAAGCGTGCGCGTGCCGAGTCAGAGATATGTGTCGCAGCTGAAAGCTTCAAAATTAACTTGGGCGATATCAGCTTCTTCAGTCTCATTTTCTGTCAGCTTTTGAAAGTTGACTTTTCTGGCAAGACATAAAAACTGTTTGAGTTTCACTTATCGCACAAGGTGATAAGTGTGTAACTGACAGACAGGGTCGAGTTTTCATTCCAAGCAAGTGTTAGTGAAAATTATGCTCATACATAATGCATGTAGTACAAAGCAGACAGAGCATTGACAAACATTAAGCCATTTATTTACTTGGTTGAAATAAATTAAAGAATAATTGACAGAGTAGCAGATAGGCATTAATGTTTTATGACCAATTTAATAACAAACTATATTTCTGTATCAACCCACACATCCTATAGATAGATACAAACTTACCAGGTACTTTGTGTGCATGTGTCTGTGAATATAAATGTCCATCTGATAGCCGAGCAGCAGTTAGCGTTTTTTTTCTGCAGCCCTAATCTTCTTGTTTACATCAGAGTGTGTTTACCCAACCTCCGGTGACCACTTGTGTGTGCATGTTTGCCTCTGTGCGTGTGTGACTGACTGCGTTTTGTGCGTGTCAGAAGGTCAACTCATTGGCGGCCTCCTGAGCCGGCAGCATCCTGGATAGCTGTGCAGATAAAAACATGTTTTCTTTTTGTATGCATCCGATTGTTAAGTGCTGCTAAGATGTGAGTGTTAAGCTCCGTCTTTAATTGGTTTTGGGCGCGCACGCGCCCGTGTGTGCATTAGAGAGTGTGTTAGTTTAAAGGGTATTTGTTCCACTCAGCATAGATAATGTGCTGAGCATTTGCAGGTGCGTACTGTCATATGTTCCCTTAATTAATAACTACTTTTCACACTCTACATTGTTTGCTGTTGTTTTGGATTATTTATCTAGACTCAGTTGCCACTTCATTAGACACATGTAGTTTAAGCTAATGCAGTTCAATACAACAGTGCTGCAATGAAGCCCTCCTGCATATTTGTTATAGTGTTCACTTATGTTGAAACCATTTTAGGTAGTTTAGAGGCAGCAGTCTGTAGTGCTGTTGAACTGTATTGTGTTATACTTCTTGGATATTTAGTCTATCCCCATTAATTCTATATCAAGCGTTATTTTAGTGTATTTAGTGTTGAATAGTGATTCCCAGAATGTTTTGAAACCATGCCAGCACTTCATAGAAAACCTTTGGTCACCTGCAAGCTGCAAAGTATGTTATGTTCCCATGACAACAACAACCATGAGCTGTCATGCCACTGGCTGCAGCAAAACTGCATATATAACAGGGTTTTTAATCTTGTTTTTTTTCTGGTTTGTATCGTTAAAAAGTGTTTTTAATGTAAGGCCCCCTTATTTTTTTATGTGGTTATCAAAAACACAGAATGAATGAAGACACAGTATGTAAATCTTGCAGCCTCCTTGGCCCATCCTCAAAGTATCCTGAGGTGCTTGTGGGTGACTTGTTGCAGAAAGTATGGTCCCTTATTGTATTGTTCAGTCCTAATTCAGTTTTAGAATCATCACATTTAAGTCAAGTTTTACATATAAACACGCCCTTATTTTTTGAATAATTTCACTTTCACTTTAAATTTTTTTCAACCAAATTTGGACTCACTGGTCTCTTATTTGACATGTGTATTACAAGCTTCACGCAGTCACACAGTGGAAGCTGTGTGTGCGTGCGAGCTGGTAGTGCCTGCATGCATGCTGTCACCTGTCTCATGAGTCAGTCTCTCCTGAAGGATGAAGTGGCCCATCTGTTGGTCTAGCCCAGGGAACAAAGGCATCACCTTCTCTTTACAGCCCCCAGACACACACACAAAGCTTTACCACATGTTGGAAGCTGACATGCACCTTACACCTCTCCTTCTCACTCGCTCTCTGTCACTCTGTATCTGTCTAACCCTTTTCCTGTTCTCTTATTTTCTCTTGGTTTTCCTTTCATGTGTTTTTCCATCTGCTTTATCTGAGGCTTTTTTACTGTGTCACTCATGCTGACAGCGTGGTGCCCCACTTGTTCTGCGCCTTTGCTGCTGCTGCACATAGGAAAGGTTGTTGCCTTTGTCTCATGAACCTGGTGCCCTGCACAAAATGTCTGTCTTGACAAGTTATACGGCTTCATAGTCGGTCTTAAAATCTTTCTTTTCTTAAAACCAAAATACTGCCAGTGGAACGAGAGCAACAAGATCATTCTGACGCTTTCCAGTGCAGTTTCCTTAAATGTACCAGTGACAATATCTTCAAAAAAACAGCAGGATGGAGGTGCACTCTCACTACTACTTGTTTTGTTGGAAAAACACTCTCAAGGCTCTCACCTAAAATATGTACTTGTAACTTGACAAAGTGGGAGGAACAGTGCATGTTATCTCCATGACACCTGCAGCGGTTACCTCCATCAAAGCAACAACTGCTCCTACATTTTTTAGCTCTATTTCATCCAGTTTTATCACTGATGTTATGAGCTCCCAGCTGCCTGTACTCTGTACACAGTGCCACCTCTATATTATGGCAGGTCAGCTAATTAAAGAAAGTAGTTTATGCCAAGAGGGCAAGGGGGGGAAAAAATATTCTAAAAAATGCCACACAAAAAGAGTCCAGCCACACAAATAGGCACTCCCTAAAGGCAGTGGTTTGAAGACAACTGAAAATTAAAAGGTTGCACTAGGAGTAGCGAATCTTTCCAAACAATTTCTTTTTCTAATTTGCATAACTTAAAATGTGCTCCCATCTATCTTCTCATTAACAGTCATGTAAAACAAACCACTGAGCAAGAGGTTGATTAGATTTTTGGCTTAAGTAAAGTTAGTTAGTTGACTTTAAAAAAGATCTTTTTGTTACTGCATGTTTATTTAACCCTTCCATTTTCACAATATTTATTTATTTGATATTCATATTTTTGACATATTTTTTATCCTTCATGAATTTGTCTGTTATAGAGTATCATAAACTCTCAAAATCTGCAATGAATCCTTTGTCAGATTAATTAAATGCATTATTATTTGGTCACACATTTTTTGATTAAAATTACATATTTTTCTGATATTATACAGTGTATAACACAAAGTTCCTGTGCGGTTGCTTTGTGTCGAGACCAAATTCACATTAATGCTTAAAGGTTTGGCTCTAATTAAACAGAGAAGGAAAGTTTCTGTGGAAAAACATTTATATTCCACAAAGAAGGTATAAAAAGTGTGTTGTATCAGCACTGAAATTAAGCCATTACATACCCAGCTGCACATCAGATTATATCGATATACAGGAAGCAAAATGCTAATAATTTAGGCTGTTCTTAACACTTTGAACCAGCTCTGTTCTGCACATATGGTAGACAAGAGAGGGTCACTGGAAGGCTCTCATTAATTTTGTATTGCCCCCTCACGAGTGTCAAAGCATTCTTGTTCTGTAATACTCTCTCCCTGTGTTTGTCTCATCTCTCCTCCTGTGTCGGTTGTCTCTCTCTCTCTCTCTCTCTCTCTCTCTCTTACTGTTACACACTAACTCTACCTCTGCCTCTCTCTCTCTCCGCCCTGAGCTCCCCTGCAGCGCCTGTGACAAGTTGACCACGGGGAGAGCGGGGACAAAAAAGGCCCTTAGTTTTGTGCCTTGAACAAGCTTCCCTGCCCACACACGCTCGCACACGCACACGCACATACCCAAGGGCGGCTAGCTCGAAGGGGGTTGCCATGGAGACAAGACCAGGGCGAGAAAGAAGGGAAGCGAAGAGATGGATGGTGTAGGGGAGGGATGGATGATGGCCAGGGACTGATTTTTTTTTTTTTTTTGTTAAGTGTCTTCCACCCTCTGAAGATGCAGCTCCCTTGTTTTTTCTCCTTTTTTCGCCCTGACTGCTGGAGGACGCGAGGTCACGATTGCATTGCAGCTGTTCCACCTCCTTCTCCACCATGTGTTCAATCAAATGCTGCCCTTTCGCTTTTGAGAAGGTTAGAAATAAGAGAGAGTGAGGTAACTAACTGAAGAATGAGAAGAAAAGAGAAGAAAGCGACAGGATGAGGAGGGGATGGAGGTGGAGGAGGAGGAAGAGGGTGGCTTAGAGTCAAACCATTAGATACAGTATAGTTCAGGCAAAGAAAAAAAAAATCATGAACTGGTTGAGTAGATAATTGCTGTGCTGTGCATGACTGACAGATTGGTGTGCGAGTGATCATGTAGCTGTAATCGAATGATGTGACAAGAGGAATCCATATATAAGGTGTTTTTATCAGCCTCTGCAGAGCATGTATTTCAGAGTATATGTATATCTGTCTCAGTGATAACATACTAACTATCCCTTTAACCTTTTTCTTCCCGTTCTCTTCCGTTATCTCCTCAATCTTCTTTTTTCCTGCTTTAATGCCACCACCCATTACCTCTCCATTTCCTGTCCTTCTCTGACCTCCTCTTGCTCCTTCTCTTATCAACCCCTCTGCTTCTTCAGGAGGATGCCCGTGCTGACGTGGTGGACTGCATTGTGAGGGACATCCAGAACAGCCAGTGCCTGTTGAATGTGGAGTACTCAGGCGTCACCTGCCCACATGTCACAATACAGTTTGGGGACACCAAGGACGACGTGGGTCTCGGCCTGGTCAAGGAGGGATTGGTGATGGTGGATGTCCGCAAGGAGAAGCACCTGCAGAAGATGGTAAGTGAAGAAATCGGGTGTACATTCAGTGACGTGAGGGGTTTGTTGGATAAAGCAAGTTCAATTGAGCTTCACAAGGCCTAAAACTAAATGTGAAGCTGATGTTGAAGCCTGTTTCCTGCGAGTCTGTTGTTTCTCTTCCCGACTCCCGACTGGTTGTTTTAACATTTAAGCAAGCAGTCACTTTCTCTGTCCAAGTTAATGACACTCTCTGGTCTCACCAGGGCTGTAGACCAGGCAGTCATGGTTGATTATATCACCAGAAACTGTGGTACAATGCACATTAGATTTGCTGTTTGCCACAGATCCTCACTTAGAACACAATGCTGACTGACAGTGATTCATTATTTGGCAAGATGTGAATTGTTGTTGTACTTCCAGGTGCATTAAAGGTAGGGGACTGCCTGTGCGAAAGAATGAGTTTATTGAACAGGTCAGGTAGAGAGTCGTAATGTCAGTTTTGGTACATTTTCGATTGATTTCCCAGCTGGACTCTGACTGTTGTTTGTGCCGGTGCCAAACAACAAAACAGAGTATCCTTTGTCCCTCAGAATACTTACTTTTCTGCCTCCTTCCTGCTACTCAGCAGGTCATGGTGCTGTCAAAATGCACAGCATGGATCAATATTTGTGCCACTGCCGTTCTTAATAGACAGTGGCATCAGTTGATCAAATTTTAGCAAGTTAAACTTTTAAGTTTCTCAACTCCATATGCCACCCATGTCTTTCTGACAGTCCAATAATTACCACATTTCCATGCTAGCAAGCATCTACCCACTTGTTTCCTCGGTTTGTCATGTATAGATTCTTTTTGATAAATGATAGCTGGTATTACACTAAATGCCAGGAGGTTTTATGTGAACACTGTGGCACAAGACACATAATACCTCTCCTCGCTTGTCAATCCACAGCCGCACAATATACACTTACACACCTCTACAATTTGCCTCAAAATGGCAGCCATTTTGTCAAACCATGAAGCGTCGCTCGTTTACTTTTCCTCTCATTATGCTAATGCACGCAGCAGACTCTGTACACGAAAGATAAAGAAAAATGGAGGATATTTATTTCTGCCGCAATTACTGCTTTCACAGAACCCCAATATTAGTCACTCTGCTGTTTATTTAAAAACTGAAATGGCACAAAGGAATGGAGAAATATGTCCACACGAGTGTCATTCATTCATGTATATTGATATAAATTAGAGGCTGTGAGAAGAACGCGTTCTTTCTCATGCAGTTTGTTCTCTCACACATGGAGACTCGTTTTCGTACACACTAAACCACACCAATAAAAGCACTTCCCACCTTACAGGCAGTCAATAAAGCACTGTGCATCATTGTGAGTATTTTGACCTCTGACCTGCAAAGAGTAGCCGAGGACCATAATGCAGTCTCTGGGTAATGGACCCTATAGACAAAGGACAGTGATTAAAACTTCCAGTCATACCACTAATACGCTTATAGACCGCACAGATGTAGGTTTTGTTGGCATAAATGGTTTCTCTTTAGTATTCAACAGCTGTATCTCCAGCATTTGCTTCTTCCTCGCTGGCTACAGACGAATATTTTGATCTGGCGAAAGCTTAACAAGCAGCAGTGCTGCCAATGTGCTTACAAGTGATTGTTAAAGTAAAGCTCTACAGCATTTCTTGTTGATAATTCCACCCATCAAGTCTGCTTCAGCTCAAAGCGGAACAAGTTGAAGTTTGATTAGGCCACTTTTCAAACCTCTAAATGGAGTAAATGTGCTTCTGATTCATATAATGTGTAGGCTTATTCAATCCATTACAGTCATACATTACTGTCGTATGCAGTAGTTGCGTTGCCCGACTAGAAGATCATTATTAGAGCTGAGGGATGTAAGAGTGTAACGTTGGTCATATCAGACTGAATATCTAACAGTGGTGTTGGTTTATTAGAGATGATAGAAACTTTTTTACCTCACAGTATTGTCCTTTTGTCATTTTTAAGCTAAAATTTCCAAAATTCTCTCATTACAGTTTTTTCAGATCTGATGTTTTGCTGCTGTTTTTTGTCTCGGAAATAAAATTTTCTGACTTTTGGACGGTCAGTCTGACAAAACAAGACATTTAAAATGTCACCTTGGATTCTGGGAAATGACAACGGGCATTTTCTATCTATTTTGACATTTTGCAGAAAAACGCTCGGTCAGTTGAGCTTTCACAAACTTTCAGTTTCACCCGTCTGTTTTTGATAGGCACTTTTGAACTTGTACGCTGCTTTTTGATAAATTAATTGGCATTTTAATCGGTTCATTTGCCACGTACCAACTTTTTTTGTAATCTCTACCAGAGTTAACCTGGAGTCATTTGTTTGCAAGGTGCATTTCTGGCTCAAAGATTCATGAGCAGCGCTGCAGCTGCTGCTGGTGCGACAACAGAAAACGTTATCTTGCAGAGGCAGTAGAGCCAAAAAATGTTCTAAGATGAAACCTTTTGTTGACCTCTGGATCCGTGCCCCTATTCTTCCCCTCTTTTATAGAAAGTTACCCTTGAGCTTTTGATAGTGTAATATCCAAGCTGGCTCACCCCGAGCTCCTCCTTTCTCTCCTCTCACTCATCCAGACTATCAGCCTCCTTGTAAAAGTGACTTTTGTCCTCACTATCTGCTCCATTTTGGCTCCATTCTTTATTCATTATCCATTTCAGGGGATTGGAACATGTCATTGTAATCTGTACTCCAGTGCTAAGCATTGCGTAACAGCTGGGCTGTAATGTTCACTGGCACTTCAGTGACTATCAATAGTCAGTCATAAGTGCACTGAAGGTTAACACCAGTCTTTGAGGATGGCAATGTCCCAAGAGAGGGAGAGCAGAGAGGGAGCTTCATCCATTTGGGGCCTTTATTTATTTATTTTCCAAGTGCTTTTGTGCCTTAAGCTACATTCACTGATGCCCACTATGCACACCATATGGATAGCTATTGTTGCAGCTATACAAGAGTATCATGGCAAAGGATAAACAGTCATTGTGTAAGTGTAGGCGAGTAGATGATGGCATGCCAGCTGCTGGTATCTGACTGGAGGTGGAAGTAGGATATTAAGAGGAAAGCAGGAACAGAAAGTAGGATGTGAGTGAAAACAGTAAGCCAAATTATGATTGATGTACTGTACTTAGTGAGGGGAAAGTTACAGTGCGACCCAGATGTGTGGCTCTACGATAAAGAGTCGGATTAAAGTACAGCAGACCTTTTTGACCCACAAAAGGGAATGACCCAAAAATAGAGACCTGAATCAGAGGGCCCATATGTCTGTGTATCCATTACACATGCCCAGTGTGCTGTATCTACACTGACAATTAAGCAGATTTAATGCCATGGTATAAAGTTTAATCTGTCATACATCTGGCATATCATGCGTAGTACCTCTACAAATGTGTTGTTTATGAGGCTCTGATATTTACATTATCGTCTGTGAGCAATATCATTGATTTATCACCAGCAAAGCACGGGAAACAGAAGGGACATTATGTGCTTTACACGATATACACTAGCTATGGTATTTCAGGCATTGTGGGTCAGTAACACATTACCTCTTACCTCATTGTTCCTCCATCTGTTCTACCTCTCTCTGTGTCCCCACTCCACGCATTTTGAAGTCAGATGAGGGAGCTTGAGACTCTTGTGGACTTGTGGAGTGTGCGTGCAAGTTTTATTTTAATCGTTCCACAAGCCTCAGCACAGCTGCACTGTGTAAATTGTCAGGTACATGCTATCATCATGTTGGTATCATAAATGAGCTGTTAGCAACAGTAATGGTTGCCCTTGGCAGCCAGATTTAGAGCTGTGTCAACCATGTCATTTGGTTTGATTGCCCCTGTTGGCAACTGCTATTCTTGAGTTGAGCAAGGAAAATATGTAATAAAAAATATGCATTTCTTCCCATCGGTATAAAATCTAGCAAATGCGTGAATAAGAGTGCATTGATTTTCTCTGTCAGAAATGGCGAGGATGAAAGTAAGTTTAGAGTTTAATCAATAGGGCATCAGCAAGTATGGGAAAACAGATATTAACACACCCAAATAGAGAAGAAGCAGAAACTTCATCAAAACTTGAAGGTATAACTTTTATTTTAAGTATAGTCATCTTGAAATAATACCCCTCCAGCTATAAACAGTTATAATATGACAGCTTTGGCAATCGAAGGTTTCCTTTCGGGTCCTGTCTTTTTATTTTTACACCACATTTAGAGTCTCTTGCTCTGACTTCCTGAGACTCACACACTGACTTCATGCCTCCTCCACCTCCAGGCACAGTAGATATACTAAGCCATCCTTAAATTGTCCTGGCACCATCAACTGTCCACTGCTAAAATGGCAAGTTGCCATGCTGGCACACACTCACTCACTAAAACACCTTCACTCTCTTCCTTCATGCCTCCGAATGTCTCTCCGCTCAGCCTACTTCCACAACCCTCCTCTCCTTCCTATCATCTTTTATCTCTCCAGTGCTCTCCTCTTCATCACTTCTTTCTTGTTTACTCGCCCCTGTGCTCTCCATTCCTCTTACTCCTCCATTTGTCCGCCTTCTGCACATCACTCCCTCACTTTGGCCGCTCTTGTCATTATTACTTTTCTCTCTCCACTCAGAGATTCAGTTGCACATAGACCCGTCCACCTCTCCCTATGCTCACTCTCTCTTCTTCTTTTTTTTTATTATAACCTTTGCTGTTCATGTTATCCAAACTACACTTAAGCACTTCATTTAGACAGCGATGGGCGGGCGGCTTGATTGACTTGTACGTATGCTCAATTTGCATTTTCTCTGCATGTCATGAACAATAATCCCCAGGAATTAAAGTGGAGAGGCACTCAGATCAGACCTGGTGTTGGCCTCATAATGAGCTGTGATTTAAAACCTTGTTCTCCGCAACTTGCATCAGCCGATTCTGCCCTGTGAACCCGCTCTGCGTTGATAGTAATGGCTGTCTTCTCTAATTTTCTGTGAAATCATGCAGAAGAGAGACACAAACTTTTTTTTTTTTGGTCTGTTTCTTTTGGCTAAGATGTAAAAGAAAGTGAAAAGGGTAGAGGGCTCGACAGATAACTAGCTACACTAGATATTTTTCTTTCTTCCTGATTGGGTACAAAAGATGTAAGTGCCTCCAGCAGCTATCTTTGACCACCACACAGAGACTCGCACCCAGACGTGATATTTTTTTTCCGTCGCAGATGTAGCTGAAATGGGTCTGTCATGACAGCTCAATTAGAGAGATGGCTGTGTGGTTAGAAGCACTGTCTTTTGTGCTCTGCTGCTTCCCACCAGTGTTTTCTGTCAGCGGCCGCCAACAACTGACTGACTGATTGTAACTCAGGCAGGCCACTAGGTGCCATGCGGTCTCACCCAGTCACCTCAGCTAACTGACATCGGTGCTAGCCCCCAAAGCGCATTAGAGTTGCAAGCTAATAATCTCCTGTTCGCTAATTACGAGTCAATTACAAACACGGAAGTGTCTGTCACTCCCTTCCCAGCGTAATTATTATCAATCACCAACAGTGATGGAGCCTCCTGTATCAACCTGAGCCTGATTTCTTTTTTGTTTTCTACTAAGAGATAAAGCTATAGCAGCAGTAGTTGCACACCTTACACATATGTTTGCAGAAACATGCTTCAGATCTTTATTAAAATGTATCTTGTTAGCGTGTGTGTCAGCAGACTATGGGGAAAACAGCTGTGAGGTAGCCCCCTAAGAGTGAAAGCAGCAGATGAGAGTCCTGGAATCTTTAATTACCTAGCAGCCTCCTGGGAAATGTAGTTTTCTTTCTTCCTTTTATCTTTTTTCCCCTGTATTGTTGCTGTATTTCGCAGCAAGGCCTTGCTTTTCATGTATGAATGTTGAACAGTGGACTTTTAAGTAGCCTTGAGGGGCCAGAAGGGCAGCCTTCAAGTGGTGGCTCATATAAGATGCAGGTATTTTTTTTTTTTATTTATCCATTTCTTTGCACACAAACTCAACCCTCATGGGTAGTGTAGTTTTCTTGCAGCTTGCAGTCAGAATCCCCAGTGTAGTTGCTAGCGCAGCAGTTGTGTTGCACAGTAATTGTGTTAATGAGGGTTGAAGCTTTAGATGAAGATGAAATGGAGTGCTTAGAAGTGTAGTCACACCTACAGCTGCATGTGGGGAATCCATACAGGAAATCAGGAAGGAGGCCTGCACATACACAGGATGCCTCCAGGGATGGGTTGCTCCATTTATCAAAGTGCAATTGTGCTGTTCGGTACACATGCTCTACGGTAAGGTGGCTCACGTGATGCGGCCTCCTGCTGTCATACTGTTCATGGCACTGGTTCGGACCACGATGATAAGCCTCATGGGTATGTCAGTGTTTCTATACGGTAGGTTCACGAAATGAGGCCTTGTGGGCAAACAGGGTTTCATGTAGTAGCAGCGCTGTTGTCGTTTACGAGCTGTCCCCAAGCAGAGAGGACGTACATAGTACATGTGTGTGTGGGGTTCCAGCACACACACACTTTTAACTATTTGTAATGTGGCGACAAAACAAGATAGAACACAGCCAGGAATAATAAACGATAAAATAAAAGTTACAACGACAACAACACAAATATTAGGTTGGAGCTTTATGCGTCCAAGTAGAGCCACTAAGCACCCTGTGGATCCCGTCACGGTGGATCAGGTTCCCATCGTCTCCACCCCAACCCCAAAATTCCCCACCATGTCATCTATAAATGGCTTTTAGCCGTATCCGGACCACCAACTGACTGACTTTCGGGTTGCTGCCCTCCCTGTTCAACCCCCAACGCCTGTCACACCCCATCAAGAACCCCCCACCTCAGTGCAAAAAAGCACCACAGGGCACATAAAAACAGACACACACTGAGCTTCGTGGGTGTGTGACAGCATGACCGCTCCCCACCAATGGCTCAATACCTAATTTACAAGTAGAGTTAGAGATGGGGCCTTTTAATGGACATTTTCTGCTCCCCCTGTTATTGACCGCACACACACACACTCGCCCTCATACACCTCCCCTGCTGCCACTGCTCTGAGGGCCCTTTTGACATGGCCTAGCTGACACGCGCCACTTCCCAAATGCCATTCCATCTTCTGCAGATGTGTATACACACACACATCCTATATCCTCCCTCAAACACACACACCCCGGGGGTGAGTAGAGGACAGCCAGGAAGGGAGTGGAGACGCCAGGTTGTTCAAACTTAGATTATTTTGAGTCGTGTGACCTCGCGGGAGAGAGAAGATGGATATTGGAGTGAAAAAAAAAATATGCCGCCTATATAAGTGTGCGTGTGTCTGTGTGTGACGTATTTGTATGATACATTAGTGTTTACGTAAGACTTGCCCCTGGGAGAGCGCTGGAGAATGTTCCCGGTGATATCTGTTCTTAGTGTTCGCATTTGTTGTGTACGTGCGTGCACACGTTTTACATGTGTGTGTCCTCCTTAACTCCATGAACCCATGCTGGTGGGCTTGTCATGCCACATTGCCGCCAAAGTGCCTAATCTCCTCCGACAGCCATGCTGGGGGGGGGGGGGGGCCAGCATGCAACATGGCGTAATCCTAGTTTACCTCAGATAGGGACAGTGACACGATGTATATACAAGGCTAATTTTTCTCAATTTTAAACAGATTTCCACAAAATATACCCAGTGTTTTTAAAAAAGAAAAAAAGAAAAAGAAATAGACTTGTGTCATCTGATTTTAACTTAAATTGATGTCCACATGCATCCAAAAGTTATTTCCTGCAAAAAGAAGACGGTGATTGCTGCAGTTTATATTAATCAAAGTTGTCTTGCATCGTTGGCGGCTCTGAAAATGCTTTACTAAGAGAGAGAAGGAGGAAAAGTGGAAAAATTGGCAGCACATGCAAATCAGAAAAAAATTCAATCGTCACCCTTTTTTTGGTTCGTTCCTGGATTTTCTTTTTTGGAAGTGAAGTTATTCACCCATAAAATGAGCAAAGTCAATGGCAGTCTTTTCATCCTACATTTATTCAAACACTGACTTGTCTCTCTCTCGCACACAACAAGCCTTCGAGGATTCTGTCCCCGGTTAGCTGTGGTGCATATGTGACAAGCTTCCCCTATCAAACCACTTGTACAATGAAAAACTCTAAAGAGACTTTCCCCAAAAGCCTGGCCTCCTCTCTGCCTGCCATCCACTATTCATGCACTGGCATGTTGGATGAGAGACATCTCTTAGGACTACAATCCACAGCTCAGCCAAGTACACTCAACTCGAAACAGTGTGAGTTACAGACATGAAAGCCATTATGTTCCAGCAAAGGCTCAGACGACGACGACGACCTGCCTTGTGCAAAGTTTTTCTGCTTTCACTGGAGTCAAAAGGAGACGGAGATGGCGGGCGGATGGATTGAAATGAGATGCTATGAAGATTGATGGAGCAGTACAAAAAACAAGAACAATGCAGAAACAAAGAAGCAAAGGGGAGTCGTGGCTTTTATTTTGTGTGTGTGTTTGGAGTGTGACTGCTCGTGTCTGGGAGGCTGTGCGTCTGATCGTCATTGCTGTTAATGAGAAAAGCTCAACATGCGTGGAGGACAAGCCTCATTGTTCCCTTTCCACTTGAGTGGTTTTTACGTCGTCTGACATCCCTTCTAGGCGGCTGAGGACCAAGAGAGCACACCCGGTGCTGAAACTTTGATTAGTCACTTGCTTTTCATATGCACTCCATCCCAAATCTGGTTTCACTTAGCGTTTTTTTTTTTCTCGTGTTGTGAAATAAAATAAAAAAGGAAAGGGAAAAAAGAAAGAGGCAGCTCACCTACGCACCAGACGCGCACAACCTGTCAGAAAGCTGCCACGTTAGCTCTCACTCAGATCCATCACTTTCACACCATGCTTACCAGAACACCACCTGGGCATGGCATGTGCCGGCCAGCGCGGGGAAATGCACGGTCTCACTCTCTCGCTCTCAGGCAGACAGATTCACAGCCAGGCAGACACACTGACTAGTGCCAAAACACCAGATCCGCACCACCTGTCGTTCATCTTACGAAAAGCTTCGCATGTACCCGAAGTCTCCCACCGAGTCTGCAACTAGAAAGTTACCTGCGCGCTTTCAAATTGACTCAGGCAGTAGTTGAATATGCACGGAGTATCAGATGGTTTCTCAAAATAAAGTGATAAATTCATTTACACGTGAACTGTTGGCGTGAAATTACAATAAATTGACTTCTGTAATCAGTTAAACTTTCTGATAGTTGTTTTTGTTGCATGTTTTGCAGACTCTGAGCAGAGATTAAATGGATGTGAAGAATTAATCAAACGCATTTAGGGACACTCCCACACACGCAGCATCCTCCTTAGCCAAATAGCATATTCTCTACTGCTGCCAGTGTCCATGGCCACTGCTCACCAAACATGGCATCTGTCTGGCATATGGAAGCTCTGTAGGGTCATCCAGACAGGCACGCTGTCACCCACTGCCTTCTGCCACCTAAAACCCCCTCCAAACACACCATTTTATTTTCCTTGTCCCCTCATTCATTATCCTCTTTCTGTTGCATTTCATATTCTCTTCCTCCACACAATTAAGCGTCTTCCTTGTTGGCCTCTCTCCTTTGCTTTGCTGGAACATAATTCTCTCTTTTTTCTGACAATCGTGCATCACACCTCTCCTCCAACATCCTCCCCTCTTGCATCGAACGTCGCGCTTGTTTCCCATGAAGAGAAACATTCCTTTCCTTTGCCACTTAAAGTCATCTCCAGATGAGTTTTTGCTTCTGTTTGTCGCAAAATGAGCCATTATGCCTCCCCACTGGAGCCAATAGAAAAGCTGTGAAAGAAGTATCCGGGACAGGATACGTGGGGCTGTTCAGAATCCGAAGGCAGTCATCATCGGTGTTCAGCTGCGCGCTGATTGGCTGTTGTGTTACAGTGAGCCGAAGTGAGCCAGAACAGTGAAAGATGAGGGCGAGCCAGGAAAGGCACCCTCCCGACCAGAGTACAAAGAGGCTCACCGTGATAGTTCCAGCACGGCAGCGTATCATCTGTGCATATTGTGCTGTAGTGCTCTTGACTTAGCATCTTTCATAGAATGCTTCAGATTCAGATGCAGCCTCTCAGCTGTGTAGAGTTTGGCAAAAAGTGAAGGATGGATATGTTTTTATATTTCCTTTTTAAAGTTGAGCTTCGGTTTATATTCATGGTTTGCCATTTTTCTCACAAAAGTAATTTCTCTCTCTTCTGCCCCCCCCCGCCCTCTTTCACATCATTTTAGACTCCCCCTAGCTTTCCATGTGGGGCACTAGCAAAGACAGATAAAACCGCTACAGGCACTGATAGCTCCCCTCCAAAGCCCAAATGGCATCACTGGCCTTTTGTGTTGTCCGTGAAATATCGTCAGCCGGGTCTTCCATATGGTGACATCTGCCTGATGGGACCAAGATGCCATATCCCAACGCCTTCCAAAAAAATCTCTCCTTTAGTTGGCTTTGATGGATGGCTTGTGCAGCCACTGCACTTTCCCCAGACACACACACACACACACACACACACACACACACACACACACACGTGCACTGCCTTAGACAGAGTGGCAGTACCATCCAGCTGCAGGTCTGTTATCTTGGCGGTGCCATGTGCACCGTAGCTATCAAATCAACCTATGTGCAAGAGCTAGCTAAGCAATTAAACTCCAGAGGCCCATCCACAGTCGACAGTTTTAACATCTGGTATCCTCGTTCTGGTGTGTGTGTGTGTGTGTGTGCGCGCGCGTCTGAGTGTGAAAGCTCATCTGCTGCTATAATAAGCTACAAAACATGGCGCACAATTGAATCCATTACAAGAACACAATGACTTTTTCACCGTCTCCTTCCCTCAAGCGACTTTTGCTTCTTTAAATTCTTTTCACCGTCCTGCTAACACTTCTCTTTAAGTCTGTCCCCACTAATCCAGCAAACGACACTCACTTTCAAATTCACAAATATTTGCTCCACGACTCTTACTTGCCAAACTATATTTCCATTCAGGAGACGGGATGCGAGCAGTGTGGGTGGTCAGGGTTAAACATGGTGGAGGTGCGGTGAACTGTGTGTGTTGAAGGCCTTGTGATAAAGCTTGTATCCACTCCAGCTCCAGCTCCACTCAGAGGGTCTGCCTCTTGAGCTTTCCAAGGTCCATACATCCACTTACACTATACCCATCGAACCAAAAACTGCCTCTCTCTGCCACCCCACCCCCTGCCCTATGACTCATCACTGGTTCATTCAGTGAGGCTAAATGGCTGTTCTAGCAGAAGCAGTCAATATGCTCAACACTGCACATTGGCTTCCTCCTCTCTCTTGCTCCAACTCTTTTATATCCTGTCTGTACTCTGGGTACATCCGATTCTGTGTGTCAAGCAAAAGGAACAACTGTATTTATATCGAACAAACATTAATAGGAGGCTGTGGGTGGGCGACAGGTGCATCAAATGACAGGGGCATCAGGAAGCAGCATGACGTGAATAAAAATAAACTCCTGCCTTTACATCTTATTTATGTCATACAGAGTTTATCATGAACTTGATGTTTGAAGTTTGGATGGACATTGTATGACATAAAATCAGTACAGAGTGAAGGGGCTGCCGCATACAATGGTGCCCTGAGTTGTTGGGGGCACCAGCATCTTTGCTGTGCCCCAGAAGGCTAACCGCTAGCTCTTCAGCTACCAGTCCACACTCAACTTGAACTGGCAACCCCTCAGCTCCCAAGCCAAATCCCCACAGACTGAGCTACTGCGAAATATTACATACATACCACATGCTACCAGTGTAGAATACAGGATAATGCAGGGCAAATACTCAAACATAAAGTTAGTGAACTTAATTCCATGATGTCTGTTGATGCTGTTAGTTACTAGTATCTAAACTTTACACGTCGAGCCTGATGACTGGCATCTGACGACTCAAATAATACAGTTATGAACGGAGGATTGGTTGTGCTATTGTTTTATCTCTCTGTCTGACACTGACCAAATGAGGACAAAGAAAGTGACAAAACTGTCGATCTAAAGTGTGTTAACATTAGCCACTGTAAGCTACTGGTCAGGCCAGAGCTGAAACGGATTAGTCGATCAGTAAACTGACAAAATCCAAAAGTGAGGATCTTCTGCTTTTTTCTTTGTTTTATATAATTATGTATTGATCCGTGTTCGGGGCTGTTGGAAGAAAACGGCCAAGTTAAAAGGTGTCACCTTGAGCTGTGGGAAACTGTGGGAGACATTTTTCATTAATTACTGACATTTTATAAGCCAAACTATTGCAGGAAGTAAACTATCGAGAAAGTAATTTGTAAATGAATCGATAATGAAAATTAAGGTTAGTTGCAGCGCCGTACTAGACCATGTAAAGCTGTACCAGCAAAAGTCCTGAGTGCAGTGAATTGAGTAAAAGTGTATTTTATTGCTTATGAAATCAAGTTTTCATTTGGAACAGAAAGAGTGTGTGTTTGTGTATTTCAAAAGTTGCATAGTCTCTCTGGCAAACCTTAAAATACACACTGACTAACATGCCTGTTTACTGCTGTACAATAGATCTGATTTATCTCCATGAATCACAGGTAGAACTTGGGGCTCACTCCCTTTTAGCTAGTAGCTCCCTCAAGGCGTCCTGTGAATGCACTTGATTATAAGTTACTGCTACAAACCAGCGAGCCGTTGGCCTGAGGCTAGCGGGCACGAGGGGGTATTAGAGCCTCTCATCTCGAGTGTTTTTTCTAGTGTGAGTCGTAGCATGAAGCGCAAAGTGATGCCCTGCACACGGAGGATAAAGCAATGACCCCAAACAGTGAGCCATGATGTGGCGTTCTGCGCTCCGTATGCTTCCTTCACATGTTTGTGCGTTCCACATCCCCTGCAGTGACATAACCACTCTGTGTCTGTTCATCTTGATCCCGTTGATCTTCAGAGAACACTGTGTTCTTTACAAGCCAGTATTGCTGGGAGGTTGAGCAAACGGCCCTCTGAAAAAAGGGGAACTTTGTGCAAAAATAAAAACTTGAACATCCATGTAAGCAGGTTAAAGAAATGTCTACAGGAGTAGAGAAGGTTGAAAGGATGCATTGATTCACCTTAATCCTTTAAAATCCTACAGGTGACGCAGGGATGCGATATGCTAATGACCTATTCTCTTTCTGCCCTAGGTGACAGAGTACCTGAACAGTCAAGAATCTGCCAAGAGTGCCAGGGTAAGTCACTTCATCCAGACCCGGTAGTCTCATTGTCTTTCCCTCTCTTTTCATCAGCGTCAGAGTCGCCTTCTTCTCTTTATAATTGTGGTTCGCCTGCCTCTCAGTGAGAAATCTAATATTGCCAAAACAAGAATACATTACAACACTAATTACTTTTTCTACACCGACTACCGGGGAGAAAGTGTCTTTTCTCTTTGCTGTTATTCTCTCTCTCTCTCAAGATGTCACACATTACATTGGCAGTCACCATTGTCCCATATGGATTGCTGCCCACAGTCTGTGCAGGTCCATACTGTGAAAATGGGGGTGGGGAAGTGTGTAGAAGTGTACAGTGGGGGGATAGAAAGAGAGTAAAAATGGAGAATGACTAGGACACCAAACACACAGGGCTCCCATTTCCACAATGAGTCCGGTCACAGAGCTCTGACACAAACCTGTCCACTGGAAATGACTTCATTTGAGCCCGGACAGTCAGAGTGAAACTGGCAGCCAAATAATGGAAAGGAACATCAGGAGCTTAAAACCAAGTACATGAAAGAATCTAATAATGTGGGTCATTAAAAATTCATTTTCATTACACAAAAGCAAGCCTCTGTTTAAAGGATACGTCTGGTGATACTCTATTTTAACTAAACCAACAATGAATTGATCCTATTAACAAGTATTGACCGTGTAGTCCGAGCCTGATGTATTTAATTACTCCATTTGTTAGAGCTCTGCCGTTGTCCAAAAACTATTACGCGTATATTAACGAGCGACACCGTTGTACTGGGTGAAATGTGCCTTCGCTAGTCAAATTAACGTGTTACCAAGTCAACCAGCACCCTGCAGCTGTGAATACCAGAGCCACAGCTGAAAAAAGTCCCCCAATAACATAACACTTGCTATAAACTGCAATGTGCAGGAGAGAAAATGATTTAAACTGTTTGTGACTTGTTTTTAAAGATTTACATCCTTATACATCTTCAGAAAAGATATTATTGAGACGCAGACTAACATTTGATGATTTTGTTTGGTTCATAGAGTATTTAGACAACAGCAGAAATGTGGAATATTGGCAGCCTTATCCTTTTAAAAGTAATAGCTGTCGTTGTCTAATAGCTTAAGTGTAGGAGCCCTGTTGGCGAAGGCCAGATCCCTTTTTGTTTTTCATCTTAAGACTTTGACAGGAAAGTGTTTGTTCATATCCGAAGTGCCTTTTTTTACAAGAACTCTGTCAAATCCGCGCAGACACTCAGATCTTATTTTGTTTTTACTCATGTAAATGTCAAGCACGATGGCTCAGAATCCTCGAGGATGCCGTCCCTCCTGTGCTCTTTTAGTTACTCGCTAGTTAGACAGCACGCTCAGACAATGAGCCAGTCAGAGGTGGAATTGACTCACAATCACAATTGGAGTTACAACCATGTTTTCAGGGAGGAGGAGGAGGAGGAGGAGGAGAAAAAAAGGCAGCGGAGTGAGAGACGGGAAATGGCAACGCGTACAAATGGCTTCATTCATTCATTCATCCTAATAACTAGTGCTAATTAGCACAGTCGCTAATTAGCTATGAATCACAGCATTAACAGCTGAGCGCGCATGCTTCTGAGAGCCAAAAAAGAAACATCCCACACAGACCCTCGTACACACACACACACATATATACACACACCCCTCAGACTGCACAATTTCTATCACATTTAAATAACCAATACCATACTGGATGCTGTTCCAAACTACACACACACTTTGCCAACAGCGTTGTAATAAAGGCGACATTTAGCTGGGCAACGCATGTGATGGTTTATGAGGCGACGCGGGAATGTGAATGTAATGGAATAGGAGAAGTAATAGACTGGGTGGTATTTGAGGTATTGTGGGCCTCCAGCTTGGATGGGCGAGCACAAAGAGTCAGATTAAATGGTGATGATGATGATGATGATGATGCAGGCGCCTTCGCACCAGGCTGTAAAAGCAGTGATCTCTCTCTCTCTCTCTCTCTCACATTGCACGGTGGCTTTGTGTCTCCCTCCCGCTCTCTCTTTCTCTCTTGACCATTTAACATGTAATGTGCTAGTGAGGTTATTGAAGTCCCATTCAAAGCAATTGGGAACATAACTGCATTTTATGGTTATTTGTTTCATTATGGTCAATAAAATCTCTCTTTGTCTTCCCATCAGCTTAACATTTGGCGCTATGGAGACTTCCGTGCGGACGATGCCGATGAGTTTGGTTACAGGCGTTAAAAAAAGAAGGAGAAAAGAAAAATGGAAAAACACAAAACCGACCATCCAATCCACACCATTCCAAAGACCAACATGGACGGCAAGTGACGCTTTGAACAGAAGACAAAGTTAAAACAAAAACTAAACGACAAGCATCGACTCACTTTTCCTTTTTATCTGACATTTCATCCCTCCAGTTCTGACTTCTCTTCTGCTAATACCTTTTTTCCCCCTTTTCCAGCTAGCCCCCTGTAGCTCCAAATAGAGCATGCTAGCAACGCTAAAATATAAAAAAAATAATCATGCGAGAATCACTTTCCATTCATCCTTTATTTTCCTAATGGGCCACTGCCAGCTCATGCAGCCTGCACTATTGCCAATCTGTGTTATTTGCCATGTTACCTTTTCAGCAGACTTCCTGTGTGAATGATAATAATTAACGATACTTAAACTTGCGTATGTGTTTCAGCCAATCATGTTCTTCGCTCTCTGATGCTCTAACCCGGTTCCTGCTTTCCTCTGTACAGGAAGGGATCGGGTCTGTGGGGGAGACGCTTGATATTTTTTTTTTTTTTTGCAAACAAATGCTTCCCTAATAAATTTCATGTAAATGTGAGGATATGTTGAAAAGTGTAAATGGATTTATTTTAGAGAAATACTGTAGGTGGAGCCACACAGACTTAAAAAAAACAGAAAAAAAAAAAGGATGAGTTTATTTTTGTCTTCGATGTATATCTGTGTGATGATGACATTTGCAGATGTTTTTGTGGGGAGTGTTTCGTCGTTTATTCACTTATGTCACACTTTTATGACCAGTAAACATGGATGCCGTCACGAGGCATTTTATCATCTCTCTATCTTCTCCTGTAAAGTTTACATTCTAATAATGGTTATGAACCTGTCTTGGGCAGTCTCTTCTCTTTCTGTCTCTGTATGCCATAAGCAGAAACAGTGTTTTGAATTTGTTTCCACATAATGGACCTTTGCATTCTATTAAAAATCTGCTGAATAAAAATAAGCAAACTTAAAGTGTTTTTTGTTTTCATTATTTGATTTAAAAAAATGTAGTCCTTGGCACAAGAATCAACAGTGAGATCTACTTAAATTCTACCCAGAATTTGGTACAAATGTTTTAAATCAAACATCCAGAGTAGAAGAGTACTTGTTTTACAAAACACTCTGACTAAAAGCTTGGCAGTTTTTTCGATGAATTTAAAATTACAAGCTTGCATCGGTTTGAACCAGTTAAACCTTCACCTGTGAAACCTTTCAAATCTATAATGAGTTTGCAGAAGTTCTACCTATCTACTGCTAGCAAACAGTGTAAAATAGGCTATTTCAACTTTTCACTCGACAGTTTAGATGGTTAAAGATGGGCAGAAGGGCACCTGCTGAATTTACATGAGGTGAGCTACTCAGGGGAGGTTGTTTTGAAGAGTTCATATCTGAAATGTGTTTGTGTGATCTCAAATCACCAGGAAACAAAATAAAACATGACTCTCTGGGATGGGATCAACCAAAGGTGATTTAAAAAAAACAAAAACAAAACTTGTTTACATGGTATGAACTCCTTTATTTGCTTGTTTGTCTTGGGATCTCTGTATATTAACATGCAAAGCTCTATATTCCCTAAGTTTATTTGGATATGCAAAGAAACCGAGTTAAAATGGGGATTATGGGGGTGGATATTGACTGTGTTCTCTGCTGAAAGTTGGCTTAAATTTGATGAGGATGTACTGTAACGTTACTTAAGTGGGTGTGCTAAGTATAGCTTTACATTAAATTTGTAGCAAGGTATTTTCCTTTTCATACTTGTGCAGCATGCATTTAAATATACTGCCGCACTAGTTTGATTTGTTTTCTGGGTCACAGTCTTCAACAGTCTGTGCAGCCATTTCCACCATAGAATGGCTGAAAAACCGGGCTGTAATGAAGTGCTCATAAACATTTAATACTGCCTGCCATATAAATAAATGCTCCATTCCACATTAAATGACTGTAAAACACAGAGCAAGCATGCTTTGCCAAATCTGACATAAAGCACATCGCTGCCTACTCATATCATGACTTATATATAGTTTAAAGCTTACCTCATGAAACCATGTACACTAGAACTCAAAGAGGATATGGCCGTGATGGAATACAACATGCTTTATAATGCAGTATTCATAAGTTTGTTACATCATCAGGGTCACCTTGATGTAATCAACCCCTACATTTACACTAAATTTAACAGCGTAGAAACTACGTAAAAAAAAAAAAAATCTGTGACCAAGTTATTTTTTTTACATGAATGAGACAGATGCTTCATTTACATTGGAGACGTATGACAGCTGTTTTAAACCACAGTGGACATCTATCAGTTCAAAAGTATGTTGATTGACAGCTCAGCTCAGTGTGAGAGGCATCCACAGTGACGACCTCGGAAAACAGTTACCAAACTCGAGTCACTGTCTTACAATGAAAGATTTTAACTACATTTGTCCTACGATGACAAATTCCAGATGGTTTAAGATTTAAATATAACATAACAAATCACCACATTATGTACCATATGGACAAACATCAGTTGCTGATGTTGCAAAATATAGAAAACTTTTTTCTGTTTTTTTATGAATAATATGGAAGAAAAGGGGGGAAACGTGAGAAAAGTTCACCTTCCACTCAACCTGCAAAGAGGTGTGGTGTCATGTGATTGACAGGCTGAGCACCGGCAGGTGAACAAAGAAGCACATTTGCACTGGAAACCGCCAAAGACTGACGGTCTTTAGGTGTGGTGCAACAAGCCACTGGAAGTAGTTTGCCTTGTGTACTATTCACTATCAGCTTGACCCTTTGCATGCCCTATTGATGTATCAGTAATCCAAGCTAATGAACAAAATTGAAGGGTCACATACAAACAATGCCGCGTTGATTGGATAATCACAATATCGAGGCATCTGATCAACAGTGTGTGAAAGTGTTTTGGGTTCTACACCGTAGATGGCAAAATTACCAACAAAGTAAAGACTATTGGCCAACTTTGTAAAAAAGCAGCTGCCTCACATTACAAAGACAACAAGGCAAGCTATGAGGACTTGCCAGCCAAGTGGCAGCAGAGGCACCAGTTGTGCAACTTTGTCTGATTGCTAACTGCCACACTCATGTAGGACCTTGGCAGAAGTTAGTAAAAAATCAGAAAGCAAGTTTTGTATTTAATAATTGGAGCCACACATGAAAACATACAGACACTCTGAAAACGAGCAGATGGAGATCCTTGGAATTGGTGAGGAGATGCTGTGATCTGATTGAATTTATGAGAACAAGTTCTCTATCTACAGAATTGGAGGATTTGTAGCTTTCTGGTAAGGCGCAATCAGGAAACCCAAAATAGAACATAAAAATCTCCGTAGAAAAAAGAGATGACCGGTTGTGCTGTAGACTCAACCATAGATCACAAATATGTCATATGCTCTTGGAAAACTATAAAGGCAATCCAGGCACTCCATAAATAACAACGAGGAAGGAAATATTAAAAGAAAATCGTTTAAAGCCCTGACAAAGACCTACAGTAGTTGAAACACGTTGGTTATTTTAATGTCTTACCCTCTGTAATAAATGGTATCGTTTGCCTTTCCAGTTTATAAATTTCTCCCTTTTGGCTGCTGGTTATTACCAAACCTAGAACACAAGACAGAGCAGATATGTACGCTGTAGCAGAACAACTGTAGGTGGAAATAAAGAGCCTGGTTGTTTTCCTCTTGAAATTAAACACTCTGTAGGAGTGACCAGAGGTTGTTATTGCAAAATGCCCTGAAAGAGGGGGAGCAAGATAAAAATGTACCTACTAAAATTCAAATTGTGATTTTTAAAAAAACAGCTTTCGCCTTGAGCACGTTTTTCAATTTAATAAATAAATCTTTTTTTTTTAAGACTTTCTCTGTGCTTGATGACACACAGTAGTTTATGCATGACCCCAGTAAGTAAGAACCAAAGGCATAAATTACTATTCATGACTGATTTTTGGATTGTATCTGTATTAAGCTCGTATGCATGTGTGGAATTTCAAGTCAGACAAGTTAGAAAGAAAGAAACTGTTGCCCACATCTCTCCCCACCAGATGCTAGTCTTAATTCCAGGTGCCACACAGCAGTCAGGAGCCACCAAATCAAAGATGGCCCGAGCAATTTATCACCAGTGTTCATGTCCAATTACCAGAGGCTGCGATGAGAAATATGCTCTAAAGGCAATTAAGAATCCTGTCGGTCGTGTAAGCTGACTCGCGGACTGGATGAGATGACTTTGTCTTATAGATCCATGTCCTTTCTCTGTCTTTTTTTGTCACAAACTATCCATCGTCTGTCCACCCTCCTCCCACATCTCTCCCTATTTGCCTCATTGCTTTTCCTCTCTGAGCTGATGAGATAGCTACTGGGCCTACTGACAAAAGGAAGGAAAAAAAAGGAATGAAAGCAAAAGAAAGCGATCATGGGCGATATGAAAAGTGGTTGTCTGTTTGAGTTGTAAGCTAAGCCTTCTGGTTTCATCTCCTCTCTGTTTGTAAAGCTGTCATAGTTGAAACAACGCCCAGCAGACGTAACATGCAGATTACAGAGAGCTGTTGTCAGCAAATTGTTTGCTTAGAAATGTCGATTATTCGCTGCCTTCCACGGCATCGGAGGCAGCCAAATCAAAACAGTGTCAACAACAATTAAACCATGAAATGTTGCCTTGTTGTGAAGGATTAGTAAGAGAAAAGCAGCCATCACTGAGGTCCTTTCTCAGTTGGACAAATTGGCGTTTTTCTGTGATCTGTCCACGTCTTTGCATGTCTTACCAGTGCAGCCACAAGACTGCAAGAAAGAGACTAAATCAATGATTTGTTGTGAACAAAAAGAAACAGCAGAGGAATTATATTTTTTTCATGAAACCAAAGCACGTTTCCCCTCCGAGGGTGTTTGAGGAGGAAATGAAACTTATCTCAATAATTCACAAACCTGAGAAGACAGAAAATGCTTTAAAACACATTTAAAGGCTTGATACGAACGTGGCAAAGGTTTCAGTGACACGTTTGTGTGTGTGTGTGTGTGTGTGTGTGTGTGTGTGTGTTTTATCAGTGAACACACCACTGGTCACAGAGATCAGAATTGTCAAATTGTTGTTTACTTCTCTCTTGAACCTCTCTATTTGGAGTCACTCTTGGATTTTATTGGATTTCTTTGATAAAAAGTAACCGAACTTATAATATAAATATGTCATGGCTCATTCTAAAGCAGGATTATGTTGTAAACGTTGGTATCCTTTACAAGCTATTAAATAAACTGATATTGGATTAACTCTTAGTTTAAAAGGCAGCGATTGGGGATAAAATATGTGGTTTTGGCAGACAGAGTTAATTTTATTCAGTTTATAATGTCAATCTGCTCTTCTGAATTGTTAATTTATTGGTCATGCTACTTAATTTCATGCACTTCCCGTCAAAAATATTGCATCGCTCCCCTGTCTTTCCTTATCTCTCAGTAACACCCGCTCACGTCCTGCCCTCTGTCCTCCAGTGGTGCAGTCGGTGTCCAAAATGTACCTGCTTTAGCCCCTGCAGCCCCTGCCGCTGTCGCACTAGGCCAGCGCAGATGCAGTCTCTTCCTGGATCCAATTATAAACGTCGGGATGGAATCCTGTCCGAAGGGGCCCCTCCTGTGTGTCCGGCGGATATGTCTGTCAGTTAGTAAACCATCACAGACATGAACGTCATGTGCTACACACGTTGCAGGAGGGCACCCTGCAGTTATGGGGACTGTAACTGTTATTCTGTAGATTTACGCCATGATACCTAAAGCTGCATTTGTGCTCGAAAGACGATGTAAGTTTAGTAAATTAACTAAACTGTGATGTGAAGTATTCTGTTACATCTCACTCCATGACAACAACATGACTAAAAGTAAATAAAAACCTAGCTTTTAAAACAAGAACTAACTTTTATCTGACTGCATGTGCAGGATCATACATGCTTTTCTGCAGTTAGTATCCGAGAAATCAATGTATGTCACAGTTTTATATTACAGTTTTTCTCAGTCGCTTTGGTACATTTCACAAATCATCCTCGACATTTGCAAAACAGTAAGTGCATTTCTCAAAACAATTTGTACAAATAGCAAAACACCATGGATTACCTGCAAAAGCCACTCTCTTGCTCAAAATCCTTAGTTCATCTCTCAAAAGTAAATATCCTTGTCAATGAACATGTCAGTGCCATCAGAATGACAAGTCCTTGTGTCATTGTGTACGGATAAGACAGTCAAATTGCTTAGTCATGTTGTCAATATAACAGTGTACTCTGGAGGGATGTTCTGATGTAAACTATGGCTAAAGTTTTGATGACAATTATTGTAAATTGTGGGTTACACCTTAGTGTACGTGGGAGTTTGATTGCGAGAGACTGGACAAGATTCACATTTACGCTTTTACTGTTTGTACTGTAATTTGTTGACAGACCATGTCATTGTGATACAGAAAGGAAAAGACAGCACTGCATAGCACAAAGAAAAAAAACAAAATAACAAAAGTAGAATGTGAACATAGGACAATCTCCTTAGGGAAAATTGTACATGCAGTGCTGTAGGAATTACAGCGCAGTCTTCCTACACCTCCTGACGTTCCTGTCTGTTGGGCCACAAATTCTCATCCACATCACAACGAATATCTTCTTTGTCCTTCCACTGTCAGAAATTGTAACATTGTGTTGTGCTCCGGCTATATATATACTTGCCAGCTGATTGATTCATTAGAGAAAGTCAAGATTCACCTGGGAGCAATTTACCAATTCAGGACAGATTTAGAAAAAAAGTCTAATGGAAATGTATAGAAATATGCTCGACACATTATGACAACGTGTTCAACCATTTTGCATGTAAAGACTTATGCTATGAACTAATGCCTAAATGTTGTGGGGGGTGAGACTATTCAACAGAGACCCATTATAATACATTTAGATCAACATGACATAAGCAATTGATAATGTAGGAAACAGAAGAGAATTGTACATAATCATTTGCATGGATGTACCAAAGCATTTGCAACTTGTTCAAAGAAATGATAAACTGCTTTTTTGATGTGCACAAGTGACACAATGATGTGAAGATTGAACAGGTAGTTTTGAGAATTTCAATTCTGATCTGAGAAATGTACCAAAGCGACAGAGAAAAACTGTAACAGGAAATTAATAAATACTTTGATGTCAACATTGCTACTGCAAAAGGAAAACTTTACAAAAAGAAAGCAAAATCACTTTTAAAAAATGAAAAATTGTTTTGTTCCTGGAGCGAATTCACAGGTGGAACTAGGATGTGGGATGAATTCGGGATGCAGCTTCTCCACTCAAGTTGATTCAGTGTTACTGCTGCTTGACCTCTGTGACTGGGAAATGAAGCCAATGCGGAAGTGCCAAAAAACGAAGTTAAAGTTATGCAGAATTAACAGCGTGGCCTACAAGTGACGACACGCTTACACTGTCCAGTCTTTTTACAGTGTGCACTACCAACAAGCATATTGTGACATATTGCATCGATGCCTAACGTGACTAGGTCTCGAAATACAGTAACAGTTGTAGCAACTAGCGAAATGTATCCTCAATCCCACAATCCACACACAACAAAGCAGCTGGATCTAACAATAAAAACAGGAAGGCCAGCACACTAAGGTGTGTAAAACAGCTAAGCTAACACAACTTTGTCAAGAGATATTTATACAGTAGGGTATATGTAAGTGCAGAATTATTGTAACTTGTCAACCATCTAAAGTGCTGCACATTTTAGCTGTTTCAACAATAATCAAATGAATAAAATGTGACTTAAACTAATATACATTCATGTCAAATAACTACATAAATTAAATCTAACACCAGGACAGGTGACCAGCTGATCATATTCAGACTCTCACATGGTTTTATACGTGAGACAAACCTTCCCTCTTTGTGTCACATTGGCCTATCAGTTGTAGAATTCTGACTTTTAATGCGTATGAACAGATGGTGTAGTAAAATGACTCAGCATTTGGACATTTTACTGTACAGTTTAAAAATGTTAATGGAAAAATAAAATAGCATTTATGCATGACATTAAAATTACTTTAAATTACTTTGGGTGAAACTATTCCTCATAAGTTTGCTGCTGATCGAGAACTAAAAATGGCCATTGGTTTTATAACAGAGTAGTTTTATAACTGACCTTCATCACAAGCTGTTATGAAATTCAACTGAACATATTCTTCTTGGTTTACATTAGTTGATCTGCATAAAGCTAACACTGAATTTAAATGCTGAAATGTGGCATTTGATATGGTTTAAAATACACCGTGGGTTCACTAATTTAATATTTCCTATACCAATCATTAGGTTTTAGCACTCATTGAGTGATTCGCTTGTGTCCATCCGTCCCAAGAAATAATCTTCAAATCATGCGAAACGTTAACAGACTACGGGTTTAATAACTATCTTACACATCAAGAGGAAAGGAGAAGCTCAGTCTCAGCATCAACTTGTCATCTTAAGTAAGGTGACACACAAAATTGCAGAGTTTTACACAAGATTGTGTTTTGTTCCGAGTGCTTTGGCATCTGCGGAATGACTAAAACACTCACAGAGAAGAAAGTCAGAATCAGTGTGTACGACTGAATGAATGGACTGCGCAGCAATGTCCATGTTATTAAAGACTGAAAAGCAGGCAGCATTCACTGGAGTGATGTGAAAGCATTTGGAGATATTGCTATGAGGGAGAAAAATCACAGCTGGCAGACGATCAACAGCATTTCTTTTAAAATGGTTGTAACAATGCTCTGCACACAGGAAAGTTAAGAATAGAAGCCATTAGCCTAAAAATGTTCTTTTTTTTAATGAGCTTCTTCTGTACAGTGTCTTTATAGTACGTCAGAGCCTGTGTAATGTATGCTTTTGTACATCTACTATATTTGGAGATTATTGTGTGTGCATTTGTGTGCGCAGTAAAACATAATGTGCCATATTGTTGACTTGCAGTGCACAATGTTTTTATCAACATAACTCCACCATCAGGGATGAAATCTACCCTGAAAAAGCTTTTTATGGGGGGGGGTGTCATCCGCTTCACCCCTGAGCGATTTCAAGAGCATTAGACTTGCTCTGCACATCATCATATTACACCACAGACAACCATAACACACAAGTGTACAAATCGGAGGAGATTCAAACAACTTTCCTTGTGTATTACAAGCAGTTCAGCGTGTCACTGAGCCACAAGTTCAAGTGCCACTGTATTGTATTTTTCTCATACGTATTTCTTTCTTCTGCTCGCATAAACAGTGCAGGGTCTTTACATGAAACTGCTGTTTGATTTAAAGTTAGTTCACCGACAGTGAACACTTGCAGAGTCCAACTGTTAAATGCTAACTGTGTGAGCTCCTTGTAAAAGTACCTATTCTGATCATTTAGACAGCAGCAGGATTCAAAGCAGCATCTCGCCGTGCAACACATGATCCATATTTCTCAGGCTTGTTCAGCATAAAAATAAAAATAAAAACTCAGCTTGCCATGTCTTTGTCGTCTTAGTCACTGATTGTAAGTACCAGCAACAAAGCTATTTGGCATCAGACGTGTGAATCAAACCCCCTGTAGTTTACAGAGGAATGTGATGCTAAAATTGTCCTCAAGTGTTTGAGCTTTTTTCTAGGAGGCAGTCAAATGAGCCTAGGGGCCACTGCTTCATCCAACGGGAACAATATACTATACTGCACAAGATCATCATATTATATTAGACTTAAAGTCAAAGGGGAAGCTTATCAGTATCTAAAAACCTGACTAATTCACTGTAGTTTACATTTAAGGCTCTCATTCTCTTGAGAGCCTGTGGCGTAGCACATATTGCAGTCAAGTGCTCTCTTTCTAGTGTAGTGTGGGTGTGCCAAATGCACTTTTGTGGCCAGGCTCGCTGGGCACACACTCAGGTATGGGGTGGGATCAAAAGGAATACATTATCACAGATTGTAGGTGGGTGTGTGTTAGGGGGACGTGACAATCAGGACCAGTCACATTTGCTACGTGATTGGGCCTGATTGTCACATCATGATGATAGTTTGGAAATCCTGTGGAGAGCTTTTCCTCAGAGGAAACTTATTATTGTCTGGGTTGCACTGCAGAGTTTTGAAATTGAATTCAAGTATATACATGATTCTACTGCTGCCATGGATCGCATAATAATTGCACAATTGTGTTTGTCATTGCGATGATATATACAGTAACTATGTAGGTAAAATACTGTAGAATTTTACTGCCAAAACTATCAAGTTAAAAAATGTACTTAAGCATGCTTTGTGCATGCATGTTGTATCTTTTAAAAATGATAGTTATTTAAGTATTATTCAGTTAGATCTGACACAAATGATTGCTGACAATCTGGGAAAGAACTCCTTAATATTTATTTCATTCAAATGAATTCCTTGTTCATTATTTTAATCACTACATTCAAAGTAACATTTTATTTAGTAATGACGGCTGTGTGCATGATAAAAATGATAACCCGGCATTAAGTCACATCTAAACTGATCCTGCTCACAGCTTTCTGCTAACGTTAGCTGACTTATTAAGCAGCACACTCATTATCCGAATGACGGCTGGCTTGAGATACACATTTACAGCCAACACTTTCTTTTTGTGTTTGGCTAACTCACAAAATAAATGTTGGTACTGCTGATAAAACCTCACAGTGAGAGGCCTGCGAACAGCTTTGATCTTGCCCTTGATTTTACGGGTGACAGTTGGGTACAGGGATGTTGGGACATTTAGTTTTAAATGTCTGTGTTGCAATGCTCCGCTACTTTAATCCACATTGTCAGTTTTTGTTCCTCATGTATTATTGTTGGAGCTCTTTGTTGCATCAATCTGCATAATAATTAGGGAAATTATTATCCTGTTCTTAATACTTCAAACATGCAGGTTCTCATGGTTGTTGCTAATCTTTATCAATTAAATATTTTAATTAAACAGGCTTAAATAATGCACATATGGGATTCAAATCGATAACAGTCATGAGAGGTGTTTGCCTTTTCAATCTCATTGGTATTATTCCAGTGAGCCATCTGTGAACTTTTCTATCTCAGCTATTATATCTGAACATCCTCCCACCTGTGATGTTAATAAAGTACAAGGTTTTGGTCTTAGCCCCCGGGATCTGAGTCCACTATTAATATTCCCACTGGACCGGCACTATCTACATTTGGCCATAGAACTCTGCAGCTCATCTTTACGCCTTATCATTTATCATATTTAAATAAATTTGCACCCACAGTAGTCTTAACTGCTACTCATGGAAGTGGATTTATGAATATGACATCCCTTTTCTTGCAGGGTACTCTACTTTACTTGCTCATTATTCTATTATTAAGTGAATTTGCTGTTTTGAATACACAAAGGAGGGAGTGAAGAAGCAGGTTAAGCCTTAAAAAATAATCCTTAAAAATACTGTGCAATAATAACTTGCAGAATTACCGGGTTTGTGGAAGACACCCTCGAGAGCCTGAATTCAAGTTTAATTAGGTAGACATTGTCCAGAATATATAGATTTACATGTAATTCCTTTTCAGTTTTTGGTGTAATCCTGCTTCTTAACATTTCCACACCCCAGAGTAATTTTTTCTGTAAGCTCCTATTATAACCGTGGGTCCGTTCCATTGTAGCTCCCAGATAGTGATGAAGTTATTGTTAGTGGACACAGAAATGGGGATTTGATTCTTCAGTGTAATTTAATTAAGGCCGTTGAGCTATGTGAGACTCTCTTTTGTGCATTATGTGATCACAGAGAGAAGATTGGGATTTGTACCTATTTAAATTATCAAAACTAAAAGCTACCAGTGAAACTTGTCAAAGATTTCTTTATTAACAAAGACGAACAAAGACAACAGTAACAAAAACGAGGGTTAGATCACAGCTGCCAAGTGATGCTGACATTTTGACCTCATGTAGTCAGTAAACTCGCCTATCTGGATGCCCCCTCACCACCAAAGGTCATATTCAGACCAACAAGCAGCGCAGAATCAATCAGTTGGTGCGTTGGTGTTGGACTGTTGGTGTGGGTGTATTTTTGATGAAACTGGAAGTCCGGGTTTGAGGGCTTTTCAGATGCAAAACTCTTCTGGCAGAGAGCCTCATCTCAAGGAGTTGCCAATTTGTAGCACATGGTTATATAGTTAGATTTGCCAGAAAAGGCGCTGCTCTTTGAGAAAGTTCTCAAAGGATCCAAGGAGCAGAAAAGATTCTGAAAACCAAACTTGAACATTAAATCAACAATACTAAAAATATACTGTCGCACATTAGGAGGAGGCTGCAGTGTTGGCATGAGCGCCTCAGCAAAGTAAATAACTATTAAATAGTAGTCTTAGGTTATAAATGCTAAATATGAGTGGACGTTATCAGCTAGCTGGTAGCCAAACAGCTGATAAATGAGCAAGTGATGTGAAGCATTAATGTGGCTGCTAATGCCGATAAGCTAACGCAACTGTCTAAAGCAGCGATACTACCAGATATTATACTGTTAGGATGCATCTGTGTTAAGATGTATGTGACAAAAGTTTTATGTCTTGTGGAAAAGTATGTATTCATTTATCAGTCTGACATGCACACATCTGGTAAAAATGTTGGTGGAGGATTAAGACAGATGTATTGGCGCTGTTCCTGAAACCTTGGGATGAGTGACAGATAAGATTCAGAAATGCTGAGTGACAATGGAGGAGGTCCAGAGAAATGTAAAGGGTTTCCAGATTTGGAGTTTGCCAAACAGTCTGTATCATTCTGTGCAAGATTGTCTGTGGTCTCCTCAGCACTGGTATTAAACCGTCAACTGAACATCAACTTGTTGTCTGTTGTGTGTGTTCGACTGCTTTTCTCTTGGTCCAGAAGATTCAACCTATCACTATACCTAACCTTGTACTTTTGAGAACTAAAAACATGATTATTTTTTCAACAGCACCCTTTCTTCAGATTTAAGTAACGGATGCTGAATGGCCTGCGGGCTGAGGCACTGGCCTTGGGCCAGTCTAGTCTCTTCTAGTCATATTGCAACCTTGTCTGGCATTGGCAGAATTTAGATAAAAATGTGGATGTTAAAGGTCCAGTGTGTAAGATTTATGAGGTTCTATTTACAGAATATGGCAGATAAATAGATGATAATATGCATAACATAGTTTGTTCTTGTTACCTTATAATCTTTTAGAGTCTACGGTATGAAATTAGCTTTTTAATTTTGATTGTTTGCAAAGTTAAACGTACAAAAACCTCAACATTACATGGCACACACGATTTTCTACCTTGCACATATTTAATTGGGCAGCGCAGTGTATTGCCAAACTACCACGACTTGGTGAGTGACAGACGGGGAACAGTGATTTAAAGAGCCGCACTGTCATTGTCATTCCCACCCACCCTACATCATTTAGATGTGAATTTAAAGACAGGGGAACTCCAGAGTCTTCACTAAGCAATTAAGCGTTGAGCCACGTAGGCACAATGATCCACTTGGATGTACAGTACAGTAACCTGTCACTGCATGAATGTGACACTAATGCATTAGTTGGTCGGACATTACGTAATCCACTTATGTGCCATCAGCTGCCAGTGCAGTATGAGTGAGACAGGTGTGGGTTCTTTTTATTGTGAATACACTGAAGGTCTTCAGTGGGTGTGTGAATAACTCCCTCCTGAAAAGAAATGGTGAATAAGGAAGCGTCATTCATATAAATAATGGCCTACTCCGGGTTTGGTATTCTACGAGGGGACACTGCAATTTTTAAAAAAACTTCCAAGAATGCAGAGCGATAATTTGCTCACAGATTAATCATGCATCCAATAGGGCAAAGATTCCTCTGAGGCTCTGATAAGCAATAAAAATCCTGATAAAAATTGTCAGCTTGCGTCGCTGATATCTTCCAGACACCTTTGTTGGATTCCTTTGTGTGTTTATAGGTGTGTATGTACCTGTATGTACATGGTATTTCTCAGTGGTGTTTCAGCAGCAGCCTTCTTCTTTGAACACAACTCATGCTGTGCTGTATCTGCACTCAAAAGAAGGCATTTATGTTCTTTATATACATTTTCTTTTCCAAGAAAAAAGTTTATTTTTCTTTATTTGTCCTGTCTGGACTTTATGTCTAGACAGATGTGAAGAAAAAGTTTTTAATGAAATTTATTTTGATAAATGCTGTAGCAAATACTTTTGATACACACGTAAAATGAAAGAGCCATTTACTTTCTAAAAAGGTGCCATCAAATTCACAGAATAACCCAAAATTGGTCGCTAGTGTTTGTGATTTCAAATAAACCTCTTACGATTGATTTTGGTTTTTGGTTTGACTGTTGGAACATTGACAGAATGACAGCTTGTCTGGGCTTTTATCTTTCTTAATACTATTTTCACAAAGCATCATAGAAAATTGAGAAATAAATAGAAAATTGAGCTTCACATAAGCATTTGCAGTGCTTAATTTTAGATATGCAGTTAAAGAGTAATATATGGGACCTAGTTTTCTTGGGTCCAGAAACTGGATTGATATCTCTATATACATAAGCTACAGACTGATTTTTGAGTGAGATGTTTTCATGTGCACCTCAAACTGACATCCCATAAGGGACAGTGATTAAGCTTGGTCAAGTTTAACGCTAATAAATATGGATGCCAAATCTACCTTAGGCGTTGAAAATACATATTCATAAGCATATGATGGTCTACGCGTCTGAAGGGAGTGAGAAAAGGCCAGAATGAGGAGGAATAAATGGGAAATTGAGTTGATGAGTGAGGAGAACCAAGCAGCTGAAACTAATATGAGAGGATCACCTTGGTGGGTCAGTCGTATCTTGTTTTGCCAGACAAAACTACACACTACAGTAGCGATAAAAACTGTTGACTCAGTGTCCTGAAATACTGGAGATTGTAAAGCCTCCATAAACACAGTAATTCACCATGATGGCCGACAGTGAAATACAAAGACTGACTTCGGTAGAATATAATGCGTTCATGTTGAAGCCCATTAACAACTCAAGCTGATTGATTAAAAATAACTTATTACAGGGTCTACAAAAACTAATATTTTACTTAATCTTTTAAGAATCAAGTACCGTCTTTGCTCAGTACTTGTGCAGTATTGAATAAGCAGCACATCTGATTGGAGAGGTTTCCATGACATCTCATGAGGCAGATGTAATTATCTGCCTCATGTATTATTTAAAACAATATACCTTCAGCACCTGTACAGACATTCAGGCTTGAGAACACAAATTAACCTTTGTTTGATTAGAGAGCTGTAAGCGCTCAGTGTTGAATACCAAAACACACATGAGGAAGGAGGGAGGACTAGGAAGGAAGTCGACATGGTTGAAACACAAAGCCATCTCCAACACACAGTGCCTGTTCTCCTCTGCTGTCTTCTCCTTTTGCACCTTGTTGGAGGAAACCCCCCACTGAAGTGACAGCACACACCAGCCTTGTCGCCAGAGCACGCCGCTCGCCTCTTGCCCCGAGCAACACAGTACTTCCGGTACACTGGCAAGCCAAGCGTGCACGATGCAAGTACAGGACGCTCACACACGTACGTGACATGCATGTATATGCATTAGAAAAACATATCGCTCAATGATGGTAGCATAAGGACATGCACACGCTCTCTCCTTGCCCCACCAGCTTGCACACACATCCACAGACATGTACTGTACCATATGCACATACGTGCACGACTCCTCTCATTTCAGTCCATCACACACACTCTCTGGTATCGTACCCTCCCCACACATCTTCGAGTACGCAGCCAATACTTTCTCCACATCCCTTCACCAAGTGCCTTCGCTTCATGCTTGCATGTGCTTGCCGAATCCCGTAGGCCACCCAAGGGATACAGCGTTATCAAGTGGCATGCCTTGGTGCCTGCTGTGGTTTGCAAGTTTTCTGTTGTACATCCTACTGCTCTGGGGGTGCCCACTGCCCAGGAACACACCCAACCCCCTCCAAAAAAAAAGAGAAAAAACAGTCTTGTCTCTCTCCCTAGAGGGTTGTGTGCGATTTCTTGTTGTGCTGTGCCAGCTTCATGCCATGCTAATGCCCTGCAACTCTGGAGATGGCGCTTGCCGCGGCAGGTGGCAGCTGGGGACATCACAGGCCTTCAAGTGAGCCTGTTAGTTGGAAGACTTCATGTTGAAATGTAGCGCGCCAACATGGTACGATTACATAACAGGTTCTACACAACACTTGTCAGCAGAAACGCTCTGATTCACACTGTTCTTCTGTGATGCTCCACGGAAAAGTGTGACCTGAACACAGCAGATTCGTAGCTTCAAGTTATATTTTCTTTTTAGTTTGCTTTCTGGTCTTTTAAAACTTGAAGACTGTATCTTCTTCTAAATCCAGCACTACTACCTCAACAGCAAATGTCAATACCCATATGGCCATGTTCTCAACACGACTTGGAAGCGAACGTGCAACTTTCTTTACCGTTCCCCATCTGTGTCATCACTCCCCATGCCTTGGCAGTAATGTGAGGACATACCATTCCATTTGTTTGAAATAAGAAGTTGCTGTTTACTGTTAAAGCCTCCAGAAGTCATTAGCCAGACATGAATTTGACAAAGAGCATATTAGATTTATTGTATTTATCCTGTCATGGTGGCTTCCTTGCAATTTCTCCGTCTGCTAATGCGACCAGCTACGCTGTCGGAATGCATGATGGAACACCGGAGGCTCTTAACACAGACAGACTGAGACCCAGGTACCAGGCACCAACTGGGGATGTGTATTAAATTGTCCATTTGCTCATTTCCTTGCTACTTTCATCCAAATCAAATCAGTTCAGAATGAAAAAAAAGAGGATCATGAATCTCTCTCCTCTTTCATTTCTCAAAGACATAACCGACCACAGCTGGTCACCTGTGTTGTGCTGAATCCTGCGTGGCTGAAATAATCCCCTTCTTGAGCCACTTTTAATCCTCGATCACCATAGCAACAGGCTCTGTTGTCAGGTGTGCGTTGACATGCACACCCCACCCATGGCTATCACCAATTTACATAAATAGCCATTCCACCAGTTTGTCTGTTTCCCCGGTAACACCAGGTGATTCTCCAAGGCAACCTCCACCCACAGAGCAGGTCTGCTGCATTTCTCTGTTCTTCTGCTGAATTATATCCGTCACGTACACGCACATACTCAGGGTGTCTTTTAGGGACACAAGAGACCTATAGATAGATAGAGATAAGTGGAAGTTAATTCTAAACTTTGTGGATTTGATGCGAAGTTCATGACTAAAACACATATCAAAAAATACAGTTAACTGTCCAATTTTTGGCAAGGACTCTTTCTTTCTACATATATCACTAATATGACCATAACCTGTGTGACAGACATGCTGTACAAACTATTTGTCCATCATGACTGAAAGATATTAGCATAACATCAATGTCAATACCAAGAAATGAAATATTGTGGATGAATAAGTGAGTAATGTCTGTCAATAAATAGAATAATAAGCTTTCAAACAGTGAAGAGAGAAACAAGCATTGATTTTAGAAAAAAATAAAGCGTGTGGCTTTTTCTGGTGCTTTCATTGCCATGACAACCATGTTTGTCCTCTTTCTTAGTCAAGAAAGAAGACAAACATCATTTCTGTGGTATAAAAACATGAATATAAATAACATTTATTTCGCTCTGATGGAAGAAAGGAGCTCTATGTGGATCTAATTTGTTGATTTGAAAAAGATGAACTTGGTTATGGTTTGATTCTCTTTGGTGTGTGAAAATAAAACAGGTTTTGAAAATGGGGCTTCAACTTAGTATACTTTTTATCTTTAAAAGCTTTAACTGTTTTGTTTGAAAATGTGCAAAAATATATGTATATACAGTATTATAAAAGTATGTAAAATGATTTTTAAAATGTTATGAATAAATGGGTAAATGTGCAAACATAATGGTACACTGAGTATCCTTATTATATCCTTATATTATATCCTCATCCCTTCCCTCTGAAGTGGCTCTGAAGATAAAAAGTGCTCTGTTGCACCTGTAGCCGCACCTAATGACGACACACCCTGGAGTACACTTCCACATCTCTGCAGCACGACTAAAAGTTTAACTACTGTAGCTAAGCAAAAACAACATTTTCAGCTGATGTTTTTTTTTTTTTTTTTTTTTTGCAAAACCGAGAAACACAGCAAGCTGTCCTGAACTGATCAGTCATGACACTAACCAGTCCAGGAACTAATGTGTGATTCAACACCATAGATGGAAACATTTTAAACAAAGGAGTGGCTGTTTGCACAAGAGTAGGACATCTCTCCAATAAATGCAGGTACTTTCAGAGAGGACACTGTAGCCAGGTGGTGAATTGACAAGACAAATGATTTGCATTTCCAATCTAGCTGCAGATAATCTCCTTTATAAATCATTAAATTGACTGCTTCATGACACACAACTGCCACTATACCCTCTGCATCTGTAGGACGTCTTAAAACTCAAATTTCACCCGTGCACACATACAGCTTGATTCCCTCCGGTTCTCCTAATAGCGCTGGCATTTGTTTGTGAGGGTAAACTTATTCGTGCCCTCTATCTGGCCTCAGCTTTGATGGGAATGAATATATTACTGGGCGTCCTAATACACCTGTGCAGTCTGAGGTAATGGGACAAGAGAGATGAGCAGAGGTGCCGTCTGCTTGCCTCACAGCTAACGGTCTCAGAGTTTATCATGCCTTTCAGTGTCTGAGAAGAGAGAAAATTAGGAGTGCACACACACACACACACATTAAACTTAAATTTGATCAGCGTCTCTCTCTCTCGTCGCCACTTCTAAGCCATGTCTCCCTGGAGGGTGAATGAGGTTTACCTTAATTCCAAAAGAACACAAAACCCATTTTGTTCTTCTTCTATTGTAAAAACACCATCAACAGGTTTGTGTGGGCAAGCGATTACAGAGAGGGAAGTGCTTGTCTTCTTGTTCCCTACTGAACACTAAGCATTACAACCACCATCCCACAATCCTGAAAACAAGGTGTTTGTGTTATTGTAAATTGTCGGAGAAACACAATTAAACCTACCTTGGTGGCTGCTCAGTCTTTCATGCCTTAGAGTATCCTTGGATCTCTGCCTCTTGATTTTTGACATTAAAACTGTCCCCTTGCCATTTGTTACGCATATATTAGCCTTTACATGATTGATTGAATTAATTCATTATTTTGCTGTTTTTAATCTGCTCAAAAAAAAAAAAAAAAATGCCTGTAGGTTGGGGCTGAATAGGAATTACCCGGTGGAGCATAGCTAATTACCAAGCATTAGCATATGCAAATGAGAACCGCTATCTTGTGTACAAAATGTTGCTTATGGTAAACACTGGCTAATCACTTTAACGAGTTTAGCTGTTTAAATGCTGGTAATTGCATATTGTTTAAACAGATGGGCGTGATTCACTGAGAATCATGGGGCAGGAATGCAAGATATTCCTCTTTTGTGTCCACTCTGTGTTTCACCTTGGCTGCTGCACTCGGTACTGCAGCTCCTTTGATGAAGAGATTGAAAAGGGAATAAAAGATGTGTTCTGCCTTTAGTATTAGACGTTCAGTTTAGCTGTTAAAGTGGTGACACGGAAGTTAGATTACTTTTATGTAACTGCGCCGCATATACTAGTGACGCACGCTGTGTGGAAATGACAGCTTACGGAAGCGTTGTGTCATGACGGCGTGACAATGATATTAAAAAGAACTACCGGAATTACAGCAAGGCCAAATGTACTGACGCCAAATTCCACGTGATGGATGCATCCTAACCCAAAGCCAAACTCTTTTGCTGTAAAGTGAAGCTAACAACCACACTCCACCTCTTTGCCCATGTTTGGATTAGCTGGGAGCCGGCACAGGCAGATTTTAGAGTTTTCTACAGTCCATGATCCTAACACGCGGGGACAGAATTCTCAGGTATCACTTTATCACTATTTATGCACAGAAATCCCCAAAACAGTTTAATAAAGGAGAAAACCCTGTGATTGAGACAACTTTAAGGTTGTTTTATATTGTGTTGATGAAATTCTTCTAATTTCATATGAGTCTATGAACATGATTTGTCCCCCTGTGATTTTCACCCATGCCAATAACTAGATGACATTAAGAATATCTTTAGCCGACATCTTATCTCAGGCTACCGCTAATTGTTATTTTCATTATCCGCTGATCCTATCAGATTTTTTTTTTCCTGCATTAAGCGATTAATCATTTGGTTTACAAAATATCGGAAAATAGTGACAAACTTCCACCAGAATTTGTGAAGATACAAACTTTAGAGTGATAGAAAAATGAACAAATAAATAAATAAATATCCCAGCAGCTCGCAATTTTCAAGTTGTGCTTTCCTCCAACACACCTGTCATATATTTGAGTGTGCAGAGAAATAAATTCAATGATATTACTCAGAAATTGTCACAATGGATGAGCTGTAACCAGAACATGTTTGGCATGTTTGTTGGAAAAATACAGTCAACTTACTGATTAATCATCCAAAGTTTTCAGCTCTAGACTTATCAGGCTATGCTTTCTCTCATGTCTGACATTATGAAATAAGTAGCAGCTTTCTCAGATCAACTGTGAGAACTTTTCTTTGGAGGTCATTCCTAACTCCGCCACCACTTTCTTTCTATCTGTAAATGCCCTGTCATGTCTGAATAAAGCCAGAACAAACATTTAGGTAACAAATAGCTTTGTCTGAATGTCATCACTTTCACAACAGATACACGTAAGCCAGGAATCGTATGCATTCCATATCTGACAGGGGACTTTAGGAAGTGGACATGTTGTGATGCAATGAATGGAAACAGGCAATTCTCCAGTCTCGCAGATATGGGGAAGAAATGTGAAGAATGCTCTTGTCCTCAGACTTTCAGGCTTTGTAGTTTCAGAGAAACTGTTCACAAAGAAAGCAGTCAGAGTTTATCAGTTGAAGATTTTGAAGTGAAGGGCACCCTGTGGCAGAAGAGTCTCCGTCCTCAGAGGTTAGATCTCCATGAATGACAGTGGACAGAGAAACGCCCAGGGGCAAACTTTCCAGTGTGGAGATGGCCACACTTTTACACCACACACTTTTACTTTTTTTTCCATCCACAGTGTGATTTAGAGATACACTTTCTCTCTCTATGTTGTGGCAGACTCACACAGTCACACACTTTCTTATCCTGTGTGTGTGTGTGTGTGTGTGTGTGTGTGTGCGTGTGCGTGTGCAGGAAGTGAAAAGAAAGACAGGTAGTCAGACAGAGGGACAATAAATGCTTGTATGTCTCTCTGAGTCACCCTGTGGACCTCTTACAGAAAAGATACAATCATTTCATCATGTCACAGTCAACACCTACCTTATCTCTTGCTGTAGGGAACAGGGTGTGAGTCAACCCCACCAAAAAAAGGCCCTTTTGCTCTCTAAACACACTCATTTGATGATACAGAAAACCCATGGCGATAATTCAGCCCTCTGTGGGGGTTGGACTTTAACAATAATTGTGAGCAAGCGGCTCATACTTTTTGTGGAGTGCAGAGTAATTAGAATCTGCACGTTTCAATTTCTTGTAGAAAAACACAGCTGGCTGGATTTTAGTTCACAACACAGTCTGTGTTTCAATTTGTCAAGGCCGAATACTCGCTGGCTTCCTTTTAGTTTACTGCTAAAGAGACAGTGGAGAAAAACAATACACACAGGCGTAATTGTATTACAATTGTGTTGCTTTGAAGGGACAGAGAAATGAATATATGTGAGCACTAATTGTTTTTGAGTATATGATTAGTATAAGTAAGTGAGTAAGACACTCAAACCGCGCGTAATAAAAATCAATCCATGAGCCCCTGCTTTGAGTTAGAGCTGAAATGATCAGCTGGTTCATCGACAGAAAATTCACAATTATTTTGTGATTAAATTATTCATATTTTTTAAGTAAAAAGACCTAATATTTTCTGGTTTCAGTGAGAATTTGCTGCTTTTTAATTGTCAAATATATATACTATTTTCTGACATTTTCTAAACTATTGATTATAAAAAATAATTGGCAAATTAATAAGAAATAATAAAAATAACTGTTGGACAACCATGTTAAATGTTTTGCACAGCTGAGCCACAGCAACGGTGGTTATCGGTAAAGCTGGCACAAACAGACTAAAGGAGTTTGGACTAATTAAAAACAATACGCCGTGTGGGTTATCTGAGTGGCAGCTACTGTATGAGCTCAACTTATCAGTTTTAGCTGATTAAGGTTGTCATATCAGTCAGCCGCCACACAAAACAAATCATAATTACCTGAGCATACAGCTCCTGAACTGTAAACTAAGGTAAAACTGTCCATCAGACTCATTTGGAGTATTTCCTTTCACAGATTTACCTCAGGATGGCCTCTAGTTAAACTGAACTAAATGAACCTAAAAGTCTAAGAAAACACAAAATTCATGCACAGTCATGTAACATGTCACAAGCCTGATCGCCACCTATAATCTATACACTTTTGTCAACGCAAACCTATATTTAAACCTAACTGGAGATAAGAGTAAGGGTGGGGAAAGAGTAGTAGCTTTGGCTTTGATTTGATAAAGCCCTCTAATGCTGAGCAGATACGGATTTGGCCACAAATTGGTTGCTCCCAATTAAAAGTAGAATCATGCTGAATTTCAGACAGCTTGCTTGTGGTTTGATGTGCAGTTTGAGAGGGTTAGAACGTCTGATTACTGGCTTGAACGATCAACAACCTGGCAATTCGACAATCGATAGTTTTGATCAGTTGTCTTACAGTTTAAGTAGCCAGAGATTCACAGTCAGATATCCCCCGTGACTCCATTATAAATTATAGTGAACCTCTATTGAACTTCTACTTTGTATTATTGGAGTAGCATTTTACATCTTGTGGCAGAAACTGTAGTCTTGAGCCATCTTGTTTGAAGTTCCTCGCTTCAGTGTGAGCATCCATACATGGTCAATTTATCGACGCAGTGTGAGCATAAAAGCCACAGGTTCTGGCTCTGCAGAGTTGTGTGAAGTCTTGTGTGACTTCACTCAACATACAAGATCAATAATATCGCACAGTGTCTTCGGCTTAACGGCAACAAAGCAGCCAAGGCGACGTTATGTGCAGCCATCAAGTACCCTTTATGCTGTGAGCTGTAATAGCCTATTGATGGCACATAAGTACTTAAAATTTATAACTTATAACTTGTGTTGCTGTCATTTTCACATTACTGCATGATTTGGGGGAACAATTTGTAACTCTTTGTGCAAGTAAAAATTCATTTTTGTATAAAGAAGCCAAATGCACATCTGTTATTCTCCTTGGAGGCTCTGTTGGCAAGAACTTAATATAAAACATATGAATTCCTGTTTTATTTGACATTATCCATACCCCTCTCATTGCCAGATTTCAATATGACACATCCCCCACGATAACTCATTAAAGTCCAAATATATGTGCTGTAAGGCATGCCTGCAGGTATCCGTATTCTCACGACATGCTCTTTTGTTTGGAATAGAAAGATGAGAGACTTGATAATTAGTATGAAAAATGTTGGTCACCATGGAAATAAGTCACAGGACTGAAACGAATGAATATCTAGCATGTAGAAAAAAAAGTCTAATCTAACTGAAAAGAGGGCTGACGTGAGGCCTAATTATAAATCTTCCAAACTTTCTTTAACACAGTGTTTATAATGGTGTAATCACAATACACACCACTGGGGTTAACCACACCATTATGTACAACCATAGCTTATCTTCAGGTCTTCCAGTGTGTTAAGGGTCCCATTTACTGGAGCACACTTTACATAATCATTATTTTGAAAAGAGCCTCTAATGGTTCTGTGCATGTCAATTGAAGGCAGCTATCGATGGATGGACTTTCTCCAGGTCGTAGCAGCTCGTAGTTGGTATATTGGTGAAATTGGTTGTTAAATTCAGTGCATGTTCTCTGTAATTACACATTAAAATGTTCTCTGATTCGAAACATTAAGCTAAGCACCTGCTAGCTGTGTTTCCCACTCAAGGTGAAGGTCAGCGCAGGTGTGTGGGCAGTTCAGCTTTCAGTGCCAGGCTCTCTGGACGCTCCTCAGCCACCAGCCGACATGGAGTAACCAGCCGTATCGGATATTTCCATGTCTCCAATGCTCAGTGTTCCAGTCTGGAAATCACCTGCTCCTGGGACACATCCATCTTCCGTGATGATCGGCCTCCCCATCTTCATTCCATCTATACTTCTTTTACCTCTAAACCCTTTTTCACCTCACTTTTCTCCCTCTACATGGTCTCTGAGGGATGGAGAGTCATTAGCAGGTAATGAATGCAGGGGATGTGTGATTTCAGCGAGTGTCTGTAGGGCTAACCGAATGGGGAACTAGAGAGTGGACATTTTCCTCACTGCTTCTTGTCCGTGCTCAGGGGAAGATGGGGGAATTTCGGTTATTTTGGCCCTGGTCTGAAGGAGAAACGTAGTAATTGGCTCCCCTCGGAGACTGGCTAGCTTCGGAGCAAAATGTGCCCAATTTGCTGTGGCCGGTTCATTCCACATAGCCACATATACCATGTATAATAGATGTACGTCTCTCTCTCTGTCTTCAGGGCAGATGAAGCAGCTCTGATTTTCACCCTGTAGTGTGTGAGCAGGAGGGGGAGTGAAAACCCGGCTTCATGATTGGATGACACGCTGGGTGATACATTGTTGAACTGCTTTGACCGCTGTGCCGCAAAAGTTACTATGAAGAACCTCTCACTGCTGAAATATACATCTCAGCCCGTTAAATATAGATGTCGTGTACGGTATATGCTCCGTGTGATGACAGTATGGCTCAGTTTGCTGCTCTGTGTTTCCTCTAAGTGTCACCATATCCTGTTGGGGAATGTCTGACATGTGCTTTGTTTACCAGGCTTGAAATGAGCTTCATCTTTTATACTTTTCAAGTATCTGACACCTTCAAGATGCACGAGTGAGCCAGTGCTCTGCAATTTATTATCTCAGGTAACTGTAGATTCCACCAATCCCTCGTTTCCTTACACGGTATCGTACGCATGTACAGTGACATGAGTTGTTGAGTCTGTAAAGGATGCCTTTAAAGTTTTAACCCTTGTGAATTTGTTCAATTCAGGCTAAAGTTTGTGATGTGATTTTATTGTAATATCTGGTCTAATGCAGCGGTTCCCTCTATTCAAGGTCATTTCTACTATGGGAGACAATAAAGTAACCTTAACCCCAATATATTTGAACAAGTTTCCATCTAAACTGGGACTTCTTCAAACCCGAGACTTTTTCATCAACTTTACGAGTATTGGCAACGCAAGAGAGCCACAACGGACAAAGATTTCTTTTTAGATCTGGTTCAAAATCAAAGCTATTTTCACAGGACAGTGGGTAGTCTAACCTTCTCAACTATGCTCTCTTTACTGAGATGGCAGGAAAGATGAGAGGGATCCAAAAAAGAGCAGAGCTAGACACAGGAGAGAATGTAATGATGTGATTTTTAATCCTGGGCCAGAGTAGCGTGTTATACAGAGGATGGTTGCAGTTGAAAAGGCTATTGGACATAATTCCTCATTTCAAGGCGAGATAACACACAAAACTTATTTTTAACAGAAGAACCCCCAATCACATGGTGAATCATACCATGCACTATGCCCTCTATCATCCATTATCTTTAAAATGGATAGAAAATTGTCAGATTCCTGTTTCAGATTATACTGAGTTCCCTGCGCACTAGACTAAAAATACACAAAAACTGGAGGACGCCAACTCAATGCCCGGGTGAGTTCGGCAATAAAAGGAGTTGTGATGAGCTCTGTTCATATCTGCAAGGGGATAAAAATGGTGTTGCTAATGCTGCGAGGCTGACTGTGGCTTGTGCATGCGGTGAGATAGCATGCCAGGAGGCCAAGGAAATCTCATTCCCCTATATTTTCTGGCTGGCTTGGGCCAACCTCGGATGAATGATAAATGAGCTGTTGGAGCCGGGGTCTTGTGTGCAATTCTCACTCATATCATAGCTGTCAGTGTGGTCACTGTCACAGGGTTGCTGTGATTCAAACGTGGAAAGAACAAAAAGCAGCTGCTTATGACTAATATTTAAGAACGTGTCACTTCCTCATCTACCAAAGATCTTTACAATTACAGCAATGAAAAACATACAATTGCGTCACTCGGTACCAGCATCATCCACATCCCCTTTACCAAGAAACGATGATGTACATTATGTCTGCAGCAGGCGTTGGTCTGTACAAACTGTTCAGTCTTTCATAGAAACAGCAGTCATTGCCATGGTTACCCAAGAAATATGAAATATATTCCACCTTTTTGCTCTTGTGTCAGTATAATCACTGTCTGAAAGATGCTGAGACATGACCCACCATCTCAGTGCTGTGCCAGTATTAGAGGTCTAATTTAAAAATACTATATTTCCTCAAACAGTGAGTTTGGCGAGTAGTGGTCACAGCTAAACAAAATCCTATCGTTCAGTGTAGAGACCTGATTCTGGAAGATTTTAGATACTGAGTGCAATTCATTTTGTTTATAGGCACAACTGTAAAGCTGATTTCTGGAGCTACAAGGTCTTGTTTACCACGGATGTAAACGAAAAGAGTCCATCATGGCCATGTGCTACTACAGAGATTCAGCCTTTGTGCTGCTACATCCTCTCTTACTGCACAAAAATCTCAATTCCATCTCAAGGACAGTCCTCCTCATAGTTCAATTGTTCATCTGCAGCAGCGACAATGGGGAACATGAACGTTAAATGACCCTGAACTTGATAGATTCTGTTTTTGTGAGCTTCCCTCAGGGCTAAGTAGCCATTTGACACATGCCGTTGCCATGGTAAATGGTAGCGTCGCTGAAAAGGTGGGTGAGTCCGTTAAAGGTTAAGATGTCAGCGATTGGCTGGATGGACACTAAACAAGGAAGGAAGATATCAACTCAGAGCCTCTGATTGGGCAGAGGGGAAGCAGCATGTTCCTGGTTGGTTGAGCAGTGTGTCTCTGGATCCCGGACACACGCTCACCATGTTCTCATCTGCTCCTGCTAATTAGCTGTTTGCCTGAGAGAGCACTGTGCTGCCCGCCAACCCCATTAGCCAAGCAAACTGTCCCCATGAATCCCTGCTTCACAAACAAACAGACACGTACCCATCTCCGCACTGCAGCTCCCACCAAGCTTGTATCCATGGGAATGGCAGATTTTATTTATCTAATACCCCAGACCTTTTGAGTGATGTGTTGATGCCGAAATTACAGGGTGTGCTGGGTTTAAGGATGGCCAAAATGGAATGTGTGAGGGGGCGAGCTCATCTCTCATCCTCCTATTCTGCTCAAGCAGCATAATGAGCCATCAGCTACTGCTGACAACCTAACATCAGCTGGCCAATTAATGCCCATGCTTCTTTTTTAATCAGGCGCCTGTGCAGACGCCTCAGTCCAACAATATCTGGGCCCTGGCTATTTGGAGGCTTCTTTTTTGTGAGTCTCTATAATGATTTCCTCCAGAACAGCAGAATTCACATTCTGCCAGATGATTAGTACTCAATGGGAGCATCTTGGACAGAAGCCTGGAGGTAGTGTTATATCCAGTGGAGAGCCACAAAGTGTGCACACTATACTGCACAATAAATACAATTAGGGAGTGTTTGTAAGAAGAGCCGTTCAAAGAGGGTTTCAAGAGGTTAGCAGTTTGGATGATAGAAATACAATGTATACATGCTTCAAAGATAAAACCTGCTTGGCTAAAGTAGCTACCGATGTTAAAGAGGTGACACGAGATAAGAAACAGTCCTTTGAGTGGTGGGAAGAGATAGAAACCTACGTTGAAAAAAGCGACAAAAGGGTTCCGCTTACAACGAAGCAGAAGCTAACGCAGCGGTGTGACAAAGTGACCCATCTTCTCATTACCGAGTCAACAGACGTGGCCCGTTTGCCCTGCCAAGAGGCAAGGGGAGGGGCAATTTCAATGAAAGAGCGGGGAAGAGAGACAGATAGAAGAGTGTGAGCTCTCCAAATGGTACTGTCAGAAGATAAGGAGAGCTATTTGGTTGTGGCTGATGCTCCAGAGCCGGGTCATGCATCGCTACTTTTGACAACCACTCAGTCTGCTGTCACTCAGTGGACTCTCTTATCGGCTAAGCCTCACTGTGGAAGCCCACCACATTTCCCAGAGATGCTCCTGTGAAACATGCATGATTTCTGATCACATTTTCCATGTCCTACAGTACATTATTAGAGCGGTGATAGGAGCTGCAGCTACACACCCTGAATACATCCTTCTTTTCAATTCTCCCAGTGGTATAAAGCTGCTCTCAACTGTACCATGCCTGGTTTATGAACCAGCATCGATTTATATGTTAATTATATCCTGGGACAGGTTTAACAAGCTCTAATGTAAGTGTGAGAACTCCTAAGCTAGCTGTATCTCCTTTATCTCTATTCTCTTTCCTTCATACCCTCCCAATCTGCGGCCCGGCATCTGCAGTCTTGTCACGGAGCTGACACAGGTTATCCTGATGATAGCAGATGTCATTTAATGTGATCTCCAGGGGGTAGAGTGAAGGGGCTAAGGCTAATGGAGAGTGGAGCAAATCTGATTTCTGTTTGACAACATTGTGCTCTTTTCTAACTCCACCTGCCAGATTGCTTTGAACTGGCCACGTAGAGCTGGATACAGCTATAGAGGCTGGGGGCTAAAAACAGGGTGAGGTCATTTGTTCTACAGCTTCAATCGACCGTATTTTTTTTCCTATTCCTGCAGAATCTGTTTCCGCCTCAGACTACACACACAGGAATCGTGTTCAATGTAACCATGCCAGTCATGTTTGCACTAATTGACATAGCAGCTGTGTAAAGTTTCACATTTGCTTCTAAGCATAAAAATACAAATGAATGACTATGGGTTGAGCACCTGAAACTATCATGATGATGTATGTAAGTGGGTCAGCGATTACAGCAACCAAACAGGCCACACCCAGCAGCAGTGAATAAAGCAGATGATTGCATAATCCAGAAAGTGTTAACTGCCACTTGTCACTTGCCATGGGATTTCACCATGCTTTGCTAGAAGGGACATGAATACTGCCATACCCAATTTTAAAATCCCGTTGGAAAGATTCTTGTAGTGGGTATGGTAGATTTTATCAATAGACCTTAGGGGCAAAAAAAGATGGACATTATTGGTAAGCAAATAAATCATGCAAAATGTTACCATGCTGTCATGAGAAATGTTAGCGCCACGCATGCCCTATAAAGGTCAGTGGTAACATATGCACCGAGATGAGGAGAGATGGCACATGATTTCAGAGTTGCAGAGTTGAAGTCAACGTGACAGGTTGAGCAGGCCAAAGGCTTTCAGGGAGGGCCTCTCAAATCTCACATTCAAATCTACAGCTGCAGAGATGTACAGCACCAAGTCTGTACAACAGATCTGTCTCTGTCACTGGTAGTAAAGCATACTGTCAGCTCTGGATACTGGACCTTGATTAGCAACTACTTCTTCTGCCCAACTGTCAGGATAAATTTTGCAGAATCTTCTCTGCAGATCTGATCTGAAAAGTGAGTTTAACAATAGGATGAAAATCACTTAGCACTTAGCTCCCGATGGAGAAGCGAACTGGTGTGTTTTCAGAGTGCACTCTCAATGTGCAACAGCTAATCAGAGGCAGATAGTTGCTTCCTATGGCAGTCTGGCTAGGGTTAATCACATAGTGCTTCCTTTTTAGCATTTGATTGGGCACCCTGCCATTTGTACAGGGTGGCTGCACAGCTCTGGGGCTCTGGAATCCTCTACAGTCAGAAATGTGCAACACATATTAAAGCAGGTATGCAGACAGATAATGTAAACATACACATGATGGCACACGATGCATGGATGCACACACATAGCTGCAGACAGTGTGGGGAATAGAGATGCATTCTGAAGCACAGTAGCTCACACTGTGCCGTGCAGTACAGCCTAATGGTCAGATATATTTTTGAAAATGGAAGAGAACAGACTATGCTCATTCTGCATGCATAATGCATTCGTAACATACCCCCTTATCTCCTCAGTTGACACAAGAACCCCATAATTAAATGTGACTTCTGTCATCTTACCAACTCAAACAAATGAAATGCCAACACACACTCCGAGGGGTCTTTATGAAGTCTAACCTCCCTGTCAACTGACTTTAGGGTGGGCCAAAGAAGGGGAGTGGTGAAAAAAACTCACCAGACAGATGCTTTTTAGATCAAAGTTGGCCAGACGCAGAACAAGTATTGCGTTGTGGAATAATTCACAAAAATCTAATGGCCATCAAAGGGCTCTTTTCCCCCTAAAGAGATGTGCTGTGGGATACGTCCAGTGTAGCCTGTGTTCTTACCATCAAAGTAAATGACTCTCTCACTATGGGTCATTACTGAAAGCGGCTCCTGTCAATAATGAGTAAGCAGCCCTTAATCTAATTTGACAGAGGGTCCACAGCTCTGCTGAAAAGCCATCCTCTCCATAAAGAGCAATGGACTGCTCGCTGTGCACACAATCACTTTGAAATGAGAAAAAGCAAATCGCTGGAGAACGGCCTCCTTCTTGTGTATACACACACGCATTTCTTGAAGCAGGTGCACAGATCACTGCATCAGTGTTGCAGCTAGTTCAGACTCTGTCAAACAAGCAGCTTGATTTCTCCTCTTTGATGCCAGTTGTGGGGTCCTCTGTTGCGATCAAAGTGCTCCAGCACTCATGCCAAAATATATCGACTGTGACTGATTTAATTATTGATGGGTGGCTGCTTGGTTTTGCTGACTGACCCCATCTGACTGTCCTGTGCAATGCCCCAAGGATGGTAGACCCTCTGCCCCTCACCTCCTCGGCACAGCCTCTACCACCAATGGGCTGCAGTCAGACTGCCCTGTCAGCCAGTCAAGCCTGCTCGATCCTAATGCAATGTGACCACTTTCAGCCCTCCACCTCTCTTTGTCATGTCAAGGGCATATATATTCAGCACTATCAGTGTGGAACGGCTGCACTCACTCGGGTGCTCAGTGCCCATCACCCCGGGTCCCCGGCCGTGGTTAGGAAACCCTCTTAGGCACTAAAGGTCATTAACGATTTATTTCAGTGACGGCTTTGCTAGAGACTCCCGATGCTGGTGGCAAACGTCAGAAGTCATGCAGAAAAACAGGCAAAAATAAAGTTGTCAAAGTTGATTTTTTGAACTTTGTATAGGAGGTTGAATGTTTTGAAAAGGCATAAATATGAATAAATTCAAACTTAAATGATCGATCATAACATTTTCCTGCTGCTTTTTGCAGTCTTTCACGCTTGATACCTGTATTGTCTTTTTAACCCACAACAAAAGCATAATTTCATCGTAGAAGAGCATGTTTCGTCACTGTGTATCAGAAAATCTTTCTTTTGTGTAAGATTAGCACTATGGCAAGCTATGATGCTACCAGACATGCAGATTTACCTAGAAAATAATGATAGTGTGACAGGACGGCAATAGTTAGAGGTTTCCCAGACACATCAAAAGCATCTGTCAAACAATTTGGTGTCTTTTTCGCAGTGTTATTAAATTACAGTTCTGATCAAAAGGTGACTTATTCTGCGAGACTGCAATTCACTCTGCCACAGTTCAAGCCTCTGCTGACATATGAACCACCTGCAAGGTCAGGGTTGGCAGAATATTATTCTTTTACACCTGTCTGTGATCACATATGCAAATAAGATTAAATATTGAATAATCACTCTTAATCCATACCAATCACCGCTGTGACACTTAAGCGAAATGAAAAGTGGGTAACAACATCTGTCATGCAGCTGCTGTTACGTAATCGTGGATTATGCTCACTCTGTGTTCCGCACAGATTCTAACATGTGATGAAGGAAGTGATTGAAGGACAACCTGGCATTTTGGGGAATATACCCAAAATTACTTTCTTAACAGAGGTGGAATGTGAAGCAGTGGATCTATTGTGAATTTAACATGTAGAAACTTTAGAAAATGATATATTGTGCTCGTCCTTAGGACCAGTCTACAAGGTCCAGGTCCGTGCCTTTGCCTGCCACCCAACCAGCCACCAGATGCTCGCCCACAGGTTCCCCTCCCAGGTCTAGCTCCAGAAGGGGGTCCCGGTTTTCCTGATCCGTCTGAAGTCCTACAGCTCCTTAGGTTCTGATTCATAAGGGTTGTTGTGAATCTCATTTGGTCTGAGCCTTCTACTGGGACCAATCTACTTTGGGAGAACCTACCAGGGGCTATATCTCCTGACAACACAACTCCCAGGATCACAAAGACACTCAAACCCCACCACCACATTAAAGTAGTGATTCTTTGGAGGGACAACAAGCATTATGCTCATGTATTAGAGCCCAGTGACCAACTGGTTCCAGTAGCTGCATGAAGCACCTCTTAGTTCTGTTCTCACAAGCCCTTTATACACAGAGATCCCGCAACACTGCCATAAAGAAGAGCAGTCATCACAGCTTTGCTTTTTTATACTGAACCAAACAACCATAATGCCACCCCAGTGTGTGATTTGAAGCGTTCCAGAAGTTAAAGTGGTGTGACACCTAACAGCTACTTCATGGTATGGCTCAACTCGACTCTATTCGCTTTTGGTACCTCCACTTCGTTTTTCCACTGCAGATAGTACCCCCTCAACGTAGGCAGAGCTGTACTTGGGTCTTGAGAAGCTGTAGCCTTTATTCACTGACAAATTGAAACCTGTACATGTACTGCCAGGTTGACAACTTCACTGCACACCTTTTCCTCTTCTCAGCTCTCACTCAACCATGCACTCACTGCGCACACGTGTATCCTGTCCTGTTGCCTCACGCTTTTTACCCAGACATCGATTCGATTCTCGTAATACTTCTGCTCAAAGGAAGAACAACAATGCCTCCCCGATTCCATGTTCATACTTTTTTTAGACAGAGCAGTGAGGCAGACTAATAGCGCAACAATCAGGCTGTGTAAAAGTGGGTAAAAGTGGCTATATTGAAGCAGAAACTTAAATCAAAACTGTGCTGACTCTTGTATTGGTGGCTATCTTTCTAACTACATAAGCTGCTTAAGAAATAAGGATCCACTGCTGTTTCAAGTCATTAGGCTAAACATGTTGGCCCCGGCTCTACTGAAAGCCTAAAGATGAAACTGGTTTCTCCTTATCTAACTCCAGTAAGCAGAAAAAAGTTAATTCTACTGTACAATTCCCAACACGACACGTATATACAATCCTAACTTGGCTTTTTTTCATTGAAAGCTATAATAAAGGCACACTTTACCCTCCTCTCACAAACTGCTGACCTAACACCAGTTTTGACAACCACACCGATCTGACTCTCAAAATAGCAAAAGGCCAGGTCGCACATGGCCAGAATATCCTGTTATTTCTGTGTGTGTGAGTCAGTGTGTAAGTCCAGCCAGAACCAATGTCTTCTCCTCATTTGACCAAGAATGAAAACAGGGTAGAGAGAGAGAGAGACAAGAATGAGACAAACATGTTATCCTTTGCTGCTGGCGCAGCAGGTCTCACAGCGTCATCATCAGTCTGAGTCATCTCATTTTAATATGCTACTTTGATGAGCTGGTGGCGGTTGGGGGGGGGTACCTCCCCTGAGACTACACACACACACACACACACACAAATACACACAGAAACCATCTCCGCTCAGCTGTCTTATATACTAAGACATGTGGTTAGCAGATCTTCTTGCACGCATACACTCTGTCACACACACACAGTTTCAGATTTTTTTGCATGAATTAAGAAATCACACTGACATATGCACGTGTGCTTTTTACACATCTTTGACCCACACATGTGACCATGTGCCACCAGCTAGCATGTGAGTTTGGCCTGCAGCCTGTGTATGTGTGTCCATGCGTATAACCATGTATGTGTATATAGTATGAGTGTGTGTGTGCGTGCGCGTGTGTGTTACAGTGTAACACCGTAGGTTGGACAGTTGCATGCGCCAGTTATGCACTTGTGCCCTCCAGGGCAAGATGTACTGAGAAAGCAAAAGTGTTGGGGGGGATGGGAAGTCACGCAAGCATTTTTCTCAATAGCCGAGACCCTCTTGAGTATTCTCCCCCCATCTGTTCATCCATACAAACAGATGTCTGAGCTGGAATTGTAAGAAAAACGCATCACACCATCATATATTGAGAATACAATATTGGTTGGGAAATCAAATAGTTGCCTGAGGGCTGTTTGGGATATGCTGGCAGTTTGAGGCATATGAAAGAGAAATACTGTGTACACTTCTGTTCATTTCCTTCATTCTCAAGTCTCCTGCTCCGGTTCAGAAGCTCCTCTCTTAACTGAGGGAATCGAGATATACAGTTAGGGCAATTTTCCATTTATTTTTTTCATCATCTTTCAGCTACCGCCTCCTCTTTCCAAGAATGGAACATTAACTGGGCTTGACTTCATTTGTCGGAGCTTCTTTATGTCTCCTGCTAATGACCTTTCTGTTTAAATAAGTAAACATCTCTCTCTTAACTCTGCGTCTCATTGGAAAATGACCTTGCCTGATGTCTGCGGCCCTGTGTCTCCACCTATTAGGATACTAAGCCTCAAACTGTGAGAGCGAGGTATGGGGTTGCAGTCCGGGCACCCCACCTTGCCTATTGTAATCCAATGGGAGCTATGGTACGAATATCAGTGCTACATTCGGTGCGGCTGCTCCAAGCATAAACTGGCAAGGCGGGAGGCAATTACCGCCACTCAGCCAGCCATTTACCAGAGGAACTGAGGCTGCAGAATGGGCCAGCACTGCTCGCTTTGGATTGAGCTCAAATGGGGTCTAAGCAGGAGCGACACTCCGCTGAGGGGACAAGAAGTCCTCATTTCAACACGCTCAACCATGTGCATATGTGTACCCCTCCATAAAGAGCAGAATGACGACTGTGAACACAGCCCTGAGCCTACACAGGAAATAAGTCTAAAAGAGAAGGTCAGTTTATTAAACTTGAGTTACAGACTGAAGTGAAGACTCACACAAAAAACTCTCAAACATTTGAAAAAAAGGCAAAAAAAAGTCAGGGGCACACACACACTCATGCTTCCGCCCACATGTGCACGACTCAAACTAACATGAAAAAACAGCACAAAGATAAATACTATTTGTAAGAAACGGATGCTTATTATTCTGTGGGCCGAATCTTCAGAGAACACAATTATTTTTTCTTCACAATAAGTAGTCATGACTGCCTTCTATTCAGATTTCTTACAGGTTGAATCAGAAAAATTAAAGAGGGGCACTAGAGCAGCCTGAATCATCATCTAACATAATCACGTATACTAATGAGGTCAATTAAGGCAATTTAGCCGGTCTATGCATTAATCAGGGTACATTTCTAAGTCAACATACGTACAACACAAAAGCATTGAGGACTATAATTATTTCCAGTTTTGTTATAGACTTAACAAGCTCATGCAAACTACAGCTTGAGAAAAACTAGCAAATTCTCTAGAAAAACAAATAATTCCTCTAAGTCCTGCATTTACTTGCACAGTAAGAAAATCATTGCTAGACTGCTCTCTGTGGGCTGAAACTGGCCCGACATCAAAAAGTGTTGCCAAGCCTGTTGTTTTGTGCTTTACTATTGGAAAGCTGTTACCATCACCAAGTGATCTGTTTTTACAGACACAGCCTCATATGCCCCCTAACTCTCCACTCCACTCTTCTACATCTCTCACAATTATGTACTTGGTAAACGCTGGTGGACAGAAGTATGTTTATGCACTATTTAAGCAAAACTTCCACAACAATAGAAAGAAAATTGATTAAACCATTTATGTTGGAGTTTACCATGCACACTGCTGTTACATATGAGAGAAATGTGAGCAGCCAAGCAAACATTTCCATTACAATTGATGCTGAAAACAAGTTGCCAAGTGTAAAAGCCCGGGGCAACTTTCATAAAAATAAAGTGATACTTTATTGATCCTGCAGAGAAAGTCTCTCTCCACTTTCTCCCTGCGCAGGGATTTTAGAGACTAGCTTTCAGCTCTGCAGAAGCAGCTCTGCTTGAGATTCAATGTCTTGCTCAAGGACACATAAGCAGGAATGATGCATGTCAACATGAGTTGAGCCATAAAACCCTACTGCACCAATGGGAATCTGAATAATTCAAACTATCACCTACATTTGTAAGTTTGCCATCTGGGTGACCTGATTTGCACTGTCTGCTGTATGTCATGTGTAACATTAGTTGCCCCAGATGCTTTGTAAGTCCCTGATTTACACGTGTATTGTAATGCCTTGAAATGCTACATTTTGTTGTCCCTTCTGAATGTTTAATGTTTAATTTTTTATTATAAAGTTACGCTTGTCACATACACTACATAACTAATACTTTTAAAGGGTTGCTGTTTCTGGTTATATGTGCTTAAATGTTGTTGTCTGTGTGTTTTGTTGACCAGGGGCTGCAGTTCCATAGCTAGTTATCTGGCTAAATCTGGCACATTTATATTATAAAGATGTCAATGCATGTAGCAAAGCTAAGTAAAGTAAATTCAGCAGTGGAATGAAACTATGTCTCACATTTACTTAAAGGTACAGTGTGTAGAATTTAGTTGCATTTAGTGGTCCAATCACTGCATTGTAATCTCCTCACATCACCCTCACCTTCCTAATGTAAAGGAGAAACAACACTTTAAGGACCCTGTTTAGAGTCAGTATTTAGTTTGTCTGTTCTGGACTACTGTATAAATATGGTGTTTCAACATGGCGGCCTCCATGAAAGGGGAGCCTCTCCCACTGTAGATATAAAAGGATATTTTTTAAGTAGCAAACATAAAAAGATTCTTATTTTCAGGTGATTATACATGCATCAAAACATAGTTATGAATATTATATTCCATGTTTGCCTTATTCTGAAAATAGAGGCCCCAAATCTTACACACTGGACCTTTAAGTACTGTTCTGAAGTACAAATTTGAGGTATACTGTATGTACTTCATTTGAGTATTTCACTTTCATTCCACTTCATCCTTCTTCTCCAAATCTGAAGAAAAAAACTGTATTATTACTTTACATTTATTTGACAGCTGTAGTTACTTTACAAAATAAGATTTTATATACAAAACAAATGACATGATACTTAAAATTAGCTTCAATCTTACCAATTACAACATTAAAATCCTACTTAAATAATAATAGCCTAAAACTACTAATAATACTTTAACCACATTATGCTGCTAATACTGATACTTTTGCATACATTTTCAAAGTAGGACTTTTACTACTAAAGTATTTTACAGTGTGGTGGTACTACTAAAATACAGCAGTACATATATAACAACAGATGAGGGAACTTCATACAACACCTACTGTTTACTGATATTGTTTGTTGAAGGGTTTTAATATTGGGATGTTTTGTTGGTGCCTCTGAATGCTGCCCTCAGCAGTGTTTTTATTGTTTTTTTGTTTTTTTTTGTTATTTTCTTACTGTGGCCTCTCTACAGGCTTTGACCATTCTGCAAAAACAACCTCTCTTCTATCCCATGAAATCTTTGCTTCTTCTCTCCTGGAACCACATAAATAATTGTCATTCTTTTTTTTTTCTTTTACCATCACACAATAATTGGTATTTTTGCAACGTAGTGCCCTCTGTTTCACAGAGCAATACCACTGTCGTAAATATGGACAATTGTACATGTGCATTTGTTATAATTATATTACTTGTGATGAAAACCTAGTGAGTTGACAACTTCGCTACAAGTAAATACAAGAAAGTAGAACACAAGACATAGCAGCCAGTTAATATTACTTCCTAATCCAACAGCAAGAAGCCCTGGTCGGCATCCTTTAGACTTTTATTTCACAAACCTTTCGCCAACGACTAAAAGTCAGTCCCAGATTCACTCTTGTCCTATGGTCTCTTGCTCTGTCACTCTCTCCTTTTCTCTTCTTAGTGTCCTTCCTCAACTTCCTCTTCAGTCTCTTTGCCTCTGTCATTATGTTCATAGAGGCTGCTTAGCCTGGTTACATTGCCCACTTGCCCAGCTCCAGTTCTGGCATGACACTGGCTCTGCTCCCCATCAGCATATGATATAATATGGACAGCAAAATACAAACAAAACCTAATAAAAAGATGGAAAAGAAAAACAATTAAAATAAAAGACAATGTTGTTTGTCTTTTGGTTAATACTTATTATTATAGTATATTATTAATTGTAATCTTATTTCTCTATACATGCTTTCATTTCATTTTATTGTGTGCTGTCTTTTCTAATTTCAAATATATTTTGTGATTATTAGAGTCCAGTGTAAAGTAATAAATTGCCGTAGTCTACCTGTGACCACTGGGAAAAAAACTCAGCATCCAAGTGGTGCTTGTCATTCAGCCCCACGATGCCACTTTATTTAAAAATTAATTATTTTCAAGCACAACACCTGAATCAATCTTTTGATATTTAACTACAGAGGCTTCAATGAAATGCACGACCATTATCCATCTACTTTGTGCCACACTGAGGGTGAGTGATTAAAGATTCAGGGAACAACACAGATCCATCAGAAATGTCAAGAGGACCTCATATTGTCAGCCTTAATACCAGTCCTCGCGCTCTGTTTTGACAGGGGCTCTGACCTGTCCACACAGCTGCATGAGGAAACATCTCTTTTGCACAGTATAATTCTGTTGTTCTCTTTCAAAGTCTTAAGGCCTCATCTTGCTTGTCTGTGTCAGGAATAATTAGGTTAGTTTAGTGAATCCTTAATCTCTTCGGCCCTTTGATTATCCTCCAAATCTGAAACGATCTGGCTTGTGCGTTGCCAACCCCTAACCAGAGTAATTAGTCCACTTTTGGTGTGAAAACTTCTTCAGCTCAGGCACTTTTGAAGGTGCTTGCTGGAGAAGTATTCAGACTCGCACTAGTACAAGGATCATGTGCTGTCAAGAGGAATATGTGCAGTGATTTATAACAACATCTACAAGTACTGAAGAACCTCTTTCAGCAACCACACCGCTGGTCTAGACAAGAGGCTGAATACAAAGTATATGATAGAGGAAGTTTGTTTTATGTTTTATTAAAAAGTAATCAGACAGATTAAGAGCAAAATCATTACATTAGCCAAATTATTTTTCAATCCATTAGTAGTCTTATTCATTCTTATCCTTGCGGATAGAGTAAACCCTTCCCTGCTGTTATATTTATCACTTTAAATGTGTCTCTCTTATTTCCCAGTTAATTGGAAAACATGCTCACTCACAGTACAAAAGAGGTGCTTTCAGCTGTAAATTCAATCTTATCAGGAGAAAGGGGTCTATTTTGGTGGTGGTACATCGTGAGGTGGAGGTTAATTAAGATGTATAACTAAGAGATTGCAATTAATATCTCTGCACAGGTAATTTAGCTGTGGTTGGATCAGGCAGCACGACGTTTGCCGGGATTAGTGCGAACATGGTAAACTCAGCCTAATTAGCAAATCTGATCTCTTGCTTTTCTTCCTTCCATTAGACGCTACGGGGTCTGATGAGTATAGAAGGAGTAGAAGTATCCCCGGAGCTCATGACACAGAAAAGATTTCAGGAAAAACGGTGGAACAGTAGGGGCTTTTCTCACCAGAGGGCACATGAATCAAAAGCACCCCTGTGATTTGTCCTTCACATCGGGCAGATGGAATTGTGTCTGTTGCTGCCTGTATGACGGCCGCCGAATGGTGGTATGCAAGACTGATGGAAACACGGAGGAAGCTGCGGGGCGGCTCGACTACAAAGTCACCGGTGTCATTTTATATGTGCAACAAAGAAATGATCTCTCTTTGAAACCTCAAAACTAGTCTGTTACTTTTGGGTCATTAATTGTACAGGTATTTCATGACTTAGCAAGCTGATGACTTGCGCTGGGAAGTTGAATAACATTAAATTAATTAATCGGATCAGTATTTTCCAATCAGACACTCTGCGGTTTTAGCTTCTTCAGAGTGAACTTTGCCTGCTATCCTGTCATATGCTAATAAAAAGGGCAAAACAAGTAATGTGAATTTGTCACTATGGGCTGTGAGACATTACTACGGACATATTTCACTAATGTCTGACATTTTACAGGGAGAAAAGCAATTAATTAAGAAAATAAGTGAGAGATTATTTGTTAACAAAAATGTCATTAATTGCAGCCCTAATACTGAGAAATGGTCTAACCCCTCAACACTCGATTCTAATTTATTCTCTGTTCAATGGGACTGCACATTTATCATGCCATGGTCATACAGGCATGCAGTTGCTTTCTTTACCTCCAGGAGTATGTCTTCAGTGTGATTACATTTCAACATTTTTTTTCCCCATGAATCCAATTTCCTCTGATTTTACCTCCATGTTATATACTCTTCCCTCCAAGTTGTTTTAGTGTGAAATGGACCTATTAGCGCCCGTCCCCAAGAGGAATCAACCTAATGATATTCCTGTGTGATTTAATGTCCCAGGTGTGGTCACGGTGTCTTGCTTTTTTTTTTTTTTTTTTTGCCTGAGCTTGTCTGGTGGGCGAACCAATCTATCAGCTTCATGCTGTCAAGTCCCGGCGGCAAAGCTCTCTGGTCCTCCAAGGTCTTCTTAGACATGACTGACTGACCACATCCCCATTCTTTCCATCTCACTTACATGGAGAGAAGCACTGAGTGATGAGAGGGGACATGGCTGCGGTAATATCTCCATAAAAAGATAAAAACATACTATTTGCAGAAGTCGTTATACCTTTTCTTTTTTTTTTTTTGTTCCCGGTATCGCCATTTGCCCATACTAGGTAGGATCTATTTTAAGTGCGTGGCCTTTACCAGCTACCTCATCTCTAGTGGACTGAGCAGAATCAAGAGTTATTGAGCAAAATTAGTAGCTACTTGTATGCTTTTGACTTTTACGGTGAAATGACTGTATGTATCACAATCACCCACACATGCCCTTGTGTGCACACACACACACACACATTTTTAATGTAAATGAACTGATGTTACAGAGGGATTATCTGCATAATTGCAAATTATTTGCAGAAAAAAAGAGCAGTCTTGAACAGTAGGCTTTTTTTTTTTTTTTTTTTTTTTTCACCCCATGTGATACTATTTTCATTAACATGCTATCTTGAAAGGCCTTAAATGGCTGACACAGTTCAGTTAATTGTTAGCTTTTGATTCCCAGGGGATGTTTTTCTTAGACTATAAAAGGGAAAAAAAATAGAGTAAGCCCTGCCTGGCACTGTTACTATGACAACAAGCTTATAGATATATAATCACACTTCACTCACCCCCACAAGAACCCACTAACACATGCACACACATATACATATTCCCTTATAGACAAAAAAATACAGGTGGAAATGCTACTGAAGCTGTATAAGCACGCATCATGCTGGGTTGAGACACACAGCTGTTGATTAGTAAGCTTGCCAAAAGTGCCCCACCGCCTCTTTCCTTGGACCCAAATCAAATCCCCAATTTGTTTATGTTATTATGTTAATAAAGGGTAGCATTTCCATATGAATATCAATATTTCAGTAGCAGGCGAAGCGTTACTGTGAACACAGTGGATCTCTGGCAAGCAGCACAGTGTAATATGAATGGGCCTCCATTTGGAGTTTAATTTCACTCATCTGATTTTCTCTCCCTCACATAATCTGAAAAGGAGGTATTTTTAGAGCCCAGGTGCTTATCCTCTTTGTGGTGCTGGAGGCTAATGTTAAATGAACACATCAATCTTGGGCGTTTCAGAGTGAGAGGGGAGCAGCGGCGGCACAGTCGTGGCGGTAGTGGGTTACCTGCCAACTGTGTGATTCTAAAGCTTTCTGTTTTCTATTGCTATAGTTTGCTGCAACCACAGGGCATTATTGGCTTCACAGCGTGATTCATTCAAGTCACTTGAGTGATGGAAATTTTGCCTAAACCGTGGTGGCATAAATAACACTGGGGTACAAAACTACACTGTGAAATATCAGTAATAAACAGCTAATGGTATCAGTTTAATTCCATAGACAATTCTGAGCTTCCTATAACACATGGATAATAAATCCTGGAGGCATTAAAAAATAATTCTTTACTTGAGAGCCAGTACTTGCATCAAATTTCTTAAGTAGATTACATAGCATTTAAATACATCAACATAAGGTGTGTGTATGCTAAGTGCCAAACAATGTACTGATCCAAACACAACTACTGTAGTTAATCAATCACACCACAGCGTGATGGATCATCACTCTTTCTGTGATCTAAATCACCGTGGGTCAGTAATCATTAATGGTTGTCTAATGCATCATGGGCATGCATATCTGCTATTTAGGTGGTGTGTATGAGATCTTTGAGTTATGTGCTGTTGTTAAAGCCTGATGGGTGGATGGGAAGGCCAATCAGTCATCTACTTGCTGGTGTAGATTATTCTATTAGTCTCTGTCTGTGTCTGTGTGTGTGTGTACTTGACGAAAAGGTCTCCTGGGAATCCCTAAGACTGAACTTCAGTGCACCTATGCAATCATTCCTGACCCATTTTCCAAGTATTACAGGGCTTCGTGCAAATGCAGCCACTTTAAAAGGCCCCATATTTCACACGTTTGCTCTGTTTTATTTGAAGTTTCTATGTCCATAAGATATATTTGTGCCTTTAAGTACCAAAAACCATCTCAGTGTAGTTTCTATAAGTTCTCTCTGGAGGACTAGGAAGAACAGTTGTGTGTTGTCTTTTCTGTATTGAGTATCTCTCCCTAACTCCCACAGATAACTGCTTGTAGCCTACCCGGACAGTGTGTTCAGGTGGGCTGTGCTGGCATCACAACCTTACACAAGTCCTGACAAGTTTCTGAATACAAAATGTGTGCATTTCTCTTTTTTTACTTGATACACAATATTCATTTAGCTCCTACACCTGCTTTAAAATTAAAATCTCACAATAAATCTATAATATTCTACAATATGGGGCCTTTAACTGTCCCCTACTCAGCATTCGTGCTGACTCCAGTAGTTCTGAATACAGATCTTACAGCTTATAGCGGCGACTTATTAATGAAATATAACATTTAATAAGTTCTTTTAATTTCCTAGTAATCAGACTAATGATTGTAGCTTCTGATGGATGTCAGTCAAACATTAATTTCCAAAAGATCTTTGGGACAAGCACCAAAAGTCCTACAGTATCAACAATTGTAGGGTTTTTTGGACTATAAGATGCACACTCAACAAACACTCACTGACAAATGAAAAGTATCTAAATGTGGAGATATTCTTTACTCCCACCCAACCGTACTGTAGTCAAATTGGGTAATTTCAATCTCGTCTGCCTAATCTTCATTGATTTTGAAGAAACAGAATGTCAAGAGCTCTCTGCTCACTGAGTCCTGATTTCATCAGGTAAATAAGTTGGGTAAAGTTTGAATGACATTCAGGAAAAAGGGAGTTAGGAAAATCAGATACGCAGGATTATGCTTCACACCTAATACAATAAGAGTGTTTCTGCAGTAAAATTCATTATTTCCCAGCTATGTTAACGCTCTGTTATCATCTGTGGCGACACAAACATACAAGTAGGCAGGTATTCGCATCTAACAAATGGCAGTACATGAAACAGATCAATACACCAGCGACGGACCTGTATAACGGTAGATGGTGTGAAATTATAACCTATGACCTAGTTGTCGGCTGTGCGTCAATAGTTTGGAATAATGCATTTTTGAGCCTCTCAACTCAATTCCTCTAATGTGGTTTGTTGGGACTACAAATGCCATCATCTCAATGGCCGTTGCTTCCATCTGCAGGGATCTGATTGATTAGCCAGTCTGCTGAAAGTTGACTGGGAATTGTTATACAGTGGAAGCACTCTGTGATGGCCTTTTGTGGGCCATCGATTGATTTATAAGTGGGACAGCATTCTGATGTGTTCAACTGAGTATCGATTCACTGTCCATATCTGTTCAAGTCGTCGGAGATGTCGCAGTGCGACTGTAGTGCTTGCCTGCCATCCAATAAAGACAGACGTCATTCTTCTCTTCAGTAGAAATTGATGGTTATTTAAAGTACATCTGTATTTATCTGGATCTGTGGAGTGCTTTTTTATAGGTGTAGCACCCATAATGTTAAAATGGCTCCTCCCGATTGGTCTAGCGTGTCCATTACATGCAAATTTTCTGTGCACAGATGACACTCAGTGGCTATAAGCCCTGTTTGAGGACAAAGCCTAGATCTACAGCTATGTTCATCTTTGTAGAAGCACAAACAGACGGCAATGGAAGAATTGTAACATACAGTATAAAGAGTGCCCTTGGAACACAATTTGCCCGGCAACACTGACCTGTTACGAAAGGAGAAAAACACCAAGCTTGTACTGTAGCTTGCAGGCTCCTGCTAGAAGAACTAATTTACTGACTTTAAAGGCTGTGAATGTTCAAGTGTCTCCTAACGATTATATAAGGCAGAATGAGCATAAATCATGTTCGGAAATCAATAAATACAGCAACGGTACAGTGCGTTCTGCAACACCATATCATCTTAGTCACAGCCAATAGAACCACCCTGAGCCTTCAGCTGTGCTGTGTACAGAAAAACACCTCAATCATCCACACCGCAATGGGATAAAGACCCCACACTGGTCCTTACACTCCACAAATATGGACAATTCTCTTTGAACTAAATTGTCGATAATGAAACTAGATGATGTATAGGTGCCTACGCAATCAATATTTCTTAGCAGTGCCATATAACATTTTTGTTAACGTTAGCGCTAACAACACCTTTGTAGCCATAACAAATGAGTCAAAGAGCAGTAATGGGGGTATATTTTACTCGCCTGTTTGGATATGTACTCTTTTGTCATAATAGGTCTGTTTGAAATCCCATTTATTCCGCTGCAGGTTGACAAAAAAAGCCTTAATTGAGGAAAATCTCAATTTCAAAGCTAACTAATTGAGGCTGATGTTGGCTGGAAGGGTGTGTTAGTTTATTGTCTTACTGTTTTTTTTTTGTCAACAAATGCATTGTGTGATCTTTGAGTTAATCCAAGCGCTACTCAATTTGGGAAGAACAATTAACAAAATAAGTATAAAGGGCAAAATCAGAAGCAGTAAAGCACTGGACTAGAGCCATGGTTTATTCACAAACAGTCTGAGGCAGAAAGAGAAAGAAAAATGGTTTCACAGTGATCAGCTCTAAGTTCATAAATTGTGTTGATTTAAATTTAATGAAAAGATAAAAGCTCCCCCTTGCCTCTGTTTTGAGGCATGCTGCTGTTTCAAGGCTTAAAATGGGACCATATGCCCAGCGAATCCACGCCCAGGGTCACCTTGAAAGCATTAGGATTTAATATGATTGACCGTGCAGTCTTAGCAAAGGATTAGCGCGATGTTGTCCGTATGCTCCCTGAAAAAGACACCGAAAAGTCAACATTATGCTTATAGGTACGAAACTGAGGAAGCGCTGGGGGACTGATCTGCTCGGCCAGAAGTCTTGAGCCAAAAAGGTTGAAAATGTGGCTGTAATGAGTTAACATGACGAGTGGGTCATTCTGTCAAACCAGAGGATGAGGATCCCATTAGCTTGAAAAAGTCTGAGGTGAATGTGATGAGCTGTGAGACTCAATAATGTCTCCTCCCACACCCACTTCCCTCCCCAACTCTCCTGTCCTCTCTCTCTCTCTCCCTTCATCCTCCACATTCAGGGTCAAGCATGGCTTTATAAATGTTATCTGATTGCTGAGAGCTTTCCAATGCCCAGATTCGGCGGTGAAATTAATCTCTGACTAAAATATTGACGTACACAGAACCTATCAAGTGAGGCAAAGCAATCAGGCAATAAGGGAGGAGGTGTTGGAATAAAAAAAAAAGAGAAAAAAAAAAGAGATAAGCGCAATCAATCGGACAGCGTCACCCCGGGTTTAGGTGCTTCGCTGAGGCGTTGGATGGGAGTTTGATCAACTACAGCGCAGGTGAAACACTGAAATGAAGTGGAATTAATCTAAAATTGTTTGACCTTGAAGTTTGACCTTTCATTAAGGTAATCCCTGAAATCTGCACCGGTTTTAAGTTATTACAGGGCGTGACGATAAAACTGTTTTTAAATCAGTTTCCAATTCCCTTGATTGAAATGCCATTAACTTTACGAAATTAACACTTCAATCAAGCGTTTATCACTTTCAATATATGAAAAACAGCAAGACCGACAACACTGGCTTATGGCTTTGGTCTCTGTGTTTAAGACATCACATTGCATGTTACACTATGGCAGCCATTATAATTCCATTGGACAGGCCTTAATCCTTGACAATGGCAGGCATACTTTATATTATACAGTATACAATGGTGACCTTCCACATTCACCTTCCAGGGTTTAGAGGAATAATACAAAACATGCAAGCGTTAATCTTCTCTGCTATGCTTCAATCCTCAGTAGAACCCTGGGGGAATGTCACAAAGGCACTGTCGAAATGCCTCCTGCATATACCTCCTGGCAACTATGAGAACAGGAAAATAATATAATAAAACATTCATCATTCATTTTGTAATGCTGAGGTTGTAGAAAATGGGAAAAGAGAGAGCGGGAGAGAGAAAAGGAGCGCGAGAAAATCAGGTGCACATGTGTAACAGAGAGTGACAGGCCCTTTTCATGTGGAAAAATAGCACTAATTCATTTCCCACACAGTAAGTCCTCTTGTTTGCAATATTCATGTCACCTGGCACAATAAAAGGAGGACAACCCCCGTTATTGGTGTTGTGCTAAGAATAGATGTAGCCCCCTTTTGTTTTTGGGGGGAAAAGGAAATAAATAAAGAAAAAGCTGAGGAGAAACTCCACTCGGAAACTGACCCAGATAAGAACAACAGAAAGCTGAAGTCTGGAGGGGCAAACAAAACAGTCCAGAGAAGAACAGAGGAAGAAAGAGAGAGAGAGAGCTGTACAGACAGAGAAAAAAAAAGGCTCTAAAGATTGTTCTCCTGACAAAAAGTTAGTTGAGAAGTAAGAGGGAAAAAAGGGGATGAATATTTTAAGAAGCAAGCTCTCTCATGGAGGAGAGAGACAAGTAAGAGTAAGAATAAAAACAAGCAGCTCTAGTAGCGACGGTTCAAATTGTTGACTTGCAAAAAGGGGAGTTTTTCAGAGTACATGAGCGGGGCGGCATCTGTTGAAGCCTGCCTCTGTGTACATTCCCCCCCTGCCTGGTGTGTGGAGTGCACCATCAGCTTATTGGGGCAATCATCTGAAGAAGAGAAAACACAAATATGGCAACTGGGGGCCGGTTTCTCGACATTGTTAGAACATCTGCAGTTGCTGCAGTTCTATTTCCAGAACACTTTCTTGGTTGCGCTGAGCTAAGTGCTAGAGTAAGCTGTGTAACAGTAGCCTATTCAGTGCAATGGTTTAATATTCACAATAAGCCCACCTAAGACTGTGCAGAGAGCACAGTGATTTTTTTTGCCTGCCACTGTGCCAAAGGTTACCCAGCGTGGCTTTTGAGGAAATCTGCCCTGATGCACACAAAGCTGATATGCTAATTCTACCACACCGATCACATGCATATGGTGCATTTGCATTATTTCCTAACTCTTACACTAAGTGCTATGCCAGACTAAAAATGCTAATGTGTGCTGCAATATGTCATTTGTCCTTGTGCCGAGCTGGCCTGAAGCTCCACTGAGCATGGCCCACGGTGTCCAGACTGTCAACTCCACTCCGCTCTCCTTCTCCCTCCGTGTCGGGGAGAGAGGACTCTGACCTCGCCATGATGACACTGCTCCAGAAGAGATTATAGGCCCTGATACTCCGCCGCGCCAGCATTATGCACACACTGCCCTTTAACTAAGATACACGGGCTAGTTGCCAATTCTGTCCGGGCCTGTTAGATCTGCCTACTCATGTTTGTGCAGGATAAATAACAGAAACTGCCCAAGACAGCAGGTGGCACATACACACAAATTCTAATATAAAAAAAAAAAAAAAAAACAGAGGCGGTGTAATAAATAAATAAATAAAATCAATGAGCAGTAGTGTTCAACTCATGTGGGTTTTGGGTGCTGAAATCAATACCAATACCTTTTTCCAACTGTTACTACCGCCATCATATTGGAGGGAGACAACATAGTAGGCATTATTTCACACCAAGGGAAATATGATCAGCGAAGAAATATAGAGTATGACGCTAACCATGTGTAAAGTGCAAATGAATTACATCAGGAAAACTGCTGATACTCTGCTCTCTGTGTCTTGAAACTTTGAAGCGTGTTATGCTTCTGTCCACACTCAACCAATCAGCGATGGCAAAGGTTAAAAAAAAAAGTGCTATGATTAATCAGTGAGGTGCAGCCAGAAATGCCACCTTTTTTTGAAAAAAAAAAAAAAATCATGGTTCAGAATGTAAGATGAAGGAGTCTGAACAAAAACATGTTGACATTTAAATCATTTCTTCATGCTGTGTGCTTTCATGTACTTGTTCGAGAAGACTACCTTCGGTGCAGTCTTTCACAGAGGTGGTGAAATACCAGAGATTCGAAAATCTGTGATTTTTAGATGTTTGTGCCAGGCATGAAAAACGTTTCTCTATTCTGTGAAAAGTGCAGGTGTGCTGTTGCGTCCAGGTCATTTCTGCCTACTTAAAAAATAAAAAAAAACAAGGAAGTAGCTGATCAAGTAGGGAACTAAAATAAAAGAAAGGAGTACCTTTTTTGAATTTTACAACACAAAAGCAAATCACGTCTATTTTTTTTTCCACGAAAAGGCACTACATCACAGCTAAAGAAAAATTAATAAAAGATGTCATGGAAAATTAATGAAAGCTCAACATATTAACTCAGCACTGATGACAGATATTCGACTGATCATGATAAATGTTGCTTAATGCAGACAATTCCCCAGCCACTTCGCATTTTCATCTCAAACCACATCTGCATCCCGTCAAAGTATGAACCTGCAAGTCCTGAATGTCATGCTTTGGGTTCTGGACTGAACTTTCTCTCGTCTGTCAAATTACATCCAGTTCTGCTTACATCGCCATTTAATTGCTAAATTAAAATGACTTTAATTGAATTTCTCACTGTGACTTTGGGGAGTCATTAATGTCATTGGATGGAGAAAAAAAAACTCCCCTTGGTATAATGAGACTCAAGATGTCAATGCCAGCTTGCTTTCCTCTCACCCTTCCTGACCCTACTAACCCAACAACTCTCCTCGGTGCTCTTCCATCTTGTCGTGTTTGAGGGATTTCATTGCATGATTACGCATCTTGACCCTCTGTGCTTCCAAAATGTATTATCTCCTGCCTAATTGCTAAGGCATGAGTATGGCTTGTTGTGACACTTGAGGGGTGAAAAAAAAAAAAAGGCCTTAGCAGCTAAATTGAGGACAGGCAATAGCAACAATTATTGATATTGACTTTTTCGCATGTTCAACACTGATTTTCAGAACTAATGAGTCTTTAGTAGACCGTGAATGTGTCATGACTCTGGTTTTCCATTATATAGTAACAGTTGAAATGTTTCAATGATAGAGACCTTATGTTTTATGAGAGATGAACTGCAATTTATTGCATATTTACTAACCAGAACACGTTTTTACTGTCCAATCTTAAAGATAAAATCATTTTTTTGCAGAAGAGGTTACAGTGTTGTCTGTCCTGTAGTCCTCCTCTAAGGCTGTGAATGGCCTGAATGACCTCCACTAACTAGAGGAGGCAGACAAATCTTAAATGTAGCCTAAGAGGTAAGACCCAGGGCATATAAAGTGTTCTTCATGTAAAACTCATTGTTGTGAGACAATATATGGCAACATATAGATGACAACTCCTCTCTTCTGTCATCTGGATTTTGACACTTAAAAACGCTTTTTCAGAGATATCTTAGTGAAGCTGAACATTTTAAGAGTGTGAATTTTTGAATTTTATTTAATGATTTATTTAGAATTTGCCCCAGTCAAAATTATGCCCTTGGATGGGAAGGTAAAGAAAAGAAAAAGTGAAGTGTGGTATGAAGCTATTTATCATCACACAACAGATTTTTTTCTCTTAAATGTTACAGAAAATGTCACAAAAAATGAAATTCACAAAATCTACTTTTTACGTTTCCTGTCAAGGCAGTGTTACATCTCTGAAAGCATTTGATGGCGTCTGAAAAAAACAAGAATCTTATTGAGGTATGCAGGAGACAGTGGCATTTCCTGACTACGACTTTGCTCCCATTCCATTTTATTTCATTTAATTCATTCAGCTTGACATTGTGATCATGTTAACTGATTTCTTTTCGGCCTAACCAATCAGTGGTAAGTGACATATTTCACCTGTGTCCTTCTGATTTCACATGGAAGCTGCCTTAGTGGTTGCTAGTGAGTAATTTTTGAGGAATTTATGAGTAGTTAGACACAAAAGTGGAATTGCAAAACTTGTATATCAATCTTATCCAAGGTTTTTGCATTTTTATGGTGATTCCTCTAACATCATTTTTCATTGATGTAGCTAGGTTGCTATCTAGCTATGCACAAAAATAGTCCCCATTCTTGATCCCACCTACAGAGCTCTGAGTGATTGACTGTTTCTCCAACTGGGGGAAACAGAAGTGAATGGGCAGAACACTAGAACTATCATCATCAGGCTAAAGCTTCATGTGAATTTATGGAGAAAAGGAGAAATGCAAAGCAGTACTTTGAAAAGTTAAACGACTCTTTTGATGAGAAATAATATTCTTCAGAAAACTTTAGCTTTTAGTTAAGATTAATTTCTTATTCAAGTAGGAGGAATTAGCATTAAATGACTTCATACCTCATGCTGCCTGTCATCATGTTTTAGCCCTTTTTTAAATGACTGCCACTGAGGTCAGTCAGTTCATGGCTCTGTGTGAGACTGTGCCAAATACTAGTACCACCCATACAAAAGTAAAGCTAGCTAACTAACATGAAATACATAAAACTGTTGTGTTCTTTTGCTCAATCGAGTCCATTAATTCTGGAAGGTCTGTGGAAGAATGATCTGTTCTATTCTTGGCATTTTTGCTCCGTGCGTCACAAGCAAAGGAGCTGAGCGAGACAGAGGGAAGAGTGAGCGAGCCTGTGTGTGTCTGTGTGTGTGTGTGTGTGTGTGTGTGTGTGTGTGTGTGTATAATGTGTATATTTTCATCCAACGAGACTCCGCCCTGAAGGCAACAGCTCAAACCTGCTGCTGTCACATATAAGCAATGAGACCTGATTTGATGAAATGACAATGACACAGAGCTTGGGAAATTGTATTTAAAATACTGGAGACTATTTTCATTATTTTTTAGGACTGTGGGACAAAATGTGTAGTGACACAAAAGGAAGGAAATAAAAGACCATGCTCCAATAGTGGAATAGAACTAAAGGCTTGGGTGTGCTGTGATTCATAATTATATAACTGCAACAAAATCACTGTGTTGGGTACATACACATGTGCACACCAGTAACTCGTGCCTGCTGTGGTATTCTGTTGCCAATGTCTTTGGCCCTTTATACAAGGCAGCAGTCTCATGAGATGGCAATGATCAGAAATGGAACAACACGCAAACTGATCCCGCCATCTTGGCAGGCTGGTAATTAAATATCAGCTCTTGGCACACAATTATGTGTGCCCCACAACACTGATCAGTAGAGAAGGCCGTGCCAGGTCCTGTTGCTAGCAACTATTCTCAAAGATATTATTAACCTCTTCTCTAAAGCAGATCCAGATCAGAGGCACCTCACTTTGAGGCCCCTCGGCTTAGCTGTCTGAATGGCTTATGTTTGGCCCTTACAGCGTAGAGGAGGAGCGTTTGGAAACACAGATGCAATAAGTCAAGATGCGAGTTGGACAGGTGGCAGTGCAGGATGTGGGGTAAAGAATAGGGATGGGCTCATAAATAGCGATGGCTCGTAATTCTGAAGATGTCAGAGGCCAAATGGATATTTTTCTATTGGCAGTGATAAGGCATGTGGGCAATGCACGGACAGAAGCTTATTAATTTTCCCATAAAGCCTATCATTGTGTGTCAGGCTTTCTGTTAACATGCCAGTTTATGGATGTGTAGCAATTGTCCCGGTACAGGTTCACTCATGATGAAAAGCGTGGGTTCTTTGTGTTCCTGTGGTCTCATGCTTATCAGCGTTCAACATTAAGTCAACCGTGCAGTTAGAGGTATTTTTGAATGGAGATTCTGAATGTAACACTTCTACATGGACAGATAAAAAAGAATCTTGACATTACTCGTTCAGGTTTTCAGTGTCTTCATTCACTCTTCTGGATTTCATCAAACTAGAGAGCAGCCCACTAACTCTGGCTGTGCATAAACACCAGCAGGCATTTTAGCCAATTTGTACAGTGATTGGAGCTGAGGAGCCCCCTGTCACTGGCAAGGAGGGATTTATCAATCACAGAGTCTCTGGCTGCAGCTTTTGCTCACTTAGACTGCCTGTGCTTTGCAAAAAATGGAGAAAGATGTGATGAAGGAAACGGGAGAGTGAATGGGGATGTAAGAGGGGCGTAAATATCCGGGAAATATCTGGAGATAGGAGGAAGAAGGATGATGAAAGTAGGTGTTGGGAGAAAGCCTGCAAGAGAGGAAGAAGGATTGCAGAGGAAAGAAAATGTTTGCAGAGAAGAATGAAACAGAAGAAAGAACAGAAGACAGAAACAGCCCGAGAGAAAAATCATTAAAAGAAGCAATTTGTGCAGAATGCATTTGATACAACACGGTGCTCCAGATGCTGTCATTTTGAGACATAAGCCAATTAAGGTGGTGTAGATGTAGTCAACATGCAATAATGCATGCATGATCCTACTACAGATGTAAAACATCACATTACTAATGCTGAGCGTTACTGTGTGTCAATGTCAACTACAACTGAGATCCAATTAATTATCCCTACGTCTTTGTCTGTGTCTGTCTCACCTCACATGTATGCAAAGAGATTAATTCAGAAGAACACTGAGCACATATGGAACAGAAACCACGCATAACTGATCCATATTGCATATGGAAAATAAAGGGTTATGATACAAATCAATTGCCTGGCTTAGAGGTACCATGTGCGTGTTAAAAAAAGAGTTCATCCTCTGCTGATAAGAGCAACAAAGAGCCTCTTTCTTTTTCACTCCTAAACTAAATAATCTATAATTCTCAACACCTTCTCATTGACTTGCTTTATCTCAACCTGCTCAAGATCCATCCTGCATGAACGCACTCGGTTGATGCGCGAGGATGGAAGATAATACGTTTTGATCACAAAAAGCGCAAGTGTATTCTTCAACCTTGTCAGGTTCAACTTATTGAATGCCTCTCCAGATAAGTCTGTCCAAAAGATAAAAGGGAAATGTTCAGACACATTAATGATTAGTTGCTAATGACTGATCAAACAAAATGCACTGCCACTAGTAAGCACTGCTCTAATAATGTCTGCTGAATACTAAGCATTCAATAAGCCAGAACCCAATATCTGTTAAGTTCGAGACTTGTAAGTTAAAAAGAGCCACTTTGACATTAGCAGATGGGTGTGATATAGGATCAACAAAACACACAGTGCAACATACCCAAAAGTTTTGCTGTCATGTTGGTAAATGAATTGGAATGCCCTTTTAGAGACTTACACTTTTGACCAGAGATACACTGTATAATGTCACAAACCACCTTATATAATGAATCAATGCACCTTCTCTGTATTTGTGTCTTCTCTGCCCACTGCTTTCTCTCTAACCAATGTTGACATTTGGTTCAAAGTATATTGATTTATGCTGGGAAGTGGAGCGCATATACACGACGACTTGAAGTGTGAGGTAGAGGGTGCAAAACAGGAACAAGCTGCAGTCAGTGGATCTCTTTAAGGTTGGAACTTTTTCATTTAAAGCGCGCAACAGTCGTCTCATAACTGACAATTTATTTACCTCCGGAATACAGCACTCCTATTCACCCGAACTCCATTGTGCTTAGAAGTGAGTGTCCCTTCGAAGAAAAGGTGTGCAGTAGATAAACGCATTCAAGGACAAATTATGAAAGCATGTTCCTGGCTTCATAACTGAAACTTTAACAGCTTTAAAAAGTGAAAATGTTTTCATGGCCAGTCGTTGAAAAAAAAAAAAAAGCCGCACACACACACACAAAAAAAAAATCTTCTGCATAGAATTTCATGCAACAGTCAAATATTTCACCGTTTGACTGTTCTCAGCAGCTTTTCTCCGATTGCTTGCATTTCCTTCATTTGGTTGACTGAAAAACATCTCTGCAATTGTGCAGGCTTGCAGCTCACTTGACTAGAATATGGTGAATATGTATAGGCGAGAGTCTTGAATAATGTATCGGAATCAGATACGTACACTCCCGTGGTGGAGCCCCCATTGTCAGGCATGGTGGCAATCTTTGATGTGAATCCAGATCAGATATGTTAAAAAAAATGTAATGTCACATGAATGCATACATTTATTAAAAGTAAAATAATAAAGATAAGGAGCCCAACTGAACATATTAAGGCTGTTACAGTACCGTACCTTGAGGTGGAGTAAAAGAAGAGGGCTGATGTAGAACCAGAGAAATGGTGGTGAGTAAATAGATCCAGAAATGGTTTTCTTTCATTTGATATCTAAAACAACATCATAAAGGAAATATACTGCATAATTAATGATGCAGAAATGAGACTGCAGCATGTCAATCAATATGCTTGAGTTGACATCACTGTTACGTTTTCTATTTGACAGATGCCTAATCGAACTTGTTCAGATATCACGTGCAGGTGGACCCCCTCGTCTCTCCATGTTCACTAACACTGTTGGGCTACAAATGTTACCACTTAAATTACCATGTATTTTTATCAAAGACAGTCCATGGCCCCTGGATATCAAACTTTATCACTTAATTTTTAATTACGGTAAAATGAGAAAAAAAAAAAAAACTAAATTCACTGTCAGTCCTCTGTGATAAAACAAACAGAAAGAGAGAGAGAGAGAGAGAGAGAGGAAGAGGGGGTAGATGAAGAGAGATCATTGGGAAATATGCAAATGAGGATATGAATACAGATCAGGCTTCTTCTCTGTAGGAGATGAATACATTTACCTCTCATCTCCATGCTGATGAACAACAATAAGGTGCTTTTTTTGGCTTTGGGACAGTGTACAGTGCTTTCATAAAGCTTTCATGGTCAGTTGTTTGAAATGAAAACAACCTTAATAGAATAAAAGGATAGAAGGCAGACAGATTTACATCTTGTCCATTCAAATGCTCCTGTTTACATCTTCTTTTACTATCGACGTGTCTTCCAGGTAAAACTCTAGACTCTATAGCCTCCAAAGTGGCAGTCAATTTCAATACATTTCTACCATGGGCTGCTGCCAAAAAATGAGAATTACCAGGTAATTTATCCTCAGCAGAAAGAGGTAAACACTTTTCGCAGGATATCTGACAGGAAAAAAAAATTGACTGAAGTCTGAAGTCTAGTTACAGAGAAAAGTACTGGCATAATAAACCCACAGGTGTTATGATGAGCAGCTTGAAAGCCACAAATTACCACTTTGCAAACACATCAGTATGAGTGAAGTACGGATGTGTGTTTGTATGTAAGTGACGTACATACATGAACGTGAGTCTGCTTGTTTCTCTCAGTTTCACTGCGTGTGTGTGTGTGTGCAGTTTGATTTTTATTTCAGAGGATTGTTTGAGTCCCTTTGGAGAAATAACTTCTCCTTTTAAGCTCTGCTCGCACCCACCAGAGGCTTAACTGATCAAACACATGTTTATTCCTTTTCGTTTTATTTGGCCTCCTTTCAACTTACTGCCGTCCTTTCCACACAGCTCCTTGCTAGTGTTTGCCAGTGTTTTAGAAGGTAACCATAGTCAAAGCATGGCACAACTGTCCCCAGGCTACCTTCAAGCATCGGCAGAGTGGTCGCAGGGAAGAGCTGGTGGTTTATAGTCCTAAAGTGGAGAGAGTGCTCCCCTAACCCCTGTGGCATGAACCTACTATATCTTTTTAATGAGACTCTGAGTGTTACAGGCCTCCAGGCTGGTGGCTAGAGGGGATGGAGTTTTCCAGAGACCAGCTTGACATATGCGTGGCGAAAGGCTTTGGAAGGTGTACTGACACAAGCCACTAGGTATCAACAGAGGGCCTTTGAACCAGCACACCACATTGCATTTGTATTCATTTCAACCTGGCAAAGGTGTTTGAGTGCATATTGCATTTATTCTCTACTCGCCCTAGGGATTTTATGCAATAGGTAGAATACATTATATCAACATGTAGCACAGTTGAGTCTATTCCGTAATGTAAACACTTCTTGGCAATCCTATTTTCATCTGTGACAGTGTCACTCTGTTCGAGTAATTGAACTGCAAGTTTTGCACAAGTCTTTAGCTTTAGCAGCCATAACTTAAGGTCTAACCTCAATCCGTCAGGTTGGTGTCAAATCCATATTCATCTCTCTTCATTGTATTGAATAAATAAACCCCAAGGTGGTACAGCTCTTTTATATATTATAGAACTATTAAAGCACTGAGCATATGAATCATTTACCAACTTTCTCACGACACTCTGAGGGTTGAGAACATTGAACAGTATGAGATTAGGCTGAAAATGTCTTTTAAAGGCCCAGTGTGTAAGATTACGGATTTAGGAATGGAATACAATATTTATTAGTATGTTTTCATTACTGTATAATCACCTGAAAATAAGAATCGTTGTGTTTTCGTTGTCTTAGAGAGAGCGGGTCCTCTTCCATGGAGTCCGCCATGTTGAACCGCCATTTTTGTACAGTAACCCAGAACAGACAAACCAAACACTGATCTAGATATGGATGTTTGCTTTTAATGTGAATTTCACAGCCAGAGGTTTTCCTACATGCTTGGAAGGAGAGAGTGAGGCGCGGGAGAGTATTCATTTGGTTGCAATCTGCAACTTCACTGATAGGTGGCACTAACTCCTACAAACTGGATGTTTGAAGTAATTTAACTTAAGAAATAACACATTCTTCCTCTAACAAATTAAAAGTTGAATTCATAAAGAATTAAATGCACAACTGTCACAAGTCAATACACCCAGGAGGTTTGCTGCTTTATTTGTTCTAGCATGATCAGTAGCTTCTGGTGCTAATATTTGCTAACACTGGCAAACATAAAGTAGATATTTCTGTGTAACTGATATTAATACATTATTTAGCTGACTTTTTTTACTCTTCTTGTGCTACTGTTACATTACATTTTGTCATGTCACAGATCATTTCAGTAAAAACAGTGTTTACTTCTTGTGATAAAATGATTGAAATGTTCATCTATGACATGATAAAATAACATAGCATAGCTGTAACACACATATATAAAAAGTCAACAATATGACTGTTACACAGAGTTTAACATTAGCCAACATAAGCTACTGTAGCAGCAAAACCTCTGAGTCAATATTTCTTACTTTCTTTGTCACTTTAAAAAAACATTTTTACTGTTGTTGCAAAAGAGGGTTTTTCTTACTATGTGGAAAAAAAAGGTTCTTGGCAAAGACATGGGGCATATACACTACAGTACTGTACAAGTCAGCGAGTCGTTATCGTTTCTACCTTGTTAGTGCAGGACATGTTGTAGAACATTAGTGGTTAACAGACCTAATTACAGGTACAAGTGTCACTCAAAAAAGGAAAAAGGCTGCAAGGTGGATGCTAATGAAATTTCTGTAGCACAAGATTGTTTTCTCTGCCAGGTCTGTGCGCTGGAAGACATTTCACTTAGTGGATATCCAGCTAATTGTCAAGCAAATCACCCTGCAGGAGACACATTAGTATCCACAAACCTTAGCACTTGTTATTTGCAATCTTCTATGAAAGTTTTAAAATGTAATCACCTGTTTTTGAGTGCCAGAATTTAAAAGGTGAGTCTAAATGGACCTGGGATTACAGGCAATGTGGTAAAATTACTTTTTACCACTCACTCTGAAGGCTGCATGACAAGGGTTACTCCGTAAGAGCCGATTCAGTGTTGATTTGTTGTCATCTCCAAGCACAGTTTTAGGGAGAGTGCTACGCCAAGCAGCTGAGAGAGAGGAAGCACATCACTCTTTAGAAAAGATGGCTGTTGCTTGGGTCGGCCATATGCCTCAGCATCTGTGAGTGAGGATGAATGCTTCCGTGTATGACAAAATAAATCCCAATGACCAATTCTCTCTTTTTTTGTAAACACTTCAAAAAATGTCTTTTCCAACACAGACTGCTTGCTCTTTCACAAATGAGTTTTTATGTTTTCACGTACATTACATATGGATTTTCAACTGAATTATTTCACAATCCTTATAAAACTTAGATCCAATAGTTTATGCCTTGAATATTTAATGTTGTTTTGATATTTACACCAGCAGGGTCGGATATGTCGTATAAATTTTTGGTACACCCTACATTCTGTTCAATACTGCTGCCAGGGTTTGGTCCAGAGACTTAATTTAAAAGATGTCCTGCCGTGCTCCCCTTTGGCTTTCCAATGAGTCAGCGCTAGCATTTATAGTATGTTCAGAGGCTTTGTGATCCAAGTGGGGAATTGGGGTTGTTTTTAAAGTTGTCCAGCAAGGCTATTATTGATAAGAACTGAAGTAAAACTAAAAAAAGAATCAGTTTAGTTGGCAAGATTAAACTAGAACCTCTTTAAATATTTAGACTCAAACCACTATGTTCACCAGCTACTTTATCTACTGCTGGTTGATGGACAGGTAGTGCACATTGGGTTTTTAGAGCTTTTTTGGCTGAAATAGCTGCCTGCTGCGGCTGAAAGCGAAGCTATTAGGTGAGAATAAACCAAAACAGTAAAGTTACATGTCGGACAACCAAAACAGTGAGCCAAAAGATCCTAAAACGGTCTATAGTCTGGAGGGGAAATGCAGAATTGGGTCATAATTTTCACTCATTGTCTCATTCTCACTACGAGCAACTCCTTGTTGCTCTCTTTTTTTCAAATACTAAAAACATTGATTATAGATGCTTTAAAAGAATTTAAAATTAAAACAAAACTGTTGCCAAAACTTAACCATGACTTTTAAAAAAGTTAAAAAATGAGCAATCACAGCTGACAAAATCAAAAAACTATGAATTTGGAAAATTTCAAGAGAACCTGAAATATGGATGTTCAAAAGCTCAAACAAATGAAAAATAAAATGAAATCACGGATTGTTTTGAAGGCTTGTTTGTATGATTATTTTTAAATAGTTTGTGGGAGGCTCATCTACAGTATTATAATTTTTTTTAAGGACACAGAAGCTTTGCTCTATACCTACACCTGCAAACTACATAAACACATGCACCTGGTTAGGATGCAGCTAAATCGGGAGTGAACTAACTGACACGCTTAAATGTAATCATGCTCACTGTGTACAGTAACTGAATCTCGTTAGTGCAAAGGGAGCACAACAGGCCTAAAAAAGGGGGTCTGCTTGTATCTGCACTGGCCGGAGAGCCAACGGGCCTAAACAACAAATGGGATTACATGGTTTGGACCCACTGCAGACACATCGGAGCAGGATTCGGTTAAACATACAATTATGCCTCCCAACATGAGGTTATTATGAATCAGCGAGAAGCAGGGGCGAGAGATGCTAAAGTGATTGTCCATGATAACTTCAAAGTAATGGCATTCATATTAATTCATCTTTACGATAATATATAAAGGAGATGGAAGTATTCATTACGAGCTAGGTTAAATAATTTAAAGTCAAGAGCAGATTTATAGTATAATAATGTACATTCTGTGATTCAGTCATATAAGAGGAATATTCATTTATATTTTCTTTCATATTTCATTATATTTTATTTTTATTTAATGTTACTATCTTTTAATCGTGCAGCACTAAATTTTATTATTCCATATGCTCAGTTCAAGGAGAAAAGCCAATAGAGTGTCAGCCTCTGTGGAAAAAAAAATAGGGTACACTCTTGGCACACTGTATCAAATTATGAATAAATAACCCAACATGCTGTTAGCCTGGGGATAAAACACACACTATTAGCTTTCTCCCACCCAAAAAAAACCTAAAAACTAAAAAAACAACTGTTATTCACCATCGCCCGAAACAGATGGCTGGATCGTCCTCTATGTGTCAGGTCTGTCCACTCACAACCTTTGGCTGTGGCCTAACCCTTTCATAATCGCCTGCACATACAGACACACACTGAATATCTCTTTCTCCCTAGCACACACATGTTCTTTCTATCCTTTTCTGTCAATCTATTCTCTCTTTTCCCCAGCATCGCTTCTCTCCAAAAAGTCTCTCTAATAAATATTAATGTCAGCTCCCATGTGGCGGGGCAGGGCTTACTCACAGCCAAATGATCCTCACACAGAATAATGAAGCCGCTGGGATCCAGGTGAGAGGACGGAGGGAGGCTTATGTAACTCGGTGCCTTGTCAGGTAAGTTTCATCCATAATTTAACACCCGGGGAAGCAGATTGGAGATATAGGAGGAGACGTGAGGCATTAGCCCCATAACCTGGGAAAGATGTGGGAATGGGAGGAGGCAAATGTAATGAGAGAGTGAGTCCACAAGAGATTTAGTGCGCAAACAGCCAAGTTTTGGGTGTGTGATAGATGTGATTAAGTTGCAAATACATCATGCACAAACCTGCTGAGGGCATTATACCTTTTCTGCAAATAAACCGCAGGATTTCTGTTAATTCATTGACTATGCAGTATCACTCAAATACACTGACAATTCCGAGTGCCGGAATGATCAATACAAAGACATCGACAAACAACCATCCACCACAGGAGATCCCAGAACTCAGGCGATTCGAATACTGTGGTTCTGCCTTGACTACAAGTGTCCCCTGTCGACAAGTATAAACAAGATGAATGGCTCCAACAGGCAATTTGATGGACACAGTGGTTGACAACTTCACATTTTCTGGAGATCAATCTGCCACACACAGAGCAGCTGTACATGGACCAAACAATCAGGCCGAGACAGGAAACCACATGGATATTGATCTAGTTGACCTTTGAACCGTACATTCTGACCTTGTTATCACACAATGTAGCTCGACAAATCCGGGGTCAAAACGAGCTGGTAGATCATCTCCTGTTGCCTCTCAGAATCACACTTTAAGTACTGCACTTCAGGTATTTGCACTTGACTTGATTACTTTCTTTTCATGCCACTTTATCCCTCCACTCCATAACAATTCAGCAAAAACATTGTTCAGGCAGTTTGGCAGTTGTGGTGAAGAAACAGCTGAACTAGAAGGCGACGCTTTCAATTTACCGGTCGATCTATGGCGTAACTCTCACATACGTTCATGAGCTTTGAATAGTGACCGAAAAAATGAGAAAGAAAAAGAAGAATGAGTTCCCTGCACATGGTGGTTGGGCTTCTCCCTTAGAGAAAGGGTGAGCAGGTTTTCCAGGCATGTCCAACTGGTAGGAGACCCCGGGATAGACCCAGAACATGCTGAAGAGATTATATATCTCATCTGGCATGGCAACAAATCGGGATCCTCCAGGAGGTTGTTGTCTGGACTACCTTGCTTGGCCTGCTGTCACGGAGACCTGGCCCCGGATAAGCGGCAGAAAATGGATGGATGGATTACTCCACTACACTTGTTTCACAGCTACAGTTACTAGTTACTTTACAATTTGAGATCTTACAAACAAAATGTGTGATGAGCTTAAAAAATAAGATACACCACTAATTTTTGATACAGCAGGTGTGATATAATGTCATTTAAACAAAAACAATGGATGAATATATGCAGATTGATACAGATACTATAGAGAGTAATAAAAACACTCACAGAGGCAACTGCACCTGGTGGTTGCTACAATTCATAAAACAAAGATGTGTTTGTACGTGAATCCCACGGAAGTTCCCTTCAAAAACAGTCTGTAAGTGAATCATCTACAATGCAAATGATTCATCTACAATTCATTTGTGAATGCCTCATAATGATAGATATAAAAATTGTGCGTGTGTGTGTTTGAAAGAATGTACCAGTGTGTGAATAACCTTTTAGTGTATAAGAACTATGAAAAACTGAGAATGCTGTGCTTTGTTTGTTTGTGTATGTTTCTATGCGTGCACCTAAAGGCCTGTATTTACACACGATAATTACTACGGAAATGTATATGTGCATATTCATAACACCCATTATGTTTGCACACACACAGGTGCCTTTAGGTGTGTGTCTATGCATGCATAATGCATCCGTATCCTTATGCGTTATGTGTTTGTCCTTGTATCAATAACGCTTGCCAATACAGCGTGTGTGCTCACAGCGGTGAGTTGAGGGCCACAGATAGAGCAAGGCCAAGGGCCAAGCAGGGGCCAGATTGATCAGAGGGCCCCTATAGAGCCCCAGGAGGACCACTAATGGAGCTGTCATTATGTCACGTCCTTGCTGTCTAACAGCCTCCTCTGCTGTCACACACACACACACACATCACTTATAGATCACACGCACACACAAACACACACACTTAGTGTTTACCGGTGCCGACGACTCAGCAGTTTCTCCTCAGCTGAAGTCAGTGTTAGACAGAGTTCAAAGGCACAGCTGTGTCGGACAGGCGAAGCATTGTCAATCTCGATGGGATGCAAAACTGACTGTTCAAAGGCAAATAGAGCTGTTCAAATGTTCCATCATGTGTTCAATGTTTTGACCTCAGGAATCTGAAAAGGTCACGAAACGCTTTACAGAGCTGAGATTTCTCTGCAGGTCACAGCTAGTATTTTGTTCTGTGCCTGAGACTTCCTTCTATAGGAGGAACATTTGAATCGGTCTAGTGCTACGACTGGTTCTTTCCACAGGAGGAGGAGAAACTGAGGTTTGGAAATAAAGTTCAAAGACCTGTCTGACTTTCTCTGTCTGTGTTTTATCTGGAGGTAATAGTGAGGAGAATGGTTTAAACCCTTTCCCTACTTAACTCTAAGTTTGTTTTTATGTGAAGCAGATCCAAAATCAAAAGAGAAGCTTGTGTGGTTTAGTTTACAGCCTCAGTGCTGTACAGTAAGTCCCTACATCCTCTCAATACCAGGTCAAAGCCTGGGGATTTTATATAAGGTGGGTTTCACTTCAGCAGCTTGTTTTGCTTTTTGTGCTTGGAAAAAAAGGAGCTTCTCTTTGTGTGTGTGTGTGTGTGTGTGTGTGTGTGCGTGTGTGTGACCATTTTGTGTTTCAGGGTTTATTAATTACAAGTTCAACAATCAAATTTGATCCAGTTAATATTTGCAAAACATTTTCTCTCTGTTTCCTTCAACCTCGTCTCTTTCAATCTCACTCACTTGACACGAAAACATGATTGTTATTAAAATTTAAATGAGGCGGAGTTCAGCATCATCATATAATACTAATTATAGAAAGTCCAACAGGAGCTAGAGGAGTGGTAGAAGGGGTAAAAGATAGGAGGAATTTGTTCTGTAATGTCATCTACTCCTTCCTGAACTCAAACCGTAAGAATTAGCATTAGCCTATCCTGGGGAGGGGATCTGCTATTTCTCAATTAGTCTGTCTCTCTTAGGCTCCTTCCTTTAGGTGTTGTCAACCAGGCTCAGGAGTGTCACTGACGTTAATCTTAGCTTAGCAAAAGAGCATTTAGCAGTGGTTTGAACTGTAAGGAAGACGGTGAAAAGTTGGTGACATGGTGTAGCCCTGCAGGTTGACAGGCAGATTTAACAATGACTAAAGTGTGGAAAGTCTGCGAAGCAAAAAAAAAAAAAAAAAGACAAGTGTTAACCCACAGAGAGAATATGATATTTTCAGATATTTTAGGTATCTGCAGAGTCATGCTAGGAGTTTTTATTTAGCCTTGTCAGTGTCAGCGATGCTTCTTCTTGCTACAGTCTTGATGTTATGAAACAAACATCAGGAACATCTGGTGCAGTCAGGAGATAGCTGTATGGGATTACCTGCCTTTAAATATGCATAAAAATGATGTAGGTGGTACAGGTCTTGCACATTAAGTCCTACAAAATGTTATGTTTCAATATTTTTTTACTCTTTCTGCATTTTGCAGGAAATACATCCTTGCCTTTGCTGCTGCAATAACCCAAAGGGATCAATGAGGTTTCATAAAATCCAATCTTATCAAATATTGTATGTAAAGGTCACAATATAAGCAACACCTTCACAGGCTGACAAAACAAACAAAAAATAGATTGTTTAGCACTGCAGTAATCTGCAGTCGATCAAATATGCTACCTATGACCTGAGGAGAGGTGTGAACTAGACTAGTATCTGTTCAAAGAAAACATCCTGCCAGTGAAACAATATCTAATAGGCCATGAGTGCATCCAAAATACATAAAGTGAGTCAGCCCAGTGTTGAATGAGAGGAAGAGAGTAAAATTGGTATCCTGCGGATACACTCCAAATGTCAGGTCTGGTAAGAAGAAGTCAAGGCTGCCTTGACAGAGCAATATAATTTGAACCCAATTTTGTGACTCAACTAGATATATCTGCTCTTTTTCCTTCCGAGTGAGTGGAAATATCTGCCACTGTCATTTTTAGAGGAGAGGAGGGAGGAAATGAGCCGTGGAAAAGACGGATTTGGAAGATGGGATGGTGTTTGTGTGCGTCGATGTGTGTGTGAGAGAGATGACTTGTGCATATGAGCTTCAAAGACTATTTCACTGAGATAAATGGGCTCTGTGCATGTGTGGGTAGTATGTGTGTGACACATATGATCTATACTCCTTAAAAAAAATGTAGATTTGTGCATGTGTCATGGCGTGTGAAGAAAGTCTGTGAGAGTGTGTTGTCATCCATGAGAGGCTGTCATCGCTGGCGTAAGACTTGGGTGTCACAGTGTCAACCGTCACTTGTCTTGTCATGTCAGCCATGATACTGTTGGCACGTCAATCAATGATCTCTAGGCTGCGTCTGGGTGCCACGGCAACAGGGAGAGATGACACTGGAGGTAATGCATCTCCCTGTTGAGAGTGCCGGAACTTCGGTGGACTTTTGAGCAAATCCATCAAATACCAAGGACGAATGACAACATGTTGCGTGAACATGTACACACACACACACACACACACAGGAAGTGTTTTTTTGTGAAGCAGAGAAGGAGGAGTGAATCTAAAGGGTGGAAGTGAGTGGACATGTATTGACATATGACTGACAATCGACTTGAGGGAATCATGAAACATTCAGGTGGATGCGGTGTGGGATGTACTCCAGGAATACGAGATAGATCAAACTCTGAAGTATTATTCAGAGCTGTGACACCTTTTATAGATACCCATGACACCCTCAACTCTTCACCAGAATCAAAACAACCGCCAGCTATTGTCTGTCTTCTGGCTGTCTTTCTTCATGCTGTTCCCTCCATTTTGTAGTAATGTCAAGGCGGCAAAAGACACATGAGGTATTGATCATGGCCTCTCAGCGTAGCTGCATCTCCTCGGTGAACCAGAGAGAGCGAGGGGATGAAGTGAAAGACTGGGAGGGAAAGAGGAAGGAGCGGGGATGTCAGAAGGGAAACAAGGAAAAGGGGCTGACAGGGAGGAAGTGCAAGGGAAAAAGAAAAAGCAAGATGGGAAAATCTGATAAATGCAGCTGCTGTCAGCTGGTGCTCTCCACCTTCCAGAGCTAGGAGAACAGATCCCCTGCCTCCCACCTACCTGTCAATAGGGAATTCCTATTACAGTTGCTGCCTTGCTGTCTGCGGATATGGACTTGACACAGCGGACCCACGGGAGGTTATTGGCTGCACTCTCCTTCAATAACCGCTACCTATCTCCCTTTAGCTCGTCCCCATCAATCAGATCTGTCAGCCGAGTTTGTGCTTTTCTGTTTGTTTGTTTTGGCTTTTCCGACTTGCTTTCTTTTCCCCTTTCTTCCATGCTTTTCTCACATGCTCTCTCCATCTTCTCTAACACATTTCAGACACCCATACCTTATTTTCTGTGACTTCTTTTGCTTCAGAAGCTTCTTTTCATCTCCTCTTGCTGCCTGGCTTTCACACCATTATTCAATCTCTTCCTCTGCTCCGCTCCCTCCTCCTCTTTTCATCTCTCCATCACCACATCCGCCGGTCCAATCCACAGCAAAAGATTCTCTAAAGCTCAGTATTTGTTGCCAGAGAGACAGCGGCCCACGCAGAAGTGACCTGTTCATTCATGCCTTCATTTCCTGCTATTCAAATAAAGAGTGAGACGAACATCGTATTGTGCCAACTACATTCTATGAAAGCCTCAAATATGTAAAGACACACATACAAAGTGGGAACGCGCTTCCTGCGACACTCTCTAGTCAAGGTGATGTTTTTGTAACGTCACTGTGGGAGCGAGGGTTAAATGCCTACTCATCAGCAGTGTAGCCACGTCAAGAAGTGCTGTGAGACAGCTAGGTAACGCCACACACACAGGATGTCACAGAATAGCATACTACAATCTAGTGCTGAAACAATCATAGGATTAATAATTCTGATAATCAGATTTTTAAAGGATAAGGCTGACGATATTACACTGTCATTGGAACGCAAATCCTATTCTTTCCTACTGACATAAATCTTTGAAAACAGGTCACAAATATGTACTTTCATTTTTAACAAGGTCTAAATATTTTCCTACAGCAGCTAGGCACTGTAGCTGTTAAGCAAACGTTGCTTAAACAGGAGTTAAACGCATTTCTTGGAGATTATTTTCAGATGAGGATTTGGTGCTCTAGCGAGTATTTAGGGCTGCAGGACGGTGTGTGTTGGATTGACTCGAAATAAACTACAGTGCCCATGTTCATCGTAAAAATGAAACATGTCAGCCAGGGAAACGTTGTGGTTCACTGATGTATTTTTAATGGTTTTTCAACAGCAGTGGAATTCCGTGGCTCAAAAGGAATACACTTTATCAGGCTTTGACTACCCAGGCAACACTTGTAGGATTGATTCATTGCTGGTTTTGGTCATTTTATGGGATTTGAACAGACTAGTTGGACTCATTGTAAAATGTGCAATCCTCTATTTTGGGCAACAAAATAAAAATAAGCTATTTGGGCCTTGGGCTTTATTACAAGTCAGAGCGGTCTATAGCTATGTTTCCACTCAACTGTACTGCAATATTTAACAAATTTCAAGTCATTTTGCAAAAGAAAATGTGAATAAACGCTTATTTCCATCCACTAACATTATGCGTGAAGAGAAATAAACAGTGGTGCTAATTCTCTAGCTGTAAAAACAGAAGAAGCGGGCATAACATGATGACGTAATTAAAAGATTGCAAGTTGGAGCTCAGATGCAAAAAAACATGATGGTAATTTCTTTTTGTTTCATGTATTAATGTGAGCAAGGTTTCATCAGACCTTGAATGTATTATAGAGCCATGGGAGCGATGAAGAGACTGCTGGAACGGTTGATCAGTCATGTGAGTTAAATGTTCGCTATGTCAGATCATATTTAGAAAAAACAACAACATTTTTTCATCTCCCATTAAGCACCAAAAATCACCATAAGTGAGCAAAAAAACTTTAAGGAATTGATTTAATTGAATAGTAATAATTTATTAATATATAATTAAATTATTTATTTTTATTTTGCTGTTTACATCAATTTTTTCTAATGCAATTTGTCAAAAATGTGCATCAAAACACATTTATGGAAACACAGCTTATGTCATTTCCCACACAGTTACACCAGGTGAAAATCCAGAAGAGAGGAGAAAAAGGTATTTTAACATATTCCCCCGCTTTCTGTTTCCCCTGCCTTATAAAATAAAAAATAAAAAATAACCTGGCAGTTGTGGTTGACCACATTCTGCCACTGACTGATGTGATGTTATGGGAGCTTGCTCATTCTATCACACCTAAATCGATTCCCATACAGACGCAGTCCTCTGTTTACAAAGAAGCACAGATTATGTTACATAACTTAAGGTTTAAAACAGCATAAGGCAGCACAGTGAACCCTCCTTTATTCCCCCCAATCATCACCTTCCACACAAGCCCCAGGCAGTCAATATCAATATTCGGCTACAAACTGTACTGAACACCGCATTGCATTCAGTGGAAAAGAAAAAAAAAAAAAAAAAAGTAAATGAAACCACATGCGCGACCAAATCATGCTCATTCAATGAAGAGAAAGTAGGACAGATAGATCCCCCCTTTATTTATTTATATTTTTTTTCTGCAGTTTAATATATTCTACTGCGCCTGGCATAAAACTGCCGAGCTCCTCTCCATCACTAGCAAATACAAGATTGAATTTTGGGGGAGAGAAGGGGAAGGGGGAGAGAGATAGATAGAAAGATTGAGGGAGACAGAGAGGGAGAGCAGGCGGTAGCTGGTGAGGGGTGGGGGGTCATGAAACTAGTAAATCTGTTCATGTAAGCGCACTGGCACAGGGGATGTTTGATTTCTTTTCATATGCCCCCCTCCTGCACATTTCTTAAGGGAACAGATATGTGAGGACAGACCGACGGAGAAAAAAGACAGAAAATGAAATAATAAGGAAACACTCAATCTGACAATATGAAGCCCGTACTGCTGATATTCAATATTCCTTTAATGCTTTTAAAGTATTATCTTCTTTTCCCATTTCAAAGGGCCGTCACAGAGACACAGAGGGGCTGCTTTTACTCAGTCATATCTCCCTTTACCTCTTCCTTCACCTCCCTCTGTGCTCCTCTCCTCTTCCTCATTCTATGATTATACAGTACTGCGTGTGATGTAATGAATCAGTGGGTACAGTAAATATGGGATTGGAATTGTGCTTAGTGACCTAACAAACCCCCGGCAACAGACCCGCACTGCTCGCTCAGCTCAATCTCCACCAATGCTCTTCCAAGAAATAGAAATGAGATCTTATCCACCCTATCCCATCATACACCGCTGAACACACACATACAGAATTTCGTCCTCAGTCATTGCATGGTGTCCTCCATTATGGCTCCTTGTCTTTGTTGCACACAGCTGAACACATATATTCCAAATTGCTGCTTTTGCTTCCACACGTGTAATAACTGGAATCACACAAATACAGAAACAAACTCATTTCAGAACTTGAGACCAAATAACTACATCTATTGTCAGGACAGCAGAGACCAAAGGCAAGAATGAGCAGAACACTAAATCAGGCGGAAACACATTTATAAGATAATTCATGAGGCCTCCCATCACATTTTGTCCAAGGGAAAAAGAACTGAATCAGGAGCTAAACAGGAATGATTAAATCAATTAGACTGATAGGAAAGGAATGCCTTTTTTAGATAATATTTTCATGTGAAGGGACGTCACTTAATAATTATATTGTGGGGCTGTAAAGATTAACTGATATAAATCAGAAAACAGGAGTCAGGGATTTGACTATATCAATACATAATCACAAATGTGACCTAAATTCTCCATGAAATTCATTAAAAGATAAAATGATACGGCTGTCAAAAACAGATTCATCCAGAATACCACTGCCCATGTTTACTGTTGTTTGTGTGGCAGGAGACATTTTCTGATGCAGTATTTAAAATTAAAACTGCTGGAAGGATTTATTTCTCTTTTCTTATTTCTAAAAGTAAGAAATATAAATTCCAAACTAGGCTGAATCAAATCGTACCAAATTGGTTTTGAAATGCTGCGCATCTTGTTGTTAAAACTTTATCTGAAGTGTTTTTGTATTGGACTGCAGACCTGACTTGAATCATCTGAGAGAGACAGATACACACCCCATTGTTTTTTTTCTTTTCTTTTTGTAATTTACTGCAGCTTTGCTCTGACTGGTGTTGGCAGAAAAGGAGATTGGAAACGCCAGCATGTTGACAGGGTTCCGCTCCTTGACTCACACCTGAAGCAGTTCAAATCACATCACCAGACTCTCAGATACTGTTGCATCCATTTTGGCTAATTTATTTTCACTTGTAACAAACAAAAACCCATAGGAACATAGAGTCTAACCTCAGGTCAAACACTGCACCAATACCCCACTCTACACATACTTTATACTTGCTTGCTCAAGTAAACTCTGCCTATTACTTATACAGCAAATTGTTGTTTGACATCCCAAGTGCAAACCCTAGAGCAGGGACTTTTTAAGACCTGAAAAAGTTCCTGTGTGGAGGAATCAACACAGACCGTATCAAAGAATGTGGCAGGAAGAATATAAATGTCTTGTTGCTGCTGCATACTGAGCAACTGCTAATCTTTCTTTTATGCGTACTGCATTTTCTAAACAGTTTCACTGGGTATGTGAAGCAACTATGGTCATGTAGCAAACAGAGAAACATGGTTTAACCTTTAGCACACATAAGGAATGAAAAGAGGTCTGAGATTTGTTGTACAACTTCTGAAAAGGCAGATACATCACCAATAAGATATTAACGTATTAATATTATTCATCTGCTCTAAAACACTGTTCTCTGTGGGAGGAAATTTTATCAAGATTTAGAAATAATATATATAGTGAGGATAACCTCTATTGGCTTGTAAAATATTACCACCCCATTCCTAACACGTCGAACAAGACTTCAACTGTGAAAGCTCTATCACGATATGTTGAATAGAGGGAGTAAAACTGTCTTCTCCTCTGCTATCTCAGTGCAGGAGACTACTACTGCAGGTATTCTGAGTTCAGTCGGCATTCATATGGCACAATGGGCTTCACATCAAAGTATATTAGCAATAAATGCAAGCGAGAGCAAGTCATGACAGGGATCACAAAGGTGGAGGCTGTGTATATGTGCAGATAACCGTGCATGTGTGTGTGAGGTATCTGCAACGCATCTCATCAATATTCTGAATGAGTGTGTCCTGTTTCCATCAGATGCCTGATGCCCACCCCGGGCTCCCATCTCCATAATGCAAAGCACGCATGTATGCATGCGCAGAAGTGTGTACATGCATAGTGTGCATGTGTTTCAAAGTCAGCATTGAGGAAAGTGAGAAAACTACAAGATGAAGGAAGTAATCAAGCCTAAATGCATAAGGTAAAGCTAAAATTTGTATAGCAAATACAGGTCAAACTAAGACTTTTAGTAATATCAATGTTTTGCATTTGTCAGAAACAAACAAAGAAACCTTGTGTTTAAGATCGTATGTAAAGAATCCCGTAGATGTTCAACCTGTAGATGGCTGCATTTAAATCTCTTGATTTCAGATTCAGCCTGAGGATTATGTAACACCAACTCAGGTAGAGTTCCCAGCAGTTTGTTGGTGAACTTTTTGAAAGGCACTGCATGCAAATATGTTCTATACATATGCTAATAACCTATGCAAGCCAGACACAGCTGAGCTCAGCTGTAAAACTCGGAGCAGTGATTATAACTTCAACCAGTTATTCGCAGAAATCCTGTATTCTTAACAAGGAGGAAGCGCTATATCCACTGTGACAGTTGATAATGTGGCACTGAAGAATTTAAAGACTGTTCTTGCAAGTTAACCCCCAAAACCCTGAATCATCATGCAACTCAAACACTAACCAAATAATCAATGTTAACAACTTCAGTCACTTAACAATCCCAATCAGAGCACAATGTTAATGTCTTGGCCTTTCCCATAAACAGGGTCTACAGTGACAGAACTGAAAAGAGGCCTGTCACACGGAGAGCAGAGAATCGCAGGTCTGTGTAATTAGAATCGATAATTCATTTTCCCCTTTTCTGCCACCGTTCCATTCAAACAACCCCTCACATGTTATCGAGAGAGCTTCCAAATCTCTTCAGCGTTGCAGTAATTGGACTGGGATTTTTTTCTTTCCCCTCCACTTCTTCGTTTTGCACCTCACCGAAATCTCATCAGCCAAATGCAGAGGAGAGCATTCTTCTTGAGGTAATTGTCTTCGACTGCGATGTGAAGTTTTTGCTGCCCTTTTCCAGGGTGCTCGCATTGTTCTTTCGGGCTGGTTAATTTGAAGGAGCTTTTGGTCACTGAGTGTATGGGTGCCAGACAACGAGGGTGTCATGCTATTTATCCCCTTGGCTATAATGGAGCCTATTAGAGGTCTGAATTGTAATTCTTGCAGTCTGTAAGTGGATGAGCAATACGACTTGGATTTCCATGTGTTCTGGCTGAAATAATTATAGCAGTTCTTCAGGTTCTTCACTTGGTTGGCGGATTTAATCACCGTCAAGCAAGGAGCTGCCCATTGTTTGAACATGTTCATTCAAATTCTTGTTGCCTCCTCTATCTGTGCATTTGAGCAAAGGTAATTACACCCTGGTGCTAATGTAATGGACTTGGATTGCACATGTTCAAATTCATTTTTACTCCCTTGATAGTTGGAGCAATTTTCTTGACAAATCCATCATGATTAACGTGTACATACTATACATCATCATCATCATCATCATCATCATTCTCAGCCAACATAGATCATCACTGTTACTGTCACTGCCAACGTCACTGCACTCATGATAATAATTTTGACTGTAATCATCATCATCATTGATCAGTATTTGTATGACCATCATAATCACTGTCATCATCACCGCTGTCACCATCGCTGCTGCTGTCAACTGTTGGACTCGCATCACTTTAAACTTGTGAAGCGAATCACGGCCAGTGTCAGGCAGGAGATTGCTCTGGGACATTGTAAAGATCATGGCTACCTAAACATGTCTTAGCTTCCACACAGGCACACTACAGCTGCACATTTCTATCTGTGAGTGTCACCCACAGAGACATAGATAATGGCGGTTGTGAATGGCTTCTCTGTCACTCTGCCATTCCCTTCTCCCTGGCTGGGATTTAATGTGACACTTATAGCTATTGCATGGCTTAGCCCCCAGATAGCAGGGAACCACGCCTGAATGAAAATGAGATTGTCATCTGTCAGCTACACCCATCAAACCACTGGAAGACTGACAAAGAGGGTGGGAGAAAGATTGAGAGCGATACTGGGTGATGGAGAGAAGAGGAGGAACCCTGTAGTTGCCTCTTATATTGGGGCCCCATCATAGATGCCCTTATCTGAAAACGGCAATGCTAGCAGGGTTCAGATGGCGCAGAATATAAATGTGGACATACATGAATAATATCACGCAGGAATATCACCCAGTGGGAGTTTCCATTTGAGCTACATGATGTAACAAACCGGTATGCAAGGGGGGCAAAGAAGCAGCAAGTTTCCAAAGGATAGGCTTTTGTATATGAAGAACCTCTCAAAACACAAGAGCAAGTACTACAGCACAAAGTGATTCTGCAGCCAACTAATACAATCCATTTTTTTTTGTTATTTCCTGATGTGCTCCTCAGATATACAGCGCAGTCTGTAAGTATTTGGACAGTGAAACATTTTTCTTCCTCTCATTGTTTTGGCCTTACTCCAGCACACTGGATTTGAAATGAAAGAATGACTATGAGGTTAAACTGCTGACTTTCAGCTTTGAGGGTGTATGAGGGAGTTCACATCCATATTGGATGAAGAACTGTAGGACTTGGCATTTTTATACATGCATTTTCTACCACTGTAGGGACAATGCAGCAGAACAATGGTCCTGAAATAAATGCCAAAGCAAGTCCTTAAGATCAAATAGTTGTGTGTAGACAGGCCAAGTCATTTTCCTGACTGCAGTCCAAATAAGAATTTGCAAGCAAATATGAAATATTATGGTTCTGTTTACACACTGCATTAACATGTGTCTTGGGTGGTGCGATCGCAAGTGGAAAGTACGTCAGTTCACACTTGACGTTAGAATGCGCCCCCGCATGCGTCTCAAGTGACCAATTGTGATCGCACTTCTCCGTACTATATGCAAATAAACACGATCACCATTTCCTGTTTTTGTTGGCAACATGACTCACTGAGTTTCTGTTGTACTGACTCTTTGGCCCAAATAGAAAAGAGACAACATGTTCCTTGTGTACTCCATCCACGAGAATGTTGCCTGTTGTTGTGGCTTCTTTTTGTTGTTTTGCACTTGAATATGACATAGTTGGCGCGCGGATGAGTACTTGCGCCTATGCATAAGATGTCAGCTGAGTAGGTGCTACCTCAATGTGGACCTTGACACATTTGTGTCCACACAGCTAAACTATGTATCCATATGTGTCCAAAACCACCTCCATATGTGGTCTGAGTGATCGGATCTCAATGCATCCTCAGTACATCTTGTACCTGTACCTAGAGCTGTCCAGTTGTGATTGGATCGTTCAAGGACCCTGTTAATGCTCGGTGTAAACAGACTTTGGGGGTGTCATTGTGGCATAGGGGTTAAAAGGCAGATTCAGGTCTGTCTGATGATCTTTGCATGTCACTCCCCACATCTCTCCTATTGATTCCTGTCATCTATCTACTTTTGTTTGTCCATTAAAGCCGTAACACACCACAAAGAGAGGTCTTTATTTACATTAATGTTAATTCTTCTAATCACTTGTGGTCCCCTAATACTGGGTCACCCTGCATAAATGAATTACAATTGTAATGTAAAAACTTAATTTAACCTCAGAGTCACAGTTTAATTTCAAATCTAATGCAGTTGACTGCAGAACCAACAAAACAAACAAACAAGTCACTTTCCTAAAACTCTTAGGCTGCCCTCTATGAGTATAATACCTAGACCAGGCTAAGGAGCTGTATCTAAGCCTCCTGAAGGTGATAGCAGAGGGAGTGGGAGACCAGGGAGCCAAAACCAAATTAGCATCACAATAAATCAGCAGTAGAGAGACAGCAGTCATGGTAAAGGTGAGGGTAGAAGCCCATGGATTTGCTGCCACAAGGGCGACTTGCTGTCAATCAGCTGCCTGGAGGAGTGCTGCATTCGAAGAGCAAAACCACACAGGGACACGCATATCCACACACTGGCACATCTGCACACGCGTGTACTATTAAACTTGTATGTCACAAAGGCGCACACGCAGGCACTCTTTCTTCCATGCATTGATTCCTTAAAAATAAGAAGTCACTGACTGTGGCCAAGTTGACTGGGTGTGTTGACATGACAGTGATCGATATTGATGTCCCAAGCTACAGTGAGAGCAAAGCTCACTCGGGGTAGGTGCCTTGAATTGCATTATTGCACGGCACATGCACAAACACAGACAAGAATACACACACACACACACACACACACACACACACAGATGCACACACACACACACGTACCAGTTGGTAATTAGTCAGCCTGACAGAACATCCCATGGCAAGTGAGGACAACTACAGCTGAATTAGACCAGGGAAGCTACTCTTGCAAACATACACACAGTCACAGACTTACACACAGTCACAAGGGAGCGTTGCTGCACAGTATGAGGGTCTAATTAAGACACAGAGATAATTGGGAAATGGAGGGAGTCAGTGTATGTGTGTGTGGTTATGTTTATTTCGAAGAGTTGCTCAATTACTCAGAGCAACGGAGCATGCGCACAAACCCTTACAATGGTTTCCCATGGGGGGTCAGACGGAAAAGGAGAAAGGTACTGTAGGGGAAAGTGAAAGGACAACAGGCTGCAGACAAACACATACACAGGAACAGAGAGGCATACACAAAAGGGATATATGCCAAAGTTAGCAAGAGAGGTCAGAGAGAGAGAGAGAGAGAGAGAGAGAGGAGGAGAAAGAGGGATGAAGGGGGGAGAGAAAGAGAGAGAACACCAGATGAAAAATGAGGCTTCCTAGCAGACAGGCCTCAGACGACACCACACACTCCCAACACAGCAGAGCCTTGGGGGTACACAGGGAATTTTGGGTAATGCGGTCCGACATGCCACAGCTCAGTGGCCCCCTGACTGGCTGCTCTGATTGGGCCAACAAGCTCACATGGGGGATGGGTCATGACGGAGGTTCCGGATTGGCTGAGGTGTTTCTGGAGACAGCCTGTGAAATCGCAGCCTATGTAGGTTTGTCCTCAGACTAAGGTCGATAAGCAGCTGAAACTAAGCTACGCAGCATTTATCAACAGCAGGCGATAGTATAGTTTCATTCCTGCGCTAAAATAAAAGATCTTGTCTTCATATTCCACACAGGCAAACTGTATCTTCTATCTCATAGAAAAATCTTACTATTTCACTTCAGGTCATCATATTATCTACAGGATGCTTTTGCAGGGATGTAATGTATGTTTGTTTTATTTGTGTTTTTGGCCAGCTGAGGATAAGCTGTAACCAAGGTCAAGGATGCCATTTCTAAGATATCAATATCTAGAAAAATGTACTTTAAAACTTTAAAAAAGAAAACATACTGTAGATACACATTTACCTTGGTCTCCTTTCCTGCACATGCCTTTCTCCTCACTCAATAATAATATCTTGCAAGCATGCATACATTCATAACCCGGCGCTCCTTGCAGATTTCTGCAAAAGCCTCAGAAATGCTTACCAGCTCAACCATCAAGCACATGGAGTGATATTAGTTTAATGCAAGGCATGATTAATTGACAACTGGAGAGACTCTGTGGCCGCGTTCTTAGTTGCATCTCTTCAGTATGAACTGACTGTCCTTTGGTTGCAATGTCATGTATCATGCATTAGCTAACATATTAATCACAATAAAGATGACTCAAATATAATTAGATTTCCCCCCAGTGCATGCCTGATTTGGTGTTTCACTTCCTCAGTGTGAATTTGAGGTCATCTCTCTCTACCGATGCCCCAGCAAAAATGTGTGCTCGGGGAAGTGTTAGGGGCTATCCCTCACCTCTTCTTACGATAGGAATGTCTCTCGCTCTCTACTTCACAGATTTGAATGGTGCTTTTATGGATGAGCTAGCTAATGAAGGATCCATCTTCTGTGATTAACATTTTCCCAGGCCCGGGAATCGTCTGTGGGTTCAATTATCACTCAGGAGCCCACCTATTGTTCAGGTGGCACGCGTCTGCTAAGTGGAGGTTTATACCTTCAACATTGTGCATTAGTGCACATCAATTATGCAGGTGGCAGCAATTACATATTTATGTATTCTGATAATTACATTTTTAATACAGCAGATGTCAGCCTCATTTATAGCCGTTAATGAAAATGAATGACACCCATTTTACAGTGGGAAGTTCATAGGAGCGCTCAAAACATGTGGCTGAGAGTCAGTTTTGCATGGATGAGTCCGGCTGTGTCGTGAATGAAAATGATGTCTCCTTTATTGATTAGGAGAGCTTGAGTAACATAAAGTTGTAATTTCATTGTAGGAATCATGATGAATTTGCATAATCGTGCACTAAGTGCTGTGCTACAAAATGGCTGCTATACATACAACCCCCACCCCACCCCCACCATGTGTGCATGCGTTTTCATTAATCAGGCGAGAGGAACGGATATCCACGCCATACCGTAAGAACTCTATAATGCAGTACATAATTTTTTTCCACTCAACTTGGTGAGGGTATGAAAGCCATAGAACATGCCAATCAGCTCCTGTTGTTGACCAGTTCTGCAGCACTCTTGCATAACCAGAAGCTATAAAAGGAACACTCTGGGGCAAAAGTTAGCAGGGAAGAACTCTGCAGCAAGGACAGCAGTCCTAAAGAGTGAAAGGACTCTGTATCCAAATTCATGATGGCATTTTGTCCAGCTACTGACATCTCAAAACTGAGTCACCCATTCTGAGTGGCATCCCCACAAAAGAAGCCCAGAAGAGAATTGACAGCAATTCAAGAGCAATTTGCTATGATTTTTTGGGGGAAATGTGGCGCGTACTGTCCAGTCATTTGTACCAATACAAGACTCATCATCACATGCCCGTAGGAGAGTGACTCCACACACTGAATGTCTTCAGTCATGCACTGTGAGGACTAAAAACAAAATCAGTCCCCATGAGCAACGTCATCACACGCCATACAGTGGAGCCCTGTGACACAGTTCCCTTGAACTTACCTGTCATCATCACCGCAGACCCACTCGTATACCAAGCACATCCTATACCCCAAGGTGTGTGAATTATTTGGTGGCCATTAGGAGGAATGTTGTGTTTGAGGGATAAGGATTGTTTGTCATCAGTGAAGATACTTCTGAGATCCACTCTAAATGCAGATTTCATGAAGCGTTTGACAAGTGCAAAGAGACTAGCCATTGGGAAATAACCTCAACTATAATCAAATAAAAACACAAGAGACCTTCAGTTCCACTTAGCTCTCTGACAGGTGAGCTGGCCACTGCTATGTGGATTCCAAACAACCCTTGGTCTACTTTTGGGAGGGAAGACGGAGAAAATCTGTATTTACTGTGCTTGATTAATGGAATCTTTCATGTTTTTTTCCAGGTTTTTAAAGTGTATTTCTTAAACTACAAAATGCCATGAATAAAATGATTAAAAGGGACTACAGTAAAACAGTGGCATTAAACCAAACAGACTGAGCCTCCATAAAAAGCTGTCAATTGTTTCTCAAACTATTGCCATATTTCTTTGGATTACACCATGCCGTATTTGTCTTGATTTTTCATGCCTTTCTTATTACAGCTTGTTATTTTCATAAAGTACAAAGTAATCTCTGGACAGACCATTAGATATTCTGAATACAGCCTTATCTGTGAAGCTTATTGGCTATGAAGTGCAAAATTGGACGTGACTCCCTTGGGTTTAGGCCAACACTTCTGTCTAGGCTTAGCTAAGTTTATGGAGCTTGTGCATCAAATCCACTTGGCAGAAGAGGGCCCCACACAGACAGGGAAAACTGTGAAAATGAGTGTGATGTTAACGAGACATGCGGGGGCCGTCGTGACATCCACAGATTTTTGGATTTTCTTCTTTTTTATTATTTTTTATTTGCTCTCCAGTGTCAGTGCTGCGTTGTTGACTTGTTTTGATGGCTGGCAAAGTTAAGGGCATATGTAAATGATAACTGATCGATACCTGCCAGCATTTGCAGAGAAACTGGGCCTCGGTTTGAGCTGCAATGCATTCCTGTCTATCAACCATGGACTTCTGCCCTAAATTGAAAATCCAATACTCGTTTATGGAGCTCCAGATATTGCGATTAATTAAATCTTTGTCATGCCGTCAGTCTTTCACCTTCTTTCCCCACTGGTGATTCATGGGGTGGAAAAGAGTCCATCTTCCTTACTGTCGCTCATTCTCCTCCCCCAGCTTTCTTGCTTGAGGAAAGATTTGAGAATGAAAGAGATGTCAAAAAGAAAAGAAAAAAAAATAGTCAGTAAAATGACAGGCCGATGTCAAAACAATTCACCCGCGGTAATATTTGTGCAAAGGAGCTTTAACATGGTGACAGAAATGCACATACAATATTCATGAGATGGATCTCAGGAGCTTCTCAGATTGGTTTCATGTGCAAGCTGGTGATTGACTGGCTTATAATTGTCTTGGTCATCAATCGAGCAACACTGACAAGGACAAAAAGGACATTCAACAAAGGCGTGAAATGTGAGAGAATGCCAAGACTCACATTGAGCTAACAAGCTGTGCCAGTAAACAATTGTTGTTGTCCCAGTATCTGCATTATTTGACGAGGAAATTAATACTCCAGAATGAAGGATGTTGAATAAATTAGGTAAACAAGTATCTCATCAAAAATGAAAATCATTTTGAATCAGAAAATAAATCGAAACGTGCAAATGATTGTGGATGATAATCCACAAACACAATGGCTTTCAAGTGCAGTTTATTCATCAACTCTCACTGCCTTGTATCCCTCCAGCTTCCATGGTGAGGCTCCACTGCAACCTGTTGCCTTGGAGACAGTAGAGCTCCAAAACTGTGGCGTTAAGGCAGTAATAAGCAGACGGACAATGTTTCATTTGCTTCCTGTTAATTGGAAACTGTGCCAAAGCTGTGTTTGTTTCCTGACTCACTGAGACTTAATTGTTTTTCACATGAACGCTTTGACAGGTAAGAAGCTTATCCTGTCACACAAACATTAACTTGACACTGGCCATTGCTTTACATCTCACTGTCTACAGCTGCGTGACAGCCCAATTATTGTTTAAAAGCAGCGCCTTGGACATTATTTCAATTACACTAACACTAACTGGAAGGCTGTCAACTTGGGGCCAAATCCACTTATGAAAGATAGAGGAAGTCATTATCATGCTACTGTACTGCTAGTAATTAAGTAAAGCAAATTGCAACTGGTTATTATCTTCTAATTAAGTCTAAGTCAGTATTCACCTCCCCCTCTCCTCTTGCATCATCATCATCAGCATCTTTTTGCTCTGTCTCTGTACTGTCACTGTCCACCATGGTGCCCGAAATCCTTCCGAGATGCTGTGCTGCACATCCTATCACAATACATCAACTTCTTCTTTCCTACTTTTCACATTTTAACTATTTCCTCCACTTCTCTCAGAGCCTCCTGGCACACCCAGGCAGGCTTATGTTGGTTCTCTCCACTGGAGAAACAAGCAGGAAATTGATGGATGAGTGGGCTGGAGCTTGCCATTTCCCAAATCACGTCCTGAGGATCTTAAAAGCAAGGGGGATAAAAACAGGATGGTGCTCTGCTGGTATCAATCTGCCCGCTGCCTGCCCCTGACGGATGGCCTAAACCACTATCCATAATTACCTGCTTGTTAACAGGAGAGAGAACACAGCAGACCGAGGAAGGAAGTCCCTCCACAAGAACATGCTGTTCAGTCTGTTATACCCTCCTCATGCTATGGATACATTTGTAGGTAGCTCTTGAATGTTTCCCTCATTGTGTCTTGTTCAGCAAGATAGGCATCAGTCATCAAACTTTGGCTTAAGGACAACCTTGCTACGGTCAATGTAATGGAGTGCCGGCCGGCAGCTCTAGACCTACAGATTGATGCTGGTGTGTTGATTAATGCTAGGGCACACCCGCCCAGGTTAGTGGAGGCCTGACAGCTTTATTGATAAATTAAACAGATGGCCACATGAAAAGCATAAATCTCTCAACTCCTCTCCTAGATTTTTTTCATCCTTGAGCATTCCTCAAAGCTAATCTGAAGTGGTGGCTGGAAGCAATGTCGGCAAATGTGTGTTTGTTTCACTGATGTCTACGAATATCAGTTTGTGATTAGAATTCGGCAAAACAAAGCATTTCCAAGTTCAATGAGTTGCTAGACTGGAACTGGAGCCAATGTTTAGTTCGCTTTGATGTCTTGGTTCACTGGAATCAAATGTAACCCAGTGGATCTAAGTGGAATTAATGCAGAAGAACGTTTTTTTTTAAGTCAAAGTTTCGACTGTAAAAACTGATCAGGTCTACTGCAGCAAATTAGTGGCAGAACTGCCTATGTAGGTCACAGACACCCTTTTAACATCCACCATCGTTATTTGATCAGAGTTAACAAAGCTGATCAAATAACGAGCCAACTCAAGCAAGAGAGAAACAAATCTTAAACCAAGGGCCTAGACCCAATCCATCAGGGATCCGAACAGGACGAGAGGAGGAGCGTCAAAGGAAATTAAATCAAAGGGAACAACACAAGGACTCAGATAGAGAGATAATGTCCACACCCCCTCCCCCCACACACACATCCTTCTTCACATTCCCTCCATCGTCTCTCCTACCAGACAGATGGATGCACTTTTGAAGAGGAGTCTGAGGAAACTTTTAATGAACAAGAAGCTGGCTGAGGGGCTTTTTGAATTATCTCATGGTCGATAAGCACCCCACAGCGCAAATGGCACTGCAGAGGGCTCTGGTCAGATAAACAGCATCTTTTCAAAAGGAGAACAGAGGAGGGAGCTGAGACTAGAGGAGAGATTAGCAGGGCCTCTTTTCAGGGCTTGTCAGGCCCAGTGGACAGGAGTTGAAAACGTGAAAGAGAGACATATGAAGAGTAGGAGGAGCCACGACAAAAAATGTCTCATTCAAAGATTGTTTTCACCTTCATCTTGAAGATGTGTTGCATGCCAAAAAAATAGGATGCTCAATAAATTGGGGAAAAACTATTATTCTTCTGTCCCTTCTGCTGTCCCTTACATAAAGTGACAGAACCCACATCTGATTCTTCTTGCCAATTATCCCAAAGTATTAAATCCAATGCCAACACACCAAAATAGTGTGTCCTTTATGTTGTACTGTGAAAAGTGTGTCTGACTTTCTTGCAGGAGTTTGAATCCTGTCATAGACCTGCAATTAAAGTCCATGTAAAGTAAGAATAAATATGTGTTCTGAGTTTGTCAGACTAAAGAATAAAGTGTTTGACAAATTTGATTGATTAAAAATATTGACAAGTTTATGAAACTAGGTGTCAAAATCAGGTAAAAATGAGCAGTGTTCTCAGCTCCAGGACTGTGGGGGCGTGTCCGCTGAATGTGCTGAAGCCACGCCCACTCGTGGGAGCAGTCAAGCAGCCATTTTGAAGCGACTGAAACGTGTCAGATGAGTTCAGAAAATAAAGTGACAAACTTTGAAACACTCTGAGCAAGATGAATTAATCTCTATCTCTGCTAGGGGTGCAGGGGTATTCTCAGGGTGGCCTCAGTGTGTCATCGAGCCACCCTTTAGGACCGCCCAAAACATCCTGGACTGTTTTAACCTTTAACTCCACATTTCAGTAATATGTCGTTAAAAGTCTTTTCACATGTTTTCAGCAACTATTTTCCAACATATTTAATGTATTTTCAAAAAGGATAAGTGCATTGCTATATTCTAATGGTAATTAATAGTGAGTTGGATATTAGCAAGAGAGTCATGGTCTCAACTCAACACCGTACATGATCTGCATTTTTGTCTGGGGATCAAAGCTCTTGTCCTTTGACCTTTTGGGAGCGCTGTCACAATCTCTCTTTGATATCCTCAGATCAATTAAACGCTCCCATGGGAAGTGTGGCAATTGCACCAAGGTTAGACAACAAAGGTAGGGGTGATTGATTAGTCGGTGCCCAGCCACGCAATACAAACAAAGAAGCATGATGGATTCTCCGGTGTCACAACCTGGCAGAACTGAAAACATTAATGCCTACACACGGGCTTATGCAAGCCAGCTTGGCATATATGCAGTATGCATATATACAGACGGACTTACAAACAAAAGAAATAAAATACTGGTTTGTTTTCAACCTACCTGTACCTGTTTGTCCCTGTTCTAATAGTGTATCAGTGCACAAGATCAAGATCACAGAAATATGAAAGACATGAAACACAAACTGATGCCCACGTGCACATACACCTAGAGTCTTGCATCCTGCCAATATTGAGAATTTTAATATCACACTAGACAGAAGACTAGTAATGCTGCTCATTATTCTGTGATGGTTATTATTTGGCATTGTGGAGGGAGATGAAAAACGCACGCCTGTATTACTGTCAAGAAGATAACCCGGCACTAAGTTATCAAAAAAAGGCGGGGGGTAATACATTCAATGATTTTCTCATAATCTTAAATATGTTTATGGGAGGCCATTCATCAGTGTTAGTGATTATTTAAAAATGCAATAAAAATAAAAAATACATTGCGACACAGTGTTTGAGTGAATTATGGAAGAGATGTTTGAAGGCGACGGAGCTCCGTTACATTTTTCACACTATGTCAGTGAGAGAGTCAATCTAAATTTTCTGCAGCCTGTGCCTTTAAATCAGATCTGCCATCATTTACTGCATTGCAGATGAGAAGTCAAGTCATTAGAGCCACCAATCGTATACTTCATTGATCCCAGCAGTATTAATGAGATCAACCTGTTCGCCTAATGGACAGCCTCCCACTGGGAGCTGGAATGGTTAAGTTTGATCCCAGTAAGACCAACAGTGCAACTGTCTTAGTGTGTCTCTGTGTGTTGTTTGGGTAGGAATGTGTGTGTGGTTGAGGCTGAGTGAGGGGTGAGCCTGCAGAGACCAGCCTTCAGAGTTCCTGCAGGGCTTTAAAATCTTTATTGACCTGTGAAGGTGAATGTTTTAATGACCTCTCATAAGCAGGGAGGTATACTATGTAGTTAATGTGGTAAATGGGATGCACCCTTAATTGAGCTGAGCTTTGCACATTAAGTCAGGTGAGATGATGTGCACTGATAATTTTGAATGAAGAAGCATTTTTTTATCTCAGGAGATTGAAGATTAGAATGTGCATAGCTAAATGTGTTATTACATGGCTCCTGAATGATGTTGAGTATCGTTTTAGGACAGAATCTCTGGGAAATTTTGAGACGTACGAATGTTTTGTGAAGTCAAAATGATGTAAATGACTTTGAGAAAATTACATCCTATGTGATTTCTTCTTGTTTTCATTTCCCCAAGGAAACTACTTCACACTCTTCCTCAGCGAGCAGTAAACATAAACTGTCAGCCCGCATTTGCAATTTTACCAAACAAACTTCTATCTCTACGTAAAGCCCGTTAGGCCCAATCAATGCCAACAAACTGACACCCGCAGATGAATCTGTTAGAAAAATCCCTTAGCCTGGAGAATAGGCGAGGAGAGAGTGCCTTGGCATTCCTAAGGAGCTATCCGTCATTATGATCTGAGCACACGTCAGAAACAGATGATATACAAACATAATATCATTTGCTGGAGGTTATCATGCATGAAATATAATTTTTCAGGATGGTGGGATGAGAGAAAAGAGCAAAGAATGCATTTCTTTGGATCATTTCCAATTGATTTGTGTTGTTGGTACATTCTTTTAATAAGCAGAGAGTAATGGCATGTGGTCGTTGAACCAAAATACCAGATATGAAAGCTGAAATCATGTAAATGTGACTTAATTTAATGGATGGTGTTGACTGCTTTACCAGAACACACAAATAAAGAGATGCGATGAGTCTGGGATATTCCCGAAAATCTCTTATTTCTAAATATGACAGACAGGAGTCCATTTTGTGTCTTTACGTTTGAAATTTTGGACAGAAAAGCAAGGTGACACATTTCATTTTCTCCTAAACTAAAAGTGCAAATTTGATGCAATTCAGGTCAACTTACTCCAGCCAAACAGTGTGAAAGACATCCAAGAGTCCTTCAGATCTGTGTTAGTGCTGCCTCTGTGGATTTAGTGGGTCAAGGGGAGCTGGGCACAGCAGGATGGTATGAGCACTGTGGGAAAAGTGCAAGGTACCAGACAAGGTCTGAGGAAGGGCAGCTTTTGATTAAGACCTTTCTACTACAGTGCTTATTTGGAATTTCCCCCTGCTGCTGCTGCTTTAATACAGCAAGGTTATAAGTATTGGCAACCCTGTTACGTTTTAGCTCTGGGTCAAGAACAGGGTGCTGTGGCAGATGAATTGCAACACACTCGATTGGTATTTTCTATTAAAAGCAAGGCCTGACTGGACAGGTTTGTTACCATATTTGTGGGGTGCATTTTTCACCTGGTTGTCAAGTGTGTGTGTGTTTGTGTGGGAAGGGTTGCATGATTTATTGGCAAATTGGGTCATTTGACTGTGACTGTAAGTCATCAAAGGAAAGAATAGGACTCACATCATGTACAAGAAATTATAACCATTGTTTAAGTTTAGGTGTCCTATATCAATTTCAGTATATATGTGTCATGTTATGAGTAAAAGTGCAACCATAAACTATTAAAAAGCACAAAGAGGAAAAGCCCAAGCCCTTTTCATTTTACTTAATTTGCTAAAAAGGAAACAAATTGGCACAGCACACAATTTCACAATATCATCAAGTCTGTCCTATGTTAACTGAAAGCCCTATAACGTCACATAATTTTATATCCCCATTGTTTTGAACAATAATACGTCATAAAAGCTATCAATAGTCTTAAGTGAATGCAGATCTATAAAGCAAATCTAGGACACAGTCTCCTTATTGATTCACTGGGGCAGCAGCTGTGGGACTGGGGTAGGGATGGGGGTGACTCTGGCTTTGATGTGCTAACAGATGATACCTGAACTCTACTGGTGAGGAATCCAGGCACTGATGCCCAGTCAGGGCTCAGCAGCACAAGCTGATGGACCACCCCACGGGGACGGAAGTAGCCACCCAAGCATGGCAGGCAGGAGAGAGATAGAGAGGGGCAGAGAGAGTGTGGGGAGGTGTGGAAGTGAAGCTTGGAGGACTGTAGAGCAGAGCAACCAGAAGAGACAAGAGGGAGAGGAGGTACTTTAGAGTGAGGGGGGCACACATGTAAGACAAGGCATGGTCAGTTACCCCTCTGCGCTACAGTAACACTGGAAGGTGGAAAGTAAAAGATAAGGTTACAAGGCAATACTGCTTGGAGAGAATGGCTGTTACTGAATCACAAAAACTAAAGGAAGTAATGAAGAAATTGGGGTGTCACAGTGGCCTAGGGGCTAAGACTTGTTCCACATAAACTGCAACGTCCTGGGTTTTTAATACAGCGAGATACAGGAGATCTTTGTTGCATGTCATCCCCCTATTTCTCTTCCCACTCTTACTGTCTGCCTCTCAACTATGTACTGTCAATTAAAGGAAAAATATGCACCTAAAATAATCTCTGCTACAGAGAAATGTCCTGGGAATCTTTGTTGCATGTCATCCCCCTTTTCACTCTTCCAAAATAGCTACTGTCTGTCCAACTGTATCAGGTATCACCCAGCCCTGACCGATCCTTGTAACATTTATAGTTTCTTTATAATTGTCTCGATAAAGCTCAGTGTTTCCACTATTAGCTGCGGTCATTCAGTCAAACTTGGCTCAGTGAGTTCCACACAGTGATAAAATGTGCAAGTTTTACGGTGTACAGTAAAATTTGGGAAGAAGAAAGCTATGATATCTGATCAGTATGGGTTGTTTGACCAAAATTCAAACCAATAAAATAAATAGAAATTATGTTAACATAATAAATATGAGCAGTGAATATAATCATGGCTAACAGGCCCTGTATGTATCAGGAGACATGTTCAGTAGCACCCTACTGGATATGCTCCTCTCATTTCCATGATTTCAGAAGCTATGTGACAATTGGCAATGAGTAAGTGGCATCTTAGAACATGGTGTGTTTGAAATTGGGCCTGACCAAGCAACTGTGGAGATTATGGCTGCACTGTGGCGCAGCCGACAGCTAAGAGTGCGAGCCCTTTGCCAACGAGGGCTGAAACAGAGACATGGTGGGAAGCACTAAGGGGCTTTTAAGATAGAAAATCTTGTTCAGAAAATCCTGCTACAAAACCAAAAGCGTTCTCATCTGTTATTAGATGGTATTTATGGCAAAGTTGCAGCTTACTCTTTGACTAAGCAGCAGTGTGAGTGTGGATTATGTTGTATAGTGTTTTCTCAAGCCAGACAAAACTGTACAGTAAAAATTCCAGAACATTGGTTAACTACTTGTGTTTTTTTTTTTTGTTTCTCCTTCATGCTGGGAAGGAGTGTGAGAAGAGGGTGTTGCAATCAGCACTAAATCCTACACACTGCTTTTCTAATTAGATCATATAACTGAGAAAAAAAAAAAGGATAAAGAAGAAGTATGCCAGACATATTTTGGGTACATTTTTCAATATTGTCTCTGCAATTGTGCATCCTGTACTTTTCCAGGGTAGCACAAATTGTCTTGCCAACCATTGCCAAACTTGGACGCATTACAGTACACCTATTGTACCATCTCACAGGATATTTCCACACACTCTGCTCTGACTTTCAGTGGAGAAAACAGTAAAAACTTCTCTGGACATTTTCCAGAACTCTCCCTTGGTGATCACTCAAACCGGGCATCAGCACACATTTGCACAGGTAGAAAAAACAAAGGCAAATATGGATTAACATATGAATGTGTCTACAAAGCGTGGAGGCTGAGCGAATGGGTTCTAGCTTCAAGGCACTGCTTTTTTTTCATGAGTTTGGAAGCTGTAGAAGCAGTGTTCCAATTCCCCAAACTTACCAGTCCACCTGATAAACTTTGCTTTTGAGCAATGTTAACAAAAGGTGGAGGCACACAAGTACTTTATATTTCATCAGAACAAAATTACGTCGCAAGGGAAACCACTGCAGAAGAGCTATGGTAAGAAATTCCAATGCCCTCGTTGGATTGTCTTTCCTTTTCAACTGTAAATAAACACAGAGACGTGTATCCTCGAGGTACTCCATTGCTCAAGGTTTGTACTGTATATCTGATGTAGAACTATCTGATAGCCTGGCCCCATACTCTAAGCTTACTTAAGCTTGAGTGGTCATGTCTTCCACTTTAAACTGAAAGTGTCTCACCTATAAGTACCTACAAGCAGCCTTTGGACCCCTTTAAGCTGCATGCTTGTGACATACAATACAGATACTTTTATTAATACTTGTGTCTAGCTTTCAGGTGTACGTGCCAAGCATCACTTACAGTATGCCCAATTTTACTGCAGAGAGTTTTATTGCAGACAATTAGAGGCATAGAAGGACAGAGAAGACAGACATAGAGGAACAAGCTGACATTTTGATTAAGGTGCCAACAAATTTTATTTGCAGTTTCAAAATGTCTCCTCTGTATTTCCCACTGGACATTTGAGGTTAGACAGGACAGGTATTCTGTCCCAACTTCAGCTGTCAGGCATCGATCCTCCCTAGATTACACATCAGATGCAGCCGCAGTTCACGGAAAGACAAGTGTTATAAATTATGGAGCAGCCAACAGATGAAGACTGCGTCTCCTGGGCAGACTTCTACCTAATGGCAGAATTCAATGTACAGTTTAAACTGATGTAAAGGTCAATGGCATCCAAAGCATGAAGCTGGGTTATTATTGACCTTGAGTAAATATCAGCTTGAATGAAATTATTTAAAAATATTTCAGCACTAAACCAAAGTGGTAATTTTACTGAAGCTGCATTATCCATAAAATAGTGTATGTAATGCCATTTGAACACGATTCAGAGCTAACTGAATGTGTTTATATCCAATTTCTCTGGACAAACAATTTACACTCTATTAGGCTCCAGAATAAGCCACTGGGTATGGTTACAGAAATGGAAAATAGAAAGCTGGCCCTTGCAAACATGTCAACTGTGAACTCTGAGATCTCTCCTTGGCTCAAACAGGCAATTATCTTCTGGCATATTTACTGACTGAATCATGCTGATTGTTCAGATCTCACCTACCCTGTTTCCTTCTCCTATCACACAAGCCTGTTTGCAATCTTCCTCAGGTGCCTACTCAAATTGTACAAAAGCAAGTAGGAACTGAATAATCTCATCTAAAGGGTGAAGAATTCCAACTGGGAATCATGTTTACTGTAAAAATGTACTGAAAATCAGGGCACCAATTTGATTCTGAATCATTTTCTCCACATGCACATACTTCAGTTTATTCCAGTCGAGCCGCACATGAGTAGGTAATCATGTTTTGTTAGGCATGTGAGCAGAGAGTTGAAGTAAACTTTCAAGTCATAAACCATAAATCATGGATGTGTTAACAGCCAGATTTATTCCGGCGGTTTATCTGCAGTGAGATTTGCCACATCTTGGATTGAAATGGGTGTGTGAGTGTGTGAATGTGTATCTGGGTGTACTTCAAGATTATTTATGTATGCAGTCCTTTATGGGTTAGAGTTGGGTTTATTCAGTTTGCCTGCCAGCCAGGAAATTAAACTGTGCACTGTTCGCTGTGGCAAAGGGACACTTCCTGTTTACCCATAATCCTCTGCCAAAGACTTAACCTGATGTGCTGGGTGTCTTTCTTATAATTCCATAACCGTGGGCTGCCTGCACCCCTTAAGCTGTGCCCTCTAGTATGAGCCTGAGAGGATGAGAAAGCCCGTCTCTTCACTGCTCAGTCTAAATCTGACAGTCTCTCTTTGCCTTACAGGGTGAGGAGGGGAATTTTTTTTTCCACTCCTCCCAGGGGGAGATGGGTGAGTGCCATGCTCACAGCACATAAGAAGATCACACGACGATGCTGAGGAGTTGGCCATTTCATGGAAACTCTCTGCCGTGACAGATGGGCAGTGTGCTATTGCCATAGCCTAGAGTTTAAAAACCCAAGCTGCTTACTGAGTAAGTGAGAGGAATGGAGAGAGACATGGTGGGTGGAGCTACTGCAGGATGAAAAAATAAGAAGCAGAGAGATGAAGAGAGACGAGACGAGTGAAGTAAGACATAAATACTGTAGTTTGACAAAGGGCAGAAAAGAGCATTGATAAGTATAGCTTTGAAAATACTTATTCTAACCAAGATGAAGAGAATGCAACATGCCATGACAAAGAAAAAAAAGAAGACAAAAAGCAAGAGAAGAATGATAGAGACAGATTGGAGACTGCTGAAGCATGTGAGAGTGTGAGGGAGAGAAAATACACCCAATAATATAGACAGCCTGGTGGGAGACCGTCTATGTACGGTGTGAGCACTAAATTAGTTTCCCACAGGGAGCTCATCTGCTGCTGAGGAGAACAACAGAAAACCTTCTGGCCACAGTCCAAATGGAGACGATGATCTGACATATTTTCTTATTAACAATTGATTTGCTGTGTCAGGATGGGAGGAACCCCTGGCTGCTAATGAAAAAAAAAAGCTAAAATATTTGTGGTTATTGCTAACACATTGCATCTATTCATAGATGCTATCTTTGAAAGCTAATAAAAAAAAGAGGACAGATCTACTACTGTAGTGACTTCCAGCCACGTTATCGCAGTGCCGAGAACGTAAGGTGGAACCTAAAACTAAACTAAACTTTTAGCAGTTCAGTGGTAACAGTACGAATACATCAATCTTGGAACCTTTCAGTTATTGCCCGACAACGATTTAACCTGTGGGGGCAAAGGCCAATCTTTTTGGCTTCTCATGTAGCCAGCCGATAACCAAGACTTCCTCCTGTTTACAGTCCGACTAGTAGCCTAGAGAATAGAGTTAGAGTTGAGAGATGCTGTCTGCGACCTCTTATATAATCTATAAACAGATCTGCATATGAATGCAATTAATTTAAAACTAATTAAAATACACATCGGTGTTTTGCTATTCACATTGACTGCTTACCTGCATGCACCCAAAGCCTGCTCAAGCATGATTGGTCAACACGATGCCTCTGATACCAAAATCTTGCTCCTTGCCTATGGATTTGGCATTCATATGAAGATACCTATTTATAAATACATTCATGTATCCTACTTAGCAAAAGTACAGAAATATCATCAGCAAAATGATGCTATTATTATAGCATTAGATTGTTTCTGGTGCTTTAATTTGTAAGCAGCCTTTGACTGTTGTAGGTCAGGATGGAGCTAGTTTTAACTCCTTTATTTACAGCGGTAGTCCAGTGGTTCTAAATCTAGAGATCGGACCCACTCCTGAGGGTCTCGAGATAAACCAGAGGGTACTTTAGATGATTAATGAGGTAGAAAAGAAGAAAAGAAAAACAAAGCCAGAGCCAGAAAAGTTGGGAAAAACTGGTTTACAATGCGTTGTATTTTAAAAACAACAAAAATAGTTATTTTCATGTAAAATCTTGATCTGAAAAGTAACCATGAACTGCAGATCTCAAATAGATGACAGTGGAGTAGAAAGGATGATACTTCTGTCTGAAATGTAGTGCTGTAGAAGAATAGCAGCATAAAATTGCATCAAATATAAACACCCAAGTAAGAACAACTACCTGAATATTGTACTTTATTACAACACTTCTTCTCTTCTTCTGCTCTGAAAATTCATGCATTTACCCAAACAAAAACAGGAGGTTAGGATTTCCTTTGACACATTTATTTAGGTCCTCTGCTGTCCCTGCAGGCCTGTGGCTTACTGTTGACATTTATTTCAATGCGTTCAGGTTCATCTAAGTCCAACTAACTTTAGAAGTGGCTTTTACAGGGCTCATATTTTTTTTTTTTTTTTTTTTGCCTTTGGCTTATTCCCTTCTGTTAGATTTATCCATCATTCAACTGTCAGATTGTCAATTATACGCTCGGTCCTTACAATTCTCAGCACAGGAAGGAAGTGACAATTATCAGGGACTGGAAGGGACAGGAAATGAGTCACGTAAATCCCTGTTATGCCCAGGTGGTAGTGCTGAAGAAGTTGTCATTGTTGTTGGTCTCTGCCAGAAAATATGTGGCCAGCCTGAGGAATTTTTATTAATTAAATCTTAACAAAGGGGAGTGATACAACTCAAGTCGTCAGGTATCAGTGCTATACTGTGATTGTTGGCACTAATTAAATGTGTCTGGACCAACAACATGTGCCACGAACTGATTGTTGTATAATTGCAGCTGAACTGTGCAACTGTGGGGACAACTCTGGGACGCATGACCTCTTTGTGACTCTACATTAGGTACTTTGGTAATTGTGAAGCCATTGGTAAGCATACATTATATATAGAAATATTACAATAAAGATGAGCAGGGTGAAAAAATTAGAAATAAAAAAGCTACCCATCCTTTGTAACTGTTGTGTAAGAACACCAAACAGGAGTTATAGGGGTGTTTGACAAGTATTGCAAAGCGCAGCACCAGCAAAACCAACTAACAGCTGATATACCGCACTCCTTTATCTACATAACAGACATTTATTTCACCCATCTTCATGAGGAGGCAAATTGTATTGTTGATTAAAGATCTTTGCTTTAGTTTGTGTGTGGTTTGGATAGCTAGAGGAAGTTCTAAGGCGGTTTCAAGAGTGTCGACATGTGTACTGGTATTTTGGTATAACAGGGAGCTTCACAGTTGCTGACGCCACTGAGCAAAGGCTCCAGATGCAGGCAATTATTTTGTAAAGCTGAGGTGTGATCCTAGCAAGCCTCTGCGTGCCTCTGGAGCGCTGACAGAATCAATACATCTAAAGTAGAAATCAAACCCATAGCAAACTGAGACACTCACACAGGCTTCCACCTCAGTGTGCATCCACTCCTGATATGCTGGAGCTCGGATAAGGCGCTTTACCAGACAACCAGTGGGGAATTTTGGTTTAGCTCCACAGACACACACTTATACTGTATGCATACATGCATAAATACATACATCAAAGTGTACACACGCTTTCCCATTCACTCTTTTTCACTTTCACTTTCTCCCCCAATCCCCTGCAGGGCAGCTGGCTTTCTTTGGCCTCCAATTTATTGTGAATTACCAGCTGTCCCCCCGATGAACATGGCATGTGATCCTCTCTGCTTCTCTTTATTTATAAACTACTCACTACTTCTGCAGCTAGCCAGAAGAGAGGCATGACACTGCATGCAAGGTGCAACAAATCGTAAACGTAACAATCCATTTCAGGACTAAATCTTCTGTCCATCTGTTGTGTCATTATTAACAGGTTAGAGAGGAAGAAGGGAAAGAGGGAATGACAGAGAAAAGAATAGGTGGGTTGCGAGAGAGAATATAAGAGAGTGACAGGGTGTGGTTGAATGCACTGAGAAGAGATGAGGCACGCAACCTTCATATGCTCTCTATGCATTGCAAATCATGCTTACGTTATGCGGCCATCATCTTTTATGCAAATTGTTTGAGTGCCGCAACAGTGTCTTATACATATTCATGCTGCAGGAGGAACATGGCACCTGTCTGCAGGCCGGCTGGTTACGTTAAATCTCCGCGTTAATGTAGAGCATATGCAGAGAGGACAGGGTGATTATGCACGAGCAGATGAGATGCTTTTTCCACGGGTCAGACTTGAAGAAAAATGACTTGCAGGCAAACTACTCAACACTCTTAAGCCTGATTTTGTAATAGTGTATTTGTAAATGCTTCCATGACAATCATGCAGGGGTTTAACTATAATTTATTTGCATGGAATCTGACGTAGAAAATAGAAAGAAACATAGTAGCATGAGTGCAGGTACACACCTAGCATTTCTGCATGCTGTGATGCCAAATGTGGGAGTGTGCTGGTGTAAATAAACAAAGGTAAAGTGAGTTTCAGATGGTGGGTGGGCAGTCAGTCAGTCAGTCAGTCAGCCTGCCAGTGGGAAGAGCAGTCAGACAGAGGTCAGGCCTGTCATGGTCTGATCACACTGGCGAGGGGTTTTGGGGCTTGTCACAGCCATGACAGAACCAAAATGTGTCAGGATGAGGGCAACAGGCTGCCTCTGTCTTCCTGTGCGCTGTCGGAGCCCTGCTGCTGTGCCGCAGACTTCCCTTTGGGGGTGTCTGACTTCATGGAGCACAGTTTTAAATCTCTACATCAAAGTGTGTGAGAGTACAAGCTCAGACTGATAGTAAGAAAGTCTGTATAGTCACATGAAATAACTACACTAGAGCATATCTTTGTAGATCTTTGTGTGGGTGGTTTATACCACAGTGGAGACACACATATGAAAAACTGGGTCAAAAAGGTGAATATCGATAAAATGAAAATTAATGAACAAACAAACATGAGCTTAAGGGCCTGTGTGCTATGTTTCTGCTATTTGGAGTCTGAATTTAGGTTATTGCTTGAGGGGAACAAAGAAACAGCCACGGGAGATCCTTGTTAGTACACGTGCGGACACTAATACACATATGGAGACTCTCGCAAACACAAACAAATTAACACACATACGCGTACGCACTATGATAAAGTGCACGAATCCAAAAGCACTCGCACCATAGAACAGAACAATGGCCATATGACTTACCTAATTAAAAGCTACGCTCAGCAAATTGGACAATGTAAATTGTGAGGACAAAAAAAAAAAGAGGATGTGTTTGCCGTCCTACACCCCTCCCCTTCGCTGCACTGCTCTCTTCTCGCTTTTGAAAGCCATCTTTGCGAATTTCAGGGCTGTGTAATTATCCCTTCGTTCTAAAGTAGACATTAGTGAAGACATCCCGCCACTCTTACACAGATCCTATTAAGACAGGTAATTAAAGGCGGTGCAAAGGAAAATTGGCTGAGGAATGCATATTGAAAAGAGCCTCAAATATGGGCAATAAATCTCCTGCCTGTCTGTCTTTAGGGCGCTTTGTTTGAGTGTTTTATTCAGGAGCCTCTTGTTGGCTAAGGCCTGAGAGAAACATATGCTGACAGGATGGGGGACAGAGAGGGTGGCCAAGTGGCGGCCATTTTGTAGGTGACCTACTTCTGTTTTAATGAATAGAGGAATGGGAGGATGTGAGGACGGTTTAAGGCCGCCTTGCCAAAGAGAGCCATTTGTCCTTGCTGTGCTTTCAGTAGATAGTGTGGTACAAATATTATAGAGCTCCTGGTATCCTCAGGTGAAAGCAATGCTTTTAAATTACGCCGGGGCTGATTTATTCAATTCACACGTCAGCCACTGTAACAAAGGCATTAATCAGAAGCACCTGATTTGCATTCCACACTGTGAACACGCCAAGTTTCCTTCCCTGTCACACCAAACAACGTTTATAACCCTAATCATATTATGGTATTCCAATGAACATTTTCATCACCTAACACCTCCTGAAAGCGCCATCGCTGAACCACTGATGAGTGCAGCCATCATCAATTGATTGAACATTCAAGTGGAAAAAAGCCCCGGCTTGAAATCAAGGGCTTTGCACAGCATGAATATTGACAATTCAGAGATGACGTGGGATAGAGACAATGGAAGGAAAGGCATCGATACAATTGTAAATGGAAACAATCAATATCGCGTAACATTCTGGAAAGAGGGGTCATGAGAGAAACCACTCCGGTGCACAATCTAGCTCAGATTGCTATTGAGGTATGTGTCAATCCAATACCTGCAGGTATAGAAGGTTTAGAAGAAACTAAGGAGCACCGGCACTGAATTGGAGCCTGGATTGGATTCTTATTTGGAGTAGAGAGGACTTCTCTGAATCACCTTTAATATGGACAAATGACTCTCATTATCTTCCTCTCTATTGAATACCAGTTACTGGAGTAGGCCTTTAAGAAAGGAAATCTGATTCAAGAGGGCTCTCCATCTTTCCCCTCCTTTGCCTTCCTTTTGCTCCCTCCTTCACTGTCTGTTATACACAAGAGAGCACAGCCTGGAGAATACAGGGATGCACACTTCAATTTAGAAAGCATGAATAAACAATGGGGTTTCCATGTGCTGCAGAAATTTCCCCTGGCGGCGTTCACTCACACACTCTATAGCCGATACGCATGCACACGTGTGGGACTCGCGCTTGCTCTTTGGGACACGCACGGGCTCTGTGGAACAGATACTGATACAGATATTTGGTCTCGTAAACAGTGACATGATGTGAGAGATCTGTGCACACACACACATGCTCACAAAATATCTCAAATCACTAACTTTCCCTTACAGAGATACCGTGACACATAAAGTAAAACGGGGGGGAAAAAAAATGTTGGCTGGATTTCATTCACACACACACTCACAAAACACACATGCTGTCTCACAGACTTTGGCAGCCACATAGTTTTATGGGTGGTGATAGGGAGCACAAAATTACTTGCTCACAGCAGAATACAGTGTCACAGCGAAAACTGCTGTGAACACAAATTTGGATAATGGTCTTACGCACAAATACACACATGCACACACACACACACACACACACACATACATATGGAGAGAAACACAAACAGCCTGAAAGTACGCCACTGCAGAGATCTTTGTTACAATCTATTTGAAGCAGACTTTCCTTAAGAGAGCAGTGAGATGGAAACAAACTGTTCTTGCAATAAAGCCTCCCTTGGTGCACAAATTAGGATAAGAGACTCAGCATGAGTTAGAAGTCCCTGTTTGGAGCATGTGTGTGTGTGTATGTGTATGCATGAGTGAGATAACTGTACTTCTTTGTGTGAGATTTCTGTTCTGGAGAGTGTGTGTTTGTATGTTATGTGTGTGCCCCCCTCTCCCTCCCTCAGTCCTGGTCCCTTTAATTCTGTGAGCTAAGATAATGAGAATTTTATCTGCAGCTCCTCTGAGGCGCGGGGCTCTGATTGAATGGGAGCAGAGTGTAACGGATGAGACGAGCGATAGCGGGCCGGCTAGGTTACATTCAGGCAGGCTAACGCACCGCCAGCGAGCTCTATGGGGAAACACGGATCGTGTGTTTGTGCCAGCGCTGAGGGAGGTAATGGAATGTGCTGTGTACCTGTGACAAAATGGGAGCCCCTTGGGTTGTGAAGGATGCCATGGCTGTGATAATAATAATACTCACTATGTGTCTGAAAATAGGACATGGTGCAATGCTGCACCATTCAACTCTCAACAGTGGTGAACCTTGGGCGTGTTTACGATTTTTCAAGTGGTAAACTGGCCAAAAAGTATTTAAGAGTGAAACAACCACACACGCATACACACAACACCTTCATAGGCACCCTTCTCCTGTAATTTCCATGATTAATCATTTCCCTCTAAAATGATTTCCTTAATGGCACACCTGATAAGTCTGATGTCACATTCAGTTTTGCAGCCCGGGGGTTGGGCGCCTTAAGGTAAAAATTAATGAGATTAATCAAATTAATTAAATTGTATAACTTCTCCTAAATGTGGAACGTTGACTGAAACAGCCTCTAATGCTCCATTTCTCTAGTGAAATCTTATTATGGCCATATTCAACAGTTTTATGTCGAAGAAGCAGTAATCCTAAAATCATGTCTTGTTTAATTGGCTGCCGTCACTTTTTATCTATGACCCAGAAAAAGATACTTACACAGTAAATACATTTTACTTGCTCATCTAATTGTGCAGAAGAGGATGAGAGGAGATGCTAAAAATAAGCCAGTCTCTGCAAGCCAGGATGTAAATCATATGATTATGTAAATTAGGATTGTAAAATTGTATGCTGGTTAAAACTCAGAAGACTGACCTGTCAGTAAAGGCAGACACACACATTTGACTACTAAATTAAAGGTTATTGAACGTTATTTTAATTTTAAGGATGCCGAATAACGAGCTCTTTCTGTAGTACATGTACTACAATAAGGTATCAATCATGATTTTTCAAGCACGTATGTTGTTTTTAAAGGGGAACAGTGAGTCATTTTTAATCCTTTCACTTTCTTGAAAGGGTGACATTGTCCTCTATGTGTGTTGAACAAGTTCCATGACCCTAAAGTCCATTATAGAATGACTAACCTTACACAGTTTCCTCCCTGTTCTCCTATCCCCTTTTGCTTTCCTTGTCTTCCAAGAAAAAGTTTTGAAATTGCTTTTTTGAGCTTAATGGCTCACTATCAAATGAGGCCAAATCTGCATCAAACCTCCCTTTTTCACGGCGGTACAGCAAATCAGTCTCTCATAATGAAGCATAGAAATGAGAAAATAGGTACAAAAGCTTCTCAGTCGACTTGTCTCTAGAAACCTAATGCATCTTTGCTTTTGTCTAGTTTGTCAGCTTTTGCTCGGCAGGGTGCTCGCTAATCATCAAATCCTCTAAAGTTTATTATTAACAAAAACAAAAACACATCTCAGATTCATTTCCTTCATTGCAGGGCTTGCACAACAGTTTTTTTCCCCTCATAACCAAGCTTTTCTTCAAATAATAAATCAAGCGAGGAACACGGATGAGATTTAAAAAGCTAATTTAGAGACAATTGGTAAAAACCGTACTGATATGAGATATTGACATGTGAGGCTAATGGGAAAAGGAGTACTCTGACACTTAGATTAGCAATTGTTTGGCAGTGTTAAGCGAACAGTCGCCACCTCAGAGAAATAAAGCTTAATATCATTCCAGAAATTACAAATGCTCATTTGAATAGATCTCCTAAGAAGTATGGATGACTCTTAAAGTGGGAAATGGTTGATGCTTATGAGGATTATTCATAGGTTAGGGCAAATGTCAACAGTGATCATTCTGCAGATGAGATATGAGCTACATTTGATGGTCGTAGACATATATCATGTATGCATTAAATATAGGCTACACAGAAAGGTTTTTAGTGTTCCTTCTATTATGTCAGTTAAACACTTGTCACCTTATGTGTACCTACGGTGAGCATATTGCTTTCCCATTAAAAACTGATACATGATCCTTCAACATGCATTAAATGATTGGCGGGCTCGACACACTCCAGGGATATCCAGTTGGAGGAATACGGAAATGCAGAAATGCCGTAGTTACTTCACTGTCTTAGAGGAATGAAAGAAGATTATAGAAATTGTTTTGTGTGTTGTAAGATTGACAGTTTTAATCAACCTCGAAAGTCTGAGTTCAGGAAGTACATGAATAGTGCTTGATAAAAACAAGTGGAAAAGCTGAACCCCAGCTGCTGCAATTAAACTGCTCAGTGGCAGAGAATGTGGTGTGTTGTATATTGCATAATTGTAACAGGTGACGCAGAGACAAAGCTTGGTTGTGCAGCTCCACAAACTGGTTGGGGGTCGTTCACCGCTTCATGTCACATGAAAGTTGAGGAGACACAAAGGGAAGCAAAACAGACACAAAAATGGAATCACTCCCTCCATGGCTGCATGTTGGCACAGTGGGACTGAACACGGGGTGCAAGAAAGGTTGAATCTGGCTCAACTTTAACATAAAACTGTGTCACTATGATCAATAAGGTCCAAAACATCGACTTTTTAACAAATCTCTGCAAGAAGTGGAGACCAAGCAAGTGGTGTGCGTGTTGACTTCTACTTATCTTGGCTCACCTTTAGTCATAATACAATGCAACATCTCCTGCAAAGCATTGTGTTCCTGGTGGAATTCATGGTAGCCAACTTTGCAATGTGAACACTGCATTTCTCCTCTTAACCTCACAATTGTGGTGAAGAAAAACACAAACTATTTGCTATCATGAAATTCCAGACTTGAAAAATCATTCCTTGTAATATGATAAACCACTGTGCAGTGTTATGTCGTCTGATAAGCCTTCAAACTTATGTATCTGTTACTCAAACAATACTCCCTTGAACAACCTTCACCGTCTCACCAGTATTTGAAACAACACACCTCCACCATTTCAAACTTTGGCTTTTTTTTAAAACACAGGGCTGTTCTCAGCGTGAATGCTCACCCTACAGACCATTCTCCATCAATAAACAGAAGCATTAATATAAGATGTTTGATATGAGGTAGAATACACAGTCAAAAGCAATGAATAAAAGCTGATTTTGAAGGATGAAGGAGGCCGTCTATGTCAAAATAGAAGAACCACTCCTGGATAGAAGTGGGAGGCTGCAACACCACTTACCACCAAGTTAAATTGATATCCTATCATCTCTTCCCAGGTGGTTTCACACCAATTCAAACCTTATTTCATGTGACTCTCACATGAACTGCCATGTGACATCAGCAACTTACATGTGACGTCAAACACAATGTCTGTCCCTCGTTAGTAAGTAGAGATTATGAAGTGGCACGACGCCTTCAAAACCAAACAGCAAGGTCAGTTATTTTTGACTTAGTACTTAGTTAAGTTTTCATTTGATTTTTTTGTTTTTTCCAGACTGTATTAAGAATTCTGTCCATATGTCACTCCAGGCACTCAGGACTTTGGTGTCTGGGATTTGAAAATGTCAAAAGCACTCCGACAGACCAACACAAACAATAACTCCAGCTCCTACCCCAAGTGCTCACAACATAGTGTGATGCTTGAGCACATGCTCCCACCCATACATTTTTATCACTCTGAAGTGATTGACTTGATGAACACTGCCTCAGGTCCTTTGGTGCAATGGGTTTTATTGTGCAGCAGCCTGTGACTAAGAAAGGCAGATACTCCAGTTGTTCAATCCAGGCACAAAACCAGGGTCAGTGCAAGGTCTGAAATAAGTGGCTGTAGAGATGCTGACACCGTCCTCCCGAGAAGAATGTTTGCACCCATAAATCCTGTAGCCTCTTATTGGGTTTTCTTCAAGCAGAATGAAGGGTTGATTAATCAAGTTTGGGTAGTGAGATGGTGGTAAGGTTTTATGAGGGGTTCTTTTACAAGGTAGTGACTACTTTTAAAACTTTTTTTCACAACTGGTAACCCCACTTTAATTAGATCACATCATATAAATAAGAAAGTTGGTAATTTGGGAAATCTTTGTTTTTTGTTCTGTGCTTTTTAACAATTAAACATCTACAACAATTATTTTTTTCATTAGAAGAGTGATTCAGCTGTATTTTTAATGGGCATGTAAGATAAAACCTTAAATCTAACCTCTTTCTTTTTTAACACATTCCTAATTGCTTCTTTGGTAATACTTAAAGACATAGAGCCTTATAAGTGGACTCTAAGGGATAATACTCAATGAGATGTGCTTTTAAAAATGCATGGCACAGAGGCAGGAAGCCCTTCAAAACACTGCCAGGTTTTTGGCAACAGACAATGAAAATGTCTGTTTTCTGCAGTCTTCCGAAACGCACTCAGTCTACAGCAAGTGAGCAAAGCTTAGACATAGCTGACAATTTGAGTAACAATCAGTTATGTTTCTATGATTTTGATATGCTCCAGTGCATATTACATTATTGTGAAGTACTATCATAGTATTCATCTATCAGTCACCAAAATAAGACTACTGACGTCACACGAATTTACAAAATACCCACAAATTAGAATCACGGTCGAAATGCAAATTCCTAAATGTGTCTCCAAACACGATTTATCTAATGGGTAAATCACAGATAGTAAAATATGAATCACACACAGCTACAAATGATTAAGCTCAATAATTTGTCTACACAGCGGCAACGTGTTAATGCAATCTCTAGTTGTTAATTGTGTTAAATCATAATTAAGAAGACAATGGAGGCACACATTTAGTGTCGGCTCCATTGTTGTGAAAAGACTGTTATTTTTCACTTGAGAATCTGTATAATGAGCACTGCTGTGCAATAAATAATATTCAGACAGTGGTATTGTTCTGGCCTTCTGAAATCAAAGTAATCGAAATACCGAGCTTCATCTCTGACTGCGAGCCTGAAATTGCATATCCATTATTTTCTCCCACAGCCTGTTCAAAACAAAAAAAAAAAAACTGCTAGCTTCATAGGAATATCCCAAAAAAATTAATTGGTTTTAGAAAAGTTTTGTCATAAAATGGACTTCAAAATTGTGTGTATATTGTACTGTATGGACACTATGTCTGCGCAGTGTGTGTGTTTGTATCGCCAGCCATATTTGGACAACATAACCAACCAGATGCCAGACTTTCTCTGAAGTGGATCGATGCAAATGGCTCGCTGTTGCAATCACAGACGCCACAAGCAAGGATAGACAGGCAGCCAACATATCTCTCTCTCTCCCCTCCTCTCTCTCTCTTCCTCTCACACACTCTCTCTGTGGCACAAAATGATCTGCCACTCTGAACAAGAGTATGCGCTACAGGGCGGCCGCTGGCATCAATTTATCAGCACTGGGCTCATCCAGAATATTGTCTCTCCTTCTGGCAGGAAGCAAATCAAACAAACAAGAGGACAAATGGAGAGCAAGAAGGAAAATGGGAGGAAAGGAGAACAAAGAGGAAAAACAGTGGGACTTCCTTTGCCAACCTCTTCAATCAGGTGAACAGATACACACACTAAAGTGAGAGGCTCAAGTAAAAAAAGCCATAGAATCATCACTTATGAGCAGAGACAGGGCCCTGACATCATTTCTACAATCTGCATTGACCCTCTAACTGCAAATCCCTCTCTCGCTGCATTCATCTCGGAGAAACCTCTCCCACCACAAGTCCTCCTCCAACTCTAATTATCTATCCACCTTCAATTTATCTCTCACTCCCTCGCCCTCTTCTTCCTCCATCTAAACCCCTATTCTTCAAATTGGTTGCCTCTCTCCTGAGCCATTCTCCTTGATCACCTTTCTGCACTCCTTTCCAGCTGTTACCTCCCTACTGCACAAAACACGTCTTATGTATGTATACATGTGCACACAAACATCTGAATACTTTTAAGGATTTGTAACAGGACATGTGTTTGTTTATGCATTTGGAATATTTCACACATTTTTGGCCACTTTCCATTTTGAGAAATGTATTCCTGTGTGGTTTTATTGTCTTTTTTGTTCCCCCCCATATGGATCTCATTCCTCCTTCCCTCACCTCGATGTGCAGCGGTCTCGCCTGGCTGAGTCGGTGCCGGTGGTCTTGCAGACAGCTAGCTGTGCCCATTACCTTAAGCACGTCTGGCTGGTGTGAGCTAGATTAGAGAAGGGATGAATAAGGCTTCTTGACTGTGAGCGCCCGGCCACCTACCTATAAATCACCTGCTAACTCCTCATAGCCAGCCCCACCACTCTTCCCCACCCCGGTGTCAAAAGTCTCTGACCCAATCAGAATTTCACTGTTGTTCCCTCTCACCCCTCCTTCATTTTTTCCCTCCTGCCTCCCTCCATACCTGCTTTTCTCTCCCTTCCTCACCACCTCACTGTCTTGTCTCTTTTCTGGCTCCACACTGCTAGCTATACACTTTTCCATCATTTTCTCTCTCTGTGTCTGTCTCTTTTTCAGTTGTCTTTATCTCGTGGTTATCTTTCCTCACACCCCTCACTTGCAGTTGTGCACTTTAACTTGCTGTCTTCGGTGTCTTTCTCCCACTCCTACCTCCTACGTTCTTGTCCTCCTGCTGCTTCCAGTGGAGCGTGAAAAGGAACATAGATGGTAGTCTCGGAGGTGAAATCAGTTGTACTTTTGGTGTGAACAAGAGCGCCTGAGACGTTTGAAATCTAAGTTCGAGCATTTTTTTGGATGGCAGTTCGTTCACTGTATTTATTCCACAGTGCCAATAACAATTGAAAAACATGTGATGAGCCAAAAACGGTTTAGGACTAAATGTCTTAGTTTTAAATGACTGTATTTGATGAGATTAGATTAAACTCTAATGATCCCTGTGGGGAAAATTGGGCCCTTACTGCAGAAAGGAATAGATACAGTGTAGAAATAAATAAGCACAGAGCTAATAGAGGGCATAAAATATCTAGCTGACAACTGCAGCCAATGATACGTGCTATTTACAATCTAACCCCATCACCACAATAACAAGAATATAATATAAATAGTCACTATCTTGCCTGTAACGATATGACTTGTGAGTTAGTGAATGATTAAATATTAAAACACACAGATTTACTTTTTTCTTTGCCAACTTTTTTGCTCTTAACTTGACAGACAGAAACAGAACTAAAGCAGCAGAAGTCAATCTAAAAAAAAAGAGAGAGTTGTATCCTAACTGGACTGGGACATTGTTAGGAGGTCGTCTTCTTTTTTCCTGCAAGAATCAAATGTCAGTGCATCTTGAAACAAGACAGGAATGTGAACTTGTCCAACGGGCCAGAGTTCACTGGCTCAGATCTGGCTGCTCGGCAGCAGTGATGAGAATCTGCAAAGTAATTTGTAGTCTGAGTCAGGACATTAGTTTCATTTTCGAATGGAATACCCGCTGTAGTTCATCCGTACTCTCACAGAACCCGAGTTTTGTAATGAGGCGATAATGGAAAAAGAACCGGGTGAATCTCCCTCTCTCTTTCTCTCTCTTTTAACTTTCCCCCCACCATCCCCCCATTTGCACGCACATGTACAAAATTTAATTTGCTAAAGTTACAGAGTGCTTTTTCATTTCACCAACACCTGGGTGCTGGACTTATTGCATGTTAGGCTGAGTAAGGAAAGTGACAGAGTAGAAGACAGAGAGGAGAGAAGTCAAAGATGGATGGATGAGGTGGTCTTTGAGGTGGATATAAATGGAAAGGCAGACAGTGGGTGAAAGAAAGACCCATCATCCAGCACAGTTACTGCCCACAGAATGACAGCACAGTTTGTATGTGTTATTTGTGTCTTCGCGCACCTGTGCGGCACGCATGTGCTATTTATTTGTGCGTGCAGATGGATGAGTGACGAAAAATCACAGCCTTCTCCATCTGCATGTGTCATCAATATCACTGCGGTGGACACAGCTAATTGCAATATGTCAGAGATAACGAATGCTTAGGTAAGGCCACACATAAAGGAGGTCTGACAACTGCATAACTAGACTGGATGGACACTGCCACTGCCTTGGGAGCAAGAGAGATGTTGTTGTGATTATGTCACTGGTTTAGTGATGAGGTGCTATGGGTCTCAATCACCTTCCTACCCCCATTCCTCCATTAGAAACATCGCCCCCTGCTGGCATTAACAGATGTCGGTGAAGGTCATTGGAATTTGCATATGTTTTTTCATATTACAGGAGTAATACACAGTCTATTGTGATACAGTTCAGTTATAAATATTCTTGAGAAACAGTTTCTAGAACTGAAATTTAAGTTTTGTGTGATTTAAATGAATAAAAAGTAAAAACAAACCACAGTACATTAGCTCATTGATGATAAGGCCTTTAAATTCCAATATTCGGTAATATTTAATTTTAAGGCTCCATAAATTTCTAACTACTTCCCAGGAATTGTCTAATAATTTCAAGTTGGAAAGGGCTAACTAAACTCACTTAAACAACAGTCTCAGTCACAGTTTTTCCTTTTGCAATCGCCTATTAAACAAAAACATTAAATTATATGACAATTTCCACCAGTTCATAAATCTTTAGTATCTCATGTAGGGTCATATCTTAAAACATAATTTCCTCTTTGATTATTTTTTCAATTAATTGTTTCATCATAGAAATTCCCAACACAAAATCCCAGAGCTTATTTTCTCCAACCAACAGTCCAAAACTCAAAGATAATGTTATAAAATCCTCATATTTGAGAAGTGGAACTGGTGGATATTTGGCTTGAATACTCTGCAAGTACACAGGTGCACAAGTTGGTCTATGATGGGAACACAGAACACAGGAGACAGGTGTCAGCCAAACCGACAACCCACAATCTGTCTGTAATTGCGTCTCTATTTCAAACCAGACAATCAGGTAGAAAAAAAGGTGGAGATGAAATAGTTCAGTCACGATCAAGCATTCCCTCCACGGAGGTCTGCTGAATCCCGCAGAATGGAGTGAAGCTAAACTGTCCCAATCACACTGATGTGGACTTAATGAGCGGCTTTAAATTCGTCTGCCAATCATGCCGCCTTAAGACCCTGAATCCTCGGCCAGAAGGACTCTACCTGCGCATATCTTGGACTAACTATATCAAAAGTTGACGGCGGATGGGGCCTGCAGGTGGCTCATTGGTATGAGCATAGGGGTCTGTTCAGCCGCATTAAGCCCCAGCAAGTTCATTAAGCAGCATGAGAGGGGAAGGACGAACAGCGGTGCAGATAGACTGCCTTGATCAATGTAGATGAATGTTCTGCACTGCTGCATGACAGGCTACAGGGATAAAGTCTGAAGTAAATTAAAACATGTGCATTAAGGGCGCGTATGTAAGTGTATGTGTGTAAAGACAGGGAAAGAACATGGAGGCAGAACTCAAGTGAAGGCGTCAAGACTGTATGAGTGTGTGTGCAGTATGAAGGAATGGATACAGAGAAAGGCGTCTGTGTGAAGCTCCATGAAGAAAACAAAAAACAATTTCAATCAGTAAAAACGACAAGCTAGAAGACATAACGCAGAGAACATACGGTATGTCTCTTTAAAGTAAGCATACCATTTTCCAATCTTTCAGACTGCACTTGCTGTTATGATGGCTATCAATTTCTTTTTTTCTTTTTTTTTTTTGGACTGCCGCTAGAGGTGTACAGGTACTGTTTCTTGGAGCTGATAAGCAAAGTTCCACAAGCAGTCAGAAAAAAAAAACAATAGAGATAGCAAAACTGCAGACCCAACCTGACGCCTCTTCATCATCCAGACAACACTGACAGGTGCTGTGATGATGTGTGGGGAGGAACTTCACTCATTTTAGTCGAAAGTCAGAAACAGAAAGAGAGAGGAGAGGAAAGAAAAACACCTGTTCTGTCTGTCTCTCAGTCTGCCTGACTATGTCCCAAGGCGCTATCGTCTCCCTAAATAAGAACACCTTGGAAAAAGATGGAGGGTGCTGGGGGAGAAGGGAGGCAAAAAAGAATCTGAAAGAGTCTGTTGTTTCAGAGAGAAGGCTGCTTCACCAAATTGAAATGTGTACACAAAACACCAGAGAGGGAGAATGTGTCTGCATGTGTGTAGGGAAAGATTCACAAAGCAAATAAGAGGAAGTGAAGGAGGCCTAGCCGTCTTTAATATACTTGATTCGTGCCGGAAAATCTCAAAGACAGATGCTCGAATATCATTTGAATGCATTTGGGTGCTGACTGGCCTGGCAGGCGAGCGGGCTGGCACTTGTTGCTGGCCAAGCACAGAGTCCCCGTCCTGATCATTACTCTGTTTCATTCCACTCTGTCATCCTGCTCCGTCGTCAATCTGTTATGTTTTTGTGTTTTATTGTATTTTTTATCCTTTTTTTTTATTATTTAAATAACACTTTGTTTTTGTTTGTCTGTTTTTTACTTTTCTCACTCCGGAGGTAAAATGTGCTTAAGGAAGCAGTATTGGGATGTAGAGATTAATATACGCGTTGCCGGCTGAGTCTTTGCAAGAGTAATAGAATGATTCCGTGAGGACAAAGACAATATGACAGAATGTGTGAAAGGGAAAGCATCTTCAGAGAGAATGATAGATCACAATTCTTATGAATAACAACACACTGAGAAACAGCCACTTGATTTAAACATTCAAATAAATGTGTTTTCTTCAAAAGGCTGTGCTGAATGGGTCGAATTGATACTTAAACTAAGGACAACAGAGAAGCCAGTGAGTACACAAGAAGATCTGAAAGTTGCTAATAACATATACAGTGTAACAAACAATAACCCTGTTACAGATCTCGGCTACAGATTGAAAAGTAAGAAACAATCTGTGGGTTTGATTGGCAGGATTTCCCTCAAGCCTTCACTACCTTATTACTGTAGATGCCTAAGAATGAAATTCATTTTGCAGCGAATTAATTATTTCATATTGGATTGCCAAATCAATAAACTATGGGAGGTTACTAGGGTACAGCCTGGACAAAGTGTTGATAACTTCAAGCTTTCTGGTCCACGAACAACGCTCCTAGCATTTGACAGCAGGGAAAATCCTGCAAACAAAAGCATCTGCTATTATTCAATTCCCAGTTGTGGCATATCTTGACCTGATGAAAGAGAAATGAATAAATCATGCTCCATTAAATGTCATTAGGCCTGTTAGCAAAATCTAATTCTACTAAAGTTCAGCACCGGTTTACAAATTGAATGTAATTGCCCAGAATGCAAATGGGCTGAGCTGTTGTTTGTGTGAATGTGAGACCAAGCGAGAGAAGAGTGAGAGAGAGAGAGAGAGACAGAGAGAGGGAGAAAGAGAGAGAGAGAATGAAAAACAAAATGTGAGAGTCGAGGAAAACCTTTAAGCGCTGCTGTAATGGGCAACACTTACTCCTCGCAGTTTTCATTCAGAAGTCTGAGGGGCTACAACGCCAGGGAATTGTCGATTGTCAAGGCTTTAAAAACTGATGGTTTCATTTGAGGAAAAAAAAAAAAAAAAGAGGAGAGATGGGGGAAATGTAATTACCCAGCGAGAGCTGCGTGGGAGTTTTACTGTTTGATAATTATCCCTTAAAGGCATGCTAAACTTTTCCTTAGCTATCTGTTTAAAACTCCACAGAGACACAGAAGTAGGAGAGAGGTCACCCGGCTTCAGGAGGGAGAGAAAGAAAGAGATGAGATCAATGTGAAGGAGCGTAAGGATCAGATAAGTGCAGACTTGTTGGGCAGCTGAGAATACGAAAGCAAGAGAGAAGTACACTAGGAAATAACACAATACATCACACGACAGCACATCTTAGAGGACAAGTTATTGTCTTGCTAAGTCACAAAAATGTATAGACTTGTAATGGGATCCATAAAAGTAAATGTTGGATTTTTGTGGAAACTGCCTGTCTTTTTTGGGATGAAGCATCAAAGCATGCAACATTTTGGAAATGGATGACTGAAACATTTGATGGGCCACTTTTCATTCCCACAGCTCTCTTTACCATGCCATCTGTCTCTTTTATAGATGTACAAGCACACTCACACACACACACACACACACACACACTTACACACATGCACACCATACACACGTACTGTATTTACCGCAGCTCTACCTTGCTTCACACCCACAAACATGAATACATATGCACACATAAATAGTAAGCCCGGTCTGTGTGCCCAGCTACTGTATTTACCATATCACGGCTTCGCCCATAAAATCTTGCAGTATGAACTAGCAATCTGAAAGCCTGACCTCGTGACACAGCTAAGAATAAAAATACATAGAACAAAACATTCAAATCCAAATGAAAACAAATACGGAAGAAAAAGTCAGAAAGAGTCAAGTCTGTTTACGCCAGACTCTGCCTGACTTTTCAGTGCCCTCCTCTGAAACTCAAACTGGAAACTTTCCAAAAAACCTGTGAAAACACAAGCTGAATATTTGTTAGCTAAAAAACTCCAGTATGTTTTTCACCAGCTGACTGTATGACACGGTATTAGCCGCAAACATCCACGACAGGTGCAAGGTCTCTCCCTTCGTGGGGCTTAAAGGAATGTCACAGTAACCTGGGGCAACTAGTTTTGTGTCACACCAAAGCTTTTCATCGCACTTGAAGCCCCTTCCACGTTTCCCCAAATTCAGTAAGCTCCCCAAAATAAGCTAAATAAGGATCGCCTTGATTTGTTACTGCTGGCATCTTCTGATCTAAGTCCTGGTAATACTCATTTATCTCAGGGGTGTAGTTCAAGCCCCGTGTAAACCCACGTTGCCTCCCTTGTGCACAGAGTCATCAGCTTAACTTCTTTATCAGCTGCATTAATCTTGGTGATACACTCTTTCTAATTAATGGAGGATTGCCCACTGCCATAAATATGAGTGGAGGTGGGTGAGGGAGGCTCCTTGAACTGATGCACACAAATGCACAAACACAAAGACCGACAAGTAGAAACACACACATTCACACAACCAAACTGTGGCGTACACACACCACTTTTGTGTCATTTTCCAATAGTTAGTACCCACGTTATGTATGTGTGCTTAATGTGAATGTGTGTCATTGTCAGTGTCACTGTTAGTGTGTGTGTTTCTTCATTTGCTTGCAGGATGCTGTTCGTTTACGCCAGAGAGCCAATTAGCGTCTCTCAGTTTGACACCCGTCTCGTCAGGACCAGCATGCTCATACATGTTAATTGTTGTCTTTTCACGGCCACTGAGGTTTGGGCTGCCTCATTACAGCAAGAACATCCAACAACCGGGGGGGGCTTATGTGGCAAAATCTCAGAGCCACCCACCCAGACACTGTCACTACCTCCCAGTCACGCCTCCTCTCTCTGTCTTACTCCCTCCCTCCTTCCTTCCCTTAGTTAGTAGGTAACGCCCCTTAGGAATGACCTTCCAGTGAAAGCTGATCTATCTTAATGAGAAAAGTGTGGAAGCCACCACTTAGAAAACAAATGTTGCACACAGGTCATCTGGCAACTATCCAATCCAAAACAGCAGCTAGGAAGTGTTATAAATACTCTCTGAAGAAACAGTGAATATGTTCTGTTACATCGCCACAACTCAGAGATCTTAGTAAGAAAACAACAGATGAGTGCGATCAAGCTGTGCTGATAGCTATGCCCCATATTGGCAGGGAAGACATGCAACATCAGCAGAATACTGCCGGAGTGTAGAGAGAGCAGAGGGGCGCTGGGGAGAAAATATGTTGGGAAAGTAGAGGCAACAATGACAGACTTTAATAGAAGGGAGAAACACATTGCAAAAAAAGGACAAGAACATATGTGGAAGTTGGCAGGAAGAACTGGAAGACAAGTGATAAAAGGGAGATACCCCAAAGGGATGAGAGATGAGGTCAAAGCAAAGTATTAAAGAAGGTTTGCAAATGGATGTAAATCTAGAATTCAGAAAAGAAGGTAAAGGCATAAAGGGGGGAGTGTTCAAAGAGTTCAAATAAGATGAAATAAAGTGAAAAAAATCTGCAGTGAGATCATTTTCCTATCAATGCATTGTAAAGCCTCTCAAGTGACTGTCTGGTAAAAAAGGTAGAACAATGTGTGGAGTCCAAAAGTTAGTCACCTGGACAGCATATAAATGAGAAATGCTTGCATATTACATGGCTGCCATTAGAGCTACAAAAATATGAATGAATATTGGACTTAAGTATTGAAAAGGGTGGTCACAGTTGTTTCGTGGACAAAGTCACTGAAAATGAAATGCCCAAATATGAAGTAGTTTTCTGCCAATCAGGTAAAGTCAAGACAGTCAAAACAAATCAATTGGACAATGACGTTTAAGAAACAGAATACGCAAGCAACAACCAGAGTAATCTGAATTCAAGATGGAACGATCCCAATAGGGAAGCTGCTTCCCCGCATCCTGGACTAAAATAATTCACCTTTTTCAATTTTGAAAATTGTCTTTCAGGGGATGCTGTAAACCACTGCAATGCATATTGGAGGTGATGATCTGACAAAGCCAGAAGGACAACATCATCAGCAAACAGTAGAGATGCCACCTTAATGTCATCCAACTGGACACTTTCCAGACCTCTGCAACATTTTGATATCCTGGGCATAAATATCCCGAAACATAAAAGGTGACAAGGGGCACACCCTTGTTGGAGTGCAGTGCCCACATTCAACGTGCTTGACTTAATGCCAGATGTAGCTTTACCAAATTGCACACAGCAATATTTTTTTGTATATAAACTCAGGCAGCACCTCCTCCAGAGTCCGTGGCCACAAGGCACAAAAGTCACGTAGACTCATTTCCCATGATATCTCATGAGGGAAGAGGAAAAAAGTTTCCGAAAAGAATCAGACCTTTCCACTTGTTTGACAATAAAAACATGATTTGCAGATTAAATTGGATGGAAAGGATTGTGGAATTGGATGCAAAATGAATTTCTAGAATGATTTTGAAGGGATAACTGATGGAACATCCAATTGTTGCCATTAAAGGAGAGAAAGGGGAAAGGAAAGAGAGACATGGAGGAAGAGAGAAAGTCCTAGAGCATTGAGGGGAAGGTCAAAGGAATGCAGGCAGATGTTAGAAGATGTCCCAGAAGTATTCTCTTTGCTGCAGTGAGTAATTCTCTCACACAAAGCAAAGAGGCAGAGAGAGAAAACACAACAATAACAGACACAGACAAGAAATACTCCAATGGAGGCAGAGCCCAGCTATCAATGACGTGCATGTATTTATGTTAATTTGGCTTGCAAATGTAAACACATTTGCATGCATGTTTATATATATGGGCTCAAACATGGGTTACTCACACAAACAGACACAAAAAGCTGTCTCATTTGCATTACGTTATCTTCCTGTCATTGCTCAACTTGCTGTATTCCCAGCCCAGTCAAGGGACTTTGCGAGGATTGCATAAAGACATTTGTTGCCATATCCTTTCACTCTGCTGCTTATAATACAGAACGCGTCTCTCACTGCCTCCAGACTGCCACAGCAACCTACACACACACCTGCAATAGCTATGTCAGTCCACCCAAGGACACTCAGCATGTCAGCTCTGATTAAGCCTGCACTCAGCCTGCAGAATAGAGTTCCTGGGTGGGGAGAGAGGTGCAGTGGGGGGGGGGGGGGAGAAGCGACTTGTGTCCAGTAATAAATCGCTGCAGGCAGCCGGGCTCTTCAGAGCCATGGCCCAGCCGACCCCCAACAGATGCCGGCTGGTTTGGCCTGCCAGTTGTGTCCCGGCCTGTGGGCCAGCACCATCATGAGCGATGGCCGCGGTCCAAAGCAGGGGTCTGCCGCCACAGGCGCAGGTGTAGACATCGTTAACATCCAATAAGAAGAGAGCGAAGCCCTGCGGGTGAGGCAAAGTGATATTGATGGAGGCTCGTCTGCAGTTGCCTGGTTCACTGAGCAAATATGAGAATAAATATGGCCTTTTGCATAGCATGCTCCTTTCATTAATATTAACCAATGGTGCACAAGAGTGTTCATTAACAGCGGTCACTGCGGTTTGACAACCGCCGTCTGTTTGTATTTTTATTTGTGGCCGGTGTTCACTGTTTTACTACGTTCCCTGTCCTCTTTCGAAAGATATAGCCTGTATATGCAAAGCATGATCCAACACATTCTTCTCCTGCCAAGTCAGCAAAGTCAATTATGTTTGTTGTTTGTTTGGAAGTTGGAAGATTATGTGACCATTTGCCAAGCTAGAGACATGATCAGCTGCAAATTAATCCTGCGAGGATTCATATTGTTTTGGCACACATTTTTTTCCCTCTTCATTGTGCTGGGATTGCCAGAAAATTGAGTAGTCGTGTGAAAAACAAGAGCATCTGAGACAAAGCAGCAAAGGATAAACAAGGCTGGATATGAACTAAATGATTTGGTGGTTGGCCAGTTATCCGTCCATGAAGTAGCTTTTCCAGCCATCTAACCTTGTCCAAAAGTCAATCCAATTCTACAAGTGCAGTCTCCTCCTTGTGTTTAAATAATCCTCATGTCAAATACACCAGTCTGACACAAAGCCTCCCTATGCTGCTGCCCAGTTCTCCAACAAGGCCAAACCCCATGATTGTAGGCGCCTTCAGGCCAGTGACAAAGGTGCTGGGTGCCTCATGGGTTAAAGCTTCAAATTCATTTAAGCTCTGACAGATTACATTTGGGCAGTTCAGATTCTCAGGTCAGTAATGACATTTTGTCCAGAAGCAGAACACCCCAAGATAAGTAGTGATTGAACTAGGGCATGAATCAGGCGAACGGAAGTGGAACTATTCTCCTCACAGCGGAACATTCACTTCCCTGCAGATTTTCCTGAATCACCATGATGATCCACACCAGCTGTCTCTCTGTGCCTCAACAGAAGCCTCCTGTGGTGCTCAGGACTCTCTCCCATGAGCTGTTTTGATGGGATTTCCCTTAATCTGCTGTGTTTGAAGATAGCATTGTTGTTGCCACTGACTTCAGTTCAGTGGGTGAGTGATTTAGGTGCCCTGTTGATCTGCTTGGGCTGTTTGCTCGTTTTAGAACCAAAGTGCCGATATGCTTCAGCTAAGCCCCGTGTTTGTACTGTCCAGTACATAAGAACATCCTATTTCCTTTTTATACTTTGAGTGCCAAAGTCTTTAGACAGCTTGGCCTGGCTTGAGAATTGTTGTTGATCTGAGCCTGTAAAGGCCAAAGTGACCTTGTAATGTTGGGCCAAACAACAAATAAAGTTGAATTTCAGGTCTAGCATGGTGAGAGCTCAATATTTATTTCTTTTTTTTTATCATGACTCATGTGGAGTGAATAGTGGGAGGCTGTGTTGTTTGTGTCCGGTGTGGGCTTTTGCATACAATCTATGTGAGATGCTCACAACAGGTGTATGATCATGGGCTCATCATAAAAACTGCTACACCGTTGTTGGCTTTGTTAAAGCATTTCATGCACATATGGGTCACCAGGCGTGGATCATCCAGGTGACCTTCCAGTCCAATCCACCAAGAGAAGCAAATCAGAGTAAGGTTGTGCGTCATCGTTGTCTCCCACCTGTGGCTATCCAGCTAAGGTTGCTGTGGGTGGAGGACACACTAACCTGTTTTCTGCCATGAGGCTGTTGGTTGCAAGAAAATGTTGTTGGCTCCTTGCTACAATCAGCCTGTGTGAAGTGTAGAGCTCATTTCAGTTGCAGAGGGGTCTGTAGCACTATATTCAGGCAGAAAAGGATGTTTGTGGTAAGACTTGTACCGGCCCCTGCCTAGAATATATGAACCCCAAAGATACCTTAGTAGTTTAGTGTAAATTAAAGGAAAAACTACACAGGCGTGGATTGATTGATTGCTTTTGGATACTGATTCTGGCAGGAACCTTTTAAAGTTTGCTACAAGGTTCCACCGCAGACCTCCATAGCCATTCATGATCACCTGATGACCTTGCTTCACCGCGCACATTGTTGCTACATGAATGAGCTTGCTGCTTGGTTTCTCGCTGATTCCTTTCTGTCCAGCACTTATCCCTTCCTAAATTGAGATTCCATTAATAATGAGTAATCATGAGCTGTCATATCTTTGTTCAAGCACCTGTAAACCTTGTCGTGAGGACACCGGAAAACCACAGTGCCTGGAGGACTGTCCTTAACACCTTAAGTGTTTTGGATAATAGAAATTAGTTTGAGAGGGACAAATAATTTGAGAATGTGACATCAAATGATAAAGCATTCATTCTGATTGTATGGTATTTATTCAGCTAGTGTGAAGAAAACATTTTTTCTGTGTCATCCATGATCATCATGATGATATGCAGGAAAATTCAGGAGAACCCATATAGACACATATTTGTTAGTCATCAAAAGCATATGTCAACAAAAGTCCTCATAACCATGTGATGGATGTCAAGAGACACTGATATGTGTGCTAGTTCATGTTCACACACGCATTAATTATCTTTGAGGACCTAATCTTGGATGGCTTTCTAATTAAAAGAGTTATTAAAAAGAACCTTATTGATATAAAAGATGAGGAACTGTCATTTAGTTAATTTATTTATAATGAATTCATATTTTGTAGCATTCTTCTGGCAGCCACTGCCCACATTATATGTTGAAGCTGGTGGAACTCCGTAGGCAGTATCCCTGATGTTCACAGTCTAAGGTCAATTTAGCTGCTAATAAAGATATTTCAGCAACATATAAAACATTGCACCTTCAGAGAAAAGTAATATTTACATCTACCATATCTGCCGTAATGTATGATTATGTCCTTCACACATCCTGATCAATTTGTCTCATTCAAGTTAAATAACAGCAGCAGTATATAGATGTTTCTGGAGGGTCTGATAAATCACTGGCTGAAATTTCATGAGCATCTGCATTTTTTTTGTGTGAGTTTGGAGGTAGTGAGGCTGGCAGGCACACGCTGAGAAGGATGAGTAATGACGCCAAATTGAGAGGCGGAGGAAGTAAACACACTGGGCTGTTGTTTCTATTGGACATTTCACCCTGGGGCTGTCGTCCCAGCTACCCCTTCTTCTAAAATTTATGATGCCTCTGCCTGTACCTCCTACAGCAAAAGCCAAGTAATTCTAAACCAAGAGGCCACAGAAACTGCTCTTTGCATCCTTTAACTTCTGTTTTCATTTCCTCTGACTCTTTGTCTCTCATTTGTTTCTCCCTACCGCCTGGACAGGTATGGACTAAGTGGCTGCTGTCAGTTGAAACAGATTGTTACATGCTGCACACAGAACCATGGGGCACCCTGCCCTAGACAAAGGCCAGCAGAGATGAACACACAGCCCAATTTCCACAACTCACCATTAATGCACATGATGCATGAGCTTACCATAGCTTACATTACACTCTTAAAGCCAGAAAACAGAGTCTAGCCCCTTTATTTTCTGGCCCTTCTTATACCTCTAGGTCAAGCTACAGAGCTGGCCCATGGCCCAAGTCTCAGGGATGAAGCTAAGCCTGGGCATATCCCCAGCCAGGCCGCCTGCCAGCAGGCTCCACAATCCGTACCAGTGGATGGAGAGCTTTCTGCCTCCTGCACTGTCCCGACCATATTTTTTCTTGGATTTAAAGGTTATCTGCAGCCATCCTGTCTGGGGCCTCTGGCGAGAGTTGGAGAGAGCAGCTGGCTCGCCACAGGTGTGAACCCTGCCGATAAGCGAAGGAAAGCCAGGAGAGGTGGCAATGGGTGAGGGGCGGGGCGGAGGGTGGCAAAGAGATATGGACGTCCATCGTGGCCCGAGACCTACCTTCATTCACAATATTGTACACGAATGGTGTGCTCCTGGGATGAGAAAACAAAAAGGCCTGCTCTGCATATCTAAACCATATAGCTGCAGTGTTCCCCGGTCAGCAAAGCTGCTTTTTTTTTTTAAGGAGAGCCAGAAACAGAAATGAAGGAACCAAGCAAGAGTGGTAGTGGTGCTGCTAAGCGAGAGACTGTATATGTTGCATGCATGATAAAGTATTCATCATGTAGCATTTTAGAGAACAGCGAACATGAACTTGGGCTCAAAATGTTTTTTTAAAGAGGTATACTAACGTGACGGATTAGGATCAGGGATATAATCTGTTCTTTCCGCTTAACAAAGTGAAAACACAGCCAAGGCTGGGACACAGTGGCCGATCCCAGAGCTCACTAGCTCACTTTCAGTGTGTGTAGCTCCTCCATTAATAACTAATAGATGGAACATTAGGGGGAAATGGTGAGTATATCTTGAGGGCTTACATTAGCTGGGCGTACAGCATCTCCTTATCTGTGTGTAGGACGAGAGAGAGAGAGAGAGGGGATGTGTCGTCCTCTCTTTGACTTTCTTCCTCCATTAACTGCCCTGGGAGGATAATTCGAGTGCTACTAAAAGTGCACAGAAACAGCACAGATGTATGCAGACTGCTGAGCACAAGCACATGCACATGCATCCAGCCATGCAAGAGTGCAACCATTGAGTACCTATTGATGTTCTCTATGTGCATGTGATGTATGGCATTACCATATATGCAAATAACACATGTGGATGACTACATCCATGTACATACATATACGTGCATGCACACACATATTGTGCATAAATAATGCATGACCAGAACTGTCAAGAATCATAGCACCACATCATCTGCATACATGGAAACTAGTTAGATGTTGTGTGCTGCCATTGTGATATTAATTCTAATTCCAACCAGCAGTTATATTGAATGCCTTGTATCCAGTTTGAGTGTTGATGCTTTGTACTCAGTATATCAATATCAACAGTAGCTGCAAGATAATATCCAGGCTGCCTTACCCATTACCCACATGATGAAATGCATTACTGTTCAATAGTCCTGTTCTATAACACACATTCAAAGTGGAAATAACGTCATTGATGTACTGTAAGTTCAATTCCATATTTTTTCTCACTAATGAAAAACAAATCTATCTTCTTAAAGTTTCAGTTTGTCCCACTGTCATGTTATTTCAAAGTAATTTAAGACTCCAAATTGAATACTAAAAGTGAGGGTTAAAGATGGCATCGAAAGCTCCAGAGAAATGAACGAAATGAACAATATATTTGCATTGCAATTATGTTTCATTTACATAAGTAGAAGAGTAATAAAATGAAGAGCTTTTCATTTGCATACATACACAAATGTTTCCTAAAACATCACCTATCAAGGGATGTACTAAGAGGGGCGAGAGTGCTGCGTGACAGGAAATAAAAATGATTCTTAAATCAACTCTTTTTTTTACACCGAGTGGAGGATTTATGCAGCATCAGGAGAGCTACTACTGCTTTTTGGTAGGGAATGTGCGTAATTATCATAATAACTAATGATGATTCATGGATTGTTTTTCAAAGATCGGTGATGCACAAAGATTGTGTTGTGGCTGTTGGGGGAGGGTGGGGGGTTGCCCCTGCGCACTCAACCCATTTTCTGAAACACAACACTTACAGTAAGCCAAACACGTATGTATACACACACACACACACACACACACACACAGAAAGAGAACCACTCTTCTATATCTCTGGCTAATTTCAGACTCTAGCTACACAAACATCATTAATCAAGCTGACTAAGATTAGTCACTGGCAAGCTCCCCTACCTGTTTATTATAATTAAATCGATGTACATGTCATTGCAGCCGTGGATCCCAACTACAGCAGAGGTGGTTACACACCAGAAAAGATGGTCGAAAAACAAAGAAAACCAAGAGAAAACTAGAAAATACAGAGCAGGAGAAATAAGTGATGGAGGTGAATTTAAGGCGTGGGCAGAATTGGATACAAGTTAAGGCTTGCAGATTGGAGACAGAGGTGAAAGGCACCTTTTGTTGTTCTGTACTTTAAAAGATAACCTCTGCTAAATCCGCAAGAAGGCTCTGTGTGGAAAGCTTCTATTCAGTGGAGTTCAGATTGTGTAACCTACCCATTCACAGTCTCACAGCACAGCAGAAAACATCTTACAAAAGAAAGGAGACCTGATGGAAACGCAAGCTGGAGGCCTCCCCCCTCCCACCCCTCTCAAAAAAAAAAAAAAAAACTCTTTTCAGAAGCTAAGCAATGAAAAAGGCAGACCAGACACATTTAAGCAAACACTCCCCTGTGTGAGTTCTGCAGGCCGACTGAAACCTTAGTTTGTGTATTTCTTTCCCTGTATTTTCTTTCTCACGCTGTGTCTGGGGTCCTCTTGATGACTGTCAGGAAATAAAATTGTCCAGTACATTGGCTTTGCTCAAGAAATCACTGTGTGCTCAGTGTTATATGAGTAGATGGAGAGCGCCGCTCCAATATATACACCTCTCTTTACATATCCAAGAAAGGTGCAGAATGGTGAGGTAAGAGAAGCTGCGTGAGTGGGCAGGCATGCAGGAAGGCAGATATTTGATTTGTGCCTATACTGATACTGGGGGGTGAGCACACACAAGAGATAAAGGGGGTGAGCCACTAAAACTTTTTTTTTTGTGGATAACGTGACATGGTAATGGCTCATAAAGGGAAAGTAAATTGGGAGACTGAGGTTTACGACCGTAGTGGATTGGGTGGTAGAGGGCCAGGGGAAGGAGCAGCAGGATGACAGTGTGCTGGGACTCATATCTGGGTTGCACATATGGATACCAGGCTTGCCATAAAGTCTTTTTGTCAGGGGGTAAACTCTTTTCTGCCATAAAACGCCTTTTCTGTCAGGGAGTTTGATAACCGGTCCTGAGTGTTTTATGTTCAGGAAACTGTGGGTATATTCTCCAAAATCTGCTCATGTTACGGCAATGAACAATGACTACAGATGTGACAATATATCTGTTTTAATGTACACTTTAATCATATTTAGGGGATAAAAACAGATACAAAACTATAGATCAATTTAACTTTGATGATCTGAATATTCCCCTCTCAGTTACAGTTCCAACAAGAATCGAGCACATGTATTGAAACTAAGCATATGGCGAAATCGGACTGCAGATAAAGTGGCTGGAATGACTGGCATTTGAATGGAGCAAAGTGAGAGGTGAACCAACGGCGCGGTGAATAAAACATGAGGGGAGCGATAGGGCCGCACCAACCAAAATGAGACAGCTATGTCTTTGTACTGCATCAACCCTTGACCTTGTCGTCAAATTGGTTGACATCACACACACGCACACACACACACATGTGGCCGCAGCATGCAAGTGTAGTGAGGCTTGTGATTAGATGGGCTCCCATTTACACTGCTGGTGGAAGCGTAGCGCTTTATTTCTAAAAATGAATACCACATTTCCCTTCAGGTGTTGTTGCAAAGAGGATGTGAGTGTTTGTGCTCTCTCTGTGGAGTTGGTATGTGTGTGCAATTGCTTTGATAAATAAGACAGATAGAAGCCAAAGAGCACCTTTTGCACACTATAAATGGTTTCTGTCTCGTGTTGTTAAGCAATGCAGGTGATGTCTTGGTAAGAATGCAAATACAGTGCAACAGCCAGCATAGGCAGCCAGTCTTCTTAGTGGTGTTCTCATTTGTTCACAGTAATTATAATAACTGCTACATGTAATACCTTTCCAATGACAAATTAAAATGTCATCACTGCATCCAGGTCGGATACAGGCAAAAATACTACTGGAAAGAGACAGAATCTCATTTGAGGAATGGTGACTCCAGTTTGGCCGGGCAACTGGTGATACAATCCATACGAGAGAGGAATATGGCTGTCTAACCTCTCCACAGGCCAACAGGGAACAAAGACAGGAACCAATCACTAAAATTAGAGGAAAATAGTTGACAGCAAACTGCTCTGAATGGTTTATTTTACACTCACTGTCTCAATATTTAGAGGGCAGGTTCAGTTCAGATTCAATCTGCAGAGAGAAACAGCGATGGTCCTGAGGTAATGGACCCCCCGTGGACAGTCAAGAGGGCTCACAGGAGAATATGCTTTCTGCTTTCAATTAAATACTGCCAAGTGAAGCTTCGTGTGCACATTCCAAGCTCTGGGCGTTGTATGTGGGCCCTTGGCAGGCAGGCTCAGTTGCACCCAGCCCATGATCAAGAGGCCAAGCTCTGCCATAGAATACCACAGAAGCAGGCTTGGCTGGAGCTCCTGAATCTAACTCTAGGAAGTGGAAAGCCTGTCCAAGGCTGTAAGTGTTACAAGCTTTTCTTAATGCCAGCATCCATACACATGCCACGGCTGCGGTATTGGAGTTAATCAGATGCTGCTTCGGAGGGGATGATGAGTCATGTGCTTTGTGAATGTTTGAAGAGGGAAGTTCTCAGGTCAAAGTAGGTCATGGGGTAAATGGCTGTGTATTTTATCTTATGGGCACTAGGAGTGGATCCCTTATGTAGCTATATGCTCATGGGTTGCTGATGTCAGCTCATTAGTGTTGCTACCTTCACAAAGTCATCAGTCCATGTAGGTGCAGCAGTGCTCATTGGTTTTACAGGCGGCTGAATGGAACAGAGGCATATGATGATGCAGTACTAGACAATTTTACAATTATTAAAGTAAATAAAAGTCTTTAGAAATTGGCAATCACTCTCTCGTTTCCTACAAGTGCTTCCATACATCTTTTGAGGAGAAAGAACATATTGTGAATCATATGCTACGGCCTTTTCAGTCAGAGGATTTCAATAAAACTCACACATCTGGGAGATTTGAGACCGACATGTTCGAAAACGCTCTCTACCGCCATCACCCAAACATGAAATGAGGGGATTTCTTTCAAGAAGATTGTGTCTCTTCCCTCCAGTAGGGTTACAAAGACTTGTAGAATCTATATCAAGGAGAGCTGAAGCTAGATTGGCAGCTCGTGATGGCCCTACTCCCCAGTGTTCCTCTGGTAGATGCAATTGTACATTATATAGGAAAGGTTATGTGCTGTACCTATCTCAAGACTGCTACAGTAAAAAAAACGGCTATATTGTATCACTTCAATTGTGTCTCTCATAACCATTTGAAAACTTCACTTTTTCTTTTGCAGTATCGTGCAAAACTGAATAAATCTGATCAGACATGAGCTGGGTGGCTATACAAGAGCTCTTGGGTTTTCTGCATAGAACACAGTCTGATTTATTTCTCTATTTTTATACTTGTTAATTGGATTGCGATTCCAAGCATACATTCAGAGGTAACCTTTTAGCCTGTAATAAGGTTAGGACAATGTTGGTCTTCAGAACGAAAGGCTTAAATAAGAACAAGATCTGCTGCCAGGTTTGAAGTCAAGGAGGTGGGAGCTACCGAGAGAAAATCATGACACACTTTCTCAAGAGCGCTGGAGAGAGAGAGAAAGAGAGAGAGAGAGAGAGAGAGAGAGAAATTGAGTGAGTGCAAAAGCGGTGGCTCTCATTCTGTAATGGAACGCCGTGGTGGGTGGCTTGCCACACGTTGTACTGGTTGCCTGGAGCACCATGGCAACAGGGAGAGAGAAGGATTGAGGGAGGTGGAGGTTCAAGGACTTCACTTGTTCCAGCAACATTTTAATTACTTTGGGTGCCGGCGTTTAGTGAAACAGATGCATTCTGGAGATCCGGCAACAACTGGGAGAAACCCCATGAGAATGTGGTCCTTAAGTATTTTGCTTTCGTTTTTGTTTTTTAACCTACCTCCTCCTCTCATATTTGTGAAATTACTATAACAATTGGATATACAGAAGGAGGCTGATAACAAGAGAGGGAGACAGAGATGGGGAGAAGGAGAAGAGAGAAAAAGCAAGAGTGTAAGAAAGACAAATGAGGAGGGAGATGAAGCAAAATGAACACAGATAGAGATCGACAGTATGGGAGATACAAGCTGTTTGAAGAAAGAGGTTGGTAAGAGATATGAGGAGAAAGGACCAAGGGAAAAAGGATTGGGAGGGATTTGTAAGGATATAAAAGCTTCAGTATTCCCCTTTTAGATACACACACATCTAAAGAGAGGCAGAAAGTAATTATTTGGAGGATGCAAGAGTTTTGCTTTGTCTGGCAGCTAGCAGGGACGTGAACATATACAGTGTCAACATTTGCAACATGACTAAATGCATATCTACATCTGCATGTGTATTTTTGTACATCTGTTTGCGCATGTAGATCTGTGTGTGAGAATATAGCAACGAAAGCGGATTTTTTTTCTCCTGATGCCATGCCTAACACGATCAGCACTCATTAAGAGCTCTCCAGAGCCCAGGCACCTCACAGACAGAAACCCTCTCCAAAAGACAACCCCCGAACCCAGTAAACACACACGGCTTCCTGCCTGTAAGCCTCTTCTCCAGTGTAAACAAACTGGCATCCACTTGAAGCACTGGCAATGTTATTTACATAGAAATGTAATCCAAATAAAAAAAAAAAAATTAAAAAATGCATCACATGGTTCTTCCTGGCTCCTTAAAAAAAGTTTTATTTTCTCCTCTTCATATGATATTAAACAGAAAATGTGCAATATAGTTTGTAAATTATTTTTTTTTTTCCTTTTAGCATACAGCATAACCGCTGCCTTGAAGAGGAAATCTGCCATCATTCATTAATCCCCTTGTCATCATTTATTTTTGTAATTTTGTATCTGTATCAGATTATACTACCACTATTTTTTGATCAGATTTTTCTCATCCTGTTACACACTTTATAAATGATTACTGCCCAAACCGGTCCACCGGTGGATATTCCTACATCATAATCATCCAGGGAATATCAGCGTACCTTAAACTCCCCAATTCATTTTGTCACATACAATACTTTTCAGTCTGGTTAAGGGTGGTATAAGCAGCAAATAAAAAAATAAATTAATAAATAAAACATCAGGAAGGAGCAATTCGCTTCGTTCCACTGGAGGAAGGTTGCTATTTTTCATCCTAATGCTAAAGTATGATCATAAGAGGTCATACGTGCGGATCTCGTGTGCATAGACATGACTGATAATGCGCTACGACAAGCTAATCCATTACATCTATGGACGTTACAACTGATGCAGTGCTGTAATCTGCTGCAAGATATGAGGCGACGGAGCACATCGGGGGTATACAATTGTCCTTGTCCGCGACATGTTTCTGTCACAGCACGGGCATGGAAGTATTTAGGTCCCTAGGGATACACTCAGGGATGAGAGCGGCCTGTGGCGCTCCCTTTGTTGCCTGTAATGGATTATTTCATACAAACATGCAATTGGACTGTGTTACTGATGGATAGCGGCCATTGTTATGGTAAAGTCACTCTATCGCCTTCAATGGGTTCCCTATTAATCTCAGTCAAGTCTGTGGTGCCATTGTGCAAAATTCCCCATTAAACCGTACCACCTTGACTACAATGGATGTGTCAGTGAGGCACCTTCCACACTCTTCGGAAGAAGGCAAGAAAATTGAATGTTTTCCTAACAGATTACATGGATTAATGGGTGTATTTCTGAACCTGTAGAACGTTAGGGAAAGAAAAGACGGCAGTGTGTCTCATTTGTAATTGTATGAATGGTTTTTATTTGGATGGTGGATTGTCTCCAGGCGCAGGTTAAAGGTAACTAACCCCATTTCCTCAGTGAGAGTGAACCTGGCTGACCTGCTGTGTTAAACGACATCGGCCTGTGACCCTGGATTGAAAGACGCTGATGGATGGAGATAGAGGAGGAGAAGACAGATTGACAAGAGGAGAAAGTCTGAGAGAGAAAAGGCGAAAAGGAAAAAGAACGACAGAGCAAGAAAGGTCATCTACAGAAGCACAGTCTGCTATTGTCCACTGTTACATCGCTGTGTGACATTTTTTTCCCCTCTCAGGCTCTGTCGCTCTCATTTTCCTCTTGCCTTATCTCCCATTCTTGTTCACATTCTCTCTTTCCCTGTCTGTCAATTTGTGAAGGCCCCACATCATTACTGTCAGAAATCACACCGCGGTACACCAATACAAAAGCCACACGCACAATATCACATATAGAGGCACACACACTCGTACAGTACTTTCCGCCCACTCATGTGTTGAAAGAGAATGACTTTTTTCTCTGACTGGGTTCTGACACTCAGCAGTAAGCTTGTCCCACTGGAATCCAGAGTGAGGCAGACAAGCAGTATGAACTCAGAAGAACTGGAGTCTTTGATTTTCCTGTCAGACACTTTTAGCCCTGTGTCCCCTCCAAAAAACGCTTTATCTCCATCTTCATCTGATTGTGTCATTGTCGCCTCGCTGTTTTGGTGCGCATACGAGCTCATTGCTGTGTCTATGCTCACACATACTGCAGATATTATCACAATCATGTGCATACTGAGACATTAGCATCCCAGATCGCTGTATGATCTCAGAGACCTTTGGCACACTTCATTGCACAGGCATTTGTTTAAAAGACCATAACGCAATCAGCTCAAATTTGATTGTGAAGGAGGGACAAGAGAGACTGAGAGAGAACATTCAAGATCATTTAACTGCAGGGTTCGATGAGAAGCTAAAACCCAAAAGCCTCTCAGAGTCAGAGAGGCAGGTGATTAAACCCTGTCATCAAATCTCACACCTCCTTTTCAAGCCACAGGAAGCGGCTGGAGAGCTCTGATTAGCATCGATGACACTCCACCCCATCCATCTGATCCCCTGTAAGAGGCTGTTAAACCCAAATGGGTTCCCTCGTTAAAACTGGTGTCAAGTAAATAATAGATCTTTTTATCTATAGGTGGGGGGACTGGATAAACATAAAAGCTACCTTATCAAATCAGAAAGGTGAACAGTTAAAAGGTCCTCTAATCAGATCTGGCAGTGATTCCGCTCATATACTTCTCAGCAAGTCATGGAGCAGCTCTGGCCCAACGGCGGTACGGGGTGTCGCCTTGAAGTGGAGAAGCTTACTACTGTATGTGTATCAACCAAGGCAATAAGTCTGAGTCATTGAAGAGCACTGACGTTTTACATTTTAGTAATTTAGATAATGTCCATGCGCTGATAGATTACACTGTGACCCAGCCGATCTTGGTGTTTCTTGTTTAACCAGTAATCAGTTAATTATATGAAGCTCAGCAGCCTGGTATGATATGCACAAGATAAATGTAGCTTAGTTTGAATGTAATGTGGGCGTTCCATGATAATTTATTTTAATAGCATTGAATCATACAAGCTAGTTAGCTACGTAAACACATTTACACCCCAATTCATTATTAACTGTTGATATGGCAGAACAGTTAGAAAGACTGGACTAATTACATTAATGGCAATGTTAAGGTTGCTCAATCCTGTACCGCTGAAAGGGTTGCAACAAACTGTAAACCTACAGTGACGACATCCATTGGTTTGTGTTTTGAAGCCTAGAGTTTGGCAATAATCCATCTTGCTAGGCGCCTCAGGCTATGTGAATGTGTCCAAACATTGGGGTTACCGACCAATCAGCAATGGAATAAGCTACAGACATGGGTGTGTTTGCTTAAAAACAACAATGGCAACTGCTGATAAGGTTAGCGTAGATGCTGCTAGCATCAGTTGCATCAGAACTAGAGTATTTCTTCATTAAAATAAGAGCAAAGTTTGGCATTGAAGGGTTTTGTTGATGGAAAGATGCTTCTTTCCTTCTTTTCATCTAACTGGCTTCAGTTACTCCTGAACCCCACTGCACACGTCTCTGGCACGTCGCATACGCGCCACGGTTTTGGTCCATCCTGCACGCGACTTCAAACCCCAGCGGGAGCGTTTCAGAAGCGGAGCATTAAGCCCGCCAAACTTTGTTTACTTGCTCAGATTTGGCCATTTTCCCGGTGTATGTTCTCTAAACATGCTTCTACATGTGTAAATATGCTACGTAGTTAATTAGTTTCGCTTTTGTCTGTTTTTCCAGTTTCTACCAACAACTTCCCAGATGGTTACGTGTAACAAACCATGTGGCACAGTCAGGCTGGGTTGCTACCCCGTTTACACCAGACATTATTAATGTCTGCATTTTTTGTTAAGCGGTGGGCTATTTACCAATTTGTTGATTAAAAGTGAAGTATGGTCTGTTGCAGCAACTGCTGCTTGGACTACACAAGGGCAGAACATTGATTATGTTGCATTCACAGGATGCACAGGTTGATTAACTGTAACATAAACATTTTTCTGTTAAGGTGCACTTTGGCAGTATTTTTACATCAAGATTAAAGGGATGTTTATGTGGTTATTAATCATGACCGTAGTTCTGATCACCTTTATAAAAAAATAAAAATCATATGTTAACTTGTTCACACGTGATACAACTGCTTTATTCTTTTAAAACAATATCCTATTGTTCGTCTTATGCTTCATAAGTAGTCAGCAGTATTTTGCCCTTGCATATCTGAATACTGCAGTATATGAAACTTCACTCTGCGACAACATTTTGATAGCAGTCAAAGGGCTTTCATTGCAGATGGACACCCTATTGTGTAACATTATGCCCACAAAAGACTAATGCTAATGTTTGAAGCTGATGTATGAGCTTTGCTAAATGTTGTCAAGCGACTGTCAAATGCACACACATACACAGAGCAGTGGCACTTTTGCACCACTGCAGAGGATGACGACATTCAGAGACACCCGCTGCAGCGATGTGCGGCCCCCAGGGCTCCAGCTAAGCTGGTGTCTCAGACACACACAACCCATAACTCTGCCTCGCTGATAGCAGGCCTGGGGATTGTCTCTACTACCATGGTTCACCCTCCCCTTCCCCCCTTTCCTTTTCCCCACCCGCCTCGTCCCTCTCCAATACCCTGTCCCACCGGAGTCGTAAATCGCTCCAGTAGCGTCCGCCAAGAGCAATGAAGCTGACACGTGAGGACTTGCACACACATGCATGCAGTTACACTTGTTCACACACAGTCAAACATGCTAGTACATATGAATTCATGGATGCAGCAACCCAAACTGAATTAAACCCCCCAAAACGCCTGATGATTACTACAAAATCTCCACAAGTAAAGTGAGAGATGAGATTTGTTGGAGCTAATACTATTGGGCAGGTTGCTAATGTACTAGCAAACCTAGTTATTAGTGCTTTAAAAGAGATGGGGTAGAGAGATGGGAATGAAAGGTGGGGGCTGAGACAGACACACTGACAAATGAAGAAAGTGAGGGAGAAGCTCATTAAGCTACAGTGGTGGAGGGAATAGCAAATAAAAAGCAAAAAGGATGATCACGAGAGAGCGAGGAAAGAAAGAGAAAAATAGATGAGAGCAGAGACTGAGGAAGAAAAGGAGATAAGCGAGGGAGGATGAGAATAGGGGAGGAAGGGAATTGGGAGATGTTTTGAAATGTGGAAAGAGAGTTGCAGTACAGTTATTGCAATCCTTGCCTTTCACATAAACCTGTCTTGATGTCAGAATACCACTGAGTGCAACATATGAAATTTTACCCATTCATGCTCATTTGGTTGAGGCATCTTGGCTGTTAGTTGTTTTTATTCTGTCAAGCTTCATTCAGAGTAGTAGCAGTCTTTACTGTTTTTTTCTTACCACTCCTCTCTGTGCCACTATGAGTCTCACAGGGTGGCTGACATTCAGCTGTGGAGTCACTTTAGTGTTGGACTAGGGAAAAACAGCCGTATCCTATAACAGGTATTACTTTGCACATCACTCTTGCTTCAGTGCCAATGACTGGAAAATAAACCACTCCACTGAGTTGCACACAGCCCGTCATCCATTTGCTGGCAAGCGCCAGGTACAAGCCAAAGTGGCTGTAGAGCAAAACGGTGAAGATACTTTAAAGCAAACTGAGATTAGGTAAAGGTAAATCTGGAGTTGAAAGCGATACTAGTTTACAGAGAAGAAGGAGGGTTATGTAGAGCCAAGGTTGGTCTTTTTTGGAAACATTTAAAGACCTTCTCTGTGCCAGCTGTACTCATTTCTTATGTCTTAACCGTGAATTTAAATGTTTTGCTATTTGACCCCCATAATGGAAGCTACAGGCCCTAACCAAGGACAAAAATGCTTCTCGGCACATCGCGTTCTTAATCATCCTACTGCTCATTGCCCTGAGAGACTTATGACTTTCCCCTTTCCAAAATGTCTGACAGTAGCCCATTAACAATTAAGAAACACGGTTCACAGCATTTCCAATGGCAGAGAAAAGACAAACCTCAACATATATACTCAGGTATTGAACTAGAATCAGATTTTAACACTATTCTTAAATTGTAATTAATCCACTGAGTACAGTTAATTATTTAACACTGAACAGGTTGAAAGTATTAAATACTAAAGGAAGCCTGCTATGACATTCATACACACAGCAATATGTTGTAATATGAATTGTCATATTGATGTTGTAACATTACAGAACAACAACAAACAAAACTGATACATTGCAGCGCTCTCAAATTTACAGTGACTTAAATGTTTTTTTCACTCCATCATTGAATATTTGATGCATTATAGCTTTTTATTGGCCAATGAATCACACAGAAAATATATTTGTAGGTAAGTAAAATTAAATAAGTACATTTTTAACAACCTGAATCCCATAAAGCTTAGTTGAGATTGAAATCTACCTTGAAATATTGCTCATGGGAGTGTGAGCTGCGTCCTTTCCTGTCCAATATGTTTATTGGCAATATCTGACTGCCTTCAGCACCTTTATAATTCATTATGCCATGATTAAGCTTGCCAGAAAATATTAAAGTCTCAATTACTTTATTAGCTTTTACTGCGGAATAAAAAAAAAGAAGAGATTTCAACGTAACATCCCCGAGGAGTGCACATACTATAGAGCAACCTGATCATGCTTTGACCATTGAGGCCTGTCATTAATCCCAAACAGATTTCAGATTATCTGTTGAATTCCTCCCAATGAATGCCCGAGAGGAGAGACTGACACAAAGGGTTACACCCTTATGATGATTTGTACAATTCAAACAATATACAGTTGTGTGTATATATTGCATTGCATTGTTTATTTGTTTAAATCACACACGTCACCTTTAAGTCCGGTAATTGGCACAGGCGGTGTGGTTCTGGTCGCACCTTATTTTTACCTGTGCACTTGGTGGCGGGAGTTTTGGCCAAAGAGATTGACAGGCTCCGGTATTTTCTGTTGACCGTGTCACTATTTATTATAACGTTCCACTTATTATCACATTACGTGTCATATCGTATAGTTTAGTTCGTCACGTTATGTAAAGTTTCAGTTTGTTGTTACTATCTTGGTTACTATTTCGGTAACGCATCACAGCAGGACCTCTTACTGGCCGTTTTAATGGTAAGTTGCTGCTACAGAGACTATAAAGACATGCAGAAGATTCTTAGGGAAAGAGATCAGACTGGTAGTGTGATGCATCCAGGAAGAGTGTGGCCATTTGGAACAAGTATAAACACTTACACCTTTAGAAGAAGTCTGGCAACGTGGATTTGATACATTTTGCTCGAAATTATTCTTCTATCAGGATGAAAAAACAAGTAAAACTTGATTTTGTTGTAAATCAAAATCTACCTGACTCTCAAATAATACAACACTGACCTTGACCAGCACAGCAATCTTTTGCTGACTGAAGCTAACTTCACAGGAAATTCCTCACTTGTCTATTTCAGCTCATATCAACAGTACAGTACTTCAAGGAAATCCATCCAGTAAATATTCACTTCTACTGAAGAATCTCTTCAACAAACTTCAGCAGGCAAAAAAGAGCAGCTTCTCTGGAGGACTGTTCACCATCAAGGTAATGAAAATACTAATGAAGCAGTAAACAAACAATAAATACAGTCAATTATCAAATGTGATTGTATAATTGGAATGTCGCGCTGACATTTTCTTTATGCATATTTAGAAATATTATACAAAGGCTTTTTGGTTCCCAGTTTTCGCAGGTCTTCTTGTTATGAACTGTGTGTGTGCTGCCTGTGAGTCCTCAGAGTACAAAGCATTCAGTCAACCACACAAATTCTAATATCATCAGCATGCTGTGAATTCCTGCCAAGGACCACAGACAGACAACACTGAGGCAGGATGAAACCTGTTAACCCATGTTTATTTACTAATTTATTCTTCGATACCCAACGTGACTCAACTCTAATTTACATTTCCAGTAGAACAACAATTTCTCTCCAAAGTAATGCAATCTATTAAAACATCCCAGCGAGGGCCAGTTTTGAGCTCACCGAGACATCCGTTATTGAAAACAACATCCAAAGCTGCAGTGGCCATTGATCAAAATGGCACTGTTATTTACTACCAGCTGGAACTTGAATCTGTCACAAGTCACGAAACAAAAAGGAAACACAAAATCCGATCAGTCAGCATCAAATAGATTATTAGGATGAATCATTATCATGCATACACGTGTTGTGCATTGACAAACTGGTAATCCCCATAAGCCAAAAAGATGGTAGCATATAAGAATTGGTAAAGTACAGAATCTGTGATGTCAAATGCTATAGTATTATTCTCAGATGCTATATAGTGGAAGCAATGAATGAGTATAAAATCCTAACTGCCTGTAAGATTTACTTGGTCATGGTTGGGCTGGCGTTTAAAAAGAGTCTTAAAAGACAGGGTTCAGGGAAAGTGTCAGGATTCCATTTTAGATTATTCAACTGAATCCACAGTCCCCTCCTTTTCGGCTTTCTTCCACCACTCTCACCGTTCTCTCTTTCCATTATGCAAACTTATTCTTTGATCTCAAACAGTGAAAGGTGGCTTTATCTTAGAACAACAGAGAGACAGACGATCAGAGACTTAGTAGACCTCAGAGAAATCTGGATTAAAATAGAAAGATAGAGGCGTGGTGGAATGGGTTAGATACAGTAACCAAAAGAAATAAATAAAATAAAATTTGTCAGCTCTTGAAGGAGGGAAAAAACAGAGTATGATGCACACTAAAAACACCATATTTAATAAGCTTTTCCACACCTTTAGTTTCCTGTCCTTTTGAAGACTATTACAGTTTAATACATTGCAATACAATCAATACAATACAATACAATCAAAAAGATGCCACTAAATCTTTCACACCGGACCTTTAAAGTTTTATTTCAGACATTAGGAAATGTGCAAGTGTAATAGTCATTCTTCTTGTAGCTCTGGTTTTGGTTTCCACCAACTTCTGATCTGATCAGACAATATCTGGTTCTTCAGCTGCTAAATGCTCTATGTTCACTCGCTAGTCACATACTTTGTTTCTCTTTCATTTAGTGCTGGTCAGGTAGTGCTCAATTTTAAAATTTTCTTCAATTGTAGACAGCTAGAGCTGAAAATGACGCTATGAGCCGAGACAATGAACCAAAACAGTAAAGCCAGAAAACCAAAACAATGAGCTGAAAGACGCTAAAATTCCTGGTAGCAATAAAGTGGCACTGTAGAGTCAGGGGATAGTTCTCTGCAGGTTCATCAATAGCACCACTAAATATTGATCAGGTTTTTGCTTCATTGCCTGATCAAAATACATATACATACTGTATTTGTTCAGACTGGCTGAAAATGTACCATTATGCGGGGCGAAAACTGAGAAATACTTTATTAGGTTTTTATTGGTATTTATTTTCATATATCAATATTATGTCCGCATTAAAGTTTTTCATCCAGTTGCTTTAGCATCAAATGCTACTAGCATTAATCTAATTAAAACATAATTGAATTGAATCTGACTGAAATTGAATTGAACACAGAGATTTACAGAGACAGAGAAAAGAGATAGAGAAACTAAAGGCTAAGGATTTTTCAAAGCAGAGGACAGCGAGATTGCCCTTGCAGTAGGACCACCTTATCAATTTGATTAGAGTGTGAAAGGACACTTAAGATCTCAATTGCCAGCACATTAGTAGTCTACTCAGCCCCCTGCCTCAGAATCCAATGGCTAATGTTTGGGGTAGTGGGGGAGCTTGAAAAGATTATTTGATTTCACTTAGATATGCCCCTGCATGTGAAATCAAATAGCGATTAGATAATGTGTGTGCTAAATATGAAAGGGCCTGCTTCATTTGAAACACTGATTTGCATTTCAAATGTTTTTTGCCAGGCCAGAAACACAACAGTCAGTTCTACAATATAAAAAAGCACTCAAATGCCAAGACCTATTAGATGACAAAGATTAAAATATTTCTGCCACTGATGTAGATTAAACTTTCTAGAGCCCTTAAAAACTGTTTAAAAAGACAAGCTGAGATGTAGATATATCAGATAAAGTTTTCTTATTCCCCCCTGCTTCTGGTCAAAGAGTGCAGCAGTAGGCAAAAAGTGATAATAATTCAGTCTGCAAAAAAGGATTGACGGGCTGAGCTGATTCCTATTAGACCTACTTTATGTTCAGCTTGAGAGAAGAGAAGAGAAGAGAAGAGAAGAGAAGAGAAGAGAAGAGAAGAGAAGAGAAGAGAAGAGGGTGGGCATCAAAAGCCAAGTTATTTTCACTTTGTTTCTTTTATCCTTTGTGCAACTTTTCAGCCCTGTTTTTCAGACGAAGACAATCTTATTTGGGAGAAAGTAAGCTCCTAGTAAGCTCCTAGCAGGACAATGACGTGGAGGAAAGACCATCACATTGCTTACCAAGCCAGCTATTGTTGAAGTTTAAAAACTAAAATGTACATTGGCCTTATATTCTACACACATAAAATACATCCCCTGTTTTGAAGACAGGAGACACTCAAACCACCTTCCAGTGAAGCTGTGCGAGCGTGTTCATGCTGTATACACACAGAATCAGTGGCTCCACACTCTTGAGTTGCATACTGCATTGCCTTGACATTCTGTAACTCATTCATCCGCGAAAAAAGTCATCCGGCAGTCAAAACCTCATTAAACTCCTACCTCGTTGACGTGAATAAGGGACTGTCTAAAGTCAGAGAAGAGGCAATTGGATTTGATCTGTCATTTTCCAGTAAATACGTTCATTCAAGGCCCGTGGATTGCTTCAGCTGTGGTGCTCATCACATTCAATTCTTTAGCCCTGGATCCAATTTTCAGAAAACTTATTGGTGAACCAAAATAGCAATGGAGCTTTTTGACTGCAGATCTCCTGGTTAAAGGGTAAGACAGTCTGCTTGATAGGGTATTATAACCAAGGATGCATGCACTACAAATCTGCGTGCACACAAAACCACACACGTCACACAACAGCGAAGATGTATGCAACAGTTCCTAAGGTAGTTTGTAAGGTTATATATCTTATATTAGTTTCCTGAAATACCAAACACACACACACACACACACATGCCTCATAGTCTCATAGCAAGACTAATCATTACTAACATAGCAGCATATCCAGCCAATGAAGATGACTCAGATCACCAAGGGAACAGAGCAGATCTCTTTCATGCCGTTCCTTGTTTTCTCCCTCGCATCCTCGCTGTCTGTCTCCACAAGTCTCTGGCTGTCTCACAAGTTCACCCTGTCCTCGCCTCCATTTTCCCCTCTTTTCATTACCTCTACCTGCCTTTGTACCATCAGTACCCCCCCTTTTCCATCTGTCTCAAGCCATCAAACTCTCCTCATCTAAGTAAACCCAAGTGGGATCCTCTCAGAAGGGCTAACTGAGCCAGTCACACACGGGATATGAGTAAGCGCCGAGGAAAACGCACACACTCCTGCATGCACCCATACATATTATACGTATACACACACAAGAACGTGTGCCAATATGCTGATGGTTGGCCTGGGGCAAGGGTGAGACTTGTCGCTGGATTTAGAGCTCTCTGTTTTTATTGGTGTTTGAGACGGGCTACGCTGTTTGTGTTTAGAAAGTCAAATTTCTCATCCCGCCATTATCACTGCAACCACCAAGGACAGAAAGGTGCATACAAGAGGGACATATCAACAAATATATATGCATATATTGTGATGTTGGGTCAAGGTAGAACACATAATAGTCACACAAAAAGCGATTAAAGGAATGGAATAAAGAGTTTCAAGCAATAAAAGTATGAAGTGATTTAACTGAAACGTCCCCACAGGATAGAAGAAGGCGTGAAGTGGGTTTGTATGTTTTTATCTGTGTTTGTGTGTTCCCATTTGTGATAGTGCATTTGCATTTCTGCAATTCTGTGTGTGTGTGTGTGTGAGTGCATGTGCATCTTTTTGCTTGTGTGTGAGTGCACATATGTGGGTGTGCGGCTGGCTAACGGTTATGTAAGGCACTAATTGTCATGCAGTGCGCAGGGTGCAGACACTAAGCACAGACATGAAGCTTTCTCCGAGCCCACAGCGGTGAATATTAAAATAATTAAGAATAAAGTATCCACAGATCCAAGGGAGAGCATGTAAACATCAAAACACTTTCTGCTCGCACAGATATGCAGATTTTTATGTATATATGTGAATTTATTTAAATCATGTATATTATACAAATATGTACTTTTGATTGTATGTCTTTATGTCTCTTTTATGATTACGAGTGTGTGTGAGTGGATTTGTGTACCTACATGTGTCCTCGCCTGCATGTGTTTGAGTCCAAAGTTGTACATCAGAGGAATAAGCACAAGAATGTCAGGCTGTAAATCGCATCGCCTCCAGACCTCTGAGACCCTGACAAGGATGTTTGAATTAATAAGCGTGTGCCGCAGCTAAACACGATTTCATGTGGTTCCTAACATATGCTTGCAATATTTATGGGCTCAGAATCAAATTTATGTGATACTAAATTGGCCCAATTTCCCATAAATTCATGGCTTGTGATGCTCTCTTCAGGAGAGGAGTTAACTCTGCCTAGGTTGTCGTGCGATTTATTAGATGAAGTAACTCGGTTGAAATCTTAAGATTTCGAAAAGCTTTTGGAATTTCACTTCTTAATCGGTCCCCGTCATGATATCAGAGAATAAATTAAGAATTGAGAGACTTAAATATGGATGGGAATATATCAAAGAGCATAAGAAATCAGACTCTGCATTACTCAGAAAGAAATGTAATCAATTTTGTATGAGAAGTTTCTAAAGCAATTTGCAGCCTGTGTTAACTGAGACTACTCAGACCCACCACAATGTTGAGTATCCATGTGGCTCACTTTTATTTTGTTTGCCCTCTCTTGTACTCTTGTAATCTAATTTTTTTTATCAAAATAAGGTTGTCTTGTCATGATCTGGGGTCATCTTTTGAAACGTTTCATTTGTATTCTGTTCGACCAAGCCTATCCACGTCTAATACACTTAAAATACAAATGTATAACAATTAAAAATTAAATATGTTTATTAAATGTTGAATTGCTATGGACAGTAGCTATGGGGACTCCAGCCTTTTTGCCCTCTTTGACTCAAGTGTCCTTCTGGACCAATCGATAATTACTGTTATTATTACCATTCATTTTATTGTTGTTCTTGTTGCTGCTGCTATTCATATGACTGTTATGAAAGCCTGCCAAACTCCCATCCAACAAACAATGACATCATTGTTTTTTCCCTCCCTCTCTTCCTTCTTTGTGCACTTTGAACATGATCTAAGTTGCTATTTATCATCATATACATGTTTTACAAAGCAGTTTAGATGGTTTACATGTTTTCCAGAAACAGGTTATATGACCGCTTTGTTCTTAATTGGTTTATTAATGGGTTTCATTAATCAGCGCTGCTTTAAAGACACACTGCTCCTGACACTGTTCCAGGAAATATTGGTGCAGCGGTAGAGAGATGAGGCTGCGTAAAACATATGAATCACATATACCAGGATGTCACATTGCAGCTGAACATTTGCCACAGTAAGCTGTGGTGTTTAAATTTTTGATGTGTTTTCCCTGCCCTCCAGACAACCATTAAACTCTTAAACTTTTGGGGCACTGGTGAAGAAATGTGCAAAGCAACTCCTTGACAGCGTGACACAGAAGAGCAATGTCTATTTTGGAAAAAAAAGTTACAATTTTCAGTCTCTTGTTCTGTGTCTGTAACTCACCAGGGCTTGGGTCTTCAATGGGCCAATAACATGCTGGAGTGGTGTGAAATCAGAGCCCTGCAGGAGAGAAGAGAAATTGGGTGATTGGTGCTTCACTCGGGAAATTGCTCACGCCTGAGGCTCCCTGATGCTGGAGGGGCTCTCTGTACAAATTTCAGCCACATTAGGAGGGGAGATGGCCAAGGAAGAGCAACCGGACTCTCCAGCTTCTCCTTGGCAACCCAGCTGGCTTGGTCTGATTAATTTGCCTCATGTATGCTGCGTTAATACATCCCATTACATAAACAGCTATCTCATGGGGTTCACACAGTTCATGTTGTTAAGACTGAGGACAAAAAAATGTAACGAGTCAGCAGAGATCAGCAAGTAATGGTGCTGGGACATTTGCTCTGGGAAAGAAAGAAAGAGAAGACACATTTTTTTTGTTTCTTCCCATGCAGCCTGCAAGAATCTGATGACTTCCATGTCATATTCATAAAGGCCATTATTTTTTTTTTCTTTTTGTCACCAGTGTTCATGTTCAATTCATTCAAAAGGTGAGACAGCATTCAGTCAAAGTCAATCACAGCACAGTGGCTCACAACCATTCCTTTTCTATAACCACACAATTACAATATTTATGAGAACTCCTGCTGATGGAAAGACTATTTCAATGCTCCCCCCCACTCCTCCCCATCTCTCCCTATCTCCCCTTTTCTTTTGTGATCCTCATTCTTTTCTGTGCGCTTATTTTAATGAAAAGTTTGGTGGTGAATCGCTCGGGGATTCGCCGGGGCTTGTAATTTCCACAACACGATGACGTGAATAACTATGAGCTGATGGTCCTAAAGACACTGACAGGGCCCGGAATAAATACATTGACTAAACACAAGCGAATAAAGGGCAGAATCCCGCTTCATGTGGCCCCACTTTGCCCCTGAGAGCCTCCGACAATAAATCATATAAAATGATTGAAAAATGAATTGTTCATTACAATGACCCCAGACAGTGAGAGAAAAGCATGAGAGAGCAAGGCAAAATGACTGCATTTAAAAGAAGAGCGAACAGAAGGGAACGCAAATGTTCCCATCAGGGTGAGTATCATCTAATCCACCTCCGCCGGGGGAAGATTATTGATAGCAAGTGTATGATTGTGGGTGGGTGGGGGGGATGGTATTAAAAATACTCCCACCACCACTGCTTCTGCTGCACCTCCTCTCCTTCATTCCATTAAAACTCGCTGATATAATATGCACCAGAATTGCTACTAGGTAGTCGTTCCTATGCTACAGCAGGCGAGTGAAATCTCAATCATTTGAACTTGAGGGTTGTGTGAGAGATGACTTATTCATGGCATAGTGTGCGTACCAGGGGAAGATTATCTACTCACGGGCACCCAGCCTCCCACCAAGGACATTCTAAAGAAATGTTAACCTGTGGTATAGTAAGTTATGTGCTGCCTGAAGCTTGTGTTCACTCAAACACAGAGGTGGAGCATTCAGGTGATTAATTAAAGTAAGAATAAATATGTGTTCTGAGTTTGTCAAAGAGTAAAGTGTTATTAACCACCCAGACAAATTTGAATGATTAAAAATATCAACAAGTTTATGAAATTAGGTGTCAAAATCAGGTAAAAATGAGCAGTATTCTCAGCTCCAGGACTGTGGGGGCGTGTCCGCTGAATGTGCTGAAGCCACGCGAACTTGCGGGAGCAGTCAAGCAGCCACTTTGAAGCGACTGAAACGTGTCAGAAGAGTTCAGAAAATGACATGACTAACTTTGAAACACTCTGAGCGAGATGAATTCATCTCTATCTCTCTGCTAGAGGTGCAGGCCACCCTTTAGGACCACCCAAAAAACTCCACATTTCAGTAATATATCATCCAAGTCTTTTCACATGTTTTCAGCAACTATTTATTTTTTATTTTGAAAGACATTTAGGGGGCTCTAATTCTGGCAGAAACTGAATATAATTTGCATAACTGTGATTTCATTAGTGTATAATCCCCTGAAAATAAGAACTGTTATGTTTTTGCAACCTTAGAAGCCTTTATAGAGCCTTTACATCTAAAAACACAGTGGGTCCTCTTACATGGAGTCCGCCATGTAGAACCACCATGTTTCTACAGTAGCCCGGAACGGACAAACTAAATACCGGCTATCGATAGGGCCTTTCATATTTTTTGATGTGTTTTGCACGTGTTGTAACCACAGTAGTTTCTTCATCATGTGAGGGTGACGCAAGAGAGGTGCAACGAGCAACTACACCACAAGACGCCAGTAAATCCTACACACTGATCCTTTAAACAATGATCAAAAAAGTTTCAATTAATTTTCTGTCAGCTGATTCATTGATTAATCAACAACAAAGCATCATACTTCATAAGCTCTTCATATGTTTTGATCAAAAATCCAAATCTAAAGTACCTAGCTGGCAGATAAATGTAGTTGAGTAAAAGAAGATAGAGAGAAGAAAGAACAACACTCAAAGTACAAGTTCCTCAAATGTGTACTTAAGTACAGTACTTGAATAAATGTACTTGAACTGTAGTAAAAACGATGGATGAAACTCCAAAAATGCTGGACCTTAGATTTCCCACAATGCAACCAAAAGCATCTTTTTATTATACCTTCTGCACCAGGTCAATAACTCCTTCCAACTTGTAATGTAGGCTTTCTGTTTTTAATTGCAGACTTAAAGATTACCCCTGATAAAACTGTATGAATCATGCTCAGTATATGATTAGAAACTGACTGTATAATCAGTGGAGTGGCCTCTTGAAACAGTCCAATGGGAATGTGCAATGGAGATTAAATGCAAAAGGCAAAGACATGATGTCATAAATATTCCAGGCTTTCAGTACAAACATTTCTGAGTCTATGATATAATATGAACTTTTGCATATCCAGTGTCAGTACAAGATGATCCTAGAGCTTATGCAAATGTTTCCGTAAGGGATTCACTGGTGGGATAACTAGACACACAAACAACACTAAAGACTGAGACTGATCAGTGTGGAGAACATGGGATTCAGACCATAGTCCTGCTCCGAAATCCCTACTAATTGTAAGATCAAGACACCAACAAATACCTCTGAAAGACCTCACACAGACTTAGGTATACTTTTCCAAACAGCAGTTCAGACATGTAGATGTTTTTCTACTTTCTGATGAAGGATTACGGGGGTAGTATCATCCATGTAACAACTACAACGTGACACAGTTAATTACACTTAATTGCATTCACCTGGAACCCCAGGTGTAAAACAAATCCTGATTAGATTAGATTTCATCCTGCTAAAATTAAAACCAGCAGGGCTCTGCATCCTGAGGCAGGACAAGTGTCACACGGACACTCAAATTAGGGCACACACACACACACGCTCATGCTCGTGCCTGAACACCATGACACATCAACTGTCATTACGTATTGTATGCATATCCATATCTGTGGTAATCCCAACCATGCACAGGCAAGAGAACTGTGGGTAATGGTGGCACCTACTCCGGGGACAGCAGCCATTTCATGGCTGGTCACTCCAAGCAGACCTCTGTGGTGTGATCGATCCACACACACACACAACACACACATACATACACTCTCTCTCCCTCTTCCTGCCTCTCCCTGCTTCCCCTCCCTCTCTCCTAGGACATTTTACGCTGGCTTACGCACTGATGCATTTGATTGCACAGCACCTCACCAGGGCCAACTCATCAAAAACTTGATCCAGGGAGAGGCATGTGGGGGAATAAGTTTGGTGAGGCTATCTCTAGTGGAAACCTGTGGATAAGATAAACTCTGTTTAAAACTTGAGAAACTACCGAGCAGAACATTTTCACAAATGACAAAATGTAGTGTCATACTATCAGGATGGTAGCCAGTGTAAAATATGTACGGTAGATAAAAGAGCAAGGTCTGGAGGCATGAAATGGGCGGAAAGTCTCACATCTCCATTGCCACATGAATAATCTTTAAGAAAAGTTTGAATTATTAAAAAGTGAGGCTCAAACAAATCAAGCGTCTACAGCGTATCCAACATTTCCATTTCAACAGTTCAGCTTCAGAGCAACAGCAGCACTCCGGTTCATATCACTGTTACAGGTACAGCTACTGTACATCCACAGCAGCCCAGACACCCAATATACTCGGTGTCCTTCAGTTAACCGTGTCACTGCTTCAGACCAGCCATTAAATGATTCAGCGGGCTGTCCCAGCTCTTTTCTTAAACTTCTCACCGTGTTGGCCTTCATTATTGATGAGACGCTGAGTGCAAGGATTCTCACATATGCAAGATTTGCAAACTTCTGTCAGAGTGAACTCTTCTGTCCCAGTGCCTGTACCGTCATCTGCCACTGTCATGAAACTGGGAGGAATCATCATATGTGTGTGCGTGTATTAGAGTGTGTGTGAGAGGGTGTGTGTCATTGTCCTCTCCACCCTACGGCTGGCAGAGATGACACCTCATTATAGTTCGGATATCACCTTGGCTCAACCTCTGGCCTCATGCGCTGCCAGTAGACCACTCCAAACTCCACAGGGTGAGAGGCAAGTGTCTTCACACTCACCTCACCACACACAGACAGACAGCGGTAGTTATTAGTTGTCCACTTATTAACAATTTTCAGGGTAGAAAAATGCCTTTCTAAACCTGTATGTTAAAGGTAAATATAAGAAACCAGTATGCTGTAAATCTGTCTATATTCATGCGAGGAAACCAGACAGGGAGCTCTAAGCTGGATTTGGTTGAGCAAACAAGCTCTGTGAAATGAAATCTGTTTGCACAAATGCGAGACATTGTGCTCGAGTGTGTACAGTTCTCGGTGAGAAAGCCAGGGGAAACGGTAAAATTACTTGTGCAATGCCTTTTGTAAATGGACAGTCCATCCTTCTGTGTCTAGCCCCGTCTTTTGCACACACTTGCCCTCCTTCAGTTTCCTTTATCTTAGGCTCCAGGTGTATGTATCTCAAGCCCTTTCTCTGTATCTGAGCTCTTTTTTGTGCAATCTCAGTATCAAATCACACGCACGTGCGTATGTATACACACACACATTGTCTTTCTCCCTGGGACAATGGTGTTCTTTGGTTGAGGGAGCAGACTGGCAAGATAAGGGCAGAGACTTGATCTCATCTCTGAGGCACACTTCTCACACAGAGCTCCAATGTAATTACAGCCCCCATCCATGCTGACCATCAGTCCCTGAGCACCTCCTCTAGGTGTGTGTGTGTGTGTGTGTGTGTGTGTGTGTGTGCCTGTGTGGAAATACCATGTATGGACACAGAACCTTCCTGTTCCAGAAGCAGAATTCTGGAGTTCTGTTCCATTGTCACACGTACACATCATAGAGGAGCAGAATCTACATCCACCTCATTACTTCAGCAGAGGCAGAGAGAGCAGATCAACTTTACTGGGCTCCACTAATGGGAAGCTCGTCGGTTGGATCCCAACAGGCTGCAGGCTGCGTGCAAAGTGTCCTTGGGCAAAATAGGAAACCCCAAATTGCTCCTGAAGGCTGAATCATCAATGTGTAAGTGCACGTGTGTGAGTGTGCGTGTGTGAATGTGTTAGTTACTTTCTGATCAGCTGTAAGGACTTTGCATGGCAGCCTCACGTGTGCTTTAAGTGGTCAACACTTCTGCACCAGAAGAAATAGAAGAACATGTTCTACAAGGGAACCATCTCATCTCTCATCTTTGTTTTATGTATTTTTATTGATTTGCATTTATGATTAGGAAAAAAGCAGTCATTTTTTATAAATGACTGCTTTTCGCCTCTAAAGTTCTTTAAGTGGTCAGTTTCTCTGCAGAAGAAGAAACAGAATCATCATATTTTCTATGAGGAAACCCCTCATCTTTTTATTTTTTGGCCTGGATTATTGACCAGATCAATAGCCCTATAAAAGTGTTTAAGTTTGTTGCTTTGGCAAAGTATGGAAGCATGGGGCATGTAAACCTCAGCTCGGCTTTGTCAGACACCTCTGTAACAACAAACAAAAAAACACTTATTATAGGGTGGGGACAGCACGGGGGCAAAGAGTCTTCCTCACAGACAAGGCATGAAGATTCGGGTTGTGAACTCTCTTGTCTTCTCTGTCAGGAGTGACTAGTTCCCCGTGTTGCCGTGGGTTTTCTCCGGGTTATCTCCGGTTTCCTCCCACACTCAAAAATGTTTTGGCTAATTTGACTTTACTACACATCTGCACTTAGGCAGAGGTGTAGATACTGAACTTGAATAAATGATAAAGGTTAAATGTAATTAATGGTTGTGCATCTCTTTTGTGTTTACCATCAGAGTCAGAACACTTTGAGAAAGGTTTGTTAAGGGTGAAAGAGTCAGCTGGTCTCCAGCAAACCTAATTCAATCACTAGACAGACAGAACCAGACATAAGAAATCACCAAGTTTCAACAGTTCAACTCCTGTTGCAGACAAATCGTCTCCTCCATTTTCACTCGTCACTCACTAAACAATGGTTTAGCGAAGACCCTTCCCTGCTTCATGTGACTCTTCCGAAGATGTCCTTGTTGCTAATGCTCGGTTTACCAAAAACACCATAGCACTTGCATCACCTTTATTCCAGTATAAGCCAGTGGAAAGAAGAGAAACTTGATGCTCAGGGGTTAAGTGATTTGTACCAAGTGTCAGAGCTCAGGCAGAGATGAGCATGCATGCTCAGAAATCTTGATAAAGTCAAGGCCAAGGAATTGTTGAATACAAAAAACACCCATGCAAACAGGACAAAGGTGAGGGGGTCGGAACAGAACACAATGCTGTTTAATGAACAAATAAATACAGACAGGGAGAGGAGCCGGTGTTATGCCAGAACCAGAGCTGGGCAAGCGGGCAATGTAACCAGACAGCAGCCTCTGTGAACATATTGACAGAGCCATGTTGTGATGTTGATGGAGGAAGCTAAGAAAAGAAAAGAAGAGAGTGAAGAAGAAGAAGAAGAAGCTGCAGACAAGATTCTATTCTTTTTGTAAAGTGTTTCAGATTTAATATTTGGAAATAAATAGTTATTTCACTATTATTAATTTAGACTTTTTTTTTATTAGTGTAGTGAATTTATAAATTGTTTATTATGATAGAGTTTCCTTGCAGTGTGACATTAAAAGTGAAAATCACAAATAAACCAAAGAGAGAAAGAAACCAAGAAATCACTTTCGCTTCATGATATTTGAAACTGGTACAATTTTGTGCATTTCTTCAGTGTAACTTTGTGACCCCATATGAAGGGGCACAAAGAAAGAAAGAAAATCCTCTGGTCTTGAATGCAAAAGAACATTTAGGAGTTGACTCCAGGTAAAGGCTATTACATGTTTCCTTTAGAATGATCTCCTCAATACAAACTAGTAAATAAAAGATGTAGATAAAGTAAAGCAGAAGAGTTCAAGGATTTTTCAGGTTTGAGACATTTAAGAGAAGAAACAGGTCTAGGTCAATAACAGGTTTTTTTTTGTTTTGTTTGTTTGCTTGAGACTTGCAACAGGGGTGACATAAAGAAAGAATCAGTTTGTGTTAACTCATCAGTTTATGCCTTTGAATGGAAAAAAATAGGAAGTAGTAGATGGAAGACAGCACAAGTCAACTGCTAAAAGGTATGGAAAAAAGTAATAATTAGCACATGAGAAAGTTTGATTTTGCCAAAATAAGAGCATGCTAGGAAGAAATAGAGAAAGGACAAAAATCCCTGTTTGTCCCTGAAATAAAAGCTCTATCGATTCCCCAACGCAGACAATTTGGCATTGGAGGTTTTATACCTGTAGCTGTTATAGATGGAGTGGATAAAGGTTGAGTCTCACCGAGATGATCAAATGAGATAAACAAAAAGAGAATCACAAAGACAGAAAAATCAAAAGAGAAAATGATTGGCTGTAATATTCAAGAGCGCAGAGAGCGGTGCAGATCAGCTAATGATGGCTCAAGTCCAAAAGCTCTCTATACACACATATGCACTGAAATCCTTCTCATTTGTCGTTTAATTTGAGTCCTACTACTACACAATACCAACAAAAAATATAGATTTTTCTCTCTGTGCTGCCACCACCCCCTATTCTTTCTCTCTGTCCCTCCTTCCTTTTGCTTCTTTGTATGATTATCTCCCCTTCCTTTCCGCCACAGGCTGAGAAAATAGATGGTTTGGGCCAGAAAATGTGGCTTTGTGTGCAGGAGATTGCACAACAATGTATTTCATTTGTACGAAGTGTCTGTGTGTATGCAGATGTCCATGTGCATATAGTTGTATGAAGCCAAGGCGTCTTTTGTAAGTAACACAATCAGATTACAGTGGTGTAGACCTGCTGTTTTCCCTGTAAGAATCTAGGAGGCTTTTCAAAGCCACGGGCTTGTGATTGAATTACCTTTTGTTCTAAGTTGGTGCAGCAGGATGCAGTGGTGGTATCCCACATACTGTATGCATATTCAAACACTAGCAGACTCATCTGTAGGTCATGTGTGTGCCGAATGATCAAGCATGTAATTCCCCGCTCAGGGTAGCCGCCTAAGGTTTAGCACGCTAGCTGGGCTCATGCTGAGGTGTGGTGACACCACACTGCATTTATGTTGATATGCCATCCTGCAACACTGCAGCGGAAAATAACCAAGACTTCAGAATATACAGAACAGCCTCTGAAACTGAAATTTAAAGAATTATTGTAAGTCACAATAAATGTGTCAACAACACAGGGTTCATCGGGTGACTGCAATCTGATCACAGTTATAATAGTTTCAGAACAAAGACTTAAGTATATTATACAAAGAAAAAAATATTATATTATGACTGTACATAAGTGCGACCTTCTGAAAAATGCCAGCGTTAGTTAGTTGGCTTCTAACTTTTCCTTTCCTTTTTTTTTTTTTTTCTACTGTCGCCTTTAAAAAGTCGACATGACAGGCGCCCTCCTAGCAAAGATAACTGAAGAAAAGTATGTGATTTTCTATCTCAACAGTAATTATTTACATAATTATAGCAACAACTGTTGCTAAGTGAAGGTTTATTGAGGTTGCCTCTGTTCCAACTTTGTATCTAAAATTAAACAGCACAAAAGATCTTCTGATGCATACGACACCACTGAAATTAGCTTGGTTGGATAATATGACATTTAATTTTTTTGGGAGGATGTCACTATATCGCCTCTGGTGAGTTTGTGTTACATTACCAACATTCCCCTGACATTAAGACTGTTTCTGAGGCTTTTTAATTGCACACTGGAAAAACAATGCTCAGCTCAGTCTACAGAGTTTGGTATGCCAGACGCGCAAGACGTATGACTTTCAGACTGCTACGGGGAAAACATATATTCAGAAAGCCTATGAATTCATTGCCATCATACACATCATGAAGGAACTTGCACGATGACAGTTGAAGGGCAGACTCCCTACAATATGCACTCCTTCACCCGACTGGAAAAGTGAAATATTGCCTCACAGCCCGGATTGCTGTAAGTATACTTATTAGTCTGTGTTGAACTACTATCACCCCCTGCTAAAGATTTTTGTGTTTTGAATCAATACAATTTTCGCTCTCAAAATGATTGACTGGTTTTCGGCTCCAAGTGCTGACCGCATATCGCAGCAAAAAAATGAAGCGTGCTATCATTTTAGGGTTACAAATCTTCATGCTGGTAAAAACAAGTAAAACACACTTGAGTGAGTTATTTGAGTCAATTTTTTTTGAAGATGTGTAGGAACAGAGTAAGAGCAAGGAGAACTGTAAATAGGAAATGGTCAAACATCAAGAAATATAATTTATTTGCCAAGGACTTTATGATAATTTTACCATCCCTTCCTTCTCCTACATTTATTATTTCCAAGACACATTTTCTCATCACTGCTTAGTATTCTGACAACATAACAGTCTCTGCTGTAGATGTTATGTTTCTCATGTGTATTTATAAAAAAGGACACTATCTTCACATACATGGCACTCACAGAGCAAGGATAACTGGTGGTGGGGTTGGTGTGTGAGTGTGCGTTGTGTGTCCACTCTTTTATGGAAGAGCCATTGCGGCTGTCCTTCAGTGATGCTGACGGAGGATATAAATTCATTACTCCCTGAAGCAGACAACCCATCATTCTCAACACAGTGGTTCTGCTTTCACATACAGTGCACATTTGTGTGTACATGTGTGCAACACCTCAGTGTGTACAAATGTGTGTGTTTGTTTGCACTCCCCAGTCTGGTGTGTGGGTGTCAAAACTGGTGAAGGTCAAGCAGATAGGTGGGGTCACCTGACTGTTATTCAACAGCAGCCTGTAAGAGAAGCTGCCAGGAATATTGATTGACAACATTTACAGCAGACAGCTCCACTTGGCACGTCATTGACATAAAATGTAAGACTTCCACCCCAGTCAAGGAGCCCATGATTATCTGCCTGCATTTATCTCACTCCCAATATATGTAGTTTTCTAGACCATAAGCTGACCATGTATTACATGTGAATATTGATCTAAAGGGGCTACAGAGTGTGTGTGTGTGTGTGTGAGAGAGAGACTTGGTACTGTATGTTCACCCTTCACTAATGTTCCTGACCTTCCATGCCAAGAAAATGTATTGTATATGGATGCCATTATCTGCAAAAGATAGAAAAGTGAGGGGAAAAAACAAGACTCTGTTAGCAATGCTAGCTGCTCTGTGTGTTTTTTAGGTGCAGCTTTGCTTTTTCGACATATGCTAATCTTAGCCTGCTAAAATGTTCACAATGTTGTTACTATGTTCACATCATATGTTCACAAGACAAAGTACCTGAATCTGATGAAAATGTTATAAGAATTGCAGGTTTTTGGTCATAAACCAAAGTGCTGTATTAGACAAATTGAAAATTTGACCTGATGGTGGCAACAGAGGAAAAATTGGGATCTGCAAATATGGAGTCATCCTCTGGGCACCGTGGTAACTCTTCCCCAAATCTCATGGTAATTCATCCAATAGTTGTCAAGACTAAAAAGTCACTAAAAATTTAAAAAATTCAACCTTATATTGGAGCTAGAAGCAAAAGTCAAGGGATCCTCAAAGTCACTGGGATTCATCCTCTGGGAGCCATGAATGTCTGTATGGTGTACAGCATCCATCTGGTGAGAGTTAAGATAATGATCATTTGGGTGTAGATTAGCTCAGTTGGTAGAGCATCCACCCCATGTACGAAGGCTCAGCAGCGGCCCAGGGTTCGAATCCAACCTGCGGCCCTTTGCTGCATGTCATTCCCCATCTCTCTCTCTATCTCCCCACATTCCTGTCACTCTTCAGCTGTCTCTGTCAATAAAAAAAATCAAGCTTGAAAAAGGCGAAAAAAAAAAAAATATCTAAGACAATGATCATTGGGTAAGTGGCAACTTTAACCTGCTGGTGGTGCTGGAGTAAATGTCAGGGGATCACCAAAGTGAGCAGGATTCATCCTCTGGACACCATGAGTCTGTCAACCTCATGCTGATAATACAGGAAAAGTCAAAGTCAGTAGGATCATCCTCTGAGGAACACGAATGTCTGTACACAATTTAATAGCAAACCATTCAATATTTTATTAGATTTTTCCGACAAATTAACTGACCTATCAAATGACATTGCTATCCCTCGAGCCATGTCACTGGCTAAAAGCCTTCTAGAAACACACATAACTGGAACTGGATGTGGTTTAAAACACAGACACACACACACACACACACACTTTGTAACTTTTTTTTAAAAGTTATTCAATCTTAATTCAAACTTAATAGAAAGTGGCCACTGGCCCATTTGAGATTTCTTGCTGTTATTTGTACATTCTTTAGCTCTTCCTAATATTCTCCCTTTTCCCCTTCCTCAGCCGCCCAATGGAGTTATTCAATTGCCACCCAATATGGCAGGGACAAATGACAGCCATTAGGGTGCAAAGCTTCCAGTTGCACTTTGGTCTGAGCCTCTCACCTAGTGATTACACTGGGCATTCATCAGGGGGGTCTGATCACCAGCCAGAATCTCTAAAAAGATCATTATTTTCTTATTACGGCTAATAGGGCAATAAAATACTCATATTATATACTTTCTGCTCAGACCCACAAAAGCACATGAAAATGTTTTCATACCAGCAACTTTAAAAATGTAAAATTGAATGTATATAATGTATTGAATGTATATAATGTAGTTAAGACTATTTGAGAAGTATCTCTTGTTACTAAAGGCATGAAGAGGTTCAAAGAGGCTTGAAGCGGTACAAAGAACTCAGACACATCAGAGACAAAGACACTGTGGTATTTCCCCAAAATGTCATTGTCTTTGATGCTACCCACAGTCTGAAATTGGAAAAAGAATGAATGAGGACTGGACAAAGACGAGGACTTTCAAATTCTCTCCAGATCTAAATGTGAAACGGCGAAAGAAAAAGATAGAGCGATGAGGAAATTGCATTGAACATTTGAGTGGAACAGAGGACAAGAGAGTGTAGAAAGTGTGCTGAAGAAATAAGTAAAAAGGTATAATGAATAGAGGTGGGAGGAAAAGTGAAGCTCTATCACCAAATCATCAAAGCCCCCAGTCTACAAGAGAAAGAAAGGCAAACTACCAATAAATTGGCAGAAAGAGAGACAGATCTATTTTTGTGACAATGCATTATGCGTGATGGAGGCATTTCGAGATCAATTTGACATTTGGGGTGTACACCGCAATTTTGGTGTCAAGAATGAGAGGCATTTGTGCTTTCACTGCCCACCTGTTCAGACGTGGAATCATTTTCTGTGGTCTTTTATTGCCCCTACCAAGCCTTCACATGTGAACAGATAAACAGAAGTGCGACAGCTGGATGTGGCATGCAACATAGACGTCTCCTTATACGTTATCCATATGTTTTATTGGCTTCCAAGACCATTTAATTCAGGCAATATTCTACTGTTATGTACCAGAAGATGTTTTGCCTCTGACAGCAACAATTTAATGTGTGGAGCTACCAACTGCGGCACAGCATTTCCCAATGTTCAGGTTTGCTTATTCTTTGTGTTTCCATGTATAGCTTTTGTGAATGCTGAAGACATTTTAAATCACTCTGTGCTTTTAACCATTTGCCATGAAGAGATCGTGCAATCTAACAATAAATAAAGAGTAAGCATTCAGTAAGAGAAATTCAATTTTCTAAAGGGTGTTTCGAGTGTCTGCAAGTTGATTTTCATTTCATAGAGTATAAATGAAAACCAAGGACTGTCTGTACCGAAGATGAACGCGTGCAAAACATGCTTTGAATATTAAAAGTTGATGTAAAGTGCAGAGTTGTTACATTATTAGATTTTCACTACACCATTATTGTGGCAAAAAAATCACAAAAAAATATTATTACAATATCTATTTTTAAAAAAGCTGCAAGTCAAATTCGTTGTTTGTTTGCTTTGTCTCCTTTTGTAAATGTATCGCACTTTAAGTATGAGTATAGGGAAGTGAAGAGAGAGAGGATTATACTGAGTGTGAACCAACAAGAAAAAGAATGGAAAGAAACAAATTATTTAAGAGGCGCTGGATTATTTACGATATCGATATTCCATTTTTGTTGAATATCACCTGTCAATACCGGTATATCACGACACCCCTAATACAAATCATAGATCATTTGTAGAGCCTGAAACAGGCGTTGCATGTGTAATCCTTTTGGTCTCTATGTGGGTGTAACACACACAAGGACAAACATTTAATAGATTTTAAATGGAAGAAGAGCAGTCCCAATCTCATCTTCAGCTGCATGATGGCAAAAACCAGTGAAGGTGGCCAACGTTTAGTTGAGCAAAACACGTCACAAGGCATTGTGGGAGTCCAGGAAATGTGGGAAAAAGACGGAAAACTCTGTAAGGATTTGCCGGAAAACGAAAAAGTGACAAAGAAGTGAGTCAGGTAGTTTACTATCTACCAACAGTGAATGCATTTTCTTCTATCTTCTTCTCTTGACTCTGTCCCTGAACTCCAGGATTACACATACACACAAACAAAGAGCTGCTTGGCCCAAAGTCACATAAATTATGGGAGAAAGTACAGGTTGTTTATTTGCATAATTTGCTTTGTGCCTGTGGCCACTAAATTACAAAAAGTCAGCTGCCATGTGATCCTGCATTGTTAGTCCCTGATTCCTAAAAGCCGAGCTAAACAGAGTGAGTCCGCACGTTTGAGGTGAGATGGCAAAGTCGGTAAGATCCATGAGCATGTGTGCATCTGCCCATGTGTCTTTTCACCCATCCGTCAGTCTTAATTACATGGAAAGGGATGATTGGTGCATCTGGCAAAGAAGAGAAAGAACATCTGTTTAGCTTGCCAAAGTGTGGTTGAGCTTGTGGGTTCATTTTTGTGAAACCATATGACCTCAGAAAGAAGAAAGGCATCACAGGAGGGTTGTCTTGCACATCACAGCTGGGTTTTAGCACATAGTCTCAGAATAATGTGCTAGTACGTTAAAGATAGTAGTGGTTTATTGTTCATTTTCCACCTGTGGAAATACGTTTGCAGCAACAACAAAGGCCTGAGATTCACGATGCTGCAATTGAGGAGGAAGAAATTCCTGCAACGGTGCCTGTGAAGAAAAATATTTTGAACTGTTGTGGGTGGCATGACTGAAATTCTCTCAACAGGTTCATAAAATTGGTGACGTGGGAGGTGCACCAAATGATGGCATAGAGGAAAGGTCGATTAGAGTTCATCAACGCGCTCCAGACAGTGGCTGTCGGCCAGACTCAGCAGCTTGGAGATGTATGCCGTAACAACCACCGATCCTCTGGGATCTCAATCCAGGGGCAGGTTGGATGATGTGCTCGGCGGCGCGTGGTTTCCACATATGCCAGGGTAAACTGGGAAACTGCTTTCCAATCCACAACATTAGGGCTCCAGATATTCAATATAGAATGGGACAAAGAAGTCAGATGGAGAGCAGTTCATCTTCTTCACTCAGCTCTAAATTAAATGAGATCAAAGGGGATATTTTTCCCGGCGTGAAGAATATTCTGCAACTAAATACAAGTTAAATGTTTAATGAAACTTATTTTGCTGCCATCAAGATGTATTTTACCGTCACTTTTTCTGCTTTGATCCATCTTTCATTCTCTCCCAATCTGCTCTGTTTGTCTTTTTATCAAATGTCATTCCTAAATGGTGTTTCTTTATGCTACATTGGCTCATGGTTTCATAAAAGAAAATCAAATCTGAGACAGAATACAGTCACTTAAGAGTGATAACAGCAGGCTACATTACTTGAGCACAAATATATTTAGCCCCATAAAGGCAATAAAACTGACAAAATGTGAGTAAGTAAATTAAAAAGGCGAAAATGAATGAAGGCAAGGAATGGAGGAACTGTAATGATGAAGAATTAAGACTCTTTGTGTGTCTTATTTGTTTGATTGATGCCAAGCTCTCTTTATTTTTTGTTGTTTTGTTAGCTCACTCATTTAATTCACACTTTTTGGCTTCTCTCTCTCCCACTGGCCATTCTAATCCACTTTCCTTCATGTCCTCCTCTCAGCTCAGTCTTTTCTTTGAGGAATTTTATCATCCACTCTTTTCCCTAACTCTTCCTTTTACACCTCCTCACTCCCATAATGCTTAGACTTTTGAAGGGCTTAGCGAGCACACTGAACAGTAAACATTTTACAGCGTTTTTGGGAACCATAAAGAGAAGTCATTTCATCTCAGTCCTAAAATCTTTTTTTTAATAATGTCAGTGACTCACTGCAAAAGAAGTACACCTCCTCCTTAGTGGGGATATTTACAAAGTTGCCTTGCTCTCTGCTGCATGCCGTACTGAATAAGGCGTGTGGGTTGGTGCAGGTTTACAGAGTGGGAACACTTGATTGCATTTGAGGGTGAAATGTTGAGGGTTGTCAAGAGAGTGAGTGTTTGTGTGTGTCACTGTGTATTCATGTGTACACAAATGCATTCATGCATCCATATTTTGGAGCTGGTAACCTATTATTACTGCTAACCCTAACCCAGTAATTATAGCATATTATAATTAATGTCCCAATTTTAGAAATTATATATACCGTTTTCAGTTAAAACTGAGCTAGCTGTGCTACTGCCCTCTTTGAATATCAGCCAATATTAATTAAAAACAGTGTGAAATATAAAATGCTTAATTAACACGTAGAACCTCCTGTAAACTTTAAAATTACATGTCTAGTCTTAAAACATGCCCATTATTTTCTATTTATCTGTAAAGTGTATTTGCATACTGAAATGTTGAAATAAGGAGCGGCACAGAAAATGCAGTTAACAGGTAGCTGATGTATATTTGTGCTGCTAGCATGCCAACGCTGCCAATTATCAATCCTAACTTTTTCCATGGATGTATTTCAACATGGCAGTCATTCATTACAATAAAAAAATGCTCACCAAGCACATAAGCCAAACAGAGGTAGCCCCTGGGTTTACTCCTACAGTGTGCTGCTCACCGCACATGTCCGTCGTCGCACAGCCCTCACACTGGGATGACGTCACAGCTGTTCTAGGCTCTGAGAAAGTTTTACAAGCATAAACCCTCAATGGATTTAAAGTTTGTAATACAAAGAGTAACAACAGATGTCTCTTTAATAATGGAGGTCTAGAGGGAACAAGTTTTTTGGGCCGCAGGGGAGTTGCATCACGAGAGGTCATTGGGGCAAATTGGCAGCAAGTGGTGGCGCTCCTTCCAGCTCTCTTAATATATCCATGATTTATTCAAGGGAAAAAAATTATACTTTAACAGCTCTGCACACTGTATCAGCTGAGACTAAAGTTGTTTAAGACTGGCCTTTTGGAGACGTCTCCAAGACTGCCCGTCAGACCTCAGTTGGTCAGAGCATCATAATACTGACGGTTATTGACGGTTCAAACTTGTTGGACCAAAGAGTTGGTATAAACAAACAGAATATAATCCTTAAAATATATAATTTATGTTTAGGTTTTCCTTAAACTGGTACAGATTAGCAAACTGGATCCATGCATGTGTGATATTAGCTACTTGAAATGTGTGGCTGATTTGGAAGTACAACATATGGCAAGGGACCCCCCGATTGTCAGAGGGTATTTTACACATTGTATAAAAATGTGCCACAACTTCAATTATCATGTCATCTTTATGTTCGCATAGTTGCACGCCAGTTTAAAAAAAGCAAAATCAAAGAACTTTTTTATTTGCGATTAGGGACTATTTCTAATGTCTTTCTTTTTTTTTTTTTTTTTTTGAGGGAAAGGATGAAAAAAGGACACAACCTTAGCATCATGTAAATTTGTTGCCCTGACTGACAACTCCCCCTCAAGAGAGGCAAACAAGTTAATTTGAGCTTTAAAAGGTCAGAGGCGGATGCTGTAATAAATTACTATTGTCAGCGAGTAATGAAATCAGCCAAGAATAATGATTAACAGATTGTCTTTTATTAATGAGACCTCCAATACTGATTCTGACTCCACAAGTGCATTCGACACATCACACTGTGAAGCAAAAGCTTCACAGCAAAGTGGATCAGAGAGGAAAATAATACTAAACGTATAGATATACCCTCTTACACAAACAAGACATGTGCATTGTATGGTGAGCATTATATCATCATAAAGTACTTCTCCCCAGACTATTGACCCTCAGCGTCTGTTTGTAGTTTTCTTCATCAACACTAATGAAACATCTGTCTGCTGTTTCTCCAACAGAGGCGGCACAGTTAATTGCAAATAGATTACCCTACTAATTATGTCACTTTTCAATGTCCATGTTTGTTTTTGAGAGCTTTTGAGTGAAAAAGGGGAGTGATCTGCGTGCGTCTGTCTTGATTCCTCCTTTATGCACAACTGTGTAAACAACCTTTTGAAAAATGTGCCTTTGAGAATGTACTTATCTGCTCATAGAAGTAGTTGTGTCGGTGTAATTGCAGTGCATGATCATCTGGTGCATTGGGGAGCGGGCTCTGGGTGTCAGCTTGAATCCATGCCCTGTCAGCGCAGCTTGTCTGTCTGCATTCTTAACTAGCAACCTTATTAGGGAAACAATGACCTCTGGAAGCTTTGCGCGACCCCTGCTATTTTTCTGATAAGTAATCCCTGTCTTCCCTGTGGCTCTTTCTTTCATGAAATGTTTCATTTCTTTTCACATGCTCTAGCACATTACTAGATCAGAGGGCAACACTTTGTGCCAGTTGAGGACACTACAGTGTAGCCATTTAGATCTGCCTGGTTCTCGTTTCTCCTCTTTTCTCTGCATGCGACTGAGTGTGTTTATTGTCGGAGTACGGTTCCCTAAGGCAGGAAGGGCATGGGTCTGGGCAGGCCATAGTTGAGACCGCATTCAGTCCCTTCACCTTTCAGTCCTCTCTCAGCATACACTGGAGAGGAAGAAAAGGGAACACAGGGAAGTATAAAAAGGTGGTTTTTGAAAAATTAATTTCCTCCATGTGAAACAGGCAAAGGTGGAGATGCAACATAGTGGTGGGAAGTGAAAGAGAACAAGAAACAAGGAGACGTCAAGAGGTCAGGAAACATGAGAAAAAGAAGTAGATTTAATGAAAGACACAGTGCTTCTCTCAGATTCAGTCCTTCGCTGGTTGGACAAAAAAAATTAAAAGAGCGGGAATGATGGACAGAGATGCTAATCTCACCTTCAAACAGCGCTCCATAACTGCCAGATATGAGCGCTAGTAGATACAAACAAAGTGAATACGTAGAAATACATTAACTTGAAAAGAATACAAATATGAGATGAAAGGAGGCAAGTCAGGTAATAGGAGGGAATAGGAATAAAAGCGAAAGTGAAAGAAGCTGTGGGAGGTAGAGCGACGGAAATAAATGCCAAACTTGATGTGATCAAAAGAGAACGTGGTTAATAATTCCATAGTAAGCTATATGGTAAGGTGACCCAGCTGCCCTTGTGGGTATGTAAGTAGGCGTTCATGTAGCAGCACCAGAGGCACTGAAGGGATGCAAAGCTGTTCTGAGGTCAGCTCCAAAGGCACAGGCATGGGGCCTTTGCATTGAAAGGGGCTGCCAAATCCCCAGGCCCACGTATCAGATGGAATTAAAAATGCACAAGCAGGGACTATACATCTACCCCAAGGCTCAGCTTTAGCATACAGTGGGAGGAAGACAGAGGAAGAAACAAAGGGAAACTCGAGTAAAAAAGGAAACAAAATGAGAAAAGGAGACAAAGAAAATGTGAGTAAAGATGGAGGGGAGATACCGAAGGGCATTGGTGAGATGCTGAGACGTAATAATCGCTTTTAATGTAAACTAATAATTCAAAATGTGGCAAACTCATATTGTTGAAGCATTTAATGAATATGCATACATCTGCTATCCTTTCAATTACTTTGAGGACTGGTCTTGTGGACACTGGAATGCTGATGATGAGTGAGTCTATAAAAAGATACATTATCAAACATTATCACCTCAGGCATCGTTGGCAAAGATGCATAATTAACTCTACTCATAAAGAGACGGGGTGAGACACTGATTATAAACGTTTATTTTTCAGTTTTTAACTCAGATTATTATTATCGTCTCTCTGATAGCTGTGAGAGTTTGCAATTCTCTTAATGATCCGTGTGATATTTCAGGAGATCAAAGAACATAAATTCATTAAGAGATCGGGCAAAAATTTGATTGGGAAAATGGAATAATGTACGTGTACGCACACGCACACGCCCTCACCCTGTGTATTCTATTTCTTCAAATGAGATCGTATTTGAGGAGGCAAAATAAAGCCATCACTAACTGTATTGTGATAACATAGTGATCCCATCAGTATGTGTCAAAATGTGTTTCCTTACACACATTTTGACAAAAAGAAAATAAGATTCTTGAAATAAATGAAAAGTATTTGTGTGTATTGTGTGTTTTCTGATACAGGATATTTGAGGCTGATAACGATATTGATATTTGAGAGTTTAGAGGAAACAGATAATACGTTGGGTAATATTAATTTCCTTTACACGACCCAAACCATAGATGTTAGATAAAGTTTTTCTTGGATATGCTTTTCTTCAACAACTGTTGAGCAGGAAAAATAAACTTGTCACTACAGATTGGTGACACTGTTTCAAAACATGTCTTTCCGAACTTCTGAATATTTCCGCAGTGAGGTAATATCGGACAATATTTATCAGTTGGGCTCTAAAACTACAACATATTACTTATTTTGTCTCCTATTTGGCACAGAAACAAATCCCCATCTCAAACTAAAACTTACCTCACATTCGCACATATGAGCTAAAAACAGAAAGGCGCAACAGGCTGCGATTCATTTTTAACTGAACCTCGAGAGAAACATCTCGACATTGCTCACCGTGATTTAAGACTCCAAAGTTGCCCAGAGGACAACCTGGAGACAATCAATCATGCTTGTTATGATACTCTTGGGAAACGAAAACACAGCTGTTTCCTACCCCGACTCAACTAAGTAAATTTACTTCAGACAAAATGGAGGAAAAGCTGATGGTCGTGGTTAACGGCTTCCAGATTGTATAAAATGACTTAAACCAGCTACTTGGACTTGAATTTAAAAAAACAAAACAATGCATGAATATATGTACGTCGCTCAGGAAATAAACTGTTTCATTGCGTGTTAGTGTAGTGGCAACAGGAGAAAATAACCGCCCAATCACAGCAGAATGTGTAAATGACATGTTCAAAGTTAAGCACACCTATATAGTAAGCTTCAGGCTCATGAGAGACAAGAGAGAGTCGGCCACTTTAAAGCTGTATATATGAACTGCTCCAAAGATGGTTGTCAGTCAGTTTCTGACACTGCCAAGTGCATGAAACGTCCATGAGATGCTTAATCTGGCGACTAGAGAGTAGTACATAAAATGTATGAAATACAGAGCAGTGTTGTAAGACAGCACTGAAGTTTGTCTTCTGAGTGTTGTGAGATGTCTTTTGGCTGAGATAGACGTCATATTCTACGCATTTACTCCCCTTTATGCATTTCCAAATTGTTAGCAACAAAAGAAGCCCTGCTAACTACTAACCAGGTTACTTATGAGTGGAAGCGGAAGAAGTAGCAAAGGCGTACGTTCAGTGAACTAGCACAGAGAAAGAGATCAAATATGGTGACTATATATACACACAGAACAAAAAAAGAATTCATAGCATCAGCTCAGAGGCTCAAGAGACGCCTGTGAAATTCCCTGCATGATGTTACCAGGTTTGAGTCAGATACGAAAAATCACAGGAGCCCGCATAGTGGAAGTCGTCACAGAGGCTCTGACTCACAAAGTACCTGTATATACAGAGTGACAGTAAAACTCTGCGTCCAGCGCACTGTAAGCCTGCAACAAGACATGCAGTAAGCTGCTTAATGTCAGCGCAGAACAGAGGAAAGCAGAGTTGAGGAAAGAGAGAAGGGAGGAGTGTGGATGGATGGATGATGAGAAAAAGAAAATAGGGATTTGGGCCTGTGATAGGATGTGACAGGACGGGTGAGAAGGGTGAGGATGACAAGGAAAGGAAAGAAAAGGCACGGGTGGGTGTTTGAGAGAGAGAGAGAGAGAGTTGGGGGCGAGGTAGACAGACAGTGAAATGAAAAAGCCCTTCCAGACAGCTTGGTGACAGGCCTAAGTAACCCCCCCCAAGTCAGTCGGCACATAATCCAGGTAACGTGGCACGAATAATAGATGAAACATCAAACAGCAACGCCCCCAACACACACACACACACACTTCCAGCTAACCAACAATGGCGTTCCCACCTTCAGCTAACTAGTGTTCGCACCCCTGCCTGCCAGCCAGCCCATCCCATCCAAAATCCCCTTTCATGTTACCGCCGTGCGGCACGCTCTGAAAGCTTATCGGCGTTGACAAATCCTCTTTTTTCAAATATGCTGGGGAAAATAGAACAGAAGGATTTTTTACTGCATACATATTTGTGACGTGGGGGGCGGGGGGGTGAAAAATGCTGATGTGTTCATTATTTATTTGTTTGAACGCGAGGTTGTCGTACATTTATTTCCTTGGGTTGCAGGGTGGCGGTGGCTAACATGCGGTGAAAGATGTGTGGAGTCCCGGCGCGTGGCAGGAAGACAGAGTGTTAGTGCTCCCACGGTGAGAATTTGAGGGGATCGTTACATAAACATGGGGCCCATTAAGTATGGGGGAATGTAATTTGTGGAAGTGACAGATCATTCTTTCTATGTTGTCTGGTAATTGCAGACGCTGCATCATTGGGACTGTGAGTGAGACAAATACGAGAGGAGTGCTTAAAAGTGGATGTGGTCAACAAGGGTGTTTGTTGTTGTTGTTGTTGTTGTGTGACTGTGTGCATTTGTGTGTACACCCGCTCTGTCGTGACAGTATGAAACTTTTGCCTCTTCCTCTTCTTGCGAGCTACTACGGTGCACTGCACCTTCTGGGCTCTAGTTAGTAGAAGCTGCTAACACATAATTGAAAGTGGCAGAGAACTGGCTGAGCACCGCTGGAGGCTGAGAGAAGTTGGGGTTTGATCCGGAGCTGGGGGTCACAAAAGGGTAAGAAAAGGGAAGAAGTAAGAGGGGCAGGGTTGATGTCCGCCTTGCTGAAGTTGTAGTAGATGTGAGGTGCTCTTGAGAGAGAAGTGGAGCTCAGGGTTTCTTTTCTTTCCTCCTGATTGCCAGACATATCAACACGTGCACACACACTGTTTTGGAGAGTCACAATTTACCTCATCAGTGCAGAGACCTCTGGGCCGCAGGGGGGTCTCTTCTTCCCTGCTTTCTCTCCCTTTCTCTTTCCCCCTCTCTCACACTTTCTCTTCGCAGAGCCCCAGAGCCGAGACCTTAATGAAGACGAATGCGAGGAATCAATTTGCGGCATCTTCCTTCCATCTGGCTGGGGCTCGTCTCTGCACCTCAATTAGCACGGCAGCTGGGGGAGAGCTTCTCCAAAGCAGCCCTATTATACACACCAGCGTCTTGAGGAGCAGCTACAGGCTACAAGCATTGCTGAGAGAGGAATGCATTAAAATGGGAGGAATGCGCTACTTAAAGCTTAGCGGCTCAAAATCTGTTTTTCCTCTGAAGCTCGGGGTGAAATGATAGCTTTGCCAAACTCCACTTTGCACCATTAAATGTTCTTTAACAACCCAGTTGATGAACAATAAAGTGAATGAGATGTTTGAGTCAAGTATTTAAATTGTATCGCCATTTCTGATTTGCCGTGGAGGCAAATTTGGAAAAGAAATACATAAACTAGTAATTGCTTGACAAATCTGTTATCACTATGCAGCAAATTAGAAACGTGTGTGTGTCCTAGTTGGAAAATATGGGAAGTATTCCACCTGTTGCATCAACAGAGATAAAGCTATACAATATGCCTAGCCAGTTAGCGTACAAGAAAGTTTAACTCTCAAGAAAGAAAATACAACAACAAAAAGTGAGCTTTTAGGATTGACATTCTTACATTGCTCTTTCGACAGGATAGAGAGATCCACTGGGGCCTCAGCTAACAATAGGGAGGATAAAACTACCTAAAGGTACCTAAAAAGTGTGGAGTGTGAAAGTAATGTTGCTCACTGAGCTGGGTTTTTCTCTGTGGTATGTGCTTACTTGTCGATTCAACAGATACTGAATCCAAGGCTGGCTGCTACCCAGACACAAACATAAATACCGGCATCTACTGTCGCTACAATGTGCTGATTCCTTGGATTATATCAGTAAAATCCAGCGTTGCGTACTGACCAACGCTGACCCAAATATTGACACACCGTTTCCCAACTGTCTCGGCTCAAACAGTTGGCGTCCATCATCCCGCATATCAGATTAGAGCGAAGCTAACAAATAAGTGCACAGCCATATACTGCCAATATCTAGCTTAATCTTGGGCATTTACACTGTAAGCTTGTTATGATGACAAGCTTGGCAATGGGTGGCTGGGGCAGATCTTAACACCAGACTAAAGAGCTCAGACAGACAGAAGCTTCGTTCCTCGGAAGGAAGGCTCATTCTGAGTGGGCCCCACGGAGGCTCCAATGGAGGAAACCCGATGGTACAGGAGGTGATCAAGGGACTTCTGGAGACTATCTGGCAGGAGGCAGCCTAATTAAGTGAGCAAGAAAGCAAGTAAGCTCACTATTTGCTCATTCATTTGGCAGCAGCTTGCTCCAGGGTAGATTAATTGCCCTTAAGGTAAAGGAAAATTGAGACCCAGAGGAAAATTGAACTCTCGGATTAAGTCAGTGTACTTTGTCCAAACACTTAGACTAGACTTTTAAAATCCCTGTTTTGTTTGTGCTGCTGTTAAAAATCCAGTAACTGGCAAGTCATTCTCTCGATCATGGTGGAAGCTGTACTATCAACACACCTTCTGAAGCCAACAAAGCCATGACAGTTCCTTTGGCAGTAATGCGAGCTGCTTTGTAATCATCTTTCATGCTAAATGCACCCTTATCAAACTGCGTAGGTGAGCGCTCTCACCTAATTGAGTTCCCACATGTAGGTCATGCGTGTGTTTAACAACATGCCTGCACATTGCGCTTCCTCTTTCTGTCTCTCTAGCACTCCTACACTCACCCACCCACTCTATTTTCTTAATGCACGGAAGTTACATTGTGCAGATGTGTTAAAGCATCAAAATGGCAGGTGTGCGACAGAAATATACACGGAGTTGGTGTTTAAGAAGAAACAGGGAAGAAGGCGGATGAAGAAGCAATATATGCACATATACACTCATATACATAAAACATTCACACGCATCCAGACTCAACCACATCTATAACACTACTTATATAGATAGCTGTGCATCTGCGTACAGTTTGGCTTCAAAAATCCCTCCCCTGCAGTCCATGACTCACACATACAGATACTCTAACAGCGTGCCCTGCAGCTATGAATACACACTCAGCTGGATGAGCTGTACTGAGCTCTACAGGGATGAGAGATGGGGAAGACCCCCTCATGCCAACATAGAGGAGTCTGTGACGTCCACGGCTATGCGTGTCTGTCTGTGTGTGTGTGTGTGTGTGTGTGTGTGTGTGTGTGTGTGTGTGTGTGATCATACACGTGCTGATGAGTCAGAGTGAACACTGAGTTCTGCCTCTGGGGCATCACTCCTCCCTGGCATTGGCTGTGTCAGCATCAGAGACATTTCAGCCACATGTCAAGCATACTACCACCACTAAACATCTATATTCATATTTCCATTGCGTTGCATTTACATATATGCGTGTGGCTGTTGATAGTGTGTGTGTGGCTCTATGTGCTGCAGTTTAAGTATGCGTAATACTGCACAGCAGGTCATCTTTAATTTCATCTAGCAGGTGTGCTTGGGAATAACTTATTTTTGTTTGAATCTGTCCCAATTTTCATCTTGCCAAACTTTTCTTCACACGGAGTACTCTAATATGGGCTACACTTTGATTTAGAAGGACGCTGTTTAATTATCACTTTGGCTGTTGTGTAACACCCTATCTGTGAATGAAGATCACATGCAAGAAAAGCCTTGAGCCAAGTTCAATGTTCAATGTAACAAGTACAAGTCTTCATCTGTGCGCATGTGTCAGGATGCCCTTGATAATGATTAAAAAGGCCCGTGAGGAAGTGAAAGAAGCCCCCCTCTTCTAGCTGTATGATCTTTTTCCATCGCATGTTCTACCATGCTCTGTGGCCTTGCCACCCCCCCCAACCACTCAAGCACTGAGTGGCTACACACTCTCTGAAGTCAGTCCACACCAATTAGCCTTTGCTACAAGCTGTGCCTTCACACTGTCAGTGCGGATCACCTGCTAGTTCAACACAGCCTATTAAAGACAGAGATGACTGAACATGGAGGTGGTCGAGGAGGCCGGCTCTCAGGAGTGGTGCTTGTCTGCACATTACGTGTTTGCCTTGAGAACAGTGATGCATCTGCACCAATTTTAGAACAGAGTTTCTACATATTCTTCAGCCTTTGTTCTTTTTTGTTTGCCAAATTTAAGGTGAGAAAGAGAAGAGGAGAGGAGAAACGTGCATGTGTGAGTGTGTTATGGGGAGAGAAAGAGAAAAGGATGATTAGTCTTTGTTGGTCTGGGTAAATAGGAGCATAGAAAGTAGCCATAGGAAAGCTGCATCTCTGCTGCCCCTCTCAGGTAATGAGATGCAACTGCACGTTCTCTGCTGGGAGTTTGAAAAGGTGTTTCACAGACACTCTTTCCAGTCTTCCAGCCTCTTCTCCCTCATCCTCCTCCTCCTCCTAACAATTCTTTCTTGCTTCCTTTCCTCCATCATTTTGTGATTTTTCTCCTTTGCTTTCCAATTTTCATGTTGTCTCTTTCATAGCTTTGTCACTCTCTCGATCTCCCCCCGTCCGCCACCGCTCCCTTCCCCTCCCTCTCTTTCTGCTGCAGTACTGTGTAATGGATGCCCATGGGTTATGCGTACCTGCTGTGTACTGTGAGCTCATATAATCTGTCAGCGGAGATAAGTTAGTATGTGACATGAAATTGGGGAGAGAAAGATTAAAAAAACACAAAACAGACAAGGCATTTATCTACATATACAGTACATGAGTAGCGTGGTAATCTATGAACAGTAAATGAACGTGTTCCCTGTCATAATATTTTTCCCACAACTCCAGATAATTGAACGGGAATCACATTACTGGGCTAAGCCATGGAAGTCCACTGGAGACTAATAACAAGGAGCGCTGGTAATGACAAAATTAATTAAATGCAGAAAGCCATTGGAGAATAAGCATGTTTTCACTGCAGCCTAGCATCAAATGTAGGAAATCTTGAAATCCATGATTACATTTCTAGTGATTAGTTTTAAGAGAACCATTAGACCAACACATTCTAAACCAGAGAGTCAGTCAGATCTTCCACCCCTGTAATAAACAGGCCCAACACCCAGAAGGTTTGCCACGCAGATGCTTTGCTGATTTAAACTCCTTGTCAGGACTGTGAGGAAATATCGTTGCACCTGTTTGGGTGGGAGAAGTTACATCGTGATTATTCTTAGAAGTTTGTGAACTTTGGTGTCCTCCAACCAAACTTCATATCCCCAACAACTAGGGTTGCAAAGGGGTGGAACATTTCCAGTAGATTTCCAGAAATGTATCCAAATCAGAAATTTTTCATGGGAATTATGGAAATGTATGGGAATTTATGGTAATTCATAGGAATGTATGGGACTTAACTGTAAATTGGGGGTAATTTAGTAAGTGGAGGTAAGCTAGCATCATAAGTTAGCCTCATAAATGGTCAATGAAATGATGCTAGCTATAGCTTATTTAGCATCTAACTTATCAGCTAGCTACCTACTGTGTGAATACATTTTCATGTGCTATTTGCAAGTTAAACATTAATACCATACATCAAATGTATTTACCCTATAACATCATCAAAAATGACTTCACTTTATGTAGTCCACAAGCTCGGATGTGTGGCTTCGATAGTGGAAAGTGTGGTCATGAGTTCTAGGAATCATCAATCATCATGATGGAGGAATGTACAGTGCATGTAGGGAACGTGGCCTCAATAGCCCTGCAGTAAGCAATGTGCTATGAGCATGTGAATGAGGAACATCAGATATTCAAGTGTACCTGCATGAAATCTTGTTTTAGTCAAGATTATGCTAAAATATATTCTCCCCAACTATATTTAAGTTCCCTGTTAAGGGCCAACCTTCAGTTTTGTAAATTCACAGCTTACTCCCGTTTACTCCTGTTAAGTTTCCAACTTTGAAAATTCCTGGAATTTCGCAAACCTACAAACAACCCAACCTAACCTGCTCTCTAAAGCAGTATAACAATGTCACACCACTTCTTCCCCTGCTACTTAGCAAGGAAAGTCATTATTCACACAAACACAGAAGCTTGTCAGGGAAATGTTTGTTTGTTCGAAACGTTTTAAACCAATGACCAGTGCTGCTGTTTTCCTAATGAGCACAGCATCCATTAGACATAAGGCGAGCATTATAATAGACTTATATTAACCTTTAAAGTGAAACACACGGCTGCACAGCTGAAGAGACTGTGTGCCATGGTGCTGTCCTTGGTCCTGAAACACACTGCACGTTGACTGGCTGGGTCTGGAGCTATCTATGGTACTGAAAACAAACTTGAATTACCGAGCTCACAGTCATATTCATAGCTTTTACTATGTACAGCTAATATACTCCAGCTGAAAGCTGCATATACAATCAAACACACTGCTTTTAATCAGTTCTCATGGCGTATTCACTGCAATCCGATGACGTAATTCGCTCTATAGTGCCAAACTATTTAAGATGAAGGCACAAGGTACCGGATATATCTGTGCTGGTGCTATGCTGTGCTTGGGTAGAAGGAGCTTTACAGCAATGCAGTGACAGCACCACAGCTAAGTACAGAGTCTTGGGAAGATGTACTTAGAGCTTTAGTGGCGTATGCTAGACAGCAAAAGCTGACTGCGGAGTACTGAGCACCACAGGGATGCCAAAGGGAGACACGAGAGGGAGCAAGACGGAGGGTGAGGGAGAGAGGAGGGGAGGAGGGGGATGACAGAGGAGCTTCCATTACTAAACAGAGGGAACATTAAGAAGATTTAATTTGCCTAATGACAAAGGCAGATCCCTAAATGGCTGCGCACTATATTGTAGTGAAGCATATTCCATTAATGCAATACATCTCTGAATATTTAGGTCTGGCTCCCACAGCTTTTTTCCCTCTCTTTAGCTTTTCCCTCCTTCCTTTTAGCTTCTTGCTTATAACCCTCTGTGCCAGTTCTTTTTATTACATAATATTGCGGACAAAAAAGTTCAGAGAGGCCGGTGCATGTGCATCCATGCTTTTCTTTATATCGCCCTCTTCCTTCCTCTCCTTCTATGTCTATTTCTTTATTCACTTTACTCCATCATCATCCCAAACAAACACAAACATACACACACACACACATACACAAAAACAGACATACACAGAGTAAATATTATTCTTGCACAGGCGCACACTAAAATGCACGGAGACACACCGGAACTATAACTCAAGCAAATCCAAATTCTTGTCTTGTTTCACACGCGCTCATTCAAATCAATGCAGTATGCGATTAACATCAAAGCAAAGTTTACATACCAAGCTCCAGGGTGTGGGTAAAGCTTGCACATTCATAATTGATGGCCGAACACACACATACTCATACATGCACGCACACACAAACAAAAGGGTCCCTAACTTCATTCCGCCAAAGTTGCCATTACTCAAACTGAGCTGGAGGGCCAAAACACTAAAGAAATCAAGATATGTATTTGTTGTAGGGCAATATAAATGGATCCATTCATAATTCTACACATATTCAGAACTCTGCGCAGTCACTCTCATTAGCCCCCAAACACTTCCTGTTATCCACAGAAGTTCAGCAGAGCAAAAGAAACCTGCGCACAGTGAATGCGCCGCTACTGCACACATATGAAAGATGGGTTGGTGGGGTTTGTGTTTTTGTGAGGCTTCATTTGTTTTAGGTGCTGCTCCAATTTGTTGCACGTAAGCAGCTCATTTCTCTTTGTTAGCGAGCTAATAACGTTATAAGTCAGAGGACTTTGTATTTGTTAGGCCTGGAGAGCCGTATGAGGGCTGTAACTCTCAATGCGCATATTCTTTTCTTTTCGGGGGGGTTGTCCCAGATGACCTTGCTTTCCGTGGCTGAGTTGGAGATTAGAGATTAGATGGGAGAGAATACAACTGGGGGGATTTAGACTGTTAAAGAGAATCTACGGTTTTGAGCAGGGATGTCAAAGAGAAAAGAAAGGTCTTAAAAGATACATTAAAGCTGAGCCACAGTAGTATTGGGAGAAGAGAAAAAAGGAAGAGGGAAGGGCCTGGTGTGTAGGCAAGTGTGTGTGCGAGTGTGTGTGTGCACGCTTTTCTCTTTGTATGCCTTCGGCTAGAAGTGGTGGGAGGTCTTCCGCTTTTATTCCAATATAGCTGTTAATCCCCTAATTGTGCTTAATCACCTGATGGTTCTAATTAGGGCCCTTGATAATACGAGAGGAGCGACCCTCCTGGTCGAGTCATAAAAAGACCCCTGGCTGGTTAAAGCCATCTCAGAAGTGTGGCTATACTGTGTGTGTATTCGTGTGTGTGTGTTTGTTTGTTTGTGTCCAATGGGTGAAGGAGAAGAGGGAAGATGAAAAAGAATTTGTTGGAATAAGGGAATTTGTTGCCAAGCGTGTGGAGGGGTTGAAAAATGAGTGTTACAGATGATGGGTTGACTGTTGATGAAGTGCGTGTGTGTGTGTGTGTGTGTGTGTGTGAGAGATAGAGACAGAAAATGAGTGAGCATATGTTCACTTCACATTTGCCCCTCTCCTCTTCCTTTTCACCCCCTTCTTCTTCTTCTCTCATTTTTTTTCTCCCAATAATGATGAGGCGTTGACATGGCAGTGGGCCTGCTCTGTTAACCAGCTTATGTAACCATGCCCTGGCGGCTTGGAGGATGTGCTGACAGCATGCTTTCTCAGCGTCATTAGCAGAGTTACACAGCTGGCTCCAAAATAGGGGGAGGAGCGAGGGAGACGGAGAGATAAAATGCAGGGTGGAAGAAGAAAAGAGGAAGGAAAAGTGCAAATAGGGAAGTTGGGAGCGGAGCAAAGGCACAAGCAGGGGTGAGATGGGATGAAAGGAGAGGATGCAGGGTTTCCGGGACCTATGGGACCTCCAGGAGGTCTATCCCAACTCCCAACTCTCCCAGCTGAGCATGGAGTTCAAACACTATTCACACACCTCAATCACACATATCTCTTTTTACCCATTTTTCCACACTTAATCACTTTTTACTGCAGCAATGCAGCAGGAGCGCCTCTGTTCCACCTATTGTTTTTTTGCCTCAAAGGAGACAGACATGAAAGAAGAATAAGAAAAAAAAAAGAAATGCTTTTCTCCCGTCGGGGGCTCATACAGCATGCTATCGTGCCCCACATCAGAAGCAACAGAAAAGCAATTCACATGCAAATACCAATCTCCCTGTGTACTGAACGCAGATTAGAAAAACAGCAACCTTGCATCACAGACCCCGAACAATGTCGGAGAAAGACGTGTCAGATAACACAGATGTAACGCGTCGAAGACATCAAACACATCCGGAAACTGCACGACAGAGGAAGCTGTCAATCACAACGTCAGAACTCAAGCACCCCGTGAGGATCAAACGGAGTATCAAGACAATATACAACATGGGCCAACTGTTGTTGTTGTTTTTTAATTCCTTATTCACATTCTGCAGTGAGAACAGTGGTTAGCGCAGTCAACAAACTCTTTTTGATTTGGCTGTTAAGCTGCCAGGTGCATAAGTGAAATGCAACAACAGGAGTTGAATCAGCAGCCAAAATATCTCCGAGGCAGTTATGAACAGTTTAAACTAAACTATAGCAGGTATCATTTCATGGCCACGGCGTGGGACGGCAATAAGAGCCACATAAGCATTATAATGAGGACAACTGATGCAGAAAACTGACGGGGTACAGGACTACATAACCCCCAAATGTAGACACGCATGCTCGCACTACTTCTGTCTTTCTCCCCTGAGTGGTTTTGCACAAGCTGCTTGGCTTCAAGCTGAGTGTGATTGGTGGAAGGCCCAGTCCACCGAGAGCTGCGAGCTCAGGGCATGGATAAACATCCGCTGGGCACAGCGCAGAAACAGAAAGAGGGAGGGGGGGGGGGGTAGACTGCACATCTCCAATACCCTCGCCACCAGCAACAGCAGCAGCAGCTGCTACGGCGATCTGAGACCCCCTCATCCTCGAGTGTTGACAAGACAGAGTTGAGTCTGGAGGAAGAGTTAAAGCATGTTTAAGGGAGAAGTTGAGGACTTTGAAGATGTGTGTTTTTAAATGTTTAAAGTGGAGTCAGCACAGATGAGTGTTTCATGAAAACGAGAGAGAGAAAGAGGGAGACCAACATATGCATTTGTTTATATGTTTGGTGCAGTGTACAAGGGTTTAGAGACGTCAGTCAATACTTCAGCTCTGACAGCTTGCAGTCCTCCTTCTTTACATCGTCTCCACCTCTGTTACTCCGTCTCACGCCCTCTTGCCTGAGGTAGATGCACACAAACAAACACTGTTGTTATATTTTAATTCTGCCTTCCTCTCACCTCGTTTCCCACAGACTCTGGCTTCATTTTTTCTTCTTGCTACTGCTCCCATCTCTGTTCCTTCCTCATCTCTCCAGAGAGGGATTTCTGTGGGACAAGTGCCATGTCATGGTTTATGGTTATATAACGTCTGTTTTTTTTTTGGTTTTTTTTGCCTGGATTGTGTGTGTGTGTATGTGTGTGTGTGGGCCCGAGTGCGACGGTGACATCACAGACAGATAACAGGCTTAACTTTGATGAGGCCCCCTCCCCGCCACCACCGAATGCCTTGGGGCAGTGCGGTGACACGGTTTCACCTCGAAACCACAGAAACATCCCACAGCAGCGCTTAACACAGCGAGCAAATGCTCTGGGCTGATGGTGAATCTGACATCTCCACATACACATAGAGGTGCGCCTAAGGAGACGTAAACAACAACTAAAAAAAAACGAGGAAATGAAACATGCTAGCAGGGCACAAACTCATTTGCTTATTCATTGAGTTCCTACTAGAGCGTGAACGATATGTCATAGGCGGGTAATATCCGCTCATGTGGGCTTGTTATAGATGTATGGATATAGCTGCGTATATGTTAGCAGGTATGCAAGTTGAAATTGCTGTGCATAAAAGTTTAATGGGCTGCCTTTCCTAATGTTTCTTTGTATATTTCCATAATTATGTTTAATATTTAATATGTGAAAGTACTTTTTTATAGTTAGTACATTTATAAAGTTTACTGCTCAAAATGCAGTGTTCTCTTATATGTGCTGATGTTTTCATATTTGATTTATTTGTTTTAATTTGATTTTGCACACTGAGCAACTCAGTCTTGTTCTGCTGTGTACCCCTCATATGTATATCTTGAACAACAACAAAAGTAACCTATTTTAATTTTAAAAAATTCCAAAGCCAAAAATATATAATTTATTATCATAGACGACTAAATACTAATATTTAAGAAGCTGGAACTAATTATTTTTTGTTTGTTTTGCTTTTTTGCCCTAACATCCCATTATCTAAATCCTTGCAAAAACACATTCTCTTGATTTACTAATAGAATAATCATAGGAGCAATTTAGTACTTCAAACCATGCTGCAACCTCCGTGGCTAAAACCGGCAGTTCCACGAACAGCCACTCAAGGCTGGCTACAGAAATCAATCTCCATTAGCACTCATATTAAAATGTCCAACTTCACAGCAGAAATAAACATGTTTACAGACTGATATAAAAAACAGTTTTGGTCTCTATAACTTATTTCCCTGTTCAAGGATGAATTTTGATATAACTTGTGGGTTCAAATTATATTAAGGGTTAAAGTTATGCATAAACGGCTCTTTAGAAACGTACAGGTGACTTAACACATACGCTGTCCATTCTTTACACTGTCAGTGGTTTAAACAGAGATGGTTTGTGTCATGTGGGTTTAATCCCTTTAGGAGACTAGTGGCAGGTCCTGAGTCTGTTTACTCTAATGGGAGAATGTGAGCACAGATTGTTTCGCCCCATCGTCACTAAAGTAAACACTCATTTTCCACATGACAAATATCTTCTGAACATTTTGATACTAAAATGGCATTTTTCAGACGGGAGAAAATGAAGTTTGTTTGAGTCTCTGTCTCAGCAGCAGCACACTCTGGCGAGATCTGGCAGCACAGATATCTCTCTTCACTGTCGCTGATCGTCTTCTGGTTTCACCAAGGAAGATCAGTAACGACAAAACCTTAAATAACTTTCTAAACTGTATTTGCCACAATCAAAGTTCACAACACTTCCAAATGAGGTTGGGAGATCGGGATGAGGAGACTACGCCAGCTTGGGAGACAGAAGGTGTCACATCATTGGTGCAGCTTGTAATCATCTCTTACAGAAAACCTTTAAATAGGTTTAGATAAGGTTAACAAACCTTTTTGGCTTGTGTTAAAATTAAGAAATGTCCACTTGTAACCCTTTATCATAAACCTTCATTGTGACCAATTACAATCCATTTTTTCTTGCTTTGAAAAACTTTCAAATGCCCGAAGAGTTCAAAGTTTTCCACAAGAAAAAAAGCAAACAACAAAAAAATAACTTTATTGAACCACTATTTTCTCTCTTATGTTTTTAAATAATATGGTTGACCCCTAAGATTTGTACTGGAACCTCTGGAGGCATCCTGACCCCCCAGTTTAGGAAAAACTAGTTCAGGTTACTGCACTTTGTGATGCTGTCATAGCTGTTACAGCGCATCAAAGTCAAACGTTTGACCCCTTCTCCATTGTCTGAAGTGGAGGCCTATGATTTTAGCCGGCTCTCTCAAAGTGAGCTGAAGAGTGGACAATGCAGTGACACAGTGTTGCCTCGGGGCCACAATACTGCCAAACAGGCACCAAGGCGCCTCCTTAAGTTGGAGGGTACTCACTGTGCTTTAGCTTGCTGAAAGAACATCCCTTGAAGAGGGAGACAGAGAGGGAGAGTGAGAGATGTGAGAGAAACGCTACTGATTTTCTATTCTGTGTGAGGTATGCTGCCTGAGTGTGTGTGTCTCCTGCAAATTTTTGTGTTTTTTCAGAGGTTCTTTTAAGTAGCACACTGCAGGCAAACACAAATATCCCTGAGGCTTGTGGGGTGGAGGGAAGGCTTGAAGATGGCACAGAGAGAATCGATTAGGACACACATATACGCACAAGGGCCCCCAGATACTTCCTGGTTGGTACCCATACACACACAACACATATATATGCATGAATAAATGTTACACAACACCTAACCCATATCCCTTGCTCTCCAGAACGCACCCTCTCTCCATTTATCATTCACAGTTTTCTCATTTTGTGCCATTTTCCCTGGTCTCTGTTCTCTCCCTCCCCCTTTCCTCCACACCCCAAACTCCCCTGTCTCACCATTATTTTCACAACACATGGGAGACACTCTTCCCTGTTCTTTCACTCATCTCCGAATGGATCCTTTCCTTCTTTTTGACTTTGATGAATCATTCTCTCCCCCTGAAGAGTCCAATTATATCTGACGGAATAGCCTCTACCCCGCTGATGTTTACGGAGCTATCTATCCGTTGCCAGGACTGTACTGCCGGTTACAACATGGCTGTCACTCACTTGGCTGAACCGCAAGTGTAAAGAGCTAAAGTGGGGTTTCTAGCTGCCAGTGGCAAAAGTAAACACGCCGCGATGAGCCAAAATGGTGACAAAAACGTCATTGTCAAGCAAGTGGAGCAGTGACAATACAACAAGTATAAGTAGTACGAGTGTCTTTCCTTGGAGCCGGCCTGCAAGCTAAAGTCTTGTAGACATTTCTGACTTATTGCAGTAAATGGCACAAAAGTTGATTTGTGTGATGAGGGCTTTTTAAATTTGCCAGCTAACCTCCCAAGATGACAGAAGAATAAACAGATTAATAAGAATACTTTGAGCTCCGGCTCTGTGTGGCTTTGCTGGTGAAAAAATATTTGATTCGGTCTGTTGCCAAGCTGCACTTGCCATGTTTGTAAGGCCGCTTTTCAGTGCACTCTGTTTTGTAAATCACTTTGGATAAAAGCGGGCCGTTAAATTATAGATTAAGCACAAACCAGAATTGCACTTGTGATGAAATTATTTCTTTTTAAGAGACGCTGGCAGACACACAATTGACGCCGGCTGGCTGACAACTGGGTGCAGGTGGTCAGAGCTCAGCAGTGTTTGATTAGGATTTCTGCATAATGAGTGGATACAGGCACTCGCATGCAGGCAGAAATTCAAGCGCACACACACACACAAAGTTGTCTATCCTTGTGGGGACTCTCAGCTGAACACATTAATTTCTTTCCCCTCTCAGAACGACATGTTAAACTTTAAACCTTGCTCTCATCTTCACTAAAACGTACTGGCAAAGTTGTGGGGACCACCAGATTGATTAGTTCCCAGAACATAAGTGCAACACCAGGTTTGTGCCCTCACAATATAATATAATCAAGAGCCAACACACATACTGTATCTGGCATAATGTCCACCTATTGGTGTTCAACACATAGTGCAATCGTGCTTTGATCTTTGTCCCACTTGTGTTCCCCCTGGTCGCCCTCTCTTTGCTGCCTCTCTGCCTCCGATCACTCTGTTTACCTCAAAGACAGTTTGTCCATATTTTACTCTGATTCTGATTTGCATGACAGCCTTGGTTAAAGCCATCCTCTAAGTCAAGGTGGAAGCGAGGAGTGCTTGACAACTTGATCATACAAATGAAAACTGGAAGCCACCGACGAAAATCCATAAAAGACAGAGCTGGTGTGACAAACCGTCAAAGTCGTGTAAATCTGGTGTTTGTCGAGTGAGATAAGTTCGCAGAGAGTGGAGACACTGTTTGATGAAGGTTTTTTGAGATTTAAGTGGTTCTTGTTTTTACAACTTTGTAAGGTTTTGTAATTAGCTCTCACATGCTTTCACACCAAGGTCTGACAATAGAGACTATGGATTCCCAAGAATATCCAGTGGAACAGATTCATGTAGTTTGCTGGTGTACTGAGAAGTCAAATATGACAGAAAGGAATATTTTAATGAGAATAAAACTAATATTTTCATTCAAGTTACTTTTGCTTCATAACAAAGAAATCAGAGAGAAATCAGTGTCGACTTCCCATCACCACCTACACCACTAAAAGCTGCCCACAAGATTGACGAGGTTTAGTATTATGTACGTCTGCAACTAATGATTATTTTCATTACTGTAATATGTTGATTATTTTCTTAATTAATCAGTCCATTGTTTGGATTAAGGACTGGACAATTATTTATCGATTGATAGTGGGAAAATTATATTATTACCATAAATTACCAGTGGATACTAATAAGAATTTATTTTGAATTCGTATGCAAAACATTTGGATTTATGTTCCGTGAAAGTATGGTTTGTGAAGTTTTTGATGTATTCTTCTAGAAAACATGAACATTAGAAGTCAGTCTGTTTTGAACAATTATGATGATCTGGTCAGAGCTCAGAGATGTGCAATATTAAATTATCCATCTTTGCGTGCTACATCTTAGCCTTTCTTACCCTCAGGTGTGCATAAACTTCAGGTTTTAAGCTTCTTTTTAAATGCAAAAATGAGAAATCTTATTGATATGGGACATGAGAAGCAGTTAATTATCAGCTCTCATACCGAAAAAAAAATGCATGTGCATGTAAGAAGAGAAAAATGTTAAACTAGTAATGTATGCACACCTGACAAATTACCTCCTAAAGACTCCATGGAGCTTCTTAATACTCTTCTTAATACTACTTCTTAATATAGTCTCACATAACAATCACAGTTAATATATACCTGCAGAGCCAAAGGGGCAAGTGTGCTCTCAAGGGCATACATATATATATTTCATAAGAGTGAAGGTGAAGACATCAGAGATGTTGAGACAGTGCTCTTCATCAAAATGTGCTCAACTGTGGCTTCTTTCCCTTGATCTATAACAATAAAAAGGCAATTCTGAAGTTAGACGGGGAGGTCATTGATCTGGCCTCGTGAAATATCACCTACGCATCCAGTCACACTCGGCTGAGCCCGCCATTCGAACTTTGCCAGGTCATGAGTTGCATGTGTGTGCAGTATCAGGGTATCCAATAAAACTGGGATTATGGGAATAAGACTGGTGAGCAAAGTGATGTCTGTTCTCTTTGCTTTAATGTTAGTGCGGAACTAAGACAATCTTTTGGCAGTGTACTCATGCAAACTCTCACAGCCCTGCCCCTGAGTCGCCCATGCCTGGGGAAATGTGCTGAGTTAAGAGTGCTTCATTAAACCCTCACACACATGTACAGCCACACACACATATATAACACCCCCTTCTACAGCTCCTATAAATGTGCAGGTGCACGAACACACATCCACTGCAAATGCATACATAAGCACAAATATGTACGAGTGGAGATGGGACCCTTGTCGCCTGCAGTGGGTTTGCTGGCTCACTTCCTCCACCTAACTGTTATTGCATTAGCTGTGTAATGTAATGATGGGCAAGGTTTTGACTGTTTGCCATCCTTGAGGGCCTAGAGACACTGTAGGCTGTTACACAGCAGAGAGGGACAAACCAAGGTCAGGAAGAATTGAGGCTGACACACGAGTGTGTAAACTAAATTAAAACGAAGTGTTGAAGCGGGGCGCACGAGAAAAAAAGGACAAGAAAGGAGTGGAGAGGAGATTTAGTGCTTGAGAAAGTCAATGAGAGAAAATCTGTGTTGATTTAATTCTGCAAGTGTTTACAGAAGAGCTGTGTTCTATAAAAACTTATAGACAGTGACAAACGCTTCCCCCAGAGTCATATCGGCTTTGTGTTAGCAAACAATTAACAATTTTTAACAACTAGCAAAATGTGAATTAGAAACGCTAATTGATGGTAAATACTTGTGGTAGAATACATGTTGTGTGGCTCTAAGACGAGTGTTTCATAAGTGTTTATATGTGGAAATAAAACAAATATATATACTGTATATATTTATATTGTTTCAGAAAACTTCAGTAACTGAAATAAAGGTTATGCTTAAGTGCATGGTGTGAAACTCTAACACTAAAATCACAAACCCAGCCTTTCTACATCATTGAACAAAGTTCTAATAAGTAAGAGATGTTTTCTGTTTGTTCTTTACTCAGTTGAGAACATGGCTATGAATAGTAGCCAACAATATAAAAGGAACAATGCCTCATATCTAATAAATAAAAGCCAAACTCCAGAGAGAGAAACCTTCTTTTCAAGAAAGGGATTTCTGAAAGCCAGTCTCAGCAGGAAACTTAGACTGCATTAATCTCAACAAGAGCAAACAGCATAACGGCCAGAGATGAATCTCAGTTATGACCAAAATAAACAGATTAAATAACCTAATAAATAAATAAAATAAAATAGAGGCAAGTATTCGCAGTGGAACATTATAAACAGGTATCTTAAGTATTAGTTTGTCATGTTGCGCAGAAGTAAAAAAAGAGTCAATTTAACCTTGGACATAGAGGGGGTGTCGATTAGCTCAGTTGGTAGAGCATCCGCCCCATGTACGAAGGCTCAGCGGCGGCCCAGGGTTTGAATCCGACCTGCGGCCCTTTGCTGCATGTCATTCCCCATCTCTCTCTCTCTCTCCTGACATTCCTGTCACTCTTCAGCTGTCTCTGTCAAAAATTTTAAAAAAAAGCTTGAAAAAGGCCAAAAAAATATCTTAAAAAGAAATCCAATAATATTGTAATATCACAGATATATCACAGAATATCACCCTTATGCCCATCTGCACTATGTATGATCTCACTGAAGAAGTACGTAACGCTTTAGGGCACTAAGTCTTGCACCACCAACTATTTCACTTATTTCTGTGATGCTGGATCATATTTCATGGACAAAATGTTCTCTGGTTTTCCCACTGCTGTCCTCCGGCTGCTACGCATCAACTTACAGTTATTGACAGAGTTTCCTGATGGACAGTGAACTGCTGTGAACTATAGCAAATTTATTAGCTGTGCTGCCCGGACTGTGAGCTCAGAACACCAGGCGAGTGTTAGTGTTTGTACTACAAGGGTTTAAGACAACCAGGAAAAGGAGGTACTGGGGCATAGGGATGGGGGAATTGGAGTCAGTGTTGTGCAGAACAGGAGCTGGGCAGGTGGGCAATAATGACATACTGACAAAGGCAAAATGATCTAAGAGGACGTTGAAGGAGGAAGCTAAGAAAAGGAGAAAGTGACCAAACGGAAGGCTGCCAGACAAGAGTAAATCCGGGACTGACTTTTAGTCGTTGGCAAGAGTTTTGTGAAATAAAAGGCTGAAAGACAGACGCCGAGCTGGGCTTCATGCTGTTGGACTAGTAAGTAATATTAGCTGGCTGCTATGTCTTGTGTTGTTGACCTTTGTTGATGTTTGGCTGTGTTAGCAAAGTTGTCAACTCTCTAGACACTGGTATTGCTCTCTGAAACTGGCAGTGCTGAATGGTAAAAGCACCTATCTCTATGCAATGTTGCTTGAAAGGTCTCAAATACCTTTAACTAACTCAAAGCATCACTAGTCCCTGTTGGAAATAAAAATCACTTTCTTCTTGCTTTCACAGAGAATGAAGAAACCAATCTGCCAGTGTCATAAATAATTGAAAAAGCAATGATGTTTATTGGTAACAACAGAGGCTGTAATCAGATGGTAAGTGATGTTGACACATTACTGCTGTATATTACTCTTCTTATCTCCCGTCCTCAAGGGACCATATTGATCTTTTGAGCACTGAAGTTGAAACAAAGAACTCCTCCACTCCCTCCACTTGTCCTTTAAAGGGTTTCTGCGTCTGACCAAGGGTGCAAGTCAACTTTTACTGCTGCTGGATGGAGAAAGTTAACAGAAGAGAAGAAAAGATGAGAAAAGTTGGAGAGAAAACAGGATGCTGCTGTGTTTCGGCACAGTACGCTGAGATGAGGTGACCTCTAAAAGCATCTCTGGATGGAATACAAATGAAACTATAAATCATGTCAAATAAATCTGCTCAAGTTATTGCGATGTTGTGAATATAGGGTGAAATTATATTTCATGGAAATTTATTTCCAGACAATAAGACACTCCTGCTTCTAAGATGGGAGTTTACAAAATTGACACACTTCAGAGATAAATATATAGCAACGCTCTATCAAATTGGATTATGACAAGAATAACTGTCTATAGGTATAGGATTAAAATATGATACTGATGCTATTCTCAGTTATAATTGAACTGGCTTTTAGAGCTGCAAACGCTCCTAAAGACTGATGCATGATATCAAAATTGGTAAATAAATGGGAATAAATGAGTGATCTAGCAACTTAAGTATATGGGGAGGAAAATCACATCACATAGAAATAAACTATGACGGTTCAGGGGTTCTACCATCCAAAGATGTGAGAATTATATTATTTATGATTAGAAGACCTTGGAACATGCCATTAGCATACTAATCTATGATGAATAGATATTCCCAAAGCAATGTGCATTGAAGACTGATGGTATGTGGCAGTGTGGTCTGCTGGCACCCTGCCAGAGCACTCAAGGGTCAATTAGGGCGTATCAGCTGGGTTTTCAAACAGTGTAGAGCTTGACAGTCGGGTGGGGATCTCAATAGGCCACACACCAGTGAGCCTTTGGGCTCCAGACAGGCAATTATGGTCCTCCAGGTAAGGGTAAGGGTGGTAGAAGCAGCTTTTTTGGCAGCCAAATTGCATACAGAGTAGTGGAAGCTGTGCCAGCGATCCGGCACTGTTTGGATGGTGGTGTCTGTTTTGGGCAATTGCTTGCAAGAGAAAAGGCAAACTCAACAGAGGTTTCTTTAATGGGTGGGCTGGCTTCCTGGCCAACCAAAATCCAGGAGTCTAAAGGGTGCAACCTTTAAAAGGTATTTTGAAGTGGGGTTGTATGAGGTACTTATGCATAGTCAGTGTGTTTCCTGAAGTAGTAGGTGGTCAGTGAGACCCCAGTTTGGAGAAGCATACATGGATCCTGGCACAGAATCAGAGGTATGCACTGCTGTGGACAGGGTTAGCAGAAAAATGTTTTTTTAGTCACATAAAAAAGGCCCAAAAAAATCTATATCCATATAAGTGTTCACTGTGTTAAGAATATTTTCACTGAATATTTTGCCTGGCCATCAGATATCCTTTTCCTTTGGTACAAACTCGTCTATCCCTATGTATAAGACCAACTGTGTTAGGATCAGAGTTACAGCGCACCATCTGTGAAATCTTTAGAAATGTCTGATTTCAGTCTGATCTCACAGCTTTCTAACCCTACAGCTTAATACAGTGAGCGATGCAGGGAGTCTTCTGTATTGATCTGTTTAAGTGGGTTACTGTTTATGTTATCAGTGCACGTGGTGATAAATTACTCTTTAAAATTTGAGAATGCTGTGTACGAAAGTCTCCATGTTTAATTATAAGAGCACTCCTAACACCACCTGACTCATGGACATTCATTCTTCTCCCTCGTCAAAACCTTACGATGCTGATTGCAAATTGACCGGCAGCTCAGTCAAAGACTAGGGTGAGTTATGCTAGTAGCAGCTAATGTAGCCTTGAGCCTTAAGCCGCTAGCCTCTAGCTGAAATGAACAGCGAGCTACAGGGATCAGCTAAGCTAACTGATGAGCTCAGCTCTCTGTTTTCTCCACTTTTAAACTTGTAGCATTCAGCCTAAACCAACGCTGACTCAAGGGGCATTACTTGAAGCCATTTATCACATATTCACATATGCAAATGTATGCAGTATCGTAATCAGTGTCATAGGAAAGTCATGGTGCGTCCTCCATTATCAGAAGTATCTTAATTTTAAGATTAAATCCCCCGAAACTGACTAAATTTATGCCATTACTGGACATAAGAGTGTGTGCCCTTAGGTTTAATGACCGAAGACTGCAGGAGGAGGTGTGTGTACTAATGGAATGAAGGTTCTCCAGAGACAGTCCTTGTTAATCCTTCAGATGTGACTTGTCACACTTTCGTCTACTCTCTCGCTCACATCCTGTTTCAGGTAGTCTCGCTGCATGAAGGTGCAAGTAAGAGAGCGAGAAAGGTGAAATGGTCAAAGTTCTGTGCCGCAGGAGTAGCTGCGAAAAGTCTGCCTCATGGACTACACATCACATTTTTGTGTACGTGTGTGTCACAGTAGTTTGTTTGTGCACATACCCACTCAGACATCTTAACAATGACAATGTATGGCACTGAAAGCCTGGAGCCATATTCCTGCTAGAGCAGCATCCTGTATCACTCTACTTTCTTCATGGAGAGCACAGTTAGAGGACACAGTCACACACACACACACACACACACACACACACACACACAAAGTACAAACACTGTCACAGGAAGTTGTGCTAAAAGTGTAGAGGACAGATGCACACTCAGCTGGGGAGAGCAGAGCAGGGCTAAAAGCATCGAAGGGCACACCTAACACCACAGCCACAGTGACAGAGAGAGAGAGAGAGAGAAAAACAGGAAAGAAACTAAATGGACAGCTAATGGCAAGTAAATCAGATAGCAAAATCCAAACAAAGCACAAAAAAATCAAGTTCAACCTTGAGGCTGTGCCACTAAAGTTCCATTTTAAAACCAATCAGGAAAAGGCAGGAAAAAATGACGACAACAACACACAAAAAAAGTCCTGGCTAAAGCAGGGCGAACATCAGACCACCTTCAACGCTCGCCTTGCTGAGAGAAGTAATCCAAAGCGATGTGTAAGCGATGTTTCGGTTGATTAAGAAATTAAGGCGAGAAAAGGGGGAGAGGCGGAGGGGGGAGGGGAGAGAAAGAGCTGATTTGAAATGACCTTGGACGAGGACAGGGCAGGTGTTTGGTGGTGGGTGGACGTCTGTGTGTGCGTGTCCCGGAATATAACATAAATCTGTCCTGATACTTGCATAGCAGAGCAGAGAAACACTGTAAATATGCATGTATGATATATTTTCTTCCTACCCTGTCATTTTTTGATTTGTGGATGTTATTTAATTTAATACAGAAAACAAAAACATGTATTTCTCATTGAGTAAACTGAAGCAAGTGTTTCAAATATTTAATATTAATATTTATTCACCTATAAGATCAACTTTTCTCATTTAAAGTCAACACACATGTGGGCATGATTTACTCTTTTGCCCTTCTCTTGCGTCTTTTGTTTTGGGGAGGTAACCTCCTGAAATGTGCATGTGACACATTCATTTTAATTAATTAGTTTATAAACCCATGGACATTAATAGCTCATATGTTGTTTCAGCACAATTTCTGCTCATGTTCAAAACATATCCTAGATATCTAATGACAATATAAAGAATGGACCGAGCCTGAGTGACGTCACCCGTAGGTTTCATAAGCACCGTTTAGAAGCCGAAAATATGCAGCGCTAGCCACCGCCATGTAGGACGTACTGCTTCTTATAAAAGTTTTAAAAACTATAAAAGTTTTCTGCTATGTTTCACATTTTTATTGGAGTGTTGTAAATATTGAGGGGGACCGCAGAGCCCCCCCTGAAATCTACACCCCTGCGAGAACAGCTGACAGCTCTGGATGTGTGCTGACACGTTGTCAGAAAATTTTTCCGCCGCATGTTGCTTCCTCCAGTTCATCCCTTTCGGTTTTTGTGATTTTTACGTCAGCTGAACCGGTGAATTCTTCTTCTCGTTACATCAAATGCCATGTTTGAAAAGAGGAACAATCTGTACCTTTTTCGAGTGCTGCACAGCTAACTGCAAACCTGTGAGGACTGATAAAGTTCACAGAGTCGAACCCACGCTGTATCCCTTGTGTGCTTTCAGCAGGCGGGGACAACACAGTCTATTCCGTCAGTGTTCACACAACCGGCTTTACCACTGTGTATTGAGTCTGTGGCCTTCATGTCCATTGTGCGCACACTTTTCTGGCTCATCTCACCCACAGATGCATTCAGAGACATTGATTATTTCCTCTGCAGCCCGCCCATTTTTCTTCCTCTTTTTCTCATGTTCTTGCCTTCAACCTTCCTTTAAAAATGTTTTGTCTGTTTATGTTCTCATTCAAAAGCTGTGAAAAGGGACACTTGGCGAGGGAGAAGGACAACTGTCCCTTTCTGCACCCTCACTTCTGTTCATGTGGCTGACACCTGAGGTTTGATCCCAGCTGGGAGTGTAGACACGGAAGCTGACCACATATGATGCTCCTGCGCTTCTCTGAGGGGGTAGGAGGTGGTTTCAGGGGTCAGGGGTTTCAGACTACGAAGTCAGACAGAGTGGGGGAGTAGTTGCCCTGTTATGCGAGTGCAGACACACTCTCCTCTTTTGCTAGCAGCTCACATTCCCCAGTAGAGCTCCCCTCACTCTTGCGCAGCCAGTATTCTAAATTAACAGTCTGGGGCTGCAGACAGGGGCAGCAAAAAAACACACCAAAAAACAGAAACACTGTTCAAAGCCATAGGGAGAAAACACACAAACAAACACTGCAGTTTAACTATACTTGTGAGTACACTTCCACTGACAAGCGAACCTGATGAAGCATGTTTGCACTTGTGATTGAATAAATACTGTATGAGCTCATAAAAAATACTGACGCGAGCCTCCCAGTGTGCGATGATTTACCATTGCTACACGAGTCCTGCTGTTGCCAGCAGCTGGGACAGCGCTCTTGTAAATTCTGTGCAAGAGGCGGTCCTACTTCACTGATGCACCTCACACATTACCTAAGCCCTAATCCGAATTTTAAACCTCACCACCTGATTCTTGAACCTCACCTCTGATTGAACATGATCCTAATTCCAATAAACACTCCAGATATTCAAACTACAGTTTTTCACTTCATATGCAGTGATAATATCATTGTAATTTGTGCCATTTGCTCAACCATGCTAGCATATTGCTGTGATATATTGAGCAACAAGACAGAGTCTGCAGCCATGCTAGTATCTCTATGAGGCTGTACTACAGACAGAGCAGTGATTAGAGCTAAATGCTAACATCTGCATGCTAACATGCTCACAAGACAATAGACAATGTTTTACACATCTGTTAATATAGTTTTATATCACCAATAAATCCACTTTCCAACAAAGCAACATTACCTTTGGCGTCTTGATTCAGGACAAAAAGGCTGAATATCTTGTAAGCAATTTGATTCTACTGGCAAAAAAAATTATGCACACAAATTTAGGTCTCCTCCTGTTGTTCCTCCTTGGGACTAATAGAACGATAGAAATTCATGAAAACTACTTGACTCCCTAGAAGCATTTTAAGTAATCCCTTCTCTCACATTCTTATAAGACACTTTTTTATCATTTTATCATTCACTTCATAATTTATGATTTCGTTTTCTCAGTATTTGTGGCAGTCTTTCTGTTCTACAGATGCCTGTTTGAATTAAATTGGAGAATAAAAAGCTGTGGGTGGTTAACTTAGCACTGTTGCCTCACAGCAAGAAGGTTCCTGGTTCGAACCTCAGCTGGAGGAGTTTCTGTGTGGAGTTTGCATGTTCTCCCTGTGTCTGCATGAGTTCTCTCCGGGTACTCTGGCTTCCTCCCACAGCCGAAAGACATGCACTCAATAGGTTAATTAGTGACTCTAAATTGGCTGTAGGTGTGAATGTGAATGGTTGTTTGTCTCTCTGTGTACCCCACCTCTCGCCCAAAGTCAGCTGGGATAGGCTCCAGCCCCACCGTGACCCTGATGAGAATAAGCGGTTACAGATAATGTATGTATGAATGCAACATCGAATGGCAGGAACATGAACAATTACCTCATTGACTTTCCGCGTAGCAGATATAATGTTTACTATATTCACCATCTTAATTTAACGTTACTTTGTTAACATTTGTTAATTAGCACCAAACTACAGCTGTAGCTGGTATGACATTAGTTTTTAGGTATTTGATCATAAAACAAAGTAAAAATGATGTCACCTGATACTGCTGCTAGATGTAAAGGCAGGGGATCAGCAAAGGTAGAAAAATTCATCCTATGGATGATATTTCATGGCGATGCTATATGCTATACAGGTACTGCAGTTGTTTTCTGCAGGTATTTCAGGACTGATCAACTGACCGACTGACACTGTCATCCCTAGAGTCACCAACATGGCTAAAAATATGACAGATTTCATCCTTTGTTTTCTGGAAAAATACCCACAGTCCTGACTAATGTTCAAACTGATTCCTGCAAGGATTACAACAAAAGAATTGACACATACTGTACTACACACCGAACAACACAGACACATGCTCATCAAACAACAAACACCATTGATCTGTGTACGTATGTACACATGCTGGCACACACACACGTCTGCTATTCACACACTCCCAATTCTATGTGGCATGGTAGAGAGGATCAATGTGTCAACACAACAAAGCCAGGGTGGTGGCCTCCTCGCGGCATGACAAGGTGGGAGATATTGAGTGCCTGGCCCCTGATCCCAGTGGTGGAGACAGACCCTCCGGGGAGGAGAGTGAAAACGGAAGCGAGGAGATGGAGAGACAAGAGGGCTCGGAAAAAGTGATGGCAAAAAGTATGGTGAGGGAGAGTAATGATGGGAAAAGAATGAGACAGGCAAGACAAAGGTCTTAGAGGCATAGTGTAAAAAGGAGGAGGGGAGGATGGAGAGACAGCTGAGGGGGAAAGGTAGATAAACTACTGTATGAGGGAGTGTGAGAGAAAGTGTGTGTGTGTATGTGTGCGGGCTGAAGCTGAAAGAAAGTGAAAGCAAAACAAAAAAAAGAATAACTCTGTATGTGTGTGTACGTGTACGGCAAGCCTGAAGTGTTGTACCACGTTCCCAGACATCATATTGTTTGTGTTTGTGTTCCTTCAGGTGTCAATTCCACTTCATTTCAAATTAATGTTGTTGGAAAGACAAGACACAATATAAGATGGCAGAGCGTTCACTCAATACAGTGCTTATAAAAGAAGCAACACAGGTTAGCGGTGCTACAGTCGCACCGCTGCATACAGAATCGCTACTGCTGTAGCATTTCAGCACACACACAGTCGAGGCTTTGCTCACAGAAGGCGCTTCTTTGGTGTTTTTCCTTGCGTTGCCGTCGCATATTATACCCAGATTTCACAAGTGGATGAGCACTGATGGGAGTTGGCCGATGCATAAACAGCCATGATCAAGCATATGTTGTAGAATTTGTACATAAAGAGGTTTTCAGTTTGAGTCTGCGTGCGCACGCAAGCGTATTCGTCTTCAGTGCTGACATTGGTAAATGAAGGCGGTAAATTTTGATTTGCATACTAATAGATACCAAAGTGTGTCTATTAAAATGTAAAACAACAGTGTGCACAATTATAAAGTGTACACACTGCTGAATGAAGGTCTCACACATATTTGTTTGTTCATTTAAGGCTGGGAGCATCTCTAATCAGAATACGAGGGTATCATTTTTTATGTGCATGTGCATCTCTGTGATACAAAGTGCATTGCGGCTGCAGTTGGAATACATAACTGTTATATTTGAATATCTTTACGAGCATGCATCTGAGGGCTATGGGGGCTCGCTCCCCACTACAATGCTGCATTGCGGAGGATTTCCCTGGAATCCCTCTACTCTGTACCGAGCACAGAGACATTAAAGATGTAACTGTTCTCTGTCCAACATCCTCTGTCTCTGGTCTTCAGATGGAATACGCCCTCTCCATCACCCTCCCTCTGCGTGTGTCCTGTGAGTATGGACACATAGACAGTGAGGTGTGCACAGACAGGGTTGAATGAGTCTGCATGGCCTTGCACTCATGAAAACGTGTCTTTAACTGAAGAACAGGGGTTAGGAATCGCAATGAATATAAATCGAGGTGGCATTTGCACGCATACAACAAACTGCATGTGAAAATATGTGCACAACTGCTTGCACAATCTGGAGTGTGTGCGTGTATTTGTTCTGTACATCTGCGGCAATGTTTGTTTGTGTGCATTTGTGTGTGTGTGTGTGTGTGAGATACAGTTTTGTCTTGTGTACAGTATGCTTTGTTGTGTTGTGTACAGTACACTATTTGCATGTTTGCTCTGCTGAGAGTAAATATGTGTGTGTATACGCCTGTGTTTTGTGTGTACACGTGTCCGCGTGTTTATTGAATGCTGCTGGCTTCAGACCCTGATGGCCCGGTGCTGGGGAAGGGGAGAGAGAGAGAGAGAGAGAGAGAGAGAGAGAGAGAGAGAGAGAGAGAGAGAGAGAGAATCAGGGAGGCAAAGGATAAAAACGAACAAAGTCCAATCCTCTGAAGCTGATGACTGTGTGTTTGTCGGACTGAATTTATTTATCACAGATGCCAGAGAAATTAGCATTGAAATGATTCTGGTGACAGACTCGCCCTGCATATCTCCGATGGCAGACGCCCAAAATGTTTATGTTTACAGAACTCGAGGGGGGAGAGCAGAAAAGGGACTGTGGTGTGAGAAAGAGTGAGGGAGAGAGAGAGAGAGAAGAAGAGAGAAAGAGAGCCTATGCGGTACGGGGAGATAATAAGAGACGTAAGATTAGGTAGAATAAAAAAAAAAAAAGCCAGGGCAAGAAAATTGGATGAAATGTTGAAAAGAGATAAAATATGTAAGAAGACAGAGGAAAAAGAGCGAGACTCTGGAGGACGAGCTCCACTGTAGAAATAGTTGAATTGTGAGTCACGCTTGATAAGGACTTCAGCTGAAGAAGAAAAAAAAAAAAGAGTGTGCTCCTCCTACACAGAGGGAGTGCATACAAAAAAGAATAACAGAGAACGATACTCTTGTATGTATGGAAGATATACTGCCCATAGACAAAAGATGCTGGGAGAGCAAAAAAGAAAAATGTAAGGGGCGATTTAAAAAGAAAAAAGTTTGAAGAGAAGCAAAGAAGCAGGGTCGCTGCTGAGGAAGACATCAAGACGAAAGCCTCTGAGAAGAAGTGACAGAGCGGAGAGACAAGGGCACAAAGGAATAGGAAAATTAGCCCGAAAAGTGTGGAGACAGTAGTAGCAGTAAGGCACAGGCAGGTATATAAAGTATATGCACCTTCTTCTTCTATGTGCATAATAATTTAATCCCACCTATCAGCCTTTCTATTATTAACCAGGATATCAGTGTGCCAAACTCCCGAACTGTTGCTGCACCGCCAGCTAAAGATGTGGATTGACTGAGGGGAGAAGTGCAAAAGAATAAGAGAGAAAGAACTGAAAGGAAAGGATGAAGGGGAGGGAGGACGTTTGCAAATCGCTTCTGGAGAGCGCACACGGAGTAACAGTGTGTTGCCATGGTAATAGATACACTCGTTGGCTGTGTGCATACAAATTGATGCGAATGTGAATTTCAGCACATTCATTACAAATGAATACCCCAATTGAATCTTCTCAACTTACTGCACCTGACGCTTGCGGTGGCAGGGTCCGCCGTCATGATCCCCCACCTCTCAGCCGCATTCATGAAGCTTGTTTTATGTGCGCAGGCATCCCCGCTGGCATCCCATCAAGGCGATCTAATTGCTAAGTGGAATTTGTGCTTTCACGTTAAATAAATGAAGTCAAAGTTTCTCTTAACAGCCGTGACGCTTAACAGAATATTTGGGTAGGGTTCATTAATAAGAAGTGGAATACCACTCTGCAGATAATACTCACATTCAAGTGAATTGCTAAACAGGGAAAGATTACAAAGTATAACTGTAAGCAAATCCATAGGGGATCTATGAAAACCTTATTAAATTATGCAATAACGCTTCAAATTAACCACTTAGCCTCTTCATTTGTGTTGATTATTCGAGAAATCAAAAGCTTCAGCTAATGTTGTTTTGGGCCAGTCAATCAGGCAAGTAATTGTTTGCTGTTCTCTGGCCAATATTACCATCCAAACGTGTACTAATAACATAATCAGTGCACACACTAATGCAAAATTATACCAAACACAGGCTAAAAAGTGAAGCGAAGCCAAAACACTCGTGCCTACACAGTGCCACATTAAAAGTATGACTTTTTACTAATCAAATCAACATTTACCTTCGGTTGACTTTTAATGAAATGCAGCACGAGCAGCAAAGTAAACAGTTCTGGCGTATAACATTCTAATGCTGAGATGCTACAATATAAATCCCTCACAGGCTCGGGCGTACAAATTATCCTTCTGTTTACCTCTGATTTTTGCAATTAAGCGGCATATTAAAAGAAAAAAAAACACAAAACAAAAACACATGCATAAATAAAGTACTATAATAGACAAACAACTCAAGGGGGCTACAGTCCACACGTGCCCAGACTGCACTGCACAGAATACTGTGGAGGCTGGAACAGAAGTAAGACGTTGCATAAGCTCAGTGTGAGTTTAACTGTATTCTTTTCCTGTTTGTTATCTTTGTTTCATTATGGTAATTAACCACCGTATTATGAGCCCAGGCTGAATGCGTAGTGACGCTCTCCCTCTCTCACTGCAGTGATTGCAGCATTGCTTGGGTGTTGGGAAGAGGAGAGGATGTTTCTGGGTCACCAGCTGCCTACGTTTTCTGCAAACACAGCACTGCTAGACCTCACCAGCTGTTTTCTCTCACCATCTCTACCCCTTCGAACTTCCTCTCGTTCTCTCTCTGTCTTTTTTTTACCCCTCTTTCTTGCTACATGTTTCTGCACGCCGTTTCCAGATGCTTGCCTGCGGCTGGAGGAAAATTAACTGTCTCCTCTCTTACTACGGCCCTACTTCTGTGTGTAATTGTGTTCGCATATTAATAGAAAAAGAGATAAGAGAGACTTAGGCAAGTCTGAAACATTAAGACATATTGATCATTAGTGTGGGGGAAAGAGAGAGGGAGAAGGACAAACAGAGGAGAGGGAAGCTGCAATTTTTCCTTTCATTTTGGCTGCGGTGTCATCAGGATGAAGCGCTGATCATACAGCTCAGAGAAAGATGTGATTACTCTCTATCCTCCAAATCATTTAATTACCATTCTGTAACCTTGCGAGTGCGAAAGAGGGAAGGAGAAAAAGAGGAGAAATATAAGAAAAGATAAAAAGAGGACGGAGAGAGAGAGGGAGAACGCAAATGGATGCAAATGGAACTGGGAAAAGAGTAATTGGACAAGAGTGATAATTCTAATCCTACAGCAGTTAAATATGCATAAATGGGATTTAATCCATGGGGCGGCAAATGCGTGGAGCCACAGTGGTAGTTATTGTTAAGTGTGTTTTAATGTATGTCCCATATTATGTATGAGCCATTCAGCTGCTGTTTCAAATGCTAATGCATTTAGTCTGTGTGTGACTACCTTCATTTTAAGTCTATTTAATTTTGTATGTTTGTCTCTTTCGTCGTCCTAAAACATCTGTTTTTTTTTTCTCTATCCAGGAAGGACAAGCGCCACTCTGTCTTTAATCATGAATATGGATAACAGCATGGTAAAGCAGGTGTGAAAGGGAAGGGGCACAGAGTTGAGTGGTGGAAAAGGAGTGGACATTGTTGAGTAATTACAATTTAAATGCGTCCCCCATAACTGATGAACGTGCTTCGGCGATTTCTCGCCGACCTGCGCTCCAAATACAATCTTGATCAATATGGTCTGAGCTCCGAGCTAATCGCTTCATAGTCCCCACATACAGTGCTATTCAATCTTTGTGTTTTGGAGATAAAAGATCAAACGCAGTGAAGTGCGGGGATTTGCGCTGAGAGGTCAGACACAGAAATCCACTGATGAGTGCACAATCTTAAAGTTAGACCTCGACCAAACACTCTCAGAAGTCAAGCACAGCAAAAGATTAATGGCTTCACTGACACATACACACACATATACATACAGGATAAAGCACTGTACACCGACAGGCGTAGACACATGGAAAGAGGAGATAGTGACACACAAAGGCAACACTGGGTGCCAATTTCAATTTAAAAACAAGAGATCAATCACTTCAAGCAAAGATTATCATTTCACACACGTGCTTTGAGCCGGGCCTGGTAGAAAATGTTAAGCACTCTGACAGCAGCCAATATGCCCTTGAACACACTTCACACTATGCCACAGTTCAGCAAATCTACTGGGAACAGCTGCAGCAAGACACATACAGCCCCGCCATCGCACGCCTCAGCTCCTCGGTGAAGAAATGAGGAACTTTGGTCTTTAACGAGTCAATATCTCCAGAACCTCAACCGCCTCAAAGCGCTCTGATCCCGTGTGACCCTGAATATCTTTAAATTTATGGCATTTTCAGCAGGGCTAGCAAAAAGAAAGCACACCATGGCTATCAATACGTGTGTTTATTAAAAGCCTCTACCAAAGTTTAAGTATTGCTCGCTGTTAAATCTTAACTAAAGGTGATATTTATTAAGAGTCATATGTAATTACCTCACATCACGTGTTGAGGAGGCTGAGGAGAGCTGTATTTCATAGTATTGTACTGAACATAGAAAGCACAGCATTATTCTGAATGCCATTGTCGTGGTGCAGTGAACATGAAGTACTGCAGCAAACCTATAATAACGAAGCGCCGACAATCGCTACTTTGCAAAGGAATGAAGGCATCACAGGAATAAACCGGGACATTCTGTAATAGCTATTGTAATGTTAAAGTAAAAGAGACAGCACACGGGATAGTACAAATGAAAACATGCGATAACGGCATGAGGACAGGCAGAAATGACACAAGCTCAGAGATGAAGTATAGGAACTAACATGAAAGGGGTCCGACGTAACAGGAAGGATGAGGGAAGGTTGGAATTAGGGAAAGACATGGGAGGATGAACTGTCAAAACCAAATAAGCTCTGTCACCATGAAATCCATACTTTCACCAGCTCACTTTACCGCTTAATCAAAGTCTGAGTGATTACATGGCCTTTTTTCTTTTTTCCCCCCATAAAAGTGCCACTATTTTTTAAAAAAAATACTGCTAATACTGCGCTGTGGGAATCATTTCTAATTTATTCTCACTAGTCCTGATCTGCCAACCAAAGCTATAATAGGAAAGTCAGGATGATGTGCTGTCAGAAACCAGAGACATAGATGTCATCCACAGCAATAAGCCTGTAATAACTACCGTCAAATTATTTTCAAGGCCTAAGTAACTTTTCCCTCATCTCCCCATTTGGCCCCTAGCGACTCTTTTGCAGCTTGTAAAATGCTCATTATCATAATTGCATAACTTCGTATATAGCATTTGAGATGTCGAATTGAGGCAATATACGCCTCTTCTCATCATTAACATACAAGGAGATTACTGAACTCCACTCGTGCAGAAAAATCATCCTCTCAAGTGGATGTATTTTCTCTAACTGTTGTGACTAATGTGTCTGCATCCATGTGGTACTGCACACACAGTCATACACACACACAGTCTGCATGTACTGCACAGCAAGCAGCAAGCAGTTCATGACAGCACATGGGAGTTTTCTTGGCATTTACATGATGTTTCAGGTGTGTTTGTAAATAAGTAGGAGAGAATGAGGGGGGAAAGAGAAGATAAGAGAGAGAAAGAGGAAGAGTGCTTGGTTGTGTTTAGGTTGCTTCGCTGGAGTTAAAGTGACATTTTGGTGAGATGTGCACTTTCCAAAACCCCCTGTGGGAGTGCAAGGGGCATGCCCAGCCATGCCAGCCTTCTCTACGCAGTTACACTGTATCCTGACGCTAAGCACAACAGGCAGGCCAGGCCACGCGCCCAAACACATTATACTCTTCCCTATCTAACACTCAAACAAAAACACATTAATTTTATCGTACCTGACATAAGCAGAATACCGCCTCTGATAATCTAAAATGAAAATGCGCACACACACACACCTTCATCTGCTGCATTGTGAGATTAGACAAATGCGTCCCCCTTTATGCCCTCTGGTAGTCCATCTGGGTACTCAGAGTTCCACATTGGCATCATATAATGGTGGCTTCATACTATAAGCACAGTCAGCTCCCTGTGTTCTGCATATGACCCACAAGGTCTCGGCCCATGGCCTGGCACATGAATTTAGGCAGAGATAAGGCAGGGTGACTGAATGGCTGCAAAGTGATGTGATTGAACAGGACAGTGGTTTCATGGACGGATTTGAGTGAGAATATTGTATGTTTTGAACTTTGACACTCTGTTATAGAATCATCTCGAGTGGATTTAGAGGGGCTGAAGGGCTACGTGGTGCTTCCATCGCCAATGATGCACAGCAGCCTGCTGTACCGACTGAAAAACAACATCACTCGGTGCGGAGAATACACAAAACACAAAGACCACCAATCAGACAGTCTGCAATCCCGGGGCACTTCAGGGAGGGGTGGGGGGCTGTACGGGCTGATTCTTTCACACTCTGACAGAACCACTAATGCTGAAATGTCAGCAGACTGTCGGGGCAGCAGGCAAAAAAGAAGCTGGAAAGAAAGAGAGAGAGAGAGACAAAGAAAGAGGATGAGTAACACCCTAAACGAAAGTCCCAACTCCTCTGAGCACAAGTTGAGGTTAATGTTACAGCTGTGCTCCAGTGCCCTGCCAACAGCAGTGGTAAACAAACTGTGCACATAGCTTCTGACCTAAAAATGTCAGAAATTAATACTGAGTGAAACATTTTTGTCTTCAAATACTGGTACATGCAGTATTTTGCTACACAAATCAATAAGGAAGTATAATATTTACCCAGATTCACCTCAGCGTGCTCCGTGAACAGATAGTGCCCAAACTATTAAAAGTATTAAAAGTATTAAAAGTGTGATGCGTGTTTTAAGCTACTGTATGTCAGTGTCCAAAGCTAATCTAATCAATTAGCTATGGTGACATTAGAGTTGGAAACTGTGGCATTAGTGTCAGTCAGTGGGTGCCAATCAAAGCACATTAGCATTTCTGCTGCCTGAGCTGCACTTTTAATGACGCACCGAGCACACGAGGAAGACATCGGGTGAAGTGTAAAACATCACAAGAAACAGCACGGCAGGTTCATCCATCACTACAAGTTATTGTTTTTTTTAAATAACACAAGCCACGGGACCTGGTCTAGAGCCAGACATGCATGCTGTGCTGTCAACAACAACTTTTATCATGAGCTGATAAGAAATAAAGCCTAGCTCATTGGAAGGTGGATAATGTGTGTGGTGATGTGATCACAAATATGATGAAATGGGGGATACCATTGGAGCAAGCCATACGTTAATGAAAAATAGGGTTTGAGTTCTGGCAGGCTTGGCCCTCTTATGGGACTGTGTGCTGAGGCAACTTGTCAAGTTGCCTTGGTACTCTGAGAAATTGCAAAACATGTGCACAACCCATCAGGATGAGGCCATTCATCCTTATGGGGCCCTGGGGGCCTTTCACCTGCTCGATATGGGAAGTGTCGGGTTCTCACTCTTTTAAGCCAGTTAGTTATGTTTTGCTGAATGAAGACTATGCCAACAGGTGCTATATTTAGAAGTACAGCTTTACTCTGCAGTGCTTTGGATTTGGACCCAAATAGACAGCTACTGTTAACGCAGTTCAGCAGTGCAGCAAGACAGCAACAGTTTTTTGAAGAATTGCCTCTTTGGTTTCTATTTACAGAATATTGCAGAAATTGAATATAATATGCATACCTATGTTTTAATTAGAGTACAATCACCTGAAAATAAGAGCTGTTATGTTCTTGTTACCTTAGAATGAGCCTTGTTGAACCATGTTGAACCTCCATGATTCTACAGTAGACAAACTCAACACTGGCTGTACGTTTTTCGCATGTTTTGTCGCCACCGCAGTTCCTCCTTCACGCTAGGGTGAAACAAGGGAGTTGCAATCTGCAACTACACTGCTACTCCTACAATCTGGACCTAGATTTACATTTTAGAAAGTAATCTTGGACGCTTTCTTGCTGAGAACACCACTCTCATCGCGTTTAGCTTAGCACAAGAACTGGAAACAGGGTGGAACACTAGCATCTCTTCAACAATATGCACCTACCAGCATTCACTAGTTCACTAATTAACATTTTATATTTCATGTGTTTAATCTGTGCAAAAAAACTAAGTGAAAAGACTGTTCAGTTTGGATGTAAACATTAAAAGAAGGTAAGCTGTGATTTCCTCTTTGGGGGGGGGGGTGGTATAATTGCACACTGTATGGCTACGGTCATGATGTAAACTCTTCCTGTCCTCCATCTTATTACTTCACAGCTGGCAAGACTGATATCCCGTGACAGCACTGTGGTACAGAAAAATGATTAATGTATTTGCAGCACAGCCCAGGAAACTTCCTCAATATTGTTGAGCGCTGTCGCTGGCAAGTGGAGCTGTAGGCACATTGCCCAGTCTGGTGCAGCCTCTCAAGGTTTGGCTCCTAAGCGGGACAAAGTGATGGGTCTGAGATCATCAGTCAGTATGGTGCAGATTATAAAAGACGCACGGGGGCAATCTACGATCTCAAGCTGGGTTTTCATAACTGGTTTGGGAAAATTACACCGCTGACTAGTTCCATCTTCAATCACAGAGTATTGACACTCTGACACAGAGTATCAAAGTCTGTGTCAGCAATCATGTAGTGTTTTGACATGTTCTTTTATAGAAAGTCGGGAAGAATTGTTTTCTGGAGAAAGCACTGCTGTTCGCTTTGATCTTGGCAAAGACTGTGTGATCTGTGTGCCATTTTCGGACAACAGCTTTCTCCTCATAAGTGGAGACATCCAGAGAGTCCATCAAAATCCGCCAAAATATGTCAGCGCTGCCCAAGAACATTAAGAACCCATTAGGCCGAGGATGATTCAGCTAAATAAGTCCTTCCCTCTGTCTAAAAAGGGAAAGAAAGGAGAAGTTGCACTTCAAACAAACACTCCAGCATAGCCTGAACAATTTTTACTCCGCAGCTTTCCCAAATTGATGATGATGTTTTGTTTATTGTGTGTCTTCAAACATATCTTTTAAGTGCCCTGCTGTTCATCAACAAAATCATGTCTCAGATTTTGAAGCCTTCTACCAGCAGGTTACGAAACGAGAGTCAGCAGCAGACTTTTCAACTAAGTCTGAACTTTTAAATGCATCATCAATAAGGCGCCTTTGACAAAAATAAAACAAGACATCACTGTAATGGATTACCTAGCCAAAGCAAGCTTAGAGTCTCTAAGTCTTTCTATCATACTGAACAGAAAAATGTCTACAACACCATTCTTGGAGAACACAGAGTTACATTTCACCTAAATGAACTCTTCTATGACTTCGGCGAGTAACAATGCTCTAACAGCAAAGAAAAAAGGGGGGGGAAATCAAATCCAATCACCTCCAATGTGAACCACTGTACAAGGACATTTCTGGGCTATGACCATCTTCTTAAATTTAATGGAAATAGTTCTATGGTTCAACAAGCACAATCAACTACAGCGCGCTAACAACCTTGCTGACCAAGAACGTTCAATTTGTGCGTCTTCTCCTTGTTCTTTTTTTTTTAAATATACGGGACATATAGTGTATATGTAGGCATACTGCGCGCGCACACACACACACACACTGGTCTAAGACTCCAGAGACCCAGAGCGCCCTTTCTCGCTCCCTTTTTTCTAATCCTGGCAATTAGCGAGAAATAATTAATGATAAAAAATGAAAAAGTTGAGGGCAGAGAGCCTTGAAGATAGAGTTCTGCACCGTAAGCATTCAATTCCCCCTCTCAAGGTCCTCAAGGTCCACTGCTCTCTGGCTCTGATCCTCGTACAGCTACAGGAGAAGGCTCAAACAAAGGCCTCTTTGATATCAGCCCATTTGCTGTCGCTCGCTTCCACCCTCTCCTCCTACATCTTATGCACGCTTTCGTGTATTTTCTGTTATCCTAACTGTCTTTGCATACAGCTTACTTTCTCTCATCTTCCCTTTCTTCCCCCCTCTCTCTCCCGCTTTCCCCTTGATTTCATCCTCCAAACACCAAGGTTGTGGCCTGCCTGCTAAGGGCGCGTCTGAAAAAAGAAAAAAAGACTTCGAAGGTTACACCAGACATCTGCTGCACCCCTCCTGCCCGCCCCTTCCTCAGAGTAAGGCTTTGTTTGATTGCCTCCCTGTGAAATTAATAAGAGTAGCCATTAACAATCTGGTATAAATAGGGAGCCGGTAGATGTGTAGCCGTGAAGGGATGTGTGATGTAGCTGAACCTTGATCGTGCAGTGCGGCGATGGAACTATGAGTGGTCGGGGAATGGGGAGGTCGTGACCTTGTGAAGTCACTTCGGGGCCACATGCAAGCGTAATGTGGTCCTGTGATCAGACAGAAACTGCAGTGTCATCCCAGGCTCGGGGAGCAACAGTGGTGTGTCTGTGCAGGCATCTTTTAGTATGCACACAACTGTGTGTAAACATCTAGATTGTCCCCAAGGAAATCGATATTCATATTCATATGTAGTTTGGTGTATGTGTGCATTTGTGTTTGTCTATATTCACTCGGAGCTGACGGACAAATGGCTGAAGAGAAGGCATGAGGGAGAGAGGGAGGAAGGGAGGGAGAGAAAAAAAACACTCCTGAGCACTCCTGCCCCCTGGTGGCAGTTTGACAAAGCACCTCTGCGTGTGTGAGGAAGGCTGCAACTGAGTTACAGTTTAGTGGAGGGACTGCTGTGTGAATAGTCTGGGGGTTTCTGCTTATTGCACCACCTCTTTCTCCTGAAGGGTGGCTTTGATCTCTGCATACATTTAAATTCCAAAGAGGCAAAAAATACCAACGGGTGGCAAAGCTCATTCATTCATAAATGCAGCGACTGGGATTTAGATCTTGGATTACAGAGAGAGTAGACATCATTTCATAATACTCTTCTTGCTAATTGTGCTTCACTTACTAGATATTTCAAATGCTTGGTGTCAGACTTTGAATACTGCCTTCAGAGGGATGTTTCATACGCCATCGGCAGTGATAAATTAGCACAAATTTGAAGCGTGCAGAAACAGCGAGCCTACAAGACGCATGTTAAGTGTCCTCTCTCATCCAATCTTTCTGGACACATCTGTTTGTTTCATCCTCTCCAAACCGCTGCACACTTGTTAAGCACAGAAATTCAGTGCAGCAAAACTGATGTGCAAGTGTCAAATAAAGTAGAGAAGACCAAGTAGGATTATCACAGTATTAGGAGTGCTTGAAAAAGGTATTTGATCAGGTGGATCTGAGTTAACATTGTGGCTGCAGTGTATGCTTTTGGCCAGCAGATGGCATCAGCTGTTAGTGCAGTGTGCTGTGGTGCAGTGTTACCACCCCGATGTTGCCTGTCCTCTAGGCCAGTGTCTGGCAACTATGTGAGGCAACTATGTCTTCTAAGAAGACCAGACCAGACAACCTAAGATCCAGATTTCAGGAAAACATTACAAATCCAAACACTTTTGCATTATTGGATTCATTCCACCCAGTCTCCATCAGTCTCATACCCCTCGACTGCTAAACCTCCCACACATTTACACTGGCATGCGTCCCTGTCGAAGTGTCTTTGACCTAGCAGCACACCAGTTGCTTCTGCGCGTGTGTGTGTGTGTGTGTGTGTGTGTGTGTGAAAGAGAGAAAGCGAGAGATCATTAATACACATGCTAAGGAGCATGGTAAAACTTGTCTGGGGAATCAATAGAAACATCAGAAGGAGGAAAAGGAAGATTAGATATTGACTGAGGTAATGGGGTGAGGTGAGAAAAACGTCGCTAACGTGTTTCCATCTAAAAAGTACCAATATGGCCAGAATAAATGGATGAAGAAGAGTGTGCTGTGAACTGTACACACAGTATCATTACGAGAATTGAGAGTGTAAGAAGGCCACAAAGTTAACTCTGCATGTGCGTGTACTATGATGGGAGGGTTTTTAGTCAAGACCACTATGACCTATGACTGTTCCTTATAAGCTGCTGGTGATACAGTTAGTTTTACATGTGGTTCATGTCCATTTACGCAAGAGAGATATTATAAAATTCCAGTTACATTTGTTAATGCCTCACATGTGCTCCTTTTGCTTATGAGTAATGTTTCTCTAGGCTGGCCTGAACAATAATAAATTCAAGCTGGCCTGAGGTCAGTAGAAAGCAGAAACACCAAAACTCAAGGAAAGTCAAGTACTCACGATCTGACCAGGAAAGGGCTAAAAGACAACCCGAAATCATATTTTGTCCTTCCAGCCTCTCCTGACATCGATGACTGCCTAACAAAAAGAAGTCACAGGAACACACACTCACAGTATATCATCTAGTCATCACCATTATCATCATCGTCCCGAGCAAACTCTCCAATTGGCCAAGAATCAGAACTTGAGAGAAAACAGTAGCATTAGAAGCACACAAATAAAGAGGAATTCACTTCATCATCTGAAAACATGATGACATGAATTTGTATTGAGCTGATGAGCAGACTAAAGAGACATACTGCAGGAGTTAAGTTGCCTTATCCCACCTTCATTTTGTAACTTATCTATAATGTATTATAATGCACTTTATAGTTTATTAATGCAATAAATGCATAAATACTCAGTGGACTGTGTTTTGATTTTACGGTGTTATGGGTGATTAAAAAGGCAGGCCCAGTGGGGAACTATATTCAAGTACCATGTAAATGATACCACTGTACAGGTAAAAATGTATCATCATGGTCGTGACTAAATTACTATGCAACTGCAAAACCATGTAAGACACACCTGTAATATGGTGACTACTGTCCCACTGTCATGAATATTAAAGGCTGTTACTTTCTGCACTTCAAAGCCACAGCTGGGATGACAACTGCATACAGTATGATAATATTTCAGCTCATGCAGTGATTTTCACTGTCCAGCCAAGTCACATGAGCATGAACATAGAGTAAATGGAGTCTATTTATAATACATCTGTCCACAAAGCCTCAGAAATCTGACAGTCTCAACAAAAATTCAGTTTTATATTACAAAGGTAGAATTCGTCATGCTTGTTCATCAATATTTACACTGTAATAACAATATTTAACAGCCAACATACCTGAAATGTCCACATGTTGGCAGGGCAGGTCCTCCATGATAATCCAGGTAATCCGGGTTGCATCTCTGCTCCCACCATTGCCTGGGATGTGGGTCAAAAATGGCACGTACCGTCACCTAAAATAAATAAATAAGTCAATATTTTGGCGGCATAATATTCAGGCTGTCCTTGCTTTACTAAAATGTTTATTTACTAGTTTATTCACAAGTTAAATTACCCCTACGACATAGCAAGCAGTTAGCTGGCGGCTAGCATTCACCCTAAACTAACAATAAACTTTTGTTTTGTTGTAATTATAGCTAACTTTAACTTTAAACTAACCCTAGCTCGTCTAACAAGGCAAGCCATGCTTTGATAGTAATGTTAAAGTTCATTAGTAAGTAAAGTTGGCTAAAATGTCGCCGCTAAATACTATTAAACAGCGCAGCACTTACATAGCATGTAGCTACTCATAGTAAGGCTAAGCAAGGTGACGAACTGCAAGTTACATTCACTCGTTTCCTCACAAACTGTGGTATAAAGGGTCACTACACGCAAATACAACAAAATCTCGCTTTCTTCTTGTGGTACAGTATCAAACTATGCAGAAACAGAGAGATTAAAAATGACTAAACTGATTAAAAATAAAATCGTGGACACATTTGGAGGAACCTTAAAAACGTCGATACTTTCACACAGGTGTTCTGCTTTAATCAATTAAGCAATTAACATCCCACCATGCCCTGGATAAAGATGACCAGTCTTAATTTACACTCAGTAGTTTATGCTTGATTTGATGTTTTAGAATACAGTCTGCAACATTAGCAGATTACTCAAATTATACTCATACTATATGTAATATTATCCCAAATTTTACTTGGATAATCTGGGTTGATATAAAGTTTCAGCTGTGAAAGAGGAGGAATAGAAAGTGCTTCTTGGTTATGATGTCTGTGAAAGTGTCCCTGTTACTGACAGGTCCTTGTGCAAGCTCAAGGTGAACCATGCAGTGTGTGATAGAAACAGATCCAACTGTTCACATATACCTGTTCTATCAGGCTGGTGTGGTACAACACCCCTTGAGGCCATGCTGGGCTTTTACCTGTTTTTAGTCGTGTTGATACCTCCCCATCAGATCAGAGATAAATTAATTTCTAAAAATGTATATGTGGGCATCCAAAAGGGCAAAAAGATTATTCATGTTTATGATTCATTTTCTGGTTTTCCTGGGAACCAGAAATTAGCTGGAACCTTTGCTCGCTTGACTAACAGTTCTGGAATGTTTCTGGAGATGGTCTGAGGGGAGGGGATCATACAAACAGTGTTAAATATATATTAGATGCAATGTCTGATACTTTGCCAGTCCTGTTACATTTAGATAGAATAATACAAGAGAAAATAATGACAACTTTAGATTTGCATACTGTCTTGTTCAAAACAACAGGTAATCAGAAAATCTCCCCATGTAGAAATCTCCCCATCAGTTATAATCTCTTTTTGTCATTCACTCTTACTTTCTTATGTGTATTTGAGAGGAATAGTGCATACTTCCTCTAAAATAACAAAAAAAAATGCATTATGAAAGCACACAGAGAAATAGTTTTGGACTCTTGGACTTATAAAATAATAATGATACCATAATGGTTTGATTATTATTCCCATTTCCTAATTTAATTTGCCTTTACAAATAAAGGCTGAGATCTGCGTCTACATGGTCTACAACGACTCTCCAGAGGTGAATTCAGCCTTAACTTTTTGTCGTTGTTGTTGCAGCTTAGTTTGCAACTGTTGTACGTTGGATCTGAGCCAAATCCTGGAGTTATAAGCAAATAATAAACAAAATATGGAAACTGAACAGTAGCACACACTACTCCTTGTGGATGACTTGTTTAGGGAAATCACTATGGTAACAACTGGCTGTTTGCCATTGCAGTTCACTATCATCTCGCGATGCTGATGCCTTTTTCTTTTCTTTTCTTTTTTTCTTATCCTCCTGCCTCCTCCTTCTTCTTCTTCTTCTTCTTCTTCTTCTTCTTCCTTTCTTTAAGGCCACAGCGTGAATGCAGCATCACCACTCGTGTGCCAGTGCGCGTGCCTCCAGCCGGGTATCACGAGGCTGGAGAGTGTGCACGTGAACACGTGCCTGTGTGTGAGCGGTGGTGCACGGTGGGGGCACATTGGATAAAGGGGAGTGGGGGGAGAGAGAGAGAACGAGGCGCCGTATGTCACTTGATCTCGAACATCGGAGCAGATAGATGAAGCTAAAGCGATTAAATGGGAGGAGGGCTTTACGTCACTGGAAAGGTGGCTGCTCTGGATATGTGAATGGATTAAGAAGAGAAGTACATGAATGACTGCATGAATGAAAGAACAATGAATGAATACTATAGAACTATCTCCCCACATTTAATTCATCCTCTAAATCTGCATATGATGAAGTTATTGACTAAAAAAGTAAATGAAAACTGAGGACGTGAGGATGCTTTCAAGAGAGAAAGCAGAAAATCGTAAATATGTGGTAGTTTGCTTTATTATAATCTTCAATTTGACGTCAGATGTCATACTTTACCCACTTAGAAACTGACCTGGGATCTATTTCTTGCACATTTTTATACCATAAGAGTGGTTACTTATAGGAAAAGATGATTGATGAATGATTTTTCTAAAAGCACAATGTTGACTTATATTAGGGATATTTGCCTAATCATGATCATTTAATTCAGGCCATCATTTCACTATTTATTCACCTTTTTTTTGCCAATTCATCATTGGCTATATGCCAGATTTATGATAGCCTAAGAGCCAAAATACTGCATCATAATGTGTCTATCTAGGGGTTTTGGAAGCTAACCAGATCCCATATTGTGGGACTATTATCAATTTAACTTCAGAAGTTACTGTAGCCTAAATAGACAACCAGAGCTTTTTTATTTTAAATGAAAACTAAATTCAAAAAGAACTTAAAGGACCAGTGTGTAGGATTAATTGACAGCTAGCAGTGTACTTGCTGATTGCAACGCCCTTGCCTCACTTTCTCCTTCCTAGTGTGAAATAGAAACTATGTTGGTAGGAAATGCATGAAAAATGGCCATCTGGAGCCGGTGTTTACTTTGTCCTTTCTGGGCTACTGTAGAATCATGTTGGTTCAGCATTGTAGACCTCATGGAAGGAGGACCTGCAGTGTCTCTCTTAGTTATATATATTATATTCCATTGCTGCTATATTCTACATATAAATTCCTTAGATTTTACAGACTTGACCTTTAATAGCAGATGTCTTTCTACGATCACCCTATTTTCCAATTCAACATGTTATATATTGTACGTTTGGAAATAACTGTTAATAAACTGATTAAATTTAAGATACAGTCAATAATTTGTTTGGTTCTAATTGAGAAGTCAGTGTCACAGACATCCAAAAATGTCCTGATTAGATGATAAATAATAAAAAATCAGTGGTTCTCTGTGTCCAGAGTCCCAGGTTCTATAACCACTCTCTGTATGGCCACAGAACAATTCTCCCAAGGCTCAATGACATGTCAACTAGTTTGTGATAATCTATTTGAACATTTGTTCTGGATTATGCACTATTAAAGCACAATATCAACTGATTTAATAAGAGCCTTGAGGTGATTCCATATCCTGATACCCTGTCAAATTCCAGTCTCTAGACTTTTATCGTTTCCACTTTGTACTTGCATATTCCTTAAAATTAATTTGCGTTTCATCAAATCACCACAGAAAACCTAGGGGCCAGGTATTATTGAACATTGCACAGAGAACAGGAGGAAAAGGGGTTAATGGGGCCCACAAGCTCATCTTTGCCCCTGGGTCCTTTGAGCAGGTTAATCCAGCCATGAAATCGCCAAAAGGTTTCAGCTGTGGTGCAAGCCTGAAGATATATTTTTTGTTACTATTGAAGCCTCACTGTTAAGAGTGCATACTTTAAAGTAAATTTAAGATCATAATGACATGATAATATAGAAGACAATAAAACAATAGATTGTAATGATACATTCAGAGGTTTTATTAATAACAAAGCTACTAGAGTGTCACCACATGCTCCAAGAAAATACTCCAGAAATATATAATTATAGTGCTGAAATAGCACATCCTTAAATACAATATGATGTTAACACATAGACCCTTTGTGCTCTAGGGGCTCCTGTAGCTTCCCAGACCTGTTCCTCCTCCTATTACACTGACAGTGAGGGAACTTTAATGTCCTTAAAATCAGACAGAAACACAAGAAAGGGTTTACTACAAACAATATACTGATGCTAAAACAGTCAAAGGATGATAAGGTTACCATAAACAAATAAAATATCACTTACTATCAGGTATATTTTTAAGAGCCTTTTAAAAAAATATGACAAAGAGATACTTCCTTATGGTTGGAATGTGTGTGTGTTGAGATCTGTAAGCATTAAAGGGAAAGAGAAAGTGTGTGTGCGTGTCTGCATGTGTGTGTCCAGGAGGGGGTGGAGGTTGAGGTGGATGAGGGGGTCCAGAAGATTTTGGATTGATAGAAAGAAATAGTCGCCAAAAACAGCCCCCAACTACCCCCCTTACCCCAACCCCCTCCCATCTCTCCCCCCAAGCCTGGGGTTTGAATTAATGTGTTTCTATTTTTGGCTCTCCCGTGTTTCCAGGGGAAACCTAATGACGCAATGACGTCAATGCAGGTCACCAGCAAGAAGCAGACTGGAGGAATTGAGTGGCTTCCATTAGAGGTTTTGCAGCATTTTCCAGAGAGGAGGGGAGGAGGACAAAATGGATTAAGAATTAAGAAAATGCACAGGGAAAAAAAAATGAAAATAAACATAGAAGCGAAATGAATGGGAGGCAATGCGACTGACGTCTGGGAAGAGACAGAGAGAGAGAGAGAGAGAGAGAGGGAGAGGGAGAGAGGATGGAGGGAGGGTGAGAGGGTGGAGGTGGAGGGGCTGGGGGTGGTGGTGGTGGTGGTGTTGGGGGGTGGGGGGGTGGGGGGGACCCTACTGCTGCATATCAATGGGTGCCGTTCAAATTCCCAGGGATTATTGGAGGGAAAAAGGGGGGGAAGAGAAAAATGATGCACGCTTCCTCGGATCGGTGATGACTGGGTGAGCCCATTCTATTTTTATTATTACCTCTTTTTTTTTTTTTTTTTTTTTTTTTTGTTGCTTATTGTTGGTTGAAGTGAGTAAAAACAACAAGCTGCCGTTCTGTTTTCGTGTTTATAGACAGTGTTGCCATATAGAGAGCCATTGAGAAATTGCTCCCCGAGTTTTGACGGTGAAGCGTGAGTGGCCAGTGTTTTTCTCCGGAGAGACGTGTTGATGTGTTGGATGCAAGGAAAGAAGAGAGAAGAAAAAGAAAAGAAAAACATATATTCAACTAAAAAGTGTTGACTTCCACTGAGTTGATTGCAATTTTCTTTATCATTAACCGCAGCGGTGGTGGACGTGCTCCGTCTACAAGCCTCTGTTATACCGATGCAATACAAATTCTGCATCCATCGATGTATATTCACCGCTGAGAAAGAGAGAGAGCGTGTACTGAGACATTTTTAGTGCGATGATCCAAAAATTTTAAGGATTTTTTTGAAATATTAGAAAAACACCAGGAGAGGATGAAGGCAATACTTGCAGGCAGTGTCGTCTAATTGCAATGCCAATCACTCAGCATCATTGTGGATAGTAAAAAACGATTCCGGTGAGTTTCATTAAGATCGTGCTATGTATAGAAATGGAGCTGGTTGATCATCATTTGCCAAGAGCCTACTTTTCATAGCCGGGCGGTGTGTGCATGTGTGTGTGTGTGTGTGTGTGTGTGTGTTGGGGGGGCAGTCGTGCGCGTGGAGCCTAGAAGAAGTAACGTTACTTCTTTTGGTGGAATAGCGAAGATTAGACGCGCATGCACACGCACGCACGCACAAACAGACAGATATTGCCTACTCGGCAGGCTTTCAATGCGTTATGGCAACAAGTGCCAATTCATGCACGATCAATTCATGCACCCCTCCTCTTAAAAAGAAAATAATCCGGTTGTGTCAGCTGTTTTTATTGCATTTTTCTGTCTGTTTTTTTTTTTTTTAGTTTTGATTTTTGGTTAACTCCACTTTTTTTCCCCTCACTTCTTTCCACAAACTGGGCTCCAGTGCAGGGCGTTTTTACCAACGCAAGCGAGAGCTGGTTTCAGCACCATGGAGAGCTCACGGTGTATTTCAGGACCATGGAGAGCTGCTCCGTCCTTCCACCCATCGTTTTCAGGAGCATCTTTGCGTCTTTCAACACTGGACCGATCACCCTTGAGCTGTAAAAAATTAATTTGTTTTTTTAAAAAAAGGTGGACCAACCTCAGCAACTTCTAGAAGACGGAGAGCTTGCACTGGGGCCTGTAGGACTGACACTGCGAAAATTAGATAATTGGCGCCCGTTTGAGCCATCACATACACACACACACGCACACACCACGTGTTATTTAATAAATCAATCAAAACAATCTTCAATCAGTGTGTGACAAAGTGAAAGCCGAATATGGGACAATGTAGGACACATTTAGAGAAAGAGCAGTAAAGGATGTGACACTCCCCCCCACCCCCCACCCCACACATATGACGCATGTGGTGAGGTAAGTGTGGCAGATGCCTACGTGTGCAGATGGTCCAGTCTGCTGGTCCCTATCCGCCCTGGGCTTGACTTAACACCCCATATATACAGGCATAGCCCCCCCCCATCGTCCAGATGTGGTCTTGTGCTGTGCACACCTCTTCAATACACTCAAGAAAAAGCCCTCTGTTTTGTTTAAAACCCCCCTTTTATGAACTTGTTCTTTACTGGAGCATGAAATTTCGTGATGTAGGCCTGCACATTGAATGGATTTACACTCGCTTTTTGGCTTGTGCTCGAAGCAGGATTTTCCCCCTTTTTTCTAGATTTGAGTAAAGAGTTCAGCCTGATCCGGAATTCAGATGCTATTTTCTTGATTTATACTTCGAGGCATGGTTTATATTGAAGATCTAAATAATGTTGGTGTCGATGCAACGAGATATTTGTTGAAATGATGATTGTTGCAGGTTGTAACAATTCAAGAATCGCATGTGTGGTTTTATTCTCTGGAATATTCCCCCATTCTCACACTCTCTCCTCTAAAAAAGGCATACACCATGTCTGAAAATGGCTTGATGAATTCAACAGTTTCGATTGTTACAACATTAAGAATATTCCTTTACAATAAATGCCCCAAAATGGAGAGTCAGCTGTCATCAGTTCTAAAAAAAGATGAAAAACCTTATGGAAAAGACACAGAAGAGACTAAACACCTTCAATTAAGATGAAATGATCAAGAATTCAACTGGGATCTGAAAAATTGTTACGACAATGACTAAGAGTAAGAAAATGTTGCAGAAGATATATTATTATGTTTAAAAATGTTACTGATATGATCAAAATACACCCCGGCTGATGAGATAGGATGAAAAGTTTATCTCACTTGCACTGTCTTATTCGGAAAATGATCTAGGCCTAGATCTTTTTAGGTGGAAGCTTTGCAGGCAATTATTTATATTATGATTAGGGTGTGGCATGGAGTGACGTTTAGAGCAACTATCTGTATCAGTGAATTCATGCTGTATGAAAGATGCAGCTACGTATTTTGTGTGCACTGGCACATATGGCTTGGGATGGATGGTAGTTGTGGTAATTGAATGCTTTGTACTTCCTGGTTTTCTTTTGGGACATTTGGATTGAATATATTTCTTGTTGATTTCTCAACAGATTCAGATTTAGGTGGAGGGGTAGAGTTTAATTGGAGATATCCTAATTGTATATTTGTGGTTTAATTGCCTTATGCAACCTTTTAGAGCATCTTGTGGAATAATGGTTTTAATGTGGTCTTAGAGCTCTGATATGGCAGAAACTAATGTAGTGGAGGTTTAAAATATCTGTGGTGAATGTTAGAGATGTATTGCTGCTGTGGTTTTCTGAACGAACTTCATCTATGGTAAACAAGAGGCAGAAACAATAGTTTAAGACTTATTTGTCAAGAGCTGATTCAAATGAACAGCTGCAATTGTTCTTGCCACATTTCTAGGTAAACCTTGTTGGTTTTGATGCCTCAATTTCAAATTGCAGCAATATTTTGGATATGATTGCTTGATTCTTTATTAAAATTAAATGTGGTTTAAATAAAATCATTAGTTGTGTGTTTCAGGTGCTCAAGCAGGCAGAGGCATTTGTCCACACCACAACAGTCAGATAAGTTGAGGACACTGCTTCATATAACTGGAATGTAGTCTATAGATAATATTTAATCTTCATTACAATATTTAGTTCAGATACCATATTAGTAGGAGGCCATATAAGCGTGCACTTTTCTTCTGAGAAGCTAAATTTAAAGGAAAATTATGTTTGTGGAACGCTTTGTTCTGAATCTAAAGAAAACTGAAGACAGTTCACACCAGTGTGTTGTTCTGAGTGAGAGCTTGCAATGGTCAGGTCAGATTGAATGAAAGCTGAGGATTTTGAATGTGGTAATGGTGGAGTGTGTCACATCGTGGGGTTATCACCCAAGGAAAAGATAATACCGTACTAAGGGCAGTAAAGAATGGTCAAGGAGGAGAATATGGCACTCCTGGCCAACATGGGTGAAGATGATGAGGTGAAGATGTCAAGGTGTATGATGGTTTCATCACTCTGCATCCTGGATCTCACAAGAAAAAAGAAGAATCTTGGACATATTTTGAATGGTTGCAGGTCAAATATGCAAGGACTTCTAGACTTCTAGACCGAACCTGCTGCATCTTTTTTCAGAATAGAAAAAGCAGCTTCTTTTTGTTCTTTCGGTGATCAAACAGGGAGGGCAGAGCGTTTGTGCTTCATTAGAGGTGATTCTCGGGGCTTTGTCCAGCTTCCAAACACATCAAGCATGCTCCAGTTCTGTATCCGCTTCAGTTTTCTGGTTGCAGACGGAGTTCCAACACATTTAGACAAAGTTCGTAAAAGGAAATGACAGACATGACTAGGAAAATGGTTCCTGGAGATGCTGGATCTCATTCACAAAACGTGTATGACCAAAGTTGATCTTAAAGTGTAAATGTTTTAAATTTCTGCTCTTTTGTTTCCTACCTGAATCTCTTCGGCATGAAGAAACTAAACGGGTTCTACATAGAACCATATATTTTTAATTTCAGCAACTCCCATTGTTATCAAATCCACACGATGGAATTAATCAGCAGTTGAAAATCTTTGTGCTATATGCATATTCTGTACTAGGACAAGGTCTCTAAATTTTACCCATTTGAAATGCAAATAATATCACACTTTCAATGTTCAGTTATTCAGTGACACCAATCTAAACCTTCTTAATGTTGCTTCCTAATGGCCAGTGAGGCTTCATTAATAGGAGTTTGGTTGTGCATCATGTTGCTGTTGAGGTACCGAATTGAGATTAGATTAAGAAGGGTCTCGGGACAAACTACATGGTCTTTTGGTGAAGGCTAATCAGACTCCTGATCAGATTTAAGACCCTTCAGAACCATTTATTTAATGACAGTTTGCTAAAACTACACTGTCACAGATCACACCATATGTGTGCGGGAAATTAGCTCTATGCGTTTATACGCTGCAGGCAGTCCAGACCTACAATCAAATTTACATCATCCAGTTTACCATCTGATGAAGATGATACATTAGTGTCCAACTCTGCTGATGGTTAATTAACAATGAAAATGTTGCTGCAATTACTTCCTGACGTAGCAGTATTCATAGCATGTGTACGTTTTGTCATATCTCCATCATCTGTTTGCCATCTCCCTCTACAATTCAGCGTGAACAAGCATGTACATCCAATTTACAGATTAATCCCATTTAGTTGTACCTGTAAAAAATATATATATATATATATATTTCATGGACCCTTGAGAAAACAGTAAGATGTTTTGTGGATGAGACCCATTGGGCTCTATTTGGATAATGCATGAATCATGTTAAACAGACAGAAGGTAGCTCAGGAAGTGAGTTAAGAAGTGGATTCACACAAAACTGAGGTGTCCACAAATAGGCAACAGATTTCTTCCTTTCTTATGAAGCTTAGGAACAAGAAAGTGTCAGTTGTTTCTGAAAGGTTGTGGATCCTGACTTTGACATGATGACCAACATTGTTTTTTTCCCTTCCTCATGGCTGTTCTAAGTAACTGTCAACGTTGTTTTGTGTTTTTTTGGGGATTTAAAACATACTGTGAGAAAGTCGAAGCACATATTTAAGAAGTGAGTTGTGTCCGGGTGTGTTCACACATGTTGACAGAAATCTTTCTCTTTCTATAGACGCTGAGGAGATCACCTCAACTTGATTATTATCGTCAATTTTTTGTCCTTTGTGGGTCTTTTTGCGGTCTGGGCTTGCTGTTCCTAAGGTAGTAGCCAGGAAGCCCTTACCCCAAAAAGTATCTGCACCGGATTCTGGCATCTGAAGCAAGCATCACCTTTCTTTCTCCCTGATGGAGCAGTGAGTATCTCCCATTTCTGTGGGTGTTTCAGACAGTAAGGGCCGCTATTCATTTGCAGAATACAAACGGTACTCAGAAGATCGTTCAAAATCTGAGATTGTCAAAGGCTTGGAACAAAGTTAGGTGTGGCTTTTGATCAGTTGTGAAATACAAGAACAGGATATTTAAATAGGAAACGTTTGAGAGGCGTAGTGCAGGATGTGTCAGAACAGATGTCTTAATCAGAGAAGGCAACCTGAGAAAAATCCGATTGCAAAGAGTCTTGTTACAGTAAGAAATAGATGGCTGTTTTACTCGTCCTAACCTCAGGTCGAAGAGTGTAAAGCTACACTTCCTAAAGATCCCTAATATCAAAATTAACATCCATGACAGTGTGTATATATATATATATATATATATATATATATATATATATATATATATATATATATATATATATATATATATATATATATATATATGGAAGCATATGGCAAAGTCTACTGTTTTATTTGGGACTGAAACACCATGTTTTGTAGGTCAGATGTTGTCATCTTATTTTTTTTCTCACCTGAAAATTGTTCTAAAAATCAGCCACTAATAGGCTGTCTTCGTGCATTTGTGTGTACATTGTGTTGCATATTTTCAATGATTTTACATCTCTGGTCTGTGAAGTGTGTTGTTTAAAATAACTGGATGTGAAGAACTTGTCACTGCCTGATGCTTTTCACACCTCCACTACATCATGGGGTTTCCAGAGACATTCCAGAAGTCCATCATACTATGGACAGAAATTATAGATTATAAACCTATGATACAGATATATACTTGTTAAAATAATACATTATTTCATCTGCTATATCTGTTTCATTTTTTGTGTTTTCAAATAAATAACAATCATAAATGGAACATGTGCATACCTCTAGAAACACAGTGAAAGAATGAGCTGAGGGAAAATCAACGTGGAGCTTCCAGCCTTTGTTGCACCATGTGTTACGTAAACGTGATTATTTATCCAAACCCAGGAGCCTTCACACTGTGTTTTTTTTTTTTTTTTTGTACGTCAAAACCTGAGGCAGTTTTTGTGCACCGGCGAGGTCACTTCACTTAAACTAATCATGTGACTTCATCGCTAAGCGTGCGTCTGCATGCATGTGTATGTACTGTACATACATTACACAAGTGCACATGTGACATTTCTTGTAGTGTAGGGGGCAAACACAGCTAGGTGCACACATTAAGTGACATTATGCAGATATGTGTACCGTCCCTCAGTCCATATTGTTCCATCCCAGCATCCTTTTACTTGTTTAACTGTTCTCCTCGCTGTGTCTTTGCTTGTGTGGTCATCCATATCCAAACTTGCTTTATTGAAATTCAAAGCAGCTGCTGCCAAGTACATGTTTATGACTGTGAGCTGGATATTTTCTCATAAGTGTTAAATAAAGATGAAATAAACTATTGTACTGTCTTGTTGTCTGTCCACTATAAAACTTCCTTTGTGATTGATTTAGATCATTTTGGTACTTTGTGTGCATTTTCTGAAGTTAAACATATATTAAATGTAATACAAGATTATTAAATATGAAGTACAAACACACTACAGCTACTGGAGCAAATCAGAAAACAGCAATGCATCGATTATTTATGTCTAAAACTGATTTTACAGGCCAAAAACAGTGCAGACTAATCCCAGACTAAACCACAGTATCACACAGACTAATACGAGTGACATGTTTTCCGGTAGACTGGGCCTCCGCGTCCATTTAATTGACCTAACAAATCTCTGACTGACCTTCAGATCGGCGCTAGAGATTCCCAGTTAAATCGTGCACCACGATTTGTGTGTCACACACCGCCCTGGGAAATAGGGCAGTGCCTCATCCATGTCATCAGATAGGGACGTGGGCTGGTGGATGCATATTTGCTCCTCTCTCACTTGTGATGAAGTAAATTAAATTTGTAACCACAGGCACAGGGGTTTTTTTTGTCTTGTATTACTGCACAATATATAAAAATAAAATGTTTGGAAAGAAAGGGTATTTTTCATGTCTTCACAATCAACAAACAACAATTTTCTGACACATATGCAACAATATAGACAAATATTGTGTATGGATTTGGATTGTACATTGCTATTAATGTCAGCCAAAAAGACAAGATGATTTATTACTAATGAAAAGAAGAATAATCAAGGCTAAACAGAACTTGCCAGTTGCAGTAATATAAACACGGTTGTGCGAGGAAAAGAATACATCCAAACAAACCTTGCTGAAGATTTATTGTAATTTACACATAAACAGCCTTTATTGCATGATTTCTGATGTGTTTGTATTATCTAAGGCTTGCACGAATAAGAAGGGAAGAATGTCATGCAGAGTTGAGGCACGCTCAACACAAACTGGCAAACTGGCTCCTTCATTAAATCTCTGGGTGAGTGTAGCTCTCCAGAGGATGTTTTGAGAATTGCAACTGTGCAGCGCCATCACAAAGACAAACTGTATTAAATTCAAACTGTGTTCCAGTAAAGCTTTCACAAGTCCAAGCTGGAAACTTAATGGGTTTACAGCAGGTTTAAATACTGGTAAATCCCCTTCAATGACACATTGACACCAAAGTTACGGTAAAAAGTGTTAAATAATCCAATGCCTCGTTTAGGGTAACAAAATATACTGACTGATGCTGTTTTTGGATTTAAGTCTTTCAAAGATGTGGTCTGTGTTTTGGTTTTAGTCTTGGTGTTTTTGCCAAACACTGACAGGTATTTTGTTTCAACTCAATGATGTGATTAAATTTAATTGCTGAAAGCCTACTCATAAAAGAGATTTGAAGTGACATGAGTGGACACAGCAGAAAATAAATCTTCAGTCATTTCTGCCGCTGGCCTGACTGGCATAAATATAAATATTATGTTTTCATTCAGGTCACTGGAGATGATGACGCAAAAAAGGGATCAAGGTTTAGCGATTCTGATAAATGTGTTTCATTACTTCCAAGAACAACCGCATGCTTTAAATATATGATTAAAACATCATTAAGAGAGGTGTAGTCATCAGTTCTCTGTAGTTGTATTTGTCTGACTTCACTTCAACTCCTGTTTTCAATATAAAAACAGCAACATGTGGGAATGAGCTCATGCTAACTTAGACAAACAGTCAGTTTACATTTAAGCAACCAGACACACTATTTAAAGGTATAGTGTGTAAGATTTAGGGTTATCTATTAACATATATTATTCATAACCAAGTTTTCATTAGTGTATAATCACCTGAAAATAAGAATTGTCTTAAAATAAGCTTTTTATATCGACAGTGAGAGCGGGTCCTCTTCCATGGAGTCAGCCATGTTGAACCGCCATTTTTATAGAGTAGTCCAGAACAGACAAACCAAACTCTGATCTAGATATAGACTTTTGCTTTTTATGTGAATTTCACACCCTGAGTTTTTCATGCTTGGAAGGAGAGGGGGAGGCATGGGAGAGTATTTGGAGTAGTTGGTTGCAATCTGCAACATGCTATCAGCTCTGTGAGGCTAGGAAAAGCTAGTCGTTTGGGCTGTTAACATGCTAACAACTGCTAAATAGCACTAAACACAAAATACAGCTAAAGGCTGATGGGTAGTTTTTGAGGTTAGTGGAATTCATCCAATAGTTCAAGACACTAAAAAAATTGAAGTCAACGATTCTAAATGTTTTTTGAGATATTTCAGCGAAGTGGACTGACCAGCATTGCCATCGTAGAGTCACAGCCAAGCGGCAACCTCCGGTGCTGGGAAATGAAGCCAATGCGGAAGTGCTAAAAATTGTAATTCCTCGAGCGGCCACTTGAGGCTGGCTGCAGAAGTGAGTCAATCTCCATAAGTAGCCGTATAAAAATGCCCAACTTCACAGCAGAAATAAACATGTTTACAGCCTGGTTCAGACAACAGTTCTGGTCTCTATAGCTAATTTCCCGTTCATGACAACTGTGAGGGGGGTGAATTTTTTTTTTTAACTCAGATGATATTAAAGCTTGAATTTGCACAGAATCAACAGCATGACCGCTTGATTGACAGGTAAGTGCTATTACAGAGTGCTTATTAGAGCACCCAGGCGTCATTCAGCCTGCTTCAGGTCCGCCGATGATGCACATCTTTGCCAATATTTAGATAAGCCGGTAGGTGGAAGAAGCAGTACATCCAACATGGCTGCATCCAATTGCGGATATTTTCAGCTTGAAAACAGTGCTTTGGAAACCTACGGATGACGTCACTCAGGATCTGTCCATTCTCTATACTGTCATTGGCGCCGGTAAAAGTATTTTGGTTTGAAATCAGGTTTTAAAGTTAATAATGAATTCGTTTTACTCATTGACTGAAATTTTGTTGATTATAAGCAAGTGATTCCGCTACCAAGGCCATAAAATATTTGATTTTATAGGTTGTCTCTGAAGGTTCACTGTTGTCCATGTCATCTTTATTTGACAAGAGTTAAATCTGGGGTAAATGGACTTGCTCTACAACCAGATTTAACACTTTTTAAAGATTTTATGAGTTGTTTAAGATTCATAACTGCCTGAGATGTCTGATGTCCCTATAGTGGCCTTAAAGGTACAGTGTGTAGAATTTAGTTGCATTTAATGGTCCAATCACTGCATTGTAATATCCTCACATCACCCTCACCTTCCTAATGTAAAGGAGAAACAACACTTTAAGGACCCTGTTTAGAGTCAGTATTTAGTTTGTCTGTTCTGGACTACTGTGTAAATAAGGTGTTTCAACATGGCGGCCTCCATGAAAGGGGACCCTCTCCCACTGTAGATATAAAAGGATATTTTTTTAAGTAACAAACATAAAAAGATTCTTATTTTCAGGTGATTATACATGCATGAAAACATAGTTATGAATATTATATTCCATGTTTGCCTTATTCTGAAAATAGAGGCCCCAAATCTTACACACTGGACCTTTAAGTCTACAATCATTCTCATTTCTTAGTCATGTGTAAAACCCACAGCTATTTCCTGTGCAGACAAGTCATCTATTACACCATCTGAAGTCTGTTTTCACCAACTTAGGGGAGGGGGAATGGTCCTGAAAAAGATAAAGGGGGGTGGGGGGGTCGAACTGAATTGCCCAGTTCCACGTCAGCTTACTGGAAATGAATTGTATTCCAAGAAATTGCCCCTCCCTTGTTCCAAATCATTTTCACCCTGTATGTACTTCAGAAGCAAAGTATTTCCATCTGCTTCATGCTGTTGTGTGACTGAGTGCATTAGCCGTGACTGGCGAAACAGTTAGTTTTGGCAACCTACATTATAGGATTTTCGCTTTCTCAACAATGCTGTTGACATTAATTAAAGTTCTGGGAATCTCGAGCCACTGGGTTGGCAAATACAGAAACGGGTCTCAATTAGCGCTACAGTTAAAAGGGTAATGGTTTGCACAACAGTAGGAACAAGAAAGATGAGTTTGTGAGAACAATGAAGAAGAGTTAGTTACTGTCAGTTCATGGCTCAGTGACAGAAAAATCGTTATAAAATTGTAAACCATGTTTATTTTGCACAGTTTGCTCAGTTATAAGAAAATACATTGTATAATTGTGTAAATAAACTGCATGATTTTTACACTGGAGCTAAAAAAAAAAAAATCGAGCAGCAAACATAGCCAATCGTTGCACTCCTTCAGTAAATTTATCAACTTCAGAAATGGGTCACTACATTAAGTGTAATTGTTAACCGGATATCCCCGCCAACCATCCTGCCAAGCACTTAACTAAGAATAAGTGACGACACGCCCGCTGCACAGTAACCAGAAATTAGCATAGCAGGGATTCCCTGGCATGAGAAACATGCACATTTCTTTGTTGTGTTGTGTGCGTTGTCAAGCGAAACAGACAGATCAAGTCGAGTGTCTGTCTGCTTTTGTGTGGCTAATATTTTCCACTGCTTTACCAGCTCTGATCTCATAATTTCATAATTTTCCAGGCTCGCATTTCTAGCATTTTCACGCTATCAAATTTTATGTCACTGTACCAGAGTTCCCCCTCTTATAAAAGTCATGACATCATTTTTATTTTACTTTTGGAATTTGAAGATGATTTCACTCGAGTCTGACGACTGAGAAATAGTCGGGCCCTTGGAAAAAAAACATAATAATGAGAAGCTTTTTGGTATCAACACAAAGGTCAGCCAGAAAAGCTTGCGTGCATTAAGGGCACGTTATACCCATAGGGTGAGAGACATTTTTCCAACGTGGAGGCTTTGCATGCCACCGGACACAAGCAGCCTTTTTAGCTTTCAGCTTGCTTCATTTAAGACAACAATATAGTGACTGGAAAGAAAGAGACACCATAAAATAAAATGACACACGTTAGCCTGTTGTTCTGTAGCATTAGCAAACAAGTCTAACAAGCTAAAAGACACATTAGCTAGATACTGAGTATTAAACTCAACTATCAAGCCAACGACACATTAGATACATACCGAGTATTTAGCTCAACTATCAAGCCAACAACACATTAGATAGATACCGAGTATTGAGCTTAACTAACAAGCTAACGCCACATTATCATACATCAAGTATTTGGCTCAGATAACGAGCTAATGGCAAATATGCTAGACTTTGAGCTAGGCTCAGCTAGCATGCTAATACTAGCCAAAAAAACAAAACAAAGAACCTTTCCTTAGTGTTATCCTGATAATAACAACAACAATAATAATAATAATAATAATAATAATAATAATAATAATAATAATGTGATGCAAGCTACATCTGTAAAAAAATCAGGTTGCTGCAAACCTAGTCACTATTCTGACTTAACTATAAAGTATACTTTTGTAAATAAAGAGTACTTTATCCAACAGTACTTTGTCTACTTCGATTTGGCTCAGGAGTACCTGTACAGTACTGGTATTACTGGAAATTGTTGGTCAGAACAAAGGAACTCTTACTGAGGAAACACTGAATCAAGATAGACAAAGAGGAACATTCCTGTACAGTGAAATGGAGAATGCAGGCCTACTCGCTTTCACACATACAGTAATTACATATAGACCCAAGAGCAAGGTGGTAGGAGCATTAAACCTTCAGACAGACCTCAAAAAAACACCTCCGGAAACCTCCGCTGTTTATGAACTGTGTGTGTGTGTGTGCCGTTATTATCTTGTTATTTTTAACTTTTTGTTGCTGCTTTCGTCTCCAGCAACAACACAAACACGTAGAAAACGTCATAGGCACCACGCTGAAACACGTGAAAAAGAATCCACGGACTGTTAAAGGTTGTTGGCAACGAGATGATGACTCACTGCCTTTATTCTATAGAACAAGATGGCAAATACGTGTAATTTCACCTGTGTATAAAATGGCATTTACGTACATGTTTTTAACAATCCTTTTGTTTTCTATCTTATCATCTGTTTGGTTGTGCACACGGGTATTAGTGGGTTTGCACTGCATAATATCAATTCAAGCTACAAGCTACCTACACATTTTCCAGTACTTATCACTGAATTGTAACATCAAAAACAGCCTTACGTCTGCAGACACGCATGCATCAAGTGAAATCCTCTTACAGGAAACTAAACTCAAAACATGTGAGGGTATGTGCGTGTGGCAGTTCCAAGTAACTGAGTCAGTTTTTGTATGATACAAATATCCTGCATCATAATATTGACGAGTTGACCTGCAAGGGTCAGACTCAGGTTTGTGTCGGATGGGTGGAGGAGAGAGGAGGGGAATGGAGTCAGGCAAAACTCAACATTCAGAGCAGACTATTTAAATGGGGGAAACCTGTGGAGAGGCATGTGTCATATCTCTGTCACCCAGTGTTACAGGAGCACAGCCGCAAGCTCATAAAAAGGTAAGACTAACATATTTCTTTTCAGTGTAATAACCATACAAGCAATACTTTTTACCAAGCTTAACATATCTGAAGGATTTATTATTTTTTTGCACAAATGCAAATTTATACCACTCAGTTAATTATTGTACAGAGTTTTCTTATGGTGTCTTTGTCTTTCATATAATTTATTTTACTTTTTGTTTTTAGGATGCACATCGTTCTGGCCTTTCTCTGCATCTCTCTTGCAGTGGCTCCTGAGTGCTCAAGTCTTCCCACAAAGGGGGACTCCATCAGAAATACCATAAACAGTATAACGAACTTAGCTCAGATAACCCTGGCCCACGTTAAGAAACTCAGGACTAAGGTATGCACAGTGTTTAATGTACACATAGTTTCTCACAGCATAATCTAATCAGTGTGTTTAAGGAAAATGTAAGGTAGATGTTTATATCATTAAAGTATGAAAGTTAAAGATTAAACTGAGCAACATGCTAATATACAGCTCATGTTCTTCTCCTCAACTTAGCTGCCGGTGGCTCTGCACATAGAATTCAGCGCTCCTTCCGTTGAGGGACTAACAAGCATCAGTCATGACCTTGGACTTTTGGATAATGAACTGCAGAGTCCTTACACGGAGCTCCTCAGCCAGATCGAGGTTGATGTCTCCACCTTGGAAGGAAGGGTGCGCACCCTTGCCCTGACAATGGACTGTACCCTCCAGGCCAGACCTGTAAGACAGACCGTTGACAACTCGTTCCCTGAGAGTCACCTTCACCTGACTCTGACGAAGGTCCAGCGCTACGTGGAAACACTTCTTCTCCACAAGGACAAACTCAAGGTCTGCTGAGAAATTCAGACTTATAGCACACATGTGCCAAGTCTTGCCATATTACAAATACACTAAGGCCTATTTGCACAAATAGTCAAAAGTATGTAGTCAAAAATGTAATTTGTCTTTTGCACATAATCTTTGTTTTTATTACTGGACTGGTGATGTAATGCATGTCAGTAACATTTTCAAATGAATTCTCAATACTCAAACAATAATGCTCTTCCTCTGGTTAGTTGCATATAATGCTGTAGCTTTGTACAAGGTGTGATTAAAGATTTTCTAAAAGTTTGAAAAAATATTTGAACTAAATTTATGATTTGAATTTTATTTATAACATAGATATAGCAAGAGATGTTTCCTACAGTATAGTTTATATGTTTTGGATTATTCTGTTATGGGAGATTCTTTAAGGAAAAGTATTTGATGAATGTGGAGTGTTTATGGTATCTGAAGTGCACTGTTCTAAATTTTATTGAGAGCATGAATATTAAGCTTATGGTCAATGGGATGCAAGAGCTGAAGTTGTATTTGTTGTATTAAACTTTTCAATAAAGATTTTAATCAATATTTATTCATTTGTAGGTGTTTTTAATTCCATGAAATCATTTAAAAACATCAAGTAAGTTTTTAAAAATTATATCATTACATGTGTATTACTTTCAGAAACAAATTAATGTTTTTAAAGTTTGGTCAGCCTACTGCCACATGAAATATAAACACCACCAGAGGAAATTTTAAAAAAGCTAATCAAGATCACATTTTTAAATATTTTTTACAAGAGAAAAAAATCAATTGATTAAACTTTTTTCTCTTTGAGTTTACTCAAACAAAATAATGAATCAATGTCAAAAGGGTTTACGAAAAATGTAAATGAAATTTAAACTTGTTTTTGCAACATTTAAGTTTATTGTGTATGTTACAGAGAGACATGACACCACGCTGAGCAAATGTATAAGATAAGGTTTTTGTGACTATAATGGCAGACACACACCATAAATGAGTTTGTAATAATACCAACAACAACATTGCTGTAAGAAAGTCACCATAAGAGTATTTATGATTGCAATAGTTACTTTAGAAATGTTATGGTCACTATTCAAGTGCAAAATATAAAGTTTGTCCTCAATTAAACTAATGTATTATTTTACACAGTGAACTCTGTTCTTATTATGACAACACACAGTTTTGTTGCATTCACTTTGAAATTTAAAATGCTTAAATATGTGTAATAGTTTAATGCACTTTTTTGTATAAAAAAATATTCTAGTTTTATAAAATAGGATTTATGATGGCAAAAAACTAAACAAGAAAACAGATAAAAAACTAAATAAATCATAGAGAAATAACTGTCTGTAGATAATACAGACATTTATCTCTTAAAGTACATGAATGTGGAAAAAAGGTTGAAATCTGACTCACAAAAACACACAGATATAAACATCACTTCGTGGCACATACACAGCTGTAAAGGATTACAGTACGCTGCCTTTAAGACGGAGTGTAGTGAGAAGCGCACAGCGCTCAAATCTGCATTTTGTGTTTTCGTACATGCTTAAGCTAAGACAGATGATGGATTAAATTATTTTTAGAATATAATTATGCTAATATTCATTAAATCTATTCGCATTAAAGTGGAGGGAAAAATAATTCATTAAAAGATTCATTTATAAAGGAGAGTTCTCCTCAGTTACCCAGTGTTACAGGGGGGAAATTAAACTAAACCTGCCCATTTAGTCAGACTTTCTGCATTTTATTGTATCGCTGAGAAAACATGATCAAAATGTAACTGAAATGAAAAGCTCTTCCTGTTGCATTAAAAAGTTTTTGAGGTGAATAACCTCAGGTTATATCAATAAAATGAACTTAACTCGAGTTAAAAAGTAACAGGGTTGTTATGACATAACATAGACAGAAAAAGACACTCAAAACTCTTGTAAAATATAATCCAGGACTAATAATACAATGACTAATACAGGCATAATATAAAGATTGTTCACTCATATTAATTCTGACTATTGGGAATATCTTCTAGCTAAGTCTTTTTTGAATACACAGTACAAAATTATAAGAATACATTATACTAAAGATATAAATATATACTTTTTTTTATTTCTCTAATGTGTGTAGCTCTGACAATGTGTATTAATTCCCTCTGATGTTGTACAAGAGTGAACACAACTTGGAAAGCTATCCAACAAAAGACACCCATGCCCTCTGTCAACCAAACAACCAAAAATTCTCACATGTATTTTCCACAGAAATGAGTCAAAACACTGGAAAGCGACGCTAAATAAACCACGCAGACATGGAAAGTTGTGATGATATTATTCATCAGTAGGAACAATGTCTGAATATGTTAAAGCAATCAATGACATTAGTAAAAACATCTGTGATTTGTGAAAGCATTTACGAAGGCCTAAAAGGAGTTGTGAAATAGATGTGATAGTAGGGGCTCTGGTGGGAGTGACATGAAAAGGAACAAAGTGTGCATTTATACTGTGTATGTAAAGTATAACAGTGTTGAGGCTACAAGGGCGTATGAGTAAGGCCGCATTCAGACAGGATCTGCGGTGAAAATACAGATTTTTCCTTTCATTCGAGTGGGGGTAGACTGTAGTCTACTGACTGTACACTGAGGGAATTCATTACTTGAAAGCCTGAGTGCATGTTTCTAAGAAGAAGATGATGAAGAAGAAGAAGAAGAGATACTTTATTAATCCCTCAACGGGGAAATTCTTTTTTCACTCAGTTTATTTTACATGCATTTTTAACCCCGGACACACTTACAAGGGCTCATAGACATGCTCATATAGACATGCACACATACAAAGGCTCATAGACATGCAATGTGGAGAGAGAGATGGTGGAGTGTTCTAACTTGTGTGTTTTTTTATGTTTTCTACTGGGCTGAAATCAAACAAAGTTATATGGAAGGACTATGAAATTGCTTCAACCCAACAACAGAAAGCATTACATTTTATACTACATTTTAGAAACATCTATCAGATTTGGAAATTGATAAAACTGGCAATAATAGCAATTTATTTTTTAGGTCTGAATGGACATGGATCTTTCTAAAATTTATTTCAGAGCTGGGACATTTAGAAAACATCTAAGTTTGTTTTATATTTCTGCACTGAGATGATCATCTCAAACGAAAAACAAACTCCAGTATCATTTCTATTCCATTGCTATGACGACACCTCATTAATTTAAAGGATAAAATGACACTGACCCCTCATTTATGAATTATATTGTCGAGCTATAATATTTGTAAATCATAGACATTTTATCTCTATATATTTTATGTCTGTAATTTTTGCTTTCTTATAACGTTGTGTCTCTATGAATATGCAGTAAAATGTGCCAAAAGTTGGGTGTGCGTTCCTACGTAAGGACACTTTTCATATTAAATTTGTTGATCCGCTACAACGCCATGCGATTGATATCTGGCTGCGTTGTCATAAATCTATGGGGCCGTCTGAAAGGGGACACCACTCTCCAGTTGTGAACTAACATACCTTTAAATCCTACACTCACCCAAGGACAGAGCAGGTACCGTGCGGCTTGATTCGGCATTACATCTAGAATGCCTCTGCTATTGCATACCTACATGAGAGTTTCCTAAGAGCCATGGCGTGCTCACCTAGCTCCACTAGTCTTACAAATAGTTACTAGCTATATCAGAAACTTTTCCTCAACACTCACTGACCCTAACACACCTTTACGGTATCTTTGAATACTGTCCTGAGCAAACGAGCAGACACTCTGCGACATGACGCAGCATTCTTTCTACACTGAATCACCTTGCGCTAAACTACAGAGGCTGGCCCACTTTACTTGAATGGCAACTCCACGTGAATGCCATGATCTGCTCAGTGGTCCAACCACATGGTTCCACAAGCATTACAACTAGTTTTTACCACCCAACTGGTATGAGAAACATTTCCTGAATTATGTCCTATTAGTTACATAATTTGTCAAAGATTGAATGTGATTGTGCAGGTGAGTCTACAGGGTCATCAGGTGGGCACCCTTTCATTCACAACACAGAGCAGGGTCAACAGTGTGCAAGAACAACCCTCCGCTTCACCCACTCATACGTCCTTTCATTACAGACTGTATTCTTGTCCTCACAAACTAACACGTTAGGCTAACCAGCATGTTGCTTTTCACTGGTAGCAACCAAAATACTCAGTTACTATGACAACAGCTGTGAAGCTAAGCAGTATGCGCCAACCAAATCTCTTCACCTTGGCAGCTGACAACATTAGCCACCACACAACCACAGCTCAACACGTCAAATGCTGCAATTAGCATTAGCAACGCCGCTCAAACCCTCCAAACATCTCAACTAAACTTTTCCAGCTATCTCATCCCAGCAAAGCAGCACGTCACTGACTATAAAAACACAAGTTATCATCAGCCATGTTTCGCTGGAAACTGACTATTCTTCTCTTTCTCCTACTGATACATTGTAGCAAGGCTGTTTACATGGAAGAAGATACGCGGTTTACGCCAAAACATCACGTGACGTGAGCACGCCAAACGATACGTCATTACGTCGCACATCGACGAAGAGAGATGTCGCGACGTCATGAAATACGAGAGGCCGTTTTTTGTCAAACTGCCTCATATTTTTAACAAAAGCGCTATAAACTCTGTTTGAAACTATCCGTTTTTATAATACGAGCTATATTGAACTAAATATCAACCACGAAAGCCGTAAAACCACTTGTAGTCTGGCTTTTTTAATACTTTTTAATCCACCCATACAAATGTTTGACCAGCAGATGACGCCATTTTGTCTGCGTCGAGACTGAACCGTTTGACACAACTGCTTCATGAGCCTCCATCACAAGTTAACATTGGCGTTACATTGAGTTTAGGTTTCTTTACTTACCTTTATCTCCCCCCAAACACTCACATTTATTCTGTGTTGAACCACACAGCCATTCACTGAAACTGGCTACAGTGTCTGCCATGTTTTTAACTGCCCGCTTTAAAAGGTCCTTTTACACCCAGTTCAGTTAACAGCTGACAAATTTGCCTCTTCCTCTCATGGTCCACATCTACTGCATCCGTCCATAATGCTGTCAGCTCCACATAATACACAACACACTGTCTTTCTGGCCACAAAACAGATCTTATAACAGTGGAACAAGGAGCTATACTCTCATTTTCCAGCCCACCTTCAGCTGTCCTGCATCATGCCTGTTCACAAACAAACAAACAAACAAACAAAATCCCCCTATAAACTATGTACTTTGTGCAGAAATAAACAGAGCACAGACAAAAACATGAGTGCTGTTATGAATAATTTTACTTCACATAATGTGCAGAAGCCAGATCTCTGGTATTAAGTGCAACATCAGTTCCTTAAAATTTCCTGTGCAAAACAAGCAACACATAACATAACCTCCAATGTAGTAATAAATATTGCATATCAATTTAAGTGTAACCCTAGCAAAGAAATCAAACAATTGAGCGTGCTTAAAATGAGAGAAAAAAAACAATGTTTTCATTCAATTACAGTTAATAATGCCCAAGCTGAAGAATAAAATGATCAAGGTGCGTTCTCTTTAAATTCATAAAGCATCTTACAGTTTAAAAATTCAGTCAGACTACACTGTCACTCCCCCAACAGTGTGCATTTTTGCTGTCAGGGAGGAAATGGACAGTGCGTTCAAGTATTTCTCCAGGGTAGAGAGGTAGTCCTCTGGGTGGCATCGCATGTGCGCCGCATGTACCGACTCCTTCCACTTCCTGCTCTCCACAGTCACGCCCCTCTTCCTCCAGTGGTCAATACACCTTTCCAGAGCGACTGGGTCGCACAGGGCATCGTTCTCACTGAAGAAGAAGAGGGCTGGTGCTGTAATTGGGTTGCTGTGGAAAATCTGGACGTTGCTCTCGTAGAGGTCTGCTGTGTGGGTTTTGAAGAGCCAGAAGTAAAGCATGGCAGCATTTTTGACAAAGGCCTGAAAACGTGGCAGCAGGGTCTTGCCAAGACCTGAATAACAAGAGACAGAGAGTTAATATTTTATAATTAAGAGTCCATTTCCATATTACATATATCTTTGTCTTGCTTCTACTTGAATAACACAGTGAAACTCTCATCTGACTTTGGGGGATGTTGCCATAGATTCAATGAGTTATGATGTGGGCGTAAACCCTGTTTTTGTTGGCAAACTGGCACCATTAAAGGTATGCCAAATTAGCTGTTAGCAGTTCCTGAAGAAGATTTAAAAATGTGATGATTCTCAGGAAAGTTCTGCAGTCTATTTTTGTGATTTCTAAGCAGATTTATAGTTGTTTATTTGCAATGACATCAAATAATATCCATAAACACTGGATGTCACACTGAATCTAAAATGTGTATCATGTCTGTGTATTCTGAGGTTTTGAATTATAGAAAACTGAATATCTTTTGGGGTTTGGATTAGTCAGACAAAACCTCTGATTTTGTGATGGGTATTTTTAATTGCTTAGTGATGTTTTCTACACCAAAAAATATCATCTGCAGATTAATCAGTGATGAAATTGTTTGTTTGTAACTTCAGTCAATTAATCTATAGCAGTTTTCGTCCTTGAACAATATTTATAGTTATTTAGCAGAGAAAAAAAGTGTGAGCATTTTCTGCTTTTTTATTTACCTCATAATAAACTGAATGGCTTTGAGTTTGGGAGTGTTTTGTTTGGACACAAATGGAAATTTGGATTAAATAAATCTTATTATTCTTAAAAAATTACAGCGTCATATAAATGTGAATTGATGAACGTATAAACTGTTTGCACACAGCCCTGAGAAAGGTCAGAAACAAGCTGCCACAAATAATTCCTGGACCCCTGACAAACTGGAGCAGTCGGTCAGCTGACTAATGAATTATTTAAAGATCTGACACATATCCAAACACAAAAGTAATCCGAGCTGGTTCACTCTCACTCACCTATCGCCATATGCTCAAGAGTGCCAACGACCAAGCTGTCATAGATGTGTCCTATCACCCTCTGGGTCAGGCCTGCATGTTTTTTCTGTCCCTGAGCAATGTGGGTTAGTATCTGTGTGAAAGTGTAGCCACCGATGGAGGAGGCATGGACCAGCACCGCCCTGTCTGAGAATTGAGGCTCTTCCAAAACGTTCAAAACCTCCAACCCGTAGCCAAGCCCCCACTGAGGCCACAAGAAGTGCATTACATTGCTACGGACTACAAGGACATCCATGCCAATGTCCAGGTAAAGGTCCCTGTACTTGGCCACCGCTCCTGATTGTGCACCGAGCCAGGAGAAGAAAACAAGAAGAGGGCGGGAAGGGGAGGTGGATTCTGATTGGTTTTGAGAAGGGGCAGGTGTGCTTGAAGGTGACTCTGAGAGTAATGCAGAGCAGGAGTCTTTACATGATGTGTTGTGATCCGCTCCAGAGAATGGAGCATAATAATAAGTTATGCTACTACTGATCGTCCGGGTTATGAAACTCCCTCCATTGACTGGTTCAGACATGGCTTCAGTCCTGAAGAGGCTGGAACAAGAGACAAGAGTTACAGTTACATTTACAGTTTATGTCATAATCAGTAAAAGTGTTTTTATTTCACTATGATTGTACCCGTAAGACTGTATGTGACAGGCATCTGCAGTTCTAATGAAATATAAAACATAATTATAGGGAATTTCCTCTCTTCTCTCAAAAAAAAAAAAAAAAAAAAAGGGGAAAAAGATAAAATACAACAAAATAAAATAAAATAAAAAGATTCAAACTCAAATTTGGATATTGAAAAAATGTTTAACTTTAGCCTTTAGCTTGAGTCAGACCTTTTCAAACCATGTTTGGCAGAACAAATATGATAAGTTCGCTATGAAGTAGCTATAAAAGAACATATGGCATGATCATACGATATGATTAATCAATACTAAGATAACATTGGGTACACAACAATATATACACAAAGCAAAATTACAAGTGACATTATTAATATTTCAATATGATATTATAAACTACTTGCTAGAATAATACATCAAGAAGTTGAGCATTTTCAGCAAGTTTCTGTTCAGGCAGACAGAGATATGATTGGAATATTTCTGTAACATTACATATTGCTTTAAATGTTTTCACCACTTATATTTTTGACAATTTCTATACTGTGTTTATGAACAATATTACTGATTATGACCAATCATCATTATTTATCCTTAATTATAGTTGTATTGCTTTATATTTCATCATTTTTGTGTCATTAAGTAACACAGTGTGTAGTTTTTAGTGAAATTGGATGTTTGATTATGGTTTTCATATCAACAGCCTGTGTGACTAATGTTCTGTTGAGAGGGGGGTGGTTGACGCATCAGGCTTACTCTCGATAAATTCTTCATACTGAACATTCACGGGCTGCCATTTTGTCTGATAAAAAGCGGATTAAGCTCCCAGGAATGAAAATGGACTGTAAGAACCTCATAACGCTGCACCTTGCATCCACCGAACCGAAACAGCCATTGGAGTCCGGCGTCTTCCTCATTTAAAACGGACATTTACAATGCGGATGCAGCGCAGCATCAGCGCACATTATTTTAATGTGCATGCAAAGTACACCACACACGCGCAATATCACAGCAATGTTTCATGTTGTTACCTAGTGGACAGCAGCAGGTTTCCCATTCTTACTGCGCTCTTACGGTCCTCCTGCCTGCCTGAGGAGTTACTTTGGTCAGATCTGCCACGGCTGCACAGCACCGGCTCCTCTCAGGCTGCTGCTGCTGCTGCTGCTGCTTCCTCTTCTTGATGGTTTTTTGGGGGCTGGCAGACAACGAACGGGTGCGTGCACCACCAGCTGGTACGGAGGCTGAGCAGGGACAATGATGATAAACGTTAAAAATGATAAGAACACAAAACTATAATGTGGCCTCAATCCTGCTCAGATAATTGAATAAAATACAAAACTTTTATCTCCTGAACTTTTCTGACAATGAATCTCTCAGTGGTGGTCATTTACTTCAAGGTCCAGTGTGTAAATTTTAGGAGTATTTATTGGCAGAAATGGAATACAATATTTATCAGTATGTTTCCATTAGTGTTTAATCACCTGAAAATAAGAATCCTTGTGTTTTTGTTGTCATATAATAAGCCCTTTATATCTATAGTGAGAGCGGGTCCTCTTCCATGGATTCCACCATGTTGAACCACCGTTTTTGTGCAGTAAACCCTTTCCAGTATGTTCTGATATCCATCACACTCAGTCCCTTCAGTCATTTGAATTCTACAGTTTTGTTGTTATTCTATCAAAATATCTGGTTTGCTTATTGAATGATCAAAAATCCAGGGTAGGATCAGGTTGTATATTTGCTAATGGTTCAGTCTGAGTAATATTTATTCGAGATGTTTCTAGTTTTGTTTCTTTTTGTGTAACCTCCCCTCCTCTCCTTATCCCAGTGAGGCTTTAATGTGTCTTGTGTTGAATGATATTGACATATACAATACAATCCTGCAAATTAATTCAGTTAAAGTTAAAAATCTCTATGCTTCGTACAGCATTTATCCCATTTTCTAGTTTTTCCAGATCCTCATCAACAGACCTGTAATATTTTTGATTGAATCTTGACACAGCAGTAAAGGCTTGCACTGCAGTTTAAGCAGAGCTTATGTCTGCATGTGTTATTTATAGTCCAAAGAACCTCATGGTCAGGGTAACACGATAAAGTCACGTTGACCTTCCACTTCACCTAACTAAGGAGACATTAGAAGGTCATGCAGTCTGTTTGCGCTGACCTACTAATCGCTGCAAGACATTTTAATGCCACAAGATGGGGCCAGAGACTAACACAGGCAGTTGGGCTACAGAAAGAAGTTATTCCTGCAGCATGTTCATAGCAAGTGTAAATCCACCCCAGGAGAAATGCGTTGGTTATGAAGTCATTTGAAAATAATACATTACAGCACAGTTTTGTGCTACTTTCAAGATGAGACCCTGCAAACCATTTCCAGACAGCTAAATTCTTCATTTCACAGTTTCCTCTAAATGAATAGTGATAAGACAAAAATGCAAAACCATGCAAATACCTTATTTTCATATTATGTAGGTATACTATCTCCCCCTGTAACCCCACACTGCAGGAATCTTGGTGTTAACGGCAGCCTTATACATTATAATACTGTATTTTTATCATTGATAAATTCATTTTATCTACTGGGTGGCTTAATTTATTGTATAACAATGTTTGGTGTTTTTGTGTTAGTACTACATTTTCCTCCGAAATGTAGTGAAGCAGAAGCAGCATGAAATTAAAATACTCAGTTACCTCAGAATTGTACTTGTACTAGTTGAGAAAATGTTGGCCTAATAACTTTTTATTCATTAATTTATTTATTCCTAATTGTTCTAAATTAGTCAGTTGTTTCTTTTCTTATCTTGTCTTACTTTTTATGATATTTATTGATATAAAATATACTTCTCTTCCTTTTCAGTTCAAGTTTTTCTACATGATCAATGTTGATCTGATGTGTTATTTCTTTCTCTTCAAACCAGTAATTCCAGCTTTGCTGTTGAATATATCCTGCTGTGCCATGTTGTTGACATTTAGAAAGCTTAGTTGAAACAAGAAATATCTTCCACCAAAGCATGTATATACTTGTGAATATTCAAATAAAATCCCCCTAAATTTTACGCACTGGACCTTTAAGTCGCTTTAAAATTTAAAAAAATCCTCTTACTGCACATGAGTGCATGTTTCTTTTGGTAAAATATTCTAGGTGTCAAGAGTTTACACACAGGTGGCTTAGTGATTAATTCTAATCTTAAATCTGATGTATGTTATATGAATTAAGCTTCCATGCATGTTACTTTTTTAACTGTGGCTTTAAATGCCATAAAGACGTCTTTTCTGACATCACCGTCACTTCATCTCGGAGTAGTTTGCTGCAAATGTGAGCCGTGGTTGTCATGACAGTGTTCTGTGTAGGTGACTGTAAAATGGCTGTCACAGTTGTGATCAGGTCTTTCCATTCTTTCACACACGGGCAGCAGAGGCAGTTTTAGGTCATCACATCCTCTGCCACTCTTCTCTTTTTTTCTCTCTCTTTCCCTGGATCTATTTTCCGCAGTCATTTGCACCTTCCCCCACCGACACACGCACAAACACACAACCTTATATTTTCCAGTACTTCTATTTAATGTTTGACCTTTTGTATTGGCGCAGTACTATAATGGGTTTGTTAGAATTCAAGGTGTGTATGTACTAGTACATGCACATTAATCTCCCAGTTGTGGGAGGTGATATTTGGTATCCTGGTTATGCGTTGCACATATACAATATAAGAAACCTGTATAAGTCTTTAACCTGCTTTTGAGATGCCTGCTATCCATAGAGCTAGAAACTGGGATACTGTGGCATAGAAACACCATATCCAAGTCTTTGATCACTGTCTGCCAGCCATGCAAGTGCATCCACAACCCTAAATAGTAACAGTTAGTCAATACAACAAAATATATGGAGATCTATACAAATTGAAAATGGTAAAAATACATTTGCGGCTTGTCACTCTTGTTTTACTGGTAAGCAGATGTCAAATGCAGCAGAGTGATAAATACAGCAGGTAGAAACCAAACTGGATTCATCCCCAACTGAAATGACAGATCTTCATCCCTGCGCTCATGCAGATGATCAGAAACCTGGATATTTTTGTCAGACTTCGTTACCAGATTTCTCATCTGGCGCTAGAACAATGATATTTAACTTTTTTTAGCAGAACAGGCTGTGACAGAAAACTGACATTTTATCACCTTATCACCAATATATCTGGCTCATACGAAGCAGCATTCATGAGTCATGTTTTTTAATAACTCAAATCCAGTACTGTCTCTTCTTTTACTTCTGTTACCTCTCCACCAACTGAAGGAAATATCTGGATCTTTAACTCCCAAATGCTCCACTATGTTTACTAGCTAGTCGTTAATTTTGTAAAAAAAACAATGAGCTGAAAGATGCTGAGACTTTTAATCATCGTTAATCTAAAAATATTCATTAAAACTGTTTTTATTTCAGTGGTTGGGCTAACAATTGTATCTTGTGTGCAAACTTGTGTGTGAGTGCAACAGAAAAAGCCTGAGGTTTTCTTTGCCTGGCTCAGCATAATCACTTTCAAGCTCAGTCAGGCAGAAAAATGTTTGAGTCCCACAAAAACATAACCCTCGGCCCCTCGGCCATGTGCCTGTGTTGCCGTCAACGCTAGCTGCCCCTCTGTACCCTACATCCCTTATATCCCCCATGTCACGTCAACCTCTTAAACAACCCCCCTCACATCCCTGCTGATTTTCTATACATCCCCCTCATCAAAACTCTCCCACCCAGGGAAAGAAAGCCTCCATCGCTCTCTTCAGACCCCCCTGTAAAGCCCCAAGGCCCTCTCACTCATCTTCCCCTCTCAGCAACTTAGACCACCCCCCCTGTTGCTGCCGCACAAACCCCTGGCCTTTCCTCTTTGCATTGTTTCACCGTGGCCCCTATTGTCCGAGCAAAAAGAGAAAGTTGGGAGGGAGGGGAGGCAGAGAAGAAAAAGAGGGGAGGAAGGGGAAAATGTGCCCTCTCTGTTCTCTGGGCAGGAGGGGTCCACCCACATCAGGGTGTGGAAATTCCGTTACAGCTTCCTGCTATTTCTCCCGTTTTTACTCCTCTCCCTCATCTCTTGCATCATGTACTTTACTAACTCTTCAGGATGAAATCGGGGCACACTTGATTTGATTTGATCTATTTGAGCAGAGCTTTTTCACTGAAAACACCCCTTGAAACAAGGTTGTCAATAGAGCAGTGCAAGTGACCCAAAATATTAAAGTTGCAGGCTGTAAAACCAAAACAATGAGCTGAAAGATGCTAACAAGCTCTGCAGGCTTGAGGGGACCTGCATAATTATTGATATTATTTGTGAGTTTGTCACAACTTTCACATCATATATAGTTACTTAATCCATTGTGAATACAAAAGTATCGATTACAGCTTTAAACATCATAAAATATCAAATTTCCCTCCCAAAAAGGAAGCAGCATTAAGGCTGACACAGCACAATGCACAATCATCTACCATTTCTTTATCTCTCTCCATCTTTTCCATCATCCACCTTCCATCCATCTCCTTCCATCTTTCACCCTTCGCCATGTGAGGGCTGTGATTTGCATTCATAACATGCTTGGAGGCTGTTGTAGCTTATGTGCGACACCTGTCGTCTGCGAGAGAAGCCTTTTTTTTTATCCTACCAGTCTTCCTTATTGGTATGGAAGCCCTGTTAAATCCCCTGTAGATGCACGGAGCTGATGTATTAAACATACAGTCATTGATTACAGCTGACAACGTCACATCTCACTGGACCCCCACCCAAGACACCTGCACCGAAATCCCCATTTGTAACCTCCAGCTGTCACTCTGTGTTGTAAAAATGTGCCATATTGGTAATTTAGGTGTATTGGCAGGTATCAGGTACAAAAAACAACTAATAAACAAGACAAACAGGGCATGCAAGGTATATTAAACTGTGGGTAACCATGGTAACAGTACTTCTGCTTCATCACCTGGCTCTGAACTTTATTGTTTTGGTTCAGTCTCATGACTCTTCTTGTCAGCATACTCACTGTTTTCAGTGAAAAAGCCCTGATAAAACCCTCTACCTGCCTGACAGTGACTCGCTAGTGAACGTAGCTTAGCATTTAGCAGCTAAAGAGACTTAAAGGTACATTTACGGTGATTTATTGGCAGAAATGGAATATAATATACATAAATGTGCTTTCAGTGGTATATAATCACCTTATGAAATGAGTCGTTATGTTTTTATTACCGTAGATTTAGCCTTTTTATCTACATATACCGTGGGTCGAAACAACACGACGGCCACCGTCTTACATTAGCCTAGAACGGACAAAGCAGGGCGCAAACACGTTTCGCTACTACGTTGCCAACGTAGCAGGAAAAGAAATACAAGAAGAAGAAGAAGCTGGATGTGACTTAGAGGAGGAGGACTGCTGTTTGCCAGTTGCTAAAGGCTAACTTTGTTGTGTTTTGTTGGTAGTTTGAGAAGTTAAAGAGAGTGAATATTTAGAGTAATATATTAACATGTCTCCAAATGAAGGCTAGTGTTGCTAATATGTTAATATATCGACATACCAGCACTAAATACATCTTTAAACTGCACACTCCGAAGGCAGAGACATTAGTATTGTGAGTATGGCATTAGCAAAGTGATTATGACCCATTATTTATCTCAGTAAAGGAAGATGATTTGTCCACAAAGGTCATCTCTGATTCCCATCTAACAGCCCTAACCAGGCATATCGAACCTGCAGGGAAAGCTGTGTGAGACAACACACACTAGAAGATACACTCTCTCTCTTCATTGAACTTAAAGTACACGTACGAGAAAACATGAAACACACACAAAGACACTGTGTTGCTCGTTACATCCAAGTGTGTATTGGATTTCTCCCCCAGTCAGATTGTCTTTATGGATTTCTTTCAAAGGACATATTTACACCGTGACTGCTGCCGTTCCATATACTAAGACCTTGATTAATGACACGCCTCAGTCTGTTTTTACTTCAGTGAATTACAGCCCGTAGTATGCAGGATGTGAAACATCATTAGCAAGTGTACTACACTCTGCAGACAGAGACACATTCATAAAAACATGAACAAAAGTTAAAATAGCCAGCTGTAAGAAGGCTAATTGTTTTAGTAGCTAAAGTTTTTGCGAGCTTTCGGGTCTTGACCTTGTTGTCACTATAAAAAAGGGCCCTGGGCAGGGTCTATATAGATGGCAGAGCCAATAAACTATAGATAGTCCATTGTATTTATTTTTTTTCAAGACAAAGGCACTTTCTCTGACCTCCACAATCTGCTATTGTTTGGCACTTTCTGTGTGCCGGAGCCAGCCGACTGTACAAGGAGAGGACATCAGTGTGAAGTCACACACACACACACACACACACACACACACACACACACACACACGCAAACACACACACACACTGAATTCTTAGTATTCTCTGGGGGACTCCAATCTGTTTCACAGTGTCCTCAAGACGCCAGCCAGACCTGAGAAAGCATGAAAAGTCTCTTTAACACACTGAAGTCCACTGTTTTTAGTCACACTGATAACACAGGGATATGTGTAAAAGTGCATGATACGGTCCACGGAGGTTATCTTGAATTGGAAGTGGAAGAGTATTTTCAGTAGTACTGCAAGATACTGGAGCTTCTTTCATGAGCTGGAGAAGAAGCTAAACAACTTCAGCTGAGGTAGAGGAAATAAATAATATATTTTCTTCTTTTATCAATGGATAAAATGTCAGAGAATGATGAAAAATTCCCATCACATCATTTCCCAGAGGCAAAAGTGACGTCTTCAGATGTCTTGTTTTATCCCAAACCCATCGATTGTCAGGTCACAGTGAGAGAAAAGTAAAAAATCCTCACATTTGAGAGGCTGGAACCAAGAAATGTTGGCATTTTTGGTGGAAAGTGATTCAATGAATTAATCGATTGTCAAATTAGTTGCGGACAAAGTTACTTATTGAATAATTGACAAGTAGTTTCAGCTCTAACTGTCATATATTTATCTTTTCAGGCTGTATCCATGTTTGTTTCAAGGAAAAAGTGAAATTTGAGAAGATATGTGACGCACTTGTGAAGAACAGATCATGATAGCTTACGTATATTATGTATTTAAAGCCCTCAGTTATGTCTGATATTTATATTGCATTGTAGTAAGTAATTAAAAAATAAGACCCTTATGAGGATATGAATAAATAAAACCTGAGACTCCTCTAAAGATCATAATTAGAACACGTCTGTTGTTAGAGCTATCCTCAGGCACTGTTTGAAGCTCAGCTTACCTACCTTGTCCCAAATTCATAACTTCATAAGAATGAGACATTTAAATCTGTCTTGAGATCAGAATGGGAGTTAATTTTACCTTTCATATCCCTCACTGCTGTTGAGCAAAGCCTGCAGGCTGGAAAGAAGCACTTGTGTTTACAATTATTACAATAATGTTTTGATTTCTTCGATGTCATGCAACCAGGCTTTAAGTAAACCTTATTCAATATCTCTTGTCTCCAAAAAATGTGTTGCTTTTACCAAAAAAAAAACAGTAGTTTCTTTACAGCTAAGTATGAAAACAAGAGAAGACTGGGTTTGTTCTTCCTCCAAGTCAGTTTAGTATGGCAGATACAGTCTGTGTGAGTCCCTTAGACATAATTTGCATATATCTGTATGTATTTGAGGTATGGAGGATAACCTCTTCAGACAATGTATCCAATCTAAATCCAATTTATTCTGTATAAAAACATGAAAATACTCTGAATTCAAAGTAGAAGAAGCAGGCGTCGTGTAGCCAGGAAACTAGTCTTTTATCCCACTAGGGTAAAAGTAAAGGTGGTAAGAATAGCAAGGAGAGTCAAGGTCAAATATGTTATTAAGGCGATCTTGCCTGCGCCGGCAAGACTGAGCCGAGCTGGGGAAGGAGACTTCATCACATCATAGGGAGGACTGTTCAGCCACCACTCAGGAAATTATGTTTCCTTGGGGTGGGAGTTCATTGATTGTTTCTATATTTGGGAAATTCCTGGGGATCATAGAGGCACAAATGCGGGGAATGTCGTGCCAAAGTTGGTGCACAACAATAACACCCTCCATTAAATGGACACCTTAAGATGTCAACATTGATAAGTCAATTTACAACTGTGCCAAAGGTAAGTCTCTTCGACGTCATGCAAACTTTGTAGGAGGTTGGACATGACGTGAGTTGTTCTGTGCTTGGTTAGGGTGGGATGGAAACTAATAAAACAGATGCTTTATGGGAGACCTTGGGTCTCATTGTTGGATATTGGAAGATCAGATTGGTGGATAGACGTATAGCTATAAAGCATAAAATGCCACTGAGCTTTTGCAAAACAAAAATCAAAAGTATTAAGACAATCCAACAGATTTTAAACACAACTTCCAAGTTACTCATTTGGAAGTGAAAAAAATGTTAAAAATGTTAAAAGTCTTGAACCTCCTGGTTCAACTTTGACCTGCGCTACTTGCCTCAAGTTTGATTGTACCGCCAAATGAAGTTGTAATCTGTCAGCTAATCCTTTGGTTTTCCTACAAACTGTCTGTCACACTTTTGCTTGTGTTTGTTGGCCTGTCAGACTTTGACGTAGCCATGTGTCAAGATGAGACTGAGAAAAACGACACCACCAGTCGTTGCAGCAAATGCCCAGAAAGTGACAAAACCATCCTGTCTATTGGGAGAACAGCAGGAAGTAGTTTGATGTTGTTATATAGTCACAAAGTCCGCAAATGGAGGAGGTCAGGGTGGCTGAATGGGTCAAAGAAATGTCCAACTTTGACACAGGAGGCTGTTGTTTGTTTCCTCTTTGGTACAAACACTGGATTCTTTTAACCATGACCAACAATTGTTCCCAAACTTTAACCAAAGTTATTTTAACTGAAACCACGATCTTCCCCTAACCGTAACCAAGACGCTTTTGTGCTTAAACTTAACCAGACCTTAATCATAGCTGTGTCACCTGCTGTTGCACCTGTGGTTTGAATACCTTTGGATGTGATGTTATCCTGCCTATAGAGGCGTTATATTGTTGTTTTGCTCCAGAGGGAAACTACAAATTAAGTATTTTGTCATTTAAATTTGAAGACTTCTCCCAGATCTCAGCAATTACTTTGGTGAGTCCAATGTTATCATAAGCAATAAGAATGATGGTCAAAACAACAGAAACAACACCTTAATAACCATTAAGTCGATGTAAAGGCAATTTTTAAAAATACATTTAATATGTTGGTAAATAGTTGTTGAAAACGTGAAAAGACTTACTTACGATATATTACTAAAATGTGGAGTTAGAGGTTAAAACAGTTTTTCACCAGTTTTTAAGTTCAGGATTTTGTGGGCGGTCCTAAAGGGTGGCTTGATGACACGCTGAGGCCACCCTGAGCATACCCCTGCAACCCGAGCAGAGAGATAGAGATTAATTCTTCTCGCTCAGAGTGTTTCAAAGTTAGTCATGTCACACGTTTCAGTCGCTTCAAAATGGCTGCTTGACTGCTCCCACGAGTGGGCGTGGCTTCAGCACATTCAGCGGACACACCCCCACAGTCCTGGAGCTGAGAATGCTGCTCATTTTTACCTGACACCTAATTTTATAAACTTGTAAATACTTTTAATTATTCAAATTTAGCTGCGTGGTTAATTAGTAACACTTTCTTCTTTGGTCTGACAAACTCAGAACACATATTTATTCTTACTTTACACTTCATAGTTTAACATAACATGACAATAAACTACTTTTACAAAGTGGTGGGTGGTTTCCTTGCAGAGAGAAAAATAGAAAAAAGAAACATCAGCATATTAGTTATATTAGGTCTAAATATAGTGCTTGAAAACCACATTTTTTACCAGCTTGTGTTTGTGCTCTGCATGTAACATTCAGTATATTTGCTTAGGAGATTGTGGTCTGATGTCCAACTCTGTTTCCTAGTGTCCGCGGCACTGGGTGATGTCTGCTAATGAACAATTTGCTCGGTGAGGTGTGACCACAGGCATTGTGATTGGAGCCACACAGTGGACTACTGATGCAGTGAGCGAGAGAGCTAGAGACAAATAGAGAGAGAGAGAGAGAGAGAGAGAGAGAGAGAGAGAGTGGGAGGGGAGGGAGACTGGAAACTCAATTCCACACAGACGAACCTACACCAGCTCAGAAAGACAGTCTCTCCTGCAGCGCGCACACACACTCACACACACATGCACACACAGACACATACACACCGCTGGCTGTGGATTCTCCATCTTATTTCATAGATCTGTAGGTAAGCAGCTGTTTTCATCTGCCTGTACCTCCCTCTCTCTCTCTCTCTCTCTCTCTGTGTCTGCATGTGTATGTGAATCAGCTGCTTTGCATCCAGGAATAGAGATGTGTGGGTCTGACTATGCTGTTACACGCTGAGACACACAAACATACCCATGTAAGAGGGTTTAGGATTAAAAAAAGATTGAATCATTTAGTGGTAAATCTGTAGGAAAACAAGAAATGTTTATGTTGGTAAGTGTATTTTTGAGAGTGTGTGTGTCATATAAAGATGTTAACATCTGTCATTTTCATGAATATCTGGCTTGGATTATGCAATCATATCCATGTTTACTCATTCCTTTTTAAGTATAAGGATGTACAGGAATATATGCATGCATGTGTGTGTGTGGTGTGGTGTTACAGCAAACCAGCAAATGCTCTTGCAAGCATGGATCGTTTCTGTGTGTGTGTGTGTGTATGACTGCACATTTGCATGTGAGTGCAGCACACTTCTACAAGCGGAACAGCGGACCCCAAAAAGGTGCTCAAATCCTGGGGATTAGCGAGACGTCTTTGCCTTCAGCTGTCACCATGGCAAAGGCAGTCGGTGGAACGCCTGTGTTTGAGAGAGCCCTTTATCGTTGGAAGGTTCATTGCATTCATCAGCTCTAGGGCTAACATAAGCATTAGCCCGGCACAATTAATGTCACTCTCAAGCATGGGGAATATGTTTCATGAGAGGTCAAAGTGGTGTTTTAAAGAAGTGGAGTATAAGAGGCGTGGAAGATGTTTGGAGGGTCAAACATTTGAGCGGAATCAACAAGTTTTCCCAGAAAAATTAAAGTCCACAAGATGTTATTACTGCTAATTTTCTGAGAGGAATTCTGCATGTGGAAATTGGATTTGTAAGATGGCCAGAAGAAACGTCAGCGATTAAAATAGCAACGCATTCATCTTTGTAAATAGCATGACTCAGGATGTTGTTTGGCTGTAACCTGTTGGAGTCCTGCCTGTGATGCTGCTCATTTAGACTCATGACCAGCGGTTTGGCTATTCTCGGAGAGCAGCTCTCATTATGGTCAATAACATTCAGGGACTATTGACTGTAGCCAGTTGCACCACTTCTATATGTGGCACTATCCCACACAACCCACAAGTTACTAATAAGGACTTAATTACGTCAGATAAGGAATTTTACAGTTAACTTAAACAGGATTGTTTGAAGACAAACATTAGTAAATGCACAGGGGAAGAATCGGTGTACTATCTTGGGATGCTTATTCAGTTTTAAGCTTAGAGTTAGATGAGAAGAACAATACCACTCTCATATTCTTCCAGTAAACTACAAAAAGAAAAAAAAAAAAAGACTACAGCTAGCAACCGATTAGCTTAGCTTAGCATAAAGACTGGAAACAGGTGTTCTGGCTCTGTCCAAACATCAACAAGCAAACAGAGACAGGGCATATTGTACAACAAGCATCAACAAAATCCTCAAAGACTCAAAGACAGATTCAGGTGAGCTGTTTCCACCTGTTACCAGTCTGTATGCTAAGCTAAGCTAACTAGTTGTAGCTGTATATTTGATGAAGGAGAGAATGAATGCGAGCGGTACTGATCTTTTCCTTCCTCTCTCGGCGAGAGAGAAAATATAGCAATGAAATTAACTAAGTGTAAAATTAATCCTGGAACATGGAAGATAAATAAGGTGTTAAACAGTAGACAGTTATTTTTTCAGGACATTAATCATTTAAAATCTACATTTTATCTTGGTTCTCTTTCCCAAACTATCACAAAGACTTTCCATGATAATAATGACAACTACATAGATTGAGAGATGGATAAACAGACCCCTTGTTTTGCTATGTTAAGCTCTCTAGCACTTTCTAAAGCCTTTAAAATGTAAATCCCTGCTGGCTCAGATTGAATCTGTGCAGTATTGACATTCCCCGTGTAGCATCAAAGTCAGGAGAGGACAACAGGAAAAGGCCATATGTTGACTCTTCAGATGGGAGATGGAGGCTGTGATGTTAAAGAGCTGCAATCGAAAACACAGGTCCCACGTGGGAGGAAGCACACGTAGATACACGCTGAAATGTAAGCCTTCATATGACGACCAAAATAATACTAGAGTGAGAAGAAGTGCTTGTAAATATGCACACCCACACAGCAGAGAAAAAACAACTGCCACCACAACAGTAGCCATTTGCGGGGAGGTAAATTACTCTATTATCCTGGACTGTGTCATTGATCCTCAAGCCTCGCTGTGCTTATAGCAGGTTTGTTAAATAGTAATGACATTGGCTGCAGTCGATTCGTCTCCATTTGTGGCTCCGCTCGGTGTCAAGCCTCTCCATTTCAATCACTCAGGAGCTACACACACCTTTAATTCAGTCACCTCTCCTTTTATAGCTTTCCTTATTCTTCCTCTCTCCTCTTACTTCACCGCGCTCCTCACTTCATCTTCCTCTCTCTCTAGTTAGACCACAGTGGCCTTGTTATGGACGCAGTGATCACAGAGGGGCTTGTAATGCCGTAATACTGCTGTCAGATTAATTTAGAAGGGAGAAATTTCCATAGAGAAATATGGCACAGCAGGTTGGAGGCTGATTGAGTGCAAGATGGCTGATGGAGAGTAGAGTGAGAGAGTTGGGGCTTCTCATGACAGACTAAATTGAAAGACAGGAGTCTGTTTACAGAGTTAATAAAAGAGGCTCTGGTAACAAACTAAAATGAGCATTAGGGAGACTGCTGCAGAGTTTACTCTCCTGGACTATGAATGCCACAGCTGAAAGTCAATATGGTGTCTTTGTCTCTCTCTCTCTCTCTTCTATTGCCCCTGTCTTTTGCTCTCTGCCCTTCTTTTCTGCATCTCCTTCTCTTTCTCCGTCTCTGCTCCATTGAGCACGCTACAGTGGCAAGCCCCATCTTTGTCAAGAGCAGCGAGACAAAACGCCAGCAAAATAATAGAGGGGGACTTGTAAATTCCCCACAGACACTTTTTATAGTTCCTTTCCACTTGCTCTGCTGCCTGTCAAACCAGACAATGCCTTCACTAACAGGCATGTATTTGATGTGGTGACAAGAAAGTTAAAGGCCCGATCTGGAATTGTGGTAAAGCACAAGCTGTGGTGCGGTTTTCGATTCATTAGTGGTTTGTACATTAGGTAATCAATTTGTTAGCTTGAATTTCTAATTGGTTTAAAATGTTTTTAATATTGGGACTGATTGATGCAGTTCCTGACACCTAAACCGTAAATTAAGTTATTTTATAAACAAAAAATGTTTTGTTTACATGTTAAAGTTGCTATTCTTAATATTTTTATATTATTTATGAGTCCTATGACTTTGTGTACGTGATGAGTTGTTGCTTGTAGCAGCAAACCCTCAGAGAATTATCTCCCAACTTTGTCATTTCCCTCGGCTTTATGAGTGTTTTAGTGTCTTTCAGCTTTTTGTTTTGTTTTTTGGTCTGCAAATTTTGTTTTAATTTCAATTTTCAAGTTTTAATTCGTATTTCTGCCACAGCAGACAGCTGTTTTCAGCAATAAAGTCTGATAAACCAACTGTACAGCGCTAAAGTGTGTTCCAGTTTTCAAGTGACAAGAAACATGACTTCAAAATGACTCCGGTTTATCTGTGATTCTGTTTCTTGACTTGAAGTTCAACTTGGAATGGTGATATTACAAAGAGGTCAAAAGGTCAATGATTGCAGGTTTAACATTACCGTGTATTGTGAGATATCTTTTCCTAATCTTGAAGCATGTACATGTATATCTCAACTAAAGAAAAACCCTTCTAACTGCCACTACTTTTCTGGAGATGGAAGACCAAAGACTAAAAAACATCTTTGGGAAAAGCATGTGTGCCATGACAAGATGACAAGATCAACAGAATACCATCTGCTATGTTACTTGAGTCAAATAAAAAAAAAAAAAACCTGAGAACGGAAAAGTCTTCTACTTGACTGAGTGATTGGAAAGATCCGGATAGTCTTCAGCCAATTCTGCCCAGAACTCTGCTCTTGTGGTGATGGTTTAAAATATAAAGCGATGTGGTGCCTATAAAAATCGTTCTTACGGAGTAATTCTACAGTTATAAACTTAAAAAACATGCAGGAAGTGTTTTACACTGTACACGAGTTTCCTTTTACCACCCTTAGTGATACTGAATGAAAGTGATACCGACATGAAACATGAGAATGTTAGCCAAAATAAATTATACATAGCCTAAATAATTGATCAGTCATACATCAAATCAACAAAAAGGCAATTAAGAATGGAAGATAATTTACCTCAACAAGACATTTTTCTCTTCATATATAGTATCTAATAGTTTATTGGTTTCTAAATAATGTCTTATAGAAGCCAACAAAGTGAGCATGTGTGGGTGTGTGTACCTACTATAGAAAAGTACATGTGGGCGAACAAGTACACAGCTGCACGCAATAACATGCAGAGTCAAATCCAAATTCATCTACAATCACATCTCTGCGCGCACGAAATGTGACTGTGTGTGGGCTGGTTGAGCTTGAGCACACAGGCATCTAAAAACAACATCACTTCATTGGAGACTGATTTTCATGCTATGCAGTCAAAATGATAAAACTAGGGAGTGTGTGGGAAGCTCTACGTTTGACCCCTCAACCTCATAGTCAGCCTTCATATCTCAGCATTTGACTGTGTATCCAGGGTTGGTTTCATCCCTCCAGGCCAGGAGCAGAGGGGAAAACGGCAGGTCAAGTCCCTGCTCTCCTGATCAGTGAGAACGAGTCTCTTACGGTAGCAGCTGATTGATCTTGTGTGTGCGTGTGTGTGTGTGTGTGTGTGTGTGTGTGTGTGTGTGTGTGTGTGTGTGTCGTGCATACGAAAAGGAATTGGCGAGAACTCAAGAGAACACAGAGAACTGGCATGGATTAGGGGAAAAAAGTGAGTCGTAAATAAAATTGTCAAAGAGAAGAAAAGAAGCTGACAATGAAGTGTGAAATAACACTCATAAAGAAAATGATAGAGAAGCCGGAGAGAACTTGTGATCGCAGATTTCTGTGAATAATTGATGTTTTTTTTACTTCCACACAATCAGATCTCTTTCCTTTTGCTCTAAAGAACAAAATAAATCAGAGATTGAAAGAGGGCAAGGCCAAACTGGGGTTGTGTATTTGTGTGTATATGTGTGTGGGGGGGGTGGGGTTAGTAGGGAGTTAAGTACAGCTAAAGCATACAGGTTGTTGTTCTCACAGGGGAAATTCCTTTGGTGCTCCAGTCTTTTCACTGAGGCAACAGGCTAGTGACTTTGAACCACTCGGCACTCCACAAAAGAAAAAAGAGGTCCCTCTTTTCTTATGTTGGCAACCCGGACCCTAATTCTTTACAAACCTCCCCCCACCCTACTCACACACACATTATTTCTTGACCATTCCTCACTGAATAGTTTACATATGGATGGAAGTTCTTTCTCTAATTGGTCAGTCCGTGTAGCCACCCAACCGCCGCGACGCAGCGTGCATGTGAGCAACAGCATGACATAAATACTGACCACCACATCTAACGGGACACCACTAATTGTGGGGTGTCCATAATACTTAAGTTCTTGTTGTGATTTGTGGTGGGTGACATCTTTTTTTTTAGCCTGCTAACCCTTCAGTAGGCACTTGTAATGGGTGGCATAGTTTCTAGACTTGATTTACTTTTACAGTCTGGAAAAAAAAAAAAAAACAGCTGAAAAGCGGGTCATAATCTGAGAAACGGAAACTTGGCCTTCCAAAAATGTTCGCTGAAAAGAAAAAATGAACAGATGCAAATTCTATTAAGCGTCGTCGACTTAACCTAACTATCTAGAGAATGGATGAAAAGTGTGTCACTCTGTGTCCTGTATGTTCTTGTCTTTTAGGCCAGTTTGACGGAGAGCCAGCTAAAACCACCTCAGGGAGCAGGAGAATGGAGAACAACATGTGACCGACCCGTGCACCACTGTCGACAGCATGCTTCTCCTCCTCCGGACGTTGGCTTTCTGCTTCTGGTGTTTTCTGCTACTTCGCGGGCAGGCTGTGGCTGATGAAGAGGCCCTCTGGGGACCAACGCCATCAAGGGAAAACCCACCTGAAAATAAACAAAGCTCTTCTTGGTGGCCAAAGCTCCCTTCCATTCCTTCCATTCCCTCGCTACCGTTTCGTATTCCCTTTTACAGTGGCTCGGACAGTAATGACAAAGCTGCTACGCTGACCACAACCACACAAGGGTTGACAGAGCCAATTGATCATTTGCAAGACCACTCGGGTTCAGGGGAAGAGAGCATTTCTGAAGCCTCTGAACCACCCACCTTGACTCAGGGGCTCCTAACCAGCGTGACAAAGATAGGGACAGAATCACTTCCCACAGGGACATCGGATTCTCCACACAGTAGCATAACGCAGAGACACAATGATACTCTTGTTTCAGACTCCTACTCTCCCACAAGCAGTTCTATCAGAAACACTCTGTTCACTAACAGTCCCACCAGCACAAGCACTCCTGAACAAAATGCAACACATACCCACCCACCATGGGGCACCGCACGAGCAGCCGGTCCCAGCATGGGCGCTATTCCGCAACACCTCCCAGAGGAAGTCACTGATAAAGAGGAGGCTGATGATTTTACAGAAAAGATCTCTTCGACGATAGCACCAGAAACTTCAGTTCCCACTGCTTTGACATGGGCAGCAGCGCAAACCACAACAACAATCCCAGGACTGATGGAGACCACGTTTACCGTTACTCCCCCTACGTCCTCAGAAACCATGTTTGTCCGAAAAGACTCCACTGTTAGCATTACCCTCCATGCTGAAGAGGCCACAATGATGGAAACACACCCCACTCAGAGTGGGGCTGACCTAGGCTTCTCCGAGGCCAGGTCAGGGTCCGTGGATGAACAGCTGGCGGTATTCACCACTGCCATGGGGATCGATCACAAACTAGTGCCGGAATCCATAACAACCACAACTCAGAGCCAAAGGGTTAACACCCCAATAGCAGGAGGTAAGCAAAGTTAAACAAATCAATAGTGTCTGGATTGACTCAATAGATGTGATCAATCATGTTCATGCAGGTCTGAAGTGTTCAATAGATGGCTGTCAAAAGGCTGCTGTCAGTTTGGCTTGATCAATGACGTTTCCGACATGGTAAGTAGTCAAAGGTCGGCATTAGCATAAATCCAGATCTTGCTGAAACCCTGTCAACAATCATTAAGTACGTGTCTAGAATCGATATTTACATGACTGCAATGCTCGTAAAGGAATAGTTAAGATGTTTTTATATAATGTGGTGTTACTCTGGTGGTTTTTATGGGTAGATATTAGCTTAGGCTACTGATGGTGTGGACAAATACAGTTCAGCAACATTACAGACCATTTTAGAAAAGGTTGCTCCACAATACAGCAATCAAAAACCATTTACAAATTATGAAACATCTAAATTGTGTTTCCAGTTCTCTCATCCCACAGACTTTAAACTATTTCCATGCCACAGAGATTAAAACATTAAAATCTGTTGTGCAATCTGTTGTGGATAGTTAAAAAGCTTTATTGTGTTTGTGATGTGTTGTTGTTGACTGGTGGCATCCATATCCACATCCATAAGTTAATTTTGCATTTCACAATTGCCACCAGCGAGCGATTTGCACCATCCAATTTTTAAAAAAACTTAACTTATGCCTTTAGCAGTCTACAATGAGAAGTAGAAATTCCACACCACCATTGCACAAGCCATTACCTCGGTGAATGGAAGGAAAGATTTGATTGAATGCTGCTCGATTTGGGTTTTGTTCTCCCCAGAGCATGAAAAGAGAAAGACAGCGAGCTAAAACAGCTACTGGAAGCCAGTAGGTTTCAGGAGACTTTGACACGACATTGAGGGCGCAATATCAAAGCCCATCCCCCAATATACTGGTGGCAGTCTGCTGTCTGTATGTTTAATGAGTCTTCAGAGGAACATCCTCCTCCAGGTACAGACGCATTCATCATGTCGGGTCAAAGGTTGAGGCAGAAAATGATGAGTCGATTATCCTCAGCCGGGGTGGTTCAGTGTCCAACTGATAAAGCCATGATTGTTTGGTGGATGTATACACACAGTGGTGTCTTATATTCACTCAGCATGTGTAGGACATAATGATATTCTGCATGTGCATAGCTCTTAGCTTCTCCATTTTAACGCTGCCATCCCGTTCCCACTAAATGTCCAGTGATATCAACAGCACCAATACTATAATTTTTTGGGGATATTTAAATATATATTTAAATTTTAGCTCCTCACTACACCTGTTACATGCAAATTTATCTCAGATAGTCTAAACTTTCGATTGTTTGAGGTCACTTTTAGCTTATTGCTCAACAAAATCTCATGTTAAGGTCGATTAAGTAGCTCTTCTGGAGCTTTCAATCACATGACACAATTTTTTAATGACATTTTAAGGACCCCTCTTTCATGTGCTATCCAATCAAAAGCTACTAAATGGACCTTGAGATGAGATTGTTTTTTCACGTCAATAGCAATGTAGTCTACACAATCCAAAAGTACATTAACACTTCTTCAGTGTTGCAGTGTTGGGATACACCTAATACATAGACCTCCCACACTGATTAACACTGCTTGTACTGAAAGTGGTTTTGTTATGTTGTGTCTGCAGAGACCCCAGTGTTGTGTCTGCACTTGTTTTCGGTTGTGCGGCGGCATACAGAAAAGAAGGGGGGGGGGCCTCAGCCTCGTCGGGGAGGGATACTGTGGCCGTGTATCAGTATTCCAAGCGCACACTCAGCAAAACCACCGCCTCTCCTGTGGGACCATCCGCTCGCCAGTCGCTGTTCATGGATGCTGAACATGCTTCTTGCCATTTAGTCTCCTCCCTTCCTGGCTCCCGTCCTCCTTTTGCTTTTGTACAAACACAAATCCCTGTCACTTTTTTGTCACGACATGTCTGATGTGGCTTCTTTGAAGGTCAAACAATGTCTTGACGGGGATGAGAGGTAGCTTCTGCTCATCCATGGGGTAATGACAACCAAGAGAATATGCTGCTTTTATGCACCCCGGTAGTCTGCTTGGTGTAGTATTGCAGTGGAATCTTGCGGTGTTCAAACAATTACACCTTGCCAAAGGACACAGAATGAGACTAATATGAAAATGAAAGCACGACACCCCTGCATTATCATACATTATCCCAATGTGAATATTCTCTCTGTGTCCTGAGATTTATTGTAAAGCTGCAGCATGTCCCTACTGGAGGTGTGGAACATCTTCACTACAGAAACCGATGGATTTGCTGCACAGTGTTGCCCCAAAGAGGCTGTCACTGTATAAATAAAAAGGAAAAAACAGTAATGCTGTGCATCTGTGTCAAATCCTCTACTAAAGGACGCTCCAACATCCGACAGCAAGGGCAATTATGAGAGCAGAAAGCGGAGAAAAAGGGGGGATGGAAGAACTCGGGGTTGTGGCTGATGAGATTCTAAAGGATCTCAGATTTTCTTCCTAAAAGCTACCCTTCATCCTGCTCTTTCTTTCCCTTCCTCCCACCTTCTCCATTACTGTATGCTGTACTAACTGGCAGCGGCGAGACAAGACCCTTAACACATTCCATTAATACCTGCAAGGATATATTGTCTCTGTGATCTGAGCGCTGTACCAAACAGCTAAAGCACGGCCATTGACAGATTAATTGATTATGGAAATGGATTTACACACAGAGCGAGTGACGGGAATATCTGATGCCCTGGTATAGAGTTTGCATGGGAAAAGGGGCTTAAATGCAAATAGAGAAGACCGTGGTGACTTTAATATTATGGTAATCTTCTCATAATGGCTTCTTTAACCAGACTTCATGAGTTTTACAGAACTGGATGGATTAGTCCTGTTTGTCTTCAGGATTTGACTTACAACTCTCAAGCTGAATTAGCCTGACTAATGCAAATATGCAATTACAGAGCAACCTGGATTATTTCTAACCTTTAAAGCCACATTTGAGAGTGCAATGGAGTTAGGAAAACTATCTTAAAAATGAGCCAAATTAGCAAAAACATGATGCAATTCCATGCAAGTACATTAAAAAGAAATCCAACATGAGGTATCTCACTTATATTATCCCATTTATCTGCACCATCATCCAGCACGTTCATTTTCTTTCTTATCACGTTAAGCTCAGGGTGTTTGTTACAAACCCAAGCATGTATTATTTATTTATTTTTTCACAAACTCTGTCAGGGCTCACGTTGATAAAGCAGAGTGTAATGGAGTGCAACATCATCTTTTGTTTATTATTTTCGGAAGCTGAAGATAATGAGCAGCTTCTGAATAGCTACCAAAGCAAAATGGACATCATTGCCTCAAAACGTTTGCGTACTGTGAGTGCTACTTTAGATTCAATTTAGGCTACATCTCTGGAACCCCTAATGTTAATTCTGCACGCATACAAAGCAATATCCATCCACAGCCGGAGGTGAAGAAGCCACACAGAAAGACTTTTCGTCAACTGAGAAACAACAGATCGAACATCATACTTTAAGGACATGAAGGCCGAAACAATGTCCTAATTAGGGGTGGTTCAATAAATGTATGCCTCTTATCCCTTTTTGCTTTTAATTTTCTTTGTCAGCAGCTTGCTTTGTCTCTGTAAATAGGTGGTCATCAGTAATTTTGCTTGTGATGCGCTTAAGAGATGAGTGTGTGAGTGAGTGAGTGAGTGAGTGCACATGTTTACTGTCCTTATATCTCATTTGTAGCAGATCTTGTTAGATGTTGTAATTTAATCTACAGGCACATCACAGTGTCTGTGCTGCAGATCCAAGATGCTGCAGTGATCCGGCTGTGGTGTTCAGTGTCTCCGTCCAGTTCACTTGACACGTTTAAAAACATGTTAAAAACATTTTTTAATTAAGTTGGGAACTGTCAGAACAAAAAGCAAATTTACTTTTGTTATTTGGAAAATTGTAAATTTGAATTTTATACTCTATTAAAAGGTTTAAAAACTCAAAATTTCAAACCAGATATATATTTTTAATCTCAAGTTTTAAGCAAGATTACAAATACTTACTTATTACTATTTTAATATTTGCTTTAATATTTGCAAAATCTAAAATATCAAGGCAAAAATCTTATAAATAATAATGTATAGTAATAATAAATTAGTGAGTTTTTAATCAAATTTATATTCCCTGTGGAGTTAAACAAACATTTTCTCACCAAAACTGTGTATCCTCATTATATCCTCATATCCAATTTTTTCCCTCATTTTCTACATTTGCAAAGCTGTTTCAATATTTTAAGTCCTGCATTGTTTAAATCAATGTTTATTGGCTCGAATTCTTCTTCTTCTTGCCTTTTTGCTGCATTGCATCACTGTCCTGTAAATATCGATCAGCAGAATAGTGTGAAACTGTCGCTGAGAAAAGAGAATTGTTGGACCAACTTCAGTTGGTAAAACACACATTAATTAAGTTTTTTCAAATCAATTGTGTTCATCTAACTTCTTAATTTAATTGAAAAGAAATACTAATAATTTGTGTGCTATCAATTAAACATTTTTTAAGTTAGTCCAACAATTCTCTTCTTCTGGCACTCAGAAACAAACATTTCGCTCGCAGTGATCAAAAAATCCACAGAGTGCCTTTAAAATGTCAAGATTTGAACAAAACTACACAGACTAACAATTCTTTGTTACCTTTTCTTCTTCATATATTAAATAAAATCCATATTTCCTAGGCTGAAGAGTATCTTACAATAGTATTTTTTTTAGATATGTAGCTCCAAATACTGATTTATAGTGAAATATCCAATGGTGATCAAAAACTCCACAGGGTACTTTAATGTCACAGAAATGAGGACTGCAGCCGCCTTGGAATTTCCTGATGAAGACTTGTTGCTGGTCTTGGACTTGCTTTAAAGTACGTAGCCTTAAATCAAGACTTGCTGTGATAGATATTTTTTTAGTATCCGCCTCTGTTACCCATCATTCTCCCTCTTCTTTGGCTGAGACAGATCTCCAGCTGTGTAGAGTACAACAGTGCAATAAAGCAGATTTTGCTTTGGAGAGTTTTAAAACTTACAATTAACTCAGGCGCTATGAGCATGACCTAGATTATGTACGATAGTAGCTTGGATTGCCTCGTAGCTGTTGTTTTTCTAGCTCATTATTCCTCCCACTAGCCTTATGCCTTGGTATTCTTTATTAATATTCATTCAGAAGCTATAAACTAACGCCGTACCTGTTATCCCTGGCTTCATCATCAGTTGTTCCCAACAGATTCACTCACTGAATATTGTCCCAAATCTCATCTGCTCCATTATTCATTTATAACTGCTGCACGTGTTGTAAAACACACAAATCCAGTGCAGAGAGCAGACTGTGACAACATATTTTGTGAGTGCACCAAAGGGAAAAGAGAACAACGCGACTCTGTCATGTCGTCATTACTTTCTCATTCTGTTTTCTCTCTCTCTCTGCTCCTCATGAAATGCTTTTCCTTGTTTGCCTCCGCTTTATCGCACAAAGACAGATGATTGAACAAGGGGTCTGGATTTGTGACGGACCAGGATGCACACACCCATGCACGCACACACATCAGGATGTCAATGTAATTAGACTACAGAGGGCCAGACTACTGAGCTATGGATGACTGGCTACAACTAAGTGGATGATAGGCCGATCCATTTGACAGAACTGGGTTAAGAAATACAGCCCTTCCATTTTCTGCAGTGTGAAGTCTCAGACATGCTGTGATCACAGAATAAAAACGGTTAAACTTCCTTTTGGCAGACTCCAGTTTTACCAATCTGTTTTTCTACTACAGTGTTGCTGTTCTGTTCTTGAAATTCAAATTGCTCAGAGGTGAAACTGCATGTGTCTTCTCAGAGCTGCCGGGCAAAGACGATAAGGTGGACGAGGAGACTGAGGAAGATGTGGCTCCTTCAGCAGACGGGGATGGTTACATTTTAGCAGACATTTCCACACCATCCGCTGAGCTGCTAACACCATCCCTGCCGCGGAGCACAGGTGAGCAAACAAATCACTTACTAGCTTACTTCAAACTCCAAAACACGTGTTTGCATTGCCATAATGTTAGGAAGGCAACTAAAAGGACTGCATGATGTTTCTTTCATGAGCCGTCCTGTAGCTGTTTCAATATCAGTAAATCTGTCAGAGGACTGGGAAAAACAATTATCCTGCATCATTTGCCTGCAGCCAGTAATTACTTCCAATGGGAGGAGAAAACTGCTCATTCAAGCTGTGACTTTGGAGAACTTCTGAGAGATGTGGAACAATGGACATCAGATAAAAAAAAACATCCCTCTCTCTCTCTCAGAGCAAAATAAATATTGATCTTATGATAATAGGTCCCTTTAAATAACTGAAAAATATTGATTAAGTGCCAGTGACAGCAGAGTACTTAAAAATGAAGAGTTGCTGCACGCAAAAGAACGCATAAACGTTATTGACAAAAGTTGGTGGGACCATAAAAACAAAACGTGACAATGGAAACAGACTTACACATCCACTAAAAATATAAATTCTATATTTCCATCATGGTTTCTACATTGTCTTCCACTGTTTGCTTTGACTGAATAGTTTAATGGCACCTAACTGGAGAATTCGTGCCACCAGCTGTTTATCTTGATGACCCATCTTTTAATGTTCATATAACGGTTGCTGATGGAAACACATGTGAATTCACCGATCGATATGATGTAATTCTTGGCTAACACATAATTTTGTTTGTTCAGTAATCTCCAGTTGTACTGTAGTTGTAGTAAAACTGCAGTTTTTAGCAAACGTCACTCAAACTGGAGCAAGTAATGCATTTATTGGGGACTATTTTAAACAGTGGATTAATGTGTGGTTGTTGCTCGAGTGAGTTTTTACGGACGCAAAATAACCTACAGTGCCTATGTTCATTCTTTGGACAACAATGGAGCTCTGTGGCACAGAAGAATAATCTACCTATCCATCAGGCTTTGATACAGATGATAAATGTTCAGTAGGATCAATTGACTGTTGTCTTTCAGTCTTTTCATGGGATGTACTGACAATAAGGAAAATACAGAATGTCGCTTTTCATAATCCCACTGTAAAATCTGGTATAATATCAATGTAAAGTCTATTATATATACAGTGTTAGTCCTTCATCATGAACTTGAAGTATGTTAATTAATAGATTCACTTCTAGCCTAGTTCACAGGAGCAGATGTAACCCACATTAACTCTCTCAGGATAGCAGATGTTGTCAAGTGATTTTCAAAAATAGACCTGTCAAATGTGCCATTCGCTGATGATGGGATGCTACGGGGCTCCCTACTTTGGTGTGTCACGAGTGACTGATTGAAACAATAATGTTGGCAGTCTGTCTGTCTGACGTTTGAGTGTGTCCTCCCTAAAGCAAAAAATCTCTTGTTGAAAATATCAGCAGCACACAAACAATTTTACAGTTATCATGCAAGCTCTTCCACAGCAGGTCTTTTCACATTAAGCGCAATTGTTTAAGAAGCAGATAACCACTCAGCCTCACAACTGGCTGCTCCTCAGTATTCATGATCCAACTTCTCCATGAGCTCCGACTAAATAGCTTTTTCTGACGTGAGCCAAATTGAAACTGAAGGCAATCAAGGCCAGATGAAAAACTACGCAGAGCTCGCAGCTTCACGATGCAGAATCAACATGTAGCCAATTAAAGATGTGCATGTGCTGTTGTTGTCCACATAACGCCAGATGAATCTTTCACCTTTATTAGCTGGTCTCCAGATTAAGATGCCTTAGGTGAGACCAAGATTTACTAAACCTAAACAAATTAAGACATAAATATAAATCCCTGAGCACTTTTAGTGTTTCAACTGAGACCTAAATGAAGCTACCGCTCACGAGAAGTGATCGGTGAAGCAAGTCGTGTAATATGGGTTTGCTGATTTTCAGAAGATTAATGTTCATTTGTCTTTCACACTGTGTGCTTTCACTTTGTATTAATAATTAACTGAATCATCTTAAGAGCTCATTTTGATTTATACAGAACTTTGCATTAAATATTCAGAGTCACCTAACAGCTGCAGGCGTTAAGAAAGAAGGTCTAAACGTATAGAATATTGCCTTGTTAATCAAATGAAACCTTGACGCATGATTTTCAGCACTGCTATCGTAGCCTAGCATGCTAAGGATGGCAATGTCTGTTGTCTTTGTGTCAGTTGGTTCACCAGTTTGGTCTAAACTGAAATATCTCCACAACTATTACAAGGATTGACACCAAGTTTTGTACAGGTGCTCATGTTTCCCAGAGGATACATCCTACTGACTTTGATGAATCCCTGACATCAGCTGCTCACTGTGTAATTTACAAATTTGCAAATGCTAGCTTAACTGAAATGGTGAAAATGGTATATACATCAGCCTGTTAACGCTGCAATAGTGAATATGTTGGCATGCTAGCATTAGCATTCAGTTCAGGCCACTGCTGTAAACAAGTACAGCCTCACAGAACTGCTAGCATGGCTGTAGAACTAGGACACCCAACATGCTTTGCCCAGGGGCCACAAACATTAATAATGTTTATCAGATAAAATGAAGAAAGATTAGTAGTCTTGATGTGGCAGAAGAAAACTCTTTTCTTGTGGTGCTACCCGGTGGGAACGCGGCACCGAAGTCAGCATGTTTTGACACGATAGCGCCTGATATTAGCAACCTTACAAACAGCAATTGTTCTTTAGGAAATTAAACACAGTTGTTTAGGACTGGTATGAGGTAGCACCCTTTTGCTGGCCAGATTTGGCCTTTTAAACCAATATCTGTTTTGTTTTAGCCTCTTGTGGCCTGTGAAAAAAACAAGCTGAGTTCCTATATTCAACCTCTTTTAGCTCACCTTTTGGTCTCTACCAACCACTGTCTGTTGTTTGTTGCTGAGCAGGTAGGGTGTAGTAGTCAGTCAAACTAAAATTAAATAAGTTTTTATTAGTTAAAATTACCCCTCAGTTTTTTGTCTGCAGGCACTTTGCTTTCAGGCTGTGTCTGTCTACTCTTGATGTGTCTACAGTCCCTAGCATGAGAGACTTGTTCACACAGGAATGTGTCAGATGACCGAGCACAATGCAGTGGAACGTAACGCTCTGATCCATCCTTGCACTGTAGCCACCGCATACCAAACCCTGTCCAGGCTGCTCAGCCAGCCCCGGCAGCTCAGATGTGACATTTATTGGCATGAGCGAGGCAACAAAACATGGCAGTAATTCAGTACGCGTCACGTTTTCCACTCGGCCTGACTCAGTGGCATCCAAATCATCACTATCGCCCCGGAAAGCAAAGAAATGGACGGACAAGTCACTGGCACAACACAGTACTGAACCCCACCTACTTTATCAGTGGCCCACACATTCAAAATGCCTGCAGCTGTTTGTTTTACGCTCCAGCCACACTTCCCACAGAGATACTGTCTGTTTTGACAGGATGACACTGTCTGTGCAAGTTTATCAGAGCACAGACAGATTTAATGCCTTCACTTGAAGCTGCTAATGTCATAATTTCATCAAGATTAAACATAGCTTCTCTTTCAAGATGACACCTGAGTATCAGTGCATTTGATTCCATTTTAGCACAGAGTTTGAACTAACTATTGCAGCGTAGTGCGACAAGTAATGAGTATTGTTTCTATTGATTAATCCGCTGATTAGCCATACTAGTGGCACGGCACTAGGGATGGCAATGTTGGTCAGTCGGTCGCTCCACCTCTGAAACATACTGGATGGATTACCATGAATTTTATTACAGATGGTCATGCTTCCTAGATGATGAATCCTAATAACTTTGGTGACTTTGGCTGTGCTAATTAGCATGTTAGCCTGCTGACAAGCTTAACTAAGATGCTAAATATTGTCCGCTAAACAGCTACAGATTATAAAACATATAGTATAAACATTAACATATTAGCATTGCTACCATGCTGGTGCTGCAGAGCTGTTGGTGTAGTTGTAGACTGTCGTCTTCAATATAATTTATTCAGTTAATCGATGTTTTAGTCCATAACAAGAGTGAAAAAATGTTGTAGTTGACATCTTCAATTTGCTTGCCTGGTCTGACCAGCAGACTAATATTTGGTGTTTCTACTTCACAAATTACTCAAGCAATATATTTTCTGTCATTCATCTAGTTTCAAATTTATAAAAATGGTCTCCAGACATCCCAGGAGGCCGTGTACTGAGGTGTCTGTGTTTCTAAATCAATCCCTCTGTTTATAATTCAGGCACTGCCTCCTGGCAAATTAAGCGTCAGCATGGAACGGGATGTTTAAACTGACTGTACTTTCCTGGCAAGGCAGCACTGGTGTGTGTGTGAATGTGTGGCAGTTCTCTGCCATATATGGTCCAGTGCTACGCTGAAGGATCATTATGAGAACAATGTGACACATATGGGTGTCATCTCAAACAGCTTTTTACTTTCTGTTATTAAAAATGCATCAGTGTAAAGACAACACCGCCCAAAAAACTCATCCATCCTTGTCCCCGTTGTACACGCGATGATGCTTCAAAACACATATCGGGTTGTCTGAAATAAAACTGCTGCGTTGAGCTACAGTAAAAGATGCAGCAGCTGGCAGCAAGGTCATATTTCCTTGAGTTTGACGTTTTCATCACAGCCTTGGGCAATGATTCAGCTCTGGGGGCAGGAGATGAATGAAGAAAAAATATAAAGACTTCGTCAACAACAGGCAGACAGCAGTGCTAAAGTGTATGCTGAAGCACTTGCGACAATCCTTTACCACTTAAGGGAGGAAAGAGCAAGGCTTTGCTCACACGCAGTACTTGAGTACTGCAAGTGTCAACAGTATGAACTCTGATAAGACACTCCACCATGAGCACACAAGAAACATTAATCCGAGTGAAAGGGCTTCAGACTGTTGGCATCTCAGCCTCATCACAATAATGTTAAGAGTGCTGAAAGCAGATTCCACCATAGAGCAAGAACTGCAGACCTACACGTTAAACATAATGGAAGAACCAGCTGCCATGAATTGAATCTATGCAATCGGAAAAAAAAAAAAAGCAGAGAGCAGCAGAAGCAGAAAACATAAAGCATGGGAAGTGACTTGTAAAAAATCAGGCCAGTCAAAGAGAACAAAAAAAAAAAAATGTCCCAGTTTAAAAATAACAAACCCACCTATGGGAGTTTCCCCTATTTAAAAACGGGTGTTGAAGGGAAATCATAAACAAAAGGAGCGAATTAGGGGACCAGGACAGGGTGGGATGGGAAACACAAGAATACTACCTATAAAAGTACATTTAAAAGACAGATGAGAAAGACTTGAAACAATGTTAAACCACATGAATTCCACTTTTAGTTTTACGCAGGAAACGAATTAGACATCCTCAATCTATACGCCAAGATTTAGGAGTTTTGCGGTGCTGATGTCTCTGCGAAGGTCTTAAACTGGCACATAACATTACCACGCATCGTAATGTACTCCCCAGACGTCACTGGACATATTTCAACTCCGTTTTATACAAGAGCTATGGCGATGCTTCTTGGCTGTATTTAGCGATATTTTTACAGTCTCTAATCTAACACAGAAATTACTTATGAGCGCACACTTCACTAAACCTGCCTGCTGCGTGATTTAGCGTGGTGCCAGTTCATCCTGTTCATTTATCCACGTCTCCGTGGTGCTTTATAGCACCTGGCGCTTTATGGAGGACTGATTGTCTCTTATAAGCTCGGAGCAAAATGACTGATGAGTTTGTGTGTGCAGATGACAGAGATGCAATTAGAAGCTGCTTCTTTTCTGCTGCATTTGATTACCGTTTTTTAATAAAGCTAGGTTCTTAAGTAGCCTTTATTAAACTGAAGGTCTCAATGTGGTCTTTTCTGTGGTAGAAAGATAGCATGTGCATGGTGATGGTTATGTTTTGGGGAAAAGAACAAGGTCCATGATGTGAGGCTCAATGATGTGGAGAGTCAGACTAGGAGGCTGAAAAATGTGTTTTTGCCCATCTGTGAGGCATTATGCTGTGTGAAGCAACTTGTGCTGCCTCCCATTCAAACCATCCTCCAGTAATTGAGCTACATAAACATGTACGGCACAGATGAGCTTTGCAGGCGTCTCCGTAACGTTCATGCGAACACATTTATACATGGTTACTCCTTAATTTCCAAACTAAACCATTTCCTTTGCTGAAATATGTCTAACACAATCATAATTAACTGTACTCCCATGGAAACTCCAGATGGCTTATGTAATGCAAGAGAAACTAGCTCTGTGGTTCTGAGTGGGCTGATCTTCAACACACACACACACCACTGCCTCTTCTTTTAGACCGAGCTCAGTTTGAAGTTGCCTTCTTACAAGCTTTTAAACAGGATTAGCACATTAGGAGGAAGGCATGCTTTCACCATCCTGGATCTGAGCCAATTTCTGGCTCAGATGGTTTGAATGTTGATTAAATGTTTCTGTGTTTTCTCATGACCGGACAGTTAGTACGCTTTTAAGTGATATAAAAGTAGAGATTTACAGCTGTTGTCATATCCAAGTTTGGGGATTGTATTATTCTTTTCCTTTTCCATCAGATATTAAACATTTATCCTACCAGCTATACGAAAGTTAATTTGATCAATCAATTTCTGCTTCCTTTCCAGGCACCCCCCCTGAAACCCCTCATATTCCCCTGTACACTGAAGACTGGATGTCCAGCCTGACGGACAGCGACGTCACCTTCCTTCCAGACTGCAATAAAGAGCGCTCCGGGATCTGCAACGTATCCGATACCTGGGCCTCCACAACCTCCTCAGACGTCAAGCCCACACAAAACATCACTGCCACAAACCAAACAATCAACCCCTTCCTGGTCCCGGCTCCGCTCATGTTGGTGCCACTGTACACCGACTGGAACAGTGCCATGGCAGCCTGGGGCCTGGCATGGGAGGCGCATGTTTACGGCGCTGGTTGCGCCTTTGCAATGCTAACGCTAGCCTCGGCGCTCAATCTGCTCTGCTTACCGCTACGTTGCCCATCGGGGTGTGGCTATTTTGCCCTGGTCAGCCTGTTTCTACTAGCTGCTGGTTGTACCAGATCTTTCTCGCTCCTGTATGACGCCTACGGCCACCAGGACCGCTTACCCTCCACAGAGGCCTCGTTGATGCTCTACGAAGCACCGTTTCCCTGCTTGACTGCAGCTTTCGGTCTGGTTTTCCTTCTTCTCTCTATGCGCTCAAGAATGCAGCTTTCCTACTCAGCCTTCCAAAGGCCTTGTTTCCTGGCCTGTCTGGTTTTCCTTCACTTCGCTGCAGCATTTGGACCGGTGACTCTACTCAAGTTTTACCAGCAAAAGCCTCCCCTTTGCCTGTTTCTTTCTCTCATCTCCCGTGGAGCCTTTGTAGCACTGGCCACATTTCTATCTGCTGCCTATTTTGTGTTCTACATCTACGTGCGCGCAGATTCGAAGCACATCTACCACCTAAACAACACATCCCCAACGCCCGCTGAGCGCTACAACCGTTGCCCCTTTGCGGAGAGCCGAGACTGGGACCGTGCAGCTGTAACCGTTTGTCTATCAGCATTGTTTTCTTTAGCATGTGCAGGACTGCAGTTATTTGCTATTCTCAATGCTATGGGTGTTGCAGGTGGAGAGGAGGTCTTCCACCCATGGCCCTGGTGGGCTTTTCAGTTTAGTTGCAGACTGTGTGAGCTTGGGGTTTGTCTCACCCTAGCCTTAGTGGTTGCCCAACCGGTCTACTGTTCTGACCATCTCCCAGCTGCAGGGAGCTGCTGGACTGAATTGTTGTCGTCCAAGTCACCTATCCTACCTGGGAGCTACCAGTGGTCCCTGAGCCAGCAGGAGAAGCTCGCCATTGTCGATACCGTTGGGCTTGGAGAGACAGAAAGCCTTCCTCTTTACACTCTAATGGATGAGAGGCTTGGTAGCAGTCTGAACGGTCTGGACCTTCTCTATCACAGCAACCGGGCCCTGGCATACAGAGACCTCGACTTGGATTTGGACTTAGGGGGTTCAGAAAAACCAAGGGATGGAGGAGGTGAAGAACCCTCGGGTGGATCCTCATTTACCAGTGACTCCACCACAGATCTGCGACCACCTTCGCCCATCAACCTGCGTCGTAGCATCGATGAGGCACTCTTCAGTGAGGCCCTCTTTCCCATGAGCCTCTTTAGCCCTACAAGGCCTATCCGCTGCAGTGATCTATCCATAAACAACCACTGTGCACTTCCCAGCAACGGCCTCTGCGATCCACTCTCAGCTGACCCTGGCCTTTATCGGACCTCTTCCTGCATGGAGATGGCCTCTCAACCGCAGCCATCTAGCGCCCAAAATCGAGGAGACACTGTTGTAGGCACTCCCCCGTCTCCTTCGCTGTCGTCCTCCTCCAGCTGTTCATCTCCTGAACGTTGGAGGGACAGCTCTTCCTCCTGTTCCCTCTACCGAGCCTCTCTCGGAGGCTCCTCGCTGGTCCTCTGCCCGAGCCCGGAGAGACAAGCTCGTCAGCTTCTCCAGCAAGGTGGCACGGGTCGTGTGCCGTCAGCTGGCCACGCTGACCCACAGAGGCACTATCACACACTGGGCGCAGCCTCACAGGAGAGCCTGGACATGGACATGTCGTCTGAGGCAGACCGATCCGTGCAGGAGGAGTTCATCAGTGTTTGCAGACAAATTGATGCTTTAAGCATCTGCAGCGAGACCATTGATTTATAAAAGGACAGTCTGGTCAGATAAGGGTTACACAGAGGACTTGTTAAGGACGATGTCTGCTTTGTGTGGCAAGTCGACCGTCAAGGTTTGTTACAGCCTATTCGGTAGTGCATGGTAGCTTTTGCGTACACCATAAAATACCTATAGCTGCCAAAATAACATTTTCGGAGGTTTGATGAGCTTTCTTATGCGGTCATTAGTGAATGTCTATGAGGGTCTAAGTGCCAAGAATGTCAAAAGCCAAAAGGTAATTTGTAACTTTTACATGTTTGATAAAGGCTGGTGAAGTTTGATATAGTCAAAAGAATAGTAACATTTTACTGAGTGGAGTTAACAGGAATTTATTTGTACAAATGTTTTTATTGCATTCCAACATTCCAATAGATAGTACTGTGACTGAATTAAGCACTTATTAAGATACTACTGAAGTCCTACCCTGTCAAACTCAGAATATCGTCATTAAATCTCATGTTGAATAAATGGGATTAGAGTTAAGTTTAAAATATAAACTCTCCATATCAATATTCCACACATCTTACTTATGCAGTTATGGTGCAGCAGTGCCCTCTACTGGTAAAACGCACACTATATTACCTTTATCCTCCTCCAGCTATCAGCAATGGATTGTGCTCCTACATACACTGACAGCGTCTTCTCTGACCGGCTTACTAATTTATTTATGTTCAAACATAACTGTGCTTTTAATAAAGTTTGTTTTATAACATTTGGCTTCTTTTTCTTGTGGTTAAATGCGTCAACTCATGTTCAATAAGACAGTAGTCCATACACAGTTTGATTTATTTATTTTTCTTTACCATATTGAACAGCAAAAGCAACTGTTGATTGTTTTTCTGTAAACATATTCTTTAGTGATATTCCTCAAAAACCCCTAATGGATTTATTGTATACAGAGTCTTTTTCGTCCATCTAAAAAGCCCTTTGTTTATTGTTTTGGTTGCTGGCTGCAGAAGCTACCATGTGTTCTGGCAACATATTGCAATATACTGAAGCTGAAGTCATTAAAAAAAAAGGTGTAACAATAAAAAGAAACATTTATGTAAACCTAGTTACTCACTTAACACTATATTTGTGCTTTTTAGATGGACCAACAGGACTCAGTACTTCAAAAATAAGACGTTATAAACCTGAATTTTCTTTTTAGATGGGAAAATGAAAACAAGCAGCTGTCATCGCCAACTGAATATAGGTATATATTTCTCCATATATTTTCATGTACATTTTCTTGCAATTTAGTCCAATTGCAAGGCTTCTGTTAGTCAAGTGAACTCTGAAGGGTAAAGTACATCAGCATGTTAGAGAAAGCAACTCTTACAATCTGGGACTTTTATTTAAAAAAAAAAGAAAAGAAAAAAAAAAGAAATTACATCTGGGCAAACGGACATCCAGTATGAAAATGTTAGAAAAGCCTAGTCCTACATAAGCTGAATGATAACAAACATGGTGATACTGGAAGTAAGAAAAAGGAGGTGAGAGGGTGTATTCGCATTATGCATTTTCACTGAGCTGTGCAGCCTTCATCCATCCTGATTTCAAGGCATATCTCTGGTAAAAAACCAACAAAACAAAAAAAAACCAACAACAAATAAATCAGAAATAAAATAAACCTACTGAAGAGAACCTATGCCACATTGTGAGGAACGCAGGAATGAACAAGTGACAAGGTAACAAGCGTCTTGTTGTGCCGATTTTGTTTTTTTACAAAAAATAAAAGTGTGTCATAAGTGTAAATACACTTGGCAGTATGTATGCAATTACAATAAAGCAGAATATAAATATAGCCATGTTTGGCTTTGTGAAAAAACTAACATGCATATCAAAAACATTTCATGCTCAATTCATCGCTCTCAAGACTATACAGGTTTAATATAAAGTTTATGTAAAAGTATTCAAATTATGGGCAGAGAAATTCTCCTCATTAGGAAGTATTTTTTGATTGATTTGATACATTTTAGGGTCTTTTTTTCGTCTTTTAAATATACCTGATCATCAGCATTTGGTCCCTTCCTCAACATATGAACACTATGTACTGAGATGGGACGAAATATTTGGCTCAAGATGTCTTTGAAGGGGGAAATTAATGTCCACAGTGGTGGGGTTTGGGTTCCATTTACCGACTTTAGGTGACACTGAGGACAAAAAGTCGACAGCATAATTGCAATGGCCAATGTCTCGTACCTCAGAAAGTAAACAATACAAGCAGCTACTGTTTATTTAGCAGCTTATACCTGTGAGGACTTCAAAATGCAAACAAAGATTGCGATGATATACCGACATACTGCACATAAAGAGACACGTGTTTTGTCTTGTTTTCTGCACGTATGTACTAGTGTGTTTAAGAACTGGGGTGTGAGAGGCTTCCGATGGGGAGCGTGCTGGTTAAGCGAGGATCCCAAAAAAAATAAAAATAAAAAATAAGATGCTGATGGGATCTGCACCATGGCCGTTTTAGACTCACTAATATTAAACAGGACACATAAACACAGTGCACCTTCACTTAGTTTGTCCTAACACACACTTTAAACTATTTCCACACGCTCATAATTCATCAATCACGCACGCAGTTCATTCTCTCACTACTATCAACACACACACGAAAAATTGGGATCAGCTGCATACTCAAGATACAGGTGTGTGTATGTCATTCCGAAAAACCCTGATGCGCCGCTTCTTGAGTGCAAAATCCCAGGTGTTCAGAGAGTCGGGTGTCAGTTTGAAGGTTCTCACTTCGCTACGTTGCCTCTTTCCTCCCCAAAAGCAGCTGGCTTGGATCAGAGAGAGAGCGAGTAACGGTGGATACGATGCAGGGGAAGGGCAGAGAGGGTGTAGTTGGTGGTGCGTATTTTTTAGCAGAAGTGGCGGTTTTAACATTTGGTCACTGTTAGATTGGGTATGTCACGTGCACTGCTGATCTGCACCCTGTGCCCACCGCTCAGCTCAGTAAAGCCGCTTCTCGTAACTGTGGAGGCAGAGAAAAATCGGAAAGTAATCAGTGTCTAAGATTTAAGGCACCGCAAACTGTGACTCAGCACATTTCATCTACTTGTTACAACATGTTTTTTTAATGGGTTTGGCAGAGAACTGCCAAATTGCATCTGCACAAGAGCAGAAACTTTCTAATCTTCCTGCTAGTTGAGCCAATAATAATAACAGGAAGTAAAAATCTCTTTGCTGCATTGTCTCTTCTTTCTTGCACATGCAAGTTTTTGCAGCATTTTCTAATGTCAACACCTAACAGGAAGCACAGTTATAACTGGAGTCAAGCTGTTTCTTAGCAACATAATGATCATCTATGAGTCAACAAAGAAAGCACAATTTAGAGTTCCCATTCCTGCTTCTGGGACTTGCAGATTAAATATCCTGCTCTCACTTAAAAAAACAGACACTTTGTTACAAGTCTATCCAACTTTTAATACGGACAGTGATTTGGAACTGAACTTTCTGGAACTGGGAACAGAAAGTAAAATACTTCAACTTTCATAACAATAAGTTGACAGTAAGTTTGTGCATTGATTGATTGAGAATTTATTTGAACACAAAATAAAAGATGAACAAATAAAAACAAACAAACAACAATAAATACAAGACAACAACACAAAATGAAACAACAACAAGACTCAACACTTATTTGTGTTCAAAAGGAGTGGGAAGAAGCCAAAGCTTATTAAATCCCACCCCTTCTCCCTAAAATGCATTAGGGAGAAGGATGCATAATCTTTCAGAAGTCTAATATTTACGGCAGTAAAACAAAACATATTACATGTTGTTCCAGGATAAAGTGTACTCTACTAAGTGTTATGGCAAGTATCCAAAGATGATTTAATGTAGCAAAGTCACATCTGTGTGTGTGTGTGTGTGTGTGTGTGTGTGTGTGTGTGTGTGTGTGTGTGTGTGTGTGTTTACACTTACGAATGGAGACCATGAACTCCTCCCTCCACCTGTGCAGACATGGTCCTCTTCTCAAACTTCAGCTCTCCAGAATACATCATGGAACTGAGAGAGGACAGACACGTTGTGAAATATAATAGGCACATAAAAGTTAACGTCTGTGTTATGACCGGCAATTCACACACAAACTACTCACCGGAGGACAGACAGACTCTTTGCCCCGATGTCCTGGCAGCCATGTTGGATACCAGCTATCAGGTAAGGTACAAACTTGTGGATGGAGCCCTTGTCCTGGACCGAGCCTGACACACCTTGGGCTACCTTCACCTTGTCGCCCTCACTGTAGAGACACATTAATCAATATTCCTCAGATGGACTCATTAGCATTATAAAAAGCTGCTCTTGAAATTTGGCTTTTAGCTTCCCTCGTACCTGAAATAGCGTTTCTGGCTGCTGGTGCTCTTCTCCATAGCGTCCAGGGAGCCCATACCACGGTACTTTTTCAGCCGCACGCCATCTGAGAAGAAGTACTCCCCTGGAGCCTCAGTGGTTGCCGCTAGCAACGAGCCCATCATAACTGGAGTGGGAGACAGAGACAGAGAGATGATTATCTTAAGTTTTTTTTATTACCCAATCCAACATCCTCACTGCTGTGATAAACTGCTTTGTTGTTATGAAGACTGGATTCAAGCTGTATCAACAAGATGCATGAAATACGACCATTACACTAATCCGGTCTACATTCCTGTGTGTTGTAATCTTTGAAATCTCACCAGTCGACGCTCCAAGAGACAGAGCCTTCACCACATGGCCCACAGTCTGAATGCCGCCGTCAGCGATGACGGGCACCCCGAAGCGCCTGGCGTACTCTGCAACCTTGTACACCGATGTCCCCTGGGGCCGCCCGCACGCCATGACTAAAGGGTGTGAAACATAACAAACATGACTGCCATGGAAACACGCCAAGTAAAATAATCATCTTGTAAAAATAAAAATATATCTTCACTTGTGACTCTAAACATATTGTCAGACATTATCAGGCTTGTGTCCTTTGCTGCAACACGTCTGTTATGTTCTTGGATGGTGAACGTGACCCAGTCTGAGCATGAGAGGCCAGTCCCCATGGCAACCCAGAATGGGGCCTTGGCAGATCACCATGACAACTAGGAGTAGTCTCAAGGTATTTGTTACTGTTGGCAACTGATAACCTTTTGTCTCAGTGTAGCAGTCAGGTTACGAACGAGTACAGCTGGCAGTTACGTGCTACCATGTAGCACGTTAGCTTAAGAGACAATATGCTGTAACTGCGTTGAAGAGAAAACAAGGCTTGGGTACCTTCCTGTGTGATGCAGATGGAGCCGCAGCCCATGCCGACTCTCAGAGCATCGACACCGGCATCGATCAGATTCTTGGCCTGGGCTGCTGTAACAACTGTAGGTGAGAGAGAATACAATAAAAATGTTCAGGCCAAGCCAGTATAAGGAAAGCTGTGTACAAAAATCACAGAGGCAGCAAACTCACCATTTCCTCCTGCCACCTGCAAGTCCGGATATTTCTGTTTAATATAATTTATCATGTTGATTTGATACACTGAGTTGCCCTGTGAAGAGTCCTGGAGACGCAAAAACATTCATGATTTTAGTACAATGGCTTCAGCAGTCTGCACAGATAATACAGGCTAAAGCTACAGCGAATAACTCCCAGTTTCAGTCCCTACTGTTGGTCTACAACATTACCACACTTCCTGTCGATCAGGGGAACTGATTACAGACATGTCTATGTATTTTTAAGCAACCAAGCTTGGTCCAAGCTTTCTCAGACATTTATCAACCAGAATTCAAGCATCAAACCACCCACCAGTACAACGACATCCACTCCAGCCTGCACCAGCAGGTCCAGCCTGTATTTGTCGTCCTCCCTGGTGCCGATGGCGGCCCCACACAGCAGCTGTTTGCGCGAGTCTTTGGAGGCCAGCGGGTAGTCCCTGTTCTTCTTCAGATCTGTCCTGGCAATGATGGCCACCAGCTCGTCATTATTATTTACGATGGGAAGCTTGCCTGGGTACAGAGGAAGTGGAGGTTCATGTTATTCAACCGCACAAGAGACCCAAACCCAACTAGAAACAGCTGATGTCATGCGTGAACTTTTATTTACCTTTTTTACTGCGCTGCAGAATATCATTGGCTTCTTTCAGTGTAACACCAGCTGGGGCCACTACCAACTCCTCTCTCTTCGTCATAGCCTTGGTGATGATGAGCATAATTTTAATGTAAGAATGATCAAATGTAAAAACTGATTGACATGCTGTTAATTAAAAAGAAATACACACCTCCTCCAGGGGTCTGTCGTGGTCTTTCTCAGAAAGGAAGTCGATATCTCTGGAGGTGACGATGCCCACTAGTTTGCTGCCCATTTTGCCTGTCTCTGTGACAGGTATACCAGAGAAGCCATGTCTTACTTTGGCCTCGAACACATCGCCGACTGTGTGGCGCGGACTCATCACCACCGGGTCTGTGATAAAACCCTGCTCAAACCTCTGGAAACCAAAAGAAACCAAACATAATAACAATTATTACTATAGAATTTTCTCTCTTTATATGTGCGAAGCAGCAGAAAACCAAACGCCACACACAGGACATGAACAAACATGAATATAAAAACACACTCCAAACCAAAAGTAAGAAACGACACACAAATACAACATTATATGTAAAACACACACACAAAAAACCCCATAACACACACACACACACACACACAAACACCTCACACAGATGGAAGACATTTACCGTAACCTATATAGAGACAAGATGACAAGAGAGGTCAAGCCTGTGGTTCATGAGAGTTGTGTCATGTGTTGGGACATGTGAGTGTGCTATGATGATGACATCAACAAGACAGTTAACACAACAATATCTACTACTACTACTACTACTACTACTACTACTACTACTACAACATCAAACACAAAGAAGATTTTGAAGATAGGTCTTTGTACACATGGAGGATGATCATACCTTAACCTTGCGGACCTCATTGGCTTGAAATTCTGGTGTGCAGTTATGATGAATGATGCCGATGCCTCCCATAAGCTTAAAAAAAAAAAAAAAAAAAAAAAGATTATGTTAGAATAAATATAAAAAAAACAGTCTCAATATTTCAGCAGTTTTTTGGTGAAGCAGCGTCTTACCGCCATTGCGATCGCCATGGCTGACTCTGTGACCGTGTCCATGGGGGAGGAGATGAGTGGGGTCTTCAATGTGATCTTCCTGGTCAGCGCTGATGTCAGGTCCTGACAGACAAACAAAAAAAAACAAGACGAAGAAGGAGAAGAAGGGGGGAATGCACATTTTTAATGAGGAGTTTGTTTCTGTTATTTTGCACATGAGCCACCAGGGGGCAGACTAAACTTGGCAGATGCAAGATGCTGCTGCACTTCAAGAGGTAAATACCTTTCACTGGCCTTAAACCTCAAATGACAGGAAGCCTACAAGGCCAATTTAAGCAGACTTGGTGTACATTTTAAGAGCTGCATCTTAATTTAAATGTGCATAATTTTAGGTGTTTTTCTGCGATATGGAATGAAAAGCGCGGTTCATCAAAAGCACTCCTTTTCAGGGGCAGAAAATGGAAAAACAGTCATATTCTCTGTATCTCAAAACAGCCACATTTAACTTCAACACCTGATTCCCACGACAGCCAGCACCAGATTTTGTTATCTTCAGCTGTATGAAAATAACGGCATTCCTCGCCCATGGGAATCGTCTTATCTGGGACAGACGTAAACTACGGAGGCTTTTCTCAGGGGTTCATGGTGAAGGTAACACCACTTCTCCATTTAGAGAGCACAACTGCACCAACATGCTAAATTCAACTGAGAGTTAAGAGAGAACGTTGAGAACATCACGGGCCCTGAAGAATTTCCCACAACAGCTCCACGCACATGTGGCCTCCCTATTCGTGTTTCTCACACCTTACGTGTGCACAAAAGCTGAAAGTATCTCACAAATTTCAGTCCGATCTACTGAGCTGCAGTGTGAACATAAACGACTCCATTTAAAGTTGCGACTCAGGCCAAATGTGGAAGCATTGGTGTTATTCAAGCTTGAATAGACCCTCTATGCCGGTGGAAAAACTAGGGCAAGGACCAAGACTCTGTGGAGACAGCTAACCCATGACAACATGGCGAGGCAGGCAAGCATCTCGCACAGGAACGAGAGCTCTTTTTTAACTCCAGAGGCAATGGGGAGAGATTAGAGATATCAATTAAATTAAAACCTCCTCAGATGGACAAAGCAGAAGAGGGGGATTTCACCTAAAGCCTCGAGATTAACTCTCCCGTCATCTGCCGAGAGAGGTGGATGAGCAACTGAGCAGACACAAATGTAAACACACGGGGTGAGGGAGCAGACAGTGGGTGACCACATCGGGCAAAAATAGCCGTGAGGGAGAAGAAGGAGAGAAGAAATTATGCAGACGGTTTTAAACAAGACTTGTTTTGTAAGTGCTGTGATTATAAAAATGAGGCCGAGTCTGGAGTCGAGAGGTTTCACTGTAATAAGGCTGATGGTTTAGGAAGTGGCTCTGCCAAAGAATGCGCTGTCTGCTGACACTGCCACGTTGTTCAATTGTCATGATAGGGGTGTGTGGAAGAAACTGAAGAAATCACTGGCTCGTTCTTTAGTATACCTGTGCAACAAACCACGCTTCCTTCTTGAACTCTCAAATATCTTCCTCACACGTGTGCGTACTCACCACTTCGTCTGAGGTAAAATCGATGAAGCCGGGTAAAATCAGGAAGTCACTGGAAGACAGAAACAAAATACAAAGTAAGAGGATAATCCAACTTGGCGCAGCTGTGAGGTTTAAAGCTTCCACAAAAACACTGAGCTCCTTGTGTTTAAACTGTCATGAATAATCCATTTTAAAAATGTGCAAAATATCTCCACACAAAAAAGGAGTAGAAATATTCAGTGGATTGAAAAACAGTTAAAATAGGAGTACTTTTAAACAAGAATGTGTAAAAACAGATGAAATCATATCAAAGAGTTTCAATGAACCTTTGAATTAAATAGTTAATTGTTAGACTTTTGATTAGTCTGCATAGTCTGCCACAGTTTACAGCCTGCGGTCTATTGTTGGACACACTTTTATGTCTCTTCACGTCTCCTGGAATATTGTCAAGTGGCAAGGCGGCTGAGTACAGACACTGAGTGAAGGGTGCGTCTTGTACTTGGTGAAAAGCTACAGTTGACCTCTTTCAGCTCTCGGCCTGTATAAACACAATGAGAGGCAGAAGGAGATGAAGTGGCGGAGCAAGAGCTATACACAGGAATTGGTGTGTTTGTTTTCCAACCCGGAGCCTGTGTATGCATTTTGTGGTTTGTGCAGATGGGTGTGAAAACAAGCAGTGGACACACGGGAGCACGGGGGAGGAATACAGGGGAAGCTTTGTGTGCCGTGTGGATGGAGGAAACTGGAAAGGAGAGTACAGTGTAAGTGTATGTGAGCAATACAGGTGGATGTATGGAAGAATCTACATGGATAGTTGAGAGTGAAGGTTGAAGGGCTGACAGATTTCTGCTGCCTCATTGTGGGTGGGGGGGGGGGTGGGGGGGTGGGGGGGTGGGGGGGGGGGGGGGGGGGACAGGAAGGTCTGAAATAGTCGCACTGGATGCGACACATCCAGGGAGGAGTCCGGTTTGTTTTCCCTCGATTTTTAGAGTCCAAAAACACCCACAAGCATCAGTGTGGGGACGGCCACGAAGCCCGGCAGACATCTGCTAGCATTTAACAGCAGCCACAAACCTCAGCTACAGCACACAGGGCGCACCTACTGACTCAGGGTCAGCTCCACACCAGAGCTCATTGTGTGTTTGGCTTTGAATTGTAAAGAAAACACTGACATGGTGATGCCTTATTATGGTTTATATTTGAATGGTAAATCTAGACAAATGCATGACGCTAAGCGGGAGTGTTTTTCGAAGTACAACCAGGGGCCACAACTGCTTGTACATAAGTGCCTCTTTTTCCCCTCCCTGGCCTTTAAATGAAGGAGAATCTACGTCATAGTATGCCCACACCCAAAAAACACATCAAAACATCTGAATGCATGCTACCCAGTGTTTTGGAAATGTAGCAGGGTGAATCTCAATGAGTAACATCTGTATGTCTGACTAATTTTATTGGTTTTTTATGAAAAAGACACTGACAGAAGACTATTATTAGACTGCAGTTATCATCAGGGATTTATTAGCTACAGTAGCTTCGTCATAAGAAATGTGTGCAAGCTGTGGTTAACATTAAAATCATGATTCAGAGCAGGTTGGTTTGGGTTTCCAAGCAATGAGCCCCTAACGCTCGAAAAGGTAGAGAAAACACTTTAAACCTTGATTACAGGGATCTTTTGTTGGAGCAGTTTTTACAGCGTCTCGGGGTATAAAATACAGTTCATCACTTTGCCTCAGAAGGTGTAATTAACAGGCAAGAAATCCAATTTACCCATCTCTGTCTATTCAGGAGGAAACACTGGTGTATCTTCACTTCCTAGGCCGTTTCAGCGAGTGTTGACAGAAATATATAAGGTTCTTAAGTAGATCTGATTCAGAGTGTTCACAATCACACCCAAGACATGATTTCTGCACATGGTTAAAAGGTCACAAAGGGGGAAGTGGTTACTCTCACCAAGCTGTTTCTGTCTTCCTGTATTTGTATCTCACTCACTCTGGGTGTGTTTAATTACTCCTACTTCCTGAGGCAAATAAACAAAAGTAAAAAAGATGCTAAACTTATTCTATTCTTAGATCCAGTACCTGTTAAGTGCATTGGTAGTGGAGTGTACAAGCGTTGATCGGGGATGATTCGATTTATATCGAAAGATGTGCTGAGAAATTTTGCTTCAAAGAAATCTAGCAGTAGAGGTTGAAATGTTTCAATTATTATCCATATTTGTAACACCTGAGTTGCAAAAAAGGGTTCCGACACAGAGGACAAATAGCTCGACAAGCTCGACAAGCTCGACAAGAATGATGCTGACGTTCCTTGTAAAACAGCCCCACCCAACCCTAATCCTCCTGTGGTTCACATGATGTCAATTCAGGCCATCATGTGCACAAACTTTCCTTTGGTCGTGATGTACCTCATTACAGTGCCGAGGGGTCATTCAATCACACGCGGACGCACTCAAACGCCATTACGTTTTCTATTCAGTTAGCATCTGTAAAGGAGTAGCAGCATGTTTAGAGTGACAAACTGATGGATAAATCCTTCAAACTATGGTTTTGTTGTGCAGACGGAGATGCAGTATGGACTACCACATATCATGTAGACTAATACATTAACTAATGGTCTTTCAGGGAATGCTGAGAGGGCTTCTTAAGCATTGATTGTAGTGGTTGTTAGGGCCCGAGGGAAACATTCAAAAGGTAAAGCAGTGTGATGGATTTAGGGGAAAGGTTTAGAAGAGAGAACGGCATGCATCTCAGTGTCCAACAACCACTACAATTCAGACACAATGCTTTGCCTGTTATTTATGATTCAGAAAATAAAAAAGGGTCACTACATGGATTAGTGAAGACAGTCATGAAGTTCATGAATGAAATCTCGTTTGTCACGAGAATGCTTACCAGAGCCGAGTGAGGTTAAGCAAGAAGTTGATTACTACTAGTTTTGGTGAGAAAGTGGACGAGCTGTTCTGTCACGCGTGTTGCATTCACAGGACAGGTCGTGCACTTTGATGGTTAGTTCAAGTTAATAATGCAGTTATGTCCACAGGAAGCAAATTTGATCCCCATGACCAAGATCAGGTTGAGCGTTCCAACAAGCCCTTCATTTATAAGCTCAGCATACATGCACTTTCATCGACACCCGGATTGATATTTTGGCATGGTCTGATTCAGTCAAAGTAAAGCCGCATTAGAAGGACAGTCATTTGCTTCCCCCTTTATGATTTCACTATTCGGATAGACAGAGGATTCGTAACAGCACAGTTTCAAAACAGTTTGAAGAGGACTGTTTTACTCACTTGTAAGTCAACCCATCTCCTTTAGAGCATAGCTCTTCAGCCGTATGACCATCGGAGACAACGCACTGTTGGTCAGATCTGCTGGTTCAAAATGTGTTGGCCATTACAAAGCACTGCTGCGTTCACACTTCACCCACCATTGCGCGGAAAGTGAGGTTTTAAAAATAAGGAGACCTTACTTTGAATGAATTTCATTACTTAACTAAGATTTTCAGAAGAAGAAAAAGCAAAGTCTGGGATGCAACTCACTTGTATGTAAGGCCATCTCCAATCGAGAAGAGCTGCTGAGCCGAGAGTCCATCTTCGGGGACGTAGCCTGTGCCACCGCTGATTAGGTAGTCCGCCATGCTGCAAAATGATAAACAGAGGAAACTTCAATCAACTGTGCAAGGACTCTGATCTAAAAGGCAGAACGATGCTCTGCAAGACATCCACCCTGCAGGCAGAGCTTTGGTGACCTTCTCACAGGAAGACATAACCATAGCAACATCAACATTTCCCCGGCTGGTCGAAGGCAGGTCAATGCGCCTGTGCGGCAGGTGCAAGATACAATCCTCTGCTTGCAGAAACATGGTAATAAACTTGTAACAATGCCATAAACATTTAATTGTCTTGTGGTTATTGCTGTGGCATCACGAAAGTGAAACAACCTGTAATTAACATACATAAATTGCAAGAAACACTTACACATGAGAGTATGAATCACGTGGTTTTATATGCAAGGAGATATTTTGTTGTCTGTGCATTTAAAATATTAAAAGGAAAACATCATTTATCATACATAAAAACCAGTGCATAAGCCATAAAAGTGCAGCAGTCCCCACACGACCGCGTGTGAAGCAAAACATGGCCGGGTGACCCACTAACATAATAACTGTGCCACTACAGCTGCACGCTGTTAAAGCGGGGGATGCCTGTAATGCAAACGCATATTAAATTGCTCAAATAAGAACAACATATACCCCAAAATGTCTTATCTCGACTTGGCTGTTAAAGTGTATTTACTAGCCTGGTGACCTCAATTACATTATCAGTAGGTAGCAAACACTAGCTGCATTGCACTGCACTGCACACCACCCATAAACAAAATATGCTACCTTCAGACATCTTTGTTTATACAGTGAGGCTGCAACGCAGCATCGGTAATGCTGGTGTTACATCACTTTAGCCACGTTAGCATCCACGCATCTATCACCATACCTCGTTAACCATCAGTGCGTTGTCATTTTAAAAAAATTGGTTCACATTTCCAGCCAAACGAGATGCATTTTAGGGGGAATATAGTGCGTAAATCAGCAGTAAAAGCTAAAATTTTATCATAATAACTCATATTTTGAGGGTTTAATGTATGCCGAATTTAGGAGAAGCTCTTTATATACACTATATTAGCTAAAATAGTGCTATAGTTTATACAAAACCCTTCTAATAACAGAGATAACATTATTTTAGTTGAGTTTTAAAGGTGGGTTTGGTGGTGCGTTCAGGTGCAAGTCGCACTTTCTCGCCAACAGCTTGTTCGTGCATGATATGACAATATCTACTATTATCAGTAGCAGAGGGGGGTGTACCTTAATGGTACATTTAAAGTACAGTTTTAAAAGTACAAGGGAAGAAACACGTTTTTAAATTTAACCACAAGACACACTAAATATATTTTTTACGCAGTCGCCATGACAACTAATTCAGTTAACTGTAATGTTAGCTAACCGTTACATTAGCAAACCGTTAGCTAAGGTATTGGACACACGGTTATAACAGCCAGCTGGCAATGTGGCTGGCTTAACTTAAAAACAGAAAAGTAAAATAAATAAATAGTTAGTCAGATATCTGACACAGGAAGTGTTGTTTACACAAGCACAGGCGTTTGATAACGTTACCTCGTTATCTCATTAAAATGTCTAACACCCTAAACAAGGAGGCAGGTTTTAAACCACATTAATACTACCATAACATAAAACGACACCAGACTGAGTGCAGGTGTGCTAATAATCCACTAATGCAGCCACATGCGACTGAACTTTAAGCAGACTAGAGCAGACATGAGCTGTGTTCAGTCTACGTTAGACTTCCAGACATGTGGGGAAGCAGCAACCGTTAGCATTTAGCATTAGCGGCTTGCTTCTTTAGGCTTGCCCCTAAAGGAGAAACGCTCCCGAGGCTTTAAAGCAAAGCTCGCCCATCCTTAAATGTGTAGCCAGTTTTTTAAAAATATGTCGCTTCACAGCTAAGGTGAAGTCCCAACACCTTTTTTTCCCCCCCTAGACCGAGTAACGTTAGCTAGCTACCTAAGGGGGAGCAGATGCCCACGTTGACGGGAAGGGAAGCAACTTTCCAGCTGTGAATCTACACAAGTCAGGCTAAAAAAAAAAATAAAATAAATAAATAAGAAGCGATTCCTTCTACCTTGAAGAGCAAACTCGATGAAAAAGAAGTGGTGGCTCCAAGATGTAAAAGCACAGGTCAGCAGTTAAACTGAATCAGAAGTGATTGCCTGTCGCAGCAGACAGACAGTGCGTGTTGCTGTTATGTACTATAGCAGCAGCAGCGTCACATCCCTTCTCCTCACAGAGGCGTGTTTAACCCGGGTAGATCCTGCTGCTGCTGCTGCTGCTGCATGGTGTCACGGGGACACGAGGACCAGAAGTGTGGAGCCAAAAGGGTTAAGTGTGTGGCTGGAGTCATTGACGAGGAAGTTTCACTAGAGAAATGCTGGCAAACCGGTTTGTCACAAGCAAGCACCCCACTGCAGACAGGTGATGTAAAGATGAAGAGCTCAAATATACATTAACTCTGTACTGTGCAATACAGAGATACAGTTCTAGGGCACTTGAAAAGCAAATATTGTACTTTTTACTCCACTGCACACCTTAATCCTTAATTATTTAGATTAAAAATGCACATATGTTATAAAATATTAGCATTGTGATATATTTAACCAACAGTATGTGCAACCAACTTGAAATACTGAAATATGAGATATTTGGGTGCGGACGTATATAAGATAACTTTCATTGACTCATTCTCTGATTTGCACATTTAATTGCACAAGGTATTTTATTTTTATAATTGTATATTTCGCACATATATAGCTACACATTCTTCCTTCTCTTAGACTTTTAAGTCTATTTATACTTTGTATTTTTTGTATTGTTCATAAAATTTGGGGTGGTTGGTGTACCGACAAAGATTTAGAGCAAAATATTATTGCAATACATCCTCACATATTGTTTGCTGAACACATATAACAGTGCGGATGCAGTGTTAGGCAGAGTACATGGTTGAATGGTATTCCTTGACAGTGCACGGGCATGACCTTTAACCCTTTTCAGTAGGGAATCATGTGGCTAAGCAACTCCGTCAGAACAACGTGAAATGTATATTCCACTAAACATCCTAATCCTCAATTACTGGGATTAAAAATGTACATATATTATTATGAAATACTAGCATTGTCATCCCATTTGCATATGAGCCCTTTGTGTGTGTGTGTGTGTGTGTGTGTGTGTGTGTGTGTGTGTGTGTGTGTGGTTGTATTTCAGGTAAAATGCATGCAAAAACTCTGGAATCAGTAAAGTACTCTAAATGCTGCTTACATCCTACATTATAATATATAACATAACACTAGCATCTGCATATTGAGTACTTTTGACTGCAAAAGTTTATAACACAGCAGTTTTACTCAGGTAACATTTAAAAAGCAGGACTTTCACACTCTTTTATTTGCTAGTTATACCAAAGTAAAGGATCTAAACTGTTGTGCTTTAGTCAGTAGCCTTTTATTTTTTTGTATTGTTGATCAAATTTGAGGTGGTTAGTGTACTGACAAAGATTCAGAGCAAAATATTATTGGAATACATCGTCACGTATTGTTTGTTATCTAACAGGGCGGATACAGCGTTTGGCAGAGTTAGGCAGATGTACATGGTTGAATGGTATGCATGTGCATGACCTTTACCCCTCTTCAGTAGCGAATCACGTGGCTAAATAACTCACTCAAACCTATTGTCAAATTCATGTTGGTTAATTTATTACCTTCCTAAAATCCAAACTTTCATGCCTTAATGTTCCTCAACTCAGAGACACGTCACGCTGCATTTAGGCAGCTCTGTCTGAATTTTGGTCACGTTAATCATCTTAAACTGAATTAAGTGTACTGAAAAGAGAGCAGCGACCACATTTTATTCACATGATCAGTTGCAAAGGAGCGCGGAGAGGAAGCCGCATGTAACGGACCGTAGCTTAGGCTGACTTCAGGAAATGTCTCCGTGGCAGCTTCTCACATATCATTCCCTATTGTTATGTAAAGGAGCACAAAATCTTGATGTGGATCAAATTCACTGTCTCTTTTTTTGTTCTAATAGCTCATATAAATAAGCAATATATAGTGCAGAAGTGGCTATACTGGCATGTGCTTATATGACGCTGCTGAGAGAATCTAGCACCAAAGTGTCAGTGTTACATAACACACTCTAAATCCAGGAATATTTCAAAATAATGGCCTGCAAGCATGATGCGTCAAAGGAAGGACATAACTTAAGAAATTCACTACATTTAAGGCTTACTTCAAGTGCAATAGTCAACTTAAATAATCTTGCATAATATCTTGGATTTGTAATGGGGCTATTAAAGATGGCATAATAAAACAACTGCATATCCCTCTGTCAGAAGTTAGGGACTATGATTCAGAGTGGAAATTTGCCGCCAGCAGACAATGTGTGAACCTACAGATGCAGAACTTTTGTGTGAAGCTGTCATATTGTATTGTGTTGCATATTGATTATGTCTTGCAGAGATTACATTACAGTTAAGATATTGAGTTCAATAGAGAACCATGTGGTCTTCCCTGTAACCCAATATGCTTCACCGTCCTCTCTTGTTCTATATTAATCTTAGGTTCCTGGATATGTCCGCCAAAGTAACCCAGGGGGATCTGTTTTCCCACTCTGTGTTTGTGTCAAATCAAATATGGGTCATTGCAGATATGGGTCAGTGGTTCCTTTATGCACTGCAGCTATTCTGAGCACTTGATTCAAGCCCTGTTTATCCTCCCTGCAGCATGCTGCTCATTCCTGCCTTGATGTTGCATTGAAGATTTGTCGGTGCGCACACGAGGGGCACAAGGGCCTAGTTAAAAATAGCACCTGACAACGACTTAAAACAAACCTATTTTTGGGGTTTTAGCATCTGTTCATGAGCCAAAAGTTTGATCTACAGAGCCTTCAGACAACTCCAAAATGAAGTGTATCTTTCAAAACAAGGGATTGAACCTCAAGGGCATTTGCAAACTGATCTAAATGTAAGTGTGTGTGGATGTGTAAACTGACCCATGGACATGAGGTTGATTTACATGTGCAGCCTCATGAAGGCGAAGCCAGTGAAATCTGGCAAGCATTCTTGCTTTTGCACTTGAGGAAAAACTGATTCTCAATCTTTAATTTCTCAAGAAAGTTTCACCTTTTATTACATTTAATTGCAGAACTCTGACACATGCTGGTCCTGAAGCAGGCAAATGGCTACAAAAGCAATTTCTGATACATTCTGTGACGATAGTTGAACAAACAGATGTATTTTAATTTAAATACTGCTTGAGTTATACCTAAAGGTGGCTCGTTGTCCATATACTTTTCCAGCAACTCACCTCTCTGGGCCTAGACCGGCTTGAATGCGTGTGGCGCTGTATCTCTGGGCTGCAGTTTCATGTCCATGTGAGGTTTGCCGGACATAATGTTCACCTTCCCGAAATGAAACGCTGGTACGTGGAGGCTGAGTGTCTCCCACAATTCTCCGATAATCCACCTGCTGGCTCTCCCTCGCACCATCTGCACCAAAGTGCTCATAACCATACCCCTCCATGGTCCGTCCAAGGTCAGTCTCTGAAAATCCAGTGGCCCTTTTGCCTTGCTGTGCAGCTTCTCAACAGTTGCTTGCTTTTAAGTCAGTGAAAATATCCAACAGGTGCTGGTTACATCAGGGTCCAAAGAGGAGGCTTCTGGAAACCCTGATTTTGTACAAACTTCATAACCCAAGTTTGGTTAAAGTTAAAATTTCAAAACAGATGCAAACTTTTCATTTGTCTCAAAATATTCTTATCTGAATTCCTGTGTCTGCTCTTTTAACTCCAATGCTGCCCTCCAGGTGTTCCCACACAGAGAGAAAAACAGAAAAAAAACGCCAGTGTCAGGCTACTCCGTCTGCCCCTGCTCAGGATGCACCTGCCTACAAAAAGGCACCAGCCACCTCTAGGCGTGTCAATAGAGGGCGTCACCTAGGAGATTCTCCCACTGAGAGGGTGTCGCCGTGGAAATGATGCCAGCAGCAGAGTGTTGTTGTGGAGAGGCCGTTGCGCTGATGTCTTTGAAATGTTCCCGGAGATTTTCCTGTCATGAAGGCACAGGGTAGACAGAGCACAGCACAGTCCTGTACTGTACTTATATGTGGGATAAAGCAGTCATCGCCCCTGAGCGTTTTCTCTGCAAGTTGAATGGAGCGAGTGGCACTGTCCTGCTGAGTGCTCTCTATGTCTTAATCCTGCTTTCTATCAGTGGCACCACAGCGCTTTCACACAAAGAGGATTTCAGAATTAGAATGAACAGGACACGAGACGAGCTTTGCGAAGGGAACAGCACATTTGTACAGTAACATCATCGCTGCGGTGTGTTTATTTGTCTCAGCAGGCTTCTACTAAAACCAAACATATACAGCATACATAGCATTTATGGAAATGTGTTATAGTCTGGACTTGAATGATACATTTAGCTCCTCACTGCAGGACGCATGGGTACGATTTGTTTGGCCTCCTATGCTTTGTGCAGGCCTTGCAGAAAATGTTGGTTTCTGATGCACAGCTGAGTAAAACTGGAGCCAAACAACATGAGTCCAGTTAAATGAAAATAAACTCTGGTGTAACCACTCCATTTCCTAAAAAAAAAAAACAAAGTCAGAGGCCAAGGTTGGATCCGCAATCTAACACAGCACGCATTTGTACGTTGAAGTTGCTGAGTGAAGCTTGCACCAAAGTGCCAGGTTGTTACGTAATCATAACATTTTAAAATGATAGTCTGCGAGCTTGTTTTTTTTACACACACATGTCGTGTTGGTCCATTTTGACATCAGGATGTAAACTCATTCCTTTAGTGTATGCAATGTGCTGAATTTTTTGTTTTGTGTGAAACTTTTGCACCGTTTAGCGAGTGGAAAGGATTTCCCTCCGCACATCATGTTGGCTGTAACTCTTCTCAAAGGGATCACCTCCAGGTGACTGACTGTTTGTGACAGTTGGTGAGACGTTAAGATGGAAAATCCTCTTAGCCTGCCATCCGAGGCTCTAGTAAGTTCCCCACTTACAACTCATCGTTAACACATGGTAACGGAAACCCCTCACTCACACAATGAAGATAACAGATCAGGAAACTGCTTTTTAGTACCAAGAACACACACATTTATAATCTGAATGGATTGGTGAGATGCATGTAGACTGTTGCTGCTGTAGCACCTTAAAATCATGTGATCTATGGCACTAGTGTCTCGTGCAAAAAGGGGTGGGAGGATACCACTCTTAATTTCGCATGTGTGTGTCCTCAGGTTATGCACACTCCCTCCTCTCATTCAATTACATTTACTGTAATGAACGTCATGTGCACAGTGTGGATACTCATTGAGTGGCTGAGACAAATCAGAGTCATAAGATGTAACACAAGGGTAACCATTTCTAACAAAAGAGGACTCCTTGTGCGTGTGTGTTAATGACTGGCAACTAAAGATAACATCCATCAGATGATGCAAATTTACAGTAGAGTTGTAATTAATTTCACGTCACACTACTTTAATACATCACAGGCCTCTTTTTAAGCATTACACTACACTAAAAATTAGGACTCACGGGAAGTCTCATTGGGAAGTTTTGCACTATTTTGGACTTCTGCTCTTATATTTTTAACCTTTTTTTTTTTTTTAACGTATGATCCAAAATACAAATTTATCTCAGAGGACTTGACAATAACAGCAACACTGGACACCCTACTTCCACAAAGTCAGAACAGAAATAGCAGTAGTAGAACCCATCAAGATCAGTTTAGTGATTAACGTATGCATCCTGTAAAACTAGTTGTATAGCCTGAGTTAGTAACAAAAATAGCCCTGGAGCAAGAATTTCAAGTTGGGCCATCACCACCTACCACCCTCTGTGCATGTACCCTGTCGCATATACATTCACCATTTGGTACAAAGCCACACCACTAAAGACTGGACAAAACAGGACTCCAGTGCCTGTGGTAATTTATTAAACAGAATAAATGCAAATGAAATAAATGTCTTCAAACTGGATTCTGGCACAAGGCATAATTAGCAATGCAGGAGTTCTCTTAGCTGTGCAATTAATCAAATTACTCAAACCTATTGACATGCAGTGAACCCAGGCCCCTCGGAGTCTATGGATCTGAAGCAGTTACACACTTTGCCTAGTTGGTATTCCAGCCAGAATGAGGAGTTAGAAAGACCTTGGTGTTTAACAGGGGAGAAGGGTCTAATGAAGTAATGCTGTCCAGTTCTGTTAATGTTTTTGGACTAAAAGTCAGTCTGACTCGACCTCCTACTACTTCAGCCACATTATTAAATCTATGTTCACTTCAGCAATGAATGAAAACATGGCTAGAATGTTTGCAAATAATGTCAGAGCTGATTCAAACACATGTAACCATTTACATGTGTTTGAATCAGCTCTGTGTCAGGAATGAAGCAGCAAGACAATAATGCAGGTTTCAGATTTCATAAAGGTAGATTTTTATTTCCCCAAAAAATGAGCAACAGCAAAGGCAAAAGTGATTATTGATTAAATTTGGCTCAAAAAAAGGTGAACAAAACAGAACTAAACTCAGAATAGTGAAGTACAGAGGAGGAGAGTGCCTGAAACTGACCTTAAAGACAAAATTAAACAAACTGAATGACAAAAAGGGGGAACATACACACTCACCGGCTTCTTCTTTAGGTACACTCATACAATTTAATGTGATTCAGCACAACAACTCTGCAATGATTCTACTTTTATGACGCTTATACTTTTTCAGTTTTTGTTGACACTGTCACAAAGGTAATAATTCTTCTTTATGTTTATTATTGAGGTCCTAGTGTGTGGTGGTGTTGTAGTGGTGTGCATTATATTCAATGGTGTTTTTTTAGATATTAACCATTTAAAAGGTGCAGTGTGTCAGATTTAGGGATCTCTATTTACAGAATATGGCAGAAATTGAATATAATATGCCTAACTATTTTCCATCAGTGTATAATCACCTAAAAATTAGAACTGTTGTGTTTCTGTGATCTTCCATTGAGCCTTTTATATCCACAGACACTGCAGGTTCTCTTCTACGGAGTCTGATAGTTGAACCGCCATGTTTATACAGTAACACACATCTAAACACTGGCTCTTGATAGTGCCTTTCCTGTTTTTACAACCACTGTAGTTTCTCTTTCATGCTAGGAAGGGGAAGGTGAGATGAGAGGATTGCTATATCTGCAAGCAGAGTGCTTGACGCCACTAAAAACTACACACTGGACCTTTAACAGACACATGGGTGGATAAAAAACAACAACAAAAAAACAACTAAATTAGCACTATCCAGACAGTTTGCTAGTAAGCCCGGCTTGCTGTGGTAGTCTTTTGGTTTAGTCCAGGGCCCTCATTGTTTTACACGGTGGAGGCTAGACGTCGCAGCACAGTAATTAAAAAAAAAAATCTATAAATTATGTTTGTCTAAAAATGCTAATAAACATAAATGCTAAATAAAATTGTGTTGGTCGTTTAGTTATTGAAAGTGTGTGTAACAATGTAAACTTTAGGAAAAATGTCAAATTTAGGTGAAAGTTTAACATGACAGCATGCAAGCATGCACAAAACCTGCACCCTTAATTAAAGACATTATTAATGTTGTGCCGTGACATGTCAACATGCCTATTAAAGTACAACTAGAAAAATTTGCATTTCCTGCGGAAAGTGCAGTGTGGATGCCCTCTGCTGAAATGCCGATGCATCTGTGGAAGTTTGCATGAAAAGATAGAATTGTAGAATATTTTGAAATCTTGTATGAATGTGTAGGATATTCTAACAAAGTATGAAATAAGCTGGAAATAGTAGAGTAATCTTCCTATATTTGCTATAGTTATACTGGTCATGCTGTGTGTACTGCTATATGTGCCATATTTAAACTGTGCAGTCTGTGTATACTGCTATGTGTGTCATATGCATTGACAATAAAGTTGACTTGACTTAACAAGTGTGAATTGTAGAAGATTGTGAAATATTGTATGAACGTGTAGGATATTACTAGAAAGTATGAAAGTAACTGGAAAAAGTAGAGTATTACATTAAAAACAGTGCAAATAGCCCCCTCTCGTCAACATGCCTATTAAAGTACAATAATATGGTACCATAGTAGAAGTTCAACAGGCACAAGTTAAATCTGTTCATTTCACAGAACAGTGTTTGACATGTTACAGCAGGAAATGCACAGGTGTAGATGATAACAAAAGATGGCTGGTAAAATGTAGTATTTGCAAGCTTGAAGCCATGTGAGCCAGTGTTCTTAGCTGTCATACACTGACATCTAGTGGATTCAATGATTTATTGCCACAAACGCCTTTGTCCTTTCCCGACCAAAGAATTTTTTCAGTTGCAGTTTACTTACTGGAAGAAGAAAATCAGAATCTGTTTCCAGTCCTTTGACAGCAACTGTGAAATACTAAAAAGGTGACTACTACATACATAATTGCAGTAAAGCAGGAGGTATTTAGAGCCTTTACTTGTATAAAAGGTACTAGTACCACACTGCAAAAATACTGTTACAAGTCGAAGTCCTGCATTGAAATGTTACTCAAAAATAAGTAAGAAGTATTACCAGAAGAATGTACTTCAAAATATTAAAAGCACAGGATTCAAGTCCCTTAGACTGTTGTACTATTATATATTATATCATTAGATTAATCTGACTCATGCATCAATTTAAAAGTGGGATTTTAGCGTTGTAGTTAGTTGAGGTAAAGCTAATTTCTAACTATTTTGTCCAGAACTGCAACTTTGTATAAGCTCTTCTTACATGTTGTTCTCAAATATCTAAATTTGTAACAAGTAACTAAAGCTGCAACAGTACAGTGATTACAGTAGTAAATGTTCATACATTACATTCCACCACTGATTAGTTGTATTGTGTGAATTATTTGTTTATTCTGAGTCAGTCTTTTGCTTTCTCTCATTGTTCATCTGTTTCACCGCCAAGCTTTCAGTGTTTATACAGTAGTACAATTAAAAGTAGCCTGTCTCTGGAGAAACCATTGTTTTCTCCTTCAGAGAATGGATGAGTAATCCGACTTATTGGCTGCCTGTCAAAGACGAAATGCGTTTCAAGTTCAAGTCCCAGCCGAACTCTAAAAGCTGATTTCGCAACTCTAACAGGAAGTCATGAGACATGATTTTCTCTTGTAATGATCCACCAACAGTGAGGAAATAATTACTGTTTCGATCTGTGCAGGCTTATTGGAGTTAATGTGCTCATGCTCAAGCTATTTTGACTCTTACAATCATGTTGCCTTAAAAGTTCAGACAATGTGAAATGTCAAGCTATGTGTAAACTATGAGGTAAAATGATGTTGATTTGTGAAATACTCTCATATCAAATGTTTGTTTTAAGAGTTAGCCCTACATCCGTGCCTACAATCTTCTCAGTGAAATGTACTAGTGCCTCAGCAGGAATTTCCTTGAAAACTGCCTCAGGGGGAGTGAAAACATGATGACTGGTATGTGACAGATAACAGCACTGCTATTTTGCTCTACTCGTTCCTCTAAGTGGGGGGATTTTTTTTATAGGGAAAGTCTGGAATCTCCAGCCTGGCTTGTGATTAAACTGGAAATCCCTGAAGTCCATTTACAAAAGGTCTTCGAACAAGTTTATACAATGTGGATTGTGGTGGGTTATGAGCAGGCCTGAGCGAGCCCATCGAGGTATGCAAGTGTGGTGAAAATGCAATACTGTATTAATACAGCATGAGCCCTAATTGTCAGGCACTCTTTTGCTGAGTTGGTAAGAACACACGCCAGACTTTCTGCTCAACAGACAAAATTTTCCTTTCATTTGACGTCTTACCCTAACCAGGAAAACAAAGACCCGATTGTCTCGTGGCCAGATACCAAATATGGAAGTGAAAACAAGATTTTCATTTAGGGCTAACAAGAACATTGCTTTACATTATCGCATCCAACAGTCATGCCAGGAACTCCCAGATCCAGATTTCGGCCATGTTTTTAGCTACACTAGCAGTAGGTTATTAGGGAAGGCAATGTTGGTTTGTAAGTCAGAAATATCTCAACAATTATTGGTTGGATTGCTATAAACTTTTGCACAGATATTCAGTGTCTCCAGTGGTTAAATAAAGTGACTGGTGATCCCTGACTTTTGTGGTTTTAGGTAAAATATCTCAACAACTGTTCAGACATTCATGTTTGCCTCAGGACAAAATAAAAACTCTGCCCTCCTATAACATTTGACTCACGACAGACAAGAAAAAGTATCAAAATTGATGAAGCCAAACCAGATGGATCTTTTTTTATTCTATGAATGCATCTTTGTGGATCAAGATGTGGTGCCTATATTACCCGCAATGCAACTAGACTGCCAATGTCAGCGTTTGGTGTGTTATGCTTCTAGCACTCAGGTTAAATTCAGTGCTACAAGCATAACACACCAAACGCTGACATTGGCAGTCTAGTTTCTTCTGGTATCCTACGGAAATGAGAAGCAGACTATGGATGTCTGGCAAAGTCACTTCTTTTTAACTCCACACCCAGATATTTGTCATTTTTCAGAGTAGTCTTAATCCCCACTAGACCTTTACTCAGAGCAGAGACAGGCATTTTAGCAGTAGGATTCATAATAATGTGTCATCAGTTCAAAATGTCAGTTTGGTCACTGGAGTATGTTTGCATTCAAACTAATAGCCTACATGGCGGGTATTTGATAGGTTAGACTTTATTTTAAAGGTCCAGTGTGTAAGATTTAGGGGCAACTACTGGCAGGAATATGCATAAATATGTTTTCATTAGTGTATAATCACCTGAGAATACAAATCAGAATGAGTCAATCTCCATAAGTCCCCATGTTAAAATGTCCAACTTCACAGCAGAAATAAACATGTTTACAGCCTGGTACAATAAAAAGTTTTGGTCTCTTTAGCTAATTTTCCCGTTCATGACAACTGTACTGAGGGTGAATTTCTTTCGGTATTTTTACCAATATTTAGATTAAACCGGGAGGCGGGAGAAGCAGTACATCAAACGTGGCGGTGGCTAGCATCGCATATTTTCAGCTACTATCGTTGATTTTGAGCTTCAAAATGGCTCTTCAGTGGGTGACATCACGGAGACTACGTCTGTTCTTTATAGTGTCCTTGAATGCCTCTTAATCCTCAACACTGCACCTTTAAAAGTGACCTTTTATGGACCAAATCTATCAACAAATTTTTAGTATGGCAGGCTGTATCGTGCATTGAACAGGAAAATCCACAGGAAATATAAATGAATAAATAAAATGTACACAGTCCAAATAATTAAGTCAAATTAAAGGCTGTATCTGATCAGATTTACATGGAAAAGGTATGTTAGGTGAATTTAAACAAAAATATGAACAAATATTAAAAATATGTCAAGCTTATGTAACTATTTGAGTATGGAATTGAATAAGAAGCCAGTGGAAATCCCTGAGGTCTCCTCGGGGTGCACAGACTCAGGAAATCGCTGCTTATAACGTGATGTCACGGTTACGCATTATAATTGCGCTCTGCTTGATATTCGGCTCACAGCAGCACAGAGAGAGACAGAGGGCAGTAGGCGGACGGCAGCTGTGTGGTTTCGGCTTCAACTGGATTAAGACTTTATAAACCAGTACGAGGAGGAAACTAATTACTTAAAGAGAAACATCAGCGAGTTTCGGAGGTTGTTTGTTGTTGGAACCGACTTCAGCCTCCACGGATACTAAAGAGAAAGACATTGGATTTATTTGAATCGGTGAGTTAAATACTAACAACATACTGTGCATTTGTTTTATCGCTTGTTATATAATCAGCCAAATCTAAAGCTTATTCTCGCTGTGTGGTCTCATGTTTAGTCGTTTTCAAAGCCATGTGCTCTGAAGCTGTTTGAGCTGCTGCCTTCAGGTTCGTTTCTTCAAACGCATGCATGCCATGTTTATGTTTTAAATCGACCTTAACAACACAGTAAAATACAAAATATAGATAGGCTATACAAAATAAAAACAATTCTTGTAGCAGCCGTTGTGTTTAGTGACTCTTATTGTGGAAGAGGAAGAGTAATAGACTCCGAGATATTTGCAAGTCAAATGAAGATAGAAGAGAGCTGAGGATTTTCTGCTACCCACAAACTTAAACTGCAACTCTGGCATCAAAATTCAAACGTCAAACAAGCTCATTTTTTGCGTTAATCGATAAAATTAGACATTTCCAACGACCTCTAAATGCACCGATAGCTCCGTCCTTCCTGTTGATGTGCTGCGTAACTGCAGCTTCCTTGTAGACACGTTTCATTAATTCACACTCCTTCCTACTTAATCCTAGAACCAGATTCATGCAGTGGAATAACTAATTTAACATGAAGACGTGGTGCAGATGTTTAAAACTGTCATCTATCTATCTATCTATCTAGAGGTAAATCTGACTGTCTAAGGTTAAATCTAACTATAACTCTCTGGATTTCAATGAAATTAAACTGTGTATCAAACTATAGTTAAGTGTGACGATCTATCTAGGGTTAAAAACTTACGAACATCTTTAAAAATCACAATCACACATAAAACTAGAGTTAAATCTATCTAGACTAAGCATCTTTTATCTAAGCTTAAACCTTTATCATGTTTTTTTATCTATCTATAGTTAAATGTTAATATTGACCAAACTAGAGGTATACAAAAACTAAAACTTACAAATAACTCTAAAAATCACCATAAAACTATCACGACAATTCCTCAATAACCTTTAAAACTGATCACTTTCTATTGCAGAGAGTTGTCCTTTCATCTCAAGAGTTAAATCTGACTATATGTCTATCTAGAATTCAGTCTAACTATCTAAGGTTAAACCTAACTATCTCTTTAGCTTCTAGTAGTCTATTACTTTAAATCACTCACTTTACTCTTTTCTTTTGCAGCCAGTTGTCCTTTCATCTCAAATCTGACTATATGACCAGAGTTAAATTGAACTATTTATCAAAGTAGAGTTAAATCTGACTGTCTATCTAAACTTGTCATCTCTAAAAATCACAACAATCCCCTAACTACAAATAACCTTTAAAACTGATCCCTGTTCTTCTTTTAGCAGCCAGTTGCCCTTTGACCTTGGGGAGCCATGGTGGCCGCAGTCCTTAAATTGTATTTTATTGGAACGGCGCTGAGCGTCCTTGCGGTCCTCTTTGAAATAGTGGACTCCTTTGGTGGTCTGATGTTCGTCCAGGAGGACCGTAACTACATTCGGGAGCTGGAACAACAGGAAAAGACACAGAGACCGGTTTGCTCATGCGACCACCAGAGAGGATCATCTGTGACTAAACACATCGGCTCATGAGGGGAGACATGCTGGGTCACAATTTCTGAAAAAAAAAAAAAAGATGGCAGCTGGACAGACATGCCAAATACTGTGGCAATGGATCAACAGATTGTGAGACTAATTGTACTGTTTCCATTCCCAAATGGACCCGACTAGTTTGTTGATTTTGGATGCAGTGTGCTCCACTGTGTACCATCTGCTGTCGAACACTGTAGCAGCTAGTCTGTGTTAGAGCAGCTACAGATCTGAACAGAAATGTTACAGGACTGCACTACTGATCAATAATTTGCGCTAAAACTGAGGATTGACGTCAATGTGTGTATTTTTGATTTTCCTTTTTTTTAATAAAACGATTTATGTTGCAATGAATAAGTCTATTTCAGCCACTTCTGAGAAACAAAGTATTACGGGGAAGTGTACAGCCAGGCTGACTCAACAAATGTTACTTGAACTCACAATCATTCCCGCAGTGATTCAGGATCTTAAATGATGATTCATCGGAGCATCACATTGTTGCACAAGTGCTCTTCAGGATATGTTAACCTGTATGTTCTCAAATACTGACCTGAAAAGAGCTTTAAGTCTTCACTTTAAAACATACAGTATAGGTTACATACAGGTTAAGACATGATCCTTTCACAACCAACACTACTGTAGAAGCAAAAACAAGTGTGCAGGATGTAGCCTACAGTTGTCAAGTCGTGTCAAGTTTAATTTGTATTTGACAGATTTCACATTTCAAATGCCAAAAGGATTAACAAATACACGAGAGCAACGGGTTCCAACACAGGCCAACGTCTCCGTATAGACAGCTAAAGTGAAAAACAGAGCCGCTTTTCCTCTTCAAATTTTTCCCTCAGGCTCTGTGGAGCAATTTAGTCTCTTTTTAGATAATTGTTTTGGGTTGGTTAGCGTGGTTCTGTCTCATTTTTGTCATCAGGCACACATTTTTCTCTCATAAGCTGGTGAAATGGCAAAAGGGAAAATGAATACTGCACTCCAGGTAGAGGTGTAAAAATTAATCCTGAACAAAATCTCCAAGCGGGCCTATGAATCATTATTTACTCAGAGGGTTGGAGCTGCTTTAACTGACAACTGCACCAACATGTAGTTTTCTCGTTTAAGTACAGTTTAAACCAACAATGTGGTTTGTAATTTCCCCTTTTATTATCACATGGGACGTGGCACAAATGATTGCTGTTGCTTCATATCGGCTCGTTGTATAAAAAGCAACATGTTTTCCAAACTGACAAAATCAAGCTGTTGTTGGCGTCTTTCGCTGTTTTGCTGTTTTCTTTAATTAGTCAGAGGCATGGGACACAACTGGGAACCTGAGAAATCCCCTCACCTCACACCTCTGCACTGGACTCCATTTTTTTGTTTTTACAACACGAAACCCTTCAACTCATCCAATCTCTACACCTCTGACTGCACGAATCGGTTGTTTTTGATTATTTTGTTGTAAATAAATGACTTTATTATTTAGTAAGTGTCCTGTTTTGGTCCCAGTCTAATAGCCGGGTTGTTTGAGGACAACATGTAAAAGGGTTTTGTGATCCAAAGCCTCTATTGGCAGGATTACCTATTACATATGAGATCCATGGAAAATATTTCATAAGAAAACAGAAACCTGTTACAAACTGAGGGTATTATGGGAAGTGTACGATTATTTGAGCTGACCCACATCTCTTTAAGGGCTTTGGGTTTTTGAGCCTGTTGTGGAGTTGTTGTGCCCCTCAGGTGCCACAGAACAAACAAACAGACAAAAAGCCCTTTATGCTTTGTTCCGTCTTCTCTCTTTCCCCCAAGAGTTAGAAAGTGCGTACTGTGAATCTTTTTCATAATCAAAGGTCACAGCTGTAAGATCTGCATGTACCCACAGACCAACACAGTCATCTGAGGTGAGTCATGACAAGACCATGTCAATGCTTTGACATAAAGTACCAGTTCTACTGTGCCTCTTCTTATTTTATGAGCAGTTTCTTCTAACCAACATGAAACCAATATAACAAAGAGGCTGCTTATATGCTTTTGTCTTTCAGATTTAGATGGATTATTTCTCAAAATAAACATTTGGATAAGATTAAAATGAGCTGAACGACAAAAGCAAAATGTGATGTGAGGCTCTTCCTCTTCCTCCTGCTCAATAGACATTAATAAAACGAGTTAATATCTCTTACACCACCTAGTACTGTATTATGGCATACGTTTCGGAACTAATAAAGACATAAAATCGTCATGACGCTTCATGTAGTAGCGTAAAAGCATAAAACTGTCACAGTTGATCAGCCTGTGGCAAAACATCTGTGTTTCACCCGTGACTCAGCTCATATCATCTGTCGGCGTCCTCTTATGACTTAGTAACTTAGCATACTTGTTTTTCTTCTTCCATGCACTGATTTGAAAGATATCCCAACTGAACTGTAGGAAAACTAACCATAATTTTATCCGTGCGTAAAAGCGCAAACACTTGGCGCTTGGGCACCTGACTTACACCAAGACTATCACTCAGTTGGAAGCATTATTGGTGAATACGTGACGTCCTCTTGCGTTCAGCGTTGCCTACTACAAATCAAACAAGATAAAGCATGCTGTTATGCTGCATTCACGCCTCCTTCTATTACCAAAACTCTGAATTTCGGATATTACGCTTTTTTTCTGTCTTTCGGAATTCCAATATTTTTAACAACATCAAACGCATCACAGATTAAGCTCTCATAATTAGTCACACGTTTCTCTTTCTTGCATTGCTTGCAAATGACTCTATCAAACACACTTGAAATGTAGATCCTCCCAGCAGCTCAGATCACCTGGATGCGGGCAGAAACACCTGCTGGCGGAGGACGCACCACCTCGCACAGCACTTTTTATGTTAATGACCCGTCCAAGCACGTCCCACCCCCCACTTGCCTTTACAGCGCAACACAAATAACAGTCAGTATAGGCAGGCATTTCGGTCACTGGTACTTTTTTAGTGAGGTTCCCTTATTTTTTTCGCATCGGATATGATCTGGAGACTCGTGGTCCTGGTTGGGATGTACCTTCTCCTGGGTGCTGAAGGTAGAACAGATGGGAGAACAGTGACTTTCCATCGGACTCAGCAGGATGAGAGCCAGGGCCAGGGGCGCGCACGCCCCAGGAGAGATATCAGCGGCTCCTCCGGCACCCTCAGGCCTTCTCACGGTCCTCCTTTCACCTCCTGTCGGATCCCCCTCACTCCAGCCGAGCACAAGGTTCTGGATGACAATACACATGAGGTGAGGTGTGTTTGAGTTATGTGACATGAGTCATGCCCATCAAATGAGTCATATAATCTTTGGAATCTTTTATTAAACATAAAAAAAAAGAATTTTCGACGAGCATACATAACTTTGTAGGATAGGAAGTGATATTCTTCTTGCTTTATCTGACTTTTTGCATTATTTTAGATTATGCAAAAAGATAATTCATAATATAAAATAAAATTTCTTGATTTATGACACCAAAAATCCCCCCAAGAACATAATTTTAAGCATGATTACGATACTACATGACATTTGCCAAGTGATGATCTTGTTTCCACTGTGATAATTAACCTCTGGTTATCTTATTTATCATTTAGTCCCATTTGTGAAGTGCCGTTATTTGAGCCTTTAGAGCAGGAAGTTGGAAACTGATGTCATGTGTGAGTTTCTCTTCTCTCTCTCATATAGACAGGGTTTAACGGTGATGACGGCTCATATGTGATTCTCACGTGGGTGGGCGATGGTACAGGAGTGAGTATCTTCATACTACTGCAGCACCACACCTGTTGAAGCCCCCTCATGCTTGTCACACTCAAACTGAAATGATAACTCACTAAATCTTGGGTTCACATGGACCCTCATAATTGGGTTTCATAGTGCCATGTTAACATTTTAACCACGTTGCTGCATTTCTAAGGTCGTCCTGGTGCTGTCAACATTTAGTGCCCCAATAGATACTTTCCTAGAAGGAGGCTCGTCACGACTTTATCGAAGGTGAGTTAGTTACAGGAAAATGCAGCAGTACAGCCAATCCTTCCAACATACAGTAAAAAAAAAAAGTTCTTTCCTTGTCTCATCAGCACGGATTATGGAAAATCCTTCCATGACATTTCCCAACGGATCAACAACACCTTCATAAAGGAGGAGTTTGGAGTCAGCGTTGGACCAGGGAGCTCTGTAAGTCAGAGTTTCAGTTGGGGAACTGTGTTGTGTGTTCCTACACGGGGAGGAATGTGTTATGTTACTTCACAAAAGTGTGAAAACGACTGACAGTTTTTGCTGCTGTGCTCATAAAAGTTGTAGCTGACATGCTCAAAAATCTTTTTTACATTTAGGTGGCAGCAGGGTGAAATTGTAATACTTAAAATGTTCCTTTTTTTTTCCTCCGTCTTCTTCTTTTTTTCAGCTTTTTGCTTCATCATTTCTACTCACTCATGAATTTAGGAATATTTGTTGGGGGGAGGTTTGATTTAGGTTGAGAGCAGTGTTAGAAAATCTAAAAAGATATTTCTCTGACATGCAGGTTGACCTTTCACTCTTTAAATAAACAAAAATGTGCAGTTGATTTTTATTTTCTTCTTGTAAACTTCATCATCCCCACCAACTTTCCATCTCAGGTCTGCTTTTAATGGATTTCAATTGACAGGTGATATTGACAGCAGACATACCCGTGCTGGACAACCGAGGCGGCATCATCTTCACCTCCACGGATGCCGGCGCGACCTTTAAGTTCATCCAGCTGCCCTTCCACCTGGCTCAGCCAATCACGTACCACTTCCTCAACCCTGATTACCTCGTGGCTCTCAGCATCGATGTGAGTCACACGGGCCGACCACTTTCTTTTCTGTTTCTTCTTCATTTGTTTGATTCTCGGGGTCAAGGTGGTCTCCCTTGCTGTGTGTAATATCCTGGTTTAAAGCAAGTGTTAGCATTACACACACACACACACACATCAAGCACACACCTTAAAGTAAAAATAAACATTCCTCTGTTCCTTCCTCACTTGCAGGGCGGCCTTTGGCTCTCACTGGACTTTGGCGCTAAGTGGACAAAAGTTCATGATGGAGTGCATTCTTTCTCATGGTGAGAATAAACAGGAAACAAAATCATACACCAAATCCCAGTGTGCCGAAATGAAAGCATGAAACATATTTTTTGTAAAGCTGTAGGCCAGGAATATTGACAAATCTGCAAAAGCATAATGACACATCATTACAGTTTTGCTTAAATATGTTGTTTTATGGTAATTTATATGATCTGTAAGTTATCTGTAAAAATATGGAAGTTGTTGTGACATTTCTGGTATTTGTAACATGTTTTTTAACTTCCTCTTTCCATCAGGGGGGCTGGCATCAATTTGTTCTTCAGCTGCAGTCGAGTAGACACATGTAAGAAGCTGTAAGAAACCCACCTTCATGATACCAAAGAGCTTTAAAAAATATGATTGGAAGGACTTCTTTAAACACAAACCTCAAATCCCAGACAGACTGTAATACAAATGTTAGCCTATAATATAGTTTTGTTGTCTGGTTTAATGTTTTTGTTTTATAAAGCATGTTAAATTAAATTTAATCTAATCTAAACACTGGTGTTTATCACTTCAGGTCTTTATTACCCCATAAGGGGAAACACTTTTTGCTGTAAAGTGGCTTAAAAACAACAAAAACACAATAAAACAATAGATGACTAATCGCGTCATTACTGTAAACACAATATAAAACACAATAAAAGGTCAATTTCACAATAAGAATAAGATACTCTTGGCAGTTTATGCTATATCTGTATTCGTGACGCATAGAGTAAATGAAGATTTGAGCTTTTGGCCCAGAGGAGATGATGTCAGACTTTTTAAGATAACAGATTTATATTTTAGTTGGCTAAAAATGCTGCTGACCTTCAATGAGAAGGTCAGGACAGATTCAAGGATGGAGTTAACAACTTCCTCGCCTCACATCAAAGTTCAATTTCTAAAAATAAGATTTTATGTGCAAAGCCTGAAATCACATTCTGTTCAGGATGTGACTCCGTCTATTGTTTGTCTGGATGAGGAAGACCTAACCCCCTCAAAAAAAGTACCACGGTACTTTACAAAGCTTCCTGTGTCTTATCCTTTGAAAATGGGAAAGCGAAAGTGATGTTTTTCTCTGGTCATCAGCCAGATCTTTGGTTTTTATCTCAGTAACTTGTGTTATGACTCCTTCTCGTCGCTGTAGTTGAGGCGGACGAGAGGGGGGATTTGGTGCTGAAGAGGACAAAGGACCTGGGGAAGACTTTCACCATAATCCACGAGGACATCTTCAGCTTTGGCTACATCGGAGCCTTCCTCTTCTTTTCTGTGATGGAGGACTCGGTAAGATGTATTAACACAAAGCCTCCTCCTCCTCACACACATATTAGTATCTAGAGAACATTCTCATAAGTAGTAAAATCAAATAAACGTGATGCATTATTTTGCTTCCAGAGATCTCCTCGTGTCATGTATTTCTCATCAGACCAAGGAGACACCTTCAGTCAAGCGCTGCTCCCGTCTGCCTCCACTGAGCAGGTGAGAAGGGGATTCAAATACTAATGAAAAAGAGAATTTCTTGTTTTTATTGGTCTGATTTGGGTCATTTTGTCCATCATTTCTATTAGTTATGATCACAAAAATAAGGCCAAAGTTGTAATCTTTTAACTTTTAAATGGACACTATTGTTACCTCATTTAACTTGAAGTTAAGCTGAAATTCCTTAAAATCAGGCACACAGGCGTATCTATTAACAGCTCTTGATAGAGCTTGGCATCAATCCACACTGTGCTTCTGATGGTGATGAAGTACAATTTTAGACTTGTTGATCATTTAAACGATACCCAGATGTTCATATAATTATCACGCGTCTGTAAGACTTTGAGTCAGGCTTTGAGTTGGGAATGTTTTAAACTCTCCCGTCAAGTACTTGACTTTAACACATTTCCTGTTGGTTGGACGTTAGAGAGGTCGGTTTCTTAAGAAAAAACATCAATGGCAACATTTCCTTTTTCGACACTAACTGAGCACACACATCTGTTCTGTTGAAACACCTACATAAAGACACACACACACTTGCACACCCACGGCATCTTGTTGACAGCACAAACACACACACCTTCTCTCACGCCGATTAGACAAGGTTTATGATAGCGACTAAATTAGTCATCACAAAGTTGTCGTTTTTTTTGTTTTGTTTTTATAGCGATTCCAGATTTTCTCACCCACGTGTTCACTATGATATTTATGTGTGTGTGTGTGTTTGCAGTTCTACTCCATCCTGGATGGGGATGAAGACATGCTCTTCATGCATGTGGATAACCCCGGAGGTAACAGACAAAACAACATAACTGTCCAAACCTACTACATGACACATATTTGCAAATATGCTCATGTTGTGAGGACAACGTAGCAGAATTTATAGCTCTCTCAGCCCCTTTTGTTGTAATGGAAAAGCTCAACGGTAAAGGTTGGACTGGTTTCACAAGTTCTTGGCATTGCTGACAAATCATTCCATTATACTGAGTGTGTGTTTGTGCATGTAAGTCCAGCTGCCTGGTCTTTGTTCCTTTCTTTCTCTCTCTTTCACCTTCCTCCCCCCTTAATGTGTTCCTTCTCATTCAGCCTCTCTTTCTCATTCACATGTATTTCTGTTTCACATTATTATTATTTCTCCTTTCCCCAGCATGTGCTCCAGTTAATGCTGTGTGGGTTAGCTGATGGGACTTTTGTACTACAGAGATAAATAGGGGAGATATGGGGTAGAGGGGCTTTATCTTTTGTTGGCTGCAGGGAGGGAGATTTAGTTTACACTGCAAAAGCTGACAAACATATCTTGGGATCAGGGTGTAACACAAGCGCACACACATACACACACACACACATATACACACTGGAAACGTAAACCACATCCATCACGTCTCTCACCATGAGCTTGTCCTTCATGGCTTCAGCTGACACGTGTGAGCTTCACACAGTTAGAATATGATTGATGATGACTTGTTGGTATTGTGCTGATGTTCAAAAGGTTTGTGTCAGCTGTTCCCAGGTGCTGATTCTCACACCATTAACATTAACATCCTTATTCAATCAGAGAGAATCATCGAGCGCTTCTAATTGTGCCAGTGGGTCGGTTTGTTCTTATTAGAAATCTTCTTGATGGCGACTCAAAACTTTTTAAGATTGCAGAACATGTTATGCAACAATGCGGAAGAGCCAAAAGATAAATCACTTTCAGTAGTTCGGGTTTCTCAAATAAAAGTAAGAAAAACATAAGTAACAACATCCTCTTTGCACCAGGAAGTTATGTGGTTTGCTAAAAACATGAAATAGACACTACCAATAATCTGAGCTTATCTATGCCGAGATATCATTGTGTTTTTCTCTTTTTGAACTTTGGTAGCATCGCATCTCTTTAATAACGTGGTAATAGTGTATTAATAAAGAGGTAATAACAATGTAATACCTTGTAAATTACTAAAATAGTAACCAGGTAACAGCTTACTATTAACACTGGGTATATCTGGGCAATGTTAGACTAAAATGGATTTAACACTGTAATAAGAGGGGCAAAAACAAACTGTAATAATGGAGAAATACACTTAAAGATAGCAACAAGGCAAAACTGTATAATACTAGCATAGTATGGTATCTGTATGGTACTTGCTAACAATAAAATAGTTCTATCAGTGCAATATTTGGATCAGAAAATAATAATTGGATGACATTAATGGGGTAATAACCTGATAAAAATGAGTTAATATAGGTTTGTTTTCTTATTTTACTCTGATCATCATAGCTTCAAATGACAATGACATGACAATTCTTGGCAGTCAAAGTTGGTAATTACTATATTATAATGCTGATATTCAGCCTCCCTTTTAGTCCAAATGTTCTGTTTTGTTTCAAGGTAATGCTGAACAAATTCTATGTTTAATGCTGTGACTTGTTACCTCGAAACATTTGTGGCGGTTTCTGTGTAATAACCATGAATCAGGGCTGCAACATGCTAAACTACCTGCTTCTATTGTTATTACTGAGCTGTACTATTACAGTACTTACGGTAAGCAAAAAGAGAATGAGAAACAGAAAAACAAACAATATAGGTAATATAAATAAGTCATGGGTTGATCCGTGGAATTTAAATGTGTCATTGGTTATATAAACACACCATTTACCCATGTTTTTATGGAGTAGTCATGGGGAGTAGGTAATCTGTTTTAAAAGAGCCATTTTTTTGTAATGGCATTTCATTTGCTGCAAGACCTTTAGGGAAGGAAGATGTCCAAGATAGAAAGGAAAACTTGCTGCTTCCCTCTAAAAACGTGTAAGTAAAGCAAGGACAAGACCAGAACACATCAGCATGAGTTCACCACATCCCCCCAAGCAGCATAGCTGAGTGCCAGTTTGTTTAGACTTAGAGTGGAAAAAGAACAAATCGAGTTCTTCTCCAAGTCTCTCCAGGTCTGGGAACTGGTGGTGGATGATTGTGTTTTCTCAGGCATTCAGCCACATGTCTTCAATTATTTCAGCTTTCAAACTCTTTTTCCCATCGTTGTTTCACATGGTGTGTGATGTCCCTGTCTTGGATTAGAACCTATAAACAGAAATAATCACAGAGCTGTAAATACCGGGGAGGAAATCCTCTCAATCCAGCTCATGTCTGACATATTATCAACTATTAATCTGCCATTTTTAACAATCTTGCAACAATCTTGGAAGTGATGCCAGAATAGATACATTGTCTGGCTCACATGCCGGCCAGTTTGACCTCTCTTTGGAGATATACTTAATTAAATAACTAGCTAACTTTGAGGCTTAACTTTGGCAGAGCAACCTTGTGTCTTACTGTAGCGAGAGACTAAAATACTTCGTTTCTTTCTGTTGTAATCCAACACAGACACCTTCTTTGGGACCATGTACACGTCAGATGACCGTGGTATCTTGTTCTCCAAATCACTGGAGCGCCACCTGTTTGATGGGCAGTGGAAGAGCGATTTCACCAACATAACCTCACTGAGAGGAGTCTACCTCACTAACAAACTAGACGAAGGTAGCGGTTTGCAACCTGTGTGTCTCGCCATCTAACTTCTGTGCAACAACAGAATAGTGAATGATGTTTTATGTCGCAGATGGCCGTATAAGATCCGTCATCTCCTTCAACAGAGGAGGCACGTGGAGACAACTTAACAAACCTGAGAACGTGGATTGTGGAGACCATGTCCAGAACGTATGTTATATGTAAAAGAAACTTCATATTAACATTATTTTAAACATGTAAGTCACTAAAACATTTTGTATGTGTGTTTTTCATCAGTGCAACCTACATATTCATGGCGAGCACAGTCGCAACAACCACATCGTTCCCATGTTGGCTCTGTCTGAGCCGACAGCCATTGGTCTGGTTATTGCCCATGGTAATTAAACATGCAGCTGTATTTATTTTCAATTTTTTAATTTTCAACACCTTTTGATACATATATACTGTAATCCCTGGTGTTAAATCAAATCTAATGACGACTAAAAGATGCATTCGGACGATCTCCTCTCTTTTTCAGGTACTGTGGGTGACTCCCTGTCATCGTCACAGCACCCAGATGTGTTTGTTTCCTCAGACGGGGGTTATAACTGGAGGGGGACGCTGAGGGGTCCTCACCACTACAGCATATTGGACTCCGGGGGTCTTATTGTGGCTGTGGAAGCCCAGCATGAAAAACAAGTCAAGACTATCAAGTACTAAGCAGAGATTTTGTAATTATTTGGTGAAGGAGGGCAGAATGTTGCTCAATGTTCTAAATTATACCATTTGATTATACCATTTCCCGTCATTAGGTTTTCCACAGATGAGGGCCGGTGCTGGAAGTCCTACAACTTCACAGAGCAGCCCTTCTTCTTCGCAGGCCTGGCATCTGAGCCGGGGACCAAGGCCATGAATGTCAGTGTGTGGGGCTTCCGACCTGAGGACGACAGCCAGCCCATGTGGGTGGCTGTAACCATTGATTTTCAGAGCCTCATTACAAAAGAGTGTGAGTCAAGATGCTGTCTACTACTATTAACTACTGTTTTCTGGGATTACCACACCTTTATATGACGTAATAACACCTGATGCATCAAGTTCTTCCAGGTGAGGTGGAGCCTTATGGCAGATTCCTCCTATCAAAACTTAACAACCTACGACATGGGACTTTCCGTAACTTCTATAAGACCCTATGCTTAGAGTTTGTTCCTCTTCCTCATTTCATTTTAATTATATTTTACAAAGTGGCGCACACAAAGTTAAGGCAGTCAACCAAAAAGACATCTAGTGCTTCAAACCAGCTCATGTTTTGCTGTAACTTTTCCACTTGTGTTGTGGTCTTTCAGTTTTCTGTAATCATTCCTCTTTTAAAGGCCTTGACAAGAACACAAAATGTTAAAGTTAGAACAGTTTTGGTTATTTCATGCATGAAATTTCTGAACAGTTCTGAGGTCATGTGTTTGGCTGTGATTTGGACAGTGTTGATTTTGGCAGCTATTTTAGATTTGCTCGTAGTCTTTAGACAAAAAGACTTTAATAGACGACAGTTCATAACATTTTAGTCATATTTTAGGGGAAGGGTGTGTTGGAGTTTTTCTGTGGAATTGAGAAAGATGAGATGTTGATTTGTGGTGCACTCAAGCGCAATAAAGCACTTGTTTCACAAACAAGTTTTAGAAAATGTAAAACAGCTGTAAGTGATTTTCTCCCTATCAAAACTATAACAGATTTTTAGAACCTCAATGGGTAATCTTTACTCCTGGAACAGTGTTTTTGTGCATCATTATACCTCAGTTTCCTCTTACTTTTATCATTTTAACATTTTAGTCTTCACAATCAAAACAAAACCTACATTTTGTCTTTATTATCTAAAATCTATTTTTAGCTTGTCGTCTCATCTTCGACATGAAAAATCATAATTTTCATTAAGATAGTTACTTTTGAAAAGCGTGGGGAAAAGTGTTGCCAGGTGCTTTGGTGCACCAATCAGGATTTAACATTTGAATCCAAATTTAATGATAGTTGGTGGAGTTTTTGACTGTGTATAGGTCCAGTGTGTAGGATTTAGTGGCACCTAGTGGTGAAGTTGCAGATTGCAACCAAGTGAATACTTTCCCACACCTCACCCTCTCCTTTTAAGCATTTAGGAAAAACTCTGGCTAAACCAAACGACCATATCTAGATCAGTGTTTGGTTTGTCTGTTCTGGGCTACTGCAGAAAAATGACGGTTCAACATTGGGGACCCACTCTCACTGTTGATATAAAGGGCTCATTTTAAGACAACAAAAATACAACGATTCACTGATGCTCTGATTTTTTTTACACTAATGAAAACATACTGATACATATGATAGGTTATAGAGTATTATTATAGTAGGAGTAGGAGTAGTAGGATTTGAAGCCAGGGGCTTTAATATCATTTTCTCCTCAGTTTTGCTGTGTAACAGCAGATGGCTGTCTTTGCAGATTTTGAAGCAAAACGACGGTTGTTGTTATTTTGTGTTTGCAGTACTAATCTGGATTTGTTATCATCGCTTGAGCAGAGCTGAAATTTATCACCAGGAAGTGTTCAGGCACACTGCCTTCATTTTGATATATTCTTTTAAATAAAAGATACATGTGCATTACACTTACTGGATGATGTTTCCAGGTGACATCAATCTTACTTTTGACAATGACATCTGTATTGTGCCTCGTCGTCTAATTCATCAGGTACTGCCAAAGACTATGAGGAGTGGTTGGCTCATTCCACAGGCGAAGCGGACTCGGAGAGGAACGGCTGCGTCTTGGGTGTCAAAGAGACTTACAGGAGGCTGAAGAAACAGTCTGTGTGCAGAAATGGGCGAAGCTTTGTGGTGAGCAAGAAGCAAAGCCCCTGCCCGTGCACCAGAGAAGATTACTTGTGGTACGTTTGTTTGTTTGTGGCATGTTCTAACGACTAAAATCAAGCCTCTGAAATCAGAACTTAAACCTGTTTTGGTTAGCACGGAGAATATTCCCTTGTGTAGCTCTAACGTGTCGTTTTCAACAGTGACTACGGTTTCTACCGTCATGTGAACACCTCAGAGTGTGTGAGACAATCCAGCGCAAACAAAACATTGGAGCTCTGCCTGAATGGAGAGGAGGATGAGCTTCTGACAGCAGGGTAACAATAGTCACTCCTTGATTTAAAATGAAGACACACACTGTTTGCTGTACATACTCACACACTTCTAAATATATTTGCAGGTACCGTAAGGTCCCGAGTGACAAGTGTGAGGGGGGATTCACTCCTCAGCTCACAGACCAGACGGTCATCAGACCCTGCGGGGTAAAAACCAGTCCTGCTCCACCTGCCAAGTCCTCATCTCCAGTTACACACTTTGACACACCGGTTAGTAGAGCTGTAATTTATGTTCACCTTCACTCGTTCGTGTAATATAACAGCCGTTGCATGTATTTTTCCAGCGAGAGAGGCTGGTGTTGATCCTGGTGTGTGCAGGAGCAGCAGTGGTCGTCCTGATAGCTGTCATTTCTGCCATCTTTGCTGTCAGGAGGGTGGTTTACCAAAACAGGTGAGATAGACACACATCTGTGCAGCATGCACTTCTTCATCCAGACAATATTAACTCACCACTGTTGGTTTATTGTCGCCCTCTACAGGACACCAGTGTACCGTTTCTCCAACCTCCGGATTCTGGATGAGAATGGCATCACAGCTGATCTCGAAAGCGCCACCAGCAGCAATGGCACGGTCTGCCAGCAGGACTCTGATGACGTAAAGACTTTTGTATTGATATGAGCTTGAATCTTTCAGGTGGTGTGATTTTCACATGCATACTTACACCTTTTTCTTCTTCTTTTGACAGGATCTTATCGAATGACACGGCACATTTTAATCAGATGGATGTAATAAATATTAAAGCAGCTGGGCTGGATAAAGACTGCCAATGGCATTTTAATGGACTTATCCCTGATGATTTGATGGGAGCACCCTGAACGAGAAGCATGAACTTTGTCTTAATTTATTGAGCTTACTTTATTTCATTGCTTTATTTTGCTTACTCTTTTGATTTGTACAGTATTTTTTATTTTTATTTCACTCTGTGTTGCACCACCTTTTTAAATTCTATTCAATGTGAAAACAAAAACAATCCTGAAAATGTGCATTTGTATAAAAAGACAAAAAAAAAAACCAAAAAAAACAAACATATCATTATGTTCTCTTTATACTGTGTATGTTAGAGTTTAAAATGTGTCATGATTGGGTTTAATGCACAATAAACTTTTGAATTCTTCTGTCCACCGGAGGACGATGATGGCGCTGTAACGTCTCCCATCTGTTTCGATGTGAACAGGCGGAAGTTGGTGGCTCGAAAACAAAGATAGATTATTAACACGATGTCTCACTCACTAAAAAAAACTGCTAATACTCTTCAGTATAGAAGTGACGTGTAGTGTAGTTTAAAAAAAAGGACATAACTGTGTTATTATCGCATTAACCACGAGATTTAAGCCCATGTTTGTGTTGGAGAACTTCAAAATTATGAAATTTAGATGCTAATTTACATTTTGGGACCATCAGTTTTGAACTACAATTCCTTAAATGCAAATAAATACAGTTTAATATATATATAAATCTAAGGTGTGTACATATATAAGCGATATCACACGGGAAGGGAGTGACGTTACACTGAATATCTGCACAGCTGTGATTCGGTCCTAGGAAAGAAGGCCTCCTTGATTTGCCTCCGCCCACACAAATAGTTCCACAACTGGACTGGGACTGCACTGTAGCCGAGCAACGCGTCAACATTTACCTGAAGAGTAGCGTGCTAGTTTTTTGAGTTATACGTCTACATGTTACACCTCAGCCCAGTGGACATTGATATACTGTCAACGTTCAAAGCCTATGTTGTTTGCTTTGTGGTGTTTTGGCTTTCTTTAATTTATCTTTTGTTGTGGAGGTTTGTGCTGAAGTAGAAAGGCTTGTTTACTTCCCTTTGTCCTCTTCTGGCAATTCATAGTTTGAATTAAAAGTTATTTTTAGGAAAATGTTTCATCTTTCGTGATAATTTAAGCTATCTTAGATAACGACCGTTAATGAAGCGGAGTGATACGTGTAGTTAATGGGCCCGGTGATATTGTGGTTTGGTCCAATCAAAATAACCGTTGGGGACTAACTTTTGTATAATAGACTGCATTTTTTTGACAGTTGTAGTCTTTAACAAAGCATAAAAGAGAAACGTTTTACATTTAGAAGATAGTATTTAATATTTAATGTTGGATTGTTGTTGAGGTGAGTAAATATTTCAAAAATGCGGCGTCGTACCTACAAACGAATCACATCCGTGCTGGTAAATCTTCGGTTTCCTCGGCGGAGTGATACATCGTGCCTCCTGTTGCCCCACTCACTAGCTCAGTACCGCTAACATTACGTGAGTCATAACTATCAGGTGGGTGCATCGCGAGGCTCGCTGGGATCTCTCTGGTTATCTTGGCACTTCAACAGGTAAGACAAGGTGTGAACCTGCATTCTTTTCATTTGATTTTAGTTGCTTACATTACCACCACCGCGGTCACCTTTGGATTTTCGCTTTGGTTGTTTTGGCATCAGTTAGCAAACGGCGAGAAGACGACGAAGTTAATCAACGTAGCGGCACTTTAACGGTAAATGCTACATTTCAACGTTGGTTAGCTTATCAGTATGCAGCTTGCGAGCTATCTGCAGAGTCATTTTGTCAACATATAATAAGTGAGCATAATAAATAAGCAATAAGTGCGTCTTAACCAACCTAGCCATGTTATAAAGAATTCACTAAAGCTATAATATGTCACTAACTTAGCCTTATGTCAGCGTGAACTGAGGTATTAGCAGCTGTATGTGGTGTAAGCTTTAAATCACTATGTGGAGGGTGTGAGATGATGCCTGTAAAACCACTCCACACTCTTGCATTTAGCTCGTCAAGCAGAGTAAAAAAAATAATTATTATTGAACTATTTTAACAGTTTTTAAAGGAAAAGATACGAGGAAGTGGGCTTGCTGGCACAGGAATGTGATTATAGTTAGTTATTATTAAAAAAGCATTGACATAGAGGTGATTATTCATGTTGTGTGTGATGGACACAAGTTGAATATTCATATGTTTTAATGGCCCCACCTCCCTCCCTTCCTTCCGTCCTTACACTGCAGGGACACAGATAAACATTTAAAACTGTACATATTGTTTGTTTTATCCTCACAGGTTTGCAGGAGAATCGCGATGATGGTCAGGGCTGGCAGTAAGTGTAATCGCCTCGGATCTATTTATGTCATGTTCCAAAAAAAAATAATAATCAGGCGATTAATAAGGAATAATACTTTAAGCTGTCTATCTATCTTCTGCAGGTATTCTGAAGTTCGCCGCACTCATCTTTGCATTCCTCCTAGCCGTCTTTCTGGCTTTTCAACTGCTAGAGATCAATGTAGATTTTAAACTGAGCAATGTGATGGGTGAGTGACGTTTTTCTACAGAGTTGTATCTGTACAAAGGAGTGTGACAGACTTAAGAAAACATGGCATCTATTTGTTGAGCTAAAAGAACAGTTTGTCGTAGGAGGTGGTGGCCACTGAAAATGTCCTTAAACATATATATGTTTTTTGCCTTTCAGCTAAATCTTTATCAACAAACGAAGTCCGTAAGTATATTAAAACTATTAGCATGTCATCTCTTTGCTGATGTTGCTCTCAGTATCTGATTGGTTTTGATAACATGCCTCCTTTCTTTTGTTAATCTCTCTACGCCGGTCGACATAAGCACGGTAACATGAGCCTATCAAGCAACGCAGTGATCATGACTTAATCCTAAACTATGTATCTAGACAATAGAGGCGTTCAATGCAGTTTAGTTTGTGTGTCTTGTTTAGTGGCTGCACCTGTTTAGACTTATGTGATGCGACGACGTATTTATCCTGAATATTGCTACCTGTTACTGGGCGTAAATGCAAGTTTTATGTTCACAGCGACAAAGCCAGCCAGATACAACAAGTGTGGCTTGTCCAAGTCATGTCCGCCTGGACACTTTGCCTTCAAGATGGCGAGCGGAGCAGCCAGCGTGGTAGGGCCGAGAATTTGCCTGGAGGATAAATTGTAAGTGAAGTGACACATCAAATCTAATGCTACTAGACCTGACCTAAAAAAAAATTCACTGTCCTCACTTTTTTATCTGATTTTATATAATAGTATATTAATAAATTGAATGTCTGGGTTTTGGACTCTGAAGGCAAGACAGTTTTCAAAATTTTAGAGATTAAATTGCTCACAAAATAACAAAACCAACGACACAAACATGTATACTGTACACATAGACGTAATACTCATTAGTTACAGTCTGCAGCTGTTTCCTTCCTCATGACTGAACTTTTCACTTCCTGATCAACCTGTTAAAAGGCTCTGTGTGAACGCCCTCTAAATATATGCAAAACGATAATGTAATCAAGTCCAGGAAATGTTGACTGTCATGCTAAGCTCATCTCCACTGTGTGAGTGATTCTGAACTGCTATTTGCTCTGTAAAAACAACAGTGGCCTAAAGTCATCCTGAGCAGAGAATAAAGTCTCACTCTCGCTGTGTGTGTGTTGTAATCTGAGCTTCTCCGCTGTTTGTTTTAGTAGCCCGTCTGGCCGCCTGCTCATGTTAGCGCCTGTGTGAAACTGTTGGTGAATGAGGTCGAGGGACTAGTGATGAATGTGTAACCGGCTAGGATGAGGAAGATGCGATGCATGCTGGTGGCGGCAGCTGTGGCAGCGTACTAGCATATAAAGCTAATGGCTAATGTGAAATAAACAGACTATAGGAATGGCTGGGCTTGAGGAGGGCGATGCAACGACTCTGTCTTTTACCGTCTAACTCTGTGAATTAAGAGATTATTTTGACCAAACCAGAGTTGGTGATTGTTGAAAACAGTGGAATGATTAACCCTCATATTATTATGGACATTTCTGTCCATTTGGGCATTTTTTTCCTCTTTATCTGGCATTCAATCAATATGAGGATTTTAACCCTTTAAATGGCAGTTTGATTACTTGATGTTATTTATGGAAAAAAGGGAAAATTACTCATTATTAGTGTTTTTTTTTTTTTTTTTAATTTTTTATAAATAACAGTTATATCAAGGTTAAAATCCTCAAAATGATTGAAAGTTTGGTAGTTTTGAGCAGGGCTGAAGTTGTTTAAGAGATTTATGCAGGAAAAAAGCAGAAGAAAATATTCATTTGTAAAGTTTTTATAGCAGTTTTTTGGAAGTGGACATTTTTGTCCGTAGTGTCTTAAGAGGGTAGTACATTAGGACAGCTTTGATGAGTTTTAATTTGTTTGAATGAAGTGTCTATTGTAATGATCTGAAAAGTAAATGTGCGTTTCTGGTAAACAAAACAAGCTATCTCTGTAGTGATCATTTCCGTAATGTTGTCAGACACTTGAAATAACAATGTGAGCACTTTGAGTGTTCTTTGACGTGCACTCGTGCTCAAGAATTATGTTGTAGCTGTTACAGCCTGTTTTGAATTACTCTGTGAATTAAGGTTATTTCAGCCAGTCCGGCGTCAGTGGAAGGACTAATAGAGGCGGTTTTGGTGAGTTTTATTTAGCTTCTGTCAAGCCGTGGCTCCCGTTTGTTTTTGCTGGTCCTTTAGTGCGACATTTAGAGGCAGTGAACTTTAAAAAAGGCTGAATAGAAGGACTTCAAGTAAAGCGTTGCCCTCCATGGCTGTACATGCGTACACGTGGTCATGGGCTGTACTCTCATTGTCCTCCTCTGCTTCGTTCCAGACTCATGAGCAGCGTGAAGAACAACGTGGGGAGAGGAATCAACATTGCTCTGGTTAATGGTAACACTATCTCCTGTATTTCCACACCTTGAAGTGAGTTTGCTCTATAAACACCAGCTGATAGTAATATAATAGTGCAGCAGTGTGACGTGTTGACGAACAAGATGAATAAAGCCCTGTAGAAAAGACATCATAAGCCTTTTGGTTATTGATTCACAGGACGCTACCTTGAACCACTGCTAAGATTGTTCGTATTAAAGTTGTTAATTAATTCATTTAATAAAAGCTATGTCTGTTTTACATAGTGAAGTGAATTAGATTTGCTCTGTGCTCACAGGGAAAACAGGGGACGTTATCAAGACAGAGTCTTTCGATATGTGGGGAGGAGGTGAGCATGTTTCAGAATCTTTTAGTTTTGAACATTTAAAAACAAACGTACATTGTGTTAACCATGTGTAACTTTGTGTAGATGTGGCTCCTTTAATTAAATTCCTGAAGGAAATTGAAGAAGGGACAGTCGTGATGATGGCCTCATTTGACGATACCGCGACAAAGTGAGGACTTTTTCCTACAGCACACCGCGTGAGTTGTCTCTAATGTTGTCTGCTGAAATAATACCCGTCTCCTTTTTGTTCTGCAGACTCAACGATGAAGCCAGGAAGCTAATAGCTGATCTGGGCAGCTCGGCTGCCAATAATTTGGCCTTCAGGGATAACTGGATCTTTGTAGGAGGGAAAGGCATCAAGACCAAGAGTCCGTTTGAGCAGGTGACCCACGATACAGTCTATGCTACCAGTAAATCCACAGCACATGAGTAACTATTGTCCCTGAAATGCTTCCAAAGCCACCTTAATCCAATGTTTAAACAGCCCAACCCTGTTTGTGTAATAAATGTATTGTCTCTTTAACCTTTCACCTGTCTATGCCACACCTTGCCTCCATGCATGGTGTTACAGTATGACAATAGACGCTATTTGGTTTCATTGTTAACATGGCCGTGCGTCCTGTTTTACTTCCTCCAGCACATAAAAAACAACGCAGACACCAACAAGTTCGAGGGATGGCCCGAAGTGCTGGAGATGGAAGGCTGCGTGCCTCAGAGGCAGGATTGATCCGAGCTCACGCATTCGTCACTGTGGACCCCCCCCCCAGCGCTCCCGCGTACATTTCGTCCTCCTGACATTCCCGTCATCGTGAGACTTTTTAGCGGTTACGCTTGTTTGAGCTGAGATAGGTCATCTTACAGCGCTCACCCTCGATGCTTTTATTCAGATTTACACACCAGAATATTAGCAGGAAAATGGAGCCGGTAATTTGAATCAGTAGGTACAGTGCACTGATTAAAAGGGACTCACCTTTGATTATTGGCATACTATCAAACTTTTTATCTGTACGGCCCACGGGCTTAGCTGTGATAGTGTTGCATTGCACTGTTGATGGAAGTGGACGTTACATCCCAGATTTTTTGGGGGTGCTGAATTTCCTCAATTTACCTGCCCCCTGCCGTAATGTCATTAACATGTTCATGTTTGTTTGTTTTTTTTTTTCTTTTTTTTTTACAATGTTGTGATTCTGTTTGTTCATGTCAGAGTTTATCATGATAAAATTATTATTAACAGAGTTCTGAATACGTTCCCTTTCATATTGTTTTATTATAACCAAATGTACCACATTCACTGTGAAATTTGTAAATATGTGTTAGAGGATGAACATTGGAATAATAATAATATAATTTCTTAAAATAAATGAATGAGAATGAGAATAAATGTGGGGATTGAATGTGTTTTGTTATGTCTAGTGTTGAGTATTTTTTATTCATGTGCACGTACACTACAGGACAAGCAGTGGATCAACTGAACATCCTGTATCAGGTGTTAATCGTGTTGCCATTTTACAGCCAGAGAAGTTAAAGGCTGTTTTTGACTTTGACAAACAAGGACACGCCTACACTACATTTGGTTTCTTACAGTTTTGGTTACGATGCTCAAATTAAGCATCTGTAATTTCCTGTGTTACTTTCGGTTGACAGTTTCTCTGGAAGCCCTTTTGAAAGCAGAAATGACTATGTTCCTTGGTGAAATATCAAATATTAAACTTACTTGTATTTGTGTCTTTGCTTAGAAAGTAGTAGTCAGTGCAACAGGCAATAAGAGTGTCATTAGTTTGCTAGTGTAGTATAGTATGCTAAGATTGTGTAACATATAGCATATCATGTATTTTTAAAACTAATAAGCAGCTTGTAAAATTTGGTAGTACCGCCATCTGCTGGCTGACACCACACTGCCAATGGCAACCAAGCGTGTTATTATGATAAATTCACTATTATTATTTATCACTCAGGTACTTTCCCATCATCATCTTTGTTCATTAGTTTTTCCCCTCGCTTGAACTGTAGCTGGTAAAAGTCAAAGCTTTACATGTGGTACCCTTGGACCTTTTATTCCATTGTTGTGGAGTGAACGCAGCACATCCTTGTTGTTGTAACTCAACAACTGTTTGCTTTCGTTTTCTTTTACACTGAAGCCCTCATAAATACGTGGGAGTGCAAAGCCTCTGTGAATTTGATACGAGGGGGAAATGTCTCTGTTTGGTGTCTTGCAAAAAACATCTACAGTGGAAACAAATAAATCAGAACGAGCCCATGAAATAGGTCACCTATATTGCTACTTAGATCTTCAGCAGATGTTCTTAATCGGTGCAACTGCGAGACGATCACATCCATTTAAAGCAATTATCTTAAGACAACACCTTCTTCCCTCCTTGATCTTATTATTGCCTCAGTCTTTCTCTGCTTGTTTTAACATCCTTCAAAATAAAATCTTAATGCTACATTCTAATGTGCTGTCTTTGACTTGGCAGGCAGGTGGCGCCATCGCCTCATTTAATTCAGCCTGTGGTTTGTTGTGCAGTATTTGTTGTGTTTGAAGTTGTGCCTCTTTAATACAGTAGATTTCATGTCAGTGGTGTGTCTGCTTCTCATCATAGTCTGTTTACAGTGAACAGAATAATCACCCGCTCATGCTCTGTATTTATAGATTTATCAGCAGTATTTACAACATCTCCTGAGTGCTAAATCTGCATAAATGTGGCCTATTTTAATAAGAATTAGGTCAAATTTAAACTAACATTTGATATCCGCCCATTGCATAATTTATATGTCAGTGAAATGATGCAAAATGAATCTGGGAGGATGAATGTGAATCTGTTTTCATCCTTTATACATGTCGTGTCTACAGTTTGAACGTTCGACTCTTCACTGGTGCTCTGCTGCAACGTACAGTGACAGGATGGACTCGACCTACACGTCAACCTCGTGCATTGTAACGGGAAATTTTCTCCTCCCACACAGATACATTGACTCTCTGTCTCTGTTTACGCGTACACACACACACACACACACACACACACACACACTGTAAAGCAATCCAACAGCTCTGACATGTAGTTTAACACAATTTGTGTGTGTTTATAGCCACTTGTAAGCTACACATTCATGTACACACACACACACTCAAGCCTGTATGTTACATGTGATTCCTCTTAGGGTTTGTCCCTCTGCCACTGGAGTGACCTTCTGAGTTCCCCTCCACACAGAGCTCTTCCTTATTCCCAGTAAATGAAAAACACCGCGGTGCTCTCCCTCTGATCTCATCCGAGCCTCATGCACAACATCCCTCTGACATTTCATATCCCCCTGTGTGTTTATGTAAGGGAGAGCATTTACTTGGCAGCTGTTTCCGTGAAAATCTTGCTTGTGCTTCACGTTACAAAGTCTTGCATGTAGGCCTTGCGTATCAATATGTTATTGTTTGCCTGCGTGCAGTCAGAGAGGTACGTGTGTTGTGATGCCTTCAAGAGTGTGTGTTCGTGTAGGCTGAGCCTCCTCTGAGCTCCTGTGCTGAGAGATGAGCTGTGGGGGTGAATCGTCTCCAACTCGTCTTATATAAGACACGCTATATGATGCATTATGTATGAACACAGAATATCTCCCATCGCATAAACTTCTAATGATGAGACATTTTGTGGGAGCCTGAGGGCAAAGCTGTGTAAACACATGAGGATAACATGCTCGCACGAAACAAGAGAAAGTGGGATGGAGGGGTAATTTTTCAATGTTTGTATAGACCAAGTTTTTTTTTTCCCCTTCTTTCTCCTCCTCGGCCTGCTTCCCAAAATAAATCTGCCCGCTAAACAAAGGTGCCTGCCTCTCAAAGAACCTGAAGAGCTCGACTTTCTAATTCCCTGCTGACTCGGTTTGAACTCTGACCCCTGACCTTTCACCCCATGGTCACTTTAAAGCTCCCGTTTGCTCCAAAACAAGCTTCAAAATATCTCCTCTCCTCCACTTACCCTGAAGCTTGCGATGTGAACGTTGTCGTCCTACTTCTGTGACTAAAACATGCTCATAGCCTTAATTACATACTGCAGCAAACCCTATCTGTCACAGTGGCAGTAAAGCAAACACTATTACACTCACTGCTGACCACAGACCTGAATGCACACACTCAATGCCCCCATCTCCTGTAGTGTACCTCTCCCCAACCTCCACCCGTTGAGTCAGCTGACTGGAATATCCTTCAGCAACACAACAATATCTGAGTCCTGACGCTCTTGTCTCTGCACACGTCTAAACTCACGTGCCAAAAATGCACTTTATCTGTCTCTGCACCCAAAGATTTACTGAACACCTGAAACTCCAGAACATCATGCCTAACATGCATATCATGACCACTGGTGGCCAGAGGTTATATTACAGCAGTCTCTGCTCCTAGATGAGTGTTTTTGCAATGTGCTCTCTGGCCTGCAGTGGCAGCACTAACGCTCGTTCTTCATCCACTCACTGAGTGAGCAGGAAATCTAGACTTTAAAGGTGAAATCCACCGAACGTGTCATGCTGAGGGCTCAGTATGTGAATCCAATTTGAAACAGTCTCCTCTGGCTGTGGAGGGGGCTTCGTCCCAACACATAAACACACACCAGGAGCAATTTGAGGTTCAGTGTCTTGCTCAAGGACATATGGAGAGGGAGAGCTGGTATCAAACCAGCACAAACAAGTAAGGGTCTGACAAAAGATGATATCAAGTTGCATTATGGGAATTGTAGGATTCAGGGTTTTTGGAACTTTATCCACACTGCGGACAAAAAGTTGGGATATGTTGGTCTCTGATACACTGAAAGCTCCTTTAATGGACGTCTTTTCCCTCAAGTCATGTTTTTGTGTTACTTTACACCCGCCGATGTTCTTTCTTCTGGTCAAGACCCAAATTAAAGTTGACAGTCATGAGACAAATGTGTTGAAATCTGTGGTCGGCAATCCTAAACAACAATCCACGGATGGATGATTTAGAGCTTCGGCAACCAACAAAAGTCAGTGTCAAAATTCAGGCAGGGTCAAATTTAGGACCAGAAACCTTTCCCTCCTTCTTTATCAAATCTACAGGTTCTCTTATATCCATCAAGGCCATATTATGTATTACAAAGGTCTTGCGGCAGTGCTATTACTTTCCAAACATAAACAGTTATTTGTGAGTTCCTGTATTGTCTGTAGGCTGTGTCCACTCCCCTAATCTGTCTCTTATCTGATACTGAACCCCAAACAGAGCCCAGCCCTTTTGTTTACGCCCAGCTCTGGACATTAACCCTCGGACTGCCTCAATCTTTTTCCACAGCCGTTTCTTGTAGGTTTTTTAACCCCCATGCTCAAATCAAGTCAATTTTATTAAGATAGCCCACAAACTTTATAGCATACAACTCTCCCTAAGTGATACTAGCCCCCTCAGAATAGCCTCTGTGTTGGATAAACAGTAAACAGTGGATGGCGATGAGAATTTAATGTTGCGGGTAATGTTTCCCTCAGGGTTTGAATTATGGGAGGGATTTAGCAGGGTCAAACCACCCCTAAATAAGTCTTTTAACAACAAATCAGGTGGGTCAAAACATTTACATAATCCTTCATACCTGTAATCATAAATATTAACATATATTTTTCATATTCATGCATTGAAGAATCTTGTAGTACAATTTCAGACACCCCTAAAGTGGACCATACCATTCCTTAACCTTGAAGTTAGTTGAACCTTTCTTCTTATCGTCCTCATTCGAGGCAATATTTGTACAGTAAGTGTCGCACAAGCCAATGCAAATGCTAAATATAAGTAGCTAGCTATCTAGCTACGTCAACACACTTTGCTTTCTTAACTTCAGAGTTCATGGATTAGTTAGTTAGTTTCTATTTTTTGCCAATGTTTACCTAAAATTTAAACTTTCCCAGATGTTTTCCTACCTTGAAAAAAAGAAATACACGTTCTTAAGAATCATTTCTGTAGGAGGAATTGAAAAAATAGAAGTCACTTTAGCGCAGACTTAGTAAAAAAGTGAGTGACGACATTAAAACTGAAAATTGAGGAGGCAGACAGACATATCGACCTCACAGAAATCACGATGTGTCACAAGAATCAGCATCAGCGCGTTGTAGCCCTAACCCTAACAACTGCCCTCATCAGTCTCAGCAATGACCTCATTGCCCTTGCTTTTTACCACACCTCCAATCCTATAATTGCCTCAACACACACACACACACACACACACACACACACACACACACACACACACACACACACACACTGATCCAGACAGCTGTGTTTACACTCTGTCGGTCTGTGGGAACTTCCTGCTGACCTCAGCACAGACACACAAACACCACACAGGCCGCAAAACACTCAAGTGGATCGATAGCTGATCACATGGATCTTTGCACACAATCTGTATATTTCTAAATCCCAATCAGACAGACGAGACTCGACAGAACGAATCAGACAGAAGACAGACTGTTATGCACGGCTGAATATGTTTGAACTATGTCGTACGGTCAGTTTCTTTGTTGTTGTTGTGACAGTAGATGTGTTGTTGTCCCTCGTGGACTTATATAATCCCATCAGTACTTTTTCTGGGAAACCTAAAAACATACATAATCAAGTTTTTACACTATGACACGTGAAACAGCGCTAACCTTTTCTACCCTCCCTAATGGCTAACATGGCATATATGCAATTACACAGTCTGTAAAACAAAGGTCTCATTCACAGTCGTCATTCTGACTTTCTTCTACTTCTAGCTCAGGGTCAGGAAGTTGAGGTGGATCAGATCGCTGCTGGTGAAAAACAGACACATCCACCCAACTGGACCAGTGGAAACCACGAACCAGTGTGAGCATTACTTCCCCAGTATGTAATAACACCCAACTCCCTCAAATTGGTATTTTTTCAGGTGTGCTTTTTCCAACTTTTATTGTACTCAGAAGATAATTTGTGGCGTTGTGACAGCGGTAGCTTTACCACACTGTGTAGAAGCAAATATTAAATATACGAATATTATCTTTCTAAACAGCTGGATACTATTTATGTGAGTGAATATGCTTTCAGGCTGCACGATATTATGACTACAATAAACAGTCCATGTGGATGAAGAGTTTTTCTACTTAATGCTGTTAGCAGTGTTTCAGAAATGGAGCCAGAGGAACTGATTCAAACTTTTTCAGACCAGAAATTTCAGTCCAATAAACAGAATCAAAAAACAAAACAAACAGAAATGCTGCAAGAAAAAAACAATAATTTTCCTGACTTTGGTAAATAAACTTTGACTTTAGACGCATTAAAATCATATTTTTGTTTTTTCAGCTGATTATAATTGCAGGTTGGTGGACAGTTTTTACAATACATACAATGGAAACATCGTCATATATGCACATATGCATTTAATGCTGCTATATCCTCACACATACGAGAGTTGTGCATCAGTTTCGGAGTGACAGCAGGATCCAATTGTGTTTTAACTTTTAGCGATAGAACAAGTTCTGACTTTTTGTTTTCACCTAAACATTATCCACCCCCCAGTTTGTGGTCACGTTTACAATATTCTTCCAGACAGCTTATATATGATCTAATGTCTGCATGTACTTAAAGTCTGCCTCATTCATTATGCATCAGTGTGTCTACAGTCCAGACAACACTCTCCTCTACTTTCCCTTATTGAGCACTATCACTCCGTGAGCTGTGAATACTTCCCAGAGTGATACAGTGCAGTGCTTTAGGGCATCAGTGCACTTGAAGTTCCACTCACTATCTTGTTTGCACCACCAGTATTCAGTGGCTGATGTGATCGTGTACATTATTTTTAATTCTAGAAGCTATAAAGAAAAGTAATGTTGCTCGGAGAGCTGGATGTTTTTTTTGTTTTTGCCTGTCAACAACTCTGAACTGCCTGTCGATACATGTAGTGGTGTAGTCAGATCCTTAAGAAAAGTAAAGGATACAGTTTTTTTTATCATATAGTACTGTTATTACTTGTGCATTAATGTTTAAGCAGCATTTTATTCTTGTAGTTGGTTGAGGCGAAGCTTATTTTTACCCCAATACATTATGTCAATATGTTTATTGTTTGAAAATAGTGAGAAATGCTCATTATCAGTAGTGACAGTTTAAAATGTCTTTAATCTGAAACAAAATTATTCAGTTTACTGGCATTTAAGATGAAGAAAAGTGGCAAATCTTTAAATTTGAGAAGCTGAAACGATAAATCAATTAATCTATCAAGACAGCAGCTGATTTTTTGATAATTAACAAATCAACTAATTCATTAATTGACCAATTGTTCCAGCTCAAATCTTCTATACTTTGTTGTTTAATATTTTACGATGCATGATACTTTAAAATTCTTCATATATAATGTTTTGTATACACCGTCGGTTGCAGCAGATGGCTACCCACCAATGAGCTGGGTTCTGCTCGAGGTTTCTGCCTCTTAAAAAGATGTTTTTCCTTACTACTGTCGCCAAGTGCTTGCTCATGGTGGGTATTGTTGTGTCTCTGTAAATGATATTATAAAAAGTATGATCTAGACCTGCTCTATATGGAAAGATTTGGCACTATATTTGGCACAAAATAAAAAATAAAAAGTTGAAAAGTAACTACAACTTTCAGATAAGTCAACGTATGTGTCCTAAATTGGAGATACTCGTGTAAAGTATATAATTTGGACTCAAGTATCGAGTATGTGCACTTTCCACCACTCGATACGTGTCATACGTGAGAGAGTTCTTACCAAATCAATGACTTTAACAAGAGTTATTGCGCTGTTATTTACAGTACATGTGGCATAACAAGTATCAGAATGATTTCATGCTTACTCACAGAGCCATAACTATGCCAGCTGGTACTGAGAAAGCGGCAAGAACAGAAAATCACACTATATTTTTCTAGCAAGCCAGTGCAGCATTTTTCCATAAAAACAGCCACCTCATAAATTTCACTGCATCAATTTGCATCTTTCATGGCCTTCGCTTCACAACACATACTTAAGTACAGCATACCATAAAAACGGATCCACAACTACAAACAGCACCACTCTGAGCTGCTTGAATGTCATTCCAATGAGTCCATGTCATCATACTCTCGGTGTGTTTGGAGCCAAGAAATGCATTTCTCTTTCATAGTAGCAGGGCCGAGCATAAACTTATTAGGGACCTGAGATAGTGTTTGAATCACAATGTGTGTGTGTGAATGGAGAATGATCATCCAAAGGACTCAGAGTTACGTAAAACTAAATGAAGTTCAGTGTTTATTCATTTATTTTTATGGGGACAGTATACAGCATGAGTCAATGCCACAAACCACAGCGTTTATGGACTAATATACTTTGCAATGCCTGTTCCTAGATCAGTTTTAGCCCAACAAGAAAATACCAGAAAACAAAACAATGATACAATAAAATTATGATCAATAATCTGTAAATTAAATGATCATTATAGCAAAAACAGGGGACAATCAAAGGGGAGTGTAGATGCACCAAACTATCCTTTCAGGCCGATTTGATGGATAAAAACAAGATGTTATTAGATATTAGATCCAATATTAGATTATATTATTAGATACTTTTCCTTTTTTTTCATTGGGAAATATTATTCCAGATATTTTGGATCATTATAACTCGTTTTTAGCTGCAGGAGGCTTTTGGTTGCATTTTAACTTTCCAAAACTTTTTTTTTACAATCCTGAACTTGAGGAGGAATATTTTTTAAAAATTATTTTGGTCATTGTCTGCCTGCTCAAGAATGCCAGAATTACCCATTTGCATCATAAAAGGTCTACTGTACTGTATGTTATCTGTAGTGATAAAATAACAAGCACACCCACAGATAAGTGCCATTGGACTGAAGAATGACCACAACCTTGATTATACCTAACCATGTTCCTAACCTGTTGCCAGTTAACTCCAGTAATTACGAGATGTTCTGCCAGGTGTTTTAGGATTTCACAACGTTTCCCGTCTTTTGTTGTTACTCTCACAACCTCGTTGCTGGCAACAAATTCAAAATTGGCATATCATTTTCAAAAACAACAGTTTGACAACATTTGACAAGTTGTCTTTGTGCTATTTTCAGTTAAACATGGAGTCTCAGTGTTGTGCACATTGTCACTTTTTGTGTCTATTTACATTTTACACAGCGTGCCAACTTGAGTCTGCAAAGCATGTACAGCTGTACTTTGAACCGGTTTCTGCACCAGCAGCCTTGCAAGCAACCTCAGTAACACAACTATGTAGAATGTGAAGACAGAATGTGTGCAGGGGAGCCCCCAGACGAGGGTGGGGCCGGACTTATGGGTGATGTTATGGATACTATGTCCATGTTTTATAGAGTCTATGGTCGGCTGCTTTGTGGTTTGGCTGTAAGTGATATAGTAGATGACGTCCATATGTGGAGAGAGAAGTATTAAGCCTGGATATATTGTCCCCTTGCAGCATCGCAGCAGCATTCATGTCACTAAGTTTGAACTTCCACAGAGAAGATAGACTTTTTACAGACCTCTTTAGTTGTTTTAAGTTCTAACTTTCAGTTATAAGGCTTCTAGTTTTCTTCCACAACGAATCTGAATCTATTTTCTTTCTTTCTGTACAGTAACTCTGATTATAATGGAAAAATCGCTTCAGCTGTGGGCTCATAGAATTGTGAAATCTCACTGTGCTACATTATTTTTGACATGTTTTTTTTTTTTTCCTGGAACAAAGAGCAATCCTTGTGACCATCTTTATCAGATTTGTATCTGAGGTCAACATTCAGTACATTTAACATTATAAAAGCGACATAATTCACATGACATGCAGAAAACAGAATCAGAGCTCGGAGTTGATAATATGATTCATTCTGACGAGTATGTTGCAAGGATTTCCTCTTATTGTACCACCGCCTGGTTTCGTAGAACGACATAGAGGCTGCTATTGTCTTCTAATCCCTGACTATATTTCATAGGGGTGGAGGCAAAATGATCCGATTACCATTCAAGGTGTTAAAGGTAACAGCGTGTGGCTATTCGAGACCACTCATAAGAAGCTTTGATTCTCTTTTTGCCTCACGTGTTAAAAGATGTAGCGTATTAAATATACATTGTGTGTGCTACATGTATATATTATGCGTTGTTGCTTCCACGGTGGTTTTATTTTGTGATATTTTCTAGCAGACAAAATTAAATAGTTTCCATACAAGAGCTGTTTTGACTGGAAAGACCTCAGAGTTGAGCAGACTGTGCAAATAAAATCCACTAATGGCAGCCATGTTGCTTTACCATTTGTGCGTGCATACTTTGAGCCCCTGCCAAGCCAAGTGTATATATTGTAGGTGACGGTATTTCACAGTTTCCCCCACGCTGTACAAACGCAGGACTGTCTGCTGTGTGTTTTCACTTCCATAAAAAGGATGCAGGTGTGCAGGTCTAACTTGCTCCTACACACACAAACACACATCAGTCACATATGTAGCTCCTGTGAGAGTTGCATTGCCTCACACTCCCAGGTGAATCCTGGTAAAAAATAACTTCTGGCTGTTCTTAACCCTGAGGGCCTTTGAGTGTCAACACACCCCTCCATAACCTTGAGTTGTTTTTATTGAATATGGCTGGTGTTTTGTGCCCATGTGTGTGTGTGCATGTATGAAGTTGCAGGACACATTGACCTACATCGTATCTGTACATGCAGACAACATGTGTGCAGCTGTGCACGTATGCTCTAGCTGAAGATTTACGAAAGAGAGTTTTCTCTTTAGAAAAACACTGTTAGTCACCGCAGCTGACTTCCCTCTGAGTCATCCGTTTGATGTTGATGTTTCGTAGTAACACCGGGACCGGAGGTCAGTGAACCCTCAGAGGGTGTTGCAATCACTCTCCTCAGGTGACCAATGAGAATCCAGAGATACCTGGTGATTGGAGAGCAGGGGGGAGGAGCCTGCAAAGCTCGCTCTGTGAAAACATCTTCTTGTTGTGTGTGTGAATGCGTGTCAGAGGGTGTGGTAAAGGAACAAAGGGAGAGCTAATGGGATTGATAAGGTGATTGAGAAAAACACACTTTAAAGGTGATTGGACAGCTGACGGGGGCGTTGACGCATCAAACTGGTTCCAAATGTTTCGAGATTTTGCGCGAGTGTGTGACTCTTTGTGTGTGTGTTTATGTCTTTGACCTGTATGTGTAAGTCTGTGTTTGGGTTTCATTGTCTGCATGATTGCCTGTGTATATCCGCCGCCGCAGAGCCATATGTGTTGCATTTCAGAACCAACACAATCCCACCCCCCTGCCCAACTCAGATCACTTTTCATAACATCTCTGATCTCTGCCCCTCGCGGCATACGGCCTCCCATGTTACACGAGCCGCATGGAAACACAACACCATTTGGCCCAAAGCTGTCCAAATATGGCCCGCAGCCCATTTGGTCACGCCTGCCCCAACGCCTCGAGGGCTAGCACAAGAAATCGTTCATCATGTTCCTAATTCAATCAACAGCAATTTCATTACTAGAGCACAACAGAGACAGATAACGATGGCTCTCATTTTCTCTGCTCTGTCTTTTCAAACCATTCAAGCGTTTTTCCAATGACAAATGTAATTACCAGCAGCACATCTTGTGCAAAATGCTAATAGCAGCCAAGGACAAAACCCCCCTTCTGTCTCTATCGGCTAGGCACGAGGAATGTTTTGTTAGCCGTAGAATCAACTCGTTTAGGCTCTATTTGCATTTATTATGTGACCTCAATATCAAGCCTATCATTTTCCACGCCATTGTTCGCAAAACCCTTGCCACTGTTTCTCTCACTCTCCCCCATCCCACTCCTCCAGTAATCTGCGTCAGTTTGGTGATAATTATAGCTTACTGGCAGAGATGTGGCTGGCTGTAAGCGCTGCCTCTTGGGTAGGAAAAACAGCAGGAAAAACTAGAAGACTTCCATTTTTCCCATCTCCCAAAGGAGACAGGACTGTGTGGGTGACTTTGGGTTCGCTGCTCATCTTCTATCCCCTTTTTTCATGTGTTCACTTCCTGCCAAAAAGTGGGTTGCATGCTTGCTGCTGTCATGATTTTATCCCCTTTCTCCTTTCTCACTCAATCAGGCATTCATCTACAATACAAAATAACTAACTTCCCACTTAAGTGCTGCGAAGGGAACAGTGGTAATGGTTTCCAGTATGTCTCTGAGTGTGTGTGAGTGAAAGTCTGCAGCACATATATGTGTGTGTGTAAGGGTCTCAATGGTCTGATCCTGTTACACTAATGGCTGCAGTCTTGCCATCCTTTAATGGCACACGGAGTTCACCGGGGACGGATGGATGACACAGGAAAAGAATGAGACGCACACTCACACACAAACACACACGCAAGCATGTCGCATGCATGCGCGCGGCGTATACACACGAATTGTATGAAGCAACAAAAGGAACACATCTCCATTACTGGGGGCTGTTACTTAGAAGGCCATTTAATCATAGAGATAACATGTCTTTCACCTAACAAGGTCTGGCGGTTTAAAATCCCATACAGCCCTCCTTTCTCTACATATCTCCCTGCCCCCTCTTCCTGTCGTCTTGGAGGACCACTTTATCAATTTAAGACAATTGGCATGTGGATTTCTGCATATGGTATCTCCACTTGTGTGCTGCAGTGTGTTCCTGCTTCTCCTGGCACTTCTTTTTTTCCCCTCTCTTTGAAAATAGATCACAAATGCAGAAGAACTGAATCTCTAATTACTTTCAACCATGAAACCCACTTCACTCATGAAATTCAGATGATGGTGGAGGATACACAGATTTATGTGAGTGCTCCTGTTTGCACACTTCCCCCTATACGTCTATTTATAACTTTCTATGCAGCCTTGCCTTAGAGGAAGAGAAACACATTGTTGTTGTTTATTTGCACAAGAGTGAAAATGCTCACATACAGTATTCCTCTGTCACGAGGGAGCAGCTATAGCCTTGAGGTTAAAGACGGGATTATGGTTAGGAAAAAAAAAAGACTGGCTGGTATCCCAGGACAGGCTGGGAAGATGTGCGGGAAGAGAGCGTAATGCTTTTCTGCCCTTCGGTAAATAATTTTAAGATCCACTTGAACAAGAAACAAGAACGCAATCAATGTGAAATGTCTCTAAATTTCTTCCATAAGGTTTCTGAATTTGCAGTACATTTTGTCATCCAGCGTCTCCAGATATAAACATCCATCTTTGCTCGCTCATATACAGTTTAAAGTCTGTGTAAAGTAAGAATAAATGTGTTCTGAGTTTGTCAGACCAAAGAAGAAAGTGTTATTAACCACCCAGACAAATTTGAATGATTAAAAATATCGACAAGTTTATGAAATTAGGTGTCAAAATCTGGTAAAAATGTATTCTCAGCTCCAGGACTGTGGGGGCGTGTCTGCTGAATACGCTGAAGCCACGCCCACTCGTGGGAGCAGCCAAGCAGCCATTTTGAAGCGACTGAAACGTGTCAGATGAGTTCAGAAAATGACATGACTAAGTTTGAAACACTCTGAGCGAGATGAATTCATCTCTATCTCTCTGCTAGGGGTGCAGAAATAGGCTCAGGGTGGCCTCAGCGTGTCATCGAGCCACCCTTTAGGACCGCCCACAAAATCCTGGACTAAAAACTGGTGAAAAACTGTTTAACCTCTAACTCCACATTTCAGTAATATATCGTTCAAAGTCTTTTCACGTGTTTTCAGCAACTATTTTCCAACATATTCAATGTATTTTGAAAGACATCTCATATACAGTTAAACATTTTCTTGATTGTGCCGAGGAGCTCATAAACATTTCTTTGACTTCTGGGATTGGCTGTTCGATTTAATTGTTGAACAGTAAACTACGAACTATGTATCTGCCACAAGGTGCTCCTCCCTTGGTGATAGAGATACCATTGACTTGTGTTTTGCAAATGTTGACATAGTTAACAGTTTTACCAGAGACCCTGCAGGCTCCACTATGGTCATAAAACACAGTTAAAAACTGTTGAGGGGCCTACCAGCACGTGGTCTAATAAATGTGGGTATTTTGTTTTGTTTTTGAGTGTTTACGTTCCACTGTGTGAGTTTCTCAGTATGTACAGTACAGAAAAGCTACAGCAATATACAAACGCACATATAGAAATAAACTATGTACATCTACATAGGAGCAGCTCCAGACTCATATCATGTCCACGCCTTCGTCTCCAAAGGAGTTGAGTTTATCAGGTGTCAGCGAGCCTGAACTGCATCGTTACAGGCCGTATAAAAAAGGCCAGGCTCAGCTTCCTCAGCAGGGGCTCATTGTTACTGCTCTCAGATCCTGGCTCACAATATTACAGAAAATTTCACAGGAACGACTCAGGAACATAAAAGAATAGAGAGTATGACATGACGGACCTCTTAGAAATTACATTTTTACTGTTCTGTTTTGAGAGTAGTGTAATTGCATTTTTATGTGCGTCATTATGTTATATGGAAATGTTTTTGTTTTTTTTTCCATGGTGCAAAGTGTTATGTTCTTGTACTTAACGGATGTTGTTGGGAGGTGGTCAGGGTGGAGGATGGATGTACAAACTGCAGGACACTGGAGACCGTGGTTCAGATTCTCAGTCCAGCGTACGTGATTATGTTTAAACAACAAAAGCATTCTCGTTATGGAAAGATCATGGTTTTGGTTAAATGTTCATGAAGTAAACAAGTTGTATCACATTCTTCAAGTCCCTTTTGACTTTTCATGACTTAAACTTGACTTAAACTCCGGGATTTTAACTTTACAGCCTCACCCACCTTACAGACTGGGGGACACTAGAGCAAAGTTAATAGGATTAGTAATATGGGGACCATGAATGTCTATTTCAGTGCATTATTGAGACTCGAAATGTGCTGGTTGCCCTTGATAAACAGTTATTAAGATTTTTTTTAGATATTAAGAAAACAAAACCAAAAATGCCAACCTAATGCAGGTTCTAGAGGGAAATCAGAGGATCACTGGAGACAGTAGGGTTCATCCTCTGGAGACCATAAATATGTGTACAAAATTTCATAGCGATGGACTATATAGTTACATTTACATGTATATAGTTATAGTTACACTTGGTTATAAGATCTATTTTTTTTACAACTGTTTACAGGTCCTGAAGAGTCGTATAAAGCCTTTTGTGGCTCCTGAGGGAGCTGCTGAAATCTGATGAATTGACTCAAGTGATGTCACTTGAGTCGCGTTGGAAGAACAGGACAATATTATAAGAACATTATGTAATAGTAAGTATTTTTTGCGATTTAGCGGCCCCAATTTCAGAGTACATTACTACTATTGTAAACAGCTGTACATGTGCATCTGTTAAGATTACACTAGTTATAATGTTGCCTGCCCGCCCAGCTCCGGTTCTGGTGCCCATTCTGGCGTCACTTCCCATCTGCATCCGACCCAGAGGCACCATTCATCCAATTACAAGTCTGTGTAGCATTAAAATGATTTAAAATCTGTTATTTTCTGGCAGAAAAGTTGCGTAATGTTGCTTTAAATCACTGTAAAGTATCTTTCCCTTAACCTTAACAAAGCGACGTGGGTGCCTGAACATAATGACTTAGCGACTTGCCAAACATGTTAATTAAAAACATTTCATCATTATGTTGACAGAAAACAATCAGGGCAGCACAGAGTGTATTAGCTGTTGCAAAGTAGTGCTAGATAAATGTCATTTCTGGCAGACGTGGTTGCAGAAAAAGCGGTTGGATTAGAAGAAATGTTTTCATTTAATTTGTTTACATCTAGAAAGCAAACCCGTGATTATCAGATTGTTTTCTTCTCGTAAGCTGCATTCAATTCCTTTTACCGTCATCAGAACTTCACCTGTATCTGTGCTGTGTACTGTAAAGAAACCCCCATCGCCCTATTGATACTAGATTTCCTGGAAAGATGGAACACGGTGAGTCATAACATACTGAACATATTACGTCATGAATTGTTACAACATAGAAGGTGACCCCGTAAGGACCAAAATCATTATAAAGACGTGATGAACGCACGGAAAAATCGTAACGGCTGAGCAGCTGTGTCACCCCAGTGTTTGCTACCATTGGCCAGGGTGAGCACGGCGTCTAATTTTGTCCTCCTGATGGTCTGTAGTGTGGGTGACCACAAAAAGGTTTGTTTATCAGCTCTTTGCGACCCATGTTTCCATTTGCGAGGAGATACGCCAGCACTATCAGGATACTTAGACTCATCCAGGAGCCTTAAACACAGACCCTCTCTGTCTGTCACTCAGTCAACAGACACTTTATTTGAAACCCCCACTGCTATCACAGCTGTCTGCCTCCTGCTAATCCAGCTCCATCTTCTTTTATCCCTGAGACACTTTCCAAAACACCGCACACCTCTAAACTCATTCATAATTAACCCTGCATGTCTTTGTGGGATGCAGCTTCTATAAAATCTAGCACGTCATATTTGTCACCCACGACCTCTCCAATTCGCACATTGTATAACAGGTGGGGTTGGTTCCCAGTGATTATGTTGGGAAAACAAACAGAGTATCTAATTTGCTTAGGGAAAATTGCTTGGTCTACTGGAAAGTGGTTCGTGTTTGTACTGAGCGAGATGTGGAAAAAGAACTCCAGGTGGCTTTTTCTCACTGTTTGATCGAAGTCTGGACATGAGTGGTCACGCTTCAGTGCACACACTATAAATTGAATGTGAGAGACGATATAAAATATGCAGTATACTGACAGTACGCTGGTAATGCAATGCTCTGTGTGTAAGCCACCATTTTTCAGGTTTTATAACAGGTTTTTAAAGGAAGAAATAGCGCACCACTGCGTGTGCAAAGAGCTTTTTGGTTGTTGTATATACAATACTTATTACTTATTATCTTCTTCGTCACGTCTCCATTCTTATCCAGCTCCCATTCCCATTCACAGACTAATGGTAATGAGGTAATGGGTGATGTCTGCTTTTCCTTCCTTTGCCTTTCCCAACACTCCCCCGTTATCCATCTTCCTCCTCCCTGCCTTATGTTACACACCAGTCACTGCCTCTTTAATGGAGTGAATCTCAGTGTTGTTAATTACCTTTATTTTTTTTCTCCCAGACTGTAATATTTAATGCTGATTTTATCTGGGTTCGTCTTGTCATTCAACTCACAGCAACGGCAGCTCTGTCACTTGTGGGGTGAAAGATGATGAATACAATTGAAGAAGCTGCCACAAATCACAGTAGGATCGATATCCTGTAAAAAGTTATTTGATTAAAGTACAAAATATGCGATGAAAGTACTTCTAGTTTTCCATTTAGTGCCACTTCACTTCTTCCACTTGAATTCATGTTTAAAAAATACAGTCTCAATGTGGAGGTTAGTTTCAGATAATCTTGTCTTAACCTTGTCAGAAAGTTCCAAATAAAGTATTACCAATCAAAAACAACCTTTCACTGTGTACTGCTGTTGCTACAGCTGTCCAACATCACTGCACATATGCAATATACAATGTTAGCAGTGGCAGAATAATCACTCGAATTTAACGGTAAAGAGGGGGGACCCACACTTTAGACAGAAGAAGGCAAAACCAGGCTTTTCATTTTAGTATGTACATATTTACATGTTTAGATCTTTACAACTGCATCTTTAAGAGTTAGAATATTCTGTTGAATCAACCTCTTCTCAGTCTAAGTCCTCGCTTTTGCTTGGTTAGTTAAGTCACATGGTTAGTCCAAACAAGGAAGTGTTGTTGTTGTGAGGGTAATGAGGTGTGGAAATAGAGTAAAGTGCTGCTTGAGAAAGTAATCTGTCTGCATCCTGCTGTTTCTTCTCATCAAGAGTGATCCAACCAGCTCATATCGAACCCTCGCATTACACTTGGTTCTGTCAAATGATGCAAAAAGACTGGGATTGGCTATTGTGTTGACGGCCCATTATTCCAAAATGTCCCATTGGACTGATAGCCCATTTGTCTGATGGCCCGTTATCCCAAAAACAAAAGCAGAGTGCTCCAATGCCCCCTTTTTGTCCAAAAAGAAACAGCTCAATGGGACATTTTTTAGACTATTGGGGTTTAAGAATAATGGGCCGTCGGATGATGGCATGGCACCAAAAGACAAGTCCACATCCTCAGTTGATAATCTTCGTAAAAGACGTGGAAATAAAGGAGCAGTATTGTTTTTGAAAGTACTAGTTAGCATCCGTATTAGTAGTATCAGACTGATATTTCTTTTGAATATAACACTGTTCTGATGTTTACCATAGAAATACTGAGTCAACTTGGTCAAGCAATACAATGGTTACATTTCCGTAATGGCCTTTTTCTAGCACGCACATAATAGCTAACGTGTTAATGGATGTAACATTTGCTATAAGCTAGTTAGCCAACATTCTAGACCAGATAAACATGTTTAATACATTTCTACACTTTTTCGACTGTATTTTTTGGCTTTGGGACGGTGATTTATTTTAAAAAATTAGGTTTTACTTTCATTTTGATCATCCATAACATGCGCACATAGTAGATAGTTATGTGTCACTGAGGCCACGACAAAGAAGTGAAGAAAGGAAGCATTGTAAGACTTCTGGATGCTTCTGCATCTAGTTAACAGCTGTAACATTTAGATTTTGGAAGAAGCACCGTGGCATTAGTTTTTATGAAGCGATGTTATGTGCGGCCTGGATGTTTTCCTTGGCATCGACGTGAAAGAGAACAACTGTTACTGGCTGCAAAAAGTCTACTCTCCAAATTCAAGTCACACTACCATCGATGGCAACCATCGCCTGGGCAAAGCCAGGCTTCGAGGAAAATGTTGTCAGTCCACGCTCAGTGTACTGAATTTTATATTCCCAAAGTAAGCACAAAAAACCAAAAGCTTTTATAGACCTTCCATGTTAATGCTGGCTGCAGCTGTATCGAGATATTTGGCTGGGGTGTTTTTCCATGATAAAATACATAGAAATGAATCAATAAAAACATTAAATCACACAGAAATAGCTTAATGACAGCAGGGGTGTGCAATGTTAGGTCAAACAGGGGACTTTTTTAGATATCAGCATTCAATTGACTGCTGATTTAAAAGTAAAATCCACTTATACAGCACAAATGTCCTCATATGGCCGCAGAAACACTGAAAATATGCAATATTTTGTATGCAGCACATTTCACAAAAGATATTTCCCATCCCCCTGAAAAACCCTTGTGGATTTTTTTCTCTCTATTTGGTAGTGAATAGTATCTTTAGGGGTCATATGTAAATATAATCCATAAGGCATTGTGTCACAAAGAAAGACACAACACACCCAATCATAGACAATACACTTGACTGACAGACTGTTCTCACAAGATCACATTTCCACTGCTTTCATAACCAAATATGTTAAGCTACGAGGCGTCCCGTATTCTAATGTATGTAAAACCTTTCAGGCTCTTACACGGAGCGTCCTTGCAGCAAGGTGAAGATGTGTAAATTGCGTTACGGTGTGTCTGTATGAAATCAGGTTCTTATTGAGATTGTAGGGGGGGTGTTCAGTCATGGAGCTGATTGCCAATTGCGTGTGAAGAACAGTGGAGATTGATCTCAAATGTAATTTTTTGACATATGTGATTCGAGCAGGGAGCGCTGATCTGATCTGATATCTCAAATCGAGTTATGTTTACCCGCTGGCTTTCATTTCTCCATTTGCAAGTGAGATTTTAGCAGTTGTGCATGTGCATATGAACATATCAGTGCAGTTATTTCTGGGTGTGTCAGTTCAGTTTCCTGTTTCAACATGTCATTATTACAGCTTGAGTGCTCTTTCTGTTTCCGTACCCCAAGCAGCTTCATAACATATAATCAGAGGATGCAAATGTCCAGACGGAGGAAGAAGATTTTTCTTTTTGCTTCATAGAAGAAAGGAAGGGGCAGCACATGACCTACTTTTCTACATCAGTGTCAATCAACAATTCCTGCTAGTTTTAGGTTTAATCTGGAAATAATTAGTTGGTGTAGAGGCAAAAAGGTAATGTGTCATCACAAGTTGAACACTCACTGAAACACCCCCTCTCCTGGCTGGACTCAGAAATGTCTGGAGACTAACCCTAACCCTAAATTCACCATTCATGACAACTGTGAGGGGGGTGAATTTATTTTAACTCACCCGTTTAAATGATATTAAAGCTTAAACTTACGCTTAAATAACAGCATCGCCGCTTGATTGACAAGTAGGTGCCGTTACAGATGGCTTATTGGAGCCCCCAGGTGTCATTTGAACTGCCTCAGGTCTGATGATGATCTTGACATCTTTGCCGATATTTAGATTAGCCGGGAGGTGGAAGAAGCAGTACATCCAACATGGCGGCAACGGTGTCACATATTTTTGGCTTCAAAACGGCGCTTTGGAAACCTATGGGTGACGTCACTCAGGCTCTGTCATTGGTCAGGACAGGAAAGTAGACTTTTCTTGGACAATAACCATAAAAATGTTAGATTAAAAGTTACAAACAGACAACAAAAAAACATATTTATTATAACTTTTCCAACTTATATGCATTATACAGTATCATTAGATGACATCTTACAGTAAATCATTGAACTACATAACAAACTGAGTAGCACGAACAGAAAAAAGTACAAATACAATGCACCATAAATAACCAAACTGGGCTGCAAATTTTCAAGATAAAAACAATAGAAATGTTCAATCTTTCTTTTTATAAATTTAAGAAAATAAGACACAGCTTCATAGCACATCCTGTTTCAATTAGTAGTCCTTGCAATCAAGAGATTCAAAGGAGGTAATGCCTGTCATTAATTATTACAACTGACTGGTTATTATTATTTCAAAGTTTCTTAGAAGAGCTTCAGGGGAGTGCTTCCAGTCCTGGGTCTGAAATCTATTTAAAAGAAACAGTCAGAGAATGTTATATCATGTATGTGTGGAAATCACTGCAACATGTACGGCTGAATCATAAGTAGAAGTTTCTTCAGTTTAATGGTCTTAAGACAACAATAAAGGGAACCACCGCTTTAAAGTCCCCTAAAGACAAAGCAACCTTCAGGTCTTTTGTTTTCCTCTTCTAATAACCCTCCTCTGTTTTGTTCTGCTTCCTCCACCTCGCTCTATGCGTTAACCCTGTCTTTCATTGTCTAATTAGTAGTCAGATTTATAGTGTGGGTAACAGGCGTAGCATAGTTTCATCTAAGGGACCTATTTACCAAATGACTGCCCCTGCACATGTGACTGACTGTAAGGCAAATTCTGAGGACCTCTGTGTTGTTGTTTCTCACTCTAAGAGGCCCTCAAGGAACCACTTGCTGAATCTAAAGTATGCAAGGATGGTTGCATTCTTATCAAAGTATGCACTTTCCCTTTCATACGTTTTTTTTTTTTTTTTTTTTTTAACTGACTTGGCTCAGTTGTTTTTTTTATCTCCAAAGTAATCATAGCTTTCTCTGTCAGGTGGTTGTGAAGCAATAGTAACAGAGCTAGTTCCCTCTTTCAGGGAAGTGTGGGGATTTTTATTTCAGCGCTCCAGCTTTGGTTTGTGGTGTAACTACATTTACAGAAAGAAGAGGGGAATAACAGAGAGTTAAAAAGAATAACAAATCCACGATTGTCTTCCACTCAAATTTTGTTTTCGATGACTGTAAACTCATGTCATGGAATTTTTTTCTTTTCTGTTTTGGCAGCCAAACAGGAGCACGCAGCATTCTGCAGATCGCTCTTAGCAGTGCAAAGGTCAGTCGGTCTGCAACAGATGTTAAAAGGCCAAATCACAAGCCTCTGTGAGCGTCCCGGTGGTGAATGCTCTCCAGTGTTTGCTGCTCCGTGTCCAGGCCAACAGATGACTGAAAAGATTAACCTGTAGCTTGTTTTCCAGAGTAAGATATCAGGCAAGACAAACAGATTGTTATCGTACCCTAACCGGCTCAGTTAGAAAGACACGTTCACAAAGTTCACGATTAAATTTGCCTTGGGGGGACGCAAAGATGTCTTAAAAATAGAGATGAGAGGGAAAAGCCAGCTAACTTTTTAAGGAGAGTGTTCAGATTCATGTGAATGGCGTGAAGTGATTTGTTGTCTGTCTGAACACACTAACCCTAACTTCACTTTTTCAGCTTCTTTCAGCAGCTAAGATGAAATGACGAATGTCCTCTGTCCACACATAGATGTCAAAAACAAGCTAAAGGCAGGGGAAGTGACCGACACATGGGTTTGCTGTAGTTTCATGCGATTTGGGAAGACAGAATGACTGAACTGACTGGTTTGCTGGTGACATGTTTATGGCTCCAGGGGTCGGTCTAAAGGTCAGCCACAGTTTCAGGTATAAAGGGACGACCTGTTTTACATAATAAGCCTTCCAGGCTAACAGCTGCTGACTGCCAGATGCTTCTATGGCTGCCGCAAGAGACGTGCTCACCCACATTTTAAGCTTCATAAACAATGATTTCATCTCATGGGAGAAAAACAGTAAACAGCTATGTTTGGCACGCTCTGAATGAAATCTGGCAGAGTTACAGTTTCACGTTCTGCAGTGCAAGCCAACAAGTTATACAGAACAAGAAGGACTCGGAGTACTTTGTTCGTTGCTGAATGGCACGTGTGAACTGCTGTTTCATTGGAGCTCTTTCAGTGAAATGATGCGTTCGTCAGCATCACATTTGTTCGACTGAAGCCAGTCATTAAGGAGAAGCTCAATCTTAGTTAAAACGATTTCCCCTCTCATAAACCTTCATCTTCTGGTTGCATTTACTGATAGCTTACGTACCAAACAGGCTCCAGGTTGTTTTCTACGTTGCCATGTTGAAATCTACATCTCACTGGAGAGTGTGAACAGACGTGATAACACTCAAATAAGCACTCCTAAAAATATCCATACACATTTTTACTTACATATCTAAACGCACAGAGAGAGACACACACACGCATATGCAGGATCCGCAGGAGGCATTCAGCCTCTAGCTCTCCAGTCGGAGGACCTACCAGGCTGCACGGCTCATTACTGCTCCTTAGCCCTCCTCCGCAGCCCTGTAATTATAAATCCCCTGACAACCCATCCACATAAAGCCTCTCATTAGCATACAGGAGCATAGGAAAGTATGAGTTCATCATTGTCCGAGATTTCCATCTAACTACCCCTGGGGTTTTAAATTTGCATGGGCAAAACGACCTGTTTGTTGACAGTGCAGCTGAAAAGGGGAAGTTTGGACTGGTTCATATCTGCTGTGTTTCGAGTGTTTACATATCTCATGCCTGCGCAGTGGCTGTATGAGTGTTTAATCTGAGTGTATGTGTGTGTGTGTGTGTGTGCGCTGCAGCAAGAAGGGGCAAGACTGATTTTGCTAGAGAAGGCCAAGGAGATGTAATCAACGTAGGCAAATGCTACAGTCTGAGAGGACTGTTTACGCTTATCAGCCACACACACGAAGACGCAATCCATTTTGTACACGCCCATGCAAACACTTAGCCTTTGCACTCATATGCAACACACACTTGGTCTTCGGGAGTGCAGGGATTATCAAGCGGACTTGTTATGGTACATAGAGAGCAGTTTGGAAGATAAACTGAAATCCACACATCATCTGCTGTCATTAGTCCGCCTTTGTTGATTTAGAGACAAGCCCTTAGTGATACAGTCAACTGTGTGTTTTTCCAACAGACTCAGTGTCCCTGGGCTATTTTGTTCCCCTGCATGGCCCCCAGGACATGCAAACACAGTAGATACTATCTCCCGACTCATGGCATCCCTGTGGATCCTCATGAGACTTGATGATTTGCATCCCAAACAGTTGGCCATTTTGCGACAATGATGTGGATTACAGCTTAAAACAAGCACATATATTGTATAAATCTCTTCCCCTTTGGTGTTCTGTTCTTTCATATGTAACATTCTGTGACCTATTTTAAAGTCTGTGTAAAGGCAATTCTTAGATTCATTTCAAAATACATTAAATATGTTGGAAAATAATTGCTGAAAACATGTGAAAGTGTGAAATGTGGAGTTTTCACCAGTTTTCAGTCCAGGATGTTTTGGGCGGTCCTAAAGGGTGGCTCGATGACACGCTGAGGCCACCCTGAGCATACCCCTGCACCGCTAGCAGAGAGATAGAGATGAATTCATCTCGCTCAGAGTGTTTTAAAGTTAGTCATGTCATTTTCTGAACTCATCTGGCACGTTTCAGTCGCTTCAAAACTGCTGCTTGACTGCTCCGCCGAGTGGGCGTGGCTTCAGCACATTCAGCGGACACGCTCCCACAGTCCTGGAGCTGATGATACTGCTCATTTTTACCCGATTTTGACACCTAATTTCATAAACTTGTCGATATTTTTAACCATTTAAATTTTTGCTGGGTGGTTAATGACTTTCTTCTTTGGTCTGACAAACCCGGAACACATATCTATTCTTACTTTACACAGACTTTAAAGTTTTCTGTGGTTTCAAAAAGGTTTTTTTTTTTAAGGAACTGAAAGCGAGTTTTCACCTTTTAGCCATGTCAGCTGTGTAGGAAGGCAATATTCACTCACACAGATAAATATAATAAAACATCAACAACAATTTCATGGATTACCATGAAATTTGGTAAACATTTATTGTCATTCCACTAAAAAACAAACAAAACTGTTCTAGGTAGGGGTGTAAATCACAAGTTTCATCACAATCCGATATCACAAAGTCTGTCTGCGATTGATATGACAAGATATCACAGATCTATTTAGCATAGTCAGTTACTTAATGACCTGGAGACAAACAGCTGTCTAGACAGTCACAAATATGAGCAGTCAGTAACAGGTTTGAGGAGGGAGCGTGGTTGATCCTACACACCTCCCTTCCCACAAAGCAAACAGTGAAGTTATTCTCTATTATTCTTTTTCTCTGACTCACGGTTAATCCCAGCAGTGAGATTTTTAACAACAGAGTTTTGTTGTTGCATCCAAGATTAACTTTCACCTGTTCCCAGCAACGTAACCAAGCCAAACAGGAAGTTGTTCTGCCAGTAACTCTTAACTTGCTTAATGAATGACAAAAACTTTATTGACGGGAAAACTCGCTTTCAGTCAGAGATACTTTCTTAGCCAGCAGCAGCGCACTGTCCACCTGATCTTCTGTTGGAAACATAGCTGAGGATGAGCGGGAACATGACTTTGGTGATCCCCATTTGTCCAGAACAGTTCATGACAAGTTATGGGAAGAATGATATGATGATAAAATTAAGTCAAAATGAGACATTTACAAAACATTAAAATAAATAAGCCAAATATCAGTTATAATAAAGTCAAAGTTATTGTACATAAATTCATTTATAAATAAAAGGTACCAAATGCTAATGCCAACCTGCCATGGATACTAAAAATCTGCAGTAAAGAAACACCTCAGATTCTGTCAGAACCGGACCTCAAGGGGGGTTACCTGAGTGCTACAAGGAAACAGTGACGAAGAGAGGGGCACCTACAGTACACCCGATCTGTCTGGTATGAACACTAAGAAAACTACGTGGGCTGAGGGTGGATTACAAAAGAGAAAACAGAAACATTAGCAATCATTAGCCGTTGGCACCAACATTCCTACAGCCAATGCACTTATTAATCGGTCTAATACAAATACAAAAACAAGGACAGTACAGGCAAAACTGCATTGGCTCTGGCAACCGGCAACCTAAATCTGCCTCCAAGGCAAGAGCTACTTTTAAAACAGCTTATTCAACCTAAAGGGCCTGGACAACAGGTTTCCTACTCATATATATTACCTCCTAATGAGTGTGTGTGTGTCAGTGTGTCTGCCAGTAAGCAAGATAAAAGTTTGGAGCCTCTTGGGAGAGGGACAGCTGATATGGTAACATATCGGGTCAAAGTCTACCTATCACACTATGTTACAAAACATTCAGGTATCAAACATATCTGTGCTAACTAATAAAACATGTTCATTAACCTCACAAGACCATAACTCAACTGTACCCATTAATTCACTAAAACCAGTAACCAGTAAACCATATGTATGACCATTTGGCTACAAATGCTAACCAGGAAATTAGTGCACAGCTCATAACTAAAGTGTATAAGGACCTAAGTGCATTTAGTGATTTTAAAAGTCTTCTAACTTTCCTCACGTACTACTCCACACAACAACAGTTTTGCTAGCGTTAGCCAGTTAGCACACAGCCTCTATTTACATAGAGCAGTTTCACCATAAACGCATCATGACTTTCTGCACACTGGTGCACCACCGCATGGCTGGTGTCCTTTTTATTTTTTCCACCCCTGCCTCCCAAACAGTCCACTACTTTTAGCATTTAGCTCAAAGCTAAACCCTCACAAAACACTCAAAACCCTGTCTACTCTCTCACCCCCGCAAACCTGGCTAATTACAGCGTGGAGTGGGCGTGAATGTCAGTTTCGTGTTTTGGATTTGTTGTTGGACGTCGACCCTCAAATCTGATGTCGGAAATGTGTGGGGGTAGAAGGTTTCAGACACTGTTCAACCATCCCACAAGCAAGGCAGTTGAAGCACACTGATGCCTTTATATATATGCAAAAATGTCCACTGCACAGAGCAGAAAACCTTTTGTTTTTCTAATAAAATGACCTTTTCTCTTATTCCACCCCCAGTCCAAACTTAGGTTTTGTATTATCTTGGCTCACAAGTGGTAAATTGTCTCTCTATTTTTCATCCATCCCACAGTTTTGTTCTGTGGTATGAAATGAGCATCATGTCACCTGGGAACACAAAGTGTGGCTATAGATTTTCACTCAAGACTTTCATCTATCAGCTCTGTTTTCCGCCTGCCAACATCCCCATTGAAAACGTATTGTGTTGGATCACGAGACGAGCCGCGAATCGCCCATGCGTTTCCCACGTGCCCACGCTGTTCCCTCTCTGTGCCAGTCTTGTTTGGCACTGGCTGTTTTCTCTCTTGCAGATATAAGAGGCCCATTGAACTGGCGAGGCCTCGGCAGACAGTTCTGCGGGGGTCGGGACAGCTTGCTAATAACAAGCTGCCCATTATGAGTCTGAGACAGATGCAGGTTGTGGCGTAGTATGTTTGCTGGAAAGTGATAGTAGGCCTGTGTGTATGTGTGTGTGTGTGTGTGTGAGTTGTTGAGAAGCCTTGTCAAATGACCATTGTTGATTATGTCTATAGATGTAGGTCAATGGAGTTCTCCGCCTGCCCCCTACTCGCTGGACTTTTTGACCTCGTGCTTTGTGAGAGGCTCCTTTAAGAAGCACTGGCCTGTGGAGAGGGCGGCCCAGGAGATGTTTGTGTGCATGTGTGTGTGTGTGTTTTTGTGTGTGTTTGTGCATGTGTATTGCCCTGTGGAGAGAATGAATGATGTCACCGATCCCTGTAGTACAATCGGCCCCGTTGATGTCTCCTGGCAAATTGAAAAGAAAGCCAGTGTTCATTGTCCCGCCCTGTGGCTACACTACACTGTTATTGACCACTCTGGTCACCACCCAGGATTAAGATACACTACAAACTGTACTTATCTCTTTATAGCAGCAGACAATGGTGAATTAACCTTAAAGGAATATGATCCTTTAATGGCGTGGTGTAGCAAAGAAGTGACTCAACTGCTCCTGTTACCCAGAAGTGGAAAATATCTAGTTTTATCTCGTAGCAATGCACAAGAAGATTTCTATACCAATTTCTGAGTGCTCAAAACTAATTTTACTTCATCTTAAGACATTTTGAAGCACATACTCCTTCTTTTACTCATGTGAGTTATAATGTAGATATCGTTTACACTGCATTTTGTACTGAGCTGGAAATCACCGCTCTCATATTTACCAGTGAACCAGCCAAAAGTCTAATTTTCATGGATACATTTTGAAATGAGAGGAAAGAAAAACAAATATTGGTGCTCTGTCAAACTCGACTACACAACTGAGCATCTCTTTTTTAGTAAGCTACTCTTTAGAGCAAGTTCCTAACTTTTTTTTTTTTTTTTTGCTTGTGGCTCCTGTTTACTTGTGACCTGTCATAACAGGACGTGGACAAGAAGTGATCTTTCCTTCTCTGATTACATAAAAATGTAAGTAAATTTAGAGTCAGGAAGAGGCATAAGTGTAAAAAGCCAAGAAAGAAGAGCACAATTTGAGATAATAAACTACTTTACTTTTGTATTCCTTTAATAATCTTAAGAGCCTTTTTGCCCCCAGGTTTGGTAACCTCTGCTGTAGAGTATTATTATTGGGGGTCAGTCAGAAATGAGAACATATTTAATCTAATTAACAATTATGGTGCAGTTTTTAGAAATGATTTACATTACTAGACATTAGCTTCTTACCACACCATTAAAACTGTATCCTCTTTAGTGTTTTGGTTCATAAACTCTTAATAAATGGTTTATAACACACTATAACGTCTTTGTAAGCAAATATAAGGATATGAAGTTTCACATGCTAATTAACATACTACCTGTAGACAAGTTACTAATGCTAGAATGCTAAAATATTAGCATTAGTAACATTGTTTTAGTTGTAAGCAAATATAAAGAAGGCTAAATTATTTTGTTCCATATATTTTTCACTGTTTATGAATGTATTTTTCAGCATGTATGTCCTCTTATGAAGCATCTATGAACAGCCAGTAACATGACATAACGTAGCTGCATGTTTACATACACATGAACAAATGTGTCTAACTATATTATCAAGCATGCGTAACTTTTTATAGATCAGTGCTTCATAGACAAATACATGAATGAACACTTCAAATGTATCCGCTTACAACTACATTATGGCGTGTCATAAACAATTTATTAATTGATTACATACTGCAAACTGCTTATACATAGATATTAGCTTCTGTGTCATATGATACTTAAGCACAGAGTCAAATGAGAACAGCCTGGAGAAAGCCTGAGGGCACATTTGTCCCCAAGTACTCTGAGTTTAAGCCCCCTGAAAGTTAATCTTTTACCATCAAGGTGTTCTGCATAACACTAAACTGATTTATGGACTGTAACATAGTGGCCACTTGTGTGCACACAACAGCATGCATAAATCGGGTATGTGTGTTTATGTATGCTATTCCATGCACATATGTGCATGTGTTTGCGGTCAAGGAGCCTGGATGGCCATGAAGGTCGTTTTTGCTTCTAAACTGCTCTCCCACATGTAATTAGGCTTGATGAAGTGTGACACATTCTGCATGATGCTGTGAAAAGGTCATGTGTACAGAGGTAAAGCAACAAACTCCATGCATCGGGAATAACAACACGCAAAGGGGATCACATGTATGTGCATATAGTTTTGAAAGTCTTTCATAGGCAGGTCATGGTCACCATCTCTCTGCTCTATTACTGTAAATCCCATATTCCTTGAACCAGACCACCCGGTATCCCTGTAGCAAACAGACATGGGTGACATTGGGATGTGGTTAGACCCTGGATCCAAGTAATCGCTGGGCATTTTTAACCGCTGGCCAGCCTCCAGTCATGACTAAATCATCTAAATCCCCTTTAGTTTCACTTTATCCTCTCCCACATAGTTACATAAGTACCTAAAGCACAAGCAAATGTGGCCATATATACTATACACCAACTCACGTTTAAAATCTATATAGCACAGAGCGTACATGCAGGCCTTTGTGAACTGGAAAAAAACTCTGCACACACTTTATGGATACTTTTCCTTCCAGTTTTGGCTGGGCACGGTCATTTATGAGGCAATAAAATCATCATAACATTCCTCTTCTTGCCTCTCTTACTCCCTCCTCTCTCTGTCTTTTGTTATTTCTTTAAGTGTTCCCGGCCTGCCCATCAAATATTCAACATAATAATTATTTATGAGTTTTTCAACATTGTGTTTTTGTGAACAAGTACATTTTTAAGGATGATTTGTGAAGACCAAGTGTGATTTTGTGTGACAGTAAATTAGACTAAGAGTCTACAGACATGCTTGTGGCTTTGTGAGGATGAACTTGGACACAGATGCTAAATGCTAATGCTAGAATGGCAACATAATGACAATGCTAACATGTTTATTGGGTATAATGCTTACCACCATCACCATTTCAGTTAAACGTATTAGCATGTGCAACTGAGAATGATTTTAACCTGCTGGTTGCTAGAAAAATTAAGTGATCGTCCTCTGGAGACCATGAATATCTATACCAAATTTCATGGGAATTCATCCAATAGTTGTTGAGATGCTAAGATCCACCAACTGACCAACATTGCCATCCCTAGCTGGTGGTCTTAGATGAAAAGTTAAGCAATCATCCCCTGGGGCCCACGAATGTCTATCTCTACCAAATTTCATGGCAATCCATCCAATAGTTGTTGAGATGCTAAGATCCACCAACCGACCAACATTGCTATCCCTAGCTGGTGGTACTAGGTAAAAAGTTAAGTGATCATCCTCCGGAGACCATGAATGTCTATATCTACCAATCTTCATGGCAATCCATCCAATAGTTGTTGAAATATTGAGACTGACCACCCGACCAACATTGCCATCCCTAGCTGCTATGTTAGCGTGGCTAATAACAGAGAAAATAGGCTGATTTGTGATATAGTGTGGGCTGCTTGGTAACAGGGAAAGGAGGCTGTTTAGCTCTGTTACCATGGTCTCAAAGTTTAGATTGAGTATACACAGCCACAAACCCTATAAACACACTGCTCCTACAGCACACATCGACAACGCTAACCATATTCAACATATGCCAGGCCTCATACTAACATACCGCCATATGCTCATAGTACATTACATGCTGTTGTTTCATTCAACACGCACACACGGTTTCATTTTTTGGCGCATGGTGAAAAGCAAGACGCAGACAAACAATGAGCTCACATGGATTGTATCCTCCCTCTGGTCCCAGGCTGTTGATAGCTGCCCCACCTTGTGCCTGCTCTGATGGGGTTTATCTCTTATTTATAAGTCTTTGAGGTCAGCACCACTGAGAGATAAAGATCCTTAACCCTTAAGGTGTGATCCTCTACCTTTTTACACTTTAATTCGATGACCTTTTGATCACACAATAAGTGATTGGCTTTTGTGATCTTCTCAATATGGCCACGTAACAACAGCATGTGACAGTCCATCAGTATATTGGCACTTGGCTGACGTACCATGTCCTCTATTAGTGGAGTGCGCAGATGTGTGTGGGGAGGAGACTTAGTCATGTTATCCCCCCCCCTGCTGCTCAGTTTCACCCAAGAGGCTCCAGTGGCATATGATGCTAATAAATTTAGCAGAAATCACATCAAGTAGGCTCGCTGCTCCATCGATTGTAAGAATGACATCATCCCCCTTTCCCTCTTAGCCCGATGGAGGAAGCAAAGATGGGGAGAGAGTCTTTAAGCCAGAGATATCCTGTTTCAGGAGGAGGGAGTGTTGTCAATGCTCATTTTCACCTGTGTTGCGTTTTTTTTTTTGCCACTCACACAACCACGTATGTATGCACACTCACGAGCATCTGGGCTAAGCTTTGGCACAGAAGTTTCCATATCAGTCTGCTAGAAGCAGAGAAGACAATCTATGAGATAATTACATTAGTGTGCCAAGAGTGTGTGGAAAAGCCTCTCACACACGTAGGGCGAGCTAATGAATATGAGCCTGTGGGTGTGTGTTGGAAAGAGGTTGGTTGGTGGCGATGTAAAGGGTGAGCGAATGTGCGGCCGTGCTTATTTTCAGCCTTATAAATGTTCCATATGAAGTTTTGTAACATATGGACATTTTGAGCTAATTGGTTTTGAGCGCTAATGAAAGAAGAGTGTTAAAAGGGTACAGGGTTTTTTTTCTGGCTGCTTGGAGAATAAAAATATGTTCATTACTTCTTAGGATTGGAGTGACGAGCCAATTTTTTTTTTTTGCTTTATTTAATGGAAGAATCGTCAGAACTGAATGGAGAGAATGCAAAATATCCATGAAATGTTCAGCCTGTCCTTTAAAAACAAAGACACACTTATAATGAGAGCTAAACAACAAGCTAAAAAAAGGGTGTACATGTGTGCAAGCGAGAATTTACTGCCTGTGATTTTATAGTAGATTGTATTACCATTGCTATATTCTCTCTGTCAGTGAACGTGGTTTTGTTCGTTCGTCTTGTATGTTCATCCCTGAATGTGTGTGTATGTGTGTGTGTGTGTGTGTGTTCAGCGCGCTGGGTGACTCATCCAAGGGTGAGCACGCCCTGTTCTATTCCCATCAATCCCAGGCTCATCTACCCGCTGTGCCCGAGGGAGCCGATAAGATCTTCTGCCAAAATGGACATGACCACCTGCACTCGCAGATACTCATCAAAGGCTTGATCCGCAGAATACTCAAAAACCTGCCCCAGGTTACCGTTTAAGGTGCTGTAAACGCCAACACAAAGCAACATTTTGACTCGCAGCTGATCATCAGAATCGTGTATAATGTGTAGATGTACGTAGATCAATGAGATCCAAAAAGTGGTGGACATATTTTAAAGAATAAACGACGCCCTACTTCAAATTAATCCAGTTCAACACACAGTGAGTGGCACTCATTTACTTCCCTTATATTTTTCACATAAAAAGGTAAACAGCCACTGCAAAGCCAAGCATTGAATGAAATGTTTGAGCTCCAGAGGTGCTGGTTCTACAGCTGATCCTGACCTTTGACCTACCCCATTGAGGAGGCCATGGGAAAACGTACCCTGAGGCTGTGTTCAGACGGACATTAGCATTGAGTCAAAAACATGCTGCCTCTTCATTTATTTCAATTAAAGTATTGCGCTGGCACAGCAGGGCTCCAGATGCAAAGATCTCTGTTGAGGTTGAGCATCAAAAGAGGAACCTGGCTCATCTTCTGAGGCACACAAGCATATGTAACTCCTTCCTGGTAGCAAACTTTAAGTATTAATAAAGTGTTGTTTAGCACACACTCGACAAGACTGAGGTTAAAATGGTTGTTTTAGTGTCTGGTAAACCTTCAACATCTTCAATTTCTGAAGAGGAGTTCTGGATTGTATTTATTGCTTGATTGCTTTCTTGTCAAGTATGGAGACAAGAGAAAGTTATCCTAGCTTAGCATAAAGACTGGAAAACGGGGAAACAGCTAGCCTTTCTCTGTCCAAAGCAAACATAAAATCTGCCATCCAGAACCTCTAAAGCTCACTAATAAACACTATATATCAGGTTTGTTTAATTATCACATAACCAAAGTTTAAAAATAACAATTTGTAGTTTTACAGGGGGTTATATGCTGGACTTTTTCATGACCAGGTGCAGTAGTCTCAGTTGTTAGCCTAGCAATCTCATGGTGACGACAAGAATCAAGCATTAGCTTTAGCTTTAGCTTTAGCAGCGCTGGTAGATCCAGTCTTTATGCTAAGCTAACTAGCTGCTGTCGTAGTTTAATGTTTAACTGACTAATATGAGAGTGGTATTAATCTCCTGGGTAAAAGCATAATCCTCAAAATGTCGAAACATTTCTGTCATCTTCTTTTTAGTGTTTTTCATAGTGCTATTTTTGGTCTAAACACCCGCAATTACTAGATAAGCGTCTCTAACTTTGGAAACCTTTACTGTCAAGGTGCTGGAAGACAGTAGCACAAAGCTATTGTTATTATTGCGTAGAATAAATATGTGCATCCTCTTAATACTTGTCTATTGTGGTTTTATTTCAATGTCATTGTGACTATTATTCCTTTGTCTGCACTCGCTGAATGGGTATGTGTGTCTTTTGCATTACACGTTGGCACCAATCTGTATGCATAGCTGTGATTCCTATGTGATTTTTATCTGTGTGCACTCAGGAAAATTGTCTCGGTTTGTGTGTAGCTCGGTATTTGAAGTGGAAATCCCTTTAAGAAACCGTGCACCTCCAGGACAGTACGCCCGGTGTGTATACGTCTCTGTGTGTATACTCATACTGAACCCTTAGATTAAAATGCTCTGACCATTCATCTCTCTGTCATAGCTATCAAATATTACAAAGACACACAATCCCTCCTCTATCTCTCCGGCTCTCCCTGATGTCCATTTACGTTCTCATGGTCAATATTTGTTTCTCTGCCCGCCATTTCTCACCTTCACGTTTATTAATCTCCTGTCCTTTACAATATATGACATTTAATTATAAATGGATTAAGAATTCAGGTTCTGACGACGGAGTATAGGGGAAGAAACTAAATAGATTGAGGGCTTCACACACACTATGACACAAGACAAATGGGCCTTATATAGGTTGTTTCCATTAAAGCCTAATGCAGACAAATTATGAAGAAAGATTGATTAGCGCTGGTCGCAGTCATTGGAAATTCAGTGGAGCCAGATGATTTCTTCAAAGAGTCGGTGTGAGACAAAGGCAACAAAGTCCTCTGTGGTAGAATTACTGCCTGGTTTAAATTTGCTGGAGGAGCCTCGGCTAGCAAGAAGCCTCTATCATCGTCTACTTCTTTTCATTTCCTCTATTTTTTCTCCCCTTCACTGATTCAGATGCCGAATTACAATTCCCATTCAAAGTAGGTCAGCGCCCCCTCTCTCTCCTTCTGTTGCCCCATTCTCTCTCTGTCTCCCTGGCACCGTTCCCTATGTAATCCCCATCCAAGGCGCTACAGCTAGAGATGAGACTCTGGTGCTTTGATTCCACTTACTCCGCTTCAAGCTAATTTCTCCTTTCCCTTTGTGGCTTTCTTGTCAGTCCTCCTCTTGATGTATGCTTTGCTTTTCGTATCTGCCCTAAACCTTTCCTTTCTCTGTCCATCAGACTGACTTTTCTCCTCTTTACCCTCTCCTTGGGCTATCCATCACTGTCACTGCACTGCACTTTCCAGAGCTATTGAAATTATACATCAAGGTTGACCCCAGCCTACATTTCTCTGATAGCTCCTATGCAGCAGTTCAGACAGTTTAGCTAATGTTCTTATTAATGGGGCTCTGAAGGACATGTTGGCAGGACAGATGGCTGTTGCAGTGATTGAAAGTTAGATTATTTAGGCATAGGACGATGTTTCTAACCACCAGGGCATCTTACCATCCTATGGATAGCTTTATAATGTGCATAACTAGATGAGCCTTGCAGCTTTTACAGTGACCAGGGCGACCTCCAGGCCAGTGTTGGGCAAACAGCAATAACATTCTAGTTACTAATCCCAGAACTGCACCGTTACTTCAACATTTTGGGGGTTTAGCTTACTTGCTTTCACCCCAGGAGGAGGAAGATTAGCTTAGCGCAGGCTAGCAAGCTAGCTGTTTCTCCCCAGTTGCTAGTGCTAAGCTAACTGGCTGCTGGATGTAGCTTGTGGGAGGTATCAATCTTCTCATCTAAGTCTTGGCAATAAAGTGAATATGTGTTTCCCATTATGTCATACCATGTTAAAATATTTAGTATGTAATATGCATAATTGAGCTGAAATATTTTGTTGGGTCAGCTTGCTTGCTTTCTCCTCAGTAGAAAGATTAGCTTGGTGCAGGCTAGCAAGCTAGCTGTTTCCCCCAGTTTTAGTGCTGAGCTAACTGGCTGCTTGTTGTAGCTTGTGTGTGGTATCAACCTTCCCAGTAGTACTGAACAGCACTGCATCTTTTAACTACCCTTCCTGCTTGTGCTTTAACATTAAGGAGACATCGTGGATTATGACTCCCTACTCTGCTAATCATTGTCTGTCTCTCTCCCCTGCTTTAATTGTTCCAATCAAAGCCCTCTGTAAACACTGGAGGAGGAGAATGTATGTGTTAAAGTGTTTCACGGGGCGGGGAGGGGGACCTGATAATCCATTTTAATTACCAAGAACAAAAGCAAAACACAGTCACTTGAAGGTGACGTGGGGACGTTCTTCAAAGGGCCTGTCTCCATGGCAATAGCTGTAGACCGGACAGACCCCCGTGGCACACATCAGCATGTGCATGATGAGCTTCTGTCTTGGTCTTGGGAATGCTTTGGAGCTTCATAGATGGCGTCAAATTCTCTGGTTATAAACTTAATTAGCTTGAGGACACTGTAAGTTATACAAAGCTATATTATAACTGTAATATTTAACGCATACTCCTCAGTCACGGTTAAAAACACCCTTTAAATAGCCATAATGCATTTGTTCAATTGTTAACGAGACATTTTTTTTTCTTGACAGTCCTCTCTTTGATGGTGGGCACAAATTGCGGAGTGTTCCCTGAAGGCAGCAGCACTACAAAACTCAGCTTTATCTTTAACAAACACATGCTGTTGTTTTCTCTTGCCTTCTGCCCCGGTACAGTTGTACTTCCTTGGCTGGCCAGACTGAGTGAATAGGCTGCTGCTAATGAAGGGTTGTGTGGGGATGTGTGTACAGGTGATATCATGCTATTTTTATTATATGATCCAGAAAAGAGCAGGTATCTTTCCTAGACTGTCCTATACATATAATTTTATAGTACAATTTGAGAAGTCTGTAAGGTACTTTATATATAGTGTCTAGTAAAAGTAAGACTAGTTTTGACCTTTTGAACATCACGTTTGTTAATTGACACAGATTTTAATGAATCATATCAGTGTCTTTATCTGGTCGTTCCAATGAAACTGAAGTATTTTGAAATGCTACGTCGACTCTATGGGACTATCACTCAGTTCATTACAACCAGATGACAGGTTAATGGATGTTTTTTTTTCCAAACTATCTCCAAAGTTAAACTCTGACCACATTAATGGCTGCAATAATCTTTTTATGTATCATTTTATAGTAACTAATAAATCCAAAGCGGTCATAAGTACGCATGATAAACATTGATATGCTTCTCTTTCTAGGAATGCCAAGAGATCCAGCTGCTAACATGTCTGTCATTTTGCCAGCATTTAGAGACAAAGCTGCTTTTGTTCTCATTTTACGACAGTACAGAGAATTACACAAAAATATTTATTTAATAGTGACCTTTTATATTGTGTACCTTGTGTATTATATGGCATTCACTTGGATGTTTTCAGTAAAACACTAATACTTTGTTTATTTTTTTTAGTGTTCGTTAATATGTCAAGTATGGACAGGGAGCATTCATGTTCTTGGTTAATTGGCTGTTTTTATACCCATTACAAAATAAATTTATGAATTATATCTAATTTAATTTTTTAGAGGATTGTTTCTGTGGGTTATAGTTAAACTTTGCCTTGTGGGGAAACACGTTGGAAACCAATGAATCCAGTGAACAGACATGTGACCCAAGTCATTTGGTCAGGTCAAGTCGAGTCCCAAGGTAGTGAGGAGCTTGACTGACAGGGTAGTGATCCAATCACTGGGAAAGATAATGCCATTCCCAGTGTGCCCAGTAATGTTACTTGTAGTGTCAATCTATAATAAATACATAATGTCAATATAATAATAATAACTTTATTCATAATAATAACTTTATTTATATAGCACCTTTAAAAAACAGAGTTTACAAAGTGCTTTACAGAGCAGCTGACCCAGAAGAAGGCCACACAGGTAAGTCCGGAGTCATAGCCTAAAGCAGCCACGCTGTAAATTATGCATAACTTGAAGCCTTAATATAATTTGAACAGGTGAGTTATATAAAAAAATAGCTACAGAGACCGAAACTGTTTTTTGTACCAGGCTGTTAACATGTTTATTTCTGCTGTGAGTATTTGAGCATTTTTTAGGCACTTTTGCGTTGACTTTGCTTCACATCCATGGAGGCTGCCGACTTGAGTCCAAGTCACAGCAACTACATCTCTGCCAGCGAAGGAGTTAGTGTTTACCTGAGTGGAAATATTTAAACACACTTAATTTCCCACAGTCAAAGAGCTTCTTGAGTCGAGGTACTGAAATACCGCTGCCTTAGCCTGTTACAATCAGCTGTCTCTGATTTTCTCCACTTTAAACATCCACTTTTTCCACACATGTGCACCTTTACACCGACGCAAACACACACTCTTATTAGGGAACGTTGGGCTGCAAAATGTGTAATTTTGATTTCAGTAGTACTTATGAGTCCAAATCCAAGTCAAGCAACAAACAGTATGCTAATCTTCAAAGAACAGCTTTGTTATACATGAAGGGGGCATTTTACGCTCCACTAACCTGTTCCTGCCTTTACTTGATGCCACGTGGTAGGAAATACCCTCATAAATACAGGGGGCTCAGCTCTGGCTGGACGCAAGAACAAGGAACCCTGTTCTTGTGCTGCGATGACAGATTTAGTCTAGACTGAGGTTGTGTCTGACTGCTGCGGCAGGTGTGTTCATAGTGTACAGGCTGTAAATGTAAATGTGTGCGTGCAAGTGCGATTTTGTACGCAGCAAGCTGACATATTAAGTCGTTGGAGGTTGTATTTATCACTAACCAGTCCTCCAACCAACCAATGACTAAAACCCACTTGAAAGCCACTAGGCCGTGGCTAGACAGCGCTTAGACGTGAACACAATAACTATGTGGTTATTGTGAGAATCTAGCTCTTAGATAATTTCAGGGGAGAGACGGTCATTGAGCTAAGTATTTTGGGTATTGTCTTCCATGCATCGCGCACTTGCGGTGTGTGTCACACTGTGGAGGGTGTTAAAATGATGCAGCCTGCGTAGGAAGGGGTCATTTTACGATTTGATCGGTCTGAGAGAGAGTCATCCACTAACACAGAGCAAACCAACCTTCAACCCCTCTGCTATTGACACTAGGGACAGACAGATAAGCATGCATAAGCACACATATATACTTTACATATAGTACACATACATATTACACAATCGCAAATTAGGAACACATGAATACACATGAACATTCACAGACAAAATACACACATAAAAACTCACGTATTCATTTGCATAACAGCCATACACACATTCCCACAGTCTGTAGGTGAGTGCTTGAAATATTTCCCTACAGGGTCGGATATTATCAGATAATGCAAATGATGCATGTCGACCGGAGCTGAACAGAAATATGAACAAGTGCAGGTCGGACAGCTGCTGTAACAAGAGCAGAGCGGCATGACACTGGCTGCCCGGTCCTGACCTGTACATGATACTCTGCGCTAACCTGCCCTGTGTTCACTTTTATTTATAACTCTGCTGTCATTTATTGCGTGCGCTATCTGCTAACAATCAGGCTCATACCCCTTCTTCTGCTGTTATGTGCTCTCTCTCTGCCTTCATTATTAGGCTGCTATTAGTATTTTCTCTAGACTTTGGTTAACTGGCCACTTGTTTTCCCTCCATATCACCTTTCACATCTATTGTCAACATTATTTTTATATCTGGAATTTGTATTCTCGAAGCAACCTTGACATTTTATCATTGCTTTTGTCCACTCACCACCAACCTCTTTTCAAATGCATTCTATAAAAAAAGGAATAAATTAAATAAACACTCTATCTTTTGTGTTGTGTATCTTATCTGATGATCTACCGCCAATAACAATAGCGGAGGTTGGCCTGTTCAGATACCATCAGCAAATCCTCACAAAGCACGAATATATCTTGCCTCCCAGGGCGTCAGCATGCCAACACTTGATCAACAGCCTTGCCGTTGCAAGTAAAGAAGCCAATTAACTTCCTCTGTCACCTTCCAGCTAAGTGGAGCCATCGCTGAAGGGTGTACAAATTGCAGCCAGGAATCTAATTTCAGATGAACACACACCTTGAGCCCTCTAGAACAGCAAAAAAATCCAATCTGAAGAAACATGATGACTTGCACTTGCTGCTCAGTACTGGGCTTGAGCCATCAAAGTTGTGAAGGCTAGATGAACATCCACTACAGAGACTGGGTCCATGAAATGTTTAGCTTAGCTTAGCATAAAACCTAAACTGCCAGCTCCACCAAAACTAAAAAAAACGCCACATTCCCTGCTAACTCCTGCTAACATGCTAGGCTACTGTGCATAAAGACACTTCATGGTAACGTTAAGAGAGGTCACAAACCTGTCAACATTATGAAGACAGGTTAGCGGTTGTTGGTCAAGAAATGACAAGTAACTGCTCTTAAAGTGTCACAGAGATAGCCTGACATTTTGGGAACACTCTCATGGTTGTGGGTTAAGTATAAAACTAGAGCTAGGAGGTGATTATAGCTTAACATGAAGATTGGAAGCAGGAGAAAACAGCTAGCCTCACCTTGTTAGCAACCTGTTACCTGTTAGAAACATTAGCACCAAACACACATAGCTATGTTGTTATATAGCAAACTATTGCACTATTACAAGGTAAACATTTCACTTGTTAATGGTACAAGATGAAAACAACATCGCTAGCATGGCTGACAATTTTACCAGCAAATGGCAACCTTGATAGGGGTTATTTACTGAATCATTTATCATGTCATAATTGATTTCCTAGCGTCTTGTTTTCGACGTGGAGTTGCAGAGATGCTGCACAAGTGCTGGATAAATATATATACTGTTGTCCGTCCAGAAGTTGTACAGATCTGTTGGATACATCTGCGGGCAGATTGATTTTTTCACTTTAGACATCCATCATCCAGTCTTACTCTGGGTGAGACGGCTAACAAACATAGTTCCCCAAATGTATGAGCATACCTTTACTAAAGGAATAGTTCAGAGGTGATCAGGCAGGTTATGGCACTTTTACTGCGTGTTTTTACTATTGCTTTAACTGCAGTTAAATACCATCTGTCTGCTCTGACTTTCAAGGCCACACGAGCTGTCACCCTGACACAACATCACTTTCTCTTTCTACAGTTGTCTCACTAATTCTGCATCGACACCAGGTCCTTCTCACCATTACACATACTTCACCTCACCCTCGCCGTCAAAGAACAAATTGACAGCAGTGTGAAAATGCACCGCGCAAGGCTGTTGCTGCCTGGGATATGACATCACTCTAATACTGTCAGTAATGTACAAGTGGGAAGGAGAGCGTTGTGACATTCACACTTCCTCCGCAGCACACTCGTTTCCTCTCAAACCTTGAAGGACGTTTCACACAAGCTCTTTGTCTCTCGATCTAGATTGTCGCTCGATTTGTCACTTTCTGCCACCTTGCCTTGTTTACATTCCCCCCTCCATTTCTCTCAGCGGCCATCCTTCCTCTCATTCACTCCATTTTCTGTCCACCACCTGTACCCAGTTCCTGAAAACACTGACAGCAGAGACAGGAGGCTGCACAGGGCCAATTTCCTGAGTGCTGCTCACCACTGGCACTCATTTAATTACTGCAGAAACAGAGGTGGGAGGCATGGCCTGTCAGAGCTAAAGCCCAGATCCGTGTGGTCCCTCTCCTGCTGTCCTAGGGGATGCCGACGGGGGGGGTTGGTACCTGTCATATTCTATAGCTTCTATACAGGCATCAGCTGACAGCTAGAGATTAGTTTTCTTTGTTGCAATCCTGAGAGGTTTGCCAACCATATGGCCAGAATACCGGATGAATGCCTTTGATTTCTTTTAGCACACTTGCACACATCTGAACCATTTTTGTGGACACCTACTGGGATTAAGAATGGTGTCAAAGAGGAAGTGGAATGTGTCTCAGTGTGTGGCATCATGTGTAAGCCTTTAGCATCAACACGAGGAGGTAAATCATTCCCCATATGCTCTGGAACCATTTCTCGGATTTATCTAAATTAAAACTAATTTAATTGGATAAATAATTTATGTGTCCAACAATAGAAAACTTGACATTCATTCAACAAGTTTGCTGTATAGGACTGATGTCACACCTTAGCTTAGCTTTATTCACATGTAGTTTCAAAGAAAATATATTTTTTTATTGCAATAGTATATCAAAGATTTTTTATCACTCAAGGTGATGGTTGCTTTTAAAAGTTCTTTACAATTTGTTTCTGACTCATTCACACACACCTACACACTCAGATGGCAGCGATCTACCGTGTAGTGGAGGTGCAGTGTTTTGCCCAAGGACACTTTGGATATGTGGACAGGAGAAGCACCAGCTCCACGCGTTAGTGGACGACTTGTTCTACCTCGTGAGACAGTCTGTGGTTCCTAAAGTAGGTGCAACCGTATCTGGGATGTCATCTAGGCAACATTTACTTAAATTGTTACATATCATGAAGAAATAAGCTATAAAAATCTATCATAGCATACTGAAAACTAGCTCAGCTCTTAGCTGTTGTCCTAGTGATGCAACCCTTTTATTGAATGGCTCTCCATAAAAATTTTGTACAGACATACACGAGCCCCAGAGGATGACTTGAGTGATCCTGTCAGAGGACTTCTCCTCTGGGGCCAATAGCAGATGAAAATTTTCACTTATCCTGTGAGACCTCTCAGCATCTGTTGGATGGATTGGCACAATATTTTACATTGAAGATTTCCAAACAATAAATCCTAATAACATTGGTTATCCCCTGACTATTCTTTAAGTGCCAACATGAGGCCGACAATTTTTTGTGACATATCTAATTACATAATATATATGTATAATTCATGCTCCCCTCAGGATGAACTAGATGACTTTTCATCTGGTGCCACCATCAGATCAAAACTTTAGTTTGTGTAGTGCTTTGATTTACAGCCTCCCAGAACTGCTAGCATGGCTGTAGACTCTTATGCTGTGTCTTACTTCGGATACTTCTATGTAGTACACTGTGTACTTCCTAGCATACTGCGCTAATTTCGGTATAAGGTAGTGTTATCCCAATTCGAGTACGGCAGTTGTACACCGTAAATGACACTGAAAAAATTATAAATTGAAATTAAAAATTAAAATGTTAACGCTTTTTCTTCTTCTTTGCTGAATTGCAACCTGGTGAAGCATTAGTGGCAACATTTGACAGCCAAAATATAAATATAAAACATACATACACTGTATAATTATATATATATTCCTATAATCAATGCAACCGCTTCAGATCCAACAGCTTCCTTTAGCCGCCATTTTCACAGTGCTGGTGATCCCTCCTCTTCTGCTAAGTAGCCAAAATGGCAACGACTGAGGGCGAGAAGTGTCCAGTATTCCACACTCCACACACACACCATCTGCATGCTCATTGTACTCTGCATTTTGCCATAATTGACTGTGTGACTGTCTTCCAACATTACTACATTATCACAATGTAGTTTCTAGGTAACAAGATCACTTTGTGCCTGGACCCCTCACGGTGTGAGATCAAATGCATTTTCACGCTAAGCGAATGAAACCACTGATTGAGAAAATCTTTACACGGAAAGAGAGTTACAAAGCAGTAGTTTGTCTTTTTAAGATTTTCCAATCAGCTATTTAGTCTCAGGGGCCACATGACATTCATTGTGATGGCATCACATCCCGTTGTTGAGTCTGTACGTGATCACATTCATTCCCTCTGCGTGGTTTAATTTGTCCTCCCACAGGAATGCTCTCTGTGATTGTTCCTGTGTGTTTTTTGCCACGGCTTCTCCGTCGTTTTGTCGAATTGTTTGGATTGAGGCCACTCTGAAGATGGGAGCATGATCTGGGGACGTCACCATGGCAACTGAGACCACATGTTCTCCTTTTGAAAAACAGAGTGTTTATTTCCTGTATTTGAACACATTACGAATACAATAACACATCATTTTCGAGCTTGCTGATGTTCAGCTGCGGTTTGACAGAGAAAATAAATCCCCTGATCGTTCTCTTTCTTTCTTTTTTTTCAGTGAACTCTTTAACCTGACATCACCAGAGTGGCCTGTTTTCCTTAAACATGTCGGGGTTGGATCCAGCCTGTCGAGTCTTCACCGTATCGTGTCCGTGATGTTTAATGCTTTTCAAGCCTCGAGAAGTTAGACAGGTTGAAGGAACTTAAGAGTCATTAACGCCTCATCTGCAGACATACACACCACCACCACCACCAGCACCACCACCCAACACACACATAAATACACCTCAAAGACCCTGTCAGACCAAGTCCCAGATTGAGCTCAACATGTCCTGACATAACTCTCCAACATGCCATCCTGTAAACTAGCCAGGGCACAGCATGAACTTGAGTTCAGTATCTTCACGCACACTTAAAACTAGCAAACAGGAAAACATATCTAATAATTTCCCAGAATCACAACGACAAAGAATGGAAGTTAAATATGACTCCATCGGCTTTATTCTTATTCACCACCTACCTCTTACTTAAACCCCAGCTAACATTGAAACTAACCATAGGTCCTCTACATGTCCTGGCATGTCCCCTGACACTGAGACAACCAGAAATAGACTTAACTTTCATATGGTGGTATGATCTGAAAGGTTTGTCGCCAAAATAAGACAGAAGGGTATATTTTTACTCAGTAGGGAGTCCCCATATACGGTTGTAGTAAAGGTCAGCCAGCTTGTTTGGTTGTTCTTTTTTATTATTTTTAGTTTCAAAGAAAAAGAAGTCAAGCCAAAGACCTAAATCAACAATGTGTGGTCTGTCCCTCAATACTTTCTGACCTCCCTGTCCTGTCAGGAATTTCTTAAATCAGCTGTGCACTGTAGTTTTTAGAGAACGTTACTCAAACAAGCAGATTAGTACACATTTGGTGTGCTAGTGTTTGCAGCAGAAGGACAGTAGACTTAAAATCAGTGTTCATACTGTCACCCAGTGCAACAGTGTGGTAACTTATATAGTTTTCGATAACATTTGAGGTCTATAGCAAAGAGGAATAAGCTGGATCAGACAGCAGTCTTTTGCAGTAAGTTGTTAACAGTGAGAAAAATACTAAAATCACCACATTTATCCTTTAAGTGTGAGTGTAAGGAATTATTAAAAGGTTAGAAGTGAGTGACAGATACTTTAGCTGTCATGGGATGTCTTTCCTTGACATTTCCAGGCAAAGCTCTCACAAACCTCCAAGGACACACCTCTTTCTCCACAGCACAACACTCCTTTGGGTAAACATGCTTACGTTGCAGGAGCATGCCGCAACTTCGAAGTTCCTTTTAAATCTTAATTCCGAATCACTGTATCTCCCTCTTATCACGCGTCTGTGCTGACGTCTGTGCTTTCACTTCCTTGATCCAAGTTAATGTTTGCCTGTCTCAGCTAGCTGCAGAAGGCAGAGAGGGGAATACCGCAATCAATAACTGGTATTCAGTGGTTTTCAGACATCATGCTGTGATATGCTGTGACAAGCAGCCGCTGGCTTATCAATGAGTCAAAAGGTTATGTCTAAACCAAAACCCAAGCGGCTTTAATTATATACTGTCACTAATTGTAGGTGTGGGGAGGTAAACTGTGGTGTAAGTGCATTATATGACTCCTTGGTATTTTACTATGGAGAGAGGGAGCATTGGGACTAAAATATTAGTAGCATTCAATCCACTTTCTTGACTAACGTGGCGTAAAATCCATCTTTAAAGTGGTAAAATATGTTTGGAGCAGTGAAATTATTCAGATCCTTGTAGACAGAGCATTTATTTAATGTTCAGTATTTTCATGGGAAAGTGTTTTGCATGCCTAATGCATGGACTTGACCTCCATGCCGGTAGCGGCACAGATACAGCATGGAAAATCCAACAAACCCGTGAGTCACGACGAGGTATCTTAACTTCTGGTCACGATGGCCCCTATTTCATGTTTGGAGTCTCTGTTGTGCTTATATCTCTGCAGATCTGAAGGAGAGAGAGCGCTACACTTTGGGTTTAACTCGTCTACACTTTCAGTCGTGCCCTGTGAAACTATAGCTTGTGTCATGAATAGCAGCTCGCTATGAAATGACAGCTTGCGTGGGCCCAGACTGGATTTGATGCCAAGCTGTTTGAGGCTGTTTAAAGTGTGAGTCATGTTGAGGGCTTTAGGTAGCACAGTCACTGACTCTCACTGACACATGTACACTCTTGCTTTCTCTCTCTCTCTCCATCTCTTTTTTCTATCTGTCGCTCTCTCATTTTTAGCTCTGCTGCGAGAGGGTGGATATCATTTCTTCAAGTTGAGACACAGTATACTGACAGGAGTCAATGATAAAAACCTGTGTGCGCGTCTGTGTGAGTTTCTTCTTATCTACCTGAACGATAAGGTTATCACACACTTTTCTGTTGGTGTTTGAAGTTATACTCCGTGTAATCCTGTTATGTGGAAGACAGATAGGCTTCCTGAGTACACAAAGGAGTGAAAAATGAACACAGAGACTCTGAATTAAGTTGATTTTGTTTTTCTGCACTATCTCCAGATCCTTTGATTCCAGTTTAATCTGAAGACAATATGTAAAAAGCTGGATGCAGACAGGTTTTTGTAAAAAAGGAATGGTTCAATAGAAATGAAATGAGCTTATTTCTTCTCTGTCATGAGTTAAAAGAGAACACTGACGTCACTTTCATGTTTATACAGTAAACACATAGCTGCAGCCAGTTAGCTTAGCTTAGCATAAATACTGGAAACACAGGAAATTAGCGTGGCTCTGTCTAAAGGCAACAAAATATGTGTACCAGCACATATTGTGTATTTTTATGCTTATTTCAGAGCCTCCGTTTTAATTTTCACTACCCTGTGTACTTTGTTATCCCATTTTAGTTGTAGTGGAAATTTGTGGAAACTCTGGAATTTCTGTGGCAGAGCTTGAAGAAAACTGTCAGATACTTCCTCTGTAAGCCTCCCTTCAACCAATCCGAATTAAACATTCACTTATAATATAATATGGCATTAATCTAGGCTGAGCTGCAGCACCCGGGATGCCACAGCCTGAGTCCTCACACAGCAGAGTAACATTCAGTATGTGTGAAGACTCTGTCCCAGATAAAGTGAGAAGAACATGTATGTAATATTCATCGAAATGTTACATATTTATATCGCACACAAACATGCTGCAGTCAGACGCTATGCAATGTGGCCTCCCAGGCTAAGCTGTCTCTGTGTGTGTGTGTGTGTGTGTGTGTGTGTGAGAGAGAGAGAGAGAGAGAGTGTATAATGATTCAGCCGTGCAGGTTTGAAACTTTGCCATTCCACCAGGATAAGTCAGTAAGTCACTGCACGAGAGCAGCAACGTGCCACATGCAATATGCCACATACACACCAGCCAGTCAGCATGTGTTCGCTCTCTCTTTCTCTCTCTCTCTCTCTGCACTGATCCACACACAACATGAAACATTTACGGAAATTATACAACTTTTAAATGGGGCTACATCTGTTTGAAGGGCGGAAAATAATTGGGCGGGAGATTGAAGAAGTCACACTATGTGGTGCCACATCCTGCCAGGAAAAAATGGAAATGTTCAATCTTGAGGGAATACTCCACCAAAAAATCTGTCTATGAGTATCAACAAGCCTCTTCGGCCATGCACGTGAAGCTCTGCGATGCTGAACTTCGGCGCATTGATGCTTTGAGCTAAATACCAGCATGCTAACAGGTATAAAGTTTGCAATATTCTCTTAGTTTAGCATGTTAGCATGCTTACATTTGGTGATTAGCACTCAACACAAAATACAGATGAGGCTCGTGAAAATGTCATAAAGTATGGAATCAAAATTTAGACCAGATGAGATGAAAAGTCGAGGAATGTGAATGTCTGTACCAAATTTCATAGAAAAACGGTTTGTTTCCATGTCCCTAAGCTCATTTTGAGATGTTTTTGTCGAGACACTGGATCTCCATTTTAGTCCATTGCGAATTCTAACAACAGTTTCTGTACAAACCTATCATAGACACCTCTCAAAGCTATGGGCTGTGCCTGTGTGTATTTAATCCTCAATAGATCAAACTGTGGGGCTGAGTGTTGCTTTAAGGGCACGTTCAGTGTCTAGATCTTACAAGAGGAATAAGGCCTTCATTATTACGCAATACCACGAGCTTAACATCCTTAAAAGGTGATCCAGGTCATCAGCAAATAAGTTATATGCAGCCAAGCAGGTGTATCTTACATCATGATCTTGCAGTTTGGAGCCCAGATGACTGCAATACGGTGAGGTTTGAATGTACAGTTAGTGCTGGGAGGATACTTATTACAGTATGTGTGACACCATGAGACTCACACACATGCTTTGTGGCTTATATCCGAAGGTTGAGAAATAGTTTGAAATTTACAAATGGATCACTTAGGCTGTCACCTCTTACCTGTGATTCGCAAACACACGAAGGTGTTGAAGGGAACATTTGGGAATCATCTTTCCAAACTGGATTTGACTGGTCTCGGCAGGCCCCTCACTATCTCAAATGTCAAAGCTATAAATACACACAGGCATACTATACTGGAGCTTATATTGTTAAACTCATAGATGTGTAAAGACTAGATGTGTGTGTGACTCCTCCCTTCTTGTCTTTTCAGAATACTCAGGAACTGAGGCACTTGGCGTGGAGAGCTTCATGTATGAGTGGAAAAAGGAACTGAATAATTTGTCCATCAATATTTACAGCTACAGACAAGTTTAATCCTTCCAACTTAAAGCTGGGTATTTTGTCTTGCCGAGCACAGAACATGAATAACTCAAGGAGAGCTATGAATGTGAAAAAGAATAATGGAATATAGCTGCAGAAAAAAAGAGCCATATAGGGCTTATTCTCAGGGCAGATTTGCTTGGAGGATCCAGCTGGTCTTAAACCTCAAAATGAATTAAGTAAATACAGAGAGAGTTAAACTGAATCAGAAGTAGGAAAAACTATATTACAGGAAAACGAGTGGAGGGGAGGGGGGGAAAGGGGTTCCTGAGGCATTCACTGTGCACGTTGCTCCATTTTTGCGAACAAGTCAAGGCCAAGCCACAGCACACAGAGCAACAGTCCAGCGGTAAGAGAGGCTGACAGCTTCCTGTTTGAATTAAGCGAGCGAGCGAGAGAGAGAGAGAGAGAGAGAGAGAGAGAGCATCATGGAAAGTTTGTGGGTTTGTCAGATGAGTCTCTTCCTGCTGACCGAGGATCAAAGTGGGAAGGGCGTAGAGAGTTTCTCCAACTTGTTTTTCTGAAAGGTGATTACCCCGTCTGAGCCACACCCATATACTCACAGTGACATCACTTGTTTTAGAGACAAACATTTCCATTTAACGTGCCATCTTTGCATTCTTGGAGTGACAATCCACACGTTGTTCTGAGTGTTTTTTTTTATTTTTTTATCACCAGACAGCTGCTCAAACAAGAATACGCTATTCCAGTGAGGACATAGTAATGTTTACTTAAGTAAAGGTAGCAACACCAACATGTAAAAATTTCTGATTCATGTAAAGTCATTGCATTTTATAAGTAGTGTATTATCAAGGAAATTTAGTCAAAGTAAGGCTAAGTAACTTTTGCTGAACTGCAACCACTGTGGTCACAAATGACAGTTATGGGATACTAGTAAATGCTCAAACATTGTGTAACAGTAGCACGGCTACAGAGGGGTCATAAAGTCCTGACTCAGTAATGTAACTCATACCACAACATCTGCTTAAAGGACCAGTGTGTGTTCTGGGATACTGTACTGAAACATGGTGGACTCCATGGAAGAGGACCCACAGATATTAAGATAGTAGATATTAAAGTCTTGTTTGTAAGGTAACAATTTTCAAGCAAGTATACACTAATGAAAACGTAGTTGTGCATATTATATTCCATTTCTGCCTTATTTTGTAAATAGGGCCCCCTAAATCTTAAGCTACACACCGGACCTTTAAAGTTTGTCAGTGATAGCTAAAATTAGCCATAATTAAGCCACTGGTCATATCAAATAGAGTCATAATTATAAAGTAAATTGTCTCAGTTATGCAGCAATATCTTCCTAAAGTTTGCTTATATTATCGAAGATTAGCCACCACAAGCTATGGGTCATTAGCCTAGAAGTACAGTCATGAAGTCTTAATTCATTCATGCACTTTGTACTGCAACATCTCCCTAAAGTTTGCTAAAATTAGCGAACACTAGCCACCACAATTTACTGATTCAGTAATGCGCTTCATACTACAACATTTTCCTAATGTTTGCTAACTTTATCTAACATTAGCCACCATCATACCAGACCAGTATGACTGCAGCATCAAAATCCTACAGTAGACTTAACCAAGGGTGCATTTTATTCCTTATAATTGCAACTTCTCATTTGTAAAAAGAAATGTATTATGTCTGTCGAGTTAAGTTAATGTTGCTCTAAGTATTAAAAGAAAAAGTGTCTGAGTAATTTTGTGAATTTCCCCATTATGTAATCATTATTATGGATCTTTAATGTTTAACCCGTAAGCAGCATTTAATGATTAACCTGTAAACAGCATTTTAATATTGCAGCTGTAGTGCACCACATTTTAGAAAATCATACTACAGTAGTTTTCAGATCAATGCAGTGGAGTAAAAAACTGAATATTTTTCAGCAGAAATATACTGGAGCACATGTATAAAGTTGAATAATATAGAAATACTCAAGTGAAGCACAAACACCTCCAAACTGTACTTAACCAATTGTGTAAATGCTCTTTTTCAACCTGATGGTTTAGGTATAATCAGGTCTCAGGTTTTAGTACAGTGGATATAAACATGCTAGGTCAAGTGGTGAGAAGAAATACCAATTATTTTACTGTGCAAAGGGACACGCTGCACTGACACTGGATCTGCAGTTAAATGATAAGCCTCACCCAGCCCAAAGAGACAGATAATTATCTGTGAATGTTAAGGGAATGTTAGTCAGCGCGTGTGTGTTTATGCGTGTGCTGGGAATGTCAGGGGCGTTGTTTTGTCTGGTGTCTGGATGAATACAGCCTATGTTGGTTTAGGTTTTCTATGACCCGCAGATGTTGGTGTCTTTGCTGCTGCGTGTATCCCTTTGTACCCTCATGTACGTCCAAGAATGTACATATACACAGCGTGTATGTGTGTTCACCACCGTGAAATAAGAACATGTTTGGAAAACTCTGCCCACGCTAGCAAAGCAGCCAAGGTCTCTCTCTTAGTTGCCCGACCTGACATTCTTTCCTGCAGTTCACGTGTGGTTTCAAGATAAAAGCCTCCATTCATTAGTCTGACTGAGGGCCCAACATAACGACAGGATACCCCACCCTTGTCTGGCAACAACCAGGACCATATTTTACCCAGTACTGGTGGCCCTCGTATTAAAAACAACCAGGAGTACAGGACATTTTCTGCAGTGGGTGTGTTTCAGGTGCACCATGTCCACAATACTTCTTATACTTTCACTATATACGAATGAAGGTTCGGGGTTTTCCAGGTTTAATTACTTGTTGCAAGCTCGCTTTGTTGTTGCAAGTACTTTCTTTCTCTTTCACTTTTATCCCATTTGACTTTTATCTCTCCCCTGCTGACAACTGTGCCTGTCCACAGTTGTGTGTGTGTGCTATAGATGTGTACTGTTGTGTGCTTGCTTGCTTGCAAATCTCCTCCTTGCTCGACTGCTGCACTCCCAGGAGGAAAATCCTGCAGGGGTAATGGGGACAGAAGCTGGCTTCCTTGAGCTGCTTCTACTGTGTGGTGTTTGTGAATCATTGCCACACACCGGTGCCAACTTGTGTCACCTGAACATATTCTAGTTAAAGTGATATTTCACGGAAAATCTTCTGCTCTTTTGAGAATCAAGCACTTGTTGTTTCATCCTCTATCTGCAGCCGAATAAATTTCTCTGCTGTCCTTCACTTTCTCAAACATTTTGTTTTTTTTCCTGGGAAACAAAACAAGACAGGAATGTTAATAAATGTTGCTTCCAGGTTACACACATTGGGAGCAGCAACCATACCCTTATTCTCACACACACACACACACACACACACACACACACACACACACACACCACTTGATCTTTGCCCAATGGACGTACTCCTGGTTTTGTCTTTATTTGACATTTTAAAGGAATGGCTGGATCTCGAGTGCCTCAATAAAAAAGTTCCTTCCTCTATAAAGAATACAGGCTACTAATGAGTTTCACAGATTTGTGCATAGGATAACAATCAAAATAATTGTGCGATTATTGTGCAATTGTGCGATTATTGTGCAATAACCTACGCAGATAAGTGAATTATGCTTGAGGAGCGATTCAGAAGTTATTTTTCACTGTGAAACTTCCCTTCCGTAGATTTTGGTTTGCATTTTTCTCATATTAATTTGCAAAACACAATAATGAAAACACAGCATCTGAAAGTCCAACTTCTGTACAGTCTTGTGCAATGATGGTTGACTTAGTGGCTTTGTGACATGACATGCCAACAAATCCAGCAGCTTTACTGTCCGCTGGGAAAAATGTTAGGTTAACTCCTTTGCCTACAATTTGAAAACAAAAATATTAAGTATACAAAACACCTTTCTGATATTCTAAAGTAAATACAGATGATCCAAGAACAAGAGAGACAAAAAAACATTTTCAAACATGACCTGAATCTTTAAAGTCCCAATCTAGCCATTGCTCCAAAGGTCACATATGGCAGACTTGCTTAAACATTACAGTGTAATGGGTCAGTGATATTTCGCCTGAAGATATTTCACTCCACTGCTGTGAATACTGGAAGAGTTATGTTGGAGTTATGTGAAAAATCACAGCTTACGTGTGAGGTTAAACAGGTATGATTTGTGGAAAATGAAATTATCATCTACCGCCAATGTAACACACCGTGGTGTGTGTGTTAGTTTACATCAGTAAAATGTCCAGGTCTTCTGTAACACACCGAAACTCAGCAGTATTTCATTAAATAGCGAGGAGGTGCGTAACTGTGGGGTGAAACCGTGACTGTGAATGTGTTGTGGAGAGGTGGAGGTTTACACAAGTGTGAACATGTATGGACTTGCCTATTCATGAGAAGACCTTTATTTAACATGACCAGGAAATGAGTCAGGTTTTATGGAAGTGGTTATCAAGAGTGATCGGAAGCCAAATGTCACCATTCTTTTAGAGAAAAACCTGGTGGGTGAAACATTTGAACCATGACAACGTATAAACCATTTCAATTTTACATTCCTCTTCCTATATTAAAGAACTATGTGCATTCTTTTATATCATGTAACTGCACTGCAACCTGTTCGAAATAAACATGCAATTTTAAATAAAAATAATGTCCATTTCATTATAATTAAATAACCTTACACAAACATGAATTTATAACTCCTAATTGTACATTATTTCCCATATTTTCCTGTGTAAACAGGACACAAATAAACTCTGAGTGTGTCAAATAGCAGTCAAAATTCACACTGTTGGTTGAACGCGCAGATAAATGACAGCAGGTCAGTACTGGAGAACATTCGAGTTGGTGGCGTCATTAAAACACCATCACACTGATGTTTGTCGTGTGTGCATTTTGGGCACACGTGTGCGTGTAGACACACATCCACATTTTCTTTACACCTTTAGGTCAGTGGTTAAACCAATCAACGTGGTTCTGGTCTGTTTGATTGCATCATGATTGGAGCACTCAGCGGGTCATCGTTGGCTGTGTCTGCAACAAACAAAGCACAGCAGCCTGTACTTTTCCACTGATTTTAATGAGCACGTAGGGACCGGCCTCTGAAAAGACAGCAGATTTCACTGCTTCCTGGCACCGTGTGGCCTCCTCTGTGTTCAACAGGGTCACACAAGATGTGCTTTTTCAGTCGACCAAGACTCTTCCTGTTTCATATTTAAAATAAACAACCACAGATCTGTTCACCTGCACACACACAGAGAAATAAAGCAAAAACTAAGGTGATATACCAAACCGAGGTAAATGGCCTTTGCTTTCTCTTGCTGTCTCTGTCTTGCACACACACCTGTTCTCTAACCATCCACCGTGCCCTGACTTGAAAATAAGTAGCAATAAAATCAAGACTTTGAACATGCAGCACCACATCATATTTACAGGACAGCAGTGAAAACGGTATAGGCTACCTTGGATTTTGAATTAGTGAAGTCTACTTTGAGTTTATACCCACTGGCTCTGAAGTGGAGAACCCAGACTGCTGAAGCATTTTATTAACTCGGTGGTTCTCAAACTTTTGCTGGCTCCAGAAACCGGAAAATAAAAGTTAACACACTCCACATCACAATTTGTATCGAATTATTAACAATAACAGGGTAGCAACAAATAAAAATGGGATTTAAGATGGATTTAAGTGAAACAAAATTCAGCATTAAACTCTTTTTTTTGTTTATTTTCCCTACATAAATCACATTAATTCACCTCCTGGTCAATAATGTACCCTCCTACAGTGGCTCTATATCCCCGCCCCACAGTTTGAGAACAACTGCATTAGCTAAACAGTGTGCTGTGTTTCTATTTTTATGTATTTTGGGGGGTTTGGGGCCTTTATTAGATACAACAGGAGACAATAGAAAGCTGAGATGAAATGGGTGAGAGAACCAATCATGGGGGGGTGATATGAAACAAAGGGTCCTGAAATGTTTTTCTGCATGGAGAGTGAAGAGGATGAAGGCTACAAGTGAGATGCATACAGCTCAAAACCTGTCCTTACCTTGAAGGGTATTCAAACTGACTTTTTTCTTTTAAATGAATGTCGTGGCTAGTTTATCTTTTTAAGCACATTTTATACACACAAGATATAAACCTAAAATGTAAACAGATAAATTAATACTGTAGTAAAAGTAGTAAAAGAAGTGCAAGGTGGATCACAACATCTAATGTTGAATTGAAGGGAAGTCAAAGTTTAAGGAAATCTTATATATTCTGGAAGTTGTAGTAACTAAATGCTGCTTCTCCGTGTTTAGTTTGTACTTTGGAAACACTAGCAAACGTTCTGTTGTTCCTAAACCATTGAGAGATTGAACTTTTGGATATAGCAGACTAAATGTTTTTGTACTATAGGCTAAAGTATCATAGTTTTAGCTGCTCCTCCAACTTTTTTTAGCCAAGCGCATGAGAGTTTTCTTTGTTGTCGTTTGCTTTTGTTTCCTTTTCTTTCTTTCTTTTTTTTTCTCCTTCCCCCCCCCTCGTATTTCCGACAGCCTGTGAACGCAGCGCAGTCTCATGCTGTGTAGCACTGTTTATTTTCAGAGCGGTGACGTGAACGCTGCACTCCTCCTATATGTGGCTCGTCAGACGGGGGCGGCCTTCTGATTGGTCGGCCGTTGTTGCTGTAGCAGCTTGTGTCGAGGCTGCGGGGAGGGAGGGGGCGCTATATAAACCCGTTCCCCCAGTCGGAGAGCCTCACTCTGGAGGAAGAAAGTGAAGCGGGTGGGCCGGTCGACGTGGCATCAAGGGACCCCCCATCCCCAAATACACCCCCTGTATTTACCAATAACAGGCGTCTGTTTCCCAGCACTGAACCGTCCTGGCACACGGAAAAAAAACTCCCTCTACCTCGACAAATAAATGCCAAGAGAAACGACACAAGCGCAAACAGATAAGGATCGTTGGCCAGAAGTGGAGACGAACCCGTACTGAAAAAAACAACAAACGCGCGCGGACAGCCGTTGCCTTTCTCAATGCATACCCTTTGTGCCCGGGGAACGATGAAACCAGAGATCAACGCCGCCGTCGGATTTCTGTCGAGATTTCTGAGGGTAAAAGGACACGTAAACGATCGACAGGTCCAAACATTCAGCCAAAGCTTACAGGACATTTTGGCAGGTAAGAAAAAAAAAAAAAAAACTCAAAAATATCCACTTCACCTCACAAAACACCATTTTGAAATACCTTATCGCGTAAAGTACGGTTTAATGTGCTAAAGGTTGGGTTTTGTTGTAGCTTTAAGTGCTAATCTTCGGTTTGTAACGAGTCAGAAGAAGCCTTTCTTTGTTCTCTCTAACTATCGCTATCAGCGATACTACCGCGCACCACTGTTTGCGCACGTCGGAGCGAGAGAAAAAAAAACCGTCAAAGTATAAACAGTGGGAACTCTATACGACGATTAATCGACGATTTAATGGATAAAATCAAAAAAAAATTTAAACAAAATGGGGTGGTGAGAGTAGTTACTTTTGTTTGGAAGAAGGGGGTGGTGGAAAGAGACGCTTGGCTCAAACAAGGAAGTGAGCCTCGGTCGATAAAGCTCAGAGAGATCTGAGCAAAGCAGCCCCCAGTGAGCTCAATTACGTAATGCATTGGTCGAAACGGGTTAATAATGAAAACACGTCCAATTTTTGTGAGCTTACTGGCGCCAAAAAGCAAATATATGTATTTATTTTTTACCCAAAACCTCAGTTTGGACACACAATTTAAGACTTTAATGCGTTTCAATTGTGAGAACCATTTTACACACACGGTTATATTCTTTTTTTTTAAACGATTTATAACATGTTTAATCACATCTCCCATTCATTTAAATGGCGTAAACAAAACACAATCACTAATTGCACTCAGTGGAAAATTTCTCCACAGCATGTTTTAGTTTAACCTTACAGGCTTAACTCGAGCATTACTGAGTATTATGCATGTTTTTTTTGTTTTTTTTCAAGAACAGGATTGTGTCTCATTTCCTGCTGTAAACACATTCCAGTCTCAGGGCTCTAAAGCTGCCATACATCTGCCTCACTCCATCTCCTGAGCACATACAGCAGCAGATGACCTACATTTCCCACATAAGGAGCTCACTTATGCAAAAGCCCGTCTTACTTTGCAGGCTGTTTGGTTTTAACGCAAAATGTAGGCTAGCCCACGGCAAAACAAAGGAGCTGTCTAGAAACTGCACAATGAATTATGTTTTTGTTGAGCCAGATTTCTTTGAAAAATGTCTGCGAGGGCTCCGGTCGATGACGGTGTTTGTAAACAGACAAAAGTTGAAGTTGAATGGAGTCGGCCGTGAGGCCCCTCTGTTGGGGGAAGGGATGTTTTGGTGGGTGCATATAGGGGGACATTAAAGACTCGAGGCAGCGCAACGTAATCATGGAGGAAATGGAGGGGGAAGTCCACAGAAACAAAGCAAACCCACCCTATAGTTAGTGCACGTAAACATTTATTATATCAAAGTGACAAATTAAGAGGTATGATCTCTCGTGGAAGATTCACTGTCTGCTGTTGTTAAAAATACTATAAAACTGCTTTATAATCTAATAAAAATAATTCATTTTGAGCACGAGGCAAATGTGTGGAAACAAAAGTGAGTGTGTGGTACTACCCCATGGGGCTCGCTGCTACTAAACTAGGCCAGCCAGAGCTCTTTTGTGCTTGGAAAACATCACAATCACTCACTATTGTGTCTGCGAGCTGAAAAGCAGCGCGCCTCACTCCCCTTGTTTGTGCTGAGCGAGGGGGGGGAAGTGGAGAAATTAGTCCCAATGACCAGATTAAAACCACGATAGTTGTGTAATTGTAGCTAGCAGTGCTTCGATTGTTCCGGTTTATCAGCAGCGTGATTTGATGTCACAGAAAATGACTTCAGGCGGAAAAGGTGGTCGGTTTCATTGAGTAAACAACCGAGTTCTGTTCAACTCTTTATGTAAAGCGGACTCCCGTCTGCTTACTTTTCCGCTTGCCGTTTCCTCCCATGTGCCCTCATTTTTAAGAATAGGCCCTGTCGAGCTTATCCTTTCCCAGCTGCTCTGGGGTTTGTCGGTAGCTGCCTTTGTGGCTCAGTCCGACGCTGAAAGATCATCCAGCCCCTTGTGCTCTTTGGCGAGTGCCAGCCCCTCCATTAACTCAACAGTGTACAGCCTTCTGTGATAAGACATGGTGGGAGGAGGAAGGGAAGGGGGTTGTTATTATCCCGTGGATGCATACAGGTGGCCTCCGGGCCCAAAGCCTGAAAGCTGGCCTACTTCACTTGTTTTTTTTTAATGGCCACAATGAAATTAGCATCAATGGCAATTCAATATGGACGTGGTATGTTGGAATAAACGGTTGGCTGTAAAACTTTAAAACTATGCAGCATTCATAGAAAAAAATGAAGCCTTTTATGGAGTCCAAAAGAAAAGAATGAGCCACATTTTACATCCTGATACGCCCAAAAATCAGGCAGTCAACAGTCTTTTTTTCCTCTCATCATCTTGACCACTAAGATGCCTGAGGCGTTCAGCGAGCGGCGTCACTCTGAATCACCAGTTTCACTGCTCTTTGAAAACTTCCACACTGACCAGGCAGAGAAAGAGAAAAAAAGAGAAAAATAGGACCCTCTCCCTTTAAGAGGTGGAGTCTGACGTCCCAGATGGCTGACTGGGGCTTCGACACTTTTGATGTTTTTTTGTTCAGCCAGTCACGGTAGACTTTGTGACACTGTTGACGGCCAGGGGAGGGATTGTGCAATTCAATGGTCCCTTCTTTTGTCACGTAGGGCAGAGGTGCCGCTGGCCGCCTGTTTATGGCCTGCTTATCAGGCCTGTAACAGGTGGTGATGTTTTTCTTTCCTTTCTTGTCCTTCTGCACACACAGCACCCTGTACTTTAAGTACACAATGGTGATTCTTATCTATTTAAATAAGATATAGGCTAAATCTAACATTTATAAAACACCATTTTATTACCAAAGTTACATAAGAAGGATGCGTTTACACAGTGACAACTAAAAGTGTTTGCTCTGCACATTTTTCTTCATTATGTATTTGATTTATTTCACGTCAGATCTTTTTATAACCACTCAAGTTGCCTCCTGGCAAAAAGTAGCACATGGGATTAAAATCTACTCCTCTTAATCATTAAGCTTTATTCTTGTTTAACATTCAGAGACAACCCAAATGTAAACCCAGTCAAACAGCTGACTTTAATGTTTTATTTTATGGTTAAATTGATCTTAACCGTTAGACAGATTTTTATTCATTTATTTTGAATATAATAAATAAGGATCTGTCATGCATTAGATCTTTTAAACACAAGGGTTTTTTTATATCCTGTTATATGATGTTCATATCTTCACATAAACAGTTTTGACAGCCATAACATGTTTATTATCTATCACAAAGCACAGTCTGTCTACTTGCTGTTTCAACCTTTGATCAGCTGTCTGTAGTCCAGTGTTTCTCCAGTGCTGCTCAGCACGTAATACCACTTTTATTTGTACAGCTCCTCTGATAGTGATCACTCCAAAGCTAAACTTGCTCTCCATCCTCTCCTTTCTGTCTCTACAGAGCAATATAAGCACCACTGGTTCCCAGACAGGCCCTGCAAGGGTTCAGGTTACCGCTGCATCCGTATCAACCACAAGATGGACCCACTGGTGGGGCAGGCGGGCCAGCGCATCGGCCTGACCATCCAGCAACTCTACCTGCTGCTGCCCAGTGAGCTCACACTGTGGGTGGACCCCTTCGAAGTGTCCTACCGCATCGGCGAGGACGGCTCCATCTGCGTCCTGTACGAGTCTCAGCCCTGCCCCCCAGGAATGCCGGCAATGGCCGCCGCCGGCTCCCCCTCAGGAAACAGCGGGCCGATGGGCCCCATGGTGGACAGTCACATCAGCTGCAAGGAGGAACTGATGGTGCTGGGCAGAACCAGTCCCTCCAAAGCCTACAACATGATGACTGTGTCCAGTTAAAGGGGCACACTGTCACACCCCCCCCTCCCGGCCTACTTTTGTTCAGGGTCACGCCGTGGCTGGCCATATCATATGACCAGATCAGGGTGAGCCTTTTTTAAAGCTAAGAATATGAAATGAAATAGTGAAAGAAGAAAAAAGCAAAAGAAAAAAAAAAGCAGAGGATGTGGCCTATCGTCCAGGTGATGGAAACCTTGTAGGTTTGATATTTTTTACCCTCTCTCCCCATTCTCATCTGTTCTGTTGTGTCATTGGATCAGCTGGGCACTCCGTTTTCTAGGAGAGGCTTTGTGGAAATGGAACTGTTGGGGCAGCTAAACCAACTAACCAGGAACCCCCATGGAGACTGGCTCCTTCTACCCCCCCCCTCCTCGACTGTAAACAACATGGTGATCAGCTCCATCTCTGAATGGGCTGTCATTGACTTTGCACTTTTCTTACTCGTGGTTACTATGGGTACATGTTAACACGCCACCGCAAAACACCAAAACCTAAATTGTAAGGAGTTTTTACCAGGAATTGTCCCTCGAATTTTAAAATCCAGAGGTCATTCAATTTGCTGTTTTGCATTTTGTTTTTGTTTCCTGGGAGGGGAGGGGAGGTTTTAGAACGAGCCTTTCACAAATCCAAGCTCAAGGTAAAGAAACCCCCAATGAGAGCATCTCTATTTTCTATAAAAACAACCCTTTTTGGACCACAGGGAATTTTCTTTATCTTGTAGCTGGAATAAAACAAAAAATAAGGCTTTCCATCTTTAACTTCTCCCTCCCCTCTTTCTGTCATCAACACCGAGCTTCAGAAAACCCCTCATCTCAACCGTCTCTCGGCCTGCATGTAAGTGCAAGTGGAATGTGTTGTGACACCTGTTACCTATGGATACCAGTGTGTCCTGTTGCACTGTCGCCCTCCCATCACCCATGTATGTGTAGCTTTCTGGGGGAGGGCAGGAGGAATATCCGTCTCCAACCTCTCCCCTTTTTTAGTTAATGAATGTTGTTGAAATTCACAATCAAGTTCCTGTGTTGTTGTTGTTGTTTTTGCCCCCTTTTACCTTCCACCACTTTGTCATCTCCTGCATCACCAAAATTCAAAGTGTAGCATAAAGGGGGGGCGTATTTTACCCAAATCTTTGGTCATGCGGCCCTGTTAGAATTGACATTGAATGCACTTTGACGTTAGATTGTGTGGGATGTGTACTTTTTTTTTTTTTTTTTAAAGAGAAAATCGCCTGCATTCCATCCATTCGAATGTCATCTCTTTTCACACCGTTTTTATTGCCCTCCTCGTTTTTTAGCCGTTTGTTCATACTGTAGCTCCACGTTGGGATAGACTTTAACGTCTATTGGATCGGGAGTGTGCAACTCTGGATTTAAAACCCTTTTTTTTTACACTGTATTTGTGAACATTTCAGAGCTGTTGATTTTTAGGCGGAGAGTATTTTTTTTTTTTTTTGGTGGTATGTTAGAAACATTCTGTCATCCGTTCATATGGCACTGTTCGCTCTGGCAGGATGCAGAGCTAAGCTGTTTCCCCCTCAGACACACACAGATGGTGATTTGTGTTGCTGATAGAGAAAGAAAGTTAGTCTGAAAGGTCTGGACTAAGTGATGACTGTGTGAGACTTTGGCCAAAGGGAGGTCTGGAGCACCGACTGTTCAGAGATTAATTTTTAACTTGATTTTTAAAAAAACAACACCAGGCCTTGTCAGCCTTCTATTTTCATTTACATTAGCTATTTCAAAGGTCTTTTCAAAGGGAGAGACTTATCCTTATGTGTGCATTGGAGGTGCATTGCCTTACGGAGACCTCATTGTCATGAATTATGAGCCATTCGTGATTTTTAAACTAAAATCAGGCTTATGTGAGCCAGCCTGGTTCAATGTGCTGCCTGGACCCTCACTGGAGGTGTCCCCTTTCCAGCCTGGCAGCTTCAAATCCCCCCTCACCTCACCCCTCCAGGTGTTCTTGTTGTTGGGAGTGGGGGGGGGGAGGTTTAGAGTGCCTCAAATGCCACATATCACCCCTCAGCTCAGACCTCCTGTTCAGCCAAAAGCAAGCCAGCATGCTGCTAGCTGACCCCCTGTGGATGCAGGTAGACTTAATGTGACACATATCATCGTCCATCACCGTAGGGAGCTGGGTAAGGAAGGCAGGGACCGGGGGAGCTGGTGTGAGAGAGGTCGGGGGGCCAGGGCCGGACTCTTTTTGTCCAGGGCAGCTAAAATCCCTCCAGCCCCCCTCCTCTGGACTTTATTAAACATCCCCCACCCTGACCAGAAGCCCTCAACCCTCCCTCAGCAGTGATGGATAAAAAAAACAAAAACAAACCAGCACACGCAGCTTGGCCTGCTCAAGCTGCACTAGGGGGGCTAGTGAGAGACGAGGAAACATGGATCAAAGATGAAGAATTGAGGGTACTAGGCCATTGTTTTCTGTTTTCATCTCACTGGATTGCGCTGCACTTGATTACTGAGTTTGAGTAGCGACTTTGTTTACATACATATGAAAGGATGTGATGGCTGTCTGACGTACCCCCACTTCACTCCTGGTTCTGGTGCCGAGAGGCGGAACAGACGCAGGGACGGCTTTCGAGCGTCGCTCGAGCCTTAGCCGCTGTCCAAATCTGTCACGGCAGGCCTGGTTTTCGCCGCTCCTCACCAGACCAATGGGTGTTTAAGCTCCCCTAAGCCTGAGAGGATCATGGGTAATAGAGCTATAGCCTTTGACGCACTGCAACCCCCTAACCCCCCTTCCCTGCTCTCTGCTGATACTCCCTTCAGCAATCTGTGAAAAGCAGTGATTCCATGTTGGCCAGATGGAGAGGAGCTCGCTGGGATGGGAGCCCAGAGCTTTGGTTTCCATGGTGGACACCAGTTTTTAAATCGCGCTGCTCCATTATAGCTTTTTTTTTTTTTTTTTTTTTTTTTTTTTAAACGTCATGTGACAAGATGTTTGGTCTATATTTCGGACGCGAGATAATCGTCTCGTCTCACTTTTCTCTATATGTACTTAAATGGTCACACTGGTAGATTTTCTCATCTTTCCACGCTGCCATCCACATTTTCTCCTCTTCACCCTCTTTTTTTTTTTTTTTTAAGGAGGATTTTTTTTTTAAAGTCTGGTGATCTAACCCACTTTTAACAGACCTTGTTTTAAATTTAAAAAAAGAAAAAAATTAAATCCCCCTTCAACACCTTCTCAACTCTGCTACCACCACCCGAAATGGTTTAAGTCCTCAGTAATGTTGATTCTATAAATGGCATCCATTCAGCTTGTGCGCACATAGGTTACAGAAATGTCGTGAGAGTGCTTTGAGTAGTCAAGAGGTAAAATAGCACATAAAATGCACTAAATATGTCAAGTTGAAGTTGTGTGACATTTTTTTTTTTTTTTTTTTTTTTTTTAAATGAGACGCGAGGAGTCTCTCCTGGAATGTATTGCCAAACTCAGGCCTCGGACATTCAATAAATACCCTTGTGGAAAAGTTGTGCATGTTAAGACATGAAGCAGGAAGGGAACAGCAGTTTCGTTGTTGTTTATCGTTAAAAAAAATTGTCATTTTGATTAGTTGAATTATTGCCACTTTCACATTTGAGGTGTTTTACATATTGTAGAATGTATTGTAACTGTACAACAAATGGTAGAGTTCATAACATTACACATGGGAAGTGCCAATAATTGCTATCCTGAGGTGTTTTTAGATGTATTCCTTTTTTGTATTTCATCTTTTAACATGGATAACGCTTTTTCGTAAGTGAAGCCATTTGTGATGGGAGTGTTGGCAAGGACCAAAGTTGTTTTGGTAAAAAATATTAGTTTCCATGATCTGTAAGTGTAGACGTATCCTTTTGTTTTTGTTTTGTTTTTTCTTCTTTTTCTTTTTTTTTTCTCTTTATTTTCTATTTACCTACAAAACCAGAAAATAGACAAAAAAATCTGAGCTTACCCAAGAAGAAAAGCTGTCTATCTTGTGATCTCATGTCAGTACATCTTTATCGTGTTCAGTTTCTTTTCCTTGGGTATGTTGTGATGAACTGCTGTAAATTTGTACAGTTCATGTAAATTGATTGTGCGGAAGTTGTACAGATTTCTATATTTTGGAAGAAAAGTTTTTTTTCTCTGTAATAAAAGATTTCCTATCTTGGCATCATATCCCCTGTGATTTGTCATTATTTACTCCGTATTCAGTCTACATTAGTTATTAAATTCACAAACAGTCTTACAGTTTACCTGAAGGAAGATCTTAGTTTGTAGCTTGTACATAAAGAGCTACAGAAATCTAAATGCTGATGTGGCTCTGCTGGGGCCCAGATTGGAATTTGACCTCCAAGTCTTAGAGAACTGACTGGGCCATCTGTGCCAAAAGGACTGGAGAGGAGATCAAGTCAGCAATTCTTTTGCCGCAATAACATTTGTCCCTCTCTTGGGACAGTATGCTGCACTTTGTGTATGAAGAGCTTTAAGGTCACACTTTTCTATAAGCGCATTATCTTACTACACAGCTGAAACTTGATAAAGAAACAGCGCCATAATATGTTTAAACCGTGAAGCACAGACATGCAAGTGCAGAAAACTGGCTTCACTGAGGGACTGGAGATCAGTAATATTGATGAAGCTCCATATTTTGGGAGGAAATGTGGAACATTTCATAAGCCCCCTTTTCGCTGCTTTTCCTTAAAAGGCCTGTTGCCTGCTCCGATCGACAAATCCAGTCACTGCCAGTCCCAAGTGCGCATGACGTTTTCGGATGTTTTTGGAATAAAATTCGGCGTTCCATTCTCCGTCCAAACGGAGCTTCCAGTGCTTCCGCCTCCTTAAACGATAAGATTTGACAGATGGTACCGTTAGCGAGGATTCTCTCAAAAACTCTGCTAACTCTGCCAGGGCATCGATATGCACAATACCGGCTGCACCCGAACCAGCTGACTCTGCAAAACCAAGAGTTTGGATTAAGACTGCAATCCTTTGCAGCACTCTGAATCCCCTAGGTTGCTTAGCAGCAGGCGGAAAAAGAAAAACATTTGGCTCGTTTTGACACACAGACAAAGGAGGGAACGAGAAGAGCTGGTTTAGCAGGAGCCGAGGGCGTTGGGGGGGAGCGGAGGGCACCGAGAGGGAAGGTGACTGAGCTTGTGGTTAAGTCGGGCTTTACCTCTCCAAACACTGGCTCGCAAGAGGCCTCAGCTGCTGGGGAGTGTGGGTATTGTAGTGTGTCAGTGTGGAACACAATGAAAGATTTCACCCAGGCCTCTTTTCGTACATACCAGAGCCAAGTTTTTGTGCTGCACACTCCTCCATCTTTTCCTGTTTGTTCTCTGGAAGCAGGTCAAGATTCCCAGGTTGTGTCTGACTATATGGCCCAGTGTGGTTTGTTTTTGTAGGAAAATATCAATGCATATAAAATAGACCAAAAAACACTAAGACAAATCGCAAGTGATCCAGATTTTGCAGGATTTTGCAATCCTCTTTGGACAGAGTTTTGCAATGACTCATTTCAGCAAGTTGTTTTGACACGTCTTTTTTCATCTCTGAAAAATAAGAAGTGGATTGCAATCTGTGTGCTCCAGCAGAAACAACCATTTTGATGTGATTTTTTTTTTTTTACCAAAACACATTTCCAAAAAGAAGCTCAGTTCATCCGAAAATATCCTTGGGGCAGGTCAAATTATGGAAATGAACTCTTCATTATAATTTTATGTAAATTCAGAGTTATAAGACATCAGCGTGCATGTCTTTTGATGTGACTAAATCAATCGCTATTCGCTCTGTTCAGATGGCATTGCAACACATGTCAGGAGATCATCAAATTGTCATCTAAGAATTGCATTAGAGTTTCAGCTTGGCACTGATGAAACGGCAGTGTAACATATTCTCTGCCCTCACCTCCCACTCACATAGCAACAGAGGTTACTCTGTACTCTGTAGAGATAGTTTGATTAGGTAGAAAGCTCTGGAAGGTGTGGCTGATTATCGTTAAGAGATAAGAGGAATACTTTTGAGATTTTTTTCATCCGATGCGATGATACTGTAAAGTTGTGTAATAATAAAGTCAGGCCACCTTCGTCTACAAAAGGTTATTGACCTTAGCATTGACTGAATTTCTTCCTTCTTCTTTATTTATGTCAGCTTTACTCTGAATCTGTGGCAACATTCATGTACACTGAATCTGAATGATGTGTACAAGCAATATGTTGCTGTCTGAGAACAAAGGCATGGTGAGTGACAGTGTGAGCTTGTGTGTCTGCTAACGGGGGGGGGGGCAGACATCTGGGACCCCGCTTTATTGCCAGCAGGATGACAGGGGTAGCCCTCCTGCAGAGTGAGTGTGTGTGTGTGTGTGTGTGTTTATGCTCCCCGGCTCAAAGGACAAAAGCTATGCCGCAGCTGCATAAGTCACACAGTGCTTTTTTTTTTTTTTTTTTTTCTCATTGAATGCGCCTCACACTGTGGGCTTTGTGTGTATTTTGGGGTACTTCACCACTTCTTAAAGTCAGGTGCAAGAGGGTTGGAGAGGGTTGCCTGGCATCCCCGGGACAAAGAAAGATTTTGCTGTTTTATCATCACCTTCTTTGTAAGTTTCTGGTACAGACTCTTATCAAATGCGTCAAACTGATGACCTGTACAACTGAAAACCACAGCTGTGCAGTGTTTTTCCACTGCTTCTTCACTTTATTAGTATCCTTCTGCTCGTTGAGAGTGTGCGCGTCATTCAGAAGCCAAGGACAAGTTGATTCCTATTTGAAACAGATCCCTGCTCTGCCTGTGAGGGTCTCCAGGGTATATAGGCTATACCAGCTATCTCCCCTCACTCCCTCAGGGCACTATTCATCCTCAGTGCTGACATCTGCTTTGCCCCTGCTGCACACGCCCTTCCCACCAGCATCTATACAGGGACAATGAACGAAATAGAAGACAGTGGGGACAAAGACTTCCAGCTTAGGCCGGCCACGTTATGCTGGGTGGACCGAATGAGGGAGGGGTCTTTAGGAGAGAGGTTACTTATAGTGTGACAGTTAAATAGTGGAAAGGCTGCTTTTGTGCTCATATAGTGACGTTACGGCCTTCTGGAAATCCTATCCTAGCTGTTATTTGTCTGTAAAGTAATTATGTTCTTGTATTTATTTCACTCTTAGAAACACCTGACACTGTTTTAAAATGTAAACTTATATGTCTATGTGGACATACAGTGTATTGGCTGTATAATGGCCTTGTATACCAGTACTTAGTTAGTTTAGTACCACATACTTTTACTGTATTATCTGTAAATGGTAGTTTCTGTTTATATTTTGTAGCACAAAAGAAGACACGTGTTTGTTAAGGTAATTGGTTGCCTGGTATTCTAACTAACTGTACAGTCCAAGGAAAGGAAAAGGTTTTCAACTGAGGTTAACTTTGGTGACTTGTGACACGCATTTTTGGCACTGTGGCATACTGTCTTGTCAGCACTGACCTTTGAGGAAACGGAGAACCAGAGAATCCAAAATAGAGGAAGTTAATGTAGCTTATTAGCCGCATTACAAAATGCTTCTCTGAATTCTGTTTTTATACATAATTTATGCAAAATATGTATTTTAATGTGTGTTTTAGAGCAGTAACCGCTTCTGGTTGGTGACACAACTGTAAGCGAAGCAGTCAGGTCTTCTACTTTCTTGTATGGGGAGTAAAGATACCTTTTTATGGCAACTGAGAAGGTAAGTCTAAAGTAAGAGCGCGTGATTTGATCTGTATCTCTTCACGGTCTATCTTCAGCACCTCTTTGCTTCCTCATGCAAAAATAGATTATCTCATTACTCACCCTTATCTCCCTCTCTAGTTATGTCTTCCTTTTTGCTCAGATTCTTCTCATATCACTTCTTCAACCCCCCTCCCTCCCTCCCTCCCCGCCTTCATACCCTCTCCACCACCTCGCCCTCCGTCTATCTTTATCCCTCCTTCTCCAAGTTGGCGGTGTCACCTGTCAGCTCACACTCCCACAAGCAGAGGAATTCATTCCAGAGTCTGGCACCAGGCCTTATTGGGGTAAGGTAAGGGGTCTCAGTGGGAATCATGTGACAGAGTGCGCCTTTGTATGCACGGCACCCTTGTGTTTTCATGGCTTAAATGTTTGTGTCTGACTGAGGAAGAAAGAAGAAGCAAATGAGAGGAAGAGAGTTGAGGGCAAAGCTTGAGGGTTCCTAAAGTATATGTTCTGTTCACTTTATGAATAGATAGTGTTAGGCGACTGATTGCTGGAGCACTCTCAAGTTTTTGAATTTAAGCTGAATCATTCGTATAAAAGATGAGCAACTGCTTTAGAAAATATTTGGTTCTTTGATACAAACTCAAATCTGTGTACATAAAAACTTACAAAGAGATGTCACTGCTGCTCCCAATGAGCATCCACAAGTTTAATATTTTAATGCATGCATCACTGATGGAGGGTAAAATTGCAACAAAAAAACGTTGTTTTTATGTTGCTACTGTGTTCTTGCCCATTGCAACTCATGTTCAAGGGAATCATAGTGTTTAAAGCTATCATACCATACCATACTGACATACCAAACTGACGGGAAAACATTGTTCCTCAGAAAAAGAGCTGAATTAATTTAAACTAACATCCATAAATTAAATATATAATATTGTTAAAGCAGTATTAATCTATTTTTTGGGGGTGCTTAGAGGCATCTCAAGTTAACATGTTAGCTAACAGTTGCCTTTTTACACATCCAGCACACACAGGGCAACATGAGCATTAATTTAGAGTCATGTCCAATATTGAGTTCAATATTAACTCTCCTTTTATCTCTGCTTTGGTCTCCACCAACCCCTCAGAGAAATATCTGGCTCATTAGCAGCTAAATGTGTTTACCAGCTAGCTGCTGACTCCGTGTGCTTGTTTGTGTTGTGGGCAGACAGCTTACTTATGATTGCTGGAGTTGGAAACAAGATTAAAGAGAGCGCTGCACTGGCCGTAAAACCAAAACAATTAGCTGAAAGATGCTAAACCACTCCATAGAAGAGATGGGCGATAATTCTCTAAATTATCTAAGAGGCTCCCAGATGAACATTGAGATTAAATCTCTCAAAGGGTAATTTACACCGTTAAAAAGTACATCTGGAACCGACCACCTTTTAAAGAAACAAATTGAAACTGTGTTTATGTTTTTAGAGTCTGTCCCACATTACGTCTCGAGCCAGCAGCAGTGATACCAACAAGCCATGCGTACTAATGATAAGCTAACAGGCTAACCACCGCTGATGTCTTCATCCGTTTGTATTCTTCCCCATATGGTTATCTGAAAATCCGTGGTCAGACATGGAGGCAACATATTCCTGTGGTCGGCCTCTCCCAACCAGAAGGCAACGGTCTCACCCACTCAGTGGGAGAGAAAGAGCAAAAAAACCCAGCCACCTAAATATAACCTAGCCTTGGGGCTTCAGCGAGAGGCCCTCTGCAGGAGGTCAGGCCACACACACGGAGGTGCGAGTGTGTAAACACACACACATACGTTCAAACACACACATGCATGAACAGATTTATTTAGTTTGTATAAAAATGACAGAGGTGTTCACAATGCTGTTCTCATATGTGTGGACAGTTCATTCAAACAAACACGTACTGAAGGTCACTTGCATCACCGGCTATTTCGTCTGAGAAAAATCCCCGAATGAAAGTCATTGGGACAGCAGCCATTTCACAACCACCAAAACACAAGGTTCACATCCTCAAATTCTTTCTGTTATTGACTTCGAGCTGCTGTTGCGTTACAGCGTGCACATCCATTTTTGAAGATTCTGTTGTAGACGATCAGCGCTAATCGCTTGAGAAATAATTTCACAACTCTGCAGCAGAAGCGACACAAAAACATGCTTCTCGTGCACCGGAAGCACGTGTTCATTTAAAGCCCACACTGCTTGTAAACACGGCGCATCGTGCAAAACCTCGAACCCACATGATCAACCTGCTGTGCCTGACTCGTTTCACTGTACGGTTGGTGGAGTTGTTGGCTCGGTTTCTGGTGGTTTGGTTTAGTTTTCTGAGAAACTGACAGGAAAAAGGCAAGAGAACACAGCACCTCAGCTGTTTCCTGTTTGTGTTGATGAGAATAAGTAATTTGCTAGCAAGAGGCAACACTGGAGAGATATAATGAGGAGATAAAGGATGATTTAGTGAAGAGAATTGGGACGGATGAGAACAGGAATTAAAGTGAATTAGAGATTAGGCGCAGAAATAATTTGGGAGATCAAGAAACTGAGGGGGGAAATGTGGAGCACAAGAGGCATAGTTTGAATGAGAACTGAGGGGAAATATACTGAGAGTGCAAGAAAGAAAACAGCTGACAGGAAGATATGTGCCTCTTCTTCTGCACCACTATGAACACAGCTGTGTGAAAACACACACGCACGCACTCGCGCGCGCACGCACACACATTCTCTATCAAACGGCTTCACAGTCGAGACGTAAGAGTCGGCAGCATCCACGTGTTAGCGCAAACACACAGGCGTAAAATGTACAGAACACACTGTGCCTGTGTGAAAAAAAGGGAACACAGCTTAATTACCTGCAGATCTCTGTAAGCATGCGTGCACGCATACTTCTGCAACCACACACACTTGGCCTTGCAGCTCCATCACGACGAGGAGATAATGAGTAAAAAACAAGTTTGAGATTATGAAGACGCAGAACTATAAGCATGTATTTCACACGCACTGATAACACGCTATCAATGATTTCATTTTCAGTGTTTGTTTTTACTGAATCACGAAGGAGCCACTTTCTTTACCAGCATGGGACTTAAAGTAGAAACACTTTCCAGAAATGATGACAGTAACAACTCAAATAATTTATTTATTGCAAACATGACGGAGTTGAACTGGTAAACACTGGGTATGTTTGTGTCTCCTGGTGATATTCTGACTCCTGTGGTGGTGAGATATGAACGATAAAAGCAGCGGCAAAAACATTTAACGTGCAAAAAAACAACCGTGACCTACATAAGACGGGCAGCTTAATGAGTAACTGTAGCAGACTAATTTCCCTGCGGCTCTAATATGTTACTCATTACTCATATAAGACATGAAAAGTAAACAAACTGGAATTAGACAAATAACAAAGGTTATGCGTGGTAACCCTAACTTTACTTTACTTTTCCTATAGACTTGATCACTTTTTCCAGCGTGGAGCAGAGCACTGAAGTTTGCATATGCTTTGTTAGCCAGTCAGGATGTTTCCTTTCCCGTTTTTTCCTGAGGTGTTTATCAAATATGATACTGATGCTGTCCCCTTTTTTGAAGCTAGCCTAACTGCTCCACTAACCTACAAACATTCAACATTTTTTCTCTTTTGTTGGTTTCCATAAAAGATGAAACGTGACCCGTAATCAGCCGAAGTGTCAATCTGATACATCCCGACATCTGACATCCTAGCCGCTGTGCTGACATTTTGCTGGTTTCTTTTGCCCTAAAATCAAACAGCGTTACCCCCCAAGGTGTAAGACATCTTAGGCTAAGACTTAACAGAGCTGATTTATGTACAGCGGGCCTGGACCTGCGTCTGCAGTTTCAACGCTGTGGGCTCTAGGATGAGCGAGTTTTAGCATAAGCTTTAAAGTTTTCTTTCCTTGATCTGTCCTCTCTAGGATCGCAAGGTACACAGTTGAAATATGACGTTCATGTTACACATAAATTCACCAGAAATGATTGGCCTTTTGAGCGTTTTGCTCAATGAAGTTGTGCTGCACATTTTTGCCGGGGTACATTGCCTTTTTGAGGGCCTCTGTGTTGGCCCTGCTGCTTTTTTGCCGGACAGGCCTCATTGAAATGAATGCTGAAAGAGTTTTTTCACGCAGGGCCAGAGCCACATATGCACTGTCAAATCCTCCCATAATTTATGAAAATAATCTTTTATCCTTGTTAAAATGAAGGGCTCAAATATTACTTGCGAGTAGTAGTAGCTTAAAATTGGATGGGTGATACCCCAGTGTCATGTTTCAGCTCTTCAGAGGGCATGATGAAAGAAGTCATAGATGAGAAATTACACTGAGCAATGAAAGCCAGTGGAACCCAGAAGTAGGGGGGGTTGGGACTGTGTGTCTAAAATTGCCTATGTGGAGAATAAAACTCTGGGTTATCTTACAGTTATATATGGGGCAGCATGGAGATGGATATAGACGGTGGGTTAATAGAGGGAAGGTTTAAGTGTGCCATGGGATGCAGATAGAAAGGAGGTGTATTTCATGTTGCTGTATACACTCCATTATCATCTCCTCATGCTCTTCAGCAGTGATTGTAAACCATTTTGCGGCGTTGCCAGTTCAGAGTTATAGAGCTTTTCCAGAGGTACCTGGAGACAGACCGAGCAGCTGGAGGCCATTGGCTGCAAATCAGAGTCTGAAAGAGAGAAAAAAGAAAGATAGTGTGGGAAAAAAGCTGGTAAAATGTAGACAGTAGAGAAGCCACAGGGATGGGCCTTTTCTCTTTATTCATTTTAACAGTTGGAAATATTACAGACACCCACTATTTTTACTGTGGCGAATCCATTATCCCTTATTGATTTCACTTATTAAAATTATATCACAGCGGTGGTAGATGCAGAGAAAGAGAAAAGGATTCATAACACTTGATATATCGAGCCGCAGCTCAATATTAGGAGGATTTCTGTAATATTTTGTACTGTTGTAATGTTACTTTCTCTGTCTTTCCCTAAAAAGAGAGCTATCGACAGTCACTAGAGGCCCGAGGAGAACACACACACACACACACACACACACACACACAGACAGACTCCACCACCCACATCGCAGCTGTTGGGTTGTGGTTGGAGGGGGGTACGATACGTGCCACAACCCCTCGCCTCGCCTGCATTCGGACCAGTTCTAGTAGGACTTAGAGCATTCTCAGCTGGAGCCGCGCCACACATTCCTGCGTTTTCCTGAGCTCTCCGTTGGCCTACGTGTGTCACGAGGGGGAAAAGAATGTACAGTACTCCCACACACACACACACACACACACTCACAAACTCCCACAAGTGCACAGAGGCAGAGGACGAAGCAGTCTCGCTGTTCCTTCCTCAGATTGTAAATAAAGACTTTCGAGGGGAGCACAGGGTAAAGACACACGTATGCGAGCTCCGCGCGTGCACGCACACCGGCGCGGGCACGGCCGCATCACATGCTGCTTTGAAACTTGAATTCTTCACACTCAGACATGAACTTCCATATGTCGACTCATGCACGCTTGTTTAATGTAAGTAACCACAGTTTACAGAGTGCTCCACTGGCCTATATCACAGTGAACACATGATTGAGAGTGTGTGGGTAGAGGGATTTTTAATAACACTCATAAGGGAAACATCTGCTACCCTCCATTGTCTCTCCTGCACTCTCCTCCTCACTCTATCCACTCTGTGAAATTGTTTCACTCCTTCTTTTACTCATCTTTTTCCCCTCTCTCCCAGCATGTCGCCTAGCTTTTGGCTCCTCGATGACTCTCCACCACAGCTGGGGTTGTTTTTGAACCGCCGAGTACATCAGCAACCGAAAACAACTGCGCCGCATTTCTGTGAAAAGCCACTCCACTCCCCGTAAAGAAGTGCTGACCTCTCCCAAAAAAAGGGTTTCTTTCTCTATCCCCGTTTCACTCTGTCCTTCCTTGCATAGTTCTGTTTCTAGCGTGGCGATTGGTACTGAAATGCACAATAGGCAAAGACAGCTGTGGTTCACATCCTGCCATAGCTCACTTTGCCAAAACACAGAAATCCAGGGTGCACCAAATGACCCGGAAAAGAGACACAACAGATTTTTGTCTAAGAGTTTTTTCTTAGAAATGTCAAATACAGGCCACTGTGACCATCTGAGAGGCCTGATGGAAGCAACAAGCAGCTAGATGCATGATGAGATGAAGTTATAATGGCATTTAAATTGGATTTTTTTCTATCTACTCTTATTTCTACCATGAAATAAATTCTTAAAAATGATCCACTGTGCACCTTAGTCCACATTTTGAGGGAGAATATGAAAGCTCCTCTTACAGTTCTTGTTTGTCTCCGTTTCCTTCTCGTCCTCCCCCCTCTATAAGGATAAAAATGGAAATGTTACACTCTGTATATCCACCATGTAAACTGCAGTGGTAATTCTGGAACATGAAAGCAGTCTTTGACTGTGGCTGCATACGCTTGGCCTACTTTTTGATTCCATTAAATTATTGGGTGGGTGGGAGGAAAGGCTGCACTGTCTTTTAAGTATTAGCAAACTGGGTGTCAGATGGTGTGTATGAGTGTGTATTGATGTGTGTTCGTGCGTGTGTCCATCTGTGTCTTTGTCAGCACAAATAAGAGGCAGGGATCTGCTGTTTATCTGTGCTTGATTACAGGACGAGTTAGCGTGGTTGTAACATCTTATTCATTTATCACCATATTAGCACATTTATGCTTCATTTGTAGTCCATCAAATCTGCACTTTCTCTCGACTCTAGACTCTATAGGATAAATGAATGACTGAATGAACAGAGGTGTAGCTGACAAAGACAAGACAAAAACCTTAAATCATAATGTAAACATGAGTTATTTGAAGCAGTGAAACCCGCCACGAGCTTTGCTGTTCGATTTTTTTTTTTTCTCATTCAGTGTATTTGCATTGAGCACTCCTTTATTTGCACATTTCCACCAGTTCTGCCAACATTAATGGCAAACATGCAAATTGAAAGCATGCACAGGATATGATGCATGTCGAAATCAGAAGAGAGGGATCAGTCGCTTGTGTGTCGTTGCCACTAGTTTTGTCTAGACGTTAAAGCGAAAAGTGATTATCAGTGAAATGGAGGGGGCATGAACATTTGATTTACTTTGTTTAACTCGTCATTTTATGATGAATAAGGCCAAAAAACTGGCTGATGAAGGACCCTTGTTGTGATAGGAACAAGATCAGATACAGTTACTCGTGTCTCCATTTGTTCCCGTCTGTCAGGAGAGAGATCCGACGTGACCAAGAGCATGGTTGTCTGCAAATGCTTAATGCCTTGAGCATTTCACAATGAGCTTAGGACAGAGTCAGTTTTATGTGCTTGTGTTAAGTATCACGTTTGATGTGTTTGTGCATGTGCTCATAGCTTTCCTGGGAACCAAAGTCTGCAGTTATCCAAGCGGTTTTAATTTGCCAGCATGGAACAAACCTGCTCAAGTAATTTCAGCCGAGGTATCCACAGTGAGGGTGTTTTTACAAGTTTTTTTTTTTTTTTTTCGTCATCACAGAATTCAGTATGGGAGCCAAACAAAGGAAGACCCACATGGTTCCTGCCAGCAACAAAACCTGTTCAAAGAGAAAGACTAAACCTTCCTCTCCCACATCCCTGCACCTCACCAAGGACATCTTTGATGTCATCCAAAACAATGTTTATCTTCCCTGTGTGTACCACAGCTTTGTTTATGAGTTATCCCTATATGCTGCACTGATAGGTGTCTGTGTATTGTTCCTGTGTGTTTGCCACAGGGGAGGGAGGAGATGGCAGTTAACAGCAAATAATACTGCATTCATTAGGGTTTTTTTTTTTCTTACCTGGAGCAATGCTTGGCAAAATGTGGCTGGTTCACATTTGAAAATTATGTTATGGAAAAGAAATATTTAAATAGTTTTTAGTAGTTTTTGGGAAATATGCTCATTTAATTTTGTACTGAAAGTGAGATAAGAAGATAAGAAAACTGTGAGCAGGTGGCAGATAGCCTGGCCACAGCGTGCTAAAAGATAGTTATAGCACGTAAATGTTTGAAACCACATTTTTTTACAGATTAAACAAACGAGATATGACACGTTCACTTGTGAGCTTTAGAAATGCTGGTAAGTGGACTTTTTAATCGGCAATGTCCCCTGCACGCTTCCATCTTCATGCTAGGTTAAGCTAACTGCTAGCTTCATATTTAATAGATGTTTGGGTGACGTTTAATCAATGTTTATTGTCTAAAATTACTTATTTTTTAACTATTACCACTTGAAATGATGATGGGACCTGCAAATGACAAGTGTGATTTGTGATTTTGGGCTATAAAATAAAGAAAATGGACTTGATTTAACATGAGATAGACACAAAAAAATGTCATTTATCTATTTATTCTTTAGCTTTTGTCATTTTCTTTTATCTTTTTCTCAGTCTTGTGCTGCAACTAATGACTACTTTCCTCAGTTGTTACAAGAAATCATTTAATGTCATAACATGTTAAAAAAAGAATAAAAATAGACCGTCAGAAGAATCCTAAAGCCCAGTGAGACATCTTCAAATTGATTCCACATCTATAAAATTAAATCCAGCTTCTCAAATCCTCAAATTTATGAGCCATGAACCAGTGAATGTTTAGTTTAATCAATTATTCAACTATTTTCAGCACAAATTAAGGCCACACTGTGTCCCAAACAATGTTTCAGCCATCTGATGCATATCAATGTGTTTCTGGTTTATGCCTCCAGTGCCAGCAGATGCTCACAGTCTGCATGAGTGTGTACATTGCAGACAAGCAGGCAACTGTGCACATATGTGTGCTGCATATGTGAACAATGCCACCAGTTGCTGTGGGTGGAAGCCCCCTGGTCGTCTGCCAGCATGCAGGGAGGTTTTGACCATGGTACAATGGAGGGTGTGGGCTGATGGCGGGGGAGGGAAAGCACGAGAGGAGAAGGAGGAGGAGGAAGAGGAGAAGGAGGAGGTGGCGAGGCCAGGGGGGTTGGTAAGCAGAGATAAAGCCAGACAGATGGGGCAGACAATGAGGCATAGACACCCACCCTGCATGTCAACAACACCCCCCGGCCACCATCAAACTTTAGCTATTTCTTTATCTCTCCCCGTGCACCGAAAGTTCTTAACATTCTCGCTTTAGTGGGAGTTTCTGTCTGTTTTGCTGCGTTTCCCAGCTTAAGGTTGATTAAAATAGCACAATACTTTGCAACGAGTTAAAGAACTTTTTGTTCACAATCTCCAAACAAATTAAACTTTCTTCCTCCTTCTGTTTGTTAACTGACCCTCCTCCTTTTCCTCTCTCCTTCCTTATTGTTCCCTGATCTGATAAGAGCAAACCTCGATACAGCAAAGGAGAGTGTGTGTGATTATATAGATGGTATGGACAGGCATAGCTGTCACCTGTTGTGCTGAAAACCCCCTTGTTTGGAAAGCTGATCCCATCTCCCGTTTCTCAGGTTTCCACAAACAACCTCAGCTGTCAGAGAGTCATAGAGCTCTCTGTCTCCTTCCAATCCGTCTCTCATCCGTCTCTCACGACCCTCGATCACAAAGAAAGGTCGGCTTTCATCGGTTTGTTCTCTGTTTTTGGGCCTCAGTGGCTTTGAACACCTCTTTGGAGCATGTTTTAGTTTAGACATCTGCACGGACATGGATAGAAACTGGTGACATGAAAAGAATTCACACCCATTTCTTAATAAAATCCAGCATAATATTTGTTTTGTGAGTTACATAAAAACTCACCAGATGACTTTCATTCCCTTGGGATAAATGGAAATGTTTGCTGATTGTGTTATCACTAAAGTCCAGATTCAAAAGTAAAGTTTGAACGACTCCAGGTAGGTTCATTGTTCTGCATTCCTCTGGAAATGTTTGTTTGTTCTCAGTGATTGATGGCTTGATTAAAATAATTGGTGCTTAGAATAATGAACATGCTGTAATAGTCACCGTACACGTAATCCCCGCATGACAGTGCCGAGCAATAATTTGCAAAACGTCCCTTCACACACACAGACCCACACACACAACAATTCAGAGCAGCTCGCAAAACACGTGCAAGTCATCTCAGGGAGTGTTTTGTGACATGTGCAGACATGAACAGTGCATCTACAGCCATGAGAGAATGAAAAGGTGGGTGCGCTTTGCATGAATGTGTACTGCCACATCTGTGAAAAGGTCACACACACACACACCCACAACATGCACACACACACACACACACACACACACACACACACTGTGTGATCCTTTGAGGATGATTTGGTGAGGAGACAGGAAACCCAGGGTGTTCGCACTCCCCGTTCCGCATGAATAGAGTGCTGATCCCACAGCAGAGAAAGGCCTTTATCTCTAAATGTGACCTCTGACCTTTCAAACCAGTGGAAAAAGCAGCTGTGTCGCCAAAAAAAGACCAAAGGAGTTATAGGAGATGAAAACAAACCTTTTCCTGTTGCCGTATACTTATAAGGAGAAATTAATGGAGAAGTGAGTGCTTCACGTTCGTCATGATGGGCATCAGCGTTTGCATGATGGCGAGTAGCTTCCTCATTAGCAAACATTGCGTAAGCAATAACCTTCACTTTGCCCTACACTTTACGTGACGTTGTGCGGAGGATCACTTCCTTTTTGTTTCTATCTGTAATCCTGGAAGCCCCAGGGACACGGAAACAAGGGATCAACGAAGAGTACAACAAAAACCTCCACCAAGACTATTTATTATCTATTTATTACTTATTTTTTTATTCTATACTGAGCCCGGTTCTTATGCGCACCTGAATTTTGTTCTATGTTTATACAGTGGCAATAGAGAAATCTTTAATCTTTAACTTTCACTGCTGGTAAACTTGCTTTTCTGCATTAAGTTGAACATTCTTCAGCAGGTTTTTACTCTAAATACTGACATTCATATTGAGTTTTTTGAGTTTTGCTCTATTTTAACTAATAAAATGCTTACAAACCAAACAGCCTGTCAAAAAAAGTAAAGTAAAGTAGAAAATAAGTAACTTAAAAAAGATGATTAGTCTGAACATTCACTCTTGACCTTATTGGTTTTCAACCCATCTGTTGGAAACTCAAACTCCAGCCAGTGATGACGACGGCAGTAAGCCGATGTTCCATAAAAAGCGCCATAAAAATCTGAGTCCGTAATTGAACTGCAGGAACACATGCAATTCATATGCACCTTTCACATCATTCATCAAGTTTCTCTGTTTGTTCTCTTTTATTTATTGTCATGACAACTGCTTTCACATTTCACCTCCTGACATGGTGTAACAATTCTGCGTTAGACGTGACTCATGTCCAGTCATATCCTGCTGACACTTAATGGACAGTCCTGGATCTTTGACACATTATAACGTATTGCAAAATACACACAATATTACAGTGTAGTTTCAGTGTAGTCAGTATCAGTGTAGTCAGTGTATGTATATATATGAAAGATAATATGAAAGAAAATGCCACTTTAGAGTTGTTTCACAGCTGCTGTTTGGTCACGGAAAATGTGTGTATCTGTATATATTTAAACAGATGTGTTTGCGGATGACTAAACTTTGATACGACCTGACAAACACCTGGTTGCCCATGAACACGTAACTGTGTGTTTGCGTGTGTTGGTGTGTTTTTTTGGGGGGTGTAACTGACAGGGCATGTGTGATGCAACATCTGTATCCTGTATCATCTTGTGTAATGGCAATGTTTATGATGACGGTGAGGTTTCCCAGCATGCCCTGAAATGGCCTCCCCACAGCAACAGGTGTTAGCGTGTGTGTGACAGTGTGTATTTGTATGTGTATGCACAAATTCTGTCTATTTTAATGATTTACTGCTACAGACATAGAGCAAATGAAGAAACAAGTGCGACCATATATGAATGTATTTGATCACTCTCTAGATGTATAATTTGTGCATCCATATTGATTTTGAGTTAAGCAGAGCGTTAATCGCAATCCAGATTTCTTTATTAAATCATTAATTTTAGAACACATTTACTGACTCAAGCAACTCAGAGGCTGTATGGTGACATAACATCATGGTCATGGGTTTTAACCCAGCTCCCCTGTTATGTCACTGTGTCATGACTGTAAATAGACCGTGACAGATTGTAGGACACCACAAACAGAAATAAACTCAAGCAGTTCTTATATCTTTTATTTAAGTGAAAGCAGCAATACCACAGTGTAGGAATATTATGTTACAAGAAGAATTTAATTAAAAGTATTTGCATCAAAAGAACTTAAAGTACCACTTGAATCTAAAACTATAAGTCATAATGCATTTGTTGATTACATTTTGTATTATTAATCAATCTGCAAAGCAACTTGTAAATTAAAATAAAGTGAATAATGTGGATTTAATACAGTATTTGCCCAAATTATAGAATGAAGTAGCAGAAAAGGAAAATACTAGAGTGAAGTTGTACTTAAAGGTCCAGTGTGTAGGATTTAGTGGCATCCAGTGGTGTAGTTGTGATCTGCAACCCTCTCCAGTCGCCCTCCCATTCCTGGCGTAAAAGGAGAAGCTACGGTGGCCATGAAACATTTGAAAAAAAATGAGAAACACCCTCTCTACGGCTTGTCTGTTTTAAGGTACATAGAAACATGGTGGTGCAGAATGGCGGACAACAGAGGACCAGCAGCGTCTGTAGATATAAAAGCCTTATTCTGAGGTAATAAAGACATAATGATTCTTATTATCAAGTGAAACTGGATGAAAGATGACATAAAACCTGAAAACGTATGAATATTATATTCTGTTTTGTACATATTCTGTAAATATCACCTCCTAAATCTTACACAATGGAGCTTTAAGTAAATATATTGAGTTACTTTCCAACATTTAATAGACTTTCCTACACCGTTGTCTCTTAAGAAATCAAGATAAGTCAAACACAGTTAATGGTGCGATTTGCAAAGAATAACAAATAGTGTCAACATCCATCCTCGCTGAGGGAAAATACATTTTCCTGCCATTCTTTTAAGGATACACTGAGATGTGGTTGTACTGTGTTTCAGTGCATATCTGCTCAGTAAGAGAAGAAAATACAGCTAACACTTGAACCACTAATTTCTTCGTATTTTTTGTTTCACACGTTTTTTAGCTTCAGGGTATTGAGCACAATATTGAAGACCTTTATTGCAGGTTGGGCGAGGGGGGAAAAAAGTCATTATTACTGTAATAAAGATCAATATTATTTCAGTACGTGACTCAATACTTTGCAGCTTAGCAAGATGAGACGTGAAACTCGTAGGGAAGTTGTTGAACCGGTTTGTCTTCACAGGAAGTTTTTTTTTTTTTTTTTTTTTACAGCTAATAGTGCAGTAGGAGTGCTACAAATCAATTCTGACAGTGGAGCAGTGCACTCCCTGGAATGAAAAAGGCAAATAAGCAGAGGGGAGGAGAGAGAAATGGGAAAGTCTGTGTCTGTACGTGCATGTAAGTAAGTAAGAGAGCGAGAGAGAGGCTTCCTGGACGTACGGGAAGCTAAGGTGACCTCACCCAAACGGTAACTATAGATTGGATCTACCATATGACACACATACACATGCAAATTCCTCCTCATTCTTCCTCGGTAATCAGCAAGCTTCCCACCCCATAATCAACACTTAATGACAGCTTTGAAGTGATTTTTGTGCGACGCATATTGTGCGACTTCTCCACTTCTCTGCGTGCTATCTGTGTGTATTTATGAAGCCATTACTGGCAATTGACCGCTCAGTGTACGACGCTGCAATTTCTTCCGCCACTGGATTTTTTTCTTCTCTCTGCCAATTCCCAGAATGATTATCTGTCATTACAGCCCGATTTTTCAAAGAACACATCAGTGTAGAAACAGCAGCAGAGAGCCAGAGTGATGAAGAAGTAGAAGCAAGAGGCCCAATTAGTCATTAAGGTCGTGGAAAGTTGCTTTCTTGTTGTCTATCGAGCAAAGAGAAATCACTCTATCGCTCCACTTTCCAAGAGGGCCAATCAGACGGCTAGGCTTTAGGTTACAGGTTAAAGGTCAACAAGTCAGGAGATCAAAGAGTGAGTACTGTATCTGGAGCTGCTCCGTCTTAACATGTACAGTCAGGAGTCCCGACAGATGCATCATTGACACGTTAAATGGGGTCATTGCAGATGTGAGTGAACAGGTGGGCCTCGCCTGCTAAAAGAGGATTAAGAAGCAAGATTTGTGTGTCTGTGAGTGTGTGAGTGTGTGTGTGTGTGTGTGTGTGTGTGTTTGTGTGTGTGTGCGTGTGTGCGTCCAGGCATGTCTATGTATGTGTGTGTGTGTGTGTGTGTGTGTGTGTCCAGGCATGTCTATGTATATGTGTGCGTGTGTGTGTGTGTGCGTGTTTCAGTGGTAATGCGACCTTGTCCTGAGCCCCAGCTATGGCAGGAAAACAGATCCACTGAAAAGAATTGGAGGAAGTACGCAATACACTCCCCACAGACACACACACACACAAAGAGATGGTGTGAGAGGATTATACATACACACATTACATCTCCCTTCACATACACAGGCTGAACACAAGCCATTTACAGTGCTCTGTATGCCTGTGACAGCTTGAATCATTTCGCTTGTCAGTCAGAAACTGAACATACACACGCCAAACACACACATAGGCACATTTAATGTGAAAACTGCAGATCTAGCCGTCCAAAGTAGGGCACCGCAGTGCCCATCATTCAAGGGCGTCACACAGCAGGAGAGCTTTCATTGAAAAGTGCTGCGCAATTACCGGCAAAGAAATAGCCTCCATAGCCGTCCACTTTTGTCTTCCTGTGTCGGACCTGCTCCCCTCCCTCAGACGAACTGAAGGGTCATTATGGGTGCACGAATAGACATGACGTCACCTGCAGTACACTGAAGGCTGAAATAACCTGAACGTTACCTCTGCAAGGTTTGCATCACCCCGGGGAACGGGAACATTACTGGCTATATTTACCGTCACTAATGGACGAGATATTAGATGTTCTGTTGAAAAGTGGCCAATTTGGGGAGGATTCATTGTGTTCAAAGGTGAAATCTGAAACACTGATGGTTTCATGCAGTGTAGAAGACAAAGAGTTTAATTACTGTTTTCTTTTGTATATTTTTTACATGGTTAGAACTGTATGTTCTTCTTTCCTTAGACTTTATTCTATTTATACTGTATCTAACTCATGCCTTTTGTATGTTTTGTGTTTGTGATACTTGTAACTGCAGCTTCAACACAAGAATTTCACTATCTCTGTATATATAATATATCTATCTGTCAAATTTTGAATTTATTCAATATGTTCTATCACTAAATGCCTCCCATCTAGTCCCATTTGGCTTAAAGCACCACTGTAACTAAGTACAGCCTAGAATGGCTGCTAGCATGCCTGTAAACTCTTAGCTTGTCCTATAATTTTGTCAAATTTATGACTATGCTGTTTAATATTTCAATCTCAGTTTACAAATATGTTGTGCTGCTCTGTCGACATCGCTATGGGCGCAATAAAAATGGCTGAATGTGGGAAGAATGCAGATGAGTAGGATGTTTACAAATGTTCATTACTGAGAAAGCTCATTTACTTTGCCGAATGGAAGCCGAAGCCTTGACTGGATACTGTTAATAAATCAGATGAATGGATCTGTGCACATAGTCGTGAGATACTGACAACAGAAACAAGTTAATCACTTACTAATATTTGGAATGTCGAATGTTCTGCATGATCGGTACCCAAAGGCGTTACGATGTAGATTTGATTTTGCCACTATAAAATGAATGTATGAGACATTTACACTGTGTTTGAACACCAGTTCCCTTTAATACATCTAGCAAACATGACAAATGAGAGGGATGTTGGGAGAAACAGATGCATTTTTGCATTTCTAAAGTTCCCCGCATCTAAAACGTTCTTACTAATTTGGGCTATTTTAAATGTGGCCGACTCCACAGACTCGAATGCTGTTGATGAGTCGCGTGAGCATGTGAATGCAGGAGGTGTTTTTTCTAGTTTGGTAGTTTGGCTTCAGACGCAAGCCTTTCAGACAGTCGGGAGGGAGAAGTTAACAAAGAGCAGCAAAACAACAACAACAAAAGAGAAAGCAAAGAAATAGTGTGCGGGAAGATACCAACACCTGCGTTTCTGTGCCTTTGGAAAGCACCCCCTCCTACACACACGCATGCATGAGAACACACTCTTGTGAGAAAAGTGTTATGTTCTTTCACTCTCATCACCATAGATACCCAGTAGAAGTTCTCCAAAGGGCCCTCGCAACCCACAAAGTAGCCAAATCCTTGCCATTCTGCGTAACCGCCGGCAACAATACATACACTTGTTTGGCCGATTCGTTTTGTAGGTCTCCTTTGTGTATTAGGATGAAGAGAGAGAGGAGGGGTGAGGCGGGCTACGGTGGGGGTCTGGGGTGTTTTCCATGCTGTTTTTTTTTTGGACTACTTTCTCGGGGGCAGCGTGGGCAAAGATGGAGCACATCTGAAGCTGAGCCAGAAAGAGGCCTAAAGCAACAGCCGATGCGGTTTGTGTGCGAGTCTCGACACATCTCTCTGGTGTCTGTACCTGTGTTGTGTTTGTTTGGGTTGATAATCAGAGCCTCCCTGATCTGTTCTTTTATTTCTCTCTCACTCCAATCCCATGTCTTTCTCTCTTTGGCCTGACCTATAATCCCCCTATCCTTCAATACCCCACTGGCCCTTTGTCCCAGACGCCGCAAACTGAATAACACACACACACATGGCCTTGCAGCCTGCTCCATTGTCCTGCCGCTGCTGGCCTACGTCCTAATGCTGCATTGGACTCATGCCCATGTAAACAAGCTCCTGTCTGTCTGTCTTTCTGTCTGTCTTTCTGCCTGTCTCTCTGCCTCTCTTTTGCATCTATTCATGTCACCGTGATCACTCTTTTCACTTTATTATGCCACTCTTCATCTCTCCTCCTCCTCCATCTTTATGTCAGCCTCTTCTCCCACTCCTCTCTCTCTCCCGTTCATGCTGTTGTGCTCTCTAAGCTGGGCTGAGCAATTAGTTAATGTACCCTCCACCCCAGGGGTGATTCTGGCACCGCCGACCAACCCGATTGCTTGTCTGCGTCTGCGAGTGTGAGTGTGTGTGTGTGTGGCTTTGGCACTGCCACTGAGTGGGGTTGCTGGGCTAACGGCGGACCATCCAGAGTGTTTTTGGCACTGGCAGCGTTTGGACAGCCCTCATCTCTTTTCTCTGCAAGTCCACTCAACCATAGTAGCCAGCCCTCTGTCTGGGGCTCTAGTAAACAGCCTTTTAATTACCATGGGGAAAGGCCCAAATGAGAGAGAGAGAGAGAGAGAGAGAGAGAGAGAGACAGAGAGAGATCAATTCAATCCACAGATACACATTTCTGGCCTGTACAGATGTGTGTGCGTGTGGTTTTTACTATGTTTGACCCATTATAAAACATCACTGCCCTCTCTAAATGGCCATTGTGTGAGGAAATATTTGAAATCCATTAAAAAAAAACAAATGTAGGATCAGACTCCGATTCATAACCGGAGCTATAAAAGACCAGAGTGGTGTGTACATAGTTGAAGCTTTAGTGTCCATTACAACAGGAGTTATAAACAGACTGTATCAGGAGAATCTGCAGTGATGGCAGCGGTGGAAGAATTATTAACTTAAAATGTCCAGTGTGTTAGACTTACAGGGCTCTATTTACACAGTATGGCAGACATGGAATATAATATGCAAAGCTATGTTTTCAGCGACCTGAAAATAAGAATTGTTGTGTTTTTGTGACCATAAAATGAGTCTTTACATCCAGACAAACTAAGTCCTAGCTCCAGATAAGGTGTGGGCGTGAGGTGATGGGGCTGCAATCAACAACTACACTACTAGATGCCACTAAATCCAATACTGCATTCTTGCATTCAAAATATCACTTAAATACAGACGGAAGTACAGAAGTTGTAGCAGCAAAATTACTCCATATTATTGTTTACATACACTGTACAACTGCCCATAAAGTTGGAATAAAATATTTGTACCTCTTCTCATGAAATGATTGTGACAATGTGATTTATTCTTGATAGATAAAGTGTATCTTCTCAAAACTTCTCTTCCAAACGTATCACAGTGAAAATTAAACCACGATCAACCTGATGTCTATAAATAGGAATAAAAAGAGGAATGTGTCTGAAAACAAAATTATTCCAACTTTATGGGCAACAGTGTACTGTATGATGTAATATTGTTACATGTTATATTACTGGATCAGTGCTGTAAAATACAGGCACCTCAAAAATGTAGTTTAGTATATAAACTCTTAACTTAATCTACTTAAAAAGGCTCATATATACGCTACACTTAATGTTTCTTGATACTGTCCGGCTCTGTTATTTTGAAGGTCATTGATGTATATTGCAATTTTCTCTTTCCACGTTGTAGTTATGCCACTGCTACTCTGTACTCGTGACATCTATGGCATGCCTCTTTGTCCTGAAAGATGGATCACTCCTCGAGTCATGTGCTCTTCATAGTGTAAAGCCTTCTGGCACATACTTGTGATCTGTAAACATAAATAACACACCAATGAATAAAGCATAGCACAGCACAAGACAAGAGAATAAAAGGAAGTCACAGCTGTCATTTGCTCAGTGACTTAAATATCACAATACATGTATAGAAAATAACAGGAAGTACAAACATAAGGTCCAAATAATCTATAACTATCAACAACCCAACATTTCAAGTACTTGTGAGTCTGAGGACATACAGCCGTAGTACATGTCTTTCATTCTGTATGCCAGTGCCACAAAAGCACAGGTGCTGTTCAATGTCTTGCATTTGCTTCCCTCCTTTACTTGCACCTTTTTATTTCATGATATTCACATGTGCATTCAAATATTTGAAAGCTTCATAGGCAAAAGCATTGCCTATTATACCTTTATAAAAGAAAAACATATTCACAAATTCCAGTTGAGTCGACTCTCCGTGCCGCAGTTTCATCTCAACCTCGCTTTTGGTGCCTTTGAAGCCATGTTTGGCCCTGCGAGGGTGTAAAAGGGCAGGCAGGCGCCTTGCTGGACACCTCTGTACTTTTCTAAAGGCCTTGAAGGACGCCCAGCATGTATATCCACTCAGTACATACAACAAAGGGAAAGGCTGCGTCACAAAGGGACACCAGCATGGCCGAGACGGAGCTCAGCGTACCGCAGGGGGCGAGTGGAAATGCGTGCGAGTCTTGCACTGTTTGTGTGTGTGTGTGTGTGTGTGTGCGTGCACATGATTGATTGTCAGCTGAATCCTATTAACAGGCATTGGACCAATAAGAGCATCTTAGAGTTATTGGATGCAACCAATTCAATATATCGCAAGCTTAGTGTAGTAACTGCACAAGTGAGGCTTGTGAAACTTCTGCCCTTGGCCATCTTGTTTTCTACGACGTGGGTGATGATTTTAACCCCCCCCCACCTTCTTTCATTGAAGCCATTAGGTCATGGTTGTGCTCAATACATGTAGACAGTTAATGGCCAATGGCTAGGTCAAGAAGGGGGGATGTAGCGCTTGTGTGCGTGTGTGTGTGCGTTTAACGATGTCTGAAATGTAATGCAACCGGGCATCGCCAGAAGGACAAAAGACGAGACAGCAGCTCGACCTATTCACCTCCCCACCCCCATACACACACACGCACACAAAATGCAAAATGTTTACTTGCCAATGTTCCCCATAATTCACCTATTTCATAAAAAAAGGGCAATCTGGATGTTCATGCCCTAAAAACAGCAATGTCTATTCCAACCCCTCGCTGTGTAATTACATTTGTGCAGACAGACAGTGGGATGATTCTGATAGGACGCAGTTATATTTATATATTTCTGTTGTTATTCTGCTGCCCCATAGAGATATGACCCACTTCCACTGCTCAGTTTGTACGTCTGTCTAAGCAAAATTGGATGGTTGTGGTAGTGTGAGTCCAACATAGATGTTTCACATATTCGTGTTTGCGTGTCGAGGCATAGTATGGTCGAGGCGTGCAGCTGTAGACACTGCCTCTTCCTGTTTAGTAGGATTCTCTTTGTACCTTTGCAAACCACTCTGCACTTCTGTGTGTTAGTCACTGCAAATCTGAGCCTCTGAATAGCAGCATCTGTCAATAATAAACAGAAAAAATGTCTCAAATAAGCCAAAAACAACTAAGTATTAAGTTGTTACAGTCTTCAGTGTTAAATGTCTTCAGCTTGCTATATTTTTGAATTGGAAAACATAATTTAAACCACATGACATATACTACTAACTATGTTCTCCAGTTACTAATACCAGTGTAAGATGAGATTTATTTGTACCTTATTTTTCTCAGCTTTAGTCAGACAACTACTTGTATTCTGTTGCTTCATTTAGAACAGGAACTATATATTATGGTACACCTTTTGGGTTGGTGGAGTGATATGAGGTAAAACAGTGAGGTGATGTATCACATTCATTGCCAGTGTTCAGTTGTCCTACGGTTGAAGGGGACATTAAAGTTACACGGAGGAAGCAGACCCCTTGTTTAACACGTAACAGTCGAGTTTATAGTTATAGTATATTTATATATATACTATATATTATAGTTATGGTAGCATAAAAACATTTGTACTTTTTGCGGCCATTTTGTTTGTGGATCTAAATGAATAGATTTTAAGCCCAGAAAATGATGTGTACTACTGTTGATGAGCTCATCTTACAGCGATATCGTCTTATGTGAGAATATTGTGATGATACACTCATCTCTAACAAAAAGCTGTATTATAGCCCATCATGATATGTGTATTTATGTGCATTTGAGTGTTTCTGTGTGCATGACTGCTGTAACAGCGGTGCTCCTCTGCCCTAACCGTTACAAATGAATATACAGCTCAGTGCACAGCCGAGGGGAATGCATGCTCTCTTCCAAGAAGTTTCACCTTGTTTTGGAAATAGAATCATGACCACCATAAAAACCTGCCAGCACATCAGTCCTCCTGACAAAACCGCTGTTATTTTGATACATGACCTTGCAATCGTGTTGTTGTTTTTCTGTCTGGTGCTCTGTGTCATGGGGTGCTATCCCGTGGAATAAAATTATCTAACAAAATCTATTCGACTTTAATTTTTTCAGCTCGGCTGCATGCAGCAGATGGAAAAGGGTTCAAATTTTGTGGCAATTATGTCACAAGTTTTTGCCAAAAAGAATTAACAGTGGTGCATTAGCGAAAGTACTCATTTTGACGAATGGGATGAGAGTTACATTACGGAGGCACCAATGTGCTAATGTATTTTCTAATGAAATAATGTGCTTTGCATCCTGCATACATGCCTGTCTTTGTGTGTGTTTGTGTGTGCATGTGTGTTATCTTCTCCTCCGTCCATGCCGATGTGGCATCTGCTGTAGTCCAGGAGGTGACAGAGAGGTAGCAGCAACCTGAGCCAGGCTGGCTCATGGCCGTCTCTGTGTCCATATGCCCGCTCGAAGGACACACACTCTCCTGGCAGGACACACTCCCACACACTGGACGCTTCGTTACCTCACACACACACACACACACACACACACACACACAAGAGCAAACTGCTGTCAAAAACTCATAAACAAACATTCAAGCAACACCACGTGTGTTGTGCCACATCATCCATGCAGGAGTGTGAAGGGAACGAAAGGGTAGCGGAGGTAACGGTGTGTGCGCTGCCAAATCACCGCATAATGGACTGTTCCAGGACCATCCAACCTGCCGGCCATATGGGCTCAACACATCAGTGGAGCAATGGGCCCAACACACACACACACACACATACACACAAGAGCCTACAAACACGTGTAAAAATAAGGGGATATTATGTTCTCCAAGGTACACACAAATGTAACACTATGGACCCTAGCTCATGCTATATAAGCATATGAAGTTAAAGGATAAAGGATAAAGCAGTAATCACACCGAAATAGTGACTTCTGCTTGTTTGAAGCAGTCGGGCCCATACAATTAAAGACCATAGACTATATAAAACATGGACGTTGTATCTGTGACATCACCCACAGGTTTCTGAAGAGCCGTTATGAAGCTCAGTGTGGTGGCCTTGACCATTGCCATGTTGGCCGTCCTACCTCTGCCGCCTCCCAGCTAATCTAAAAGTCGGCAGAAAAGACGTGGAGCGTGGATGGACCTGAGGCAGGCCAAATGAAGCCTGGTTGCTCCAACAAACTGCCTGTAACGGCACCTATCTTTCAATCAAAGCAGCCAGGCTGTTAATTATGCATAACTATAAGCCTTAATATAATTCAACAGGTGAGTTATATAAAAATTCAGACTTAGTACAGTTGTCATGAATGTGGAAATTATCTATAGAGGCCAAAAAATATTTTCTGTACCAGGCTGAAAACATGTTTATTCCTGCTGTGAAGTTGGACATTTTAACATGGGGGCTTATGGACACTGACTCGCTCTGTAGCCAACCTCAAGTGGCCACTGGAGGAACTGCAGTTTATTCCGAGTTGGATTCATTTCACAGCCATGGAGGTTGCTGTTTGTTGGTGACATAGTGACTACTTACAAAATTAGTTGGTGAACTGTATTTGCCGAGCTAGCCGTGAACTTAGTAGCCAGCTTACCTCAGTCAGGTCCCGGAGCTTTTTCTCTCTGCTATTCTGTTGACAAACTTGTTAGCACGTTAGCTTAGCTCAATCACTAATGGGATATCACAGTTTATTCCAAAAACTTGTCTGCTGTGCTCCTTTGTGGAACAGTTTTTACTTTGACGTAGGAGGAATGGTGCAACGCAGCTGATAATCTATGAGTGCTTCCTCTAGTTTGGAGAAAAATACATTGTCAGCAGTCTGTAAAGAATCCTATAGCACTTTCCTGAATGTGCAATATGACTCAAACTTACAATACATACTCGAGTGTTGCAGTTCTTTACAACAGCTGAACAATTTCTAAAGGAGTTTTGTTTTCTAGATGCACATTACAGTGGAAACAGGTGTTCCTACCATTGTCCTTTCATAGCTGACAGCCTTTGTTCTGCGGGTGGTATCATCTGTGGAGGGAGTTGCATCTCCCGGTAATGTATTTCATCAGCTACAGCTGTATCAGACGCTCTCCATTGGTGTGGAAATGAGGGTCGTCAAGTCGCCAAGTAGCTCCTTCATCCATATTAGGGAGACAGGGAGGAGGGGGGCTGCTCATTTATTCTGGCTCAGGTGTGAAAAACATGTGTGTGTGTTTGTGTGTGATGCCGAAAGTGTCTCCCCTGAAATCCCGCTATGAGGATGGATGGCCCCATTATGGAAGGTTTTAACCCCTGACTGAGAGATTGAACCATCACAGTGCAAAACTGCCAACAGAGTATAGGAAAATACTTGTCACTGGTGCAGAGATTGCACGGTGGTGAGACTGGATGATATCTTTAACCAGAAGCTTCCACTGTAATATGAAAACAAGCTGACAAATATGTGACTTTAGCCACATTATGGCAACATTAGACGGTCAACCAGTTCAGCTCAGACAGAAATATCTCAAGAATTATTGGATGGCACCATGAGGTTGACACTTGTGGTTTGTCTTGAATTTGCTAAACCTCTCAGGATGAATAGTTCTAACTTTTGGTATTCCTTTGATCTTTCACATAGCGCCATCATCAGGTCAGATTTTTCATTGTAAAATACACTGTTTAATGACCAAGTACCTTCAAAACTGATGACATTCCCATTAACGCCAGCTGTACTTTGTGTTTACTGCTAATTAGCAAATGTTAGCATGCTAAACTTAGATTGTGAACATGGTAAACATTATACCTGCTTAGCATCGGCATGTTAGCATGCTAGTGTTAGTCAAAACTGTTAGTCAATTCTTCAATCATTTATCGACGGTCCTGCTGATTTTTTTCCATGTATTCACACTCTTTTTATTCATACAACTAAACATACATTTTACACCGTTTATTTATACAAATATCAAGTCATGTCACGCAGTGTTAAAGTGCTAGAGCTACACCAAATGACACTGACAAATGTATCATTTACGGGGCAGAAAAACAGTGTATGTTCTTTGTTCTTTATCTTTGCTCTTCATAGAAGTTGGATACATTTTGATTACAGACGTTCTACCTGTGCTCATTTCCTGTGTATTCTGACAATAGTATGTATAAATAAACCAATCCTTTCCTCCTTTTCATATCAAGTCAAGTTGTCAAGTTGCAAACACGACCACTCCAGTCGAATTTTAATTAGTCCCGAACATCTATAAGCTTTTAAGATTGAATATGAGATTAAATGATTAGGATTTATCTGTAGTGTGTTGTGTATTTTTTAGAGGAGGCTCTTCTAATCCTTAAACCTGATTAGTTTAACATAAGATATTTTGGAATGGAGGATGTTACCAGCAACTCCTTTGTCTTCAAATTCCTCATCCTGTAGTCAGACAGGCCCAAAAAGCTCAGTGTTGACTTTGGAAAACACAAAATTTATTTTTTCAGCATTTCTGAACTTGTGTCTTTCAGCACAAATACAATTCCAGCGGACCGAAAGCTTTTGGCAGAGAGCTGTTTAGCAGTAATAGTTGCGCATGTCAAATGTGATACACTGCTTGTGCATTATTTGTATGCTGATGTCTTTGACGTTCAACCCTATTTTCAGCCCCATTTTCATATTGCTTGAATTCCTCTGACTGCTGGAAAGTGCTGAGGTTCACAAATAGAACAAGAGATGGAATTTAAATGCCCTCTATACATAATCATAGAGCAGATACTGCCTCGCTCTTCGGCTCTAGTTTGTTCTTTTTCACGCGCTGACAATGCTAAACAAAACAAAAATCCTTCGAGCGAAGCAAAAAATAAATCCTGTGGAAGAAAGAAGAAAGGCAGATGATGAAATATCATAAATACACAGTGATTTGGTGTTGTCTTTCAATAACGGATGCTGCTGAGGGTGGCCACTTTTGATTTTAGGCTTTCCTGATGATACAGGTAGCATGTTCTGTGTGTTTATGAGCAGCTGTGTGCACTCGTGACCTTGTCTATCCGCTGGCATGTGTGTGTCCACACCATATAGCCTTCACCACCTATAGAGATATAAATCTTTCATAAGCATCCCGCCTCTGCACATATAGCGCATCCCACCACAAGCCGCACGCATGAACCGTAACATTTAATCCTAATGGCACATATGATTGATGATGAGTGCGTCCTTTAATTATTCTGTCCTTCTATAATTACTCTATCTCAGTGGTTACAGTTATCTCTCTCATAAATCTCTAAGCATGTTGCACTTAATACAAGAAGACAGTGGAGTACAGGGAATACAGTCTAGTTGACACATGAGATGAAAAAAGGGAGAGGAATAACCTTTAATATAGTGTAGTCATTTAGTGGAACTGCAGTCAAACATGTCCTTTGGGGTTAAACTGTAGGTATTAATCCAACCCCAGGCTAAACCAAACCCATGTCTACAAGCAAAAGATAGAAAAAAACAGCTACTAACTGGTCGTAACTGTTGTTTCCAGGGTCAAGGATGAACTTTTGACCGTTGCTTTAAAGCTGGCATGGATGATAAGTTCATGAAATGCTCTGAAAAAACACATGATGGTGAGGGGCTTCACTTTGAAGAGAATAAGAATGGTCATCTTTGCTTTTGTGGATTTGTTTCATACTGGGCACTAATCACAAAAACAACCATTGCCCAAAGGGCGAGGCAGGGCTTTGTGGCTCATATTAACAAAAGCTGATGAGCACCTTGGGCTAAAAGCCACTTCTCAAGTTATAGTGAAGAGAGCGAAACCAAAAGAGGGGAGACACACCCTCTCAGGGGGGGCTTTTCATGTGCTAACAATGCAACATTAAAGTCTCCGGAGGGGACTCAGGTATTAGATGCATTCACAGCTAACAACCATGTGACACCCATTACCGAGTGTAATGTTTCCAACTGCTCAAACAAAACATCAACATATTATATCACCTTAAAGTCTGTGTAAAGGCAATTCCGAGATTTCTTTCAAAATACATTAAATATGTTGGAAAATAGTTGTTGAAAACATGTGAAAAGACTTTGAACGATATATTACTGAAATGTGGAGTTAGAGGTTAAAACAGTTTTTCAACGATTTTCAGTCCAGGATTTTGTGGGCGGTCCTAAAGGGTGGCTTGATGACACGCTGAGGCCACCCTGAGCATATTCCTGCACCCTGAGCAGAGAGATAGAGATCTCGCTCAGAGTGTTTCAAAGTTAGTCATGTCATTTTCTGAACGTTTTAGTCGCTTCAAAATTGCTGCTTGACTGCTCCCACAAGTGGGCGTGGCTTCAGCGCATTCAGCAGACACGCCCCCACAGTCCTGCAGCTGAGAATACTGCTAATTTTTACCTGATTTTGACACGTGATTTCATAAACTTGTCCATATTTTTAATCATTCAAATTTGGCTGAGTGGTTGATAACACTTTCTTCTTTGGTCTGACAAACTCAGAACACATATTTATTCTTACTTTACGTACCAAGGGAAATATCTGGCTCTACAGCTGCTCTAGACTCTACTGTGCTAACCAGCTATAGCTGCTGACTTTGTCTGTCTGCCATTTGGTGGTAGGCAGGTAGCATTGAGTGGTTTTATCAGGGCTAATTTGCAGAAAAAAAGCGCCCTCCTGCTGCAACTAGAAATGTGGTTTATGAGAGTGGTGAGACTGAACCAAAACAGTATAAAACGGCATTGTAAAACCAAAGCAATGAGCTGAGAAGACGCTAAAACACACCGTAGAGCTGAGTGGGACAGCAGCATTGGGTGATAATTGTGTGTGGTGACCTCTTTCATGCATTTTAACCACTGTTAATGAAAACAGCAAAGCAACTTTGAGGACACATGAACATTCAGGGAGATGCTCCAGTTTATATTCTGGTGTCTTTCCTATTGTCTCTGCACATACTGCTTAGCTGTTATTTACAGTCTGAAGCAACTGCTCCTGTGTTCAGCATTATGTAACAGCAGACTCCAGTGGATGCTGCCATTTCATAGACTTATGTAAACAGCTCTCCTACCGTTTTTTGGGTGACTCATTCCTGCTCAAACCTGCGCTTTGTGGGTGGCTGGGTGTTATTTAATGTGTTCTTATGTATAATTGCACCAAACGGCCTTGGATGACGCTCACACCAATCTACAATCACTACGCCGTCGTCTAACCCTAACATGACAAACGCACACAACGCACCCTTGACCTCTGGTGTAATTGGTTTTTTCAAGCGAGATAGTATCGAGATAAACTCAAGAGCAACACAAGGTTGCCTTGAATCCCCTTTCGATGCCCTTTCGATGCTCATCGTCCCCCAACAAAAGACAAACACTTCAAAAAAACACATTTCCTTTGCCCTTTGTTCCCTCTCCTCGTCTTTGTCCCTCACCCTGCGTTTTTGTAACTCATGTCCTCGTGTTGAGGTGACCATGTTCTCATTCATGAGGAGGAGACGTGACTGTTAATGGGCGTCATATGATGGGTGTACAGCTTGTTCAGCTGCTTCCATCCGGCCCAAAATTAAATTAATGGAGCTTTATTTTGCATAATCATAAAACTGTTTAAAAGGCTGTGATGAAGTAGTTTTGAAAATCAGATTTGCTGTTTGAAGGTTAAGTGGATGAAAAAACTCTGTTATGTTGTCACATCATTTTTTGTGAAGAAGAGCTGTATAATCCATTTAAACTGTAAAAGCTACTTTTTATGATGATTTTTAGCCAATTATTTAGTCGAGCAGTAAAAATTATTACAGCTCAGGTTTTATTTCTGCAGGTTTGGCCACCAAAACAAAATCAGATGATCAGAGAGTAAAGCTGTTTAGACGATGACTTTGTTTTTCTTCGGAATAATCTTGGCTAACATGTCAACCTGCACATGACAGCCATTTTACCAGATCTTAGCCATCGACTTGATTAGTACAAAGTTATTATTAATAAATGTACGAACGATGGCCAAAACTGCAAACATAAGACCCAAGTTGTATGAAGACAAAACCTTATTTTTTGCACCTATTATGAACAAGCGTGTACTTCGACACATTTGTCATGAGGAAAAGATCTTTATTATTAAAAGTTACACCTGTACATTTAAATGCAACAGCATCCATCTTATGACCTGATTTCCATCATGTCAGCAGCCATTTTGTAGATGCTGCTGCTGCTGTTTGTATGGCCAGACAAGCCACAGATGTCACTGTTGTGCAATTGTGTTAATTGCTTTAATGACTGCCTGCTACACAAGCACACACACACACACACACACACACACACATTTGTATACTGTAAACACACAGCCGCTGATTAGTTCGGGCTCATCCATATTATTGAAACCTAATGGATTTTCACGCCGTCTTTAATCTTTCTGCATGAACACACACACGCCATCACCTAAAGTGTGTATCTGACAGCCCTGCGATTACAGCTCATTGCATCAGACTGCTGTTTATTCAGCGCTCTACAATTCATAGACATCTCCACTCTCTCTCTCTGCCACCCCGTTACCACGTATTCACCAACACTAACAGCCTGTTCCTTGATATCAGCAGTTAAGAGGCCGCTTCCCCCTTCAGACTGATCGAGGGATGTGTATGTTTTGTGGGAAAGCGCTCAGGGGAATAAATCCTAGCTGGGGAATCAAACGTAGACGTAAATGTCATTTTTAATATGTAGTTGATGTGATGCTTTCTGAAGCGGAGAGATCCATCCTTTGGACAAAATAACATCAAATCCGATCAGTAAAGATGGCCAGATTAATACCATACTAGGCCATCAATGTTTTACAGATTTTACATCCAAATTACAGGTATTAGATCCAAATTTCTGGGAAAAACAGCTAGCCTGGCTCTGTCTGAAGGTACAACAAATCTGCATGCCAGCACCTCTAATCATCAGCTCGCTAATTAACATGTTATATCTTATTTAGTTAAATCCATCAGTGTGTAAAACAACATGTTGTGAGGAGGGGGTACGGGTTGGACTACTTCCTGGAGTCTCCAGGAGTACTGGCCAAGAAATAGTCTGGAATTATCTCAGCAAGAAAACAAACATATTTCCCAAAATGTCAAAATAATAATTTAAAAAAGGATCATTTTGTTAATTAGGGAATATAAGCGTTTTCTTGAGCTGAATGAATGCCTTGTTTAAATGCATGCAGCTCAGAAGCAAGGCCTCCCAAGGAGGCGTTCTTAAATCTTCTGTAACATTTTAGCGAGGCCTCTTTTGGCCAGGTTACACAGAGAAATCCATCTTTACAGTTCTTTAATGATCTGCTTCACCAAACTGCATGTTGTAATCTGCACCAAACATAGGTGAAAACAGTCTTGTAGATGTTATGTTTTTTCTTGACAAGCTACAAAATACAACCACGTGCCAAGGGAAGGTGTATTTACCAGTGTATGAATCTAAAAAAAACAATATCTCTTTAAGTGAGGGTGTGTTTTGTATCGTATACGCCTACGTTTTGTCCCCAACCCTGAAGAGTGGTGGGCAGACAGACAGACAGACAGAGTGCTAGTGGCTGATCATTGCATTATTCATGCTCATGCAATGGCCCCAAGCTTAGTCCGTATGGTAGCTAGAGCGTGCAGCATTACAACAGGCTAAGTTAGCCATAATAAAGAATGGGTTCCATATCTCAAATAGCTGAGATAGCCCCTATCTGTCTGTCCCTGTGCATTCACACACAGGAAATCATATGCACACTCCTCTTTCACTGTCAGCCACAATCCAGCGACTCTTACCTTCTTACATCACCACATCCCACTCATGTCCCTGTCCCCCCCCCCTGTTTTTTTTTTCTCTCCTTCACTCCACTGAGCTTTTGAAGCACTTTCCCTTTTCATCCCTCCTCCTCTTCTAGCCCTGAAAGGTTGATCTGTGACTGAGCTTGTTGCGTCTTTTATCGGCGTCTCGCAGCAGCCCGGGGACAAAGGCCAGTTGAAATGCCACAATGTCTCTATATTCTGCCTGTGCGCAGATGCAAACGCATGAAAAGAGGCTGACATTCAATCATCTGCGCTGAAAAGCTGAAATACAGTCAAGGATGGATGGAGGCAGACAAGGAGAATGAGGATGGAGGAGGATGGGGGCTCGTTTTGTAATTGATTATGCTAAATTCCCAGCTAAACGAGAGGCTAGACAGCGGATAACCGGAGGAGAGAGACAGAAACCTCTGTGGAGTCTTTATTTGTCCTCGATTTTTCTTTTTTTTTTTCCACACACACTCAAAAAAACAAGCCTCTGCTCAAATTTTAAGCATCTTTCAGTTTGTAACTTCACTCGTTCCTTTGTGTGCTTCAGATGCAATCCTCTCTCAGTTTAAAGGGCAAAGGTCAGGAAGCCGCCTCATCTTAAATCCACTGTATTTGTATGTGTTTGAGTAGGTGTGTGTATGTGTTACAGTGTGTGTTAATCCTGTATCCGTATCTACAAATCTGTCTCTGCTGCCTGTCTGATCCCTGACTCCCCGCACATCTAATCTCACCATCCTTCTGCCCACCAAAATCTCTGCTACTGTGTCTGTGTGTTTGTGTTTTCTGGATTAAAATGGGCAAAATATTGTTGAGAGCAATCAGTTCTGTATCCTAAATGAGTATATTTCAACCATTCACAATGGATTACTGTTAATCTACCTCTTCCAGCTCTGCTGTCCTCTCTGAGGGTTAAACTAGGATCCTTTTAAAACACAAATCAATGCACCAATGAGCCTCTGAGGACATTTCACCATTACAGTACCTCGCCATCATTAATGACCTTCATCTCTTTGGGAAATTATTCCTTAACTATGTTTTATGTCATGATGAATGACTCTTTTAAAAATCAATAAACTAATGTCGTCTTGATTCGAGGGAACACCTGAATGCTTTTGTAAATGTTGCCCTCCAAAATAAAATTCTTCCTGTACTCATTTCAACACGATTGAATCACGCTAGCAGTTCTGTGAGGCTGTATTTAGGCACAGTGGTGCTTTTTTTTTTATATATATATATTTTTTTGGCCTTTTCAAGTTTATTGTATAGAGACAGCTGAAGAGCGACAGGAATATGGGGAGAGAGAGAGAGAGAGAGATGGGGAATGACATGTAGCAAAGGGCCGCAGGTCGGATTCAAACCCAGGGCCGCTACGGCAAGTTGTACATGGGACGGACACTCTACCAACTGAGCTAATCGACACCCCACAGTGGTGCTTTGAGCGTAATGTAAACATGCTGATGTTTAACAGGTTTAATGTTCGCCAGTGTTCACCATCATAGTTTAGTATGTTAGCATGGTAACATTTGCAAAATCGCACTAAATACATTTGTCAAAATATTGGACAAATTAAAATCTTGACTTGATGTACTAAAGAAAAATATGTAAGGGGACTAAATCATTAGGATATGTTATTGTTCATAAACCATCAGTGTCTATATTTGTGCAAATTTCTGAAGTAAATGTTGAGATATTTCAGTGGATAATAAACTTTGTAAAAAGTCAGGCAATTACCAAAGCATTTGGGATACATCAAGCGGCCACGTGCAACTGCTACAAACTGTAATTCCTCGAGCGGCCACTTGAGACTGGCTGCAGAGGTGAGTCAATCTCCATAAGCAGCCGTATTAAAATGCCCAACTTCACAGCAGACATAAACATGTTTACTGCCTGGTTCAGACAACGCTTTTGGTCTCTATAGCTAATCTCCCCGTTCATGACAACTGTGAGGGGAGTGAATTTCTTTTAACTCACCCGTTTAAATGATATTAAGGCTTAAAGTTATGCATAATTAACAGCGTCGCCGCTTGATTGACAGGTAGATGCCATTAAAGATGGCTTATTCGAGCACCCAGGTGTCATTCGGCCTGCCTCAGATCCACGTCCTTGCCGATATTTAGATTAGCTGGGAGGCGGAAGAAGCAGTACGTCCAACATGGCTGCGTCTCGTGCCACATATTTTCAGCTTCAAAATGGCGCTTTGGAAACCTATGGGTGACGTCACTCGGGCTCTGTTCATTCTTTATACTGTCAGTGGGATTCATCCTATGGGTAGCTGTGCCAAATGTAATGGCAATCCACCAAAAACTGTGAAACTCATGTAAAGGAAAACTCAGGGAATCACCAAGTCAAGTCAGCAGGATTCACACTCTTGGGACCAGGAATGTGTGCTTTCAAATCTAACGACAATCCATCCAGTAGCTTTTGAGATATTTAAGCAGACTGACTGACCAATGTTTCTATCCCTAGACCCAAAATACTCTCCTGGTCTCTTGCTTCCATACAAGCTGCATTTTCAAAAACAAACCAGAAATAACTGTAAATGTAAAATCTACTAACCTTCACTGCATTCATCTTTCATCTCTTTTTTCCAGCCAAGTTCATTTACATGTCCCATTTTAGTTATAAAGGAAGACATCGCCTTGCTTCTTTCTAAATGGAATAGGGGGGTATTCTGAATAAATGCGGGACAGAAAATCAATGGAGCTTTGATCAGACCGCGGCTCGAGCTCGGCGAATGCTAATGTCACACGACTTGCATGCTCGCTGCTATGGAAACTAAAGGGCGTCCGAAGGTCGCCTCACTTCAAGGAAACACTAATGCATGCATGCAGTGGGCTGTAGTAGGCCCACCTGGAGATGAAAGGAGGCGAACAGGAGGAGTTAGAGATGAGGGAAAGGAATGATGGGGCAGATGGATGCAGTGTGCTCACTCGCACAATATCCCAAGAGGCTCACAGCCGCCCAGACTGTGTTTTTGTGGATCCAGTATGCGTGTCCTAAAAGACAATCCCGTCTTTAGCCTGACTGCACCCCACACCTCTGCTCATCCGTCGTCTGGCGCAAAAGAAGATTTGAATATTCTCAACTCAGCATGCTGGGATTTTATTTCTTAATCCTGCTACCCATGGCGGAGAAGCCAGAGACCCCGGATCAACCCGTTGTGCAAAATAAAATGTTAGACCGAGCCAAGAGGAGGACTGTAGGTGCAAACACAGTAACACAGAAAATCTTGGAGTTTCGTTGCAAGAGAAACAATTTTAAAAAATCAAGATATCACCTGGATTGTTTTTCCAGGTGATATCTTGATTTTTCGTAAGAGTATTTTTCATAAGAGAAAGCAAAAATCAATACACACCATTGAGGGAAATATTCCAGGAAATTACAGTCAAGAAATAATGCCTTGCCTCTAACACACTTAATATAATGCATGTGTGTTTGTGTGTGTGTGTGTGTGTGTGTGTGTGTGTGTTTTGTTTAACTCAAGCCCTTTTGACCCTTTCTATCTCCATCACCATGAATATTGAAGAGGGACAGAAGCACTCTGCCCATTCAATACATTCCAGAAATTTACAGTGGCATGCTCGCTTTATGAAGATGTATCGGTCGCCGTCTGCGCTTGTGTGTGTGTGTGTGTGTGTGTGTGTGTGTGTGTGTGTGTGTGTGTGTGTGTGTGTACGAGTGTGTGTGTATGGTGTTATGAGGCTCATAGGTGCTGTACCTTAGCTGTTATTTATGCATGTATCCGAGTACTGAATCAATCTATCTGCATTGTGTCATGTATAAATGTGATGTAAAATGAAAATAGATCCGACCCTGAGGTCTATTGTCCCAGTACTGCCTTTATGCGCCCTTGACTAAAATGATTCACTAAATCACGAGCACAGACACCGTAAAGTACCCAGAGAGAGAGAGGGAGAGAGGAAGAGAGACGGGGGGAAAGGAAAGTTTTACTGAGCGCCATCCAACTGTCTGGCGAACACACAGTGAACAATTTAAATATTGCAGAAAAGAAAATGCAGAATTTTCAGTGTTTCCATCAGATAGGAATAAATGAAAAATGTAATATTTCAAATTTGATTGGTATTGGGAAGGTTATTTTTTTATTTTTTTGTAATGATAAGGTCATATCTTTTAATAGTATGCCACACAATCCCAATGGAGCCTTCAACAATGGAACAAACGGTCCAAAAATCACTCCGTTGTTTACTCATTCACTACTATCTGCGTAATAAACTCTCTGTATTTTATTCCATGGAGAGAAATCTAATTTTTTGGCTTCAGTTTGAGCCATTTTGAGCATTTCGTTGTTAGATCTTTTAAAGTAATAAATACAGTATCTTTCCAAATTAATCTGAAAGCCACCCACATAGCTTCATCCTAAACTAAGTTGTAGAGTTGACAAGGTCACTTTCATCTTTCCTCTCTCCACAGCCTGACCTTAATCCATGTTTCTCCCCATCTCTGTTGTTGAGTCTAATCTAACATCCAACATACAGTTAACAATGAGAATAACGTTAGCCTAGTTTACTACTTTACACTTTATAGCCACTTTATGCATTTTATACAAACCAGCTGCTGTTTTTATTTGCACAACATGTACAGTCAATTGCTGTATGCCAACTGCATTTAAACTGTTTACATCTGTTTATTTTTGCTATGTTCACAATGTTTAAACTGTTCATACTGTTTATATCTTTTTATATTTGCCATACTTTAATATCTTTAATATCTCTTTACACTTGTATATATTTTATATTTCATGTATTGCTTGTTTGCTCCAGGGATATGAGGGAAACAATATTTCAATTCTATGTTGATGTCCTGTACATATGGCAGTGTTGACAATAAAGTTGACTTGACCTGACCTACTGAAGACAACAGGACATGCACTGGTTCAGATAGATATTGCATTTTAGACAAAAAAAGTACAAAGGCTCAGCCTGATTTTTTTTTTTTACCTAAACCACTACTAGACGCTATGAAGTGCATCCATTTTGTGCTTATAACTTGGCAATAAGTAAATAAAATGGACGAGATAGCAAATCGGCAGTGTTGTTGGATGTAGCAAACCATTCTAGTATATGCCACTTTATTTAAAAAATATATTTCTATTGCTATTTATCATATTATTGTCTCCATTTTTACTTGCAGTGTTAGACAGTGAAGCTATAGAAGTGTGTATTGTCACATTTGTGCTGGCCCATACTGACATGAATGTTTACACCATAAAAATACTCCAGGCGTGTAAAATACTGCATTTCTTGTGATAGAAACTGGCAAGTTTTCTTCTTTCCATGCAGTTTTTCTATTTTTATGTATCACATAAACAGATGGAAACCTACAGAGAGACAAGAGTTGCACAGCAGAGCAGGTTGTCCTTTTCACTCTGTCTGCATATTCTCTCACAACACCCATAAGACCCATACATTTCTGTCACAGTCTTTAATTACTTATTAATTTGTCTTTCTGTCTGTCTGTCTCAGGACACCTCTCCTCATCCTCCCGACTCCGCTTCAGCAGGCAAGGACAGGCGAGGACGATGGGATCCTGTGGTCCGCACAGGGATTTCATTATGGCTTCTTTCCAGGGGAATGAAACAGCAGCAAACAAGGACTTACACAAGGACAAACAACATAACAGGCCGTGCTGGAGTTTGTCACGCTGTATTTCCTGGAGGTGACAATATCACACATGCTGCTGTGTCCGGGTGGGGGTGGGATGCTGTGTACTGTGAAATACCTTTTCAGAGTACAGTGTGTGCGCACGTGTGCCATTATGTTGGTCGTGTGGGACCCCAGACCGAGCTCCATCACTAATGTATGTCTGTCTGCAACCTCCCCCACTTACACACTCACACTGAAATGAGGTCAGATAGTGTCATGAACGTCTCTGCTGTGTGTCCTCTAGCACGTCATGATGTGTGTGTGTCTTACACCCACTCTGACTTCATTTGGTCATGGGCATCAGTGTGTGTGTGCGCTTTTGCGTGTTGGTGAGGTTACCGTCGGGGCATGGGTGGTCACCGCAGTGTGTTGCCTGATTGGCTGATTGGATTGGGTTGTTTACATTGTATCTCTGTGCCCAGTGAAGAGGAACAGACCCCCTGCAGACTGAAGCCTCCACACCAGACACAAAAACACACTCACACCATTATTCCCCATGCTTTGGCAGGCCTTGTTACTATGCAGACACACTCCTGCTCTCCCACTTTGGCAGGCTCACTTCCCGGACAAAAGTATGGTGTTTTTAACAAGTTGACAGATGTAGGGCATGACGGGGGCAACTGACTAAACAAACTGAAATATTACACCAATACTTTTACGTAGGTTTTGTACCATGCTCATAAATTTATAAATCACCTGTGACCCATATTTTTTCCCATCAACTCTCTCTTTCTTTGAAGCTTTCAGGCTCTCAGTGCTCTCTTGTTTCAATGCAAACTCCAGAACAGACATGTTAATATAATATTAAATAATTCATGTGCACTTATAAACATTCACCAAAATGCCACAGAACCTGCCAGCAATATTTACACATGCGAGACATATCCAGGTAAACCATGACAAAAAGGCAAACATGAGCACAAGGGGTCGTGTGACAAAAACACTCTTTAACCGTCTTGGGAACGACGGATGCATGAAAAAGAAAGATGCGTGAATAATCTTGTTTGGGGACCAAAGTAGCATCATCAGTAGACAGTATCTGGGCAGAAAACATTGTGTGTGTGTGTGTGTGTGTGTGTGTGCACCCTTTGCATGCAAGCATGTAAATAAGAATTAGTGTGGCACTTCAGCATGCAAAGCAGAGCCTCCAAAGCCTCCTATTGCATGAACAAGTGCAGTCTATGATGCCATTTGTGTGATCATGCATGCATAACATATCTCCTGTGCATCCCAGTACACATGCAAAAGTGCTTCTTGTTCCCTGTATACGTGGTAATGAAGTGTGTGCATGCCTGTTTGTGTCACACTGGAGGGTATTAACTTCCTTCCTGTGGCCAGGATGATGCTTTGTGTATATAATGTGTAAAGGCGTGCAAGTTCTAGGAAAATGCCTCTTAATTTGTTTAAAAGGGACAAGAGAGATTGTTTTTATTTTGTGTGTCCTGGCAACAGACTGATTGCTGGCTGACCACATTTCCCAGCATGCACTATTACGGTAAATTGTGTTTTCGGGGTGCCAGTTAGGTCCGAGCCTAACAGTTTTTGGGTCAGGTTTGTCAGTCAATTATTTTAGTTTACACTCTGATTCCTTTTTGGTCAGTAACACCAAAAATGAATCAGAGTGTGTTGTCCTGTTACTTCTGTTTACAACAGTAGACACCTCCAAACATGCTGCATAAAAAAAAGCCAACTAAATGTGCTATTCGGATTTTACTTGTCCAGTCCAGTCGAGTCAGTAAAAGTCAGTCAGCTCTTTCCACCACGGAAACTCATCCAAACTTCAGATCCAGTAGGAGTTTTTTTTGGGAGCTTGTGAAGAACAGGTGTAGGACATTATGCTTTTCCTCCGCACACGGACTTAGACGAAAACAGCAAACGGTACGGACGCCAGCAGCCAACATTGACGGTTTTACCACTTCCTTTTTTGGACTGCCCCCGTCATTTTTATTTAAAATAAAGGGGACTCCTGGGATAGGGTTCCGGTGGAGGTGTGTGGGTGACGAAACGAAAGGGAGTGATTGGAGGAAAGGAAAGGTGCACCTGTGACAGGAGTGGGTGTGTGTGAGGGGGGAAAAATATGACAATTTAGATAGCAGATCAGATATGCGATGGCAGATCTTAGCGCTATAGCACAACAAATTGAATAAATGGAGGAAGTTTGAGCTACCTTTTTCGTGAGATTGATACATCTCTGGCCAACCAGGGAAGTTTCAATCAATTTAAAATTTAAAAAAATCAAATTTTACTGAATTAAATATGATTTAATTTCTGTCCATGTGTTTGAGTTCAGTGCAAACTGTAGATAATAACATATGCAGGGCCAAGGTCTGTTTCAAATGAGTAAAATCTGCCTTGATTGCTGGCTGTAAATTATTCAATGAAGCTCCCTTTTTCACTGAAGCTTCATGCAAGCTGCTCTCAGCCGTACATGGAAACAATTCTCCACCCGTTAATACGTGGAAAACTATGAATCCATTATATACCTTCTTCCAGCTCAAAATTCCAAATCACTACTGCAAGACTAAAAGACAATAAAACACTCACACTGAGTGAATATGAATTAACAGGAGCACATAGTTGGAGTGAAAGATGAGCTGAAAAATAGCATGGACGATATTCCATAAATGTCGGCCAGCTTCCTGTTTCCTCTCACCTCTGTATCCACCTCATAAGCTCCGCTGTCAGCATGAGTGCATGGAATCTTCCATTTTCATCTCGGGAAGACTTAGCGAGCGGTCTCCGTGGTAACGCCACTTAAACTCTGCTGTTGCCACCTGGATTCGGCCCGCTGTGACGCAGACGAGTCACAGTCCAGTTGTCTGCCCTGTAATACGACAGGCAGAGGAAACTTACCGAAGTGATTGAGGAAAGATTTCGGGAATGGAAGAGAGAGTGGCCGAGGATTTGTATCGTCTTATAGGGACAGGGATGGGTTTGGGTTTATGACAACAAAATCTGGGGGGTTTTGCACATTTTTCACTCAAGTTATGCTCCCAGTAGCTCAGTCCCTAGGGACCCTAGGGGAACGAACCACAGTTTAGAGCGTGGACGGGTAGCTGGAAAGGTGCCAGTTCACCTCTTGAGCAAGGTACTGAACGCTCAACTGCTCCCAGGCTGCCCATCACTCCTCCATCTCCCCACATTTGCATGTCTACTAGCCCTTTGTGAGTGAGCGTGTGGTTGTATTTCAGGCCTACATGTGTAAAAACTGAGTGAAAAAAGAATTTCCCCACTGGGGGATCAATAAAGTTAATCTTCTATGTGGTTTACGAACTAATTTGGGGATGGCACAAGTCCTAAAATTAGATGAAAAATTGTGTAAAAGTATTCTTCAGGGTTTAAATATTGCAGATGCTTCAATCAAGTAAAATGGGCATCGATCAATCGAAACTTTTGTTATTTCAGTTATTCACATTTTGATGCATCACCAAATTGGATCATCTTAAAGTAATGATAAGTGATGCAACAAAAACATGAACCATCAGTACCGAGCCAGTATTTTGACTGACAGGTCCTACCTTTATCCTCCTCCCTACCAGTAGCTCAACTTGCTCAAACTTGCACACCAGGAAGCATAAACATACACACACTGTTAAACAGTTAAACAATTAAGGTCTGAGGTCCGTTGGAGAAACAGATTGTTTTCCAGTTCAAACAGGATATCCTTATTTGATCTTGCTGAGTCAGTCATTGACGCAAGAGGCCACCCAGCTAATACATTTTAGTGTTTCTGTAATGACCCTCACCTTGGGGCAATGTTCCCTAATTTAAATGGTGATATAACAGCCTCAGCGGTCCAATTGCTTAACCTTGTTGATCTGGCTTGCCAACTGGCAGTTGTTCATTGTCACCATAATTAAGCTTCTTTCAAGGAACCATGGGGGAAAGGTTTTACTGACCACAGGTCATGTTTTGGAAGCTGAAATATAAAAGAATAAATCGTGATCTTGGCCTGTACCACACATTTGCATGCTAACAATAGCTAATGGCGCTAAACACAAAGTACAGTTGAGACGGGAATCATTAGTTTTGTTTTGCAGGTTTTTGGAGACAAACCAAAGTGTTGGATACTCAATTGATCTTTTGATGGTGCTCGTTTAAAAGTTAAAGAAACACAGAAATCGCTGGAGAACCTGAAGGGAGCATGAATGTCTGAACCGCTAGTTCTTGAGACATTTCACACAAAACTTGAGATGATGATCCCCCTTGATGATCCCATGACTTTTACACTGCTCCCAACAAAGTCATCAACCTTTTTTCTGGAAACCATGAATGTCTGAATATGAATGCACAAAATTTGGCGCCAATTCATCTGGTAGATGTTGTAATATGTAACAGAAGACTGCTGTTGGCGCTACATGGTAAGTCACGAAGCCAGTTAGTAGGGTTCATCTTCTGTGCAAAATGAATGACTGATCTAGACTCAAGTATCTCAACAACCATTGGATTGCTATAAAATTGGGTACAAAATGGTTGACTCGCTGACTGACAGGCGTTCCTAGCATGGCTAAAAAATGATTAGGGAAAATGTAATGAAGACTGATTTATGATGACAAGCATTACGTTGAAGCGCAGAGCCAACTTGGGTGGTCCTGAGCAGGAATGTTTGTGGCCCCCAAAAATACCATAACCCTATACCACAACGACCACCACTGTTCCACCTTTGCTAAAGATAATTGTAATATGTGGCCCCATTGACAGGGCCATAACCTTTATGATGCACTTGTGCTGATGGTGATTTGTGCCACAGTATTTACTGACCTATAAATATGGTATAAAAATGTCATCTCTGTTCGTCTCTGTCGATGGACTAAGGTGGAGATGGCAACTCAACATGACTTTTACCTTGTTGCCATAGTAGCGCTGTTCTTCCAAGGTCAAAGCTGTGACCCTTGAAATGCTTGAGTGGAGTCTGCAGCAGAGGTGCTAATGAACTTTAGAGCCCTGCCAATGTCAGTGTGTTCGTGGTACCATCGGAGAGAGAAGGAGGAGGAAAGAGTGAGAAGGAGAACAGGAAAGGGGAAGTACAACAGGGACTGAAGTCACCGCAAGGAGAGAGGGATAGAGTTAGAAGATAATGAGTGAGGTAGCAGGGGGAAAAGTAGGAGGCAGTGAGTGACAGCCAAAATGAGGACAGGAAGGAGGCTAGCAATCAAACAGTTGGAAATATAAGCAGATGGGAAACTGGTAGAAGTGAGCAGGAGTCACTGAGAGGATTAATGGAAAGAAGGTCATGGTGACAACTGTATATGAACATAAAAATCAAACGTGAAACATTATTCAGGACAGTGGAAAAATTGGTGCAGCAAGACAGACAAGGGAGATGAGGAAAGGAGTTTAAAGCAGAGGGAAGGTAAGGGGGAAGCATACCAAATCCTGAGGATTAGTTCCACACATTCTTGGCATCCGTAGTCACGGCGGTACCCGAGGCTGGTGCGGGGACGGCATTTGCATTCACTGATTAGGTCTGACTCCTCCTGTCGTGTTTAAGAACTTCTCGGGTCTGCTTTGCTTCTTGCATGCCCTCCTCTCCTCGTGTCATTCCCTAAAGTAAGGCGGATTAGCCGACAAAGGCCTGTGAGAAAGTACTTTCATGACAGAATGAGTTTCACAAGTCAAACGTCTGATGAAAATAAGTTACTTGAGAAATCTACCTCTCAAATAGATGCATACACAGACTCAAAAGCTGACCTGCAGATCAATGCCGGTAGGCATTTTAATATCTTAAAAGACTGACGTGGGTTTGGAAAAGTTAGGCAACCTCTGTAGTTTCTGCATTAAAGAAAAATTACATTCAGTTTTGTACTTGTGAGGTCATGACTGACAAGAAGCTAGTAAGCTTTTTAAAAAAAGCCTTAAAAATAAATTTCTATAAACCGAGCACATCTTGTGCTGAAAAATAAACACAGCCTTGGACTCAAAATGTCACTTACACATTGTGTTGTGAGCCATTCAATAGCATTAATTAACTTTAAATGATACATGTCGTAAAAGAAAATCAAGAAAACTCATAAAATAATTTTCTGATGCAAATATTCCATGTTTCATTGACTAGTTTTTGGCGACCCTCACTCCATCTGCTACCAGCTCCATTACGTTTATGGTGTCAGCTTGGTTGCGGCCCTTCTAGGAGTTTAACAAAGTATTGATATTAGTTTGGTTTCTCTGTCCAGTAGAGAATCTGGTCTGGTGTGTGTTAGCTGGGGGGGCTAAACGAATGGGAAGGCAGTGTAGGCTACAAAAAGGCTAACACAGCATGGCCTATGTTCAGAAATTGTTTTGTTGAATGTGGAATGAATATAAATGAAAAATATGTTGCTGTAGCTAACGTTAAGCTACCTTTAGTTCAGTTCAACGAGTAACACAACCAATTATTTTCAAGGTTGAGTAGCCTAATTAATAAAGTAATACTATAATTTTTCAAATATATGTAATGAATAGTTTCACATCGCCCAACACTTAAATTTACTTTTTAAACAGTGACTTCTTGTACAGTCATAATGCCATGATAATCAGTCCTCACCATCATCTTCGCGAATAAATTCACCCATTTACAGAGCATAAATACTTTTGTTGATTTTCAGAAAACCTCTGTTCTGCTGTAGTTCCAGGTAAATCCTTTTTAGATTGAAACTCTTGGAAAAACAGGACAGCTGGTGTCTACAATGGAAAAAAGATAATCAATAATCAAACCACCACGGATCTGCATGCTGTAAAATATAATCTAGTCCAAGGTTTTATATGCTTGACATAATAAATGTTTTGAACTGGCGCCTACCTGGCTTAATTTGTTTTTAAGGTTTTACTGCTAATCCCCGGAGCTAAATCTTACTGGTACAAACAACTCAATGCATCAGCATTATGCCAAGAGCCAGTTGAGCAAGACAGCAGCTGATTACAGCAGCAGATTGTGTTTGGTTTGTTGAACAATAGGCCAATACCACACGGGCAAACTATTTATTTCTCATCGGTACTTCAAGGCAGCAGACACAATGTTAGCTTTGTGGGGAGTCAAAATATGGTTGACACTTGTTATTAAGATGGCTTCATTTGAAACCAGCTAAACATCCATTGTTACCCCAGGAATGCCTCAAAGCAAAACACTTGTTAAAATAAACACGGCACTGTTTTGTTTGAAATGGCCGGACAAAATTCAAAGAAATCAAGACAGGGTGAAGGATTGAGGAAGAGCACAGAGGTCAGTCTGAGTCTAGCTTTCACAGCTTCGTTATCTGTAGGTTGAATCTACACCGCAAAATAAATCTTCTCTATTGACCTTTGGTGTATTGAAAATATGAACAATGTTTGAACGGGATGACCAACCTTTCCCACATACCATTAAATTCAAGCAATGGAAATGTGAGCAAGCACGTTCACAAGTCAGCCAAAGCCTATCCCTTCTCATATGTCAATGTGGATTACAATAAACTGGGAAAACAAGCAGACCTGGAGTGTTTTGCAACATAAAAGTTTTGCAGGACATTTCAAGAAGTCCAGCCTCTCACATTTTGCTCTAATAGATCCATAAACATCTCAGATGTGTGAATCAGAAACTACTTAGGATGTAAGATTCTCATAAAAATGAATTTATAGTCTGAGGGTCATCTCCTTCATAGAGCTTTTTTATGTGAAATAAACTGGTTTCTTTCTGCATCTGGAGAGTCTCCAGAATCTGCCTTTTTCCATGTGATGATCTGTGAAGATATTAATAGATTTACACAGTATATAATTTCCTACAAACATGAAAACAATGTAGCAGAAGGGTATAAAGCCAGAGGCATCCTATTTAAGAGGCAGCTCACAGCTTACTGAGGCAGCTCTGGAAAAACTAAATTTAACACAAGAAAAAAAAACAATATTTTACAAAGTATTAGTCTAATTCTAAAAAATATATATAGTATCAAACTCTTTGTTTTCCCATCAGTTAACTTAAACAATCTCTGGCGCAGCTCATGTACAAATCCTGAGTGAGACATGAAAACATAACACCAGTGGGGGTCCAGTAAACCTATTATCCTGCGGAGCGGAGTCATGTGGCTGCAAACTGGGGCGGGTCAGTGCCTCTCAAAGGTGGTGGTCCTGCACAGATTACCATGGCAACCGCCTGACAGTGGTTACATAACCGGCGATCAAACCCATTCTACCCCACTGGGGGCTTTAACAATGTTGTCAGAAAGGGGCGTCGTACTGTTTTTGACTGAGGAATTGTTCACAGGAAGTGTGCTGCGTTTAATTTTGCTTTCCTGCTTTTCCTCCTTTACTGCTGTGTTTTTAATCCAAATGCTGCCTTTTCCTGTGTTACTGACCACCATTTGTGTCAGAGAGATGTATCGCACTGCATAAGTGCTGCAAAAGTTGCCCCACCTCTCGATAGCTGTGTGAAATTGCTGGATATTGGCAGAAATTGGAACATGTTCTCACACGTGTTGATCCAGAGCATCCTAAACATGCTTAGATGGGTGGTGAGTATGCAGGCTATGAAAGAACTGGGACACCTTCAGCTTCCAGTAGCAATATCATGCTACAACATGTGGCAATGGTGGCGGATAAATGGCAAAATGGAACATAGGATATCGGCATCTCTGTGCATTTGCTGTAGCAAACCACTCGTCCATACACGTTGTCTACCAACTGGCCTGTGCAGCGTAGACTGGGATTAATTCGTAAAGAGAACACTTCTCCAAAGTGTCAAACGTCACCGGAGATGGGCATTTGCCCACGGTTACAACGACAAACTGCAGTCACGTCAAGACCCCAGTCAGGATGACGAGCACATGGCTCCCCTGAGGCGGTTTATGACAGTTTGAGCAGAAATGATTTGGTTTTGCAAACCAACTGTTGCATCAGCTGTCTGGGAGGCTGGTCGCAGATTGTCTTGCAGGTGAAGAAGCTGGATGTGGAGATCCTGGGCTGGGTAACACATGATCTGGGGTTTTGAGACTGGTTATTGTAGCGAAATGATCATTCAGTTCATGGGCAACAGCTCTGATAGACATTCCTAGTCAGCCTGGCCAACTGTACGTTCCCTCAAAACCTGTGGCATTGTGTTGTGTCTTAGAACTGCACATTGTGAGGCACACCTGTGCAATAATCATGCGGTATAATCGGCATCTTTATATGGCACACCTGTCAGGTGGTTGGTGGATTATCTTGGCAGTGCTCAGCGTTCGCTAACTAACTGTTTGAAAGAAATAAACCTTTTGTGTGCATAGAAGAAGTCAACACATGAAAAAAGGGAGCAAAAATGTTGCATGTGCACACAGCTCCTGTTCTTGACGTTGAGTTTATAAAGCTCCTTTGGGACACTGTGTGTGTTTAAAAATCCATGAAGTGGTGTCTCTACTTATTTCACTCTGTACCAGGAGACATATGCATGCCTGGCTGCTAGGTTTATAAAACATAGAGCACGAGTTTGTCACAGCTGAAATGTATATGAAAGCATCTGAATCCTGTTTGCTCTTTTATGTCTGTATGTTTACATTTTAATTAATCTTACAGCAGTCTTTTAATGGTGTCTTTCTCTATTTTACTACCTAACCACCTCCCTCCCCTAAGCTTCCCTTTAAGCTATAGCACAGTTCTCCAGTTTTATAGTCCCTTTCAGGGCATTGAAATGTGTTTACGCAACACTTTTCTCATCCCAACATTTACATACTCCCCCAAGAATGAAATATTTACTGACAGAATCCAAGAGATTTGTCAGGACAGATCTGAAAACTCCTGCAATGATGGACGGGGAATGTGTTTTGACACAAAGTTGGACCAAAAGCAGCTCAATCCGTCATCGGCTGTTGTAGGGGACGTAATCAGATTGGCTACCTGAGAGCTGTGTTGTAATGACCTCTAATCACTCAGTATGTTTTTTATGAGAGCAGTCACTGAGATTATTAACCCCCTTTTATCTGTGTAGATGAAATGTGTGCGTGTATATGTGCACCTTTTCTGCGTGGGTTCCTGTCTGTGTGTGTGTTTCTGTCAACCCCTTTTGCACACCCCAGAATCTTTTTGTGGATTGCAGATGTCATGGCAACAGCCTGACAGTAGCCTCAAGCCCACACAGTAATCGTCACTGATGAGGTAAATATGCTATGCTACGCTAAGATATGTCAACACAGATCACATGGTCTTTCAACGCTACAAAGCAACCTCATTTTCCCGGTGGTAATGAGTTGTTGACATGCAGTTGCTTTCAAAAAATGCACTGTCTGATTTCGTCTCCAGACAGAGAGGTGACAGAAAAAGGAGCAAAAGCTGCATTTTTTTTTTTTTTTTTTTTTGGTGTGACATAAACCTGTGCAGAGGCAGATGACACCAGCTGTCATGAGAGAACAGAAACAGAAATAGAGAGCAAAAAGTGTGACATAAAAGCCTTGCAGATTCATGGATTCATGATTCATCCATGGATTATTGTAAGTGTTAAACCGTCCCATTTGTGAAACAACAGCAGCCATCCGTTTGCAACTGCTAAGTTCTTCAGCTGAAGTGTTCACTTTTCCTGCAAGTGTGCCAGACAGTTTCTAAAAAAGCACTGGGACAGAATATGTGAACACGTCATTGATAATGTATTCAAAATAAATAAATAACAAAATCAGCTGCAGGAGAAACATGGAAGCCTCGGGCCTAGACAGACAGATAAGATAGACAGCTGGTGAGATTTGTGAGGTGTCCTCAAGCGTAGTTCTCCGCCTGTGAGGCCTCGTCTCTGGATGAATTCACAGAAAACTGCCGGGTCCCTGTAGACAGCCACATCCACATTCACATGTTGATGAACCCACAATTGCAAAGGTCAAAAATTTGAAAATCAAATGTCACTTGTCAGCATGCAAAAAAACTTTGCCTGGATGCAATCCAGTTTTAAAGCTGTTGTTTGAATTTGCACACACTGAGACACAAACAGCTGGTGGTAAAACGTGCCTGTGGAACATGGTAACCTACTGCAGGCCTGATTGTATAGTCTGTGAGTCTGGAACTGAACCAGGAGGATGGAGAGCTTGTTTGTGCCTGTGGGTGTATGCATATGTAGATCAGAAGCTGAATAGGTCAATTGTGAAGTTTAGTTATTTATGAATATTTAACAAAAATAAGGCTTTTGGTTTAGACTACTAATTTTTTAAGAGCCAGATCTGATTTTCACCCAGATTTTATGTCCTCGAAACACAAAAAAGTTGATGAGTTTCTGCAGGACGACAACCGTCGCAGATGTTTGAGCTCCGAAAAAACATCTAGTAGTAATCAAGTGAAAAGAACTTATTAAAATGTCATTTGCAACATCGGTGTATGCAATGCAAACAACTGTGGAGTTTAACTGTTTCAAATCTGATTTTCTCTCTTTCATTATTAACACCACTTCTTATTATTTATTTTTTTTTTAAAAATGAACCAGCCGGCACTCTAATCAGAAGCTTAAACTCAATTTTATAAAACAAGCCTCAACATATTAGATTAAGAAATATATGAAAGAAAGAATTTATGAGTATGAGTATGAACTGCAACTCCAGTGAGAGTTACCCGAAGGATCGACTCAAAATTCGATGCAACATTCACATTTCTCATTTTGAAACCAATTCTCAGTATTGTTTTTTTTTTTTTTCTTGAGGTAATTTGGATTAGTTTTTTTGTCGTTCTGACCCGCTCCATATATTCCGGGAGTACATTTAATGCTTTTTAGGAAGCGTCTAAGCACAGTTAATGTAATTCTGGCCTGTAGCTCCATCAATATTCAGCTGTGTGGGAAGTAGGCAGCAATGTCCGAGATAAACGTGGTTATGAAATCATGGCTGAGTAGGTTATGCAAACACATATGCGGACACAAACACGCACGGATGGGACAGAGTGTATCGAGGGCTTGATTAACAGAACTGACGCACGTCTGTCCTCACAGTGATCGCACAGTCAGGCTCATTGATTCTGAACAAAAACTGGAACAATGATATGACTTTCATTATGATAATGTTTCTCTCTCTGTTGTTCTCTCTTTTCCTCCAGGGTCCTTCTTTTACGCTTTGGATAAAACTATGCCTTGAATAAAAATATCCTTAAAGAGAGGATATCCATGCATGTTCAATAATACCAGTATTTCCAGCAGTGACATGAAGGCAGCATAATCCATCAGGGCAGCACAATCAGTCTGTCAACATCAACTCAGTATGTGAAAGACAGCGAAGCGAAAAAGCTAGCAGGGAAGAAAAATCGACTCATGAGCTGTGATAAATTTGTAACATCACCACAGACACAAATCCCCACGGCTTCAGGTGGCCAATCAATCCCTGTACTTACTTTATGTAAAACACTAAATTTTAAAGCCCAACATGGTCTGGCCTACAGTTATATTATGGAGCTCCTGACTCCCTACACTCCAAGTTGTAACCTGAATTGCTCTGGCTGCCGCCATCTTGGCAGTCTAGCCTCTGCCGCCTCCTGGATAATCCAAAAATGTGTCCGAAGACGTGTATCATCAGTGGACCTGAGGCCGGCTGAATGACGCCTGGGTGCTCAAACAAGCCACCTGTAACAGCACCCACCTGTCAATCAAAGTGGCCACGCTGTCAGTCATGCATAACTTTAAACCTTATACAATTTGAATGGCTAAGTTCTATAAATATTCGCCCTCAGTGCAGTTGTCATGAACGGGGAAATTAGCTATAGAGACCAAAACTGTTTTGTACCAGGCTGTACATACAACATGTTTATTTCTGCTGTGAAGTTGGACATTTTACAATGGGGGGCTTATGGAGACTGACTCATTCTGTAGCCAGCCTCAAGTGGACGTTTGAGGAACTGCAGTTTTTAGCATTGGCTTCATTTCACAGGTCACTTGGCTGTACCCAGGTCAAGGTTGGTGACCAAGGGTGACCGGGCTTTTGCCTTCAGGGCCTCTACATTCAGGTAATGTATCGACAAGCAATGTACACATTCTTTACAGGAAAGCCTTTCGTGATGCCTGAATTGTTTCGATAAGTGCAATACAAATAAAGTTATTATTATCTATATTTATATTATATTCAATGTGAAAGGAAGGCCACCTGTGTATATACACTCCACTCTCTCTTTAACTTTCAAACAATTGATAAATTACTCTTTCCATCCAAGGTCCTGCTACCCCTGTGAAATAAAACATGCCATCTCTTCTGGTTGAACAAACAGCTCTGTGATTAAAGAGTCTCTTTAATAATGGAAGCAACAGCTTCATACATACACCATTATCTTTTATCTAGAGTGCAGTTAGTGTTTATACAGCAGGCGAACACTAATGTTCCAGCATTTAGTCAGTGAAGCCTGCCAGTGTTCATCTATCACTTCAGCTTCTTTGTTTGCTGGTCATTGCAAGTTACGTGACCGCACTGACGTCAGAGCACACACACACACACACACACACACACACATGCAAACTGTCTATGTGTCCTATTCTTTGTCTGCCAGCTTCTGTTTTTCTGTTGCGCTCTATTTATCTCTCTCTTATTACTCCGACACACACACACACAGGTTCCAGATATGAGGACAGGATGTTCTGGCCCTGCCTGTGTTTAATACATGTTTTAATGTAGTGTCTCTGAGGCTGCACATGCTGTGAAAGGCACAAGCAGACAGAACAAACTTGTTTTTCCTTTTGATTATTTTCTTCCTTTTGTGTGTGTGTGTGAATTGGGTTGGATGCACCTGTTGCAGCCGGTTAAATTAATCATAAGAACAAACTCAACGGTTCAACTACAAGATAGGATTTAAGATAAGGTTTCTCATGTTACATACTGGAATTATCTCTATATAGTACTTTCTGTTGTTCATGGAAGAGTCCGCCATTACTGCAAATAATTAAAATTTCCTTGACATGCATTAGGGATTCACAGAAAATCACTCCAGCGTTACTGTTAATGCAAATCGAACCTTTCTTACCGCTGCTGCTTCACAATGAAAGTGTTCAGCTGGCAAACAACGGGTGGCTTTTATTGTGAAGCGAAAATGCATCTGCAAAACAAGACATTCTTTGTCTTGTCAAGTCATTTTTTTTTTTTTTTGGCATTTTTCATCAGCGGATACTTTTTTTTATTTGTTGCGAGGGAGTAATGGAACAAGACGGAGCAGTCACAACGAGCTGTTAGATGAAAAGCTGCAGGAAACAACAGACTGTACACCTACAACCTCTCAGCAAGGTAGAAGACTCCTCTTACTGTGGCCTGTTGTGTGAAAAACTCCTCACGCCCTGTGAAGTCTAATGCAATTACTGACTGACTTCATTATTAAAGCAACATGAGTTTGTTTGCTTGCACTGTAAATAGATACAGTTGCTCTGCTGGTGTATTTATGTCAACGTAGCTGTTCAAGTGTTGCCAAATCAACCAGACCTGAAATCTTAAAGACTACAACTTTAAATGACGAATATTCTGGATGTATTTTTATTGTTTGAATACGTCAGTGTTTTTTCTTTACCACATTATTCTGAATGTTTATCCAAAGACTTCCTACAAACTTCTCTCTTATTTACTCTTCAAACAGAACAATCTTTAATTAAAAAGTTATTTGAGTTCCACCGAATGTGTGTGCTCTGCACTCCCACTCATGCATACACACACCTACACACACACACATCTGAGTGATTCACAGCAAAGTTCTGGAGTTGTAGGGCGTGCACACACACACACACACACACACACACACATATATGCTATCTCCACCACACACAGCAGTTTGTTAAGAATGGCAGGAGGCCTTGCTGATGCACTCCGCTCCTTCATACTCTGTGATCCATGTCAGTCCTGTTCACACACACACACACACACACACCTCTCCAAACACCCAGAGATTGTTTATTTTCCTATCTCTGCACTTTGCATATGCAAATAAGCCCCTAAAGGAGTTTTGCGCTCGGTGTATTAGTCACTAAGCAACCAGAGATAACAGCTAAATTTCACATACAATTTGAAAATCTCACTCTCTCTCTCTCTCTGCATGTTCAGATAATTCCCTTTTAAAGAGGATTTTCACAAGGCGTCAACATATTTGATCCATTCACATGTTCACTCCTCACTTCCACATGGCAGATGGCTGTACTCCATATCTCTTTGTTAGGAAATAATCCTTGAGATTATTTTATTGTATTTGTGGTGGCATGATATGATTTGATGTGAAAGATAGGGAAAGAATATAACCAGAAGTTATTTTATACATTAGTTTTTAGTAGGAAAGGACACGTGTCCGTTATGTAATGATGTTTTTCAGTATGTGGGAGTCCACTGGGGGGGTAAAAAAAGGTACACATGTAGTCACAGAAAGTAAAATGCGCAGGCGAACATGTACAGATACTTCGAAATATCATCTTTGGTGCTGTCATGTTTGCAGCTTGAATTAATCATTTGTGTGTAAAGTGTGATGGCTTATTAAAGAGTTAAATTAATCTGACACAGTGTACACGAAAGGGAAAGCTGAAGAGATATGTGAAGACCCTTTGTCATGTGTAAACTTTATTTTTTTAAAAGCTGAATCTGATGAAATCTGGGAGGTGAATGGGACGGAGGCAGGTCACGTCGATCTGACCCTGAAATGACAGCTGGCAACAGCAGAGAAAGGGGCAGTTTTTTTTCCAAGCTTGACAGCAACAAGCTGATTGGCTCACAGAGGTCATGGCAAAATCTGAATGGTTGAGGTGAAAAGTGAAAGAAGACGCCCTCAGTCAGCTGGATGAGCAGCAAGTGAGAAAGGAAAAAGAAAAGGGGGGCTTTTGTTTTGCATTTATGATTATGTCCAAAGTAGCAAGCATCTATAGAACATATAGAAAGCATGTCATGGAAATGTCATGTAAGAAGGAACAAGCATAAGGTCATATATAAAGCAAACATGCAATGATTCTCAGAGGTGACCTATTTAGTTTGTTATCTATACATACAATCAGTCAGTCTATTGACTTTCTTGAGACATTTGACATATTGTACATAGATGCACAGTGGTAAACACATGGAGTAATAAAGGTTATTGCTTTATAATTCCAGTAAGCAGAGGAATCAACTGAAAGCAAGTAAGCTGCTCTCTGGGAGTATACATCAATAACATACTGTACACAGCTCTGTTTGCCGTCGTTGCAGAGATCATACCACCACTGATACCTTTTGTAAATATTTTACCAGGATTATACTGGACTCAACTAAAAGACCTCAGTGTTATAGGGTCACTTATGATCCGATTGGTCAAATCAAAGCACGTTTTCCTCATATTACCTCGGAGTGTGCTCCAAAAATGTCATTGCTTTATGATGCATCATGACGCACTCTTTCATCCTACGCGCAAAGCGTACACCTCCGCAGCTCGAGGAATACCTTTGAGTGTATAAATAAATGAAAGCAAATGACTCTGAAGGCAATGTACATGTTCCCAACTGTGTTTGTTAACTCAGCTTCAAAAGTCCAATACAACGCTTTAAATCTGCGGCCTCTTTGAAGATGCATTCGTGTAGGAGCCTTGATCGCAGCCAATTTCACAAATCACACCAGGTTTTCTGTTTTTTTGCACACCGGAGTTTTAACTCAGTAATTGGGTGAGATTTGCTATAAAACCTTCTAGTAAACAAGGCCTCTTTCTCCGAGGATCAAAAGGTTGGCACTTGGCGCCTGAGCATTTAAAAACTGTACATGCACATGCACAAATATGCCTCAAGAAAACATGCATTTTAGATTTATTTTCATTAGGATCAGCATTAGCTCCAATCAGAGTGGCCACTCATCCTTCTAGAGTTCATATGTACAAGAGGACACAGTTTCTCCTGCATAAAATTCTCATTTACATACATCCACATTTCCACACACACACCTCATTATTTTCAATGTGCCATTTCACCGTCTAATTATAGAAAAATACATTGCCCTTTAATGTCTGCCTGCCTGCCTGCAGAGCTTTATAGGAGCCTGCAGACTGAGAAAATACAGCTTCTGTGCAGCCAGGGAATGTGTCTGGCCCACTGAGTCTTTACCCAGCAATGTAAATCACTGTTTAAGTTGGGATCATTTACACAAAACCTCTCATCATTCACCTCTACAGAGGTCTGTGCTCAGAGATAAAGGCAAGAAAGACTACAAATGGCTGGAAAAATGCAAGAAGGAGAAACACCATTAAGAAAATTGGTGAAAGATGGTTTCATGATTTTGGCACTTTTGTGTGGTTGCATGAGTGCACAATTTTACATTTAAGGTTGTTAAGCAGTCACTTTTATACACCTCGTGTACTAGAGTCTGTTTGTTGGTCTTGTTGTGTCTCAAAGCCTCGAATACCTTCTAGCTTTCACACCCGCGGGAAGCCGATAATATGTATATTTTCCCTCCTGCCTTTGAGGTTGGTAATATGCTCAGCTATGCTTTGCATCTCCTTCGCAGTCGGTAAGTCGGACTAAAATTCTTTCAGCCTCGTTGGCGCTCTGTTCGGAGTTTTTCAGCATTTTCCACAAGCCTGAAGCAGGCTCAGCTTTTCATCGATGACCTACGATATATTCTGTGTAACTGCTTGACGTATGATAGGGTTTGGTGTACCGGTCTTCCTAGCAACTGCTAGCTCCTCTGCGCCTGGTGGAAGGCATTTTGAAGGCATTTTTTCATTGATGTTTTATTTACTTGCCATTTTTAATGCGGTGCTCTCATCAATGCTTGTGTTACAAGTGATTTGTGCATGTCAGTGGACTGCCTGCCACGCCGCAATATTGAAAGCCGAGAAAATGCTATTGCGTCTTGCTTAGAAGCTACTTCAATCAAACCTGAAACCTCTTCAAAGATACGTCTTTTTGAAGTGTATCAATTGACACGTTTCATAAGCGGCTCCATGCGTCCTCCTGTGCTGCACATGTCAGAGCACCTTTTCCTATCAAGTGTCACGTTTCCATTCATCACCTGCATGTTCATTCATTTCTAGGCCAGTCACTCTCTTATTTTTGATTTTTTTTTTATATTTCAAAGTCTCTGCATGAGCTCTGCTAAAAGCTTTCCCGTCTGCAGTGGAAAAGGGGGAAAAAAGCTGGTGGAAAATGAGGGATGCATGTGAACAGAGAACAGATCAGTGGTTTAGCACGTTTTTGCTGGACTGAGAGAGGAAAATAAGACCAACGGAGAGATCACATGGCCAATGAAAGTTATGCTGGAGCCGCCGGTGCTTCACTGAACCATGTGCTAATAATATGGCTTTCATCTAGATCGGCCCATTCAGAACCATTAAACACACACATGCCGAAACCACTACACACAAACATGCACAGGAAACATCCACACACACACACGTGGGGCCTTGTCTTCAGCTGCAGATGTATAATATACATTCACAAAATCTTGCTGTTAACCATTCAAAAACAAACACACCCTCTGTGACACTGAACCGAAACCATCTGCTCGAGCTTGAAATCACGAGGCTGCTTAACACATCCACCAAGAAATAGGTATCATGGTCACTATGGCAACATGTTCCCATGCTCCAAACAAAACAGATCTGCATTCGAGAGTTGCCATGTAGTTCCCACTCATGCCAGATAAGAGCAAATCAGCCTAGATGCTTTGTTTGTGTTGTGCGGAGCTGATTTTCTCAAATCTACTCCACGTCAGTTAATCTGGGGGGAGATGACAGGTGTAATCACTGTTTTCAGGACAACAGAAAGATGCCCGGTGAATTTTGCGCGGGTCTTATGCTTGGCTGTCCTTGTGTGTGTGTGTGTGTGTGTGTGTGTGGGTGACTTCATATAATCCTGTCTAATTTTTGTAATACGGAGATGGTGGCGCAGACGTGGTAATCCAGTACTGGACTCTTTGGATTAGGCTGGGATTGTCTGGGCAGCACAGTGGGAGCAGATTGGAGCTGTTTTCTCACACACGACGAGCTGGAGTCATTATTGATTTGAACTGCGATTGGTTCGTTTGAGTAAACTCCCCCTCAGATTCCTGTTACACAGTGACAGCAGTTTTGGGTTGATGTCCTGTGGATACCCCTGAGAGTCCAAACCATACATATGTGGTCTGAAAACCCAAGCTAATATCTCTTCAGTTATGCCAACTGACAATATATTCTGATACAAATAAACTGCTCTTGTACACCCACATAAGTGTGTCACAATCCCAAAACACTAAATCACTAAATCACAGAGGCACATAGATCTTATTTCTCAGATACATCCTAAATAATATCAGCGTATGTGTGTGTGTATACACCCACTGTATGTAGCCTCTGGTGGATCCTTCTGGCAGGGTTACACTGAATCCACGATTTATATCCATGAGTCATTATTTTAGTCCCACAATTTAAAATTATGTGTTAGCTACTAAAACTCTAAGCTGAAACCTTTAAATCACTCATAGTGGTAACTTGCTGCACTGAAGCGAAGCAAAATGGCTAACTGCTAAGTAATCTCTCCAGGAATATGTCCTGGTGACTCTGGATAATCCACTGACCTCATTGTGAGCAGTTTTCATTGGAACTATCCCACCAAAGCAAACAGTTCCTGTTGAACAAACCCTTTAAAAGTAAAATTACTATGCTAATTTATCACGCATCTGCGCTTTTGAGGTCTTTCCACGTTCCAAAATGAGCTTTTCTGTGTTCATGCTGGCGTTTAAAGAATTTGTCTCAAGTGTCAAACGTCCGCAGCAAAACAATGAGCCGTGTGTCCCTCGTGCGACACTAAGTAAAAGACGTCATCAAAACGTTAGCACCCGAAGAAAGGAGGCAGGAAAGGGCTGTATTACAGCAGACAAAAGTCCTTGGTGAACACCAGCATTACTATTTTTTATAGCAGGTTTGACAAAGCTTGTTGTCTCTCTCTCTCTCTCTCCCTCTCTCTCTCTCTCTCTCTCTCTCTCTCTACAACAGCTGTGGTGACTTTACAGTTAGGGCCAGTTTGAGCCTCAGGCTACAGTGGCTGCCAGGTCAAAGAATGACACCTCATCAAGACGGGTGACAACTGTTGGGGTGTGTCCTTGTGAGAGAGCCCGATACCACAAAACACTTTAACTTGATGCAAGAAGTTGGTTTAAATAACTATTTAACTTTTTTAAAGAACGAAACAATAGTTAATCCTTAAGAGGTTACGTCTGAATTAAATTATAATTGCCCCTGTGCTGAAAAGCCCTGAGTAGTTATAAGCAGGGAAGGAATTGAAGGATTTTCAGCTGTAGCCCTGCACGCCCGAGGTTTCATTAGTCTGCAATCATCCACTGACAAGTGGGGTAAATTTTTTGCTTCACTCCGATGTGGAAATTACTTGCCACAGGCAAGCTGCCTAGTATCCCTGTGCGAGAAACAGAAAGCTTTCATTTAGAAATGTACTGCATTGTCAGGGCATGTCTGCCAGAACAGATGACAGATCACAAAGTTCTGGATATCATGTAACAGAAATCACGTATGCACACGATGAAAAGGTTACGCTAACCATGGAATCCATTACAGTACATTTATATTATTTATTACACAATATAACAAAACCCAAAGATGTAAAACTTACAAGGAATTTTAGCAGTTAAAAGTTCATTTGTGCAGCAAATTTAGGTCACTTACAAAATCTGATAGCTGTGCACTGTGTGTGTACTATGAGCTGTGTGAACTGTGGCAGCTGTCTCCTCATGCTGTGGTGCTGTTGGTTGTTGTTATCATATCCACTGACTCAAGAGTCGCCTACCATTTGGCCATGTCAGCATATCATCCTGTCTGTATATGGTTGTGTTTTGTTTAGTTTTTTTGCCCCGCGACAAATGGTGGTGCGATCTAACCCCGTTGATGTCTTATGGCATGTGTGTGGGTTGGATTTTGTGTGCGTCTGCATCGCCACCAGTGTGTCTGTCTGTAATTACAAGAATGTTTGCACATGTTTTTTTTTTAAATGAGCAGACCTATGCAGTTTATAGTCCTCTTCTTTACCACATCACACAGGCTACCTCGTGTCCTTCTTCATGTTTCTATCTCTTCACAGGTCGCTTGTCGTCGGGAGAAACTGCAACTGAGATTTCGTAGGAAGTGTGACCTCCAGGGGAGAGAAGAGCTGCGTGTCGTGTCTAACGTTCTCAGAAAGATCTGCACACCGCTATGATTGGTAATTACAGGATGTATCTGAGCATGAAGCCCACCCGCTTGTCTGCACATACACCATAAACACATGCATGCTATATACTGTACACCCACAGAGGATGCATAAAAGGTGCAACACACATACAGACACTCTTGTTCATCACCCACAACAGCCCCCCAACCGTGTTTTCACCCGTCTGCCGTCCTCGCATCTAGCAACCGCGTACGTCACAGCTACTGTAAAACAAACACCCATTATCCCCAAGAGATGTGACTCAAATCCGCCAGTAAGCCCACTCAAAGCCCTGGAAACGCAGGTTTTGCAGTGGCATGTCTCGGCCTGCCAAAACACAAAGCCGACAACATCAATAGAGAAAAGTCATCACCTTCTTGTTGTCACTCAAAACGGTCTCGCCTCGAGCCGATGCGGCTCGAAGGATCTGAGGAAATGTGTTTACGCGTGGGTTTTTGTTTTATTTGCTGAAACATCACTACATATAGAAATGAAACTTTTATTTTCAGCAACCGCAATGTTATATAAAAAGAGGAAATACTGACAAAGTTGAGAAATTACTATGTCGATTTGTTCTCTTGCAGATATTGTATCTAAATGAATGTCAAAGCTAATAGAGTTGGAAATTTAAGACAGGATTTGAGAAACATTAAAAGCTTTACAAGCAAATCTGTCTGGGGAGAGGTTAAAGCTTTTAAAAGTGCTCCCTTCTAAGTATGATTAGTCTCTTTGCTCTCATTCTGCCTTCTCAATCTTATCACTCCCTGTTGGAAACATGAGCTGAAATCTCTCTCGACTCCTCACATGTTTTTCACTGCAAACTTTCTCACAATCCTTTCTGTCTCCCTCTCTCTGTTGTGTTTTTCTCCCCCATTCACTTCCTCATCATGTGGCTCGTGCGATTGGTCAGAGGAGGTGGAAAGTTGGCCAATGGGAGAGCAGTTGCCAGGCAGCCTGTGCCTTGTTTGGAGACGGCTGGAGGCTCCACACAGCTGTTCCATTGAGAAGCAGCAGGACATAATAACAAGGGCCCCTCGCCATGCACACACACACACACACACACACACACACACACACAAAAGACAAAAGACAAAAGTTAGCTGCACTACTTTTTGTTGGCATCTGTTTTTTTTTAAAGAAATTACATTTCCAATTTTATGTTTTCATATAATTTGAAAGCAGTGTGTGTTCTTTGTCTTTCGTCTTAGAGAGTCAGATGACAGCAAGTTTCAGTGGGAGTTTTTCTCAACTTCTTTGCACTTTTCTCACTTCTCATTTTTATTGCAGGGATGTGCTAGAAGTGGAAAAGTCCACAAAATACGTTTTTTTTAAGCAAGTTTATACAGTTTGTTAGGTGTGAAATGAAGTTTATTTTCTTTTAAAAGGCTCAGGTCTTTATGTAAATTCATACAGAGTAATGTTTTGTATCAAACAGATACATGTTAAAGACTTCTTAAAGGAAATAGGATTGTTTTTTCTTCATACAGGTAGTTGTTTGCCTCACATGTGCTACAATAACTTCTTTTTTTCAGCCAACAAGCTGTAAACACTGCATGTTATCACCTTTTATGTTGATAGGGTGAATAAGTTGGCATGCAGTTGTCTGTTTACACACCCATCAGACACATGATTACATCATTAGTATTCATTTGGAGTCACATTTCTGGCCATCTTGTGAATATAAGTGCAATATTCATTCTCTTAAGCTCCAATTTACAGGGAAATATCTGTTTCTTCAGCTTTTATATGCTCCACGATGCTTTCTAGCTGATGTTTGTTGCTGGGCAGGTAGCATGCAATGTTTTTTATAGCTTTTTCTTAGAAAAATGAAGATGAGAGCAGTCTGGGAGCAGTTTTGAAGCAAAACAGTAAAGTTAAGGGCCAAAAAGCCAAAACAATGGGCTGAAAGCTGCTAAAACACTGTTGGTGATAATTCTTTATAGATTTTTTTCACTATTTACAGAAATATATTGATTAGAGCAGCTTTAAGTGTCCTTTCATGACAGTATACCAGTAAAGCAGTAACTGTAGAACATCAGCACTGAGCGGTTTATTTGTCAATGCTGTACTGAAAGAGGAAATCACAAGTGGGAGAAAGAAACTCTGACCTTGTCTGTCACTCTACAGCCCTGTTTTGCAGTGTGACAGATTGCTTAATAGCACTGGAGAATTGTTAACCAGGACCAATGGCCCACATCACCCAGCAAAACGATGTTTATCCATCTGTCCCTGTGTCCTGCTGAAACAATAAAGCTCCTATATACATCCTGTACATTTCTCCACCCACATGTTTCAAACTTGTTGCCCCCCTCACTCTGCAAATGTTGTGGTGTGCAGAGCTGCACGCATGCTGATGTGGAGAGGTGAGAGGATGTAGTGCAGACCAGTTGATCGACTGGACTGATTCATGCGTCATGTAGCATATGGTTAGCTTTTCTTTGCTGGTAGCGTCAATAATCGGCCATGCACACACACACAAACTGAGCAAGCTCTAAATGGCGATTTCAAGAACATATGAGTCACTCAGGAGGAACAATGGAGTAATTTAAAGGACAAAAGGAGTCGCTCCGCTGCAGCGCCTCAGTGTTGCTCCTGCTTCAGCGACCAAATGTCAAAGCTGCCTCAAATTGTTGCTTTTATAGTCCTCTTCTCCACATAGAGAAAGAAAAAACGAATGCATCAGTTGTCTTCTCCATGGGAAACATCAATTGTGAGGATGCAATGGCTTGTACATGCAAGTGTGTGTGTGTGTGTGTGTGAGCGATCAATAGACCTCCTGAGGTGTATTCTTCAAAGAGGGAATCCATTTTAGAGATGAGTCTTCTTCAAACAGGAAAATAAAACTACTAACTATTTTCATAGTTTGATTTGGTTTCTTATGCAAAAATAATAACCCCCTTTATGTTCTGACCTGTTTCCACAGTTTATTGACTGAGTCACAGTTCAAACCATGTTGATATTTTACTTTTAGTGTATGCAATGTCCCGTCCCACCAGGCTTTCCTGACCTGACCTTGTTTTGATCAGCCTATCCTGACTGCGTGTGCTGTTTATGAGGAGCTGACTGACCTGTTAGATAAGCTTCATGAACACCAGAGAAATAACTTCTATGCCTTTGATTTCAAGGTCTTGCTCACCCAAACTTCAAAGCTGATTGTAAAAGGAATTTTGCCTCCACCTCCCTGTTTCTCATCCCGTCTCTTGCCATGTTGAGTTTTCTGACCCACAAGAGCTCCGTACTGAAAACAAAAACACAGGTTTAATTTGGTGGATTTATTCCAGGCAGGGTTAAAACAACATGGCGTTACAGACACTTGTGGGGCCATGGTGACTCCCGACACATCTGGAGTAAATGCAGGGAAAATATTTGGATGTGGAAAGAAAAGTATGCAAAAGAAAAAATAAAGCTGGGCACTTCCTGTCTCACTTATTCTCATACCAACACAAATCACCTGACTTACATTTCTCTTTTCTTCTCCCTTTGGCTCATCTTGACATGAGGACACCCCGGTTCGGTCAAGAGAGCACAGTCTGGCATTTCCTAAAGAACATTTTGAAAGTTCATTAACAAAAATCACACAAAAATATGTACCATCCTGAACAATAGCTTCCATTCTGCTGCCAAATACCTCTGAACTGGAATGGTCGATGTTTGTTAATGTTTACTTCTATCCTCACATGCTTGACAGCAGAACTATTATCACTACGTAAGGTGAAAACTATTGAAGAAATTACATTAGCAACAGGAAATGTGTGGTACAAACCGCACACTGTTCTGCTCCCACAATAATATTTATTCATTGTTTTTATTCACAATGAATGTTTTGATCAATTTGATCCTACACAGGTGCAAACATCCCATTATACACATATCAAAACACAAAAATATGCAACACTAGCCTGTCAGTAAAAAAAAGCGTCAACACAACACCGTAAAAAATACTCCACTAAGAGTACAAGTCCTGCATTGAAAACAAACTTAAGTAATGAAAAAAAGTAATTAAAGTACCAAAAGTACTCAATGCAGAAATTATTGAAAATAAATAAAAAAATATTAAGAAAAAGCTGCAAATTCTCACATTTAACAAGCTGAAACCATGAAAAAAGTAGATGCCAATCATTTTTTTGTCAATTGATTCATTGTTTTAGCTGCACTGAACTGTTGAGTCATTTATTCTATAACAAAGCATCATATTTAAGTAGCTTGAAGAGAAAAACACACAGGTACAAGTGTCTCCTATTTGTACTTCAGTACATTACTTGAGTAAATGTGCAAAGCATTTGTTCTTGGCTACACTCAGTTTGAAATACATAGCAATACTGGTTGTGTTTACAATGTAAACACTCTGACCTGAAGGTATCGGTTCAACCTGCTGGACTGTACAATAAGTTCATACGGTGAGGAGCACACGTGAACAGAAGGAATACACTCCTATAGGAAAGCAAAGTCCATTTCTATTGTGTGCTGTTGTCCAAGGAGTCACGCACTGCACGCAAATGTGGCTCTGACGCTCTGAGCCAACAAATTGATCACAGTCTGTGACCTTTGCCCTTTGCCCCTTGTTAAACCCCCCTACCGCCGCCGCCGCTACTGCCACCAGTCAGACTCCGAGCAGATGGGATAGTTTGGGGGAGGGTTTATTTTTACACAGCCGTGTTGTCACTCAAGCTTGCCCTGTGTTTTTCCCACTACCTCATTTTACATTTTTTTCTCTCTCTCTGTCACCCTCCCCTCTTGGATTTCTGCCCTCTAGTCACATAATATTGATGTTTGGTGTGTTTACTGTAAATTAGACTGTGTGCTCTTAAAAACAGAAAAAAAAAACAAAAAAAAAACCTCAGGGCAAGCGGTGTTAATGTTGTCATCAATTATCTGTCCAATTACCATAACCTACATCGATACACACCAGAAGCTCTATGGTGTCCCGTACTCGCACCACATATCTAAAATCACACATTTACTCATTCATACTGTGACACACACATGTACACATATTCAGACCAAAACCTCATGCAAATTCCACACTAGACTGTGAGGCCACTACCGGGCCCAGACTCAATTTCCCTTTTCAGGCCAGGGAACACTCTACAAATGTTCATTTTTAATAACCAAACCACAGAAAACAGAACTTAAAATTAACTTTTATGGCAAAAAATTATCCTAAACCCAAATCCTAGCTTTTAGCCACATCTGTAAATGCCACTAGAGACCCTACACTATTCAAACCCGTGGACTAGTTGTGAAACTTTGATAATTTAAAGTGATTTTCCCAACATTTGGGGCTTTGCCAAGAACTAAAAAAAAAAACTAGACTAGAAGGGTACGGGTGACTGGTGGGGCTGCTGGGCAGCTGTCGGGGCATTTGGATGCACCGGGGAGCAATCGTTCAACTGTAGAAGTGATTTTGCTAGAAGGCAGAAGTCCAGACAGACGGATTTTATATCACGAGATTTGTCTGTAAAAGGGATTTCTGAAGCTGTGGATGAGATATCAGAGCTTGAGACAGATAAATGGCTGTCTTTCTGAAAGGAGCTGATGGGAGAGGATGAGCAAAAAAGCAATGTTCAATTACAATAGCTCTAAAGCAGGAGATGTGTGTCATTATTTGTGATAAAGGTGGAGAAAAATAGCCTTTTTAAATCCCTCAAAATGACTACAGCAGGCCTGAAAAAAAGAGAGGTATTTTTACCCTAAAACAGGTGCGGGTCTAATAAGAAACCACCCCCACCTCTCGGTTTCTTTCATTATTGCTGCTTTTCACACCCCCTCTCCTATACATTACGTCACCTTCGACAGGAAATGAGATGCCACAGCTCAAGGTGTTAAGAGACTCCTCCAGGTCTTTCTTACAGCTTCCCTTTCCTGCCATTTGAGTATTCATATGGATGATGTTATTTCTTTTTTTTTGTGATCCAGAAGAACAAAAATGATTCAGGCACTGACACAGACAAAACATTAAAAACCCATCTGCTGTATTTTCCCATGCAATGTTATGCAATACGAGCCTCTCTCGGGGCAACTCATGCAAGTTATGTGTGGTTATATGCTGCCTCTCTGTGGTCTGTACAGGTATGACAGTTCAGTTTCTTGTACACTAGATGACAGCATTTAATGTATGTATGGAAGGACAGCTGTTTCAAGGAGTTATTTGGATGAACAGATCAGCTGTTTTAGCATCAGTTTATGATCCAAATTCGAAGTTATTTTACAGTAAAGTTATCCAGATAACTCAGTAAAGGATCAAAGTTCTGTTCTCATAAATGCTTGAGCAACAACCTAATAATACAACACAATAAATTAGCCGATGAAAAGATATAAAACTGAATCAAAGAGACCGTAAACTTTCTGCGTTCATATTCGGAGCCAAAGCTCTGTGGACAAGGCTTTCTAAAAAATGTGTTTCTGCAAGTTTGTCTTGCGTGCATGCAAGCGCTTGTATATATCTTTTGTTTCTGTTACAGATATGCTTCCCCACGCAAAATGCCAGAATTAGACCTTGTGATAAGTCTGAGAGGAATGCTCGGGCCTTGTGAGCTGACGCAATACACAATGTGATGAAAACATAAAACACAGAGAAGAACTTGATATTCTGAGACTCAGTGGGATGTCAAAAGGGTGTCTGATTGCTGGAACAAGACAAACATGTTCTTCCTGTATAAATATAGATAGTGCAGCTGTGAAGGAAAGAAAACATCTGTTTGAAAACTCATACAGTGCTTTTCCATGGGTGAATGCATTTTGCAGGAATAAATGACTGAAGGGAAACTGATTAAAAGTAGTGAGTGATAAATCATCGGATGAATGATGATGAAACTAAGTATTAGACCAGAACTAGAGCTGAAATAAGGGGTGCATTAATGATGAGTCATGGGAAAATTAAGCTGCAACCGTTTTGATAAATTATTTGTTTATCATTTGGCTCCAGCTTCTCAAATATGACGATTTGCTGCTTTTCTTTGCTTTATATCACTGTAAACTGGATATTTTTGGGTTGTGGACTGTTTGTCGGACAAAACAAAATGTCACCTCTAGAGTCATGGGTATTTTCTGTCATTTAATAAACTACATTATACAACAATTAATGTATATTATGATCAAAACTCATGCCACATACCCTTATTTAAGTTTTATCTTCAACACTGTGATGGTTTGTCAAGTGAGACCAGGGCTACAAATAGTTTAATTTCACTCTCATCCACATCTGAAGATTATACTAACTCAAATCTGTGACCTAGTTAAAGTGACTTTAAAACCTAGATCAAGACAAAATGTTTTTTTTTTTTCATTCATGTGATGAAGCTCGTTCAAAAATCAAAGCAGTGATCAAATGTTTAGAAAAAGAACACAACCAGACCTTAACTACAAGAAACACATTTCTGTAAAGTCACTCATTAGCATCCTCAGTCCCCAGACTTCCTGAAGTCCAGCAGATTATTAGCATTCGGGTCAAAGGCCAAGCAGTTTCCAGGCTCTACTTGTCACTCCCATATAACCACTGGGATGCTAATGTCTCCCCACAGCGGAGCAAACAGTAGCCACTGTAAAAACCCACCGTCACCTCTGACCCCTCATCCCTAAAAGTTGCCCCTCTTTCCCGCTATTGATCCTTCAGATTCCTCTGACGTTGAGGGTAAGTGTGAGAATTCTTTCAGATAAAGGCATTTGAGGAGTCATTACCTATAGCTCGCCCAGAATGTGTGTGTGAAAACTCTCCATACAGAGAGGGCCACTGAAATAGATCATTAAATTGCCGGTGGTGGTGGTGGTTGTGTGTGTGTGCGGTTCAAAGGTTGTCCCATTTCTTCTGGACTCTGTCGGCCCGTACAGAGAGGCAGGTGCACAGGAGACAAATGCAGGAACTCAACTTTGACGTATAAAGGAGGCTTTGCACACATCAGGTAAGCAGCAACCTGATTGGACAATGGCTTTGTTGTATTATTTTCTCATATGTTTGGGCTGTAGTCTAATCTTTTAACTCAGACCAACTGCTGTATATTTAAATATAAAATAGTTTTCTCTTCTAACATTGTTAAATCCAAATATGTCTGAAAATATTGATTCTTTTTGATACAAACTGAGCTTTCACATTTATTGAAGGTGAAGAAAATGACTATAAATCAATGTTATGGCATCAAATAATAATGTATTTCACGTGTTGTTACAGTTTATACATTTTTTGTCTGCCAAAAAGTAACTTGGCATTACTTGTGTTTGGAGTCAATTAGACACCAGAGCGGTCCAACAATGAATAAGCTATTATAAAAGTCAAATTACAGAACTCCAAATTGACGTATTTGGCTGCAAAAATAGTACAATATCAAACACAGATAATAAGTTTATTTAGTATTACAACTTTCACAGAGCAAGTTCACAAAATGTCCTACAGGCAAACAATAAAATCTAAGCAACAACAGAACATGGAAACACTAAACAGCAGGCGAGAGATAGAGCCGATGAATTGGATTTAACCATGTTTTAGAGCTGGGCAGCCAAATCATTTTCTGTAGTCAACTTCTGAAACATGTCAGTAAATTTAAAAATCATACTTGGGGAAGTAATTCTCATAAATTAGGATAAATCATGACATGTCAAGCTGGTAAAACATTTAAAAGTGTGTGTTTTGATCTTTTAAAGGCTCCAGGACCCCAAACAGAACATCAGTATTAAATCCATTAAAACATGATTTCCTATATGAGCTAATTCATATTCTTCATTAGTCTTGAATCCTCTCCTGATTTTGTTTTCTTTCAGATAAAATGGAGGTGTTCACACTGCTGCTCGTGTTCCTCACAGTTTCTGGATATTCACATGTATTGCAACCCAGTAAGTACAACATTAGGCCTGCTTAACATTTCAAGCACCTAACAAAATGTACTTCAGTCATAAACACTTCCATGCTAATTATTTCATGAGTTGTTCAAAGGGAGTGCTAACCGTTGCAATGCTAATGTGTTACTGTTTGCAACATGATTTTTGTTTCGACATTGAAAAAGTAAAAAATGAAAAAGAAAAATGTGATTTATGAGCTGAGTGAACTGTAAGTGGTTGCTCTGTTTTGTACTGTAGGACTGACAGTCACACAGACAGCTGAGCTGGATGGAGACCCCCTGTCTGAGATGAGGGGTGAGCAGCTGAGAGATGTTTTTATATCAGCGGAGGAGAACGAAAAGCTTGCCAAATCCACTGAGAGAAGGAAAACAGAGGAGGAACAGACAAGTAAAGGATTGACTTCAGAAACAAACTCCGAAAAGAAGATGATGGAGGGAAAAAACACAGAAGGTTTCACTAGGAATATAGGAGACATCAATAAAGGATATGAGAAAGGAAGGGAGGAAAGGCTGACTGTTGGAACATTTTCTAAAATTTTAGGGGAAAGAAAGAGAGAGGAATTCTCTGAAACTGACATGAAAGATTTAGATACAGAGAGAGGAGATGCAGTGGAGAGGAGAGAAGATACGGAGACAAACGAGGAGGGCGACATGGTAAAAGAAATCCTGACAGATAACACAAAATCTTCGGAGACGATAAACACACTCCACAGTCGTAATACATGGATGCAAGAGAAGGGAGAGGATGACGGGATGCTTGAGAAATTTAAGGAGAGTGATCAAATGGATAAAGTGAGGCAAGAAATAGAAGAGGAAAGAGAGAGCATGCTGGTTGCAGGGATCAGTCTCCCAGGGGAGACTAGAGGAGAAAAGATGACTGTGAATCAAGAAAATGTGGAAGACAAAGGAGGAAATGAGGAGAGGGAGAACATAAAAAATGCAAACCATAATGAATTAGTAGAAAGAGAAAAGGCAGATCACATAGTAGTTAGTAATCTCACACCTCCTTTAAGCACTTCTTCTACTCAACTTGTGAAAGAAGTTGATATTCCTGCCACAATTCAAGTTGTCACTCACTCTCAAAATCCTCCTAGTTCTCCTCCTCCTGTTTATCATAATGTCCCTTCATCACCTCTGCTTACACCCACACATGTTCCTTCAGTCTCCCCTCAATCTCCCACCCCTCACGCCAAAGTTAGTCCTCAGTTCCTCTCTCTCCAGTCGTCTGTCGAGCTTCCTAATCCTGCAGCAATCAATCATGTCTCAGTCTCAACAGTGACTCCTGATGAGGTGAGGTCTGCCTTACTATTTGAAGATGTCCTCACTGAGGTGTTACACAGTCCTGGACATCATCTCAAGCAGAATGAACTGGAAGGGAAGTCGAACCCAACATTAGAGGATGTGATTGTTAAAAATATATTGTTTAAACCTGCACAGAAGGAGCTACAAACCACAGGAGAAATAAACACTACACAACTCAAAGGGGCTGAATTTATCCCAAAGGTTCAAACAGCAACGCCAAATCCCACAGAAGCAGAGTTTATAACGAAAGATTTAGGAAGTAAAGAGCCAAACTCTACATCAAAATCAAATGAAAATAACCCCACTGCTGAACCGGTTGAGCTTACACATAAACCAAACATGGCAGAGGCCACAGGTAAACCGAAAACAGTTAAACGGACGGAAAATGATACCAAACTTACAGTGAAGCAAAATAAATCATCTCCCCCTCGACCACAACTGACCAAACCTTCCGCCAAAACACCTTCAACGAGGCCAACGAAAAGCAACAGCAGTAGTAAAAATAAGACAATTAAGAAGTCCAAGGAAAAGAAAAGGAAAAAGGACAATAAAACACAAAAACCACGAGAGAAGAAGGTCGTTACGCCAACACATTTTCCTTACTTTTTGGACAACTACTGTCCTCCAGAGTGTGCCTGCTATGGAAGGTAAGATGTTAAGGATGATGTCTAAAATCAGACCTATTTATACATGATATATTCCAATACATTTCTATTTATTATATTTCTTCAAGCTACATTATTGAGTCATGTTTTCCAGTTCTGAAATTAACCGATTAGATTTAATGCTTTTATGTTCTCCAATTTAAAAAATGCTGATTTTTCGGTTTTTAAATGGAATATTTTGATGGTTAAGGCTGTTGGTCAGACCCTTCTTGTTTAGACAAAACTAACAAGCATTCTTTCCAAGAGTTAGATTAGAAGATTGATACCATTCGCATGAAGTCAGTATGAAGCTACAGCTGCAGCAACTGGCCAGTTTAGCACAAAAGACTGGAAAAATGGTGAACAGCTAGCCTGGTTCTGTACAAAGGTAACAAAATCTGTGTACCAGCAATGCTGAAGGTCCCAAATTTACATGTTAAAATGTTCAGTTTGTTTATTATTGTAAGAAGGACAAGTGGTTTTATGAGGCTTCATGTGTCAGACTATTTCTTGGCTGGATGCAGTGTCTTCCTAGAGCCTTGTCGTTAACGTGAGGTTGCCAGTGACTCCAGGATTACTTGGATCCCTTTTTATTTTATAGATAAAAAGATACAGGCCTAGCATGTTAATTAGTGAGCTTTAGAGGTGCTGGTTGGTGGGATTTTGTTACCTTTACACAGCACCAGGCTAGCTTTTCCGCCTGATTGCTCACAGAAACAATCAAAGATCACTGTGCATGCTTATTCTTATTGTGTATTGTGTTTCAGAGTGGTCCAGTGCTCAGACAAAGGGGTGGATAAGATTCCTTATGGTATTCCGTATAATGCCCGCTACATCCTCCTCATGAATAACCAGATCGACAGCATCCAGCTGGACCTGCTTAATGAGTACGTCTCTATGGAGTTCCTTGTGTTGAGCAACAATCGTCTCACAGATGGCGCCATAGAGGGGGCCTTTGAGGGGATCCCAGCGCTGAAGCGCCTCTACCTGGATAGGAACCTCCTACAAAGCGTGCCAACTGATCTTCCATTTTCTCTCGAGGAGCTGCGTTTAGATAATAACCAGCTGAGTGTGATGTCTGAGGCAGCCTGGGCCTGCTGCCCCGGCCTCTTGGTTTTGAGCCTTAGCAACAACAGCCTGGGGAATGGATCAGACCCTCTTGCTAATGCAGCGCTCTCTCCTTTGTCCAACCTGCGCACTCTGAACTTGGATTACAACCAGTTAACATCAGTTCCCCTGAGTTTACCACTGTCCGTCAAGGAGCTCTACCTCAAAGGGAACCTCATTGAGCAGTTCCGCAGTGGAGTCTTCGATGGGAGATCAGCTCTGGTGGTGCTGGATCTGAGTGCAAACAGAATGACAAACAAAGGTCTTCTCAAAGAGTCCCTTCTCAATGCAACTCACTTGGAAAGTCTCAATTTAGAGGGGAACAGACTAAAACAAGTGCCACGACACCTTCCTCGCTCACTTAAAACTCTAAATCTGGAGGGCAACCTCATTTCTTCCATAAAGAAAGCAGCTCTTAGCGGCTTGAAAAATCTGGAACACCTGGGTTTGGCAAAAAATAAAATCTTCAAAGTAGCACCAGGGGCATTTAAGACACTGCCCGTCCTGCACCAGTTAGATCTGTGCCACAACACCTTGCACCAGGTGCCCAGACAGCTGCCACAGACTCTGCACTCAGTAGCACTCGCGCACAACAAGATTCAGTCAGTGCCACGTGATGCTTTTTGCTGGGGTAATAAAAGTCTGAGTCTCAGCGGGCTCGTACGAGTCCAGTTGGAATACAATTTAATTGATATGGGGAAGTTGGATGCACAGGCTTTCAGATGCTTACGGGGATTCCAGGTGGTGCACTTCTACTGATCCTTCAGAGAAAAACATACTCCGACATACTGCTGGGACTATTTATGCACACAAATAAAAATATATGCATTTTAATGGTACTTACTCCCTTACTTTGTAAGCCTTATCCAAGACATGTGGTGATTGCTGTTGCTATGCCAAAAACTAACAGTCAAACTGACCAAGTGAGTAAAAAATATATATATTTGTGTGTAAAATTCGGTTTATTGTTTGTAACTCACCCAAGCCTCACTCTTTGGCTACTTTTATGACATTAACTCTCTTCCCACACTGACCGTTTTCCCCCAACATGTCTTAAAGGTTGGAGAACAATGGATTATTGTTCATGCAACAAGTCTAACCAAGTTATCAGAAACCAAATCTGAGTGATTGCCAAACTTCAATCCATTAGGCCGATTACTGGAGGTTTTTCCCATGAGTATTTTCCAACGCAGAACAATTTAGAATAACTTCCAGGCAACATTTAGTTTCCATTCACTTTCTCACTTTGCAGAACAAAATACTTGAAACTTGCATGATATTACACTGATTCTACTAATCAGACATGGATAATGTGAAAAGGTTGATGTGATTTGGTTACATTTTTTTGCATTATTGCATGAATTTCAAATGGATTCAGGTTGCTGTTTCTGCAGTTTCACCAACACAGATTTTTCGAAACATCCTTTCTACACCGCAGTGACAACAAATAACTCCCTCCACGTTTGTAAAATCAACCTGAAATATTACCTGCGTATATAAATAATATATTCTATGTGGTTTGACTTTTAGTTAATGTTGTAAATATTGTAAACTTGATGTGAATGAAGTGAAGTTCCTCATAACTTATCCAGATATGTGCAAACAAGGTCAGCTGGGTGGAAACTTTAAAAGAGTCCATTCATTTTATATTCAAAGTAAAGTGGGAAAGTGGTAACGTGATTGTAGTCCTGTGTGTAAGCTTTTTTTTTGCTGTATTTTTCAAGTTCCTTGAATGTGGACTTTTTGATGTTGGGGCTTTTGGAGGCTATTTAATAAACCTCCATGGACTACTTCAATGTTCATATTAATGCTTCTTTGATGTCACTGATTACAAATTGCTCCTGACTTGAAGTTTAGTTAATGGTGTAGATATTGTAAACCTGATGTGGATCAAAAAAAGTTCTCTAATCATTTATGTGAAAAACTGCTCAGTGTGGATTTTGTTGGGCAGACTTTAGTTTGTGCCATGACTTTGCTGTTTTTTTTTTTATATTTAAGCCTGAGTAAAGAACTAAAACTTTTGGTTGCATATATCAGTATACAATATACAGACAAGATAAGGCTACAGGTGAACATGCGAATGCATCCAAGCCAAAATATCACACATTTAAAATTAAAAAGACAAGAAAGTTCGTTTTCCCAGTAAACATACTGAAAGGACCTGCAACCTTTGTTCCTTTCTTTACAACCTCAAACTCTGTGTGACTAAAATGCAGCCACGTGGTATTTCGTATTCTTTTGTATACTTGCTGCTGAATGTAGGGAAATATGTAGTATATGAAATAACAATTTTGATGCATTAAGAAGTTAAAGGTGTGTTGCAAACTTCTCCTGCCTACCAGTGATTTAGCACAAAGAGATGTGTGTTTGGAAGACGCCACCTTCAGATATTACTTTTAAATAATTTCCTGTGCAGTTAAATCTGTAAAACGGCCTCAACAATCAAGAGAGAGACTCAGCTCTCTGTGGTTCAGAAAGAGGTTTCAGTCAAAGAGGTGTTGGTTATTTTATTTTTTATATTGCTTTGAACACGAAGGGCAATAAATGCTTAGCTGAAATCATTTGTCCAACAAATCCCACAATTCTTTCAAGCAAGTGAAAATGAAACACACATTTGCTGTTTGCTATTTGAGCTTTGAGCTTCAAGTTGGGTTTTATTTGGGTTTTGTTTGTTCCATCATACCGGGCTGGTACTTAGTGAAAGGGGAGGAAAATCTGTGGAAATAGTTAACTGGCAGCAGTGAGATGCGACAGTTTAAAGTCAGGCTCGTAAATGGACTAAATGTTCCACTGTAGAACTTTTTCACCATTTTCCACAAACAAATCAGTCAAGAAACAAGAATATCATTAACATGTGAGGATCTGTGCAATGATGACGAAAATGATAAACGACAAACAAATAACATTTTAGGCCGATTTTATTCTTATGTGTATCAACATAAGAATAAAATCGACCTAAAATGTATGTTGTTAAATCCAGTCAGTTTTTCAAGTTAAACAGCTTTTTATTAATACAATCTGCAAGGTAAAATTCTGTTTAGCTTCCATGATACGGAGGTATAAAGTTACGTAACGATGAAGCATATCAAATTATGTGATTTTATATGATTGCCTATTTCATGAATACACAATAAAAATGACACGTGCCAAGATTTTATAGCCAAGACTAATGTGTGTTTATTTGCTGGAGCAGCATATACCTGTTCATTACAAAGCTCCCATGCATTTAGGTCTCTGTAAACAAGCCAATATAGAAGACTCAGTTATGAACCATAAATGTGTTGTTTACAAAATATCCACTAGATGGCAATAATGTATAGCTAAATAGTTTTGATGAGAGCCACCTCTGTTTTCAAGTGTGCAAAATGAGATACAGAAAATATCAGGAGCTTGATTTTGACTAGTTTCCAGTTGCCAAATAAGAAATTGTGGCAATCAAAATACATATGCTTCAGGAAGTTTATCTTGTGGGGAAAAAATGTATATTTAAAGCTCACACCAGACTGGAAACTCAGCAATGCAATCACCACACACACTTCTGCACACACAGGCGTGAGTCATAAGATTTTTCACAGAGAAGTGAGAATGTTTTTAAGCTTCTTTTGCAATAATGTGAGTGTTTGACTCAACCACAAGGCTGGAAAAAATATATATATATGTAAGAAACGATGAGTAAAGAAGCAGATTTTTCCTATAAGAGAAAAGCAGAAAGAAGGCAAAAGTGGAGAAAATGCATTAGCCCACGTGGAGGTGCTTAGCACTTTTCTCTCTTTTTTCCCTCTCTCCCTCACTCTAATAAGTTCACTCAGCAACGTGGCACTGCACCCATAGGGCCTGGGAAAGAAGAGCAGGAGGAGGGGGACGAGAGGGAGGACTGGGAGGAGGGAGGAGGGGGGGGAAACGAAGAAGAGAGAGTGAAGGGGGAGGAGGGAGGGAGGAGGGCTTGAAGGATGGATCCAGGCTCCACTGGCTCAGCGCATGTCCAGAAGTGAAGAGATTCGGCTGGGCAGGGAGCTCACCAGCACCTCCCTACGGTCCAGCAGGACCCTGACCCCGTATCACAACACCATATGTCTACCTGGATCCACTGGAAACCCTCCTCCCCTCTTTGTGTCTCCCTTTTCTCTTTCTGTCTCTCCCTCTTTTCTCATTTTCTCTTTTTTTCCACTTGCACGTTTTCTTCTTTCGACTCAAATCGCAAAAGTTTGAATTGTGTGTCCATTCGTGCATGTGTGCATACCTACATCTGTACACACTACCTGTGTGCACATTCGTTTCCACAGTTGTCTGGTGTGTGTGTGTGTGTGCGTGGGAGTTGCATACGTAATGATTATGTGAAGTGCTCCCTTGACAGACTCTGAACCCATGTGCTCATTTAAGTAGTTTGGCAGATGGTGAATTTATTTGTGTACCTCTGTATCCTGTGCTGGATGCAGTCTGATATTCAAGCTTATCCCAACAGGAGGTTTGCAGGATTAGTAGTAGTGAGGGTGCTTGCTTACTGCCAAACTCTCTCAGGAGAGTTTTCTCCTGTCAGTCATGTGACAGAGTTACCTGTGTTGTGTTGAAATAAATAAAAGAAACTGTTCCTTTCTGATTCTTTCTCCCTCAGACAGCAGACAGGTCAGATATAATCCTCAATCCAAAACCACAATGCCATTAATCAGCCATCACGCTTCTCCTTGGCAGGAGTTGGCATGGCTCTTCGGAGTATATGAAGTGGTAATACTTTGTGATTCCTTTGTTCTGATGCCGACCACATTCAGTAGGCTCTTACAGGAATCAGACCATGCGAAGGGAGAATAGGAAGACAGAAAAGAACAGAGAGAACAGGATATTAAACCACACCCTAAGTGTGAGCCAGCCAGACGAGCAGACGAGCAGACAGAGTTGTGGTACTATTCAGCTGACGTTCCTCTTCTCATATTTATGAATCTTGGAAGCCTTCTTCCTGTGATGCATCAGAAGCTGAAAAATATCTGGAAATATGTCTATTTTGTCAGTTTCTCTATAACTTTTTTGGGCCCGTAATCAGGCTTGTAAATACTCTGATTGTAAGAGGCAACTGTGTGAAATTTTAACTTTTATGTCAAAAGTTTCATGAGCTGCAGCAAGAATTTTATAGAAAACATATAAATGGGAAGTGGATATGTTTCAGTGACAGTTGTGATCGACAGCATGTAATTTGTGGCTGTTCTCTTTCACATACAGTAATTGAATACAGTTGTAGGAGAGGCACACACATACAGATGCAATTTTGTTGTGTATATGTACGCTTTCCCATCTGTGTCTCTTTCTCTCTTTCTCACACACACACATCTGTTTATATTACTGTACTGTACAGTGAAAACTTGACTACATTCAGCCCAGCCCAAACCCTAAACCCAGCTATCTCAGCCAACTTAACCTTGAACCTTAAATCAAAGCAAGCCTAATCTTAACTCTAACCTTAAACCTAGGATTGACCACAATGACCTCACTCTCCTATGAAACTCAACCTTAATCTCCCAAGGATATAGGAGTCCTTGTGAAGGGTTAAAATGGCTGCCTCAGAGCAGAGTGCTATTGCATGTGTGAGAGGGAGGTGGCGCTTGAGTTAGCCGAGAGAAGGGGGTGAAACAGACAAGGAAAGAAGGGAAAGAGGGAGGGGAGAATGAGAGGGAGGAGGGGATACAGAGAGAAACCATGGGAGCCAGAGGGACCTCTAGACACACACACATACAGCCCATCATGTGCTCCTGGTCTGGACCTGCACTGACAACACACACATGCAAAAGCATACAGTACAGACTTTGCACTAGGTCACGCACAAGTAAATTATGCAGAAATGGCATGCTGTGAATCGTCAAATGGTACAGTTTTGCATATACAAATCTACAAAAACACACTGAAGATATCCAGAGAAGCCTCTCCACTTCCATTACAGACATGCACACAGTGTGCACACATGCACCCTGTTATTCAGGGGCTCCACAAGGGGGCCTATGAGTGTTCCTCTTTTGCAGAAAGACTGCACATCTTGCTCTAAAGCTTCTTGTTACAATCCTGAACACATTTGAATCAGCTATACAAAGAAAATAAATCAGATATCAGATCATAAATCAGAAGAGTTGAAAAGAAATCTATGTCTACGTTTTTATCAGTTAGCTACTTGTAGAAAGCAAAGAGTCTACGGGTCGGGGTGAGGAAGACTGTAGAGATGTCACATTTCAAATTAGATCCTTTTTTTCTTGCCAGTATCAATGGAATTATGGAATTAATTATATTTTGAATGCAGTCTGTTCCTTCTTTTTCCTCATTTATTTAAATATTAGAGGTAAACCTCAGCCTAAACTACCTGCCAGTCACAAGAGGCAGGCTTCAAGTCATTTCCAGTAACAGAGAACCTTGCACACTTAGTCAAAGCGTCCCAATGGAAGATTACTTGCAAGTTAAAGGAAGAAATGAAATATGACGGCTTAATTACTTTCAACTTGTTTTTATTTAGTGAAAACATTCAAACCTGCCAAGTCAGTTTGATTTCTCAGACTTGCTCACAGATGCCATCTCAGACCTGGCTAAATACTATGTGGCGGTTACATTTACATAAAATAAAGCTGCCAACTCTCAACCTCCAAGTATTAAATCTGATGGTTGTTTACCATTAGGTCAATATCTGTTTAGCTTTCAACAGATTTTCCTGCGGTTAGACATTTGTTTGAGACTGTTTGCACAGGGATTCCTACAAATAACAATTACTTTATGTGCATGGAGCCAAGCTGGGGTCTCTGTTCTCTGTTCAGGATGAAGGCAACTTGGATCCTTTCTTCTTTGTCTGTCTGCATTAATTATTAGGGAGTGTATCACTGTACATTTGTACTGGTTGTTTTTTCCATCTATATCTTTCATATCTTTCTTTATTTCCCAAGCGTTTTGACTGCAGTGAAATGTGATGACTTTTCCAAGTTTTGCTTTACAAAATTGTGAAATCATTAGTCAATAATTAGATAAAGACTTTCCTCTGGGAGCCACTATACATCAGTTTGGTTTTGGAGCCTCTAGTCTCTAACTGTCTCACTGCTCGCTCTCTCTGCTTGTTCTACTGATTGAATTGTTTAATTGAACAATAAACATTTGCCCCTCATTTATTTGTAAACCAAAAATCTCTATGTTTAGAAAGATAATCGCCTGTCTCCCTCCGAAGAACTAAAGAACTGCCTAGGCTGTTTCAAGACCAACCTGTTTGTTGTCTACAATCTAAATTCCTGTGCTGTTCACAGTTTACAGTATATAAATGGTCTCTTCCATGCAAGACTTGTCAAATACATCATTATGCAGATGATACTGGCTTATATTGTGTAGCTTATTTTGTTAAATTTTTTCCTGTTCTTAATTTTCACAGATTACAATAATTTGCATGTTACCATATGATTAGATAAATCTGACAGTGATACTAAATGATACACTTAATTAGACACATTGAAATAACAAAAATATATGGTCATCCCAGGCTAAGATGTGTACTGGAAGCAAATCATGGCCATAAACATTTTAACTGAACTAAATACCTAATAGTGAAATCACCACATTTAACAAATTTGACTTGGAAATCCATCTATCTATCTGAATTTATGTTGCCTAATTTTCCTTCTTTGAAAAGCTTCAGTCATTAATTTAAAGTTGTGTCTTTTTCCATTTGTAAGGACCAGTGGTTGTTTATTAATCTCCAAAGAGACCTTGTCTGAAAATTGCCATCTTATAACTCACTCCTTTATTGCTTTATTAAGGCCTGATTTAGGACGGACAACTTTTTCTTTTCTGTTTCTGTTCTCAATAATCTGTAATTACCTGGCTGTAAGTACTCTGACTCTGTAAATATGAATATTGTAGCACTGTAAGTGTGTTTAAATGTTCAATAAATTTAAGAAAAAGCCTACGTATTGATTGAATTGTTTGTGCTTTTAAATGTGTTATCCATTATAATATGTATCTCTTGTTTCGAAGAGTTGGTGTCAAGATCTGAAGCAAAGCTCTTCATTTAGTTCATGCACAGATCAGGAGTTCACCCTCCTAAAATATCTGTCTAGTCTGAACAGACTCCATTTTCTTCTGCTTTCATTTAATCGCCTGATCTGTTTGTCAAAGGTTAATCTTCTCTACTGACTGCTTGAAAACTCCCGGCTTTACACTGGCAGGCCAGTGAAACTGAAAACCCCTCAAGCTTTCAGGTGTCCACCAAAAATGGATAAAAACAAGTAAAATACACAGATGGGTTTTAATGGCATTCCACTTGGTGCTTGTAATACATTTTATAGGGTTCATTAATGGACCAACTTTTAGTAACTCCTATTTAGGGAGGAGTTGTTTTAATAATCTAATAAAATATCACCAACTCTATCAGTGGCATCTCAATAAGCTAATTTGTCTTGATCATTTTTCACTCTATAAGCAGTTGGCAGCTCAGGTGGTCTCATTCAGCTTACTGTTTGCCCCAGGCACGGGACACTCGAGCTATAAACCAGGTCACTGCAGGAAGCACTTCCCGTTTCTTCTGCTTCCTGTGTTGGCTATTACTATGGTAACACCCTTAATCAAAGTCTAGACAGGTTGGTTTGAGGCAAACCAGGTCACTAATAACAACATTCTTCAAAGAAACTAAAATAGTGGAATAAAGAGACAGTAAGAGGACAAGGAGCAAGTAAATAATTAAGGAGGATTTTTCACTTTTGGATGAGGACTCGAACACAGTGTTTTCCATGCTAAACAGCAGACATTACCTAAGATCATTCCCCCGCTCCCATTTTTACTGATGTCTGTTTTGAATGTCAATGAGCAGAAAGTGAGGCAGACAAAGCCAATTGACTCATTAAAGGGGATGTAGGGAAAGAACTACTAAGAACTATCCGTGGCCACTTGCTAACATTTTTCTGGACCTCAGCCTCTGCAGCACCATGTTACATGACCCAAATACATTACAAGGGCTTCATACAGCAGTCAACAAATCACCTGACACCACAAATCATATTCTGTCATTGCTAGCACTGAAACATCTAACACGAGAGCTGGTTCCACCTTCCGTTGTGCCTCTAATTCGACAGCCATAAAGTGAATTAGTAGCACTGGCAAATTAGAGGTGATTTCTTTCACTGAGGGGTATTACACAGCCTAAATGTGAGCAGAAGGGGATGTGATGCAGGCTAAGGAAGGAGAACAAGGGGCACAGCTGACTGCATGTTTGAATGAGAAGGAGGCAAGTCGAGGCACAAGAAGATACCATGCAAAGCTAGCTGGTGTGTATATGAACGCACTGTACTGTTACACCTGGGAGATTGTCCAAAAGATTGTCACAGATAATTTATTTCCATCAACAACTTTAGTGAGAGTGACAAATTTGCATGAACAAAGACATGATTGACCAACTAGATTATCTGATCATTAAATATGACAGCAAAATTAGTCAACTGGATTTCATTGATTGTTAAGTTAATCACTCAGTTATCAGATACTCAAGTCAAAACAGTGACTGGAGGACAAGCTATAAATATGTATTGCATGAATACATTCATGTAACTCATTATCTGATTTAAGTTAACAAGACCAAAAATCAGAAACAGGTTCACTGCCAAGTAGGTTTCACATGCAACGAAATTGGCTTGGTGTTTGATGTATTAAGTAAAAAAAATCTGAAGAAAATAAGAACCAGCTACAAGAGGATATAAATATATAAACAATATGATGTTAAAATATAAGTAGCTGTACAGTTCTGTGCAGGAATGTATAAAGTATTCATCAGGTAGTGTGCAGAAGGTCACATTATGCAAAAGTGTGCAAGATATTTATCAAATCGTAGTAATTTAAAAGATGTTATCAAAAGCTATGTGTTAATGTAACACATTGAGTCAGTAGACCATATGTCAATGTAACATAAGGCCTGGAGGGGCAATTGGGGGAGAGGTGGGAGTGAAAGTCAGTCTATGGTCAGACTAACATGTCTATGAGTCTACAGCTAGCGACCATATGAGGTGAAACTCTGCACTGCTTTGAGCTAAATGCTAATGTCAACATGCTATCTTAATGCAACCCTAGCGTGCTGATGTTCACCTTCTTAGTTTACTGTGGAAGCATGCTAACATTTGCTAATTAGCACTAAATGCAAAGTATAGCTAAGGCTAATGGCAATGTCATTAGTTTTGCAGGTATTTGGTAATAATCCAAAGCACTGGACAACTAAAAATCTAACCTAATGAAGGGACTAGATGTATTTTAAAAACGGACGTATATTTCATGGCAGTTCAACCAATGTACTTGTCACCATTTCACTAAAACCCAACTAAAACCCAATAGTGTAATGGTGTTGCAAGAGGAAAAGTAATTGGCTTCATCCTCTAGGATCATGAATGTCTGAATCCATCCAGTCAATGTTGAGATAGTTCAGTTTGGACCAAATTGATGGACATGTCCCTGTCCTCGTTGCCTTAAAACAGTCTATAGTACATTGCTTGTAATTATGAATTTGTAGTTTTAATATTTCACATCTTAAATACTGGGAAAAAGCAAAACTTGCCTAATCGTATTTTTAGGTTGCATTGGAACAAACACTGGAACCTTCACTGGATAATTAACGATTATTTCTTCCAGTTTCCTGTTTGTAACTCTGTTTTTTACTTGACCCCAATTGCGCACATTCACCCGAGGTCACTGTTGACTTTGATCCCATTTTCAAAGACTCACAACTCTTGCTGCATCAGCAGAGGCTGAAGCAACTATTGGCAACAACATAATACACTTAACTCTTCATCAGGGGGAAAAAGTTTCCAGAAAGAAAGAGAAGGGAGACAGAAAACAGATGTGTTAAATTTGTGACATCTAACTTTTGTAAACTCAAGGCCAGACTAGTGAGTGACGTCCCATACTGAAACAGTCATCCACTCACAAGTCATTGTTATTGAGTACAAAGTTTTTATCATAATCTTGTCCTTGAATTGATTATAGGGTGCCCGTTAGCATCTTTTCAGAATCACATGTTTATAGAAGAAAAATAAAGAAAACACTAAAAACAAGTGGACTTGCCGCATCTGTCATTTCTCTTAATGTAATTTCTCTTCAGATAACCTTTTTTTTATTCAAAGTGAAATGCCTAATTTATGAACAAAGAGTTTACAAATGCATTTACAAAGTGTAACAGCCAGCTTACCATGAAAACTATCAAATCTAGTGTGCCGTTTCAAAAAGGATTTATGGACAGCTGTTTGTGCCAGGTATTGTGAAAACGGTGACCTGTTGCCAAACACTTTACAGCAGTTGTACAACAGTTCACAGATAGTGAATGTTATTTAAATCAGATATTTCATCCATGTTTTGTGTGAAAATGCTATAGCCAAGTCCAACATCTGAGCATTTTTTTTCTCTTACAGGTTCTTCAAAGTCTCTCAAAGAAGGAATGTTACAGAAGGATTATGGGAAAATACCCCAGTAGGTGACCTGGATGTCTTACATCTCACGCCAGAGGATCATTTAGTTTTCTTGACTGTGACTGTGGTTCAGGTCCAAACATTTGTAGTGTCTGTTTTTCCCTATTCACATCTGTGGAAACAGACCTACACTTTTATGAAAAACTTGCCATGGCTATAACTTTTGTTGTAATGCTGACAAAATCATTAAGATCACTGGAGAACTCCAAATAAAATTTGCTATATCACAACATTAGTGTCCAAAAAAAAAATGCATTTTTTTAGTTTGGCCTTTAGACCATACCGAGTTCATGTTTCAGTTTTGCTACAAGCCGCTCTAAATCTTTTTGCATCTTATTTGCCATCTTATTTGTAAAATGAGTGAGTTTTCTTCCACTAGAAACATTAAAATCTTATGAACAAAATCAAAATCTTCATCTAAATTAACAATGTTTGCCTTGTCACATTTCTCACTTGAATGGCCCAGATGTTCCCAATAGTGTCCACAACACATCGGTCTTTTAAAGCAGTAATCATTGGTTCCTTGGGCCAAGTTGTAAACAGGAAATGGACATACACCTTATAACACCTTATAAAGTTTTTTTTATGGTGTATGGCAGTTGCATCCCACCACTTGTAAATAGACAAATGTTTGCAGTACATTTACTCATGTACCGTATCGTTTTTGATACTATTTAATCCTACACAGAACCATCTGGGGATCTGTCATTGGAAAAGGGCAGACACTTTCAAAAAAAGACTTGGCATGAACCATCTGCCTATCATGAGCAAATGTCAGCCAATCAGATCAATGAACATGACATATACATACAGTATATACAATAAAAACAGGCCTGTAGCTCATGCTGTAGCTGCCGCTAGCTTCTCATACGATGCTGATTAGTTCGTAACCACTATGCTCGGGCATAAACACATACTTTGAAGACTGAGTCCAGCTGCCTTGTAAGGTTAACTTTATATTGTTACTCCACTGCAATTCAAAACATATGAAAATGTAAGTCCATCTGTAACAGTTAGTACAAAATACAATAATACAAAAAAGTTAAATATGAACTGCACCTCAACCAACTACAACAACAAAAGCCTACTTTTACTTTAATGCATGAGTCACAATAATCAAATGATATCATAGTTTATTTTTGCTTAATAATTTAATTACATTTTCTAGATTATACTTACATATCTTTTAGTTTAGTAACAGTTTTAATGCAGGAGTATTTCTACAGTGTGGTATTAGTACTTTCACTGAAGTAAAGTACGCTGCTAAATGCTTGATTCAATACATACCTCATCAATGAGTTGAAAGATGCTGAAAAGGCTCAGTGTAGAGCTGAGGGGAAATGCTGACTGATAAATCTCAAAGGTTTTGTCAGTGCGTGTGTGTTTATATTATTCTCAGCCTTCTCACTTTCACATCTGTTTTTGTTGAACCACCTCTTGTACTTTCCTAAATACTTTTTTAAATTTTAATCCAAACATGATGTTGACTCAGCTATACTGTCATCCATTAGCTCAAACTCTCTCTGGTCATTGCATCTTATAAATTAGTGTATCTGTTTTACAGCCTGGTAGAGGATATATAAACACCTCCATGTTGGACTTCCAGTTAATCCTGTCAGGGTTACCGATACAGTTTTAAGGTGGAAACATTGTGACCACACCTCTGTTTTTGTGTGGTCATCTTTCCCATCTGTAGTAGACTATAAAGAGGATAGACACTGCAAAGCAACACAAACTTGGATGTGAAAATGTGAAGTATGTGGAAAGAATGGGGGCAGACACTAGAGTAAACCTAGGCTGATCCAAAAGCAACTGAATGATCCTCTGGCCTGCTGGTCTTTTAAGAGTTAGAATATCCAGATTCAACCAGTCAGGCAGAAGTTCTGGATGTGAAAATGCTCAGCCCAATAAGTAAAATCTTAGCCTTAGTCATTGGCTATCCACCCTCTGATTCCCTGCCATTAGCTGGCTGCTAGAGCACAAGTGAGTTGGTCAGACATGGCCGCTCCAAGAATATTTCATTTAATCTTACACTGGACTACACATGGACTTTTTTAAAGTTTTGGATTGTTCACAGTGTTTTGGAAAGCTTCATGAGAACATTGGAGAAAAGTCTGACCACATCTCATCCGTTCCATGCAAAGCTGGTCCACCATTGACCACAGATAAATTATCAAGAGTCTGGGAGAGAACAGATGTGGCCAACACCTAATTGGCTCCACCAACACTCTCTCCGTCTGCTTATCCCCTTTTCCCCTCCTGTTTTGCCTTGTTCTGCTGCTCCTTTTCCTTAAAAAGCAGCTCTCCTTTGCACCAGAAAATCTGTGCGGTATCCATCACTGTTTTGACGTTGACCTTAACATGTGTCTTGCACATTACAAGCACTTGAAAGCTCTTTCCATCATGGTGGGAGTGTTCCCTTGCGTCGCTGTACAAACGGTTTCTACCACCTGAAATGCAATCACTATCGATATCAAGAGGGCTCCTACAAATCCCATTTGTACCCCTTACGAATTGTGGAATTCAAGTGTGTATGCATAGCAATAAGTGAGATAGGATATGGCTTCATAGTTATGCAGTGATGTCACTGACAGGAATTGGGAGTGAAAAGTAAGCACACCATATTGAATAAAAACACTAGGAAATGAAGAATCTTCGCTCTTTAACCAAAATACACAAACCTTATTTTATTCTGTCGCTTGAGCTGTGAAGGATAAACCATAGACAGTTCATCTTATTCACAAAAGTAGCGAATAACAAAGACAACTATTTCGTGTATGTGTTTTTGTTCATTTTCTTCCCTTGAGTCACATACTGTCCTGTAACAAGCATGCAGGTTCCTACCGCACACTCTGAAGAAATAAACCTGAAAGCTAAAAAGGGAAGTTGGACTGCTACTCTTCTGGCACGCAAAATGATAAATGTGCATGAAACAGGAGAACCTTTCTCAGGATACAAACAGTGCCATCTGTCTGTCTTAGTGTCAGTCTGGCTGGAAACAGGCCAGCAATGTACACAAAGGAAGTGTTTTGTCTAGTGAGGAGAGTTACCCAGCGCTCTCTGTTCAGTTAGGATCAGCTCTGGCACTTAAGACTCATCTGGCTTGAAGTCTCAGTGAAGAAAGATGGTTGACCTTCTATTCACCAAAATGCCCTGAGACATGCTGCTTCTGCCAGGTCAGGGTGTGGACACTATGATGGCTTATGAGAGACTATGTAGGCCAGATACCACATCTAAGTGTTTTGGTATGGACATGTCTGAACAAGAGGCAGGAAAATGTTCCAGTAAAGTTTTGTGTCACTGACAACTGAAAGCAACAGTTAGAAAATAGTAAAAACTGCAATTGTATCCATATTTTGATGATATCAGCTAATTCGATTAGTTTGTTTACTCCTTGTAACTACCCTTTGCTCCACGTGCAGGAGTCAATAATTCAGGTCTATGAATAGATCAAGACAGGCTCCACTTTCCATGTTGTTGTATAAAGGTTCAAGATGTTTGGTAAGAATTTTCCAGTGGATCTGCTAAGATTTTAGCCAAATGTAGCAAACGCTTCGCCAAGTTAGTGATAAACTCAATAGGGCCTGTAGTGGTTTACTTGCAATAACCAGGCAGGAACACTCAGCTATGGCACACACACACACAGAAACCCAAATTCAAGGATCCCACTGGAATGGCAAAGTTGAGGCAAAATAAACTGAAGGCATCCATAAAAATCCTGAATGCATGGCTGATTTTTAAAACCTACCTGGAAATTCTGGCTGCTGTGGGTGTGATTACTGATATCCACTGTAGAGACTTCTAGGAAAGAAGAGGGGGTGCAAGAGGAAGGTGGAAAAAAGCTAGGGATCCCTATTAAACAGTAAATGTGAATAAGCTAAAAGTCATTATGGCTTAGTAATTAAAACTGTGGCTCTCTAATTGTGCTATAAAATGCAATCATGGTGGAAGAGATAAAGAATGGAGAAAGAGACCAGCTGGAGAAGATTTTTAAAGAAATAGTTTGGCATATCTGCAGCCAACAGCATGTTAGCTTAGCTTAGCACAAGCAGCAGCAACAAGCGGATTTGACTAGCTTGGCTATACAAAGAGATTCACCTATTAGCACCTCCAAAGCTAACTGATTAAGAAGTTACACCTCATTTGTTTAATCTGAACAAAAACTGTTGTTTTCTGAGCGTTATGCACCACTTTACAGTGACAACAAGGAAGGAGGGAAGTTACTGCATCTGCGCAAGAAATAGTCCCACTATTAACCCCCTGCAACACAGCAACATGTCTCTTTTGTACAGCTTTTGCAGGAATTAAACTAAATATGCAGTAACACGTTGATGATTGAGCTTTAAAGGTTTTAGTAGATAGATTTTGTTAGACAGAGCCAGGCTAGCTGTTTCCTCCTGCTTCGTGTTTATGCTAAGCTAAGCTAAAAGGCTGCTTCATATTTACTGTGCAGACATGATAGTGGTGTCAATCTAATTTACAGTTAAAAAAAAAAAGCGAATACGAGTTTTTTCCTATTTCTTTCAATTTTGCAGCTCTTTGAGTTGATGCTTGTTAAAATCAAGCTGCAAAACGATCAATGCGGTGTTCTTGTATGTTCTCCAGCATTCGTGTATGTCATGGAAATTGTGTGGGAGTAAACTAGGTTGTTGACTTGAGGGGAATACTGTTTTATTTTCCATTATCATTATAATTATTTGTTTATAGACATTTTATTTGCACAAAGCATGTTTTCCTCCACCAGCCTCATGCTGGGTTTGGTAGATTCTTGTTTCCAAATGAATAATAAATAGATAGCAGTTACATATGCTGTTGTTCAGATTCAGGAACATTTTTGTCTTGTCTTGTTGACAGCTTGTTTATAATCCATGTTCCTTCACTCTCAGGCCATGTGCTGTTAGACGTATTGTATTTTATGTGATGCTGTATTTGTACTATGCTGAAAATATTGAAAATATTTGACATTTTAAGAAACAACTGGCTGAAGCTTCACACAAACATCTGTACTGGCCGGACAGGACTTATTTCCATTGGAATGGAGCATTAAATATTGCTTAACCATCCATGTGTGTGTGTGTGTGTGTGTGTGTGTATAACATCCACACCTGTTTATCTAGTTATATGGCGGCTGTGTTTCCTCCAAATGGACACTAACTCATTACATTTTACTATAATTTCATATTCTGGGTTATTAGCAGAGGGGATGTTTAAAACTTGGTGACTTTACTTGCTTCCCACTTACCATTTTTACATACTCTCTCTCCCTAATATCATCACCACATTAGCGCTCTTTGCGTCCATAAACACTCTCTCTGGCGCACTCAGACGTACATAGTGGCAATTAGACACAAACCAGTCCTTGTTTGGGGACAAATGTCTCTGCCATGCTCAGCTCATAATGCCATGGTAGGGGTTTGGCTGGAAATGTCTTTCCCAGTCAGACACTTTCTGCCCGGCCAAATGACACCCGAGAGCTTTGGATCGCCTGGTTAAGACATCACCCGTTTTACAGGCAGCCTGAATCTTTCCACGAAAGTGCACTTATATTCTCACCATATTCCAAAGAGCCTAAATCTTCATCTAGTATGAATAAAAGCACACAAAGTATCACATATTTACAAGTGAAAATGTGTTACAGCAGAGAAAAAGTCATATCAGGACATCATACACCTTTAAATGTCAGAAACTACTTAACCTTCTCATGAGCCAACATTTGAATATGAGTTTTTTTGTGAGATATAAATTGGCGTTTTCCTATTTCACGCCTTCTCATGTGCCACCGAGGATAGCTTTCATTTAACAAGACACACCTGGGGGTGAAAAAAAAAACACAAATCATAAATCAATCTGTAAATTTCGTTTCATCTCAGACTTTCCGTCTTTTGACGTGTAACCTTGATCCAAGCCAAGCTTTTAATAATAAATGCCATTCAAGCATTTACTGCATCAACATTCCTTGAAATCATATCAATTTTTTTTTGCTCGACCCCTCACATGATAGCTGTTAAATATGAACTGAAATGTTTACCCGCACGGATGGAACATTCTAAATAGATGGTGCAGAAGGAAGGAACACTCCCTTTTTAATCTGACTTGGATGGAAGTCAAAATGCGCTGTTATTGGACGAAAACTATCTCCTTGAGCAAATCTAAATGTTTACATCTGTTCTTCTTATAAACAAACATTAGAAAGTAACAGGTTTTTGGTGTGTACTTGAACAGGAGAGTCTTATGAACCAAATATCATAAATGGCCATGAATGAATTCATTTTGGCAGCATCCTCCAATTCACATATCACACTACAATATGTCAACTGACAGCTAGCTAACCGCAACCACATCATACCATCTTGCTGCACATATTTGGCCTCTTGTTTAAAGGCCTTCTTGCTCATATTCACCATATGAGCTTCTGATTTTTGGCTCCTGCTTCTGTTGCTGCAGCAAAAGCCTTTGATTCTTCTCCATGTGCACCCATAGGGCATTATTCTCAGTGCTTTGTGCATCATGTTAGTATCTTGTGCTCATATTCTGAGCCGTGGCAGCACACTATGAGCATTGCCATTTATATTTCTGATATGTGACGTGAGCGATTCTGACACAATTTCTAAGTCGATTCCCCAACCCTCACAAAATGCTGACTCGGTCCTTAACTGTATGTGGTCTGTCAAAATGGATTAATTCAGTCTCTCAATGGGTTCCCATAATTTAGGTCTGGACTATTAGCGATCATGTCCACTTTACGGACCTGCTGACAAAAAGTGTTTAAACATGAAGAGGAAATGCACACGTATTAAACTTTAAATGTCAGAGAGGAAAACAGCTGCTTCAGAGTAGATAGATATTTACAAATGTGGACAGAACGGTCACTCAACAATATCAATATCACATGAATTTCTGGAGGAGTTAAGCAATTTGACCTTTGCTGGAGTTGTAGGAGTTAACGTTGATACTCCAGGCACAACTCTGTGATTAATTTCCACCAGACTGCTGTAAAGAATGAGTTGAGTGCTGTTGTGCCTCATGAATATACAGTATAAAACTTTTCTGAAGACTTATAGGCTTAGACACCTATAGATTTTCCGTAATGGTGCTGGCACTGGCATCCTATAAAAGCATCATAGAGACAGACTAGCATGTAGCATTTGGCAGGTACAGAGTTTTTGGGGTCATCATAATTAACTATAAAGGCACCACAGTGTTAACGCTGCACTTTGTTTTGTTCCCATGACATCCAATTACAAGATTGAGGGGAAAATGTAGATATGTAGATCTCAAAGCTCTTTTCATTTCTAAAACTTGGCAGCTAACGTATCATACTTGCTGTTTCAACCCGAGCGGCTCTGGGAGGGTTGCAGTCGCTTTGTTGGCAGACAAGGGAACTGCTTGGCTGCTCACCTCGGCCCAGTAAATCAGAAACAGACTGAAATGGAAAAGAAAGGAAAAATGCCCACCAAACATATCCAGACCCATACAAGAAATTAATAAAGTCTCTCGAAGGCCTGGTGAACACTTACAGCAACTTATGGTGCAGGGCTTTACTGAACGAAGACATGAGAAAATGAAAGGATTATTTGACTGCACACCAAATGTTTGTGTTCATCATATAAAAACTAACTAACTGGCTGCTAAACTCATAAGGGAATAAAGCAGCTCTGGTCAAGGTTACAATTAGAGTCTGGTAACACAAACCACATTGATTTAAAATTAAAGTTAATGACGTTATTAAATAAGAAAAACAGTTGGTCACTTTGACCTCCCCACAAAAAGTCTCACTGTATTTTGGTGTCAATTTACTGCCTTTTTTTAATTGTATCTCTTCGATGTAATCGTCTTGTGGTGTAAAAATATTATCACAAAATCTATTCTTTCTTTGTGGAATAGCTGCCTCAAAGAACTGGAAAAGAAATTGTGGATTTTTGTTGTTAATTTATGGTCTTTCTCAACCTAACACCTGCCAATGGATGTGCGTATTTTTTTCTAATAAGCTTATATTCCTGCTGACCTCCAGACACACTGGACAGCCCTGTTACGAAGTTTCAGTAGTGCAGCCAAACTTGTCTTCACAGCACCAGGACTTAAAATTGACATTTTGACATTTGCGAGCATGTACTGCAATTATATGTCTGGGCTGCTGTCATGTGCATTCATGCTCATCACAGCTACTCGGGCAGTTTTACCGGCTCTCATTTTCAGTGACTGTCAATAGTCAAAACTTTATAGCCCGTAATGCTTTTGAATATTCGGAAAATAAAAATTACTGATAAACAGTTTCAGTGAAAGTGAACAATTGCCTTCATTACTGTGCATCTGCGGAACTGTAGAAGATACTAGGGGTTATTCCAGGTCCATATTTTTACAGGCAGACTGCCTGTAAAAATGACTCAGATTACAAATTGTCTTTTGTTTTGAATAAAACCAGTACCGCTGTCTGTAATAATTTAAATCATCTTGATGGAAAGATTTTAAAAGAATTAAATTTACATAGAAATCCGATCCAACACCGTACACACTTCAAATAGACACAAACATTTCCTGAAATGTGGATTTAATCATTAATGAACTTCATCCACTTCCTGCTGATTCACGGTCTGAACAATATTTGATTTGATTAATTACTGCAAAAGAAGAATGCATTCCTGGTTGTGTTGATAAGACTGGACGTGTGGATTGAAATACCAGCCCAGCCTTGCAGCATATTTCGACGGTACAGATTGTACCCTGCAGCTAAACAAAATGCAGAAAGGTTTTAATTGCCACAAAAGTAGGCAGCGAAGAGAAGAGATAACCCGAAAAAAGCAGTGGGATTTTGTCAAATATCATAAAAGATCCACATAATGATAAAAAATTGTATTTGTTTGCAGGGTTCCTTGATTAATCCACTTTGTAGACGCCCTTTAAATGTCTGATTTAGTCTGATTTTTAGAATATTCCATTTCACAGTGCAAAACTGCTCTTGTTGTTCACGAACCTAATCCCACTTCCACATTTAAAACCATGCAATCACATTAGATCAGTGCTCTAATGCCATAATATTCAGCTGCCAGGCAGCTGTGTTTGAGTAGGTATTTCTAATAAGGCTACATGAATGTTTTGTATTATGTGAAGGCTGCACTGGGCAGACAGCACTGCATGTTAACTCATATTTGTTCTTATTTTCTCCTTTATTCCACAGACTTGGTTAGTAAATTCTTAATCTATAATAACATAGATCCTTCCTCTCTTTTTTAAAACCATGCAATCATAATTAATCAATGTTTTAATGTCATGCTGTTCACCAGCCAGGCAGCTGTGTTTGCCTATTTCACCATATCCAACTCCTTTATTACAGGGCAGAGATGTAAACTTGGCCTGTTGTGAAGTATTCTCCCCTCTTTCACTTTGCTTTCCGCCGACCAGGAGTCTGTCACCATGGAGACAAAAAGTCCTGCCGGCCTTGAATGGCCACGTTTAGACCAAAACACCACTTGAGCGAGTGTTTCCGTCGCCTGTGGGGCCAAGGGGTGAGCGAGGAGGAATAGTGAATGCCCGAGTCGTCTCCCTGAAAAGACCTTTGTGTGGGTGTACATTATTATGACAATAGTGATCGTGTCCTTGAGTTTACAGAGATGCTATTCAGTATGGGTGCCATGTCTCGCACATTTAGTGGGATTCATTAGAAGTGAAATCTAAAATAAATTACATGAAACAAAGAGTCAGATCCAAACTCATACTCATGTCCTCCAAAGTTATATTTTTACCGAATCTCCTGTGAATTCAGCTTTCATGTTTTTGTCCATTTTTCTGCAGAATTGGATACAAAAGGGTCAAATATTGGATGATTAATCTCTGCTAATGGGAACAGCATGGCCTTCAGTACTTAAAAAAAATTCACTAGGCCACTAATGACAGAGTGACTACTTTTTATTTTGCAGTAATGGTTTATCAGACTGGTGGCATGGCACTCATCTCACCTCAAACACGAAAAATACCCATTAAAGCTGGCAGTTGACTGGCCAAACTTGTGTTTTTGAGTGTGTGTGTGTGTGTGTGTGTGTGTGTGTGTGTGTGTGTGTGTGTGTGTGTGTGTGGCCCCTTGTGACTTAAAGGAAAGGCTGTAAATGGTGAACCAAACTGACGGGATTCCTCACAGTGTGATTATCATATGAATTGAAGTATCAACACACAGCCTCAAGTTGATTGGTCCAAATAAGGTCATTTCCCACAGTACCGCTGGCCCAGAACCCAATTGTCGGCCTGTCACTGCCATCATTGGTGCCTCCAATTTGCATTTGTGTGTTTGTGTGTGTGTGTGTGTGTGTGTGTACTGGGTCTGTTTTGTCCATCATGGCTGAGACACTCCAGTCAGTCAGAGATGGGAATGACAGAGCTCCTCCAGCTCACTGGTATAATACTTAATGTCTAGATGGGATTTGTGTGTACAGTCTTGCATCTGACAGACAAACAAAACTCTCTTTGTAGAGGAATGTTACCAATGTCCAGATTTACTATAAAGTTATAATGCACGAAACAGGTACTGGAGGTATTTTTATGTTTATCATAAAATCTTTACAACTGCGAAGGATTAATAAAAAAGCATGAAAAATGTTAATTCTGTGGCATTTCTCTCAAAAATGCAACTAATTGAACCATACTTTATAACTGGGGACTCCATTATGTGCCATCTGGCTTTATGGTTTCACACATGCAGCAATTCAGAGTCCATCACATCCCCCTTCACTGGTAAATCAAGCCACATCAAAGCTCCCCTTGCACTGACTCTCTAAATGAAACATCATTTTAGCTCGTTATGGTGAAGTGGAGTTAGCTGTCTAGCTGACCACAAACGACATGCCGGGTCATTCTCGGTATATGAGAACATGACAAGGATTTTTTTCCCAGAGTTGGTGACTATGTGGGTTGCACAGCTGTATTGTTACAGTATATTAATCACACAGCTATGCAGAAACGTGGCTTTTGATGGAAATGTCCACAAGCAGCTGATGTAATATTAGAAGCACCACAAAGTAACCTTCCCTTTTCCTAGTAGCTGCCATCAAAGTACCTTTGATGGGTTACCTATTTCATGACAGGGAAAAAGCAGCAGCAGCTTTTAGCTTTATATCTTTTACATGCATATAATTGAAATGCTAAGAGAGGGCAAGGTGTTTAAACAAGTTGATGTAGGCTAGACATCCCCTAAGGCTACATCTTTTACCCAAACCACACCCTTTGTCTAACTTCCATCGATCAAACTTGTCCAGACATAAATATATATCCCTTAATAGCTTTTTTTTTTACATCAGTATAAACGCTCTGTCATTAGCATTTTCATACTTCATTTCACTTTTAATGACCCTTAAATGGTTTTATTTCTTCCCAGTCATTTGTACTACAATTGTAAAATGGTTTTCAATGTAGTATAGGTTGACTTGTGTGAAAAGGACAATTATATGGTGTATAAATGTTGGGCAGAGGGCCAAGTAATAGACATACAGAGGCTATATAGAGGTGAAACAGAGCGTAGATACAGCCTCCAAGTCTTTTCAGAAAATTGTGTGTGTATGTGTATGTTTCTGCGTTGAGTGATGGGGCAATGAGCTGCATGTTAGTCTCCTTACCCAAGCATGTCAGCACAGGCAAACAAACCTATAGAAGTCCCCATGTGTCTCCGTATGTCACTTATCAGCAGTCATGTCTGTAGTGTCAAATAAATCTATGATCTGGAAATGATCATATTTCAAACATTATCATCCTGATATGAAATGCACGCATCAAGTAGCTTCAACAAGTCAATGATGAAAGACTGTTTTCTGCCCAGAGAATCACAGCTATCAACATCTAGGTGACTGCATTGCCCTTTAGCTTTTGGCAAATCCATGTGGCTTACATCCAAACGAAGAGATGCTGAGGTCACAACTTGATACGGACTCTTTGACCCCTGTCTGGAGGCTATTTTCTTCTAAGTACAGGTAATAATACTTTTAAACTCCTGCTCATCTTCCATCACTTTTTCATTCTCTCTTCTAGACATACACAACAAAACTTTAGGCTACCTAAAAAACAACTTCTAACAAAGTAAATGTCCTGAGAACTCCCACTCTTTGATTCATTTCTCTTATTTTGATATCTCTAAGCCTGTTCTGTGTCTTGATCCCATCATACCCTTCTGCAGTGGGGTATTAACGCTTCAGAGCAAAGGTGGCATGGTGGCTGTAATTAAAGTGTTTGTAAATTGACACTCTTTTGATTTTACTCGTCTGCCTGAGGGAGGTCAGACATCAGTTTCAGCTACAAGATTCAACGTTTCTTCTGCAGAGGCCACACTGCAACCAGAAGGTCACAGGTTAAATCTCCACAACACGCCTACGCCTTCACAAAGGCCACGTGTCACGGCAAAACCGCCTCCTTGCTCCATTACAAGGGGTCTGCTTTCCATCATCTCCCTAAGATTGAAGGATGCAGACGGGTTTTTCTCCTCTCTCAAACTCATTATTGTAAAATGCGCCAGGTATGATCTCATCATTTGTGTTGGACACCTGGCTTCATCCAGTACTTCACATCATGCTGGAATACTCCTGGCCTATGACCTCTTTCCATGCTAGTCTTTTTTTTTCTCTGCTTCTTTCTGTCTGTGGACTCAATTTCAGCTTCTCTAAGCCTGTTAAGGATTACTTGAAGCCCAGGCGACAAATGTCATTATTTTGTACAAAAACCTGAAAAAACATAGTGTTTATCCAACCAAAAGAGGATTCTTCTTGAGACCATGATGGACCATTTCAACACACTTGTGGCCACTATGTGTGTGGTCTGCCCTTTGCCTTCTGCTGGGAAACAGTCAAGATGAGAGGAAAAGCCAGACAGGATGAAACCTGCTCTTCTGCTATCTGATCCTTTTTAGTCTTGAAGAGAAAGAGCAAAATACTTCAAGAAAACAAGGAAAGAAAGCAGCTGAGGGAGGTAGTCTTCCTTCGTGCTAAAACTCATCCAGCGATTATCCTTTTGATCAAAATCAATAGTTTAATAAAGGCACGAGAAGAAAAGAGCTCAGACATGGATTTGATTGAAGTAAATTATCTGAAAAGATTCAGCAGTTTCAAGAGCTGCAGGTGTTTGCTTAACCCTCTAGTCCCTATTTTGTCATCAGAAACCAATAAACCAAATCATTAGACATATCTATATTTTCGCGGGTTTCCATCCTGTCTCCACTGTAAATCTAAAAATCCTTCACCGACAAAGTGTTTCCGGATTTATGATCTTATGGAAGCTGTACGATGTGTTGTGACGGAGATGCTGACCCACCGTGCATAGCGGAAAACAGCAAAGATATTGTGAGTTCCAGTGTTTTGCTCACATCACATCACATCGACATTTCCACATATATTCAAAGATCTCATAAGTTGCCAAAGACACCACCTACTACGACATTACTGTTGTTTTTTATCACAATGTGCGTCGCGTGAAACTTCACATAATCACTGTAGATAAATAGTGGGACTTAACCTGTTTGTGCTGATGAGATGGAGGCTGTTTTGAAAGTTCGCTGAAGAATTGGCAGGAAGGACTGACTGGGTCATGGTGAGTTGTACACATAGAACATCCCTGTACTGATTACGCTAACTTACAACAGCAAACGGATCCCTGCTGTAATACAACAGTATAATGTTGTGCAAATACAAGTATCGACTCTTAAAATAAAATTAATTTCAAAACATGTTTCAAAATTATCTTTTTCTACAAATGAGTCTGAGAAAGACGTCTCAAGCTGAGATGACTCAAATGTCTCATCTCAGCTTGAAATTGCACTGTGTGTAACTTCAGTTTATGACACAAATCTGCGTGATGCCTCCATGGAAATTTAAGACTTCATTAGAAGTATCAAAGCAGAACTAAGCCTGGATTTACACAAGAATAGAGATTACTGATCCATGTATCATCTTTTCCATTCAAAGTTCAATAGCTGCTTTTCCTAACTCTGAGTGAATTACAACAAGGAAGCAGATAGAGGCTTAGATTTGCTTGCCAACTGAACACATGGCTGATGGAGATATTGGCTGTGCAGAAGTTAAACTTGTAACCTTCCTGCAACAGCATGACATAGTCTTTATAAACAAATATCCACCCCAACGCCGTCCCCTCATGATGATAAGATGAGGTCTGCTTCACTTGGGGTTAAAAAAAACCCCACCCACGCTCTGATTAGATCCAGCTTTGGCAGGTTTGATCCAGCAAGCACAAAGATTAGATTTTGAGAAACACTGTTCAATTCCAAAGCATGAAAATAAGTGAAAAGGGCTGGACAACTATTGGATGGATTCCCATTGAAGTGGGTACAGTAATTCATGCCTCTCTTGCTATATTGTAATAACTTTATACCTTGTAATACTTTTTTATACAACTCACCCGTTCACATTATATAAAGGCTTAAAGTTATGCATAATTAATGTCTTGGCCACTTTTGATTGACAAGAAGGTGCTTCATTCAGCTTGCTTCGGCTCCACCGCAGCAACCACCAGCCACCACACTCTGAACTTCACAACGGCTCATCAGAAACCTGTGGGTGACATCATAGATACTACGTCCATTCTTTATACTGTCTATGCATAAAACACATCACTAGTTGAACTGTTTCGGCAAGAGCTTGAATATTTAGCCAAAAGGTAGCGTCATGCACAGATATTGTAGAAAGCATTCGTATATGATGTGAAAAATTGAGCATATTCTGGGATTTGGAAGAATCATCCAATATCAACACTCTTTTCTGGAGATAGGGTTAAAAAAGGACCATAACAACTAAGAACTGGAGCTTTCTACCTCCCACATCGTCCCTCAAAGTGCCAACTCCTCTGTATTTGACCAATAGACCTAAAGTCCATTAAGACAACCCAAACAAACCTAATCAAGATTTAGGGAATGGGGTTAAAATAGAAGGAGGTTTACTAGGGGGAGGTGCCCATCTGAATGGATTAGACACATAATGTGTGTATGTGTGTGTGAGTGTGTATGCGTGTGTGTTGTTTTTGTTTTTTCCTGGGGGTAGTCAGTATAGAGGCTGAATGAGGATCAATGATGGAGAGAGTGTGAAAGAGGGAGAAAGAGTTTGTGTGCAGAGTTCTCTGCAAAGCTCCACACTAAGGACCTATCATTACCAGATGTCACAGGGAGTGTGGCTGCCAGCCGAATCACTGCTTATTGCCTTAAACTCCAACTCTCTGCCTCTTTCTTTTCTTCTCCTTCCTCCTTTCTTCTTTTCTTTCTTCGCTCCCTCTCCCTTTTCCTGCTCTCTCTCTCTCCGTCTCCCTTTTTTTTTTCTTCCTCCCTTCTCCATTTCCAGCTGTTTTTGGAGCGCGCAGCAAGAGCGGAGCAAGTTCTCCACCAATTGTTTCGGTCCTGAGAGGAGCTCAGCGGTCGGACCCCTCCCTCCTTCTATCTCTCTCCCCTCTGTCTCTCTTCCTCTCTCGCCCTCTCTCTCTCCTCCCCTTGTTGTGACAGAGCACACCTGCTTGATCTTGGCTACACGCGCTCCGAGTCCAATTACCCCATAGGCCCTCGCAGCCACTTCACAGTCTCATCCCCCCCACTCGACTGGATTTTTGGGAGTCAAGCTCACCTCCACTCTCTTTGCCTTGCTTCTACTGAGAACAGGTAGGTTAATCCTTTAGCTCTGAAAGAGGAGAAAAGTATGGATGAGAATGGGTGAGGTTAGGAATAAGGAGTTAGATTTCACACATTTTTAAAGAGAGAGTCTTGAGAGGATGGCATGTTTTGGCGACAAAGTCTTTCTCATGATTTAAGAGTCACATTATTTGCTGATGATGTTGTTTTATAGAAGATTACTGCTTATGTTTTTTAAGGATATGTGCATCTTTCTCTTTTAGATGAGTATGTTTTATTCACTTCTACATACATTCATGCATCTTGGGTATATATATGTATATATTCCACATATGTTGCCAGGTCTTGTTCCCACAGCTGTCTTGGCTTTGTGATGACAGACCGTAATCATTTCCAGCCCAATCTACATACAGTGAAAAGAGCAGCGGCTAGCAAAGGGGGGTGTGGTAGTGCAGTTGATGCTGGTACCTCACTCCTCTGCCAACAAAACGTATTCATCTGGCCCTTCGTTAAGCTCCGAAGTATCCACCACTGAATGCCATGTGACGTTTTTTCAGCAGTTTCTCAGTGTACAATTTCAGCTCGCAGTTTTTTTTTTAAATGTGCTGCCTTGCGTGGCAATTGACCAAGTGTTTGGACACTTATTTGTTGATTGTCCGGATGTAACCCATATGGAAGTGCAATCCACAAGCTAGTTTTGTGAGTGTGTTAGTTTTATACATCAGTAAATCAGATTTGTCATGGTAACATATGAAGTGGTTGAGTGAGGGGGAAGGCAGAACATTTAGATTCTCTAATGAGTTGTTTGCTTATTGTTGTCATCACTTGGTAACGTCAGTGGAAAAGATCACCATTTGTTGCAATAATTTGTTCCTTTCTCTCTTTGTTTAGTTTTCTTTCTTTCTTTTTCTCCTTCCCTGTGGTGTTTGGGCTGTCTACAAACAAATAAGGGGGAAATAAAACCGAGACAACAAAGAGGATTTCTTTGTGTTGATTCAGCCCATTATTGCTTGTCAAGACTTTGATTTGGAAAAGCTGTTTCTGCCTCTTCTCACACTTTCCGTTTCAGCAGTTCATTTGAGACTGCAACCAGACCGTTTTAACCCCAATCTCTTATCTGTCTGACTCTGTGGCCCTGTTTCTTCTCAAAATGAACTTTCTCTCCCCACTGTGGCGTTTGCTGCTGTGTTTTCACAGGAGCAGAACAGGACCCAAATTGCTAGGGGCAACTTAAAGTGAGAGGCTTTGAAGAGGAGATGAAAAAAAGCTGTACCTGGCAACGCACAGTGCCATTAATCCCGTAATGGTACAGCTTCCTCTATCAAAGAGAGGTCTGAAGGCTTCCCGGCAAGCCACCACACAACTCTCAGCTAACTCATTACATCCTTTTTGCCAGCAGGGAAAAAACCTAATAAGGCTCAGCTGCTGCTGAATTGCATTGAAAGAACCGGGGTGAAACTGAACAAGGGGAAAAACTGAGACAAACAAAACAGAATGAGAAGTGGGGCTTAGATTAGGATGGAGGCTAAACGTGGCAGTATACTAAAATACACTCAGAGCAATAAAAGTACTTCACCAGTTCATATTTTTGAGTTGAGCAGATGTTTGAACCAGCAGTGAGTGAACAGAAGGTTCTGAGGAGACAAGGCCCAGATTTGCACTGAGGGGCTGCATTTTTTCCATCTGGACTTCAACGCTCTGGGTCACAAAGAGCAGAAGAACAATGGAATTGAATGGACATCAGCCATGAAGGCTTCCCCCCCTTCCCTCCTTCCTTCTTCTTTTGCTCACTGGAATACCAGAAAGTTCCACATGTCAGTCTTTCTCGCCAAAGTTTTAAGGGTCAGACAGAGAAAGAAAATACCATAAGCTATGGGAGAGAAGCTCGGGAAGGAAGGAAAGAGCACAAAAAGGGAGGAGGAGATGGAAAGAGAAGAAAGGGAGAAAAGGTTGGGCAGTTCGTCCACGTCTGTGCAGCGCAGACTGTTGATAATGGGACTGAGGTTGATGGCAGGCCGACAGCTCTTCTCATGGAACAGCTGAAATGTGGTTTAACCACTCGCTGGCTTTCTCATGCTATGGCTCCAGACAACAGGCATGCTTCAGAGACCCTTATATTATCATTCAGTGATAGCAATGGCTTCGACACTTTTTCTTTTTCTGCATAAAGAAATTACATTGATTGCAGTTATCAGAAGAGTGTCTTGGGCATTCTTAAAGCCAAAAACCTTCCATGCATGGGAGCATAGGCTGCTTTGGACAAACTCCTATTACAAGAACACTTTGGCTCTGAAATTGTTTGTTGGCCGTGTCTTTGCATATTTTCAGATACACATGTTCTCACTCACAAAATCCCCCGACATATCAGAAATTTGTTGACGACCACCGACTCCTCACACCACCGCCAAAGGAAGAGGTCGCTCACTTTTTTTGACATTATCGATCATGCTTGCTCGTCTGAGCTTATGTGTTTATGTAACCACGTGGGAGGGGAGCTCGCATTCATTTGCTGATGGGTTAAAAGGGCCACACGTGTTTCAAACGTCCTGTGGCCTTGTAAATACCTTCCAGTGATTCATTGCTGACAGACGCTCTGCAGAGGCAGACGCAGCCTGTGGAGAGTTAGAAGGGAGGGGAGAGGTAGTAGACAGGGGTGGGACGATGGTGTTAGTTTTATAGTTTTTCTTTATTGCAACATGATTTGCTAAAATCACCATGGTGTTAATATTCAAGTCAGTTCCTTTCATGCTTCAGAAGTTTGAGTGAAAGATCAGCTGAGTTTGGTTGATATGCTAATCATCGTACGGGCATTTCATTGATTTTCTAAGCTTGAACGTTTCAATGAAAACCAGTGACAAAGAGGAGAAAGTGACAAAGCAAAGGAGGGAAAATTACTTTACTCCCTCATGCGAGCTCTGCTTCCTGTCTGGGAATCATTAGTAATGCTGGGGCCAGACTTGGGGAAGAGTGAAGGGAGGAAAGAGAGAGATTAGACAAAAGAGAGGGACACAGGAGAATTGACAAGGATGCCGCCGCCACAGGAAATGTCAACCTCCACCCCTTTTTTTTTTTTTTTTTTTTTGGTGAGACACAGGATGATGAATCGCAGGTTTTAGAGACATCAGAGAAGAAGATAGAGATGGTTAGCGTACCATTTACCACATGTCCTTTTCTGGGATGCGGTAGATTGTAAATCTTTTGAAAATACAGATTAAACTTTCTCACAGCTGCTCACTCTTTTTACTTTGTGATACATCTTTTTCTATAGCCACCATGGTTCCACGTGCAGTACTTCAGCAGGGCATCTGGTGACCATCCGAAGCATTTTCAGACTCTTTGGAAGGCCTTGAATGATTGAGAATGACTTACAGATTAACATGGTCTTTCATGGTTTTTCCTTCACACACATGAACATTCCCACTCAAATCTGGCTTCACAAAAGTCACCACAGAGCCCAACACTGCTTTTTCAGAATTAGGTCAAAAGTAAAAATGGATAAATTCTTCTCCTCCACACTGTGGAACGAATATTTCTTCACCACTGTGTGAAGTTCACTTTCTTTATACCTCAGGATGACCTGGTTTTTACAGTGGAAGTCTTTCTTACAGGAAAAAAGATTGATTGTGTACCAAGTTTTTGCCACATTTGCACCGATTAGTGTCAGTCCACCTCTTATGAATAAAGCCTGTCCCATTTTTCATCTTGTAAGCTGGCATACAGTCGTGCTATGACGTAATGCTGGCCGTGTTCCACAAATGAAGCCACGCCGAACTGATACATTGTAAAAAGAACTTGAAAAAGTAGTTTACAATGCAAATAATACCAATTTGATAATAAGTTCAGCCCATACCCAAATATTAAAACCCTTGTTTTGAAACAAGAGAATTAGAATTTATTGGCTGAACATGGCCCATTTATAAACATATTAGAAACAAGTGGAGACACAAACTAAAAACAACTGCAAAATATCAAAGTTTCAACTCTACTCTCTTCTAAGCTGCAGGGCATTAAATGAGGCATTTTATAACATCAGTGTTATAAAGACTCCCAGCTCTGTGGAGTTCCTCTGTGAAGTGAAAATGCTAAGAGGGATATCTTTTATCCCATAACAGCAAGTTGCATCTTCTTTAAGGGGATTGAAAATGCTGATACTGATGATGTAGAGTTTTTCATGGTCAAGTCATGTTCCAGCCTGCTCTGTTAACAGCCCTCTGGGTCTAGCATGCACACATGCACAGGAAGCCTGTGTCATGTGTGCTCAGTAGATTCTTCAGGTGTGAATTTGTGAGTCTGTATGGAGGTGGGGGTACCTTCTTAGAGCAGGCTATCCTGCATGGCCTGTGGACACATCTGAGCAGACTGGTAATGAAAAAAGCGACGCCTGGGGCACAGCAGGTTGTCTCATGCATCGTCTTCAGAGGGTCATCCCACCTGGAGAAGCTGTGAAAAGTTTTGGATTTCAACTCAAAAAACAATCCTTGTTCTGTATTTCAGTAACCTTCATGTTCACAGACAAATCTTGGATGACCACGTCTCCATTATTTCACCACTCTAATGTTGACATATAGCAATCCACAATGTACAGCCCTCCATCTCCAAATCCCAGATCCCCTTAATTTAATATATTAATACCACGCGCAGTATTTTATCCTGCAGCTTTGGTCACAAATTGTTAGTTAATGTCTCAAACGATGATCCCTGAAAATCTCCTATATTCCATTTTCCTGGTTTTAATTTCAAAATCTTGTTTTAGTGCCGTCATCAACAACTCCTGTGCCTGATTATGACTCACAAAGCAGCAGTAATTCTTGTCTTTTACGCTAATGCTGAAGCCATTAAATGCTCACAGAGCTTAGTTTGAGATCACTCTTCTTCTTTTTGCTTCTTTCTGTCTGGATCACATTAAAAGCTGCTGGAACATTTATGGACAAAGGTTGATGGATTGATGGCCAGGCACACGGAGGGCCATCTGAAATCTTGCACCAGTGCACATGTGCATGTATATATGTTTATGTGCTTGTGGCCATGGGTCAAAGCAGGGAGATAAGGTTCAGTAATCAGCAGTGAAACCTCTGTTATTTTGTGTGCATTACTGTTGCTTTTAACATAGCTGGTGCACTGGCTTTGCAGATAATTCTCTTCCAGCCTGCAAGAAGTGCCAGATGTGAGGAGTTCAGGAAACTACTACCTCTATATGAAAAGTGATAAACTGACTCTCAAATACTTTCCAGTATTTGCAATTAATGTATCATACTATGAGACAAGCCCAACACATCTGGCATCAAAGCCAGATAAAACAAACCATCAAAGTCATCTACAAACAACTTGACGCAGGAGCGCTTTATACCTTAAGTCCAAAATGACGGCAGAATGCTGCAGCCAAGTCTGTGGCAGACGAGGTTTTCACTGGGTTGAGCTGCGCTTAGATAAGAGAGCTTGACAGAGCCAAGATTACTCAGTCTGTTGAGAAGACTGGAACATCATGTCCTCTGAAATTTACTGTATGTTCAGCCCAGACTTCTTTGTTTCAGCATTTCCTGCTGCAGTACAGGCTCCATGTTTCCAAGTGTCACAAAATGGCAAACGTTTTGCATGGAAAACATTGTGATATTTAAATATTTTGTGATACAATTCCAGACTTTATGCGCCGACTTATGAAATCACCCTTTTGAGTCTTTTTCATGTTTTTTCCACTTCGTAGCAACAGAACACGAGTGAAAAAGAAACATTAAGAGGCAGAGCTATCCCATCTAACACAATCCCCTTCTGAATGGAAGTGATTTCAAGCTTGGTCATACTGTATGCAAGCACTGTAACCACTGGACTGAAGCTGTACAGTGTGTCAAAGTGGTGACTGTTTTGTGGACAGGGACTGTAATTACTGCTTGTGTTGAGAGTCCCTCTGAGCTGTGCTGTGACCTGACGTAACCTGGATTTACACTGCATCAGCACATCTTTCTCACTCATTCTCACACACTGTTGAAGACAGCTTGCTTTAATACACTTAAAAAGCAAACTATTGCTTCATTCACGCCTAACAACGTGCAAATATACGCTCAAATAGCACAAATACAGTACAAAAGCATCATAGACATGCACACAGACCAGCCTGGAGTCACTTTCAGCTCCAGCCAACTGATGGTTTTGGGTCACTTTCATTATCGTGGTCATGATGTTCAGGTCAAGGTCCACTACAGATCGGCTGCACCCAAATCATTTGTTAGCAGCTGTGGCTCAAATCCGCCCTTCAATTATTGTGGCACCAAGAGGGAAGGAGCAACTCTTGGCTATACACATGACAAGCAGATTGCTGGGTCTTTGAGACACTGCATGCATTTGTGTGCGTGTATGCTGCTGTGTAAAAGGTCAGAGAGTTTTGTGGATCTCCGCACTGAGTTTGAGAGAGAGTGTCTATGTGTCAACTGGGTTGTGGTTGTGTTTAGAAATAGACGACTACATAAGGCAGCAGGAATCTCCCAGTGATTCCACTAGTACAGTAGACGTGTGCTCCTTCGGTGTATCTCTGATGCACACTGATGATAAAGTACATCAATGGCAAACAAATGCTCACTGTGATTCATACTTTTGAATCAAAAGAAGAAGGAAGTACAGTGATGTATAGTGGCAGCCATGAAATTTCCCATGATGCATCAATTGCTGTAAAAACTAATGCAGATGTTTCTTATGCAGAAAGCAGGCCGTCTTGTGCCTGCAGGCACGCTGTTATATGGTGTAGATGATTTCAATTGAAAAGAAATCTGTAAATGATGAACCAACAGCAAAACATGAGTACACTGTGTAATCTTGTAGTACAGGGGTACTTTGTCAGTTGCAGGGAGGGCGGCGGAAAGATTACAGAGAAGCTCAGCTGATGGGGAAAAAATACAGTTTGATTAAATAAATATACATCTAAACGCTACATGTTGCAACTGAAAGTGTGAAAACTAGTTAGCAGGTGAAAATGCGAACACTAAAGCTAAAGTTCAAATAGTTAGCTAAAGGCTAATGGATGAATAGTTGAAGTAGTTTAGCAACAGATAAGTGGTTAAAGTCTGGTTGTAAATAGCTAAAAGTAGTTGGAATGGATAAATGGTTGATGGTTAAAATGGACAAATAGTTAGCGAAATGTAATGTTAAATGGTTGAAACATCCTTCCAAGTGGTAATAATGCAAACTTGACCAAACTAACTTAAATACTGACAGTTCAATTGTATATAATAAACAGTATTATAACAATGTGCACATGATTAAGTGTTCAACTTAAGTTTAAAATCATTTAACACATTGGGAGTCATTACTTTTGCAAGAGGTCTTTATTCCTTAGTGACATAAACATTAGGTACGCCTACAGCCTGTCCCTTCTGACAAAGTCATATTGTGTCATTTTCTCATTTAGGTTTGCACTAACCTTTGCCCTGTCACCTTTCACCCTCTGCCTATAAGTGACCAGCTCATTTGACGAACCTCACCAAATTGTGACACCCAAGTGTTTAACCCTCTAGCCCTCCACCTCTCACCTTTGCCCTTTGACTCTCAGGACTTTCTTGTTCTCAAACTGCGTCCTTCTCTCTGCCTTTGATTCACTGCCACAGTGAAAATCTATTTTCTCCCTTCTCTCTGCATACTGTACTTTCTTTCTGAGTATAACAGTCAGTCAGAACCAGTTAAACAGAATATGGTAGTTTGAAAACTAATCATAGACTGACTATTTTGAAAGTGTATCCACCCAAACCTTTAAAATGTGTCCTCTCATCCTCCAGGCTCCCTGCTAGCAGCACCATGAGGTCAGCCTGTCTCTCTCTGCTCCTGGTCACTGCCTGTTGGGCTCTGCCCTTCCAACAGTCCGGCTTTCTTGACTTCATGATGGAGGATGAGCCGGGATCAGGTGACGAGTTTACGGAGGTACACTTTGCTCCTGTACCTACAGGACCCAAGTGCCCCTTCAGATGTCAGTGCCACCTGCGCGTGATTCAGTGCTCTGACCTCGGTAAGACCACTGATGGTTCATATGGTTGTGTATGATCCTACACACTCTCACAAAACATGTGTGGGATTATTTCTTTACTTTTTAGCCTATTAAACCCTATAATTAAACATATAATGTGCAGCATTCACCATTAATGAAACACACCAACTCTAAGGGAGATGTGTAAGTACTTGAAACAAAGGCAAAAATTGCTTAAACCCTGTTTATGTTGTGTGTTTCCAGGTTGAATCCCATAGTTGTATTGTTTTCAGCACACAAAGAAACAGGTGGTAGTATCCTCTGTACTACATAAAGCCCCCGTGTTTATGAAAAACGAGTATCAAGGTATTATAGTAGTAAATCACCTAGCACACATGCATTTTTACAAATGTCCAAGTCAGTATTTATGAATGGAAGAATAACTACTGTACTCTCCTAAATACTGTATATTGTTCCATATTTCATCATCTTTCTGGATTAATGAATCAATATTTTGGCCTGTAGAGTGTCAGAAAATAGAGAAAAATGGCCAGGCCAATTCCCAAGAGCTTCTCTCTCTTCTTCAAATGCTTGTTCTGTCCAACCACCAGTCAAAAACCCCAAAGATATTCAATTTCATAGTGATATTATGCAGAGAAAGGCAACAACTCCTTGTGTTTCAGAAACTGGAAAGACTGATTATAAATTGCTTCAAGCTAAACTACAACACTAAGATTACAGCTTCAGAAATCTGCTGCCGGTAGTGTAGACCATAAAATGAATCAGTGTACATGTGACAAGCTCCTTGTTCACATCCATTTTCTTCATCCAGTCCTCCATTTGGTGTTCTGGCCTAAATTCCAAACAAATGAGCTCACTTTGATGGATCAGATGCTGAGGTCGGATGGGTGTCTGCGCAATTAAAGTACAGTAAAACTGCTGCAGAGTGACATTACTGGTTTTTAAGAGCAGAAAAAGTCACTGACTTTACAAGCTCGGTTGTCTCCGCTGTCCACCCAAACCCACAAGGTCATTTGAGGGGTATATGTGGGTTACGCATTATTGTGAAGTCCTCCAGAGAACATGACACCAATGTTCATACCTTAAATGTTCACAGATGCTGGGAGCCATACTTCACTTCCTGTAACGATTACATTATTCACCCTTTTCTGGGTAAACAGTTTTTTTAAGCAGCGGTGGAGATTAAAGGTTTGCCTCTGGCTGCAGGAAAGTCCTGACGGAATCCCGCTTTTAACAAGTTCAAATGTTAGAAAACTTGTTTCTCGATGTAAAGCTTACTCACCGAGGTTGAAAGACCACAATCACTTAGTCGGCTTTTTAATTCAGCACAGTCACAACAATTTACTCATTTGTCATCTTTGTTGTTTGGATCTTATCCACCATGTTTGTCTAATCTGATGTATAGCGTATACAAGAGCTTGAGTCATTTCTCAAATTTTCTCACTGAAAAAGTCCCTGACTTCATTTACTCTTGTATATTACATTAAAGTGCTTCGCTGTGCAATTACATTTGATAGTTTTTTGGCTGTCCTTTTGTTTGGAAAGGAAGAAGCACAAGCTTCAAGGAGACAGATGAAGAAGGGAGGGAGTCACATAGATGAACAAAAAGGAGGAGTGGACAGCCATAACTGGCTCATAACCATTTTGGATTAGTACGCTTTAAAGCGGTCAGGGTTGAGACAGTGAAATAAAAGAGCGTTTATAGATCCAGGACATCACAGAAAGTGTAAAGTAGAAGCACCGCATGCAGACAGATAAGCAGGTGGCTCAACAGTGAGAGCGACAGACGGGCTGTCAGAGCGACAGACAGTTGGAGAAAGTAATGTTCAGGAAAGGATCGGTTCCATTACATCAGTCCTCCAACCGGGGCCCCATTTTGCAGAAGCACTTTCCCCCAGAGACACATCTCCATGGCTGGATTCTCAACTCCTGCATCAGCACTGTTGGCTCCGAGCCTCCATCTGTTCCCCAGACCTGTTGGCATGCGCGAACACACACTCACACATACAGACACACACAGGATTAAAAGTTATATGCATATATTTGGACACACAGGCCCGGGCAAGACAGAAGTGTGTGCTCACCATTCGAAAGCACCCTTTCCGCTTTTGTAGATGTGGAGTTTGAAGCTGGAAGGATGACAGCTAAAACATTCAGGCAAAAATCTCTTTCTACCAGAGTTGGCAAATATTGAGTGACACAACAGCCTTTTGTTCTTTGTTACATGTATTTAATAGCACAATCAGCAGCTTCTCTTATGAAATATTTATCTTTTCATAAGCAGTGATTGTGTAAGGTGTGTAGTTGGCGAGCATGCACATCGCAATAATCCACACTTCCGAATAGTTTACCAGAAAAAAAAAAAATCCAGACTTGCTCAATCCCATGAGGCAATCAGGCCTTCGCTGATGCAGCCAGTTCAGCTTAACATAGCTGGCCACAGCTCCAGACAAAGAGAGGACCTTACATAAACACTGTCATCAATGCTTGGAAGTGAGTGACTGAACATGAGTCCAGTCCAGTCCAGTCCAAAGCAATCATACGCTTCATATCCCAATCACTATGGCTTAAAATGGAGTGATTAATAATGACTGTGAGAGTGGGGGCGTGACTTGAAGTCCTACTTTCCGTGATCATTTCCTGCCAAGTGGCTATCAGCTGCAAAGTGAGATGCTGATTGAGATATGACATTCAAGTAATTTACACCATAGTCAGTTCATGTTGTTATCATCATCACACTGACTTTTATTCCTCATTCTGTTTCATATGAGCTAGCATTTGTCTGAATAGCTGCAATGTTGTAGTACATTTGTCACTGAATGCATCAAGAGATCGCCATTTTGACCTGGTGGTTTTATTTCAGCTTCCTGCATTTTAAAATGCATTTATTTGGGTGTATAATCAAGAGTTCATTTGTGTTTTCACCCATTTTTTCTGCATATTTTTGGTTTCAAGAAGCATTTTTCTTTTGCTGTGTTTGTCACAAGAAAACTTATTTTATTGTAAACTGTTGTTAAAAATGTCTCCTCATAGTAGGAAATGCCACAAATTGGATGCACAAGGACATAATCTGGTTGAATTTTTGTTTTTTGGGCTACTTTAAACAGTGTTATTCTGCAGAAATCTATAAAATGCTAAAATAATTACTTTACATATTGATATGACACCTTCGTATCTTTAGCTTCTCAGTGATGCTAACAGACCCATTTTAAACAGTTTACAATGGTTAAAATATGTTTTGTTTAAAGACATTCCAGCTATGAATTTTTGCACAATACAGATTAAAAGAATATTCAAAACTAAAGCAGCAAAGGCTGAGATAGAAGAACAATAAAAAAAAGAAGTAGTGAGTGTGCAAGTATAGAGATATACAATGTGGTGCTGTAATGATGGCGGTGACCACAAACAGCTGTGATGGTTTGTGGGTCATCTACTGCCGAGTTGGAAAAGCTAAGAGAAAAGCAAACCTAGCTGGAAGTAATGTTTGGGTGAGCTGAACAGAAGTCGTCACAAGCTTTTAGGTCAAAATGTGTCCAGACATATGTATGTGGAGCGGAGATACAGAGTGTAGGCTTCTTTGTTAAACAGTTTATCCTACGCCTCTTCCTCTAAAGTGTAAACTGCCAATTCTGAATATATTTTTTTGTGTTACCACGGATGCAGAAGAGCATGAACTCCCAGCTGTCTTCACTCATTTTTTTTTTTTTTTTTAAACAACCCACTCAACCAAACAGTCTTTCACTACAGATTTCTTTCTGTGTCACATCAGCCATGACGTGCCATGATAAAGACCAAGCAAAACGATTTTAGCGTGAGCTCAGTGTCCAGGTATGCAGTCGCTTACTTACTCCAAAGGAAATTTGTTTTAAGGTCCATTTCCACCACATGTGCCTCGGAGCACATCAGATAGTTATTTGGTCCCTTTGGAATGTCACCATAAACCCATCCTTTCCCTATCATTGAGACTGCATGCTACGTTGACAGAGCAGACTTTGTTATTTTAGCATGTCTCTATACTGTAACCACTATTGTCTGTTATTCTTTCTTGCTCATCCAGGTTTAATTCTCTGTCTCTTTGTGTGTGTGCGGAGCTCATAACAGTTCTCGAGTTGGGTTAGGAAAAAAACATCCCTTGTTACTATTAAGTAAGAGTTTAACACTCAAAAACTGAATAAATCTGCTCAATCAGGCCTGTGTGCATGTGGTTTGATCGCATTTGACAGACAGTGCTTGCAGCATAAACAAACACCTTTCAACAGATTTTGATCTAGATGTTGCTGAACTCTGCTTGGCAAATGGAAATATGTGACGTCACCTTTTTCCAAGTGAGGCCTGACCGCTTTAAACCAATGACAGGACAAAAACAACAGTTTTGGTGATTTCTCAAGTGAAATCATCAAATCTTTGATCATCGCTTAAAGTAAAATAACTTAATGACAAAATATATTTCCAAGGATTTAAACATAAACCTACTCTGACCATGGTCATAGAGACGAGTAGGTACCCATTTTGTATCCATTTCCTGTTGAGGTCAGAGTGTGGTTAACCTCAGCTGTCGTCGCCTCACCTCAAACTCAGTTTTCTACCATCCATCATCCTGATGGATTTATTACATTTGTACGCTTCTAACCCTCGTACCCCGCACCTAATTAAACAATGTGTCACAAAAAATTCCCCTTAGGTCTGAAGGCAGTTCCTAAGGACATCCCAGATGACACCACCCTGCTGGATCTGCAGAACAACAAGATCACTGAGATCAAGGAGAACGACTTCAAGAACCTCAAAGGACTACATGTAAGAGGCTGTTTACTTCTATCTGTAGAGCTCCATGCCTGTGTGTTTTTCCTGAAGTTATGCAATGTATTATTATGTAACCATAACACCCACTCCAATCCTTCACAACATATCTTGTTTTTAAATAATTCATTAATTATGAGATCATTCCTGATATGTTCCCCACTTGTTCCTTAAAGTAATTGCCCATTCTTAAACAGTTCACCTCCCAACCCAAAACTCTCTTCATCCTCCTTATAACCATCCTATAGCATTCTTTTCCTCCCATCTTCATCAACCTTGCGCCACCACAACTCCCCCATTCACCAGGTGCATGGAAACTATTCACCCGCAGGCCTTACACCCTCACGCCTTCAAACTTTTGCAATAAATACCTCCGTCTGACGGCCAGAGCTGTTTTTCCACTGTAATGTAACTGACCTCTTAAAGGAATGGACCACATACCTCACATTGCCTGTCTGCTTACATGAGAGGGGGAACAGTAAGAGTGAAACTCCTCCGAAAATGCATCAGGGATAACTCTAGAGCGGGCTTGAACTTGGCCCTCCATCTTGACAGCACAGGAACCAGTGTTGAAGTATCTACCATAACAGCTGCTGAGCTCAAAATGTCTTGTTTTTGTAGGATTTCATCTGGAAATTATAGATTTTTTTACTGTCCCAGGATGCATTTGTAGCAGTGAGTGAAAGAAAAAACACTGAAAGCCACTAAGGTGTAAAGTTTCAAATAAAGTTCAAATTCCATAACAATAGAACTTTAAACACTGATGTGAATTTAAACAAAAACAGACAAAACTGCTCCAGTGTGTTCACCACCCCTTAGTACTGTGGGGACAGTGGTAAAAGCTCCAATGCCCCATGCAGAAAGAATAAAACTAAATATTTAGCACTAACATCTCATCTCCTTGGCATTCTTCCTTACAGGCTCTGATCCTTGTGAACAACAAAATCACTATCATCCACGCCAAGGCCCTCAGCCCTCTGACCAAGCTGCAGCGTCTCTACCTGTCTAAGAACATGCTCAAGGAAATTCCCGCCAACATGCCCAAGAGCCTGCAGGAGCTGCGCATTCACGAGAACGAGATCTCCAAGATCAAAAAGGCTTCCTTCCAGGGCATGTCCCATGTCATCGTCATGGGTATGAAAGCAAAAACACTTTCTGATTAATTTAAAATACAGATATTGATTTGGAGGTATGAGAGTGGATGGTGCATCCTCTAAAAAAATCTAAAAATCTAAAATTTCATACCTGAAGATGCATCCTCCTGCTAGAAATTAGGTAAAAGAAGCCTAAAATGTTTTGTTGTAGGCAATGATAACAGATGAGACTACATACGGTACTTGCAGCATTTCTCAGTGCTCAGGTTAACATGTAAAGATCATATTCATCTTTGTTCAATGATCAGCTTGCTACAGAAATAACTTGAGGATTATTTGAGAATTTATTTAAACTTTTTCGAAGGCAAACAACCGACAAATTTTGAAAACAAGTGTTTGCAAACACAGAACCAGCCTCGGTTCACACTGATGCACTTCAACAGCTGTAATAAACTGTGAAGGATATAAACAGACATTTAATCCAGTTTTATTTACCATTCAAATACTTACTTGCATGGGTAAATTTTCAGAAGGGAAGTTTGCTTCATGGCTTTTCACTGTTGTGACAAGCTTTACATGTTACAGTCTGGAAGTGATGAAACTGTTAATGCAAGATTACACAACATTCGTCTGCTTTGTGTTTTCACAAAAGAACCACAGATTATTTGTCATTTATCCTCCTTCCCCTCCTTTTGAACCACTCGTTACTTTGACAACTCATCTCTGACTTGTAAAACTTCCTGTTTCACAAAAAAGTCCATTCTGTCCTTGCTCAACTAAAGCTCAGTGTGGATTCAGTCATTTAAAATGCAATGACATGAGCATTATGATCCGTAACAAATCACTGAATCTGGCCGGAGAGAGGCCTTTTTTTTTTCTTTTTTTTTTTTGCAAACACAAGATATTCTCTTGCCAAAGACTTTGTTTACTCATGACTCAGTTCTGTGTTCCCGTAAAACACCAGGATTGGAATTAGAGTCATAGATGTGATCCATTACTGCTGTTCTCTCTTTCTTTTCTTTCTTTCTGTGCTCTAAAGTATTGTTTTTATTCTTTTTTTTTTCAGAGCTTGGCTCCAACCCTCTGAAGAGCGCAGGAATCGACGCCGGTGTTTTCTCTGACCTGAAACGGGTCTCTTACATTCGCATTGCAGACACCAACATTACAGATATCCCCAAAGGTAAAGCCCTAATATCTATTATCACAAACCTAAATCTAAATCCTAAATAGAGGAATTTGGAATCCAATTTTAATCCAAGTTTTATCCAGACAAGCTCGGCCAAAAACAACCATCTCGTGTCAAAAGAATGCTTGATTGGATTAAAGTCTGCTGCAAAACAATCTTCCCAATGTGAGAAACAAACGGTGGTGTATACCATTTCAAAGCTTGAACATATTTGGTCTTAAGGGATATAAGGGATAAGGATCCGTGACTTAGAAAGAGCCACTCCTTAATAATTAATCTGCACTTTTTTGAGCTGAAATTGAATGCTGCTAAGCACTAACTATCTGTTTGTAAGTAAGAGTGGCTCCATAATGTCATACAAGCTTCTAAAGGTAGACTTAAGTCATCACTTTGTTCATGATGGTAATCATTGTCTTGTGGGTTGTCAGGTCTGCCCAGCTCTCTCTCTGAGCTCCACCTGGACGGAAACAAGATCACCAAGGTGACAGCTGGCAACCTCCAGGGCCTGAAGAACCTGGCCAAGTAATAAGAATTATGCTTCATGTTAACCTTATCATTTCTGTTTTACTTCAACATTTAAAGCAAGACTGTGTAATTATGGCTGAACAGCAGCCATCGTGGCCACAAATGCCAATTACAATGTAATTATGTCGGCTTATTGGATGTCCCTTCATTTCCTAAGGTTCTACAGCAGTTTGTTTACTTCTTGTTTTACTTCTGTTAACCATTTATCTGCACCATGCTAACACGTAGCACCAGTAGAGAGCCATACAGCCACCCAATTGACTGAAAGTTTGCTAACATGAGCTAGCAGTAGCCACCAAGAGCTCCAGACCAAGTATAGCTGAAAAAACCCTGAACCCTTTTCACTTGTAAGAAGAAATTTGTGTTATTTCAACTTGAATCATTTCAGTTAGACAGTTGTATGTATCTAAAGTTTTATAACATTGACTAACATTAGCTACCATAAGCTACTAGTCATACCAGACTTGTGTGAGAACTCCCCAAGTGTATTCATCAAGTTGCGTCCTATTGCTAGTGAATTCAGCTTTTCATTTCTAAGAGGGAACTTGTGTTGTTTCAACTTAAATATTGTTACTTACACAGCTGTATCTATCCAAAGTTTGCTGACACTGGCTAACATTAGCCACCATATGCTACTGGTCACACCAGACCAAGTAGCCCAAAGAGTACATTTAGCAAGTTGCATTTTATTGCCAATGAATTCAGCTTTTTGTTTGGGAGTGTAACTTTAAAACTCTCCTGGAAACACAAGTACATGCCTTTCTCATTCTGTTTCTCATGCTGTTTTCATCAACTTAGCTCGCAACGCTAGCTCTAATGTTACCGTTTAAGTGATTTACTACCGCATATCAAAACCTTAGACCTAAACAGTAGTTTTTGGATAATCCAAATAACTGTTTTGCTCGTAAAATTTGGGTACACTGTGTTTATAAGATCACTGCTCAGATTGTGCCGAAGACGGCATACCAAACTAGAACAAAGAAGGCTTTGATGCACCATGAGTAGAGTATGTCGGTGAGGATATGAGCGAGGGATAGTTTTTATTTTCCGTTCATTCCATTCGCTCATAATTAAAAAATTGACTGGGAAAGTTCTGGCCTCCATGACAGGTGTAGATTCTTTTCAGTGCTTTCATATACTCAGCCCCTCCTTTTAAGTACTTTATTATTTGGCAGCTTGAGACAAACGTGTCACTCCCTTGGTTTCTCCACTCATGCAATTTGTACGCCCGTGTTTCTTGTTCTTCTACACATTTGAACATTTCCATGTCTCATCTTACTTGCTGATTTTTCCCTGCAGGCTTGGTCTGAGCTTCAATGAGATCAGCTCTGTGGAAAATGGCACACTGGCTAACGTCCCCCACCTGCGAGAGCTGCACCTCGACAACAACGCTCTGACCAGCGTTCCTCCTGGCCTGTCCGACCACAAGTACATCCAGGTACATACTGGTTTGATTAACATCGTAATCACAGTACTTATACATCTCAGTGTTATTAATCCAGGTTTGAGTACACAACATGATCACAGGAAGATTGTTTTTGCAACCATTTAGTTCCAGCAAATTACCTCTGCTTGAGCATTATAGTTATGGTTCTCATTTTCTTACAGTGTGATCACTCACAGCTCATTTTCTCTGATCTAAACCATACTGGAAAAGTTTACATGCATTTAGTCTGTTTAGGTTCATTCTGCCCGATTATAAGTCAACCAAGGCTTCCATAACAAAAGTCACATGGATTCATTTAGTTTGTTTACTGAGTAAAGTGTTGGTAGTCTGTCATACTATAATGTTACAGATTTTAGCAGTAGGGGGGAGTGTAAACCCTTTTGACTTCAGGCCCTTTTAAATTTAGTTTGGTTTCAGTTTCATTCATCTTTTTATTAGGCTTCTCACGCCTGAGTAACTCCTGCTATAGTTTCCTATAGCTGGTTGGGATGATATATTCCCTCCTAATGAACCGCAGCACTGCACACCTGTCAACTATCTTTTTGCTGCAATTTTGCGGGTACCCACATTTTAATGGCATTGTTGTCGGCAGACATAAGAAGAAATGACCCAGTGTTGGAAAAATAGCTCCAAGCAAGCTGTTGAGGTTTATCAGCAGAGACTGAAGCACTGCAGTGACTGTAACAGGATATACCAAAAGATAGTAGGTTTAAATATGAATATGGGGATATTTTAATATAACAACCAATGCTTTTAACTTTGGGATGTTTTATGAATACAGAAATTAAATAAAACATTACAATTATAGTAGTAAAAAGTCAAGCCTCCTCTAAGAGCCTGCAATGTGGTCCTGCAGGTGTTCAGTTGTGTGTCTATTTTAATAAAGTGCTTAGTTTTTCACATTTCTGTGATCTTTGTCTTATATTTTTAGCTCTTTTTGTCCTTTACATGTTCTAGTATATATGACGGCAATTATAATTCATTACGACTTTGTATAGTTTGGTGTTTTTGGATCCAGTGGCTTTGGAATCTGTAATTAGCATTACATTGTCTGTCCCAGTGAGTATGTGGCACTTCCATCCTTTTGTTCTTATTTCTAGGATCCTTCTCAACCCACTCAGTGCTGCATGACCAGAGCTTCTCTGCTCAACACATAATGCTTATATAGCTGCACGATTGTTTTCAGCCACTCTTATGTTCTTATATGCTCTTTATGGGTGTCTGTTTTTATCTAAAGTCGTGCTTGTTCTCAAGCGTCAGGCAGCATCAGCTCTGTTATTTTGGAGTATGATCATGCAGGAAGTCATTTCCCAACTGTTTTTAATTAAATAGAGGAAGAGAGAAAAAAATCAATTTGGCTTTCTTGAGCTGTTATTATTCATTTGGTGACTTATTATTATCATCTTTATCTGCTTTATTTTGGAAAAACTTAATTGTTGCCATGCACATCCCACTCAGTGACTGAAGGTTGTCATTATTTAAATCCCTTCTCTAGGTGGTCTACCTCCATGCCAACAAGATTGCTGCTGTGGGAACAGGGGACTTCTGTCCTCCTGGCCTCAACAGCAAGAAGGCCATGTACTCTGGCATCAGCCTGTTCAGCAACCCTGTGCCTTACTGGGAAGTTCAGCCAGTCACCTTCCGCTGCGTCTTCGACCGCTCCGCCATCCAGCTCGGCAACTACAGGAAGAAGTAGAGCGTCCCACGCGCCTCTGCGAGGAAGTGTGTGTTTGTAAATGAGTGTGTGAAAGTTTTGTAAGCGTGTGTGTTTGACCACAGCCCCACAACACTGACCCCTACCAACACTGCCTCCCCACCTCCACAAATGATGTCATTAATCCATCCATTAATCAAAGCTTTAGTGGACATGGACCTCAAACACAACATATCATCATATTCGTTATCTAGCTATAAAAGTTGGTGCAACAGTAGTACACACAGCTTACGGAAAACACCAGCATACTATGGTGATGCTCTCACACACAGCACATCATTCACAGAAGCAGTTAAGCAAGCATTAACATATTATTGTGCACAATATGTGCAATTCATTCAGTGCACAAATTAAAATTCAGAGGCTATCCCTAACCAAAAATATTTGAAATCTCACTCAGTGGAACATGTTACAAAGTCCCAGTTTGATAAACTTTCTCAAACTTTAGCCATTGTATAATTATAAGAGAGCTTGCCTGTAGAGCAGGCAGCAAGGGGTTAACTTGTGTTTTACAATACCTTTAACAACTGGTATACTAGAATGTACTAGATATTACCTGTGTACTAGGAATAGCATTCAGAGTGTAATATTACCACGCTGCACTCCTTGGAAGAACTCCGAGTTTCTATTTGTATTGTACTCAATTCAAGTAGAGATAAAAAGCAACCGTGACTTCTATCACATTGTGATTTCTTGTGCTTACTTCAGTGTTGATTTTAGTTCTGGGTGTTTTTTACACTTTTTTTTTCTTCATCACATTTCATCCCTTGTTCCTCTCCTAGTGTATGTTGTTCCATTTAAAAAAAAAAAAAAAAAAAAAACAAGGTGAAAATAGCTTCTAAAAAAATGTAGAATAAACCATATATGTTTTAAACAGAAGCCATTCCCAAAGATTTATATGCATGCTCTTATTTTTTTCCTTTCAACTTGAACCTGGTTCTTTCTGGAATCTCTTGTTAATGCGTGTATGTATTTCTCTCCATGTTTCCCTGCCCTTTATTTCCTTTTTTTTAAGAGTTAAGAAAAATTGGATGGTTTGTGTGGACTGCTACGTCCACTGCAACCATGTTGGTGTGAATGTGTATGTATAGACGCTGTATATAAATGCTGTATAAAAAAAACTCTCATTGCTTAAAAGGCACAAGCACTTATAGCTCAGACTTAATATATCAGCTACAAAAGGTGTTCCTCTTTTTTTCCCGGAGCAGGGGCTCCAGCTAAGGTGTCCTGAACAAAATAAAAATACTAATGGAAAAAGTAGCTGTTTTTGATGGATGTAATGACCAGAACTTGCATTATTATCAATAATGTGCATGGAGTTTTTGTACTCCTCATCACTGGATGGCGCCGCAATAACCACAGCAAGAATACGAAAGAGGGCAGCGGCTTCCTGGCGAACAAGGTCAAGAGGAGACACAGGTAAAGTATACTGAGAAACAGGTGAGACACTTACACAACAGACACACTTTACATTAGGTGAATGATTGAGGACCCAAAGACTTGAAATGTCCATTAAGGTTGCCTTGGTCGCCTCATATTTAGTTATAGTAAGGACTCAAACACCATTTATTTGCACATTTCAACAGGTATTGCATAAGGTGTCTGCCCAGCTCATGACTGCTTTTTAATACAAATACAAATACACTTCAAGAAATTTGGCTTTAAGCATATTTCAGCCTCATGGGCACTGACAAAAGTCCACAATAATATCCACCTCAGACACATTTTCCGGTTTCTTTTAACAAAGCGCTGGTTTCTCGTCATCTGGTAACAATAAGTCACATTACAGATGTTACAACACTCAATCGAGACCGTGTTCCTGTCAAAGAGCAAATATGGGCTGGATTCTTCTTCTACATCCAACGTGACCCAAAAGATTAAAACCTGGGGGCCATCCATCAAGCTCAATCATTCAGGACATAAATTTCAAGGAGCGACAAGTGTCAGTCTTGTAGGAATAGGTGTGTCTCAGCTACTTTTTTGGCTTTAATTAAAACAACATTGTGAAATAAATCAATGACAGCATCCTGTAAAAGACCCAAGCTTTGCAAACTACACTGAAAACTGAACTTTTTTTTAACAATTCATTCAGTCCCACTGAGGCTTTGAGAACGATTTTTCATAAGAAATTATGTTACCAATGGGTGACATACATTACTTGTTCCAAGTGCAGTTTCCCCATTTATTTTCTGTATTACTTAATCCTGTGAAGGGTTTAGGGGGCTGGAGCCATTCCCAGCATGTACTGGCCAAGAGTCAGGGTCCAGTCCATCACAGGATGTACTGTATACATTTACAGGACACATATGCATCTATATATACAAACAGACAGACAAGGCATTCAGCTTAGAGTCTCCAGTCCACCGTGTCTATGGTTTGTGGGAGGAAACCAGAGCTCCCTGAGGAAATCACACCAACATGCAAAAAAAGGTTCGATAATGTACTTTCTCCTATGAGGGGAGACAATGTGAATCACTGAGCCGTTGTGCCAACACATTCAAGTCCCAGTAGAGGGTGTAAAGAAAGAAAAATCAAACCTATTTAAAATTCACTTGCTACCTGTGCAGCCTCTAACTTATATTGATGGGTTTTGTGGACTGAGGTAAAAATAATATTTGCACGAGGACCATTTCTGGCCTCTGAGCCACCATTGATTTATAATCCCTCAGTCATTTAAGAGACTGTAATGGGAATATTTAGGTTAAAGAAAAAATAAATGCAACTCCCTTGAGACATGTAGTGGTTAAGACTCCTGCCTCTGGAAGCAGGTTGTACAATGTCTAATGATATAATGAGTCATAAGAATCATGAGTTTTTCTCATGTTGTGCATTTGTTTACAAACTTTTCATTATATTTTCATTAAATCCTATTTCAGAGATGACAAATGTCAATAACATGATATCTGATTAAACACAATAAGTTAATACAAAAGAGTTAAGTTGTATTCATCTTCAAGCAAACTCCTTCTTGTTAACTTTTTTCTTTTTTGGTCCTATCATATGCTCAATAATTTCTGTCATATTTCCCTTGCAACATTTAAAATTTTCCAAAAGTATCATAGTCATCATCATAGTGCAATACTGCCACCAACTAAATGTGGAAATACTGGGAGGAAAATAGATGTGCAGGACTGTAAAAAGTCTAAGTGACTTGTCATTTGTTTTATTAACTTTACTGGCAGAATAAACTGTGACATTCGTCACTTTTGGGGCTCCATTAATTATAACTTTGTGGAGTTAAACTACAAATAATGCAAACTACCTACATCCCCAAAAAAAGCTATAAAAAAAAACATTTAAGAGTCATGACTGCCTCGAAATCCCCCCCCCCCTCTGATATGACTTGGGTCTTCACAAGGACAGACTGAAAAGCATCAGTGTTTGAGAGCTGGCGCTCATCCCAGCACCTCAGAGTTAGTTTAATACAGCAACATGAATGTTCTTCAATCTGTTGCCCCCATGTGGCAGTTATTAGTACAGCATGTTCTATTATTTGCCTCTCCACACATGCATAAGCACGGTGCAACTTAATCTCCTGAACAGACGTCTATTTTCAAGACCGTAAGCACTTATTGCTTTAGGTCCGTTGCCAGTATTTATGTGTTGGTGCATGTGGACTGAGATGTTTGAGTGTCTGCAAGGTTTCAGTTCATTTGTAAAAACCTTGACAAGAACCTTGAGAGAATCTGCAAATGTTTCCATTGACTTAATTCAGAGCATATTTGCACATACACTCATCCCTTAGTGTGTTTTCACATGCACACGCGAGTGTGTATGTAGGTGAAGTGCCTGCCTTGTGGCGCTTATGCAACCAAAGTAACCTGAGCTGCTTCACCATGTCGAAAAGCAAAAGACTGGTGAGATCCTGCTGAAAAGCAGATGTGTCAGAGAATTGTGCAGGTTAGCTCAATCTGCAAATCCAAACTTAATCGGGTACAGCCTACACACAAACACCTGGGGCTTATACTGGTCTGAAGACCTAAAATATGCAATACTAAATTCCTCAATCAAATCCTCCTATCAACACTACAGCAATGTGTTAATGTAACGTGTAATTACAGACACACTTTATATGAAAACAATACTCTTTAGCTTGTGTAGATTACTCTATATCCCTTAATTCCTTAAAGGGATTGTAAGAAAAGGTAGTTTGTGTGATACAGGTAGGTGATAAACATCGGAACAGAGGTCTGTTGTGTTAAGCAGATCTTCTACTCTTGCCACACATGTGAGCCCATGAGAGACAAGGTGAGAGAATCACTTGGCCCTGCCTGGGGATGCGTCTCTGTTTTAAGCAGTGCTTACCACATGGCCACATGGTAGGAACAGAAGGTGGTGTCTGGGTGCTGTCTGAGATTTTATTAGAAGCCTCTGTGTGTCTGTGCCAAGAAGTCCAAGAATATCCCTGTTTGCTAATATGCTTGCTTGGATCTCCATCTGTGTACCTCTGTCAGAGAACGTGCATGTGTGTGTCTTAGTTGTAAATTTCTTTTATTTGCTCATGTGCTCTTATTTATGTACATATCTGTGACTGTGTCTGTGTGTGCGGTGTTGACATGGAAGAACTATCCAGAGAAGATAGTTTGCATTGCACTTTCACGTGTGCCAGTTTTCACCTTGTATGCTTCATCTATGAGATGTGTATCCAGTCCTGCAAATCATGCAGGGAGGCAAATGTTTTTCACTAGAAAACATTAAACCATCAAGTTAAAATCATCACATTGTGTGAAGATAAAGGGCAATTCTAACAACTGACTATATGAACCTGCATGCCATAATGAGATACTGCATGGGCTAATACTGATGAGGACAGAAGATGACAAAAGCAGGTCTCTCAATAATAGTTGCCTCAAATGATAGCTGTCAATGGTAGCTTTTATCTGGCTGGCCAGTAATTAAGCTAATGTTATCTCAACCAGTCGGTTGAAACTGCTGTCTGACTGCTACTTACTTTAACAGTTGACTCATTTATAACTCATCATTTTCTTCAGTATGCACATATCCCAAGCAAAAAAGGGATTGGCATACTGAAAGCTATCTCGTATGATGTTGCTGTAGAGTAAAGAGCAAGACACAACTGCTAACGTAAGCCCACACAGTGGTTGTGCTAGCATCTTATGGCCAAGTATCTTGGCTTTGGAAAGGCATAAAAAAAAAAGACACCTTCAGTATCACTCCAGTCCATGCACACTACTTCAGCGTTAGAGGAAATCCAAAGCTTGACAACCTGGCAGTCCTTGCTATTATTGCTAAGCTAAGATTGGTTCAGCTGTTGCTCAGGGACGGGGTTTAGCTTACGGCAGCTATCTCATTATACTTACATTACATCTGACTTTTATTTGCCTTTGATTACAATTAATTGCTTCAATCTTTAGAAAAAATATTCAAGATGTAGTAGACCTTGCACAGATCGATACCATATGTTAACATAAGAGTATAAAGACATCTGCAGTTACAGATATATTGGGGCATAGAACAAAATTGCTTTGTTGTGAACATAATTCTTTATCTGTGCAGCTCTGAATGACAATAGTCAGGGTGAAAACATCAGTGGGTTTCTAACCGTAAACCCTTGATTCTTTTTTTAATTCAGGGATGTCATCCAGCACTTGGAATTATTACAAGGACCTCAACAAAATGACTGTGATTGGACAAATAAATTGTGAGAAAAACAGTGAGAACATATTTGAGGGGAGGAAGCAAGCTGACTAAGCAAAACGTCAAAATGTGTGTTTCCCAGCCGCCACAATAGGATCAGTTTGGAACAGCTTCGCTCTGGTTTACAAAAACACTGCCAGGACCACAGTTAAAGACAACCAGCCCTCAAAGAAACAAACATTCTGGGCAAGTTGCAGATGAAGGGTACAATGTGGATTGTGTGTAAACCAGTGCAAAGGGCTCACTTTTCTCTAAACTGAGGGTTTTGTCTATGGCAGAGGTTTTCAAAGTGGGAGGCAGGCCTACACAGGCGGGGCTCTAAACAGTTTCAGAAGAGGTTTGGTGGATAGAAGTGAAAAAATATTATTAGTTAGACATATAGAGGGGATCACATAGAATAGCCCAAGTATGTGTGTGATATGCTTAAAGGTCCAGTGTGATTTAAGAAAATTTATTGGCAGGAATGGAATCCATTAATCATTAGTCAATAGTATGTTTTCATTAGTGTATAATCACCTCAAAATAAGAATAGTTGTGTTTTCGTTGCCTTAAAATGAGCCCTTTATATCTGCAGCGAGACCGTGTCCTCTTCCATGGAGTCTGCCATGTTGAACTGCCATTTTGTACAGTAGCCCAGAACAGACAAACCAAACCCTGACAAACCCTAGATATAGACTTTTGCTTTAAATGTGATTTTTGCAGCCAGAGTTTTTCTTATATGCTTAGAAGGAGAGGGTGAGGCATGGTAAAGTATTCATTTGGTTGAAATCTGCAACTTCACCACTAGGTTTCACTAAATTTTACACACTGGACCTTTAAGAAGATATTTGAGATACAGTAGTTTGGGTGGATTTACCCAGAGGCAGAAACTAATACATTTCTTAGGACATACCTTTATTATTGTGTATTAAGTGTAGTCTGAAGTTATGTCAAAAGATATATTGGTTCAGTTGTTGAGTGTTATTAGGGTTGGGCAATATGTTGCCAACAACTAGTGCTAGGTGTTGCCCCCCAACCCGAGATTTCTGCAAGCAGCAAGTTTGCAAAATGTCAAAAAAATATATAATTTTACAACATATTTTCATTATTAAACAGAAAGAAACAATATCTAACAACAATAATAATCTAATAACAATAATTTTGTTATATTAACTAAGTCTAGCTTAATTTCCTTGTTAACTCATTCTGCTAAAAATACACAATGATGTTACATCAAAACGTCTTGGTTAGTCTTTCCACTGTTCTAGCAATCACCAGCTCTGGTTTGGTCGAAATAAACCCATAATCCACTGAGTTAGATGGAAAAATATTCAGGATCTACACCATTTTTCCTCTTACTCACCGTGCTGAACTGTCTGCCACTACGCAGAAGCTCTCACTCGTTCTTCTGAGGCTAGCCATTAAACTCGCTAAATAACATGACAAAAATCGCCGAAAAAACAACAGCCGATGGATTCAGCCAATCTGCTATAGCCAATATATTAATTCTATCGCCCAACCCTAGTGTATATGTGAACAAATAACATAATCATGATCACATAGCCAATCAGTGTCCTATGAGGAACATCTGGCTAGACAGCATGAGCTGCAGGTGTGGTGATGGAAAAGATGTTTTTTTGCACTTCTTCCGACTGACTTATATGTTCTTTGATCTGATTGGTTGAAATTCACCCATGATAGGTCAGGACAGATGGTTCAGACCCTTTTTCAAACTTTCCAATTACTGTTTCCAGTGACGTCTTCCCAAACGTCTAAAGGACGTTTTCCCAAACGCGTAAACAATCATGTGACACAGGCAGGTTATAGGCATTCAGGAATTGAGCAAAACTAAGGAAGTACACTGTCTGGGTGAGGGGGAGACTTTTTCCAAGCATTGTCTGAAGGAAGGCCCACAGTCTCAGACTTTGAAAGGAAATATGTAACTGCACCTTTTGTATTAAATTCAGTTCAAATTAAACAATATCCTTAAAACATTACTAGACTGAAACTCCACTTTATGAGATGTACAAGCACCACCGATAACTTTCATGCATTTCCTGCTGTGCTGATTTATTTAAATTATGGTCATAAGTTGGCCTTTTACACTGGAAAAGTAAGAAAAACTCTCTACAGATCACTGAACCTTAAAACAAGACACCACATGAGAAAAGCCGCCTGTGTTTTGCGTTTTAGCTCGTGACCATGCAAATCTGTCCACGGATTTTATAAACTGATCCTGTGAAATTGCATGGTCAGCATCTAAAATTCTAGGCCACCAGGAAGACACCCCACGAGCTGTATTGTTTTGTTAGACCAGCAAACCGAGACTGAAAGCAGTTAAAGGCTGCACAGAGCTGCAGACTGAAATGTTGATTTTCAATCTCAGCAGCACTGGTCTTTTCACATTCACAGTAATTTGTTTCAAAATGAAATGTATTGCTTAATGTAGCTTTAAATCAGGTCAGTAACATTACAATCTTGCTTAGGGAAGTTCAGGGCTTCTTTTACATGTTACTGCAACAACTATTTGTGAGGATAAACACACTGAAATCAAAAGAAAGAATGAAGGAGGGGCTGCAGACTGATTTTTCTGAGTATCACATTGACCTTTGAACAAAAAAGAAAAGAAAGTAAATGGTAGGTCAGCCATCTGTTTTTGTTGCTCTGTATACTGTATGTTTTCTGTCCACTGTATATATACTGTGTATAAGAATGAAGCAATCCAAAGACATTGTGTGTACTATCCATAATATCCATTATCCATCTAATATAATTCATTACTTGGCATAACTACATGGAAATTAAACAAGTTACAGTTGAGTACAAACACAGTATTAGGAAAACAGTATTAAAAGCCAATGTCTGCCATCTGGCCTAATGGAAAGGATATGAGAGCATAAGGCAGACATCAACAAATTCAGGGAGAAGAAATGGAGTGACTAAGCACAATGACAAAATGTCTGTTTTCCAGCCTCCACTCTACAAACAGTCTGGAACAGCTTAAGGTTCACACAAAAACACTGCCAGTAACAGAGGTAAAACCACGCCAACCTCAAAGAAACAAATATTTTGGGCAGTTTTCTGATGAAGGGCACAAATGTGAACAGTGTCTGGATCAATGGAAAGATCTTTTAATTCAGTATCTGAATGGTTTGTCAATTTTTTGCCCTTTGGAATGTACAGGGGCTGGTGGTATATCAGGGGTTATTCTTTTATTATTTGTGCACATAAATTAAACTAATCAATTGTTTTATAGCAAATGTGTAATGTATGAATTATCACCCAACTCAGCAGTTCCCATCAGCTCTATGGCACATTTTAGCACTTTTAACGTCATTGTTTTGGTTTTTATAGCCCACAACTTTACTATCTTGGTTCAGTCCAATCGTTTTAATAAACTGTTTCCAGCAGTCGTAAGGAGGTTTATAAGTTAAAAACAAAAATAATAAAACACTACCTGCCTAGCACAAAACAACAAACAGAGGTTAGTAACTGGCTGGTGAACACTGTGGAGCATTCAGCAGTTAAAGTGCTTGATAGGAGAGTTAATATTTACCATGTGGCCAGAACTCCAAATTCATACTGATGTCACCCTGCATCTCCCGAATGTGTAAATTGGCAACTGTTTGCCACAACAACTTTATTAGGTGATAATGTCAGTATAGTGTTTACATCTGTTGCCCTGTTCCAAATAATCTATGAACGCGGGTTTAAATGAACAATTTGTGTGCACAATTTTGCAATTAGTTGCCTTAAATTAACTGGAGCTGCTACAGTTTTAACTCTGACTTGTTGGCCAGGGTGAAATGTGGGGTGAATGGAACACAAAAGGTACCATGTTCCACAGATTTATCTACTCTGTCCTGCAGTGCATGAGGATTTAGGGCTCCCAACTTGGAGAAGTGAGAAAAGACTGTTTCAAAGAACCTTAATGAGCCACCGATGCTGTATGAGCTTACATGGCACCAGGTGTGGCTCATTAACTATGATGAAAAACTAACCACACATTTAACTTGACCCTGCATATTACTCAAGGTTTGAATCTCCAAGACATAAATTCAACATTAAAAAATGCACAATATTCAGCCCAACAGTCCATTATGCACTAGTCACTTGTGAACTGGAGAGTTCAAGCAACCCTCCTCAGGAAAATTAGGAAGTGTTACACGACTTTCATCACCAGGTGTTTGTGTCAAGACAGTAAATATAGAGTATATCTACAGCTAGACTAAATTCATTGCAAGTTTAAATAATAGAAGTCATGAACACCACTGTTTGGTCTTCTGTTCAAACACACCATCAGTCTTGGGTCCAGACTGTCTGCTTATTGTGTTTCTGTGTGTGTGTGTGTGCATGACCTAGCCCAGATAGCAGTAGAGCAGTAAGCTACAAAAAGGTTACAGATAACAACAAAGGTCAGAGATCACCAACTAGACCTGGAGTAAAACATACGATGATGGGTGAGAGCTTCACAACTTGTAACAAAGTACACTATGATTTGCATTATGTGGAAACAATGTGCTGATGCATTGCACATGTATATGTACAACAGATCCCAGTAATCAAGAATTACTAAAACATAGTAGAGATCTTTTTCTGGCTTCAAAGATGAAACAGGACTTGTTTCTGAAATAAAACTGCAAGTTCAGTCTCAGCTTATTTAAGGCGATAATCAATCAGGGTTTAAAAGAAAGGCAGTCATCAAGCCAAATATCGAGCTTTAATTGTGAAAGCTGAATCGAATAAGTGAGTAATATTAAGAACAGCCTGAGATTTGGCCACAGCCTCTATAATGGAGGAACCAGTACAATATATCACTGTGTCATCAGCATAGAAATGAAGGTTGGCACCATCCAAAATTTCACCTACTATATTAATATAGATATAAAATAACAGCAGACCTAAGACACAACCCTGGGGTACACCAGTAAAGTGTTTAGCTAGTTAGATAATATGATGATAAACCCATCAAGTTGGATACATGGCAAATGCATGAACCATCATACTGCCTGGTCATTTATACCAATACTAGTCAACCTTTGTTTTAGATTAAGATGGTCAACAGTGTCAAATGTTTTGGACAAGTTAATAAATAGAGCTACACAGCTCTTCTCCAATCTGCTCATGATGTCATTCGCCACATTCATTGTCGCAGTAGTAGTGTTATGTTTCTTTCTGAAGCCAAACTGATGTTTGGATAGAATGACATTTTGACATAAGAACTGTTCATCAAGCTTACTCAGAAGTAACAACTTAGAAATAGGCTTATAATTATTAAATTACTCATATGAAGCACCTTACTCTTATTACTATTGTTAACACTTTTGTCACTTCTGTGTGCTTCTGACTAACTCAAACCGATAATCAGAAGGACCACCAAGGATCACCACTGGAAGAAACTTTCAGGACTATGATTAATGCATGCTGGTTAAAATATATCCAATATCAATACACTTTAATTTGTTTTTGTTCAAACTACACCAGGACATATTTAGTTATATGATAGAATGAGTGAACTCAGTACAAAGTGGGATTCAAGGTTTGCAATTTGAAAAAGTTTTTTGGTTCTCAGTTTATGGTGTACATGTGTTAACTGACCTTTAAGGCACTCTAAACTATTGACCCAACAATGCTGATGACTTGCTCACATGGCCTTTGGGATATCTACTCTGACACTAAAGTCATCTATCACTGAATGTCAGTTGTGACACACGAGTGAGTAAAGAAAGGGAGTTAGCTCTTGTCTATTCTTCAGAAACAAAGTACTCAGACAGAGATGACAAAGGTAGAATAAATTAAAAACAGGACTTCATTGAAAGCTGCAGAGGGAGGAAATGCCGTTTCATAACAAAAATCTAAGATGCTACAAGTTTGCTTAGATGACTAACTGACTGTTACCTCTTGCTTTCTTATTATGGAGGTTTTGAGGTGCTTTGTGTACCTTGAAGACAACCCTAACCTTCACTTAATGACTCATTCCTCTTCCATTTGGCTACACTCTATCTATGTATTAAAGTAAACGTGGGAGGCTATGAAAATGAAATGACTCACAAAATTTCTTGCAGCGTGTGTTAGGATATCACCCACTACAACAAGATTAACTAGCATTTTGAACTTACACAAGGACAAAAGAAAGAAATCTGGGCTGCAAATTAGGGATAACAATTCTAAAAAAGAAGTTGGATGACTCAAATACTTTCTTACATATCTTGGGAAATCAGATTTCGTTTTCCACAAACGAGAAATGCATCCAAGATTGTCTGTAAGAATGATACGTGAGTAGAGTAACAGACCGCACTGCGACCAATTAAATCCAGGCGTCAATTCCCGACATGCTGTGATGTTGTAATGGACGTCCACCAACAAATGGGAGAAACATTTGGCCATTTACCCCCCCCCGCCAGCCGCCTTCTTCAACTGCACCTATCAGATAACTAGAACACCCCCCTGTTCTATTTTGTCTCTCTATTTGTACAGAGGGCTTGAAGGGTTTGTGGAGACACAAAATGTGGGGGTACAAGAATGCAATATCGAATAATTCATAGCAAGACATGTGGGAACAATTGGATCTGCTTTAACATCCAGTGTACAGCCATGCCTTTGGTCAAAAACAGAGTAGTTTGCGTCAAGTGTTATGCAAGTCTTCTCTGGCCGTCTCATAACCTTTTTGTCAGATTTTCCATTTTCAAGAGGTTCAGCTGAATTTATTCCTCTTCAAAACCAGCGTCTGGGTTAAAAGGCTGCCAAAGATCCTTTTCACTTTTTTTCCATACATAACTTCTTCTATTCTTTTGATTAGCCTGAACAGCCTATCCAACTTCCACTTGAGTTTTTGCTTGTACACACTTTAGGGTGGTTGTTTGGAGAACAATCACAAGAATGTACTAGAAGTGGTTGGTTTGTAAAACTTATAAATGGTAGGAAAGGTGGAGGTAATATTTACAACAAACACTTTTTAGCTTTTTTTTGTGGTGTAATATTTCTCTTCCACGTTGCACCTGCTTTTGGTTAGTTAACAGCAATTTTTGGATGATGCTCCCCCAGACATGACACCTTCAATTTATATGACGTCCTGACTCCAGTGTGCTGAACCTCCCCTCCTCCCTGTTCCTTTTTTCTCTCTCTGTTTCTCCATCTACCCTTCTCTCTCTCTCTCCTCCCCCTCTCTGCTTCTTTCCTTCTGTATTTTTCTCCAGAGACTTCCAGTTTTTGAACACCACACTGTTCTTACCTACTGGCCCTCCACCCCACACACACGAAGAGAGAGAACCACAGGTAAGCTTGCATATGGAGGCATGGATTTGTGATTTCCTGTTTGATTATTCCATTTTATTTCTGTTTTCCGGATGGGATTCTCAGCTGTCACTGCTAGGCTTTTGGGCAGTGGCTAGTGCTGCAACAGAGAAATGAAGAAGATTCAGTGCATGGAACAAAAAATAAGTGATAGAAGTTTTAAGACTTGCAAATTGTTTTAGAGAAACAGCGAAAGAGTCTACATCTTACATGTTTATCTAGATCTACAGTGTTCCCTTTAAGACTGTTTCATAGGTTTCATTGACTTTCGACACTGTCTGTTGCACTTGGATCCAGTTTCTGTCCGCATTTTTCATGGGTCTGGAAAGAATCATTCTGGTTTTGCATTGTCTGCAGGGTTGATTTTGCACAGGCATGATCCTAAACTAGTTATCGGTCTGCTTGTAGTTCCTTGTCTTCGCATAAGTTAGCAACACTTAATAATAAATAAAAATCACTTTTCTTAGTGTTTCACAAAACATATGCTGAAGAACATTTATGTATGCACATATATTGTGTACCACTGGAACATCTGTGTTGCATTACTGCTCCTACTACTGATTTGTATAGAAATGAATCCTAGTTGATAAATGAAGTGGTGCTGAGAGCCAGGCAGTTTGGTTCAAGCTGCAGCTGTAATGATGTGGTTCGACAAAGATAATTGAATCAAGGAATCTAGGACGGTTTACATGAACACCAACTGATTACATAATACTTTGGGGAGTGGGTGTGGTGATACGGTGTATGTTTTAAGGGTGCAAGATTGATATCTTTTTAAGCATAGTTCTTTAAAAGTTCTAGTTTTGTTTTATAGTACTTTTGTCCTTCAATTTCCTTGACTTCATTAATAAATCCCTGATGCATGAATGATCTGAATATGAGATGAAATTATCTAAATGCTCATTTTGCCAATCATTCTAACTATGACACAAACATAAAACAATTCAACTGATGTCTTATCTCTGTTTATGATTATTATTTTATATCCCTCTAACCTTTCTATTTCATACCTTGTATCCCCCTCCCTTCTATTTGTTGGATCTCCAGAAGCCATGTTTCCTCTCCGTATACCCCTGTTGGCTGTATTGATCAACATGGCCCTGTGCCAGTATGATTACTACGACTACCAGCCTTCTAATGTGCTAGGACCCTCAGGGCCCAACTGTAATCAAGAATGCGAGTGCCCAATCAACTTCCCCAGCGCCATGTATTGTGACAGCCGCAAGCTCAAGTTTGTTCCCGTTGTCCCATCAGGGATCAAGTACCTGTACCTCCAGAATAACCAGATAGAAGAGATCAAGGCAGGAGTGTTTGATAATGTTACTGATGTACTTCGCTGGCTGGTACTTGACAACAACCAGATTACCACTAGTAAGATATCAAAGGGCACAATCGACAAACTCACAGCCCTGGAGAAGCTATTCTTCAGCTACAACAACCTGACAGAGCCAGTCATCCCTCCTTCAAAGTCCCTTGATGAGCTGAAGATGATGCACAACAAATTGTCCAAGTTCCCCTCTGGACTCTTGAATGACAAGGAGAATTTGACCTCCGTCAACCTTCAGTACAATCAGCTAACCTCAGAAGCCATCGCAGGGGCATTCAAAGGGCCAAAGAAGCTGCTGTCCCTGGATGTGAGCCACAACAAGCTGAAGAAGCTGCCAGCCGGAGTCCCCAGTTCACTGGAAATCCTCTATGCTGACTACAACGACATTGACAGTGTCGGAGCAGGATACCTGAACAAACTGCCTGCACTGCAGTACCTGAGGATCTCCCACAACAAGCTGGTAGACTCTGGAATCCCTGCTGGAGTGTTCAATGTGACATCACTGGTGGAGCTGGACCTGTCTTTCAACAAACTACAGTCCGTCCCCGAGATCAACGAGCAGTTGGAGCAACTCTACCTGCAGGCCAACGAGATCAACAGTGAGTGTCAACTGTTGGATACTCTTTTAAAAGCATTGTTCAATTCTAAATGTTTTATTTGACTGTTTTCCTAAAGGTACCCTAGGGACTTTAAATTATGTTTAGTATATTTCACCAAAGCCCATTGTGTATATTCTTTAGATCTAACAAAAGTCACATATAAAGCCTACGTTTGAATGTTTCAAATCATGCATTGTTTGCCTCCATGTTTGCTAGCTTTTTTTCCCCTGCCTTTGCAGATGCATTGCCATGCACACGCACACTAAAAACAAGCAGGGTACCTCTGGCCCCTAGTATAAGGGGGTTGAAAGGTTTCTAGTAACTTTTGACTGTTTAGTTTTTCTACCATCTTCCATAACATTCTCTCAATTTTTCATTCTCTGCAGAGATCGATCTGGCAAGTTTCTGCAAGTTCATTGGACCGGTCAGCTATTCCCACCTGAAGCATCTGCGTCTCGACGCCAACAATGTCACATATAGCAACATGCCCCCTGACTACAGAAACTGCCTGCGCGTAGCTTCAGATATCATGTTTGAATAAGGACCCTCCTCAAATCTATGACCTTTCCAAGACCCCCTTATCTACTACCATGGCACAGCTCAGCCCAAAGCCTTCTGGATTTAAATGCCATAGTATCCCTTCTTTTATAGTACTCACATGTCTTTGCACATATGTAGTATGCAAACCTGGGGTACTGTAATAACTTCTTTATCAATTAAATAAGTATGTAGCTTGAGTAAATCAAGAACTGGGCAAATTTGAGATACAATAGATGGAAAGACAAGCTATCAAATTTTGCAGATCTTTTTGAAACCTATCTCACAAAACATGCAATCAGATTAAATTCATCAGCCATCAGCCATCACACATTTGGCTCAGGATATGAATGGATATTCTTATTGTTGAAATAATGAAGGGAAAAAATAAAAAAATAATTAAAAAAATGTGTAAAGTAAATGACCAAATGTTCTACAAATAAAACATAATTTGTAGTGAAACACACACTTTAAACATTCCAAACTTGCATTTGATTACATTGAATACAGACACAATGGAGTGAACAATGGCTCCAATGTCTCAATTCAATCGTAACGTCATTTTGTTGTCTGTCTTGTATGTTCCAATGTTTAGCATGTATAATATGATGTGGGTACAATAATTAATCCATTGCTGTGCAAAGGACCAGCAACTAAGGACTGCATACTCAGATTTCAGTGTATAATGCCTGATGTGAAAAATGATGAACAAATGTAAAATAGCACTCACATTTTCATCAACATCTTGAATGAATCAAAGTGTTTTAAAGGAAATACCATTGTTATTTACTCATGTCTGCCTCTGATTTGAAAGCCTGGAAATATCCATTTCCATTTGGAAATGACGTACCAGTTTCTTAAAGGAATCATTTCAAGTCCAATTTAAGTAGGACTTAGGTGTTTTTGAAGTACTTGGTGTTAAAAAGTGGAACTTGATTAAAAGACATTGGTATTATCCTTGTAACGACTTTGCTCAATTAAATCTTAAGATGATAGTATGACGTTTTCTTGAAATCACGAGTCAAATTGTTTCTTTACTTATTCTAATTCCTAGCTGTCCACTGTCATGCGCATTGCTGATTTGTATACATTTTGCATTACTTGCATGCAACCAATGGTACCATTCTTTGATAATAAACTACAGCTTTTGCAGTTAAGGTGCTTTCATTGTTACGTTGTTGTTTACCATGTTTGATAAATGCTTCTTACCAATACAAGTCAACTTGGCAGCAGTGTCATGTTTATTGAAGTCATGTTATTAGAATATCCCATTTTGTTTAGGTAATTTTTCATTTCATCATGATTTCTTTTGTGGCCTTTGACTCAGTAACTGGATTTGAACTTGGATTTACTGTGAGGAAACCAAACACAGTTGAATAAACTATATTTCCAACATATTTGTATGATATCGCTTTTTAAGCCTGCTGTAATTAATTTCTAGCGTGTACAGAAAGAAATTGATAGAACCATCTTATTTGACTCAGCATAAATGTAAGCTAAATATAGTTGAAATAACAAAATATTTCTGACAGGAAATTTTATTTCTGTACCACTCTTAAACCACGTATCCTTTTATAAAGGGTTTATAATTTGTAACTAATGGTTTATTAATCATAAATCTCTATATCAAGCCATTATAAATCTGTAATTATCTCCTAGAGGCAACTTGTGTTTGGCTGGTGTTATAAAACCATTAGTTACACATTATAAAGTATGCCTTATTTTAAAACGCTACCTATAAGCAATTGTGTAAATAAAGTAACCAACATTGGGTACTCTCTGGAAATCCCTGCATCTCCAACCCTGGAATACTGAGAATTAACATTAATAAACATTAGAAACATCTCTCTTAAAGTCTGGTTTTAAAAACAAGCTGAAGCCAAGTGAAAGGAGCCAGGAAGCAAAATAACTGTACTGTTAGTCCACTGAGATAATACAGTATATCAGGCAGTTGAGATGTGTTGTATCAGATTTCACCTGAGCATTATGACAGGGCATGATGAGTTGCAGATTACTACGTACTCTGTCGAGTGTGTCAGGGTTTTTTTGGCAGCAACCATTTTCCTTTCTGGCCTAAATCTTTGGGATGAAGTCATAATGTCTTCCCGTGATTTAGGAAAAAAGTTTTTAAGATGATGGAAGATCTATTTATTTATTCTCTCTCCAATGCCTGTTGCTGTGTCTCAGTTATACTGTTTACATACATAGCCCAACTGTTTTCAAGGAGCCATACATTGTGGTCTGAATCTTTATCTTGTTATTCCCCAGATTTCACTTTGTGTCTCTCAAGTCATTAATTTACAATAATGACATAGAGAACCCGTCATCTATGTTCTGTTCTATGTTTCAGTGTAACTGTAGAGTCAAGCAAAAAAAACTGCTGGTCCTGGAGGGATGCAGGGGTTGCAGGGTTTTGCTCAATACCACAGCTTTAAGATATTTTCTGTGTAAATCTACCCTTCCAGCTGTCTCAGACAGAAACCACAAATATCCCATGACGATTTCAAAGTATTTTATTTTTTCAGTAAAGCTTCCCTGTGGAGCTTTAATACAAACAGATAAAGTTTCTTTAAGAGAGGATTGTCCTAATGTACTGTTTTCACTAAGATAGATTTTAGTCTGCATATTTGGCTTGACAGGCTCTTGCCCCCACCAGCTCTGGTCAAAAGTGATAAAATTGTTTTCATTTTTCTACAACCCTCCGTCCAAAGTTTTCTTTTACAGCCAACACTCAAGCATTTTAAGAACAATTCATGCAGGGTCATCAAAAGGTTTTGCATCAGTAGTTATTTTCCTGCAGAGGAAACCAAAGCTTAACATTTTTGCTCCACTGTTTTACATCTCAACAGAGAGAGGAATAGAAATCGTAATGATTTCTGTTCAGGTTTTTGGCCCCGTCATGAGGGTGAGATACTCTTATGATTGGCGGAGTCTGAGAAACGTGTGTTTCATGGACTGCCAGAGGGAAATAAAACAATAAAATCAGCACATTCCTTGTTGGGCTCTGCACCATCTTTCAAAAGGGTACCATTCAATTTAGGAGTAAAGAGGCTGAAGAAATCCTTATATGGTATTTTATTATTTTGTTTATATTTTTGGCTTTAGTCATGTTTTAATTTGTAAGCGTACATTAACAGATAGGAATTAGACATGATACTGCTGTCCTAGATGTGTTGGTGCACTCAAAAAGTTACTGTATTTTTTATGAAAAGTTGTTACTAATCCTTAATGGAGTCGTAGTGAATTGGAGATTGGGCGTTGTAAACTGTTATGAGATTCTTACTTTGAGAGCTGAGAACAAGCTATTGTGCATATAGTGTTGTATTATTTAGTAGGTCCACTAAATTGGACCAAATTGTGCCTTCATCATCAGAAAAAAATCTTAAAAGTCTGTTATTCATTATCGGTTGACGTGTTCCAAGAAAATAAAGTCTGAAAGCCAAAGGAGAAATATCTCAAAAAACACAAGTTTTACTCTTTTTGTAGATTTGAAATAACGCAGTTTCTAGTCTTTCAGATCATTGTCTCTCATCCCTTCCAAACACTGTGTACAGTAAAATACTATGAAGACAGATAACTGTCATCACAGCTGGAGATAAAAGAAAATATGCTCCCTCGAAAAACTTTCCACTACAAACCCATGCTACATCCTCTAAAACGTCCTTCGTGATACATGAATGTACTGGCACTGTGGATAATAAATCAGTTTTGTAGTCATCACTGTCTTTGGGTGTGTACTCTGAATTTGTCTTTTTTTTCCAATATCAATAGGACTTTTGCAGGCCTGTAACAACTCCACTAATCCTGGCTGATGTGCACCACATGTGCTGGAACCAGTAGTTTCTTCTACGAGTGTTCAGTCAAGAGTTACTTTATTAGAGCAGACACTATTTAAAGACAGTACGTTAGTTGATTAGATACGTGGCATTCATAGCTATTAGGTAAATGGCTTCCAGATGGCCCATTTTAATCCTGCTAGGTGTTTGTAATAAGATCCAGCCATGAAGATCATTTACTTAAATTTGGCACACTTATGTGAATGAAAATCAGTAGTAGTCTGTCTATTAGTAGGTGCTGTGAGGTAATTTAAATACCCAACAATTCCCTATGCCATCCAATACAAGTCAGGAGGTAAAAATATCAGCAGTCTACTCACTTCCACTACTATTACAACACGTTACATGTTTGTTTTAGCAGCTTTTTTCACATTTCACATGTTTTTATATGGTCATTTGTACCCATTTTCAATCTAGTATAATTTCCTCCTCTTCCTCTTGAGTCGCCCTTTTTTAAACTCCTGCATGGAGCTCCTGCCGCCCGTGTCTAGACAATAAAGTCTTTTATAAAGACTTAAGCCACACATCCTCCTGCTTGAGATGGTAAGTGAAAGTATAATCAGCTGTTGGAGCCTTGCAGCCCAACTCCAAAGACCATGCTCCAGTCCAGACCATCTCCAGCTGTTCTGTCTCTTTAGCTCTGTTTCTATTCATATTCTCTGTCCATCCAGTGTCACTGTGATCTGGTCTCTAGCTTTTCTCTACAGAATGTCACTTAGCTTTTCAGTTGTTGTTGATCTTTTCTCTTTTAGGTCCAGCTCTCTGCCCATCTCCTGTAAATTTCTCTTTTTCTCACCCTTGTTCCTAAAAGTGTAGACATGGGCTCCAGATGTCCCATCTGTGGCCTAAATGCAGACACGCACAGAGCAGAGATGAGAAACAGGTCAAGAAAGTGGGCAGAGGTTACAGAAGTAAAACATAAAAGACTGAAGCATCCATCTTTCAGGGTTATTCTTTGGATGTAGTAAAAGAAAACTTGTATCCAGTTCTTAATAGCAAAAAAAAATCTAGTTTCTTGAGCAGCAATGATCACGTGACATAAACTTAATTGTTTCTTAACAACCACCAGATGAAGGTTTGATGCTGGGCTATGAAGCGGTTTTTATGATTCAAATATTTTATCCCATTCATGTGTTTGGGGAGTCAGGACCAATGTGAGTCTCAAACATGCATCCTGTAAACCAGCTCAGTAAGCAACTTTCATTTGACTGAATGAATCTTTAAATGCATCCACTTAATACATCCGGTGGGAAGCCAGTGAGGGATTACAACCTTGTTATTTCACAAGTGGCTCCTACTGGATGTCGTGGCTACAGGGAGGTGGGCAAGCATGAATCTATGTAAATCTCTGATTAGCAGTACCAAGGACCATATACATAGGAAACCTAATAATATAGGGAACCTCTTAGGTTATAATATAACCTGAAGTTTTATAATATAACCTAAGAGTATTTGTTGATATATTTTAACGCTATTACCAATCCAATACAACAAGACAAGAGTCTACAGCCATGCTAGCAGCTCTGCTTTGAGCTAAATGCTAACTGCAGCATCCAAAGGTTCTCACGATGATACTGCTAACAATACTGTTTAGCAGTTTTTTGCTGTTTAACATGTTTATCATGTTCACCATCTTAGTTTAGCGTGTTAGCATCATTCATCCTGAGGGGAACATGAATGTCAAATTTCATAGCAGTACCATAATCCAATAATTGTCATTTCACTTAAAACCACAAATGTCAACCTCATGGTAGCACCAGAAGAAAAGTCACCAAAGTCAATTCATCATTTTGGAACCAGGAATCTCTGTACCAAAATTTTAAGGCAATCCATTCGATAGTTTTTTGTGTCTGGACCAAAGTGGTTTGCCAACCTCCTGGCAAAGAGATCAACATCGCCATCCTTTGCTAGTGTGCCCAAAAACAAACAACAACAAAAAAATAGGACCACCCTTGCAGATATCTTTCAAATACAAAACAAACCCTGGAAAACAGGACAGCTAACTTAAGATTTTTATGTGAACACATGCAGTTTGATTTAGATCCTGGTTGTGCTTGAGGTTTCTGCCTGTTTTTCCTTAACACCATCACCAAGTGCTTACTCACTGCTGGAATTTTTGGTTCTCTGTAAATAATATTATGAAAAGCATGAAAAGTGTCCTGTGATAACTTCAGTTATAATTTGGCACAATACATCAATTGGAAATTGGGGAAGAAATGTTCAAGTTCAGTGTTCAAATCTTTAAGTTTGGATTTGGATGTCTTTGGATAAACATCAAACTAAAAACGCACTAGGTTATTAATTAGATAAATGGTTGTCTATTTCACTACGTTTACTCCAATGACAATTTTCCATGATATCCTATGGGTGAGTGTCTATAAACATAGTGGTTAACTTCAGTTGTGGTCTAAAACTCCACTGCACTACCACAACAGACAGTGTCATATTGTGAAGCTGCATCTGGAGTGATGTCACTGATAGGCATGATGGGGAAAAACTACAAAAAGAAGACCTTGGTTGTAAACAATTTTCCTGTAAAAAGTTGGGTGTGAATGTCTGAGTGAAAACCCCTCTGAGCTCCTTTCTGACCTCACCTGACAGCCTTGTAAACACACCCCAAGGCCTGTGAGCTGAAATGAGCCATAAAATGGTCGTGCACCCATCCCCCAGAGTAATGGGTAAAGAGAAAATCTTTCATTGCAGACCAAATGGTTAAGTTGGGTGGGGTGACAGCAGTTTAACCCTCGACACTGATGACTTCAGTTTTTACAAAAAAAAAAAAAAAAGACGAGACAAAACGAAAGAGGCGGAAGAAACTGCTGGGCTGGCAGAAAAGAAGGCAACACAAAGTCTGAAAGGACATCCCAACTCACACACACAATTTTCCTCCCACCAAAAACACATCCTCCATCCTCTCTGTGCAGCCGGTGCATGTCCAAGGTGCAGCCTTGGGGGAATCAAACCAACAACAATACCAGTCTAAAAGGGCTGGCTTGCAGCACTAGCCACATTAGAGCCATTGAGATTGGGGACAATCATCAGCTCTATTTGCAGAAGCAGAGGAGCCAAACTTCACCTGGCTGCACACAGACCACTCACACCAGCTGGAGAAGCAGGTAAAGATGATTTATCTTTATTTAGTAGCTTGACAGAGGAGGAGTGAAATTCTTTGACAAGGAGGGTGCAATGTATTGTTCATATGGTTTACATCTGACTGGACTTATCTTTACCTTTGATGTGGTGCACCTTGCCAGCCTTTCAGGACAGAAGAGGTAAAGCGGCGAATAATAATAGAGGGCTCTGAAAGTGTTTTATGTAAATGTCTCAGTTGTTATATGCCGTTTTGTGTGGTTCTTTCAGTCACAGATCATTTTATATAATGCCAGGATCAAGATAGATAGATTGATTGATTGACACTTTCATAATCAGTTTTACAATCAAAATTACACCTGGAAATAAATGAACTAAGAACTAACAATTGTGGCTGTTCAGAGTTTTCAAATTACACACATCTTTGGAAAGCCACTTTTATTGCCAAACAAGTTTTTTTCCACATAATAATTATCCATAAACACAGTTACTTTCTCAGCTCTGGATGCAGTAATCCATGCAAACTCTTCCAAATGTTTGAAAGTCATGAAGTAGATTTCAGCAAAGCCATCAACTGGAACCGATTCCACAAAACCCATGCAGTGCAAATACAACCCGTTGTGTAATTAACATAGCTGGCTCAGACGTAAAGCCCCTAGCAGGAAATTAGCATTATCATATTCCTCTGCATGTGTTTCTTCTTAGGCTGTCAGGCAGATTGTAGACAACATTTGTTTTCAGTAATATATCTTCAATTTTGCAGAGATATATGAAGCCCTGACTCACCATTTTTTAGCAGCTGGGATATTTAATTGTAAATCTTTACACACATTATAAATAACGATTGTGTTGTAATGAGAATGGAGGGGTACCCCATCTGTCATGTCTGCAAGTCAACAAGAATTTCTATCAAATCACAGTAAGTTTAAGGTTTATTGAATCAGAGTTTTTTAGTTCTGTTACACATCATTAATTGTATTATTAAATTTTATTAACATTTCTGACATCTATAATAAGTGTTTTTAGGAGCCTGTGAAAAGACAGATGGAACAAAATCCTTATCAGATGGACAACTGACTGGTTCTTGATTTCATCACAAATCTTTTGACAAGGCTCCTGTTGGTGGTAGAAAGGCTGATTGGAAGCACATTCTTGCTGTCGAGGTTACAAGCTCGGCTGTCTTATTGCTTAACGGACTGAGTTGCATGCCAAGTAATTGTAAGGTCAGAAGCCTCTGCAGTCTGACATCTACTCTGACTCACTGGATGTACACTGTGGGACATCGGCCATGTACATTCTCCTGCCCTTTCGCTATCTGTGTGTTACCATTTTGAAAATCCCTTTAGCTACCGGAAACAACAACCCCTGAGCTAGTGAACTACACACTGAAAATGGCAAGCTACCCTAACCCTAACCTGGTTCCTAGCAGTATGAACGAAAACAAGTAGAAAGTTAGTTATCTTTTCTTTTATTTAGCCATTTTAATAAGTTCTCCCTTAACACTACTTTGCAAGGGCACCACCACTGCATTTTGGGCTTGGCACCTACTTAGACAATTGTGACTGGTTTAAAGAAATACAAGCCTTATACCAGAATGATAAGACCAGCAAGACCTTCCTCCAGCACTGACCAAGTGGCAGCCACCATGACTGTGAAATGAAGCCAACACGGAAGCGCCAAATACTGCATTTCCACGAACGGCTACTTGAGGCTGGCTGCAAAAGCAAGTCAGTTTTCATAAGATCCATGTTAAAATGTCCAACTTCACAGCAGAAATAAACATGTTTACAGCCGGGTACAAAAGACAGTTTACAATAGCACGGGGCTGAACTCACCTGTTCAAATTATATTAAGGCTTTATTTGGCCAACCTCAGCTCCGCCTACGCTCCACGTCTTTGCCCATTCTTGGATTAGCCGGGAGCCAGCAGAGTCAGGACTGCCAAGATACCGAAGGCCAGAGCCACCACACTTTGAACTTCACACCGGCTCTTCAGAAACAGAATCAATGACGTCATAAAGACTATGTCTATTTTTATTTAAACACTCTATGGCGCTGATACAGCACTGTGCAGGTGAGAGCTATTAGATGCCTTTTATTCAAGATCAAGGATTAAGAATATCTGTAAATAACAAGACATGCTGTCATTAAAAGATAAAGGTATGGAAACAATATGCAATCAAGAAAAGTTACTTTAGGCTAACCAGCTAAGCTTGTTAGGACAGTACAGTACTGACGCAAAGTTTCCATTCATCAAGGTAGTAATTTGTCTTTGACGTATAGTTCCTATAAATGTGCTCAGGACTAACGTCTTGATGTGTAATTGTTAACACAAGATTATAAACGTGTAGTGCAATGATCACCGTTCACAAACTCACCCTGGCAAACACAGGAGGAGCTCTAATGGGATTGCATGGCTGATCATGGATAAGTGTTGCTCCTATCCTCAAAGAACTCAGCTGGGATGATCCTGTTGCATTCAGGCCTTTGCCGTCATCGCTGCAAATGAGTGCAATCTCATGCTGGCATGTTGAAAGGTCACCTGAGACTAGGTAGCTTGTACAAAAACAATTTGCCTGGCCAGCATGCAGTAAAATCCCCCCAGATTAAGTCTGACCTCCCTCCCATAACACCATTACATGTCATGTCTGAAGACTATGTTGTGTACTTACGTGGAGTGCGTCATCTTTGTGCTGGATGCTTCAGCAGTAAAGCCTGAACAATGTGCATTCCCTCCTAATAAAGTAAGGTGACGCATGTGTGAAAATTATCATAATATACCATAAAAGGGACATGCATTAAGTATCTACTAGTCACTTACACATAACTGTACTGCACATACTTTATCAGGCACAGGTTTCAAACGAGGACTACCTTGAGAACACCTTCTATACTCTGTGCCAATGCATCTTGCAGTCCTGTAGATTTTTCAACCAAATATTACTTACAACCAACCCTCTTCATCAACCCAAACGTTTTTGTAGTAAACTGAAGTTACTGAACTCCCAGAGCTGCCCCAAATGTGTTTCAAGCCATTACCTCCTGGAACTATTCGAGATAAATTCAATTGTGGTCATGACGCATCCCACATCCTCAGAAATAAAATTTCAAATTATGGTCAGTATTGGATCTAATGTGTGCCAAAAACCACACTACTCTCTGTTTGACAGAAGGTTCATACATTTACACCAAATCTGACCCAAGGTTTATCAGACAAAGGCAACATCCTCCCACATCACAATTATACTAAGCTGTATTTGTGCAGTTTTTGTTTAACCAACAGTCTCAGTTGACTCTTAACACTTTAAGACTTTATAATTCACATAAAGCAGATTAATGAATCCTGATTCCATCGTGAATGGCAACAGTGCAAAACTGTCACAAAGGTCAGCAAAGGACTCAAGGGGATTTGTGAGCGGAGTTTAAAAAAGGTTCAAACATGGCAACCAAGGGAAGAAGGGTTGTACATGTGGAAGTCAGCAACCAAAGAACAGGTTGGCTTGTATTAGCCTGTTTCTAAGTGGGCCATGTCTCAAGCACTGAAAGGCTTAGTACACTATACACCACCTTTGACCTCTGATCTTAGGAGAATCTGATTGGCCAGGAGAAGCTTTGAGTCACAGGTTGGCACGCGGTGAATGAAAAAACTGGCGGTACAAATACAGGGATGTGAGAGGAACAGCCCATCATTTGGGACTACACTTGTTAACTTGCTGAGAAAGGACTTGCTGACAACGGATAGAGTTTAAGGTAAGCTGGGTTTCTGAAAGGCAAAGATGTTACATCTGACTGACAGGCTTGGTTTTGGTTTGGTTGGATTTGGTTTAGTTTAGTAGATGTTTGTCTTGCAACTTTAGCGATTAGGTTTTATCTTTATAGAAGCATGGATCCCACTTTTATCATTTGCACCACATGTTGTACCACAAGGTTGGGTCAAGAATCTTTGACCTTTGCACAGTGGAAAAGAAGGGGCACATTTCTCAAAACAGGTGTGTCGGCTTTGTCTTTGAAGTGCAGCCATCCGTGAAAAAGCGTGTCCTACCCAAAATGAGTTCCAGACAAACGTGGAGTGCATCAAGAATTTAAACAAGCACCAGATGGCAGCTGAGAGTAATCAAGTAGCGCCTTAAGAGATGGGTGGCTAGAAGATGGTAGAGCTCACATAAGATTTTGTTCATTTCACTTCTTTTATTTGTTTTTGCACTTCATTTATTGTATTCCTGTTTTTGAATTTTTTCCTCTCTACCCCTGTCAGTGGTTAGTACCAGGCCATCTGCCATTTCCCTAAACTATTATGTCAAACAAGGGGATGGATTCAGTTCCCATTTAATGAATGTGTGCAGTGCTTAGCTTAAATGTGTACACGCTTGCATATGTGTTTATTTGCATGCATCATTGTATCTACTGCTGAGCCTCATGAACAGTGTGAATCTTACTATTGACATGCAAAGTCTTCAAGTCTGAGCTTTATGGTTGTCCTAATGCAATTAAAGTTGACCTGGGTCTGCATCCTGTCTTTTGAGCTTTACCTGTCATGATAATGACATTAGTGGTAGAGTAGGCTACATACACTGGTGGTGGATCGGCCAGAGTGGCCACAGGGTCATATTGTGCATTTGTGAACACAGCTGATTCATTTGTATTTGATACTAGCCATGTGACTTCTAGAGTGTGCCTTACAAGGACCAGCATAGCGTGGTCCTAATTCTTCGAAGTCCCCAATCCTTTACAAATTCTAACATCTGATCTTCGTTACCTTGGGCGTCTAGAGCATTTCAGTGTCTCTTTGCCCTCTATTGTCTTAAGGCCCTTGTAACAATATGTAGCACTTGACATATCTGTCTATAATATTGTTTTTGTCCCCCTTTCTATCATAGGTTGCCTAGTGAAATGGCACTTCTCCTGATCCTTCTGTGCGTCTTGTGCCTGGTTGGGCCAGTTCTCAGCCAGGACATGCCATATGAGGAATATATGGCCCAGATCCAAGCCTGCCCTAAAGAGTGTCACTGCCCCCCCAACTTCCCTCGTGCTGTCTACTGTGACAATAAAGGCCTGACGAGCATCCCAAAAATCCCTCCACACACATGGTATCTCTACTTGCAGAACAATCTAATTGAAGTGCTGTCAGCAGATGCCCTGCGTAATGCCACATCATTGCGCTGGATAAACCTAAACCGCAACAAAATCACTAGTGAGGGAGTGGAAGAAGGTGTACTCAGTTCATTATCTCACCTGGTGCACCTCTACATGGATGACAACCTATTGTCTTCAGTGCCATCTCCCCTGCCAGCCAGCCTGGAGCATCTACGTCTCTCCCGCAATCGCATCTCCAAGATCCCTGCTGGTGTCTTCATTGGTTTAGATAAGCTTAATCTCTTGGACCTCCAGGGGAACAAGCTGATGGATGATGCTGTGACTGTGGTGAGCCTAAAGGGTCTGAACAGCCTGGTACAGATCAATCTAGCCAAGAACCAGCTGAGTACCATGCCTCTTGGCTTACCAGCCACCACCACCCAGCTTTTCCTGGATGGCAACAACATTGAGAAGATCCCAGCTGGCTACTTCAAAGGTTTGCCAAAAGTGGCATTTCTGAGGCTCAACCACAACAAGCTTGGTAGCAGTGGAATTCCCAAAAATGTGTTTAATGTCACCAGCATTTTGGACTTGCAGCTGTCCCACAACCAGCTGACTGAGGTCCCCCTTATTCCTTCAGGCCTTGAGCACCTTCACCTTGACCACAACAATATCAAAAGTAAGTCTGTGACATTTTCCCAAAAGCACCTACTGATTTTTTTCTCATTATAGTGACTAATTTGAGTTGTAGGTGAATAAGAGTGCTTCTTTTATGGATCTATTGATTATGATAGATCAGTTAGGTATTCTGTAAAGCTATTGTAAGTCTTAAAACTTCCCTTTGTGTATTTACAGGTGTAAGTGGTTCCAACGTCTGTCCTGTTGCCATCAACACTGTGGACGACTCTGTCGACGAAAGTGTTCCTCGACTGCGCTACCTCAGACTGGATGGCAATGACATTAAACCACCAATTCCTAGGGATGTCATTATGTGCTTCCGTCTCCTGAGGTCCATTGTGATCTAAAAAAAAAATCAGCAGCATGTTATAAGCTAATTCTAATTTCATACAACTGATGACTTAATGTGGTAATGTGGGCGCATCTCTGATAAATGAGATGTGTGAATCTATGCAACAAATATGGTGACATGATGATATTTGCATGTTTGTGAAACTCAAATATTTGACGCTAGTTGGCATCAACTTGTTTTATTGCTGTGGATTAGAGAAAAGTTAATTCCAGTTCCAGAAAATGTTGTTTTTTTCTGTGGTATTTTGATAAAAATCTAAAAGAAAGTACAGAATTGACAAGGAGCTGGTGGGTTAGAAGCCTTACTGAGGCAGCAGTCTGTTGACCACTAGTTGTGCCTTATGTTGGTGTAAACATCTGCATGTACAATCCAGAATGAAAATCTGATTATAATTTTGCATGACAGTGATTTAGACAGTTCTTTCAGATCTTTTAGGACTCTTTGTGTGTCTCAATTCGAATACTTCCATTAGTAGACTACACACGTAGTGCGCTAATTTTGGCAGGATAGTGTTGTCTCAAATCAAGTATGGTCATTGTGACTTACTGGAAATAAAATGGCATTTGACTGCCAAAATATAAATAGAAAACATTTTATAATTGGATATTGCGGTATTCGCACTAACCACTTCAGCTCCAGCAGCTTCCTCGGCTCCTCGATGCTTCCCCTTCTGTTATATAGCCAAAATGGCGACCGCTGAGGGATGAGAAGTTTCCTCAACTTTTTGACCATTATGTGTGCACCATCCGGGTACTCAAAGTACACTGTATTTTGCCATAACTGACAGTGTGAATGCATTTATGTACTCAAAATAGCAAGTGGAAGTATGGAAGTATGCAAATTGAGATACTGTCATTGTCATTATGCTTCTTTTTGCAGGAAAGCTTATCAATTGATTGGAAAAATATCACTTTTATTCAGGAAATCCATTGCTTTATATTTGTAGACTTGAAGCCAAATTAATGGTGATATTTTCTAGTTTTTTTTTACTCTATCCTTCACATAGTCATATTTACTGTAGGTAATTTATTTTTATTTAATATTGGAGAAAAATTAGTAGAAACCTGACAACCCTGTCAATTTTCATGGCCAATATTTCTTAATATTTTGTATACAAAAGAAATGAAATGTGATAACTATTTTTAAAAAATGCCAACACACTTTTTAATTCTGGTCATTGTTTTTCTGAATAAACTGAGATTTCATTTCAATTGTCTTAAATTTGAATAAACTTCTGAAAATGAACATGTGTCATGTTTTTATAATTCCTGCACTTTGCGCGAATGTAACCTAAATGTAAATAATGTTATGATAGCTTGCAATTTTCATTTCCCATATGTTTTGTAATGAAGCTTTAAAATGAGGGACTTTTTCCACCAAATTTTATTCAGGACATTTTGGATAATGATTTTAGCTAACTATTTTTATCATTAGAAAGTGAATAGAGAGTAGATCATCATCCACATAATACATGTCGCCAATCAACCAAGTAACAGTAGACTCCTATTAGATGAACTGTGTAGTTTTAGTTTTTTTGCTTGTGTCTTGAATAACTCATTCACACCCCTTTGGGCTATGAAATTACATCAGTGTGAAATACCATGTTCTCATGGACATGCATGGATCAGTGCTTCCTACTCCCAGGAGCACTTGTGAAAAACAGCTAAGCAAGAACAATAAAAGACCTGCACAACCCACCAGGCTGAAATCATTATACATATTCAAAACAAAACAGATTATCCTACGCAGATATGGACTGTCAGTACTAGATACTTAAACTAAGTAGCAAAAAGATATTTCCCTTTTTAAAGGTGTAATTTGTAAGTTTCAGGGAGCTCTATTTACAGATACAGAATATCGCAGAAATTGGATATAATATGCAGAACTATGTTTCCATTCATTCATCTAAAAATAAGAATCATTATGTCTTTGTTACCCTTAGAATAAACCTTTTATCTACAGATGCTGTGGGTCCACCATGTTGAACTGCCATGTTTCCATCCCATAAAAGACAAACCAAATACTTGCTGTAGATGCAGCCTTTCCGCTTAAGTGGAGGTGGTTGCAATCCACAAGTACACTGCTAGATGCCACTAAATCCTACACACTGCTTTGTAATAATGAGAACCACAGCCAGCCAACTAGTCACCCATAATCACACAAGTCCCGTGAAACATCTAGTTACACCATACATGCACCTGCCACAGTTTACGGGACTGTTGTGACTTAAGACAACAAATGTAGCCAGCTACTGTCTACGTTTTCAACGTATCCTTTTGTACCTAATGTAATCACCCAATTTTCATAATGTAGACATTTTTAAGAACAAAAATTGTAATTAATTGAATTCATTTGATATATGCCCAGACTTAACTCCACAATTAGTGCTCAAACATAATCCGTCTTTCTGCTGACATAACATTTCCATCTCACTGCCAATTACTACATGAATGCTTCTACAGAGTGGACCGATTCTGCAGGGCTTCCCAGGCTCTTTACAATGCACTCTGTCATAAACTGTGCACATCAATCATTGTGTCAAGATATTTTGGGTAATATTTCATTCAGTTCTTTGCTTTTTGAGAATGCTTGGCAGAAGGAAAGTCCTGAATATGAATCCCATCTTATAGGGCAGGTGCAGAAGGATGTCTGGCATTTCCACTACGTCCTTTTTCCCCTCACTCATCAAAAGGTCTAGAGTTACCATGGGAGTGTGAGAGACAGAGGTGGGTAGATTGAGACAAAATTGTGGCCAAATAAAGCTGACAGAGTAAAGCTAGCCAGTAGCATGCTGTGTGTCTTGTTTTTTGTTTTAACAATGAAGAGTCTATGAGTGTATGTAGCATCTCCTTGACACCCACATCAGTACAGAACTGCAAAAGATCCACTTGCCTTGGGTGTCATCGTCTGTGACCTCACCAGATCAGCTCATTTTCCATCACTTTTCATAATTTTCTTTTGTGGTATCCCACGACTGAACTCAGATCTGCAGTTAAGGCAGAACATTTACAGAGAGACGGTGCAAAGAGAAAGCAGCTTCAACCAAAAGGGAGGGCAGAGGCCTTCTTCCAAGCGGGGACTTCCTCTCAGCACCATGCTAACAGGGGCTCCTCACAGAGGTCCCATTGTGTACAAGGGCCCCGTAGATCCCCCCCATACATGAAAGCAACACATGCCAGAGTTTCACCTCAGGAAACGCGGACAAATATTTCAGTCTGATTGAGCTACACTCTTAGAAAAATAAAGGATACTCTTGTAAGGGATAAAAAGGTATTTTGCCATTGGGGGGCCTTTGCTCTCTCTTTCTCTGTGTGTCTGATGTCTGTCTGTATGTGTGTGTGCAGTGTTTGAGAGGGTCGTGCATGTGTGTGTGTACGATGTGGGGTGGGTGCACTCCGAGTGACCAAAAGCAATCTGCTCTGGTCCAATCAGTCTCAGTGCCTACCTTCACACATAAGCGGCAGGGCACTCGGGTCTGCCAGAGCGCACAGACCTACACATACACACACACACTTACACATTTGTCACATTCACACACATACACCGTTCACACACTTAACACACCCACCCTCCCTCTTCAAGGCACCCTGCACGACCTCTCACCATTGGCCAAGTCCCGGAGCCCTCAGCATCTCCATCACGGCTGAAGGGACCATTCGGGAAAGCAGGAGACAGAGGTAAGCGTTCTTGGTGCTATCTATCATGCTGGCTCAATGGCTCTATGGTGAAGGGAGTTAGGCAGGCAGAGTGACTCAACTTGCCCCTCCAAAAACACTGCTATTCAGGAGACACTTGGCTAATTGGTGTGTGGTGCAGCTGCTTTATTTTCACTCAGGGATTTACTTTGGGAGCTTTGCAGGTGACTGAAATGTGGATGTATTTGTGGTCCTTTGGCATTCTTAGTGGTTATGATATGCCGGCTGGTAGTTTTTTGTTTTTGTTTGTTTCTGTAGATGTGATTCAGGTGTGTTCAACAGGTGTTTTTTGGATTGGTGACAAACCTTGGTGATACAGACTTATTTTGCAATTTTGACAGCTGCAGCATTGTTTTCTTTTGATGCAGTATCTAATCAAGCCAGATGAACTGTGACTCTAAAGATTTAACAAGTCTCTGGAGGACTGTGAAAACTGTGACGAGAATCTTACTTCAATGTCATTTTATACATTTTCTAGTAGAACATAATTGTGTGCATTTATTATTTTTTTCTCACTTAGTTTTTTGTCACCTGCTTGATTATCTTATGATACAAATATGCAAGTCACCAGTTTGTTCTGCAGCTGGTAGCAAAGGGACGTCTGTCAAGTTTGTTTATGGCTCATGAGGAAAAATGGTAGAATCACTGGATATCAGGAATGCCCAACGCGGAGCCAAGCATAACACGGAGGTAGTCTAGAGGCTACACTCATACACAGTTTCCACACACTGTACACTGTGATGGCCTGTATAAAAGCACACCTCTGTCTTTAGTATAGTCCCTCTTTCAGTGTAACCATGCTGGATTTCATAGCCTCATGACAGAAAGTCTATTTCAGTGGAGATGCTAACCAGTCACCTTTTCTCGAAAGGGTGCACTCGGTTCATGTTTGACATTTCCAAAAGATAATGATGGGATTGATTCACACAATTAATCTTTCTCTCTGATATCGACAAAGATTTGATTCATGACTTTAGATAAACTGTGACAGTGTGTTTTATTGTTTTATACTTGTCCACATCCCAAAAATAGCAGCAATTTTCTCTCTCTGAAAGATAGGTGTGTTAAGACAGAGTGTGCATCTGTGAGAGGATGTGTCTTTCCAAGTGTGTGCGTGTATGAATGTGTATGTGTGGCGTGTGCGTGTTCATGTGCATGTGTGTACGTGTGTGTGTATGAGCACCTTCACTGCTGAATGAAGCTTTTCCTTGCAGCTGTAACTCACTGCCATCCTGTCCACAAACCTCGGAGGAATTTGGAGTTTGAGTGCTAAGACAGGCAGCGACCGGGCCTCATAAAGGCCCTCTGTAAAGGGCGAGGGGTCGAGTTAGCTTAGAAACCTGTCTCTCTCTTTCTCTCTCTCTCTCTCTCTCTCTCTCTCTCTCTCTCTCTCTCTTTCTCACTCTCTCCATCTAACCCTGAGGGCCAACATCTTGTCCACGTCTCTCTCCATCTCACTCTTTTCTTCTCTTCTTCCCTTCCCTCCCTCGCTCTCCGTTTCTCTGCCCCGGCCTAGAGGACTCTCTTTAAACCCTTCTGCCTTTTCTTGGACTTGACATCTTCTATCTCAGGCCAGCTGAGATGTGGTTACACCTGTTATTAGTGTGCTATAAGATTCCCAACTGACAGATGATTGATTCCAAAGTGTGATGTCAACTGTGCCAGATAATTAAATGGTAATTAACATACTGCTTGCTAATCTTATTAACGCTTCCCACCAGGGATTCACACTTATGAACTTAATCAGCCTCGCTAAGCTTAGTAGATCAGTGAAGCTGAGGAAATGAACAAGATTATGAACAGCAGCTATCTGGGTCAGGGCAGTGCATAGTAGATCTCACTCAGTGAAAATCATACATGCTAATTTTAGATTCAAGCAGAAAAGGGACCCTCTTGTCTGCACCCTCACTTCAAGTTTGTTGCCAAGAATTTTCAGCCAAAGCCCCTTTCGGTGTGATTGGCAAAAACTGTTGAATCCACGGCCAAAAACACAGGAATTCCAATGCAGCTTTAACTCAGTTTTATTGGGAAAGAAGCAAACCCAAATCACTTCTCTTTTAAATACATTTAAAATAATCACCCCATAATTCTATAAGCTGAAAGCAGACTTTGTGCAGACTGAAGAAAATAGTCCCATCGTTTCTTATCAGATCAACTCTGACTTCTGACCTTTGACACACCACAGGCAAGCACTGATTTGAGCCAAGATGGCTGCTCCCTGGAACAGTGAGCCTCTGGCTACAACGAGGAAAGAGGCCCTCATATTTCGATTGCTTTGAGCTGTCTGCACCTCAGTAATGAACACACTGACCTTAGTGGTGTGACCCAATGTCAGGCCCTGGTCTGAAGTACTGTAGACTGATTATGCAGCCAAAATCATGAAGACATGCCTTGTTGAAGTTCAACCTAAGTGGAACTATATTTTAATCCATACCGTAATAAGGAGCATATCTGAGACAGTTCCTTAAATTTTGACATGTTTTCAAGGTATTTCAAGGTAAATTTCTACATATACAGATCAATGATTAATAAATTAAACAAGAGAAAACTCATCATGTGAGAGTTTAAATCTTTTGCAAATGTGGTTTTGTACATTCACCCTTTAATTTTACATCTCTCTGTCCGTGTCCAGGTGGACTATGAGGATGCTTGTGCGGCTCGTGTTGGGACTCTTCGTCCTCAAAGCGGTGGTGGCCAGCCCCAGATTTTCCCGACAAGTGGACTTGGACACATACGACAGTGCCAACTATGATGTGGATCTAGACAATTTAAATTTGGAGAACCAGGATATCTATGACTACGAAGATGGGCTGACAATTGATGATCCTCAGGTAAGAAACTGTATGGGTCAATCAGTACACCGGAGAAAATGTTTGGCCAAAACCGTCCAAATGGCCAGACCTTTAAATGCAACTGTCTGCAATTATTCTCTGGCATTAGGATGCAATACATTTATCTTAATTCTTCATCAGATCTGCAGTCAAAGTGATTCATAGTTTGTATTTGTACTTTGGGAGTTCAAGTAAATGAATTGTGTCATGGCATGTTGCTGTTTGTGCTTCTTACTAAAAAGCCAACAAACAAATTTACTTTTATCAGTTTAATGGTCTGTTTTTTCGCTGTACACTCCATTACGTATTGTTGAAGGACACTTAAAGCAATGTTCATGTCACCCATGTGAAGCTGAGTGATCACTGGAAAACAAAATGGAAACACACAATAAATGAGATCACATAACTATGATATACAACTCACGCAGGCTGTTACAGTTTTTAGACGTCCCACTTTTCTTCAGATTACACAAATCACAGCGGCGAAACATGGGGGAACTGGCTGGTTCTGAACCGAGGTCACCAGGTTCATGGAGCGGACAGACATCCTGCTGATACCAAGTGTGTCCATTTGGAAAATGGACGTACTGCTTTCCAGCTTTATGCACTATTGTGGCCAAAATATTTCACTTTTGTACCTTGGCCAGTCACCATTTAAGTTACATGGTCTAAAATCTCCACAGACTGAATCCTTCTGCATCTGGAGTAGTTTTTATGCATGGAATCAAACAATATTTATGCCCCAATGATGGACAGATTTTTTTTTTTTTTTTTTTTGGTTGCCTGCAAAAGTTGAGGAAGGAACAACTTTTAAAACTTTTTTCTTTTGTTGTGCAGAATTTGTAGCAGCACTATCTGCATGTGTCATTTTCTCACACTGAATGTAACAGATACTCTCTTTTTAAAGCTGGTATGGGATCTTTCTTTAAAAGTCTCACCTGTCGTTACTGTACTTGATACTATGTTAAACTATGTTTACCTGCTGTAAAGTCAGCCAAACTGAAGGACTGCTGTGCCTTCTGGGACTTGTGTCTTTTCTCATTCTGCTCAAATTCTGCTCAGTTTTTAGAAGATGTGTGGAGAACAGAGGCAGAAAGGGTTACAAACTGGTTGATGGATTCCAGAGGATGCTTTTAAATCAGCTCAAGTTGAGTTTGATGTGGCAAGCCTGCAGGGCACGCTGGAATGGCAAGCTTTAGCCAAATTTCATGTTTCCGTTTATACCTCTTTGTAACAAGGAAATTAAGCCAAGGCAATGTCAAGATGGCACGAGGCAAATCGTCCACATCGGATTTGCCTGTTGAAAATCCGATGTGGACGATTTGGATTTTCTGAGCCAACAATTTAAGTTAAACCTGATGTGGATTGCACTCACATCACTGCTGTTATCTAAGATCCAACAGTCCAATGCAGATTTAGCAGATCGGATAAAATATAGGAGAAGAAACAACTTAAAGTGGTGAATTATTTGGCCGTTGCAAAAAGGTACAACCACACCTTTGTGCCTAAATTCAAAATGATTGAGTTCTGGTGTGCAAAGCATTACAGCTGAGTGTTACACATGACAGTGCTCAGTGTGGGAAAGTTGTAATGTGTTGCAGGCAAATGGCTTTGATAATATCTCTCTGTTTAACAAGCCTGGATATGACACAGCACATTGCATAAGGTTTTGCGGGAGTCTGTGGGAGTAGCAAGAGGAGAAACAGAACAATTAGAGTTTGCAGAATCTCTCATCCCGAAAAAACACATAAGTTTTTATTTGCCCTATTGTGTGTTGAGGAATAACACATTGCAAGGATTTGACATATAGTTTTGTTAACAACACAGTTAAAGGTGAAAGAGCACATCCTCCAGACTGGTTATTTAATAAGAGTGAGGATTAAATGGATTTTATTCTCACACACATCAGATGTCAGGGGAGAAATGAGGCGATGATGAGCTCCATGCCACTGGAATGCTGACTCTTTACTTTCCACATCCATCTGTTGGTATTTCTTTTCTTTCTCCTCGGGGCTTGTCTCTTTTGAGAGGAGGCTCATCTTCGATGCTAAGCAAGCAAATCATCTTCAGTCTGCTGAATTCAAGTCTCTGCAAATGCTTTAATGAGCTGCTTTAGAATCATTTAGGCATCTCTCTTTAGTTTGACCAAGACATCAATCTGTCTCGAGTTCACAATCTTTACCAACAATTTTGTACATTTTACTTTAGTTGATAATTTGAATTTTTAACTTAATTTGTATGAGGAATGGACAAAATATAACTTATACCTGTACAATATATGTTGCAATCCAGCTGTTTATGCTGTGTCAAAGAATTTATCCCAGGTTTTAAACTGAAGGTGTTGTTGCTTCAGTTTTGTTAGCCACCTGTAGTAACAAATAATTATGTACCCTTACCCAGTAATTAGTATTCTAATCTTGTCTGTAGTATTAAACAATCTTCCTTAAAAAGACACAGAATTTTGTCCCTGCATTTGTCTTGCTGAGAGTTGGATGACAAAATTGATACCACTCTCGTGTCACTGCGTTAAATATGTTGCTACAGCCAGTTAGCTTAGCTTAGCATAAAACCTGGAAACGGGGGTAAACAATAGCCTGGCTTTGTCCAAAGATAACAGAACCACCTACCAGCACCACTAAAGCTCAGTGATTAACACGATTTATCAACAAAATGTGTAAAAACATCAAATTATTCCAGTGACTTCCTGGAGCCTTGCCTTTACTAAGCAACCAGACTGTGGGAAGTTACTGTAGCGGGCGATCATTTTTAACAGACACACATGACTGTCAATCTTATCATCTAACTATCCGCAAGACAGCAAATAAGCGTATTTCTAAAAATGCTGAACTATTCCTTTAAGCCGCACAGTGCAGACATTCTCTTGGCATTCGCTCTGGGCTGGAAAGGCTCATAAATGTGGCTCAAAATTTGCCACATGGCATTTCACTGGACTCAAGCCTTTATAACTGTTAACTGTCCTGGTGCTACTCATTTGATAGCAAATCATTTTGTCATTTGGTTTGTTGGAACGGATGCAGCTGGTGAACCAGTGTGGGATTGTTTTGAAAAGAAATTATTTGAACTTTGATTTGATTTGATTTTGATTTTGTTGCTAAAACTTCACTTACCTTACCTCACTTAGCTGAATGCATCTACTGATCGATGTACTATATACTACAGCAGCAACATCACATTTGGCGCCGACTTGATGTTCACATTCAACGTCTCTCCCTGTGCATTCTATATTCCCATGCTGTTTCCAGAGCTTTTTTTTTCAGTATTTTTGGTTGCCTGCCTTTCGCCTCTTCTTTCCCCTCGGGTGTATGTGTTTGCTTTGGGGAAAGGGGGAAATGAAGGGGAGAGCTGCAGCAAGCTAACTCTGTGCAAGACTTTTCAATGGCCTACCTTGTTGTATCCCAAACTGTGTCTCTGCCAAGCTTTTAAAAGTGTCTTTCGGTGCTGGACATCTCTTCATTGCTGCATTTAATGTCTTTGCATGACCTTTAGTCAATTATATGTCTTGTAACCTATCACTTAAAGGCTGTCCTTAGTTTGACTTGCATGATTGTGCTGATTTACATTCATTTTTTTATACCTCTTGGCTTACTGACATCTGATTACTGTGGTTGAAAGTAGCTGAAAGGCTAAAATATGCAGCTACCATGTGAGTCTTGGTTCCACAAGGACCATTCCCTGTTTGGTGGGTTGAGTCAGCCTTGTTAGGCGTGAGAGAGTGTCAGGTATTACCTGTGGCAGTGTGTGGGGGTTCATTGCCCTCGTCTGGAGAATGATAGAACTGCAGGTTTGAGCAAATACCAAAACATCAAAGAGCAATGGGAATGACTGTAAATACAATTATAGTACCAGATGGATATACCTGAAGCTTTTAATGAAGGAACCAAAAAGCACTGTAATTCATAAACTTTGGTTTGTTTGGCAGAGTTGTCCTTTAATTTATCTCCCAACATTAAATATAAATGTTGGCCTACTTGATAAACAAAGGTTCAAAACCTTTGTTTATAAAGTAATTTGATATTCTGAAATGAGGTAGAAGAGACATTAACATGGTTGTGCATTTTAGTCTTTGGACTAACCCTCTGCAGTTTGTCTGCTTCTTAAGTTTATCAAAGGGCACCCAAAGCTGTCTACAACCAAGCTGAACATTTAGCACAACACCCAATGTGTTGAAATAAATATGTAAAATATATAATACTTCTTCAAATAGTGATATGAAAACTTTTCAGTGAAGACTACAGAATTAAATGTCATCTTTTACTTCACTCACAAAAAAAATGATATGTAAGCGTCCTCCATTACTAATCAGTTCATAACCAAGGAGATGTGAACAAATTCCTAACTTATAGTTATTTTCCTACAATATCTGCCTGTTCTATTGTATCTGTTGTTATGGAAAACACATTTCATATAAAGATATACATTCAGAAAGTGTTGATGTTTCTACTACAAAAATGTCCTCTATGGCCTTTCATAGAGGTTGCATGTGAGTGATCATTGCAGTCCCAACTCTGGATACTTAAATCAGGAAACTTTACTGCCATCTAGCGGCAGAGACACTGATGCTGATCTTCTGATGGTTTTTGTTTTCGTCCTTGAGCCATTGATATTGTGTCACCTGATATTATAGTGTCTCAGTCCTGGAAACCTCTCCTCTTGTTTGATTTATTTTTTTTGCCTTTTGACTATTTTGAATGTAAGATAGCAGAGAGAGAGAGAGAGAGAGGATCCTGGGAAGAGGTCCCAGAGCAAATCTGACACCAGACATCCACTAGTTGTAACTAACACCTTGCTGTGAATGGAAATTAATGAAAGGGGGGAAATATCTGTGATCAATGCAAAACCTTTTGCTTGTCTCGCATCCAGCTGGCAAATCTTTATGGCATGAAATACACAGTAACAATGCCAAATTCATACACATCATACTGATCAGAGGTCACAGATTATTTTCTCTTACTTACATCACTGAATGGGCAAAATCATTACTTTTGCTAAAAGACACTGGTGCTGGTGTAGTATGAATAGGACAGTGTTTTCCATGTTGTCAATAATGTCCAGCCACAGTGAATGTAATGCAAGTCAAGCCATCACAGTGATCACTGACACCTCACCTTCCACTTCAGTGGGGTTAAACACATGAAATTTGCTCTTCCTCTTTCAACTGTAGCGTTCTACTGGAGTTGGTTTTCAGAAATGGCTGAGATGTAAAACATATTTAAAATTTGAATGTCCTTCAACATTTTTATTGAACTGTACCGGCACTATTGAAAAAATAGTTGGTAATACAGCTTGACAAATTTTAAGATAAACAATTTAAACTTTTAGCTTTTATATTCCCATCATTCAAATGCATTACATGCTTTGACTGTTGACATATTGCATATATAAATACTAATTTCATCCTAAAAAATGCTTTCCTTCCAGAACTATTTGGTGCTGAACATACTGACACTTCATTGAGTTGTCAAACATCTTGCATGTTGCCCTCCATGATTCAGTATACACTTATTCTACTGTATTTCTGTCATATCATCTGCTGCTTCATTTGTTAAAATGGCACCATTGATTTTACCAAATACTGAAATGTGTAGGTGTATTTTCCTTTTATGTAATAATATCAGAATAAGGTTGCTTACTTGTTGATAATTGACATGATTTTGTCAACTTCCGAGTTTTATTTTAGACAAGGAAACACATCAGACTAAATGTTACTTTTCTTATGCTCGATCTCAAGTCAGATTATCATACATTTTTGACTCACTGCCACTGTCTTTCCCTCAGATAGAGATTGGAACACTGGCCCCACCCGACTATAACTATCCTGTGCCCGAGGCCTCATTGGAAGAACAAGAACAAGAAGAGGAAGAGGAGGAAGAGATGCCCCTAAAACCCCAGTTCATCCCTCAGGGTTCAGGAGGATCTGGGGTTCTCATGGGTCCAAACACACAAAAAGGTCTGAAAAAGCACACACCTTTAGGTCTGCACACCCATAAACAAAGAGTCACTTGATATCCGAAGAGTGTTGCTCTTCCTTGGGCCTATGCAGTAAAAGCAGTATCACCTAATGTCAAACCCAAAACAAACGAATACTAATCTATTCTCTAAAATCATCATCTGCATCTTCAACAATCATCTTTTCCATGTGCATGTGTTCCATTTAACTAGCTGTTAATGGTTAAATGTGTCATTTTCAATCACTGTGTCCATTTGTCACCAACTACACAACCTAATCATCATTGTGAGCTCCAAACCTGATTGATCCCTTTCATTTTCATCTGTCTGTTTATTAATACCTAATCTTGTCTCTAACAAGAGGTGGAGCTGCGTCTGACGCCCATTGACATCCTTCATGTCTCCGGGGATTTTGGGGGCTCCATAGGGTCTGGAGCCTCAGGAGCTTCTGGGGTTTCTGGGTCTGGAGGCTCAGGAGATATACCGGTCTCTGGTGGCTCCGGGGGTTCTGATGACATTATATTGATCTCTGGAGTCTCTGAGGAGCTCATTAGCTCTGGGGGATCTGGGGAATTCTTGGAATCTGGGGATATCTTGATATCTGGGCATCACTCAGGATCTGAGGGTCTCTCAGGATCTGGGATTCTCTCAGGATCCGGGGATGAAATGGGATCTGCAATTTCTGGAGCATCCGGAGACAGTGGCTCTGGAGAGGTTTTCATTGAATTCCCCTTGGGTTCTGGAGGGTCTGGGGACCAGCCTGATTCTGGGTTCTCCGGAGAGACCTTGATCTCAGGGGCCTCTGGAATCTCTGGGGTTTCTGGGGACTCTGATGAGTCTGGGCACTCAGGGATAACATTTATATCTGGAGGTTAGTACTTTTAAAGAGCAGAACACTGTTAGTAAGGCTTGTGGCAACTCTATTTCTTGACCTGTGTAGCAATAACCTGTCTTACTCTATGTTACTCTTATTTATGTTGATTTAAATTCCATTTAACTGTGTTAAATGTTGATTTCTGCTTGTAGTCTTACTTATTTGTTATACTGTGCGCCATCGTATTTGTGTTACTCATAATCATGCTTTTCCTAACCTTCTGTGTCATCTGAAATGTGAGTGTGATTGATTGATTAATGGGTTGATTGATTGTCCGTCTCACCCCTCAACCTCCTAATCTCATGTCTCCTAACCCCAAACCTTGGCTCTAACAAGAGGAGGAGCTGCCCCTCATTCCCGAGACTATCCCCAGTGAGGCATCAGGTGATTCTGGGGAGATCTCAGGAGCTTCAGGAACCTCAGGGGCCTCTGGGGAGCCTGAAGTCTCTGGGGAGCCTTTAGTCTCTGGGGAACCTGAAATCTCTGGGACTTCAGGTGTCTCTGGCTCTGCAGACACAGAGGTACCTGAGGTAACTCTGGTCCCTGACACTGATAAAGGTCAGTATCTAACTTGACTTATGTGAGATAAAGGTAAACTTAAATCCACATCTCACACACCAGAAGGTCTCCCAGAAAGTGAATACTTTGAACAAGGTGCCAATGCTGGGCCAGGGAGCCAATTAATCTTTCTATGAACTGGCCCTTGTTTGTCAGTTTTGTCCACTTCCTCCTGTGAATCAGCTTCAGCAACTTTGGTTTTCTCTTCCCCGACTTCAATATCACTGCTTGGAGTCCAGCCGCTTTAAAGGCACCCTGTGGAGTTTTTAACCACTAACGGTGCTATGAAGCATTGTTTTTAATGAATTAGTTTTTATATATGGTGATGGTAAAGTACAAAGGAGTGCAGCAGTGCATCTGGAAACACAGTGACAAAGAAGACCACTGATGCATTAAATCAATTTCTTTGTATCATTATATCAAAATCCAGTATTTTTTTCTTCCGGTAAAACAAAATGTAACTCATCTTTGCATAAGCTTGAACCAACCAATTTCTACAGTACCAATAATATCATGAAGTGTCGATAAAGTAATCGCTAACTGCTGCCGTAGCTGCTGTTAGTGTGCAACAGAACCAGGATCAGCAGCCTCCCAATGAACACTGCCAAATCTGGACCAAGGGGATGCCAGGAACCACCTCAGGACTACTGTATTACCTGTCATCAAACTGGCCTACATCATTCTCAGAAGCTGTATTCAGTACTGGGTTCAGCATGCTGTTCACTGGGAGCTCAGTCCAGCAGAGTAGGACCCAACAGGACTGCTGTAGTTTCATTGTGGAGGGTGCTTAACGCACATTCAGTGCTATTGTACAACTGTAAACACCATTCAATGTATTAAAAAAAAAAACCTTGTATGTTCCCAATGGACCACCGTTATATAAGAGACATCTGTAAAACAAGACAGGGACACCATTTTGTAAAACTTTCCTGGAGCCAAGAAAACGATAACGTCATCCCAGTGTAACGTCTACGGGCCAAGTGGGAAAACTAATGCTCATGCACTGTGGAAGCAACTGTGGAGGCCAGGACAGCTTCCAAGATAGTGGAAGGGTGTTTGATTTGAAATACTCAGCCTTCAAATGTTTAATAAGAAAGAAAAATTAATGAATCATGTCAGTTAAACCTGAGGATACATAATGTGTTTTGGTGAGAAACACTGATGTAAATGTTAACAACAAACTCTACAGGGCACCTTTAAAGTGATTGGATTGGTGCAGATTTTGCTGTTCAATATTTTTTTGGAGGAAATGGAAATGCTTAGAACACTGTGAGATTTACTGTGGGAACTGGCTCCAGCATTGGAAAAGGGATAGTAGTACTTGAACAGTGAATTGGGTTATTCCTTGAAAGAATAATTTATCATATAAATGGGTACTCCCATGTGTTTATCTAGCCTATTAGCCGACCATGGAGGCAACTGAAACTCTGAACTGGCTTCCCTAAAAAGTGTTTTTTGTTCTTTGCTAACAAGCATATTGTTTGTAACGCTTCAGCAGATCATATTCATGTTATTAACACATTAAAGCCATTTTCATTTAACTTCTATCCATCAGTTAAATGTCCTAAACACTTGTTGTTAACACTGCTAATATACTGTATGTGACTTATCACTGCGGCAAACAGTGGGCTACTGACTGCCAGACCTGTTCCATGTCCATGTCCATGTCCACGCTGATCTAACCTGTTTCTTTAACACCTAATCTTGTCTCTAACAAGAGGAGGGGCTGCTTCCGACTACACCAAAAACCCCTCAGGAGGGTGCTGGCAGTGTAGAAGGGTCAGGGAGCTCTGGATTGCCAGAGCCTGATGAACCTGATGAGCCTGATGAGCCTGATGAGCCTGAGATTGACAGGGAAGGTCAGTACTGAAGAACAGGGGCATTGAATTCCAAGAACCATGGTAAAAACCTCAGTTATTTTTGGAATTTGAGATACCCCAAATCCTGATTTGATTGGATTTGCCCTGGATTAGGACCATTCTGATCCCATTCACCACCAAGTGTCCTCTGCAATACGTTCTACCTCTTACTATTTCCTATTATATTCCCTCCCTCTCCTCGTCTCCTCCTTCTTTCCCATGTGCTCCAGGTATGCCCACTTGCTTGCTGTGCACGTGCCTTGGTGGTTCGGTCTACTGTGATGACTTGAAGCTGGATAGTGTACCACCTCTTCCCAAAGACACCACTCACTTCTATGCACGCTACAACAGGATCACCAAGATCAACAAGTCCGACTTCGCCTTCATGAGTATGTTTCCTGTTTGAATATTAGGACAGGGAACCAGTGGCAGACACTTAATCACTGTGGTCATTGATATCAGCACTTCAGGTTGTGTTTTTTTCACCTCCTTCCAGACAAGCTGAAGAGGATCGACTTAACCGCCAATGCGATAACGTCCATTGATGACAAAGCATTTATGGGTCTTCCTGAGCTGGAGGAGCTGGTGATTCGAGAAAATCATATCTCACAGCTGCCTGCCCTCCCAGAGACCATGACCTTGATCGATGCCAGCCACAACAACATTGGCTCCAAGGGCATTCACAACGAGGCGTTCAAGGTATGTTTCATACTTACAGCTACAAACTTGAGGATATATCAGTCGATATTAGCTTGTTACAGATATATCATAATGTGCTGTTTGTTCACTGTGTACCAGCTGTATATGACTGAAATGACAATAAGGAACAGTACCTGGATCATCTTTAGAAATCCAGTATCGGTCAGGTTCCCTCACAGACACTATAGTACTGCATTAATACTTTTAATACTGGATTACACACTTCTGTTTTACCTTTACATTACTTCAAAGTACCTGTGATATTCATACTCTGTCTGTGACAAAATTGCTGCCTTCAGATGTGTTGGGAAGTCCTTAGAACGTTTCTGTCACAATAGTGACATCTAAAGGCCTGAGCCAATAATGATTTGTATCTTTCCTCATTGTATTTCAGGATATGACTAGCCTGCTGTACCTGTACCTAACAGACAACCACATTGATTACATCCCTGTGCCTCTACCAGACAGCCTGCGATCTCTACACCTACAGGTACATCTGCTCGGGCCTTGTGAACATTGAAAGTGAAATGTTAAAGCATAATGAAACTTTTTTGTATTCCTCGGGTTGATCTCTTTAACTAAAAAGGGAATCTGGAATAATAAATGATTCCAGTTTCACCCACACAGGTGTTTTTTTTTTTTTTTTTTTATCTTATTTGGTCTGATAAGATCTCTCTGCTCATGTTGAAGTGGGTGGAGCTTTGCTGAAATTACATGATGCTACAGAAAAGTGTAACTTCTCCCACCCAAACAGGTGCAACAAAATCAATAGGAGGGTCAGGGAGATGTCAAACAAGCACACACAGCCTCCCACTGTCCTGAGGCTAGTTCGGCAAAGTAATTGAAAACACCTGTGTGTTTGAATTTAGATTTGACGCTCTATTCTACTCCATCATGATTAAAATTTGCCATTATGATAATTAGTTTAATCAAAGCAGGTCTAATATGCATAAAGGAGATGTCTCATATATCCTCCTCTCTCTTCGGTTGCAGCGTAACAATGTTCAAATGATGCACGAGGACACGTTCTGCAACCTGAAAGATTTCAACTACATCAGGAATGCACTGGAGGACATCCGTCTGGACGGCAACCCCATCAACCTCAGCAGGACCCCGCAGGCTTACATCTGCCTGCCCCGTATACCCATCGGGGATCTCGTTTAACCACACAGACACATACCTTACACTCTTGCACACTGACTCCCACAAATACAACCACATGCACACATCTTTGTACATAATGACACACACAACCACACACGCAGACATGCATACCATTTATCACCTCCTCAAACGATCAGTCAATTTCAATAATGTATTTCAAAACTGTTATAAATGCTGCTGATGTATACTACAGATCAGTAAAACTCTGTGTGGAAATTTATGCTTCATAAACATCCACAAACACATAAATTATGAGTCAGATTCTAGTGATCAAGCACATATACACTGCTCTCCTGCAGCTTCTTCCTGATATATATGCCAGGTGTAACACAACAACTCAATATACACACTGAAACTGTAACTCTCTCATCCCCCCACCCAGCGAAATGCATGTATACACACATACAAATACACACACACATTCACACAAGAACTTTATCAAGAGCCAAACTGTTCCGCAACTTGATTAAGATTTTAAAAAAATAGGTGACATTCGGAGAAATCAGTTTATTAAAACCCTCAAATGGCATGTATGTTTCTGTTCAGTGTCTGTTCACGACTGGCAAGAAAAACAACCAGTAATATTGTTTAAATATGTTTGTTTTGTAAAAAATAAAAATAATATTATATTAATGACGAATCTAACACTTTTGGAAATGTATACTAGCATAAACTTATTGAAGCTGGAGCTTAATGAAAGGTAAATTGAGTATCTAATGCAATAAAAGACGCATTTAAACACAATCATTTGTTGTAAAGTCTGTACTGTAATATAAAAATATATATTCTGAAAAAAAAAGAAGATTTTTTACATGAACTGCAATATTTGGTATATTACATTTCAAAAAGTGATGTTTTAACCGTGCACAATAGCTTATAACAAAGACTCTAATGTCTAGAGTCGATCAAATAAAGACTATTGTTTGATTTGGGAGGGGGGTTGTTGATTTTGATTGTGGATGGGGTTAAGAATAATGCTAATAGCTTGCTATTGTGTGCTCTGTATGGAATAACCACAAGTGAATAAAGTTGTTTTGAAGACCTCTCCGAACTAGGAGTGGCTCAACGTTTTTATTGATAACTTATAAGGCATTTTGAATAATGTACAGATGCCACTAAATGTAATAAATAATCTAAACGAAATGTGTCGTCAGGGAAGGTTTTGGTAGAAAAATCCCATGAATCAAAAAGTTTCAAGAAGTTTTTCAAACAAGACAAGGAACCGCTCTTTCCTGTCCATCGCGTCTGAGTCTTTCACCTTGCCACTGTCCTCTGTGACCTCCTCAGTTCTGTCTTTCATTGCAGAAAGTCTCTCCAGCCTGGCTTTCTCTCGCTCCAGAGCCAGACGCTCCCTGCACACAGCATCTCTGTCCTTTTCCACCATCGCCCTCTCCCTCTCCATCACTGCCTTTTCTCTGTCTATTGTTGCCCTCTCCCTCTCCAGCGATGCTCGGTCTCGATCCAGAGCGGCAATCTCCCTATCCAGAACCGCTCTCTCCCTCTGTAGTACCAGTAGCTCTCTTTCCATTACCTGTTTCTCTCTTTCCATCACTTTTCTGTCGCTATCCACTGTGTTCCTTTCGCGCTCCACCTCTTGCATGATGCAGTCTAATTCCTGGCTTCCCTCCTGCACCACCTCCTCCACACCATCCTCAGCTCCGTTTAGGGAAACTTCGATCTCTGGCTCGCCTGCTAAAGAAGTTGTACTGGAGTTAATCACAGTGGATACCTTGTGTTTCTTGGGTTTGGAGTTGGGTAAGAAATCGCCATTGTCTTTGTCATTCGGGAAGATCTTAAGGATGGGGGTGTTTCCTTCCAGCCGACCCTCCGTGGCGTTGTCCATCAGGCTGAAATAAGGCCACATTTCAGGGACCACTTTCGCCCCATCTGGTGGGTTCTTTAGCTCCTGAGGAAGCACACAGAAGCAGCCGTGAATCAAAGGAAATCTGTCAAAATTCTTGATAAAGCTTGGCAAAATTCAAAAGAAAAACTGCACCTTGTATCTCTTCTTCATGTTTTCCCATTTTTTGGATGCTTGACTGTGGGTCATCTTGTGATGCAAGCCCATGTGTCTCAGGATGGCTCTATAAAAAACAATAATCTTAATAGCACACCAAAACACTACAGCCAAAACAGTGATTTGTCAATAAAGTCAAACATGTATTTTTTTAAGTGAATATACCAAAAAGCTTTTCAATGTGATTATAATAACAAGCATTTTGAATGTATGTCAACTTGTGCTTTGGGAACTTTGTGAAGGGCTATTTTCACTATTTTCCGGTATTTAAGTATAAATAATTGTCAGTTGCAGCCTTGAAAAACATCAAAATTCACTATCTGAGGCTCACATTTGTCAGGTAAACAGACATTTGTTTTCAAATGAAACCAAAAATTGCCACTGGGGTAAACCTCATCTTTGCAGAGGGAGAGAGTACACACGATCAAGAAGTTGTTCATCAGTATAAACAACTAAAAAATTCAACACTGGAACATGTTGAGCTCAAAATTAAAAGATTAAAGAGGTGTAAGAGAGAAAAACAAATGCCATAACGTAGAACTTCTTAAGCAAAAACAAAACTAAATGGACAATATCCCTTTATGGTACTTCCTATTCGTGCATCTACACACTGTACAACACCTCTCACACACAGTAACATCTCTCCATGCTTTAACTTGCAGACATACCTCCATGCCCACATGGAAGTATTTCTCCTTCCAGAGAAGAGGTTACTATTTGAAACCCTCAGCTTCACAAATTCTTCAATTTCTTTTGAATTCACTAGGAGAGAGACAGAGAAAATAGATAAAAACAGGCATTTAATACTGTTTGTTATGCTGTGTTCACTATTTTAGATAGATAGATAGATAGATAGATAGATAGATGACTTTATTAATCCCCGAAGGGAAATGAGGTCGTCATAGCAGTCCGGTATATTTGAACACAATAAAAATACAATAGAATAAAAAACTGAGGTAGAAAAAAAATGAAAAAAAAAAACACAGAATGGGACAAGGACACTTAAAAACACAAGATAAATAGGTAGGTAAGGTGCAGTGGCAAGATGATGGTAATAGTACTGATGACATGATGGTAATGTTATTGTTAATAACAGTATATAATAATAATAACAATTAATAATAATATGTTTTTATTAAAAATGTGTAGATAATACTTGGTATTTGTTGAGAAATTAACACCATCTTATCCTGCAATGAGCTTTTAGATGTACAACAGGTGTCAGGTCACAGCCCCTCTGTGAGCATATTAACTTAGTTTGTTGCCTCGTGGTTCCTTAATTGCTCATTTACACAAATATTAGCCAACACAACAACTATAACTGATATAACCGGTGGAGACCGGCTGAATGACGTGCCGTGAGTTAACTACAGTCACTGTTCATAGCTGAACGACAGCGTGCTTATGGGGTACTTTCACCGTGGAGCCCACTTGCTAGGCGCCCTAGCAAGCCTACCCACTCAACTGTATTTGCGTTAGCTAGCTTCCTGTTGCCTATACTTACTTTTATATGTGTACTCCAAAGGGCTCAATTTGTCGTAAGTGGTGGTGGTGTAATCGTGATCTTGAAATTCCATTTTTTAATATATATATTGTCCGTTTTTTTCTTTCACCCTTTTGATCAAGTCGTTTCACTTTTTACTAACTAGTGCCCTTCGCAGGAAAAGAGTCGCTTCCTTCCTCTTTCCAAGGACCCTATCCCTTAACTTCTACTTCTTCTTCTCTTGTTTAAAAGTGCCAGCTTCTTCTTCTTCTTCTTCTTCTCGCCCTTTTGAATGACCGCCACATGCTGAAAGTGGAGGCGTTAACGGCAGAGTCAGCTCACTGTCGCCACCGAGCGTTGTGGAGGTTTAGCGCACTACAAAAAGACTTGCAGGGAAATTCCACCTCAGATTCATAAGATATTGTGATCAGACTCTGTTTTAATATAAATTTTGTAATTATTTTTGATTAGTTTTTATTTAATCTGTTTATTTACTAATTGATTTGTGTGCATACAAGGTCATTTATTACATTACCTATATAATATTCCAGGATTGTTGGCACTTTTGTAAACCTCTATACAGTTTACAATAACACTTATAAGTTTATACACCGACCACCTTCATTGTGTACTCTCGCACAATCCAATGTGACGTTTCTAATATTATGGCCCTTTTATGTATGTCAGTAAATTAGAACCACCTTTCTTAATCCAGATTGGTTAAGAAACATGATTTGTTTATTAATTGTATATTTCCTTGCATTTCTATTATAGCATACTAGTGCTGGGGTATTTGCTACAGGCCAAGGTTTTATATGGATGCCTCTCTCTCTCTCTCTCTCTCTCTCTCTTGTTTTTGGAATGTGTGTTGGTTAATAAAGGAAATAATCCAAATTTCTAGTTAATTATGGGTCCTGGATGTTGGAGATTTCACATACATCTAATATCTGTAGGCTGATCACTGCTGTCTTCTTTATATTACACCACTTTAACACCAGTTTCTAGAGAGACACTTCAGGGCCAGCCTCTTGACAAGATAGCATGTAAGGGTGTGGCTAACCTTTATATTTAAAGTGGAATAAAGAAAACGAAAGTACTTCTCGCTACAGAATGGCGTCTGCCTCTAGTAAGTACTATTCCTTTAATTAATGTATTAGTGTTTATCTACAGCATTAATTGTCTTTTAATCGCAGTGGGGGTTTTGCCCTCATATAACGAGCTCTATGTGGCAACTGTATGTCTGTATATGTATTTATTTATGAGACATTTAGAGTTATGGATCTTGATATCAAACCAGTAAGATTGCTGCCATATTATGGGAGAATGTTTTGTGAAGTGAGGCAGATCTGAACTCTTAGGTGCACAGATTTATCGTGTATTAAGTGTTAGTCATCGTTTATGCAGAAATGAAAGACTAAAGTTTCACTTTCGTTTTTCGTGAAGCTCCACAGGGTCTACATGCAACCATAACCCAAACATGTAGAGTACAACTCAGGCTTTATTTTAAACCCTCATTTACAAAGCGTTAATTGAAGGTATGCTCATTATCAAAGTTGTATTATCAGATATTTTCCAACGTTTACATCATGGCCATACACCATACCATACTTGCAATAATCCAGCAGGGGGCAGCAGATAAACATATTCAGTTATTTGTTATTGTACCAAAATGTACCAGAAAGAATATCATTACAGTGATCTTTGATTGTTTGTTTACTAGTTCTCACTGAACAAATATCACTGCAGAGAATATAATTCAAATGTTTGTTTATTTTAACTATTTGTCTCTAACAAATGCCCAGTTGTACATGGCCAAAATTATGTAGACACATTTGAACATTTCAAGAATGCTCCCTTTTTAAAAACTTCTTTTTTATTAAGTTTGTAAAGAGGTCAACCTTTCAAGAAAATGTTGGCCTAAAACGTTATACTACAGCATACCGTGTTTTTTGGATTGGGCACATGGGCATAATATATGTGCGTTTTGTTCTCCTGTGTCCATACGTGACTGTTGAAGATCCAAAAACATGAGCATAAGCATGCATCTATAACCACCTTCACTGTTCAGGGAAAGCTTTCCACAAGATTTCAGATCCTGGCTGCGGGGCTTTGCAGGAGCATTGTTGAGGTCAGTCACTGATGCTGGCTCTCATTTGGTGGACAAGGCTCCAAGTTCCTTCAAAGCACACTAATCACATTGCTTTCCCTACAGGGGCAATGTCTAACGTTGGAAGTGCACTGTTGTCTAAAATAAATTGTATGTTGTAGCATTAACAGTTCTCGTAAATAGAGCTACAAAACAATGAAAAACATCCCAATACCAAAATTTGGAACAAGTATCTGGCCTTATACTTTTGGCCATATAGTGAATATTCAGATTTTAAGCATGAATATATTCGATGGCAGTATTCTCCTCCATTTCAGGATGATCAATCATCATCACTGGGAAATTTTAAATAAGTGTTCACCAAATATATTTGATATGCATTTTAATTTTCTCTTGTTTTATGCCTTTTTTTTCCAGAGTCTGATGAGGAAACCGCTTCTGACAGTGATTCTGCTGACCTGTCGGACAGTGATGGAAATTCAGATGTAGATAGTAATGATCAGGTTAGTTTCCAGACAGAAAATGTTTTTACACATTTTCAAATGCTAATGAGAGTTGTATTTGTTTTTCATCTGATACAGAGCATAACTATATTTACCTCTCCAGTGATTAATAAACAATCTTCTATATTTTCATTTTAAGCCTTCTGAGAGAGAGCCCTGCAAGTTTTACAACAATGGTCGCTGTCGGGATGGTAACAAGTGCTCTTACTGGCACGTCTGCAAGTATGCACTGAACGGAAACTGTCGCTACGGATCCAGCTGTAAGCTGAACCACCCGAGAGATACAAGCAACGAGGCTCCAGCCCGATCAACCTCTAGAGATGACGAAGAGGAACAGAGACAAGGTTCAATGGATAGTTTTCTTTAATTAATCTTAATTTTAAAAAAATGTTATACTTGAAACTCCTTAACTTATCATACTCAATGTACTTAATAATATAAACATTATATGTTATTTGCCTAAGACTTACCTATGAAACAAAATAACTATAATGTTATATTCTGTGTGTGTTGTGTACGTAACACATCATACATTGTGACCTCAGTGAACAAGTTTCAGTGAATATGTCAGGAAGTCACTATGAATTGAAACATTAGCATTTGTGTTTCTGCAAACCTGATGATTCTAAGTCAAATATTTACTCTACTTTTTGCTCTATTTTGTTCCACCAACTGCTAAGAAAATATCTGGCTCTGTAGCTGCTAAATGTTCCAGTATTTTCACAACTTTGGTATTTAGCACATATAGCATACAGTCAGTTTATCAGAGCTTATACAGAGTTGAGGGCCGAGAGAGCCGAGTTTGTAGGCTAGAAAACCAAAACTATGAGTGATAATCGGGTGATAATTCTCTGCAGGTTTGTCAGTATAGCTGTCACCATTCACAGTAAACGTTTTGATCTATTATTGATATTAAAAAATATTGATTAGTGCAGCTTTGATTCTCCTTAAAAATAAAATAATATGTAATAATCGTTGTTGGTGCTCTGCAGTGCCTAAGCTTGCTCAATATAAATTTTAAACTCAATATTTTGTCTTTTTTAACCAGACCTAAAGCTTACAGATGGCCGATTCTACCAGTGGCAGCTGAATGATGGAAATGGCTGGATGGATATTAATAACGATCATGTTATCGAGGCACAGTACTCACTGCCGCACACCAAAAGCATTAAAATCTACAACACACCATACGGGTAAGAGCTAAAAACACACAGTGCTTTAAGCTTTAAACGGACAGAAACTGGTTGATGATTCATCTCTTGTTCTGTCTCTGTCTTTAGGGCAGTGAGTATAGATTTCAACAAGATGAGAGTGTATGGAAAGAGTCTGAGAGTGAGACGTTTGGACGATGGAAACACTGAGTGGATCTGGTACTGCACCTTGCGTCGTAAGTGGAACAAGTATGGGGACAAGGTATTGTTTTTTTCTGTGCAAAATTCTCATGTTAAAGTGGCATAATCAGATATTTTAATACGTTTGGACAATTTGTTAAATTAACATTGTGATTTTTTGGGGGGCAGGATTCAAAGGGTAACCCCAGTCCTGTGAAAAGCGCCGACATCGAGAGGAAGTTTCAGAGTAACCCAACGAGTTCTTTTACTTTCAACGTCGGTGCTGAGACCTTAGAGATTAGATTCAGAGGTGAAGTATACTCACAAAACCTTCGCAGAAAAGTCATGCTAAATTCGATTTGTGGAACATTTTTAGCTTCTTTTCCGATACAAGCTGAAAATTTTATTTGTGTTGTTTGTCAGAAATGCGACAGGTGGGAAAAAACAGGAAGAGGAAAGTTACTCGTCGACCACTTTACCGGCAACAGCAAGCATCAGCACAGTGAGTTTGGATTTTGTTCTTCAGGCATACTCAAGTAAATTTCAGTCCAGTCGATAACAACTATATTTATATAATATAACCATATTTTATATAATATTTTCATATTCATTTGAATGATTACTTCACTAGAAACAGCTACCCCTGCTCTGTTTAAAGGCAACCAGCACTAAAGGCCACAACATGTAATATCACATTTGTTCAATCAGTACAAAAAAGTCCCTTTCCAGTAAGCTAACTGGCTCTAGCTACATATTTAGCATACAGACACGACAAGTGGTACCGGTGTTCACAACTAACTCTTGGCAAGAAATAAATGTTGGGACAGAATCCTGAATTTGATGTTGTTGGTGCCGTTACAGAGTTTCTCAAGTAGCTGCAGCTATCCAGAACGTTTCTCTGGGCTCCAAACCACAGTGGCAGTTTGAGGGAGACAGCGGGGGATGGCACACATTCAAAAACAGGGTAAGTTATCTGCAGAGACATTATTATTTATCTTTAAATATCAGTGCTAAGATAGACGATTTGAATGACCCTCATTTTTGCAGAGTGGCACTCGAACTGACTGCTCGGTAACCAGTGAAGATATTGAGAAGACATACCAACAAAACCCCAGCGGCAGCATGACCTTTAAGGTGAATCGACATGCTTACAAGCTGGACTTTGGAGGTAAAGTTATGTTTTAAATGCTGTGATAATAATTTCATGAAGATTTTACTGGAAATAACTAATTTTCGAGTTTACTTTGTTGTGTATATAAACAGTTGCAGATTCCCAGACGCATTTCTTTTTATTTTTAGAAACTTCATGTTGAATTTAATGCTAGCCTGTAGATAGAAGCTGTGTATCAATTCAGAACTTCCATCAGTACACTTCTAAGTAGTAGACTGTGTAAACTATGTACTTCCTGGCCGACTGTGCAAATTTCTGAACTGCATCTGTGTGGAGCATTGGCAGCAACATTTCATTGCCAAAATATAAATGCAAAACATATGTACAACTTACATCACCACCATACAGCACCATCCATGTAATCACAGTATACTGCACTTTGCCATAACTGACAGTGTGAGTGCACTTATGTACTCAGAATAGCAAGTGTAGATATGGAAGTATTATTATATTGAGACAAAGCAACAGTTCACGCAGTTGTTTTTGCAGGTTAAGCTGACCTACTGTTACTACAAGATGATTTAGGTTACACCAGAGCTTGATTGAATAGTTTGAAAAACAAAATTTTGATTAGAAAATAATATCACTCTCATGTTTGTCAGGTATATATATGTAGCTTTATATGGTTAGCTTAGCTATGCATAAAGACTGGGCACAGCTTGCTTGGTTAAAGTGTTGCAAAGAACATACAGCTCACAAGTCATGAAGAATCTCAATTGTAACTTAGTAGCCCTGAAACACGACATAGCACATTTATTTATTTATTCACTTGTTTCTCCTTTTTTTCCTACAGCGATGACTCAAACCAACCAAAAAACCAATCGTTTACGCAAGATCAGACGTGTGCTGGTTTGAGCATGAAATGGAATTTTGGAGACCTCAAGACAGAAGTCTGCAAACAACTGTGCAATACCATACTTTATACAATCAGTTTTGATTTATTTTGGGTGTTTGGGCTCTACATTGGACTTTTTTTAAATGAAATTGTGTTTACATTAGAAATGAATCCAGGATAAGATTAAATTAAACTGAAAACTGGAGTGATTTTTTTAAAATAGGAGATGGTGTCAAAAAAACCTAAATGGTGCCGGATGAACTTGCATTTATGCATTTGTGCTGTACCAAAACTGCCTTTTACAAAACTATTGTTTGACTTTCTGCACACTGCCGTACCAGAGGGTATGCACTTATGCTTTAAATTAGAATTGACTAGTTTAAAGCAATTTAATGCCAATTTAAGCCATTTCTAAACAGCAATATACTGCATATACACATTACCTTTGAGGTGTTTTACATGACTCCGTCAAGTATGAGTTACACGGTTACATTATGCAACAATAAAGAAAATTCATATAATTTCTTGCTCAGGATTGGAAGGTTTATTTTGCTTCATATTTGTATTCTCATTTATACTAATGTACCGCTGTGATCTGTCTCAATTGTTTGGTACAGATCATATTAAATATTATGTCATGGAAATTAAAAATGCAAATAAAATGTAAAATGTTTTTGTGTTTTGTTTTTGATATTAGGACATTTGCTTAATCTCCATTTGTTTCTGACATTAATTTTAATATTTTAAAAAGTTAACTATAGAACTTCCACGGTGGTGTTACCCTGTAAACAAAATGTGGTGACAAATGTATCTGCTACACTTTTAGCTATGTCTTATTTTGCTATACTCTGTATTTTCCTTTGAGAAATATGACTGTAGTTTACAGCTTGTCTTACCTCATAGCTGTGACTCGTTACAAGTGCCAGCCAGGAGTTTGCTTAGTAAATTAAGTCTGTGTAATTGGCTGTTATTCATAGGAGTTTCTATGGGGGTTTTATTGATAACCTTCATGGTTTAGATTAAGATCTATTCCTCAATATGGGAGGACTCCCTTGTCAGGATAACAACTGAACGTCAGTCAACTCATAATCAAGTAAGAACCCTAAAGTTACACAAGGGGGACGGCAAGAACCCACATAAATGTATGTTACTTGATCTCATTCTTTGTTAGACTTTGAACCAACTTGTGTGTGAGAGTGCACATTAAAAAAAATCACAGTCAAATACACCGATCAGCCAGAACATTCAGACCACCGACAGATGAAGTGAATAACACTGATTATCGTGGCACCTGTCAGTGGGTGGGCTATCTAGCAGGAAAAATGGGCAAGCACCAGGATTTGAGGGGCTAGATGACTGGGTCGGAGCGTTTTGTGGGGTGTTCCCTGTCTGCAGTGGTCAGTATCTATCCTAACAACGAGTTCAAGGTGTTGGCTTGGTCTCCAAATTCCCAGATCAAAATCCAATTGAGCATCCGTGGGATGTGCTGGACAAACATGTCCAATCCATGGAGGCCCAGTTTGCAAATTAATCAAACAGTCACTATATAACTTGTTTGGTGACTGACTGCCATTAAGATTAATAATTAGTATCAAAAATTATTATTTCTACATTGTAGATGAACATTGAAGACAGTAAAACTATGAAATAACACACATGGAATTATGCGGTGTGAACAAAAAGTATAAACAAATTCAAATATGTTTCATATTTTAGAACCCTTTTTATTTTGATGACAACTTTGCACTATCTCAATCATGAGGCTATCACCTGGAGTCATTTTAAATTAACAGTTGTGCCTTGTCAAAAGTCAATTAGTGGAGTCTCTTTCAAAGCGTTTGAGACCATCAGCTGTTGAGGTAGTGTTGACATACAGTAAATAGCCCTATTCGACTACTGTAGTAATCCATATTTGAACAAGAACTACTTAACTAAGTAAAGAGAAACGACAGTACATTACTACTTTAAGGACTATATATGTGTCATCACGTTCTGGGTTTGTTTATTGCGTGAGCCGCAAATTTGCGTGAGACTTCTGCAAGAAACGAAAGTGAAAGAAAAGCTGTTCATGGAAACGTTCACATCGGCTTCTGACTAAAAGTAAGTGAAAGAGATTTAAACAAACCTCAAACATTTAAGGAATATGACAGCTAGTTTTCTCGCTGCGTTTACGTTTGTTTAATCTGTTTTATTTATATTATTACAGCGTATTTTCCTCACGATATGGTGAGTCTTCATCACTGATTCACTTTGGATTTACGAAAACATCACAAGAAGTTTCACAGTTTAATTTGTGTGTGTTTTATATTTTCTGTTTACAGAACGAGGAGGAGTTATTTGGGGGATATGACACGACATCCAGTGGTATGATATAAAGACTTTGTACGCGAATGTCTTTTCGTATGACTCTCATCAGGACAGACTAAAGCTTCCAAGCAATCACTTATTGATTTATAAAAAAAATGGCAATAACTACATACTCATTGAACATGCAGACCTGAGAGATTTAATCAGGAAGTATTCAGATCCTTTACTTAGGTTAAAGTACTGATACCACAGTATAATCAGGAAAAACATCCCCTGTTACTGTTGTACTCTTATATATTATTTTTATTCATGCATTGTTCATGTTTTTGTTGTTGTAGTTGGTTGAATTGGAGATAAATTTCACATTTTTTGTGTGTATAGGACGGCAACTAATGATTTTTATTAGGGCTTAATCTCCTGATTATTTTCTTGATTAATCGATTGATTGTTTGGTTTGTAAAGAGTGAGAAATGGCGTTACAATTACCCAGAGCTCATAGAGATACTTTCACAATGCTTCTTTTGTCCAACTAATAATGCAGAATACATAATTTTTCTAAATAAATGTAAATATATATATTTTAAATTGCAAATTCTCTGAAATGAAAGGTGACATTTTTTGGCATTTTTGCTTAAAAAAAACATTTAATATTCTGTCAGACAAGTAATAGTTTCAGCTGTTCTTGTGGGTACTGTTGGGCAGTTTAACTCTTAATATCATATTATAAATGTTTTGCGTGCACAAATTTGAATTTGTAACTAGTAACAAGTACAATGTGGTGGATTAAAGGTAGAAAGTGGTATGAAATTAGACTCAAGACTCAAGTAAAAAACAAAACAAGTACCTCAAAATTATACTGGATTACAGCACCTGAATAAATGTACTTTGTCACATTCCACCACAAGTTAAATAGCTCCACTCCCAGACAGTAAAGAAATAAACAGTGTTAAACATTAACCTGGCTCACTTCTGCAGCTGATCAATTGTTTGGTCATGGGTAATGCATAAATATATTTTTTCTATTTTACAGTCAAAAGTCCTCACATTGGAGGTGAGAAACATTATGAGTGGCAGCTGTCAGTTAGAAATCAGTGGCTGCGATTAGACAACGACCATGTGATCGAGACCCACTACTGCCAACCTGGAGCTAAAGGAATCACCATCAACACTAGCCATGGGTCAGTGATGATCATTTTTATTCATCTTCATCTTCGTTTAACTTTTCTCAATGTTTTCTGTCTTTTAGTTCATCATTATCATCAAGAGCACCAAGAACAGATATTGAGGCTTTTAGTTTGACTATGTCATTATGTCCATAGAGACTGCTAAGCCTGGTTACATTGCCCATCGCCCAGTTCCGGTTCTGGTATGACACCAGCTCTGCGTCCTGTCAGCATTCCCCCATGCCACATGCCCAAAAAAACTTCCTCCTCTTCCCGGTGGTTCAAAACACCAGTGGTGAAAACACTAACACTCCCCCGGTGCTCTGAGATGACAGTTTGAGCAGCCTGGCTCACAAACTGAGCTACTATAGTTCACAGCAGTTTACTTCACTGACCATCAGGAAACTCTGTAAATCACAGAGTTGATGCAGAGCAGCTTGAAGGACATCAGAGGGGAAAGCAGAAAACATTTTCTGTGTAAAATATGATCCAGTTTCACCAAATCAGTGACATAGTTGGTGTGTGATTTAATGCTGTAAATCATCAGTGTAGCATCAACATGGTTTAAATGTATAAAGATAGACTTTATTAACAGTGTGTCTCTCCACAGACAGGTGTTCATAGACTTTGACAAGCTGCAGACTCGGAATGCAGCCCTGAATGTGCACAGACGAAGTTTACTACCTGCAGGCCAGACGGAGGACATAGGCTGGTATTTTAGAGATGACCAGCTGTGGCGTGAATATGGATCCCAGGTGAGGAAAATCTCAACCTATAAGTGTAAAATCAGTGAGAATCAAATTAATTTAAAGTGTCCTTTCTCTTCCTCTTGCTTTAGAGCTCCAACATGTTATCCTCCTCAATCAGCAGCAGAGACGTCGAGCGTCAGTTCACTCTAAACCCTCAGGGATCCTTCAGCTTCACTGTGGGCTCGACAAGCTACATACTCGACTTCTCCTGTATGGGATATTTTTGTTATACATGAGCTTAATTTCAATAAATGTGTTTTAAAACAGCTAAATCAAACTGATTTTACTTGGCAGCCATGACCCAAGCAAATTGCACCACAGGCCTGCGCAGGAATGTACGCCGGCGTCCAAAATTCACTTCCAACACGGGGAGGTAAGACTTCATCTGTGGGAATCATATTTTTGTCTTTCCTGCATTCAGATGGGACTGTGTTTGTATGTTATGCACTCAAATAGATCAGTCTATTGATCTGTCAGCTGGTCTTAGTCTTTATGAACATGCATGATAATATCTTGATGTATCCTCAGCATTTACTCCACGCCAGTTTTTCCCACGGCTTCCTCCTCCCAGCTCACTGATGGAGGCTACAAGTGGGAGTTCATGGGAGATGAGGGGGAATGGACAGAATACCAAGCACATGTAAGTAGAGCATCCAACAATTTTAGGTAGTCATAGTGGAGGAGAGATATTTAACCTTTATTCTTAATTTTTTTTCCTAGTCAGCAATGTTCAATGTACATTCCTCTAAAAGGTGGATTTCTTTGTCTTTAGGTATGTGCATTTGACAGCACTGCCATTGAGAGACAATACCAGCTAAATCCACAGGGCCAGCTACATTTCAAGATCAAGAGATACACGTACACCCTGGATTTTTCAAGTAATGCACACATACAACTACAAGGCTGCTCTGATGCTAAACTGGTTAATCAAAATGCTTTTGTTAAACACAGAAGTTTAAATTGCAGCTAAAACTCCGTGTACACTGGTTTATCACAGGTATGCATCAGATCAACGACCGCATTGGGACAAGAAGAGCAGTAAGGAGGACTGCTGACAATGGGAGTCTAGAGGACAGCAGGTTAGGAGAAACATTTCATAAGAAATGAGATGAGAAATCCTTAAAATATCACAAATTAATCCTTAATTTACCCTTGAAAACATACTTAATTGGATTGAACAAAATCAAAACCCCAATCAAACACAATCGAACTAAGGCAAAACTAAACTCCTCAACATTCATGAAATCCAACCATTTTCTGTAACCGCTTATCAGGGTCGAGATGGAATGGAGCTTATCCCAGCTGACATTGGGCGAGAGGCTGGGTACACCCTGGACAAATCGCCAGTTCACCACAGGGCTGACACATAGAGACGAACAACCATTTACACTCACACCTACGGGCAATTTAGAGCCGCTATATAACCTATTAACTGTGAGGGCAAGGCGGAGAACCCGAAGAGAAGCCAGGCACAGAGAAAGGCTCCGGCTGGGGTTCGAACCTGAAACCTCCTTGCTGTGAGGCGATAAACAATAAATTGCCCAGTGCACTGCACAACTGTGCAGTTTTCAGCTTTTATTCATTTTACAGAAATATATGAACTATGTATGTAAGCTAAATGTAAATGTTTTCAACTTAAACTCTTGTATTTTGCAGTTTTGGCTCACGGCTACGATGGCAGTTCCAGGATATCGATGGAAAATGGAAAAATTATTCCAAAGTAAGGCACATCTTTATTATGTTTATGTGCGAATATCAGGATTGTAGAACAGTGTATCCTATAAATAAGTTAGTACAGGTCTACACAGCATGCTAGTAGCTCTAAGGAGTTTGCTCAGTACTAAAGTCAGCATGCTTACGTGCTTATGTTTAGCAGGTATGTTTGACAGTTGTCCAACATCTTGGTTTACATTTGCTAATTAGCACTAAACACAATGTTCAGCTGCAGCTAGCATTGCTTAAAAAAAAGCAGTAAAAAGTCCACAAGAGAACATACTTAAAGGGTTTACCTGCTTCAGTATCATGGTAAAAGACTGACGAGATTTAAAATGTACTTTGCTCTGTGTGTCATGTAGGGAAATGGTCAGTGCAGCATGTCCAGTGACGACATCGAGCTCCAGTACCAGCAGAACCCGTCAGGAACCATCAAGTTTACCACCAGGAACTTTTGCTATGAGCTAAACTTCTCAGGTGAGCTGGAAACACCGACGTCTACAGTCAAAAATCTGTATCGCAGAACTCTTTCCCAGTTATAAAGGTGGTAATGTTACAGTCGTGGATAATTTACTTTAAATCTGTCTTTTGCAGCCATGACTCAGAGGAACCTGTCCACAAACACCACCAGATCAGTGCGACGACTTAACCACTGACTGTTGGGACGACAACAGATCTAGAGGTCGAGGTTGAACTTCAAACTTTGAAGTTGAGCTTCAGAAATGACCTCACTTCCTGCCTCAGGTTGTCTCTGATATTTGAATGATTCTGTACTGTTTTTCACAAGCTGCATTGATGATGGATGACCTAATCAACAACCTTTATCAACAGGGCCTATGATTACAGCGTAGAGATACTAGACCTCTCTAGACTTTGAATGGTGTTTTCCTTTACTGCTGCTCCACATGGGATTGAGACTTGGGTTAAGTTAAAGTTAAGGATTACTAAGTTAAATATATATAAGATATAAAGTCTTTTAGGGGGTTTTGCTGCATGAAATCTAATAAATTGCCTCAAGTGCTAGGACACAAAGCACTGTTTACCAGTGTTTTACATGATCCTGCCTATTTTTTGTGCCTGTAACTGTCAGTGTGGTAAATGCTGAACATGAATACTTCCCGTTTACCAAATACCTGTTAACCAAAAGGAAGTTAACGCCTTAATACTGCCACATAATCAGCACACTTTGGCTTGTATTTCCTTTTCTAAATTACTTTTTCTAAATTAAAAGTTACAAACATTCTACTCTCTGATGTTGTGTTTTTAAAACCATCACACAAATAACAACCACCCTTTGAGAGTATTAGATTGTGTACTTTCCTTTATATGTACAGATTTTCATTGGACCACCTCAGAGACCAGCACCTTAACACATAAAACAAGGGCCACACTACACATATGACAGCAGTGGTATACAAACAATCTTGTAGAAGAATAAGCTTTAGTTTTCTGCTTTGGGGTTCTGCCAGTTTCACATCCACTTTGTGATAAAAATCAAAACTGACACATACTGTATGCCGATCTACAGATGAAAAAAAAAAAAAAAACTCCACAGAAACATTTGTAGACCTTGATGTAAATGGGGAAATGAACAGAATGTAACGAGTCAAATTCACTAGCGAGTAACACTGCCATGCGGCTGGAGAGCACTCACCTTGTACAGGCGGCGTTATTATACCAAAAAAAAACCCAATAAAAGACGTTACATTTCAGCGTGTTAACAATCATCGTCAGCATAAACACAGTGCGACCAAGGTGCATCTAAAAACTCTAAAACGGTGTAATAGTCTTCAAAAAATGTGAGATTTAGAAGGAGTACACATTAATGTGAAGCCGTTTAGAAAATCAGACTGACCTATGTAATTATTGTAGGTCAGTGGAGATGAATGTAAGGACACATCGACGGCTGATTGAGCCAATCACCATGCACCCTTAACGACCAATAAGGATTATTGCACACGACTCATCTAAGGCCTCTTAACCATAATCACAAGGACACAAAAATGCCACGGTCCTCACAGAGCAATCCATTTTTAAATAACTACATATGTACACTTTGTAATAATGTGTCATCCTCCGACAGCTGAAAAGTGCTGAAATCAAAATATATAGTGGAAAATCTTCATCGTTGTACAAATTGAACAACAGAAAATGGTGCACAGGAGGATCGTGAGCCCCTTTTAAAAACCAATCCAGCTGGAAATTGTGAAATTAAATGTCATTGGTCACTAGAATATTATAGGAATCATTATTAGAAAAGAGGCTAAAATTAAACTTTAGATTGTTTGTGGTCAATTTCAGTAACATGCAACAAAGCAAGTCATTTGAGAAGCAAAAGCCAGACAGCTGATTAAAAGGGAAAATATTAATACTTGTGTGACAGATGAGTGCTCTCTGTCTAGATTTACACATGTACCCATGTAAGGCACATTAGCCTAAAGCAGCGTATGTGGTCCTTGTTCATTGCCTTTACGATTAGCATCATCTTAAAAAGGACACTGCAGTAATAGCTACTCCACACATCCTACTTGGCTATCGATAAGTCATTCATACTGGCATTTACACAAATTGAGATCATGGTTTTTGTTACCAAAAGGAGGTGAAATGGTCGTCGACAAACCTCAACCAGAAACAATTAACCCTTCCCTTTCAAACGAGCATGCTTAGATGTCAAAGTAACGAGAAAAAAAAGCAAGTTTCACAGCTTTAGAACAGGATGCTAAAAGAATGAGACCACAGGGGGGAAACAAATCGAGACCAGACTGGATCATTAGTCCAATTTGGGTCCACAAAATGGAGGTTTCTGGTGCTGCAGAGAAACAGTTACCATGGAGACAGACTGCAGTGGGGCAACTTGGTTTTCCCCATTTATACCGCAGCCGTCGTTTTTTTTTTTTTTTTTTTTACACCCCCTTTCAGATTTCCTCCATGGAGGAGCCTCCTGGATGCAGATCAGTGACTGCGGGCTTGTTGGTGCTACACTTCAAGCTACATCCCACTGGACTCACACATTTTGGTGTAAGGCGCATTTGTTTTTAAGCCAACTCTCTGATCATTTTAGACATGCAGCGAATCCTAATATAGTCTGGAGAAATAAGCAATAAAAAATAAGGTACAGAAGCCTGAAACTGAGCAAATGTGAAGCACGGAAGCCACGCCATCCCCCCCATCCTTTTTTCTGCCAGTTTGAAGTGGCGATTCTGATGAGAGTTGTTTACGAAGTGAAATCTACTCCAACCATTCAATTATTCATGATATGAACACAAAACCTTCCTGAATAAACTGAGTTGGGATTAATCCCAACCCACGTTATTTGGACTCCCAAGAATGTCAAGTACAAAACAGTAGGAAACCCCCAGCATTTAAAGAACACAGCATAGAAGAAGTAGTAGTTCCCGCCCCAACCTTTTGTCCTTCTGGTCAAGTAGTAGAAATGGAGATCGGGTGCAGGTTAATTTGCCAGCTGAATGTGAGTGAGAGTCAGAATTTAAACCAGGTTGGATTAAAAATACAGACAGCAACACCCTTGAAAGGATTTTAAATGTTCACATCAATCAGTTTTTGTTCAGTGACAATTCAAGGCTCATCCATCCAAAGTTATTAAAAGAATATACTTAACCTTGCATCTTTTTCTTTCTTTTTTTTTAACATTTAGCCGAATAAGTCTTTTAGATCATTGTTGACAGAAGCGCTTTGTTTGATTCCACTTTGGTTCAGGCTAGGGGCAGCAGCAGCAGCAGCAGGTTGAGAAAAGTTCTGCGGGCTAAAAAAAGGGTTTGCTTGCATCCCAAACCCGCTGGGCACTCCTCCCATCCCTACCGACGCACCCTGCATCTGAGTCTGAGCGTTCTGGGGTGAACCAAACTGATTGAGCCATGGGGTGTTGGTGCCAGGTGTAGGCTTTGGACCCATTTGGTTGAGGGTGACTTTGGGCTGGCTGGGTGTAAAAAGACTGTCCAAAGCTGACATGTCAGGAGCTTTATTTGTCTGCCCGAGTGGTCCTTGATTCTGCGTGAGGGCTCCAAAGTTTGGGGTGCTGGTGGTTGTGGCCATGCCACCGTAGAGACCGGGGCCTGCGGGCCGCATGCCCATCCCCATGCCTCCTGCCTGAAAGCCCATGGGAGGATTAAAGCCGTTGGAGACCGAGACACCCATGGGGCCCATCATGGGGCTAGCGGAGGGGAAGGCAGCGACGGTGGTGCCCTGCACTGGGGCTGGTCGTGCTGTGTTTGCCAAGGACAGGCTGTTTAGAGATGTCATGTTGTTGAGAAGGCTGCTCGTCAAATCCTTAGTCTGCAACATAAGATGTGGTAAGATTTAGCATCACAAACTCAGAGTGTTTGAGCATTGGTCTGTGTCACAGATGTTTTCAGGCGTTACCTTTGTGTTGGTGTTGGAGGCTAGTTTCATAGCCTGTGGTGCTAATGGCTGCTGGCTCCTCAGTTTGGCTGCCTGCTCCTGCTCCTTAGCCAAACGCTGTTTCTCCTCGAGAGTCAGAGACATCTGGGGAGGCGCAAAAGAAGAGACACCATGAACAAACTGGACTGCATGCTAAATTGGCAAAGGTGAAGATTTGTCTAAATGAGATGGGCCATTGTTTCCATACTCTATTAGGCTGTGGGGCTGCTGCTGCAGATCCATTCTCTTTCCCATTAACCCCGGTGCTGCCAAAGATATCATCAATCTGAAAGCAAGAAAAGGAAAATGGAATCAGTGCAGCACAGAGATGTAAAACATTCAGTGTTTTTCAGGGATTATTAAAGCAGAACAAAATATTTCTTGCACTGTAATATCTGGTTCTGTTGTCACAGAATCAACCTCTCACCTGGTTGCCCGTGCTAGGTTGGCTCTTGGTCTCCTCTGACTGGCTCCCTGGGGTTGAGATGGTTATACTCCTGTTAGAAGAGACAATGAACAAAATCAGAACGCAGAAGGAATTTGAATAAAACCCTGATTAGTCATGACATTATCATATTCATGTGGCCAGTATCAACTGCTAATTGCTTCCTGAGATAGATCCAATTTCCCTGGATGTTTTAGGGCATAAAATCCCCATTAATATTCATTACCATGTTCTATTTAATCACAGAGAATAAAAGGGAGGATATAATGCAGGATGATTTAAAACTGTGACAGACACCTCTGCTGCTCCTGCATCACGTGCAGCTGCTCCAACTTGGTCTTGTGTTCAGCCTCCATGCGACTCAGCATGTCCCGTATGACCACCATGAACGAGTTAAACTGAAACATGGAATATCAGATTAGAACAGAAATGTCATTAAATATAACTAAACAGATGATACTAAATGTGCATGCAAAATAGTTCTGAATAAAAGGTCATTTAAAGGTGTGTATGTGTTCTTGGATGTGTAGTCGTACCTGGTTAAGGTTGAGGTTGTTGTCTATACTAAGAGAGACGAGGTGGGGCAGGCTCTTGGTGGCAAGGTGCTCTTTGGGGATGCCCAGCTTCTTGTGGCTGAAGGTGCACTTATAGATTCCTAACGCGAGGAGTGAGGGAGTTATTAAGCAAACCAAGAGGTTGTTAAACTGTCTCAACCACACGAGTAAGAAGTGGAGGTTTCTTTACCAAGAATACCCATGAGTACGGCCGGTTCTCTGGAGGGGATCTGTTGTAGGAAGGGCAGGATCTCATCGATGACATACCACTTGTCTAGATATTCCAAAATCTTCCCCAGACACACCAGGGAGTTCACTCGTACCTACACAGTAACAGAGGAAGATGGAGTCAAAATGCATAGGCAGTTTCAAAGAGGTTTTGACAGTGTTAGAGACGCCTGAAAGGCACAACTACAGAATAACTGTATTTATAGAGAGCAGGCCTGTAAGCTTGAAAACATAGCCGTGAGCAAAAAATGGCTGACGGAGACTCACAGCAAGTGAGGAGGTCTGTAGGCAGGCTGACTTGACTCGAGGGATGAGGGAGTTCTTCATGGACGGGTAGTCAATCAGGTTGGCAAACGTTGGGATGATGTTCAGGCACAGCTCCTGCTCGGCGACAGATAAGATTGTTATGAAATGTGACATTTTTACGATGCCTGGCACATTCATTGTTACTGCTTTTAATGGAGCACTGAAAAGAGAAGAGTGGAATGCTAAAAATATACACCAATGAAGTAAATAGAGAACTATTCTCACAATTTTTGTACTTGAAAGAGGAGGTGGTGTCTAAAGCCACCAGACACCTCAAACAGGCCGCAGAATATTTTTGATACAGCTTCTAGCTTTTTCAAAAATATAGTATACTTAACAACACCTCAAATACTAAGCACCCCATAGCCCTGCCTCGTACCTGGATCTGGACAGAAGGGGCTTCCAAAGCTCTGTAGACCATGGGCAGCACGCTGTTCTTAATGTCCTCCGATGGTGTCTTGGTAAGCAGTAGGTCCATCTTCTGCAGGAATATCAGCAGGATCTGCACAGAACAGGCACTCAGTTAGCAAAATGAAAGTCAAAAAGCGAGAGAATTCAATTTTCTACATGAGTACAGGGGTAAGTGGAAGTTAGAGACGGCTTTCAGTGGTTATAGTTTAGCTTTTAGTGCTACAGACAACAGAACACAGCAACTAGCTGATATGACTGGAGCGTATTCACAGCAGAGACCACTCACCATATTACTAGCCTGAAGAAGCATGGAAAGAAAAATACAGAGAAAGACAAATCTTGATAAAGTGACAGGCTGAGCACAAACAGAGCATGCTCTTTAGTCGGTTATATTTATCCGATTAATCTCCAACAAACAAATATTAAAAAACGGAGAAAACATCAAGCGAAAGGTCTCAAGACGAAAATCATCATAACCTGAGTACACTGCTGTCTTACCGATACACACTTATAACCAGAGCATAACCAGCTTTGTTTCAGATACGTGCAGTGTTCTTTATTTCTGCGTGCGTCTACCTGAATAGGCTCTTGCTGCTTGAAAACAGGCGAGAGGTCAGGCAAGATGAGGCGCACATACTCCTCCTTGGTGCACTCCTCAGCGATCAGCAGCACGTTGGGCAGCACGAAGGGAACCATGTCCGGGTTGACAAACTCAGAAGTCAATGCAGGCAAGATTCGATACACCACAACTCTCTGAGAGAAAAGAACAACAGAATGGGTTCCAGAAATCGGTGAAAGAGTTTGACTTCAACCTGTAATGCTCTGCAATGGATTTTGTTTACTGTACAAGTACTAGTCTAGGTAAACTTGCACTATCCGTACAGTAAACAAATCTGGAGAGAATCTTTATCTTCTTAAACTCAGATTTTCTGACAGCTTTGCTCACCCTTCATATCCGATATTTACTGCATTTACACTTCAAGTACACTTCAGGAACTAGCAAAAAGCTTCTATGCATAGAGTGACAATACAAACTGCAATATTAGTTTTTCAAGAATGTGACTATGACATTTGGTTGTACTACCTTGGGTAGTTTGGGCAGGACTTTGGGGAGACCTTTGTAGAACTGGGACTTCTGTAGGTTGTCCCTTTGGAATAGGGAGTCAAAGTACTGCAGGGTCACAGCACCCACGTCGTCAAAAAATGGAATCTGAATTTCACACAAAAATGATTAAAAAAAAAGAAATCCAACATTAGCACAGACTATAAAAACATGCCTATTCTTTGTATCTTCATTTGTGTTGGAACAATACAAACCTTTGTCATCTGGTCTGCATCTGGTCTGACGTTGGGTGTGACGCTGAGCAGCATTTTGACGTGCTCCCTCACCTCCTCTGGGATCTTGTTCAACAGAGCTGGACTCATGGTGCTCAGCTGCAATTTGAAAAACATAGAAAGAATGGAACAGAGCAGAAAAGAGGAGAATAAAAACAGTGTTTGACTGGTAATAGTAACAGACTCTTGAGCTCACAATTTTTAGCTGTGCTGCTGCATGACTTGATTTTTAAGTCCACATACTCCTTTGAGTCAATCGGTTGTCATGCTCGCACTAAAGGCACACCCACACCCAAACTCACCTGGTCCAGCTGCCTGCTGAAGCTCTTAAAAATGTCATGCTTGTTGACTTGGAAAACAGGCTTGCCCTCATTGAAGACGGCATGCATGACCACGCCCAGCGAGTACATGTCGGAGGCAGAGTCGCAGCTGACGGACAGGATGTACTCAGGGGCCAGGTATTCAGGGTTGGGGAGGCAGAGCGGAGGGAGGTTGGGCTCCCACTCTTTACATGTGTACTTAGGCTAAAGAGGACGAGAGAACATGAGAACATAAACATGTGTCTTGAAGACAGTAAGCCATGCCTGACAGGCTGTACTGAGGGAACAAAAGTCTTCTCAACACACCTCAGCATCTGAAGGGTTGGTAGAGGAAATGCTGAAGTCAAAGCCCATGATCTTCCAGGCTCCGCTCTTGTTGAGGATGATGTTCTCTGGACACAAGTTGCCGTGGACCATTTTCACTCCACTGTGGAGGAAGGACAAACCCTCTGAGATCTGAAGAGATAAAAAAAATAAGTAAAAATGTCAGGAGAAATTAGAACAGGACAGACAAAAGCATGTTTTTTTCCACAATAAGCTGCTAACGTACTCACACATAGTGTGAATAGGTCACAGAATTCCAGACATTACGCCACAGATTTAATTTAGATCTGACACCTCTCAGCTTTGGTATGAAAGGGACAAAATGTTTCTGTAAGAACTAAAGAAGACTAGAAATAAGCTGGTATTATTAGACTATTAGACGTGGCCTACATGGTACAAAAACCTGCTAGACAACAAGATTTAGTGTGCTCATAATAGCAAACAGACACAAATACACTTCATTATACATCTGAAAGGTAAATTGTTGCCAATGAGTAACAGTCACACAGTTGCTGTGTCATACATAGGGCTGCAAAATTCCAGGAGTTGGAAATAAACGGGAATGAACACAGGAATTTACTAAACTGAAGGTTGGTCCTTAACAGGGAACTTAAATATAGTTGGGGGAAATATATATTTTAGCATAATCTTGACTAAAACGATCACATTTCATGCAAGTACACTTGAATACCTGCTATTCCTCAATGACATGCACATAGCACTCTGCTTACTGCAGGGCTATTGAGGCCACACCTCCTACATGCACTGTACATGCCTCATCACATGCACAGGTCATTTCTACAACCCTGGGTCACACTTTTGACTATTGAAGCCACACATTTGAGCCGGTGGACTACACAAAGTGAAGTGAGTTCTGATGATATTATGGAGTAAACATATTTGATGTATGTTTTCAATGTTTAATTTGCAAATATGAAATGAAAATGTATTCATACAGTAGATAGCTAGCTGATAAGTTAGATGCTAAATAAGCTATAGCTATTAACGAGGCTATCTTATCATGATGCTAGCTTACCCCCAATTACTTAATTACCCCCAATTTCCAGTTAATTACCATAAATTTCCATAATTCCCATGGAAAGTTTCCAAATTGGAATATTTCCAAAATTCCCAAGCTTAGCTTCTGATGGAAAGTTTCTGGAAATTTACCAGAAATTTCCCACCCCTTTGCAACCGATGTGTACAGAGGATGATTTGCAACGATTTTCAACATTTCTAATCACCAAAGAATTAATCAAGAATATAACACGGACTCAAGCTTTAAGCAAGCTAACGTCTCTGGGCTCTCACCTGTAGCAAGCCATACTTGGTCTCCACATCAAAGAGTTTGTACTCCTTGATGTCAGTGGGCATGGGGCTGGGCAGGTTTTCCCACTGGCCCAGGACATTGGACAGACTAGCAAACACCGGCTCCGTACAGAACGCCAAGCAGTCTCTGAGGTGCAAATACAGAAATAGACAGGCAATAGACTTTAAATTAAAAATGTGAGCGAAGGCAAAAAACTGAGATGAAGAAGTGTTTTGAATTCAGAGCTGCCCTGGATGAAAGTGAAAAGAAAGAGAGAGTGGTAAAAAAAAAGAAAGAAAGTGAGCACAACCGTATTAGGCCCTCAGGGAAATGAATTATTCAGAGACCAGTCTACAGAGTCTTTTGATCATGACAAGCTTCTGCTCACACATGCACACACAGAGGCAGACAAATAGATTTGTTATGCAATTTTTACCTCAAATGTCAAACCCCTCTTTGAGCTCTGGCTCGTTGGATTTGTCCTTGATATATGTGTGTGTGTGTGTGTGTGTGTGTGTGTGTGTGTTAATCACCGTGACTCTTCCAGAGGATGCTGCACAGTCAGGAGACGAGGGTGACGCAGTCTGGTCAGCTGTTGAACTCCTTTTTTCAGCGAATCAATGATTTGGTCCTTCTCAAATTTCTGATACTTATCAACCATCTTCTTATCAAACACAAACACTGCCACTTCCTGGAGGGGGGGAGGTCAAAGAACATCGATTAGCGATATTAGCTTTTTAGTCCCACATCAACTCCTTTAACAGCAGCATAAGCACAGTCCGGTCAGTGCAAGGATATTAGCACAAACACACACCTGTTTGGTGGACTTCTTGGTGCCATTGTAGATTCTCCAGCACAATCCAGGACCCCCGCTGGCAATGTGTCTTCCAACCTCAAACTCCCGTGTCACCGGGTTGCCCATGACAGCGCTGGTGACATCTGCCGTCACCTTTGTGACGGTGCTTTTTAGCTTGTTCAACATAGACTCCATGTTCAGGGCCTGACCTGGCAGCTGAAGGTAGATGACAGATCAAATCGGGACAGGTAAGCAGAAAAATACAGTTTTTAGGTAAGTGCTAAATGTCAAAACAAAAATAGATGTCCAAATCCCTGATGAAGCCACTGTAGCCTTCACCTTTCTAGCTAAGCAAACACCTTCAACAACACATCAGACACACACACTCTAACGCACATGCTTGAACATTTGCACATCAAAGTGCCCACCAGTGTCCTGCCTGTGCTGGCTGCAGGGGGATAAGCACCATGACAGTCCGAGCTGTCCCCCAGAAATACAAAATATAAAATGACTCAGCCACACCACACTGAGACTCTCTTTCAAAATACTTCAGAGTGACATGACAGTATGTTGGGCAACAGGAAGTCAGACAAAAGAACATGGCTGCTACAGCCAAATTATTTCTAAGTGAAGAGTTTCTCAAGGGTTTTATCTGTCTTACGTGGGCATCTAATACATTGCAACAAGGTTGAATAAGCTTTTTCTAGAAACTGAGATGCACCCAATACAGTTTACATAACTGATCAGTGGTAAATGGATCAAAGCACAATGAATCTTAATCAAACCTTGTAATCAATACATATGTTTTGATATACAGCATCTCCCCTTAAACACACAAAGTGAATTTTATATATATATATATATATATATATATATATATATATATACACACACACACACTCGGCCAAAGCCAACTGCTGTAACACTGTGTGAAAGCAAAATTGAGGAAACATGAAATATGTCAGTGAGCATGGCTCATTCGGATGCCATCAGCTTCCTCGGTGACGGTCTGTCTCAGTCGCCATTCACACTGTGTACATTTTTCTCCAGCAGCCAAGTCTAATTTGAGCCTAAATACAGCACAGAAGATTATATTGAAGAAGTGGAACTGAGAGATATTTGAAGGATTTCAGGCCTGAAATTAAAGTATTTATTTAGAGATGAACAGCTAACAATGCAAGCTGAAAAATCAATACTCACAAGACACAAATCTGTGTCCAAAACACCTAATTAATAAACAATATTCCCTAAATATTCCCCCTGGGATGAGGCTGTGCGAGGCTGTCATCTGCAACAGGTTTGCAGGATGTGTTTGCCAAAGAGTGCAGATATTGTTATGACATTATTATATATAAATTGACACCTGACAACATTAGTTATAAGCCAGCTAGCTGCCACACAAACAGAGGTAAGGTCTGGTCATTCACCTCACCAAAACCACCTGCACAGAGCCCTCCTAGCACGTTAGCGAGCTAGTTAGCCAGCCATCAGGATAACAGCTAGTTTAGTAACAGAAGCTGGCTAACACGTTAGACAGGCTATTCCCGCGAGGTTTAACAATCATTTTAAAAATGAAAAAAATGTTTGGTTAGAGCATTTAAATGCTGTATATAAAGATATGTGTCGCTTAACGATGGCTGTCATGTCTGATTGGGAAATAGCTTCATGTTAGCATCTTGTTTAGCCTGTGCGCACACATCAAAACTAGCACAGCTGTCGTTAACTGCTAGTAAACCTTCTTTTAACCCCTTATCTACCTGTGCAGCTGTAGAAAGCTGACATCACGGTTGTAATTTGTGGGCTACCGTGAGAGACAAACACACACAAACACATCACGGGAGCTACCTACCCAAGCTAACTAGCCAACGATGCGCAAGTAGACAGTGACGTTCCTGTCATTACAGTCAAATTCACTCCAAAACACGGCCACTCCGAAACCTTTCAGCTACTTACCTCGTTAAGAAAAGGTCTCTCAGTGTTGTTTCTTACAATAAGTAGACTCTCAGCTGTAGCGCTGTCAGATACGGCTGTGAAACACAGCCCCCATGTCTTCCAGTAGCATACGAAATGAGATAACGTTAGCTTAGTGAATGAACAAGCCGACTTCCGGGTTTCCCCCCCCCCCCCCCCCCCTAATGTGGATGAGTCAGGTGCATCAACGTCACCTGTGTGTTTTTCATAATGAGCTATTTTATAATCACAGTGCACGATTAAACTGGATTCACATTTTACACCCTGGATTACTCCTTCAGTGTGTTGCACATCTTCCAAATTATATTAGTCAATGCAGGGAACATCCAAACAGACAGAGTGCAACTGCATTGTAACGATTTTAATAAACTTTAAAGGTCCAGTGTGTAAGACTCCAGATTTGACAATGTGAAGATGGCCGGGGGCCAATACTAGCATTTTAAAAATGAAAAACAATAAAAGTTACATACAAATGCACTGTTCTCTAACAATTTTGTTTTCATTGTCACAATTATCTTTTTTTTTTTTTTAAACATGGCAATGTCACCAAATCTAAACCAATCAGACGTGAACAAATCTAAAAACCAGTTCTGCCTTTCTTTCACATCTGAAGTCAGACAACAGAATAAATTGCATGGAATACGTTAAACTTGCATCTTAACCTCATGTTCATTTTAAACATGACTTATTATGAGTAATGCAAAGTCTGTTAACGTTTAAGTTTAAAACATATCACTCTTGTCTTTCACAAGATCATTCAGAAAGTAATATTTTGTGTCACAAATACAGGTACACCAGCAGTTATGTCCTTGGACGTCAACGTTTAGCGCATTCAAATGCTTCGTTATGTCAAACAAAAAAAGCCAAATCTTCCAGCCATACAGTATCTGGCAATCCTAGCAGGCCATGAATAATATATTATAAAAACGAAGCTTCTGGCTGCATGAAATCTGACCGCGGGCCGTGATTGGCCCCCGGGCCGTACTTTGGACATGCCTGGTGTAATATTTAGGGACTATTTATGAGCAGGATATGGCAGACATTGAATATAATATTCACACGGATGTTTTCATTACTGTATAATCACCTGAAAATAAGAATCACTATGTTTTTGTTTCCTTAAAATTAAATTTTCATATCTGAAGAGGACGGAGAGATTTTAAACCTTTTCAGATGATCTGTGGTGATGCAACAATCTGTTACATCTTCAGTACATTAATAAATGTAACAGATGCAGCATGTTCCTGAAAAATGTTTATGGTAAACTTGGAAAACAAGGTGACATAGCATAAAAACACTCTCCCCACCAATCCAAAACAGCAAAAAATAATAATAATAATTTAACTTACTTAAATGAATGAATATACAATGGACCAGCCTCCATATTAATGTGCAAACAATAAAAAACAAAAAAATAGTAAGAATAATATTGATGTTTCAGGTAGTAAGAAACATTACATATAACACTGCAACCCCTTCAGCACCATTTTGGATCTGTTTCTGTGATTGTGGTATGTAGAACCACAAGTCCGACGTTTGAGGCCACTGCACAAGATCAACAGAAATCAGCAAAAGCAAAATTATCTTGAACCAGCACCCATTTTAAAGTGCAAACAATGAAATCAAACCAACAATAAGAATAATATTTATGCTGTAGTTTAATAGTTGATTACCCCACTAACACAAGTCACAGCTTCCCTATAGCAGCTTAGTTTCACTTATAACCTATAAAAAGGCTATATGCCTTTTTATAGGTTATAAGTGTTTCACACAACAAATGAGTTGGTTTGTCTGGCTACAAATAAAGACAGGTACTTTTAATTCTCCCAAAATAAATTGAGGCTGAACTTGCAGCTTAGGGGCCCCCTGGTGGCTGCGGGGCCCTATGCATCTGCATAGTCCGCATATAGCAAGAAACAGCTCTGGATAAGATAGACTTTAATGATCCCACACCCTCACAGGGAAATGTACTTGTTACATCAGCTTGTATACAAAAGGTGGGTAAGAAAATACCAATAGAAAAAATCAAATATATACACCTTTAAAGTATACAAATGTGCGTGTTGGATCATTTGTATCATGCACATTTGTATATCTATATATAACAGTAATTGTAAATAACACAGGAAAAGTAATTTAATTAATAGTTAATTAAAGAGTCTGACAGCTGTTGGAATGAAGGACCTGTGGTAGGGCTCCTTCTTACACGGTGGGAGTAGCAGTCTGTTGCTGAAGGAGCTGTTTAAGGCCCCCCCAGTCTCATGCAGGTGGTGAGAGGAGTTGTTCATGATGGATGTCAGCTTTGCTAACATCCTCCTCTCCCTCACTTCCTTACTATGGAGTCTAGGGGGCAGTCAAGGACAGAGCTGGCCACTCTTGATCAGTTCAGAAGCAGGAACCAAAAACTGGTTGTTCGTACTTGATATTTAGATGAGATCATCAATTCTGATGGCTATAGACCAAATAATATAAAGAATCACAACTATAACAGAAACTGTACTGTCACTAAAACACTTGTTTTGTGTGTGTGCCGTAATACCTACACTATCTTTACATACAACAGCAATAGAGTGATAAAAAACATTAATAATTTTAACTGTCTCACCCTGTACCCCTCTTACAACCACATCAATGACCATTAAAGATCCATGCACTCTACTTTTACATATGCAATAAAAAAATATGACGGCAGAGTCTTGTTTGAGTGAACATCAATTAAAGCTTTATTCAATTTGTTCCAAGAGAAAATAAAGCATGTTTCAGCATCATAAAGTGCATTCGAACATGATTTTAGTGTATGTAATCAACAAAAGATGCTGACTGAGATGAGCTTTGACTATAAATTACTATGATATGATAATGGCTTCATGAGTTAAAAGAATAAAATCCAACTGAGGCATCATGCCGAACCAAAAATTAAATTAGTTGCCTAAAATAATATTAAATCATTATTTATGACACATAATGTCCACCTTTCAAGTAAAATCCTAAAAAGTTACAATTAAAAGACATTTGACCAAGATACTGGCACTAAAAGCATGATTAAAACCTTTAAAATGAAAACATATTATATTAACCTGAGTTATGGTTAGCCTAATACATTATTGTACCCTTTCTGCTTTCATTACGTTAGTTTTAACTTTTAATTCTTCACAGAAACAACTTACAAACTGTTAATACTTATTCAGCTACATTAGTGTTTTCCCCTAAGCACACTACAGCACGCTGCAGTAAAACAAGAAGCAAAATCGCTGCTTTAATATTGCTATTCTTCATTTGTAGAAAGGTTAATGCTTGATCAAAGTGCACCGCATTTATTCTACAAACCACAGATTCGTGTCCAAAGCCCACGTCAACCTAACTTAAATATCTCTTCAGGATAACACATTAGCTTTATGCAGCAAATACAGTATCAAGAAGTACAATAATTAGTCCACAAGCTGGTCACTAATTGTCAGTAATCCCTTTTTGTTTATATTTAGACATATACTGTATTCTATAGTAATGCCTGAACAATCTAACACACAAAAGAAAACCTCTTATTCATCTTTACGGCATCAAATCAGTGTCACCAATGTACAATTAAAAAATGACTACCCCCGTTTTGGCTATGTCATATAAGCTAGTGCAAAGCAACTATAATCGTGTCTGTGGCTTAAACAAAGAAAGATCTCAAAATGCTTCATCAAATTGCAAATTTATCAGATAGATAATGAATGCTAGTGCTACAGGACAGTAAGAACTGTCAAAAAAAAAAAGACCTTAAAGCATCTCCATGAATAAAACATCAACTAATGAAGGCCTCTTGTGACTTAAAGAAATGCTTTCCAATTAGTATTAATTACAGGAACATCTGCGCTGATGGTGTTAGTCCCTCTCTACGAGTAGACATTGGGTGAGATTAGAGGAATGACGGTTTCATAAAAACAGCATTTTCAATTAGATTCATGTTGTGCATTAAATCATTACCATTCTCCAGTGTAAGCCCCATACCACCACTGCTGTACTGGCTTTGTGAAGTACACCTAGGAAGTCAAACCGATACCCTTCAGCTGTATGTTTCAGAAGGTGCTGGAGAGATGCTGGAGGAAGACCACGGGGTGATGTTTTTCAAACTCTTTGAGCAGCCTCCTCCTCTCCTTGGCAGGTAATGTTTTGCTCGAGGAAATGTCACGGAGAAGTTGTTTGAGGCTCTCCAGCGTGGTAGCCTCTCGCTGGTCCTCGTACTCCTGTGGCGTCACCTGCTGGCAGAAGGTGAAAGCTGCAGCACACAGTGGAGAAGAGGACATTGACAGTAGCGTTAATGCACAAAGGTCAGGGGATTAATATTTGCCACCATGTGGTTAGCTATGAAATACTTTACAAGTTAGGTCTTCATTCTTTATACTGTAATCAGTAATCACTTATCATAGAAAGGAGTTTCTCGTTCAAGGTGTTTACACTGCGTATTAACCAGGATATAGATAAGGAAGTTTTTGCCCTTTTGCGCTTATGTCTACACACATAAGTGTAGGGTGTGAACCGTTTGCATAGTTGGGTTTACATGGTTAACTTACTGAAAACTGAGTCAGGATCTTTTCCCTGCTGCAAAGTCCTCAGTGTTCTCCTCACAGCTTCAATAAGGGATGTAGGAGTCTAAATTCATTACAGGAAGGAACAGGGAAAGGCATTTTAAAAAAGTTCTAATTAAAACCTGGCAACTGAGAAAGATAGGTAAGATAAGATACAATATAGATACAAACAGAAGGTCAGTGAAACCTAAACTGAAGTGTACCTTGAAGAGCTCGTTGCAATTTTCCATGAGAAACAGCACCAGAGTTTCGCTCTGGGATCGAGTCAGTTCATGATTCTGAACAATCGCTCTCTGGAAAGTGCGGCAGACCAAGGCCCTGTTATCGCTCTGAAAGGAAACACACCAGAAGGTCAAATCTTAGATATGATACTACAAAACAAAGCTACACTTGAATCTAAAAAAGCAGGTGAACAATGTACAGCATTTAACATCCAGGCTGTAGAAACTAGAGATATACCTGTTTCTGAAGACGGCATGCTTCTGGGTGAGCTGCTGTAGCCATAAAGGCCAGTAGTCTCCTAAGTTCATCTCTCACGCTCGTGTCCAGCAGTCGCAAACACAACTGAGATGCTTTGATGGCATCCTGCACCTTTCCTTCATCTGGAAAAGAAACAACATATGGTTAACACGGGAGGTGGAAAAGGATCTTAACAGAAAGACAAAAAGTATTGACCTATGTCAGAATAACGACGTGTTGATTCATCTGTACACAAACAAGTGTGCCACAGTGTCAAATCTCCACAAGATGTCACAAACTTAAACTAGAAATTTTCTGTAAACCATATCTAGTCTTACCCAGCAAATTCAAAATTGCAGCATGTATGTCCAGGTGGCGTCCTGAGAGAAGTGGAGCTTTTTCCTGTCCACTGTAGTATTTGGCAATAGTGTCGAAGAGCAGTCTCTTTCGGCTCGCCTGATCATCTTCTGAAAAGGCATTGCCACCTTGCTGGCTGAGCTGTTCTCCTGCAACCACGATGAGCTGGTCGGGAAAGAGTTCCAAGCAGTCTGCCGCTGCAGACAGCCACTCATCCAACCTGTAGAGAAAGGGTGAGGAAACTGTGACTGTGGGGACTGTAAACTGAAAAGTGTGTCCATTTTCTGTCATTTCTGAACACACGTGAGTATTTAGATCATTCCTTTTTTATGTCCACTGTAATCAGAGCACTAACTGGGGCAGATTAAGGGTGTCCGGCAGCTCTCTCTCCAGGCATGTGTTCGAAATAACCAGGTCTTGGTTGGCCAGAGGAGTTCTGCATGCGTGGATATAAACCTTTGCAGGAGAGGTCAGTATACAGTCCAGCACAGGCAACTCTACCATCTGCAGCAGCTGCAGCAGCGTCTGCTGCTTCCAAACCTCATCCACCACTGGGGACGCAGGAGAAAGTAAAAACAAGAAAGAATATGTGAGATATGTGTGAAATTTTCACCCATCAAACTGGCACCGACAGATTAGCTCAGTCTTACCAGCCTTGGATAGAAAGGCAGAAGTAGTGGGTGTTGTGTTTAGAGCTGGAGCCAAAGTTGGTTGCAGGTTGATGTTCTTCAGCAGTCTCTCAACCCTCCTGTCTGATGGTCCGACAGCAAGGGGATTAGAGATCGTCCTCAGTTCCTTCAGCCTCCAGAAATGACAGGAAAAATTATGGTGACTATTAAACACACACATGTGTCGAGGTTCTGGGTAATTAAAGTGTGCAATGTTCAATCAAATATCAGAATAATATTTACTAAATAAAAGCCTATGAAATTTCAATGCACTTTATTTTGTAATAAGGCTTCTATATTCAATAAAATGTGTGAATTAAGAGAACATGTCAGAAAGGGGATTGTAAGTAAAACTAACCTGGAGCTCTTCTTCCTCTTTACCTCCCGTTCCTCTGACAGCATGTTCTCTGTGTCACTATTGTACAGAAAACGGTAAAGGCTGCTGCTGCTGTCCTCAAAGGTCACTTCCTTGTCTCTGCGAAACAGTTTCGTACCCACTGGTTCGAACACCTTGGCCTCCATCAGAGCCTGGCAGAGTCGAGCAGCTTTGAGTCGAGACACTTCACTTGTGCAAAACACCACATTTTGCATCACATAACTGAGGACAGCATCCACAGCGTCTGAGCCTGTGAAACATTCGGCATGAACACGGAGATGCCTTCTACAGCGACGCACCTCCACCTGGGTTTGCAGGGCCTGGATGATGTTGTGCCACAGCTGGGTGGCACCAAAGGGCCCAGAGAACCCTGTTCAGGAGACACAGAGTTAGAGGAAAAGGGTTTGAAACAGGGTGTAACCCAAGGCCAAAATGTTATGCTGCACGTTATATAGGTCCAACGGTTTTTCTGGTTGACTCATCTATGTTACCTTGAAAACGTATTTATCCAACTTACTAAAAATTATGTATTGTCTCAAATTAAGGGTGATCATGAAGCACAAATGGATGGAGAAAAATAAGACCGCCAACAACTTGTGACAGTGAAAACAGTGTTAAAGTCTTGTCTCAGGGATCTTTATCTAAGGTTTGTCATCATCATTTCACTGGAAACCAGTATAACAACGTAGATTTACTGTACTGTACTTTACTTCAGTATGTGCTGTTATGCTATATTTCACTTTTACACCACTACATTTCAGATGGAAATATTCTACTTTTAACTCCAAAACAGCTTCTGCATTGCTTCTGATGAATCTACCAGCTTGTGTGTGTTAAGGTAATCAAAATGTGTCCACACCCATGACCAACTACAGCAGTAAAATGTTGCTTGCACATAACATTATACTGTCAGTGTTTAGACATAGATGCACCCGTAACATAATGTACATAAGGTTACGTACTTTTTCAATGTTTACTAGCAAATTTAAATGTACTTTAAAAGTTTTTTTCCAATGCAGGTGTTTCGGTTTAACGAGCGACCCTGTTAACTGGCGACCTCAACTGCATGTATCCGGTGGTTGTCGTAGTTACAAAACACGCAGATAAATACGTAGCTGTCAAACAAGGCACAAATAATGAATCAGGTATGTTTTTTTTTTTGACATTGTAACGTTAAAGAGAAAAAAATGAAAAGCAGTCATGAACATTCAGCTACGTGTCTTCTGGTGTCAACACCTGTCGTAACTATGACAACCACAGACCCATTAGTGATGTGTCGATCCTGAACAAGCCGGTTCAAAGAGCCGGCTCTTTTAAGTGAAAGATGGGAACCGGCTCCAGTACGTGAACCGTTGAGTGATAGTAGAAATAGAAGCAGCATTTGGACCCTTTTTTTTTTAAAAAAAAAATTGAAAACACAAAGGCAGAATGCAGAATTTTGCAAAAGCCAAGCTGTCGTATCAAGCAGAGTCCAGGGGTGTCGATTAGCTCAGTTGGTAGAGCATCCGCCCCATGTACGAAGCCTTGCCGCAGCGGCCCAGGGTTCGAATCCGACCTGCGGCCCTTTGCTGCATATCATTCCCCATCTCTCTCTCTCTCCCCACATTCCTGTCACTCTTCAGCTACCTCTATCAAATATAAAGCTTGAAAAAAGCCAAAAAAAATATCTTTAAGCAGGGTCCACAAACAACCTTCACAGACACATGAGAACTGTGCATCCAACAGTCAATAGTCAATTTCTATCTGCTTTGTGTAGCAGAGTGGTTCTACAAGCACAATAGTGCATTCATTGGGCGGTTTCAGAGAGTTACAAGGGTCTGTAAACGCAATGAAAACAATTGGCTACAGCAATTTATTGATATTAGAAAATGTAATTTTTACTTTTGAATACTTCAGTACAAAGGATGTATTGAATATTGGGCGGCCGTGGCTCAGAGGTAGAGCGGGTCGTCCACTAATCAGATGATCCGCGGTTTGATTCCCGGCTCCTCCAGTCTGCATGTTGAAGTGTCCTTGGGCAAAATACTGAACCCCAAATTGCTCCCGAAGGCTGCGCCATCGGTGTGTGAACGTGTATTAATGGTTAGCTCCTAAAACTGAAGAGCAGTTTGCACCTTGCATGGCAGCTAATGCCATCAGTGTATGAATGTGTGTCAAAGCACTTTGAGTGGTCAGAAGACTAGAAAGGCGCTATATAAGTACAGTCCATTTACCAATATATACATGATATATATACACATACAAGTCAAATCAGGGCTAAATTTGGCTGAATTATGAAAGGTATAAGTGGTAACATGAAGAGCCGGCTCTTCTTGGTGAGCTGAGTCAAATGATCTGACTCCCTAAAAAGAACCGAACTTCCCATCACTAGGACCCATTCGGATGACGGTCACCAGTTAACATGGTCGCTCGTTAAACCGAAACACGTGCTCTTTACTTGTAATTGAGTGTTTTAACAACTTGATATCGCTTCTCCTTTAACGTAAATATCCATAAAACTCTGGTCTACAAAACATTTTAACAAAAGAAGAACACGGCGGAGGGACGTAACGTCAGTTTCTGATATGTCAACACCAGGTCAATAGCATTTATTTACACAGCTGTGCTCTGTGTGTGTGGTTGTATGTATTTATTTGTTTAAAGTTAATATTTATTCAGGTCTTACCATGCTGTATATTTTCACGAAAACTTCTAGTTTGACTGTTCAACCGTCTGAACCGAGGAGTCAAATCAACCGCCATCATGAGCCCTCCGTGTGACGTAAACATCATCATCATCATCATCATCATCATCTTCTTCTTCTAAACTCAAACGACGCGCAGCACGCTGCTGTCCTCTACAGGCAGTGACACATACTGCGATACGTTTTCTATAACAAACTCCCCTCTAGAACTCAGTCAGTAGAAATAATATCACACACTATATAGTTTTGGCCAATTATGAGGAAAAAAAGAGTTGAATTTAGAGCTACCCGGTCAGTCCTCCCTACGGACTCTACGGCTCAATTACCCCGGGAAAGCAGCCTCCATATCTGGCAGTAAGAGCCGAATAGGTCCCATTGTTTACTGATAATGATTATCTGACACCTTTTCGACACTTGACCCACAGTGGTGGTGTCGGTAGTGTTTTGGATTTTGTTCGAGAGAAATAATTGATGAATTTATACGTGGAAAAATCTCCACGACCCGACCAGTTCTCCATACCGACACTACGGTGCACCCCGTCCCGGAAAACACCCACCGCCTCCCGCAGTGGGAGCCGGGTAGGGTCGGTAACTTTTACAATATCTCTGTTACTTTCCACAATGCAATGCAATGTGGGTCAGGATCCGGGGTTTGATTTTAAAATGAAATATATAGTGAAATATTGAACAGGTGCTGATGACAAAACATAGTCATTTATGATATTACATATTGTTCTTTAAAAGTAAAATGACACGGCGCAAAACTAATTTTAACTATTAAACAGTCCTGTTCCTTTTTCCTGTGTAAATTATATATATATATATAAATTATATATATATATATATATATATATATATATATATATATATATATATATATATATATATATATATATATAATTGTGCATCTTACTACAATGTTCTGTTGTTGTTGTTTTTGCTGTTTTTATCGATTTGATATCATTCTAAATTCAACTCAAGTTTTAGTTTCTATTTCGAGTATATCTTTTTATTTCTTTTCTTCTTTTATTTGTCTTATCCGCCTTGTGTATTGTGAGCTGCTGTAACAAGTGAATTACCCTGGTGTGTGATCAATAAAGTCTGCTTTATCTTATACTGCACGGTCTCCATCTGTCATTTTAACCATCTGGATATTTAATCATGATATCCACTGCTCTTTCCAACATGATCTACAGATGAATATTTTCCTGTGCTTCTTAGAAATTTTATCAGCATCATCAACTTCTGACCTGGTATTTTCAAATCAAAATTTCACCAATAAATGCATTTGGACAAATTAGTAAAAATCTACAATAAGAATCACATACCGGATATACATATCAAACCAGAGAAGGTGGTTTGTGAAGAAGAAATTACATTGTAATTGTTGAAAAGCTGGCATTAAAAGCTGAATAACTCCAATGAAGTAATAAGATGGAATATTTGAAGGTTTTTTGGTCCTGCCACGTCCATTTCCTGCTTGACAAAATGTGTCAATTTGCTGTTTATATCTATCTGATACCCTAAATTCATAGTGCAGGGGTGTCCAAACTTTTTTTAAAAGAAGGCCAAATTTGACAATGTGAAGATGCCTGGGGACCAATACTAACATTTAAAAAATGAAAAAATGACCAATAAAAGTTACAGACAAATGCAGTGTTCTGTGACAGTTTTGTTTTTCATTGTCACAATTATCTTTTTTTTTAAATGGCGGAGTCAAATAACAAAGAATAAATTGTATGGAATACGTTAAACTTACATGAAGTTTATACAAATCTAAACCTCATGTTCATTTTAAACATGACTTATTATGTCATGTTTAAAATGACCCCCCCCCCCCCCCCATGCATTACATTACATAACATTAATTAGAATACATACCACATTATGATCCGTTAAGGTAGGGGTTACTTTATAAGCTTCCAACTAAAGAGACTGTACAGCTTAGAATGGCAAAGTAAATATGACTTGGAACAGTCATATCATGCACAACAGGTGAACAAAGTTAAACACCTGTGATAATATCAGATACCTATATGGCAACTGTCTAGTTTGCGTACAGGTGAAAAAGTGAGAGAAAAGCATTCTCCTAAACCTGCCAGACATGAGTAGATGTGCACGGCCTGCCAAACCTCAAACAGGTTTAATGTTTACAAAAGGAATTATGATGAGTCCCCAGTACAACATTTCAACATGTTATTGTGAGTGACAGCGTATGTTTTTTTTCTCTATTGTTAAGAACAGGTTAACAAATTACAGAATTATAAAATGCTAACTTTGTCATTTACTCAATACTCAACATGAAAAATTGAATAAAAGGGCTGTGCAGATCTGATATTCACAGAAAATTTAGTTGAAGCTGTTATGGAATTTTGTATCCTTAGGTTACATGAGATCACGTGTGGGCCTTGAGGTCCTCAGCAGTATTAATTGTTTAAGTCTATCTCAAGGTGGGCAGGGTCGAAGAGACCTATTGCTGCCTTCTTAGACATAATAGATAGCTGGCTGTTGACGATAGCTGGCTGTTGAAGTGTGAAACACTTTTACAAATGCTGAAACAAATTTACATTTTAGAAAACAAATTTACAAAATTCAAAACACTTTTACAAACTCTGAAACAAATTTACAAACTCTGAAACAAGGATTTGCTGCAAGTAACAACAAAATGATACCTTATTATCCCAAATATAACTGACGTCACTTTGTAAGGACTGCTAACAAGAAGTGCTATTAATGCTCACAGTTGAATTTAAGACTTGATAAAAGCTGATATTGTACTGTGTCACACTTATAGGTAAAGAGATATATTATTCAGGGGGAGTTTTGGTCTTCACAAATCCCTAAACTATGTCAACATTAGCTTACACTATCAACAATTATTAACAAAAACCAGGAAACATAATGTGTCCTTGGTCTTGTATTGCAGTGACACTGAAGCAGGACTTCCCCGAAGTGAAATGCAGCAATAATTTATTCACCTGTGAGATTCCTGGAAAATATCTGTGCAACCAGTCCACCCAGTGGCATATTACAATGCTTGGTTGTCTCATTGAGAATGTAGACCTCCTTTATCTTTGCACTCTTTATAGTGTTCTAAATGAAAATGAATAAACTGACATTTTTCCCATTGCATTTCTCAAATTTAAATATACAACACTATAAATTGTGCAAAAAGGGAAGATGGCTTTGTGTCTGCTTCCTGCTCTGTGTTCCACCTCAGATTTTTCTTCCCATTTTTCACTATCTCTACAAGATGGCTGAAAGTCATGTTCATACTCCTCTACATTCACTCTGAGGAAGGTCATGAATGTTGGGAGTGTCAGTAGTCTCAATATCGCTAAAAGTCAGTCTCACTGCTGTAAAAGGTGCAAAGGTCCTGCAGCAAAGTGTGTTTATAGCTAAACCATTGTGCGTTTATGACAAAACATTTGTCAGACACACCTGAGTAACAAGTTCAGCTTGCCTTAGTATGAATGAATTCAAGCTGAATAAAGCTCATAATGTCTAAAAGATGTGGAAGATTTTAAGGTTTAAATCGAGGTTTCTGGCTAAACAGTGGGGTCAAGTCATACTGGAGGAAGATACATTTATTTTTGAGTATCATTCCCATTTCATCCAGAAGGCATGCTTTGTGTAAATGCAAACATAGTCAAACAAAGTGGCTCAGAGTGAGGCACACAATAGGGACGCAGAGGGAATTAAATTTAAAAAACAACGAATCCAACTCCACCACCTAACCTAAAGCATCTGTATTTAAAATACATGATAATCAACAATCAACTAACTCTCTCACAGATGGCTAACCACTCCTTTAAAATATGCATAAACTAATGATAGCAGGAAGGTGTGTGAATAGTTGGAGTTCTAGTGGATACTCGTTGCAGTGCAGGTAGTAAAACCGGATTGTTTGCATCGTACCTAGGAGCTAAAGTTGACTGTCTCCTCATCTTTCAGTGCTGGGAACTAGAAAAACTTGACCCTACAGAGCAAAAGCATTTCCAGGAGATAAAAGAGAAGAAGATAATAGAGTGAATGTCACATTTACCTGTTCTAATCTGCGAGAGATAGCTCTATAGTAGCAGTTGTCTACTTCAAGGTAAGATTTTACCTGTGTTTCTTATTACTTTTTTTTGATCAACCTCTAACTGTTTGAAAGTTAAAAGTAGTGAGCATAATGCCTCCTATACGGAACAAAGCTGTGGTTGGTGATCAAGAACCTTTAGCTTCAGTCAACAAAAAACAAAAATTAAGGAAACTTTAAATAAGAATTTCTCATGACAATTAAAGAAAAACAAGTGAAGGAAATTAACACTATTTTTTAATGACAGAGAGTAAGCTCTTTATGTTTTTGATGCTTTAATCTTCATCATAAATGTAATTATTATACTCTCTGTTTGCCTACTGGGTGGTAACAGACATTTATATATTCATCTAATTCTCTAAAGTTTAATTTAGAGGTTTTACTAATTCCTTTTGAAGTGCTTTTACTTTTTAAAGCATATCTGGCTCCAGCATGCAGTACGCTTGAAAAACGTTGTGACCATGCATATCTGCACTATGCACACTATATCTTTGCATGTTTAATTTACAATTTTATATATTACTTTTAATTAACTTAATCTGGTCTATTTCTGTGGCTCTAGTCATTTATTTTTGTAGATTTTTACTTCACTCTTTTTCTGTTTTACTTTTATGGCATGCGTTTAATCTTTTTGTAAATATGTATAAATCCAACAAGATTTATACATATACATAAATGTACTGTTTTTTTTCTGGCATGCTCTACAAAATGTGACATGACATGTATATGACAGAGCCAGAAATTTACATATTTTTACATTAATGTAAAAATACATGAAATGTCATTTGTCCTTTCAAACTCAAAGCTTGACTAGTCTAACCGTATCAAGCTCACACCCAAGTGACACATTATGTTGTCTACAATGAATGGATGTATTCTTTGTCTAAAGGTGAGCCATGCCCTGCCAACCCAGCAAATGGACCCATCAGCGCACAATAATCTTCAGCAGCATAGTGGTGTTGTGTTTTCCAATTATTCTCTACGTATACTACAAGCCTGATATCAAGTTTCCCACTTTGAACATTTCATCGATGATTGGCCGTCAGCCCTGTCCTAAATGTCTGCAGCCCCAGGAGCCTCACCCAAACTGTTCAAAAGAGGAGCATCACAATGACACCCAGAAGATCCAAGTCGCAGCAGTGAACAATGAGCCAGATACTATTTTATTGATCTGGCTTTGGCCATTTGGCCATCAGTTTGACCTCAGCTGCAGTGACTACAATATCACAAGATGCCAGTTAACAGGTGACAAGAGTCTTTACAACAAAGCACACGGGGTTCTCTTCCACCACAGGGACATTCGTATAAATTCAAACATGCCAAAAGAGCCACGTCCCTCGTTTCAGAAATGGGTGTGGTTTAATATGGAGTCACCTACAAACTCTGGTCCGATCTCTGAACTTAATCACCTAATAAACTTGACATGCAATTATAGGCTTGACTCAGACATTCCAGTGCAATATGGTCATCTGGTGCCAGTGACATCTAAACAAGAGACTTTCAAATTGCCAGCAAAGGACAAGCTGGTCTGTTGGATTGTGAGCAACTGGGGATCAGGGCAAAAGAGAGTTCAGTTCTACAATGAATTAAAAAAACATGTCACGGTTCAGTGTTTCGGAGGAGGCTGTAACCACCGTATAAGTGGTGAAGAATATACAAAGGTAATGCAGAGCTGCAAATTTTACCTCTCCTTTGAAAACTCAGTTCACAAAGACTATATCACAGAGAAGTTATATGCGCCTTTGATACACGGAACTGTACCAGTAGTTATGGGTCCTCCAAGAGAAAATTATGAACGCTTTGTCCCAGCAGATTCTTTCATTCATGTCGATGACTTTCATACCCCAAAGGAACTGGCAGAGAGGCTACTTTATCTGGACAAACACGATGATGAGTTCATGAAATACTATAACTGGAGAAAACTGTATGAAGTAAAAATGGGTTCGTTTGGCAGAGAACATGCTTGCAAAAGCTGCCGTTACATACAAAACCACAGAGAGTACCAAACATCGAATGATCTTACAAAATGGTACTGGGGTTAACAGAACATTAGAATCAGAGACACTGACAAAAATAGCTTCAAAGCAACAGGCCCTCAGCAATTCCATCGGAATGCCTTTTGTTTTCTACATGCCAAATTTTATGTCAGCATTAAAAAGTGTTTTATATAATTTTTTTATATATATATATAGATGTAGGCCTACTTTAACATGGGTGTGGCAGCAAAGGAAATTTGTATTCAGTGTTTATAATGTAAAGTGTTGTTCAAGGGTCAACTGTTGTCTGGAAATTATGTTTAATTATTTGTGGCATATTGCAAATTCAACTTTATTCTTTGCAAGCATCCAGTGAACTGTATGTCTGTAAGTCTTTATCTACACGTTTCTTATACTCTCTTACTACTTTCCCTTGAATAGACAGAATATACATTACAAAAACATTTTTTAAATATGGTTGCTTGATCTTCAACAGTTTTTTACGACACTGTTAAGGGAAAATATTTTATCGGTTGTCATTTTCGAAGGAATTGTAAACTGAATTATTTTGACTTAACTTGTTGATAACACAATTGATTTAATTTCAATTATTTGTCTGGAGGGAAATTGTTATTTTTTTTTATATATTTTTGATATTTCATTTAAATACTGTCACTAAAAAAAGACATAAATACTGGACAAAGGGCTTGTCAACACATTTCTTTAAATCATATAAGCATATTTTCGTTCACAGAGAATCATCCCAAGGCAACTCTATTTCATTCTTCATATAAAATCCTATGCAAACAGAAATGAGGTCAGCATATTATATTTCCCTATGTAATCAAAGCCCATTTCTATGGTGATTGTTATTGGGCAATGGATATGACACATAATGGGAGCACTTGTGTTGACACAAGGGTTGGCATGCACACATGCAACATTATTTGATTTGCTTTTCCACTAAGATATGTCAAAACATCTTCTGTGAAAATGCCCCATTGGTCTAACCATAACCACTTGGTATCTTCTGTTGATTTGTTGGTATTGTAAGCAAACTTTTGTGGGTCCAGTGTGTTGCGTATAAGGAGCAGATCTAATCTTTCACCAGCCTCTCAAATAACTTCATCACTACGAAGGTGTGGCACTCGATGATCAGCTTACCAGCAGGCTGTACTTGTTTTCATGGACACAGGAATGGTTTTAGACTTCTTTTAGCTTCTGGCTATGACACAATGAACCAGGAACAGGTTGAACATGTGTAACAACAAGGGACTTATCTACTGATACTACTTGAACCTAAAACCTAAAACAGCTGTCCTGTTAAATCCAGAGCTCCAGTAAAGCAGTCAAAAAATAAAGGTTCTCTCTCTGGAGAGTTGTCTCACCTTTAAAACTACAGTTTTTAGTTTTGCTGCTTAAATATTTCTGATGAGCAGTTAACACCAGACAGAGGACACAGACACACGGTGTTATGAATGCTCCCTGTGTAATAACCCTGATAAATGAAATTCCCCTTGGGGATTAATAAAGTAATTTGTATTATATTGTATTGTATTTGTATCAACCTGCTACATAAACCATATTTATTTCAAAGTCCTTGGCACTCCACACCATTACACTATTATTATACATATTTATACATGTTTTATCTGTACATAGTAGTTTAGTGTTTATGTTTACCTGTCAAACTTGTTGTCCTTGTTTTTTAGTTTAGTTTTTTATGCCTGTTTCTTAATGAGGTGTGGTTACCATTAATGTGACCCAGTTTTGCCCTTAAAAGGGTTTCAGTTGCCAGGTGGAAGTTTTACGCTCTCAGTTGCAAAGTGACAGTTATGCAAAGCTGTAGATGGGAACTGGCATTGTGACTATATTTGCATATTTAGTATTGTTTTCTTGCTGGATGTTAATTCGGACATGCTGTATCACTTTTACTGTTTTAAGAAGAGTAAAAGGATAGAGCGAATGGGAAGAAATCTATCTGTGCAACAATATAACAAAATAGTAATAAAATGACGAAATTAACATGGCCTGAATAGGCTAAACGTCTGCGAGTGCAGGACGAAATAATAGAGATCATTTCACACTTCAAGGGAACTTGATCCAGTCATTGAGTTCTCCCTTTGACTCAAGGGAAATGTATAAATAAGCTCTTTGTTGCCACCTTGTGACATCAGTATGAAATTGGAGCTTGATGACAGCTCTGATTTTCATAATCCTTTATACTAAGATGTACAAAATACAGTAGGAGGTAATTGTAGTGTAGATAAATAAATATAATTGCGCAGCGGAGTAGGATAATTGCATAGTGCAGTGTCAAGTAAGACGTAAAATAATTGAAGATGTAAAATAGACAATGCATGTATAGAGTGAAATTCCAATTGTTGGTGTAGCAGTCTGTTGCTGAAGGAGCTGCTTAAAGGCCTCCGCAGACTCACGCAGGAGGTGAGAGGTGTTGTCAGCTTGAAATCAATCAACATAAATCATACCGCATTATCACTTTATCAGCGTATTGATTGATAGCTGAGAGTTGATAGTTTTGTACCCACTAAGGAGCTGACAGGACTTCACACTTTGCAAATCAACAGACCTTTTTCACAGCAGCCGTTTTGACATGAAATAGTAGGGTAAACACAGGTGTTACCATTGATACTAATTAAGGTTCAATTCCATTTAGGTCTATCACAACTAGTTTTACATTAGTTTCAACCAACTAAGTTTGTAGTGGAAGTTTCACCATGCAAAGCCAGCCATTTAAATACATAGTGAGGCAAATGTTTTTTGTCTGTCAAAAGAACCAGTTTTGGCTATTTAAACAGTGGCATGTTTATTCACAAAGAAGCTCCAATCATGTGGCCTTCATCTCCAACCATACACTGTAAAAAGGAACTGTTTGCTCCAACTTAAAAAAAAGTTAGTGCTCTGGTTGCCTAAGAAATTTAAAGTTGACTGAATTTGAGAAGACAAGTTGAGGTAATTTTGTAATGCTTCAAAATAAAAATAAATAACTTCTTTTGTCAAATAAACTTGATATCAATTCAACTGTACTTAAATCCCTTTACAATCCAGTTTACATAACGTATAGTACTTACAGTGCAGGTGTACTTAAATCCCTTAGTTTACTTAGCTTAAGACTTAATGGGACAGATGGGCATGATAATAAGCCACTAGCCAATGTTTGCTTATTCAGCAAACAAATCTCATCAAATACAAAAGATTTTTTCCCTGAACAGCACAAGCTTGTGGGTAAAACATCCACACTCTAGAGTCTAGAGTGTGCACAAATAGGTACTCTCTACTCATTACTTCTGCTGCTGTTTTTCATTCTGTCACTCTCCTTACTTAGTGTTTGCAGAGTTTGCAGAGTTTGTTTAAATATGTACAACCAAATCAATTTTACATTAGTTAAACACTTTGCAGTAAAGACCTCAGGCTTCTGGCGAAAGTAAATGAATGATCACGGTCAACCTACAATTGCAGCTTTTAATTTACTTAACTTAAAGTGTGGCATAACAGCTAGTGAACAGTTACAGAGTAACATTGTAACAGAACTCAAAAGAAACTTGTAGGATAATGCTCAACCCATAAATCCATGCCAGCCTTCACAAAACTCCTGTCTCAGTGTAGTGCCTACACAGTTTTATGAAGAAGTCTTTATGAACCCTTGCAGAGCAGTGCTCACTCTTCTGAATGACTTTGAAGATGTATCGCAGCTCCTTCAGGTAATCAATGTTCAGTGCATATAGGAGACCCATAAGCATAGCTCCCACGTGTGAGTAGTCCTTGATGATCTGATCCTCCAGCACTAATCAGATGTTAATCAGATCCTCTCTTTCTTTTATCAGGAGCATGCTGACATTCCTTTCCATGTCATGATGGTCTATGAAACAATAACATGTTTCACCGCTTCTAGGAAAAGATAAGTCATGGGACTAGTGGATTTGTACATTTGGTTGAGAGTGGTGTAGAGGAAATGTTATAACCAACATTGATGGGGTGATAAGGCTGGACATTAAAACATTCACAGCTTTTTTGCATCCTTACGTGGAGGAATGTGTTTTTGAAGTAGCTGTTTTGTGTGTATGTGTTTGCTACGCTATATAAATAATGATAAACAATGCCTCCAAATTTTTTGGTCTTCCCACTCCGAGCCTGAGACATCGACAGCAAAGCCATCACATGCAGAGCACACAGTATAGCTCCAGTATAACTCCAATTACCGCCTCAACCCATTCTTCACACCCCATCCAGTCGCAGACACAGGTCTCAGGACTTGGAAACAGGCACACTATGGCAGGCATTTCATCCCATCACTTAATAAAACACCTTAGTACTGTCATGTGTGGGATATGAGTGGAAAAGGCGCTTTATTGGATGTCTATTTTTGTGGTTATGTTGTGGTGTATAATGTATCTATGTATTTATGCATTTATGTGAGGCTTTGTACAGTTGCAACAAAATTCCTTGAACGGACAATAAGGTATCTGTCTAACAATATTTTGAGTATACAGACTACAGGAACAGACTACGTCAAACAGTGAGGACTGCAGATAAAATTATTGGTGCCAACGTGCCCTCCATTCAGGACTTATACATGTCCTGAGTCAGGAAACAGACATTAAACATCACTGCAGATCCATCACAACCTGGACACAACCTCTTCCAACTTATTCCCTCTGGGGGGGGGGGGGGGGGGGGGGGGGGGCTACAGAGCACTGTACACCAAAAACAAGCAGACACAAGAACAGTTTCTTCGTACAGGCCATCACTGTGATGAACAGTTAACACCAAACACACAGTGTCCCTGTGTGTCAAACATTCATTATACCTGTAAATTTTTTAATACTCATACACAGTCAATAAGCGTTGCTCATACTGTATATACTGTCATATCCATCTACTTCATGTACATAAAGGAACCTGATTATATGGTAAAACATATAACGTATATGTATATGTATATGTATATGTATATTATGTTATAATGTATAACGTATAACATAATCCATATTATATGGTTTTATTTAAGCATCATTTGCACCATTGCACTATTGTCTTATTCTTACTATGTCATACTGTCAGATATTATTGTTGTTTATAGATATACAGATCTACATATTTACATGTAATTGTATCTGTACATTGTACTTTAATGCTGATGTTTATCTCACAAGCTTGTTGCACCTGTTTGTAGCTCTATCTATAATATAATATAATATAATATAATATAATATAATATGTCTGTATTCTATATATACAAATTCCTTGTATGTGCATACCTGGCCAATAAAAGTGATTCTGATTCTGGTATACAATGAATTATTACTATCATATTATTATCATTCTTTTTCTTCTTTCTTTCTTTCTTTCTTTCTTTCTTTCTTTCTTTGACATTAAAGTTTTTATTCATTCAAACAAACATAAAAGTAAACTTAATATATAAACATGAACATAAACAGATAGCATATCCAACATATAATACAACAATATATACAAAGGCCTGTGATAAATGAACATCTTTAGAACAACCAAAATAAACATTCAATGCCAGATATTATTATTAGTAGTAGTAGTAGTAGTAGTATTATAAATACAAGACTTAACGCTCAAATCTAATGGATTATCTTGTGGGGGGCATTTTATTGCTCCCAAATGAAGGACGAGTCCCCATGATGTCAGTTTTGTCCTCATAATGCCCTTAATACGGTTTAAAAATACACACATACACACATACACTGCCTTGAACACACTGACGTCACATCCGTAAACAAAGACGTCCCACGTGAAGCAGAGCCGAGCTTACCATTTCAACCAAGGGTGACATAAAGTAGAATAGAGCATTACATCGTCTTACCCGTACAACACGTGTGCATTTCCTTATATGTATAGCAGTTTAAAACGTGCATGGTTTATCGAAACACTTGAATCTTAATCAGAAATTGTGTGTTCACCCTTGTGTGGCCTTCGAACACCCCTATGTATGAAATGGTTTCTCCTGTTTGTCCTCATAAGCAGCTGGTCTAACGAAGGACCTTTAAACAGAGAGACGAACAGTACAGGACGACGAATCTCCCTCTTGAGAGCTGCGCTATTTTTGGTGTCAGTCTCTTTTTTTCCGGAGACTTGAATGAGGTAAAAGTCGCTTTTTGTTGCGCATATTTGAAACTGTGAATCACTCGGCTGGTTTTGTTCGTAACTTTTTTACCGTCATTTGAATTCTGGCTTTGTTGCGGAGCGGAAACTGGAGTTACAGTCGACGAAGCTTCAAACTACCATGTCGAAATACAGCTGTGTAAAATCAACCAATCCCAGCGTTTATATTCTGTTGCTATAGCCAGAGCGTTTGGTTAAATAACAAAGACTGCACTGTAAATGGGTTTGACAGTCGTCTATAACAAATGTATTTTGCAGTAAATTAATATATTTAAGCTTTTTATTTGGGCTCTGGCTTTTGCACAGATTTAAAAATGTGCTTTCAATTTGCATGGAGTTCTTGTTTTGGTCTGCTGGCTGCTCACATCACGTGTACCCACTTCTGACGCGTGTGTGGATGTTTTTTTATCCATGTGCATAGCAATGTAACCAGACATTTTCCATGTAGGGGTGAGAGACAGGGAGCTGCAGCCAATAACGAGAGTCCCCGTGTAGTTAGTCCAGCCCCCCTGAGCCACTGCTTTGTTTACATTATACTGCAGTCAACAGAGGAGCCCAGAAGGCTTTCTTTGTTTCCTCATGAGTTCCTGTAAGAGTATGTAGCATGTATCAGAAGACTTGTACACATAGAAGCGACTTTGTTTGATCTTATGACATTCATCCAGCACCAGGGCAAATTTAAAAAGATGTATTGTTATCAGCACATTGCATTCCAGTGCTGTATTTGATAGTCTACAATATATTTCAAATCACTCAACACCATTGTGAATGTTTTTCTAAATCTGCTGTCTTAACATGTCTGTACATGTCAAACGCTGTTTTTGCTCCCTGTGTCACTCCCATTTTATTTCACCATAACATTTAGACTACCTAAAGAGGATTTCTCATAATGAAGCAGCAGATGACACGCTAGACCTAATCCGTAATCAGTTTTCTGGACTGCACGGCTCCCATCGCTCTGGATAATCTCTGAAAATTGGCCTGCTGCGTTGCTGTGACCTGAGCTGTCAAGTGTAGCAGATGATGTAATGAATGAGCAGGGGGTGCATGGAAGTCACACATACACACACACCCACCATCTCTCACCCCCTTGAGCTATCTTTAAACTAAAAGAGCAGCGAGGGAGTGTGCGTTCACTTTTGGCAGCAGATAACTGAGAGCAGGGACAGGAACACCCATGGGTCACCCTGCCAGCACTGTATGTCTCAGATAATGTTAGAGAGGCAGAGGCCTACTTAATTAAAGGTGTTACAGTAATCAATATACATTCTTGTGTTTTGCCAAGTTCCACACAACTTCCATGGTACTTAAAGTTTGAATTTCTGAACTTTAGCTCCTCTTTTCCTTCTTTTCTCATGACAGACAGGTGTAACAGGATCATTTTAACGGCTGTGAAGCCTCTCTGTTGTCCCATGTTGCCCTGGAGACACAGTTGATCCCAGATAGGTCTGGACGCAGTGTCTCTTTTATCCTCAAGGAAAACAAGTTACTGTGTAAACCTACTTATGGAAATGTTCTCTGTTTGTGTCCCGACTTTGGATAGTGTCGTCACACACTGAAGCACCAGACCAATAAATGACTTCATGCACCATCAGTGAGTTTAAAATGAAGATAATACGATGTTGATGTTGATATTCAGAACTGGCCGCAAGGCAGCTACCTCCGTTACCATGGAGACTGGCTTGCCAACTGTTTTATTGAGTGTGACTGGTGTTTTTGTTGCACTCTGTTAACCGCCTTGGCAACAGAAGCTATTGTTTGAGTGCAAAATGAATAACTTGTCACTCGTCCTCCCCTCTAACACAAACACAGATAAAACTAAGGTAAAGCTTACTTTGTTTTGTCCTCAGTTAATTCTTATTTATTATTTTAGGTATTACTTTTAGAGGTTTTGGCAGCTGATGGTTTTGTTATTGTCAGCGAATCCCAGGAAAAGACAAAAAAAGTAATGCATTAGTCTGTCAGTACCTCCCTACACCATCTGTGACTCTCACCCCTGAGTGCATTTGTTTGTAAAATAAAAGGCAAAGGAGTTCCCTAAAACAGCTGGGCACTGTGGTTTTAGCAAAGGAATAAATAGCATATTTAATGGGGACTATTATTCCATGGAATAATACATATTTATTTTTAAATGAGTATTTACAGCACCAGGATGATGTACTACAGTCTCTGTAGTCATGGAAAATGTCACTCAGTGCAACAGTTTGGCGCATTTAGTTGTTTTTAATAGGCTAGTTTTTGGCTATGGCGCTGAATTAAAAAGTTACATTAGGTTTTGGCAAAACATACAGGGTTAAGTCATTGTGGAATTTATTTCCTTATTTTTACACTTCCAAACAAAGAACAAATGACAAACTTTCCACTTAAACTCTAAACCTGTTTCTGTGAAATAATAAAATATCCAAGTTGAGTTAGACAAAGTGTTACAAAATGTGCCTTTTTGCTGAAGTTATAAGCAACAAGGTAAGGGTTATAACCAACGTCTCATCCACAGCTATAGCTTGGAAGATGCCTCTACATGATGAGCGACCTGCCTCCACATCCAGCGGGGAGGACCAAGGCAGTGATGTTGAGTCGGCGTCAGAGCGCTGTGACAGCATGACGTCGACCAGCGACCTGGACTGTTCCCGTGAAAGTTTCACAAGCGACTGCTCCAGCAAGCATTGCACGCCCTCCTGTGAGTTTGCTCACCGAACAACCTCGGACTAACTAACTGTTTACATTTTCTGCATCCATGATTGTTTTCCTTTCTTTGTCCTACTAGATGGTTTGACTTCTGCACTGTCTCAGACTTTACTTCAATTACAAGTATAATGCTGTTTAGTTGGTCTCTTTTACGCTCTTATTTGTCTATTTACAAAGCTTCTTCCATATTTTGTTCCCACAGCAAGCCCACCCAAAACGTTAACTCTGGATGAAGTCATGGAGTCTGCCAGAGACCTGTCCAATCTCAGCCTTGCCCATGAGATCATTGTGAACCGCAACTTCCATCTGGAGCCACACAGCCTACCTCAGGACAGGTATACTATGAAAAAGATCTTGGGCCTTATTAGTGAACCTAAATTAGTACCAGTTTGTCATAAGAGTAAATGCACAGGAACTTAATCACACAAGCTTCAATTACAAATGTTAAGCTTTACAATATTTCTACTTGCTGTTGCCTTTCACCATTCACATGGCAGTTAGCTCTGTTTCCCTGAAATGTGGAGTAAGTTATAGATCAGAGAGGATGCTTATTGTATCACAGTATTGACGTGTGCGCCTCATGGAAGATAAGATTTATCGCCAACAGTTAAAGTCTTTCCGTATCTGTTTCCACCTTTACAAAATGTGAGAATTTGCTGCCTTTATATATTTTATATGATCATATATTTAAGCTTTAGCAGTGTTGGTCAGACTAAATAAGTAATTAGAAGATGTCTATGGAGGCCAGAAGCTCTATGTAATAAAAGGTTATCAGATGAGTCAAAAATGTAACTAAACACATTAATAAATAATACTGTTAGTTGGATATTAAAAATAAAAATTGAGCTTTTCCTTTAAGTTCCAATCAGGTGAAAAACTTTTTTTTCCTTTATCACTTGCACAAACATTTTTAACTACTTCACTCTATCACTATTTTGTTGATCGAAACGAAATGCTCCGTTTCTTTTTTTTAGTATATGGAAGCTAGTTAGAGATAATGTCCACAAGGCCTTCTGGGACATCCTGCAGTCCGAGCTGAACGACGACCCGCCTGAGTACGGTCAAGCCATCAGATTACTGGAGGAGATAAAAGAGGTCAGAACCAGATGTTTACATCTTCACTAGATCTCTAGAGATGACTGACATTTTATTTTATTTACAACACTTGTAACAGTCAGCTCAAATACTGAAGATCCTTTTTATCCTTTTCTCTTTATCTCTATAGCACTCCTTTGTGACTGGTAGAAAACAGTAACAAACTCGGCAACTTCATTTATTAATTTCTAAAATAATGCTTTGCTAAAGTAACAATCCATTTCCTCTTTGGACAGATCTTATTATCATTCCTAAATCCCGGTGCCAATCGGTTGCGGACCCAGATCATGGAGGTGCTGGACATGGATCTGATTCGTCAGCAGGCTGACAACGATGTTGTAGACATCCAGGGGCTTGCTTCTTACATCATCACCACCATGGGCAAGCTGTGTGCACCGGTTAGGGATGAGGAAATCAAGAAACTCCGCGAAAACACCGATAACATGGTGACACTGTTCAGGTGAGTACATGCTTGGACGTTTAAGACATTTGAAAGCACTTATTACCAAAATTGAATTGTCTGTGAGAATACATTAACTTTATGGGTTTTATTATTTAATCACACACCAGGGAGATCTTCCGTGTGCTGGACCTGATGAAGGCGGACATGGTCAACTTAACAATCAATAGTCTGAGGCCAGTGCTACAGAGCCACAGTGTTGAATATGAGAGGGAAACGTTTCAGAACATCCTGGACAAAACACCCAGTAAGTGAATAAGAACACACTTTTCTCTATAGCTTTAAGTGTTGTATGTTTTACATAGTAAGAAAATGTCCATTTGGCCATGGCCGTTCTGTCTCAAAGAGTAATAAACACAAACTTCCTCAGGTGCTCTGGACAACACCACCTTGTGGATTAAGTCGACACTGGAGGAGCTGCAGTCGGCCACCATCCCCACAGAGCAGACTAAAGGTCAGGGCAAAGGGCAGCGAGCGACTCCTGGACCCTTTCATGTCCTCAACACTGCCTTCCTCGGTATCCTTACATGGGACTACAACAAAAGCCCACTCCCTGAGGTGAGTGTATTTTTAATTTGCGTATGTAACGGAGAGAGATTTTATCACCTTTTGGATATCTGGTGTCATTAGTTGTGGATAAGCAAGCAAGCAACAAGACTCTCAATCTCCTATTATTCAATTTAAGTTAGACATTTAAGTATCATGTCTCCTAGTGATCTTTATTTCATTTCATGAGGGTGAATGATTTTTTTTTCTCTTTTCTGAGTCTGAATCCAAAATACAGATTAAAATCTCAGAATTTTGGCTAATGTGCTGATTTGCTAGATTAGAAGAATCTACAATGTGTGGTTTTTATAGGACATTACATGTTGTAACGATTTCTTGGTGGATGTCGTGATTTTCCATAGTGGTGTTGTTAATATGAGTTTGTGAGGCAACCAAATAGTGAGCTACAGAGGTGTTGGTAGATAGATTTCTCAACTTTGGACAGAGCCGGGTTAGCTGTCTCCCTGTCTTTAGTCTTTATGCTAAGCTAAGCTAATTGCCTCTCTTCCGTAGCTCAATACTTGCACACAGATATGACACTGGTATCCATCTTCTCATCTAACTCTCCTCTAGACGTGGATGACTGATGAGACCCGTGTACGGGAGGTTCAGTGGCAGCTCCAGAAGTGTCAAGCGGTGAACGAGGTGTTGCTTATTGTCTACAGCACCATCGGAGGGCCTATCCAGGGTCTGCCTTCCCTGTCTGACCGTCTGAAGAGAATGACCAGTGTGCTGCTGGACGGGATGCACAGCCCGTCAGTTTTTTTAAAAAAAAAATCCATCTTAAATCTACAATCTTGTATTCAAAGTTATGATCACAGTTTATTTACTATCTACTTTACATGAACTAGGAGCTCAAACCAGAACTCTCCTCTCCTTTATCTGTAGGAACTTTAACCTAGAAGAGGCACTAGAGGGCGTCAGTGCTCAGATCTGCTGTGAGCTCAACAAGTCTTTAACAGAGAGGAGCTACCCTGCACTGTCTCCAGCACTGCAGGCTACTCTTAGAGGTCAGATCTGCAGCATCATTCAGAAGGACAATCCCATCCGCACTCTCGTTGGTAAGACTGAATGAGTCGGAGTGACTTATGTTATGTCAGTACCCCAAGTTCATAATTTAAACCATACAGTAGAGTTTTTCTAACATGTTCTTTCCCTTTCTCTTATTCTTTTTGTTTCCATGCAGAGGATCGTGTGCAACAGTATTTCATGGCGCTCATCTGTGATCCTAAACCCCAGGTCAAACTTGAACAAGTACCAGCTGGCCTGACCGCCGTTAAACCTGAACTAGCATTGCTGGGAGCAAAGTTCATCTCCCTGGTTAACTACAACAGGACTGTATATGGACCTTTCTACGCGGATATCATCAGGAAGCTGATGTTCAGCAGCAGCCCACCAGCCACAAACCCTCCTCAGGACAGCACTCAAGAATCCGTCCCCTCCAATTAAATCCAAACTTTGGCTCACGCTGTCTAAGGAGTCTTTTTGCTACTAGAACTAGCTAAAGCTAAGGAGCTACTACAATTAGTAGGCAGTACAACTGCTTTGCTTAGCCAGCATGCTCCAATAGTTGGAGTTACCTTCAGCGTATTATAAATGTAGTTTTTATCACTACATTTAGCAGTGAAGGCACTGCCATGTAGGCACCACGCGGTTGACATTTAATGTGACCTGCGTTTTGTTTTGTTTTTGTGCTAAGTGCTCTAAAGTTTCAAAATGGAAAACCAGTGTTAGAATGATCCATTTCTGGACCTAATAGTGATCCCTGTATTGACTGCAGTCAAACTCCTGTTATTATGGAGGGAAAAAGGGCAAAACCTTGGTATGTCTAAAGCATAGAGTAAGCTTCATGAAGCAAAGAGGAAGAAAACCTATATAATTAGAAAAGTAGCAGAGTAGAATAAGAGATTTTTTAAGTATAACAAGGTATTTATCACAGGTAACAATATAGTACAAGTTAACCATGTCCACCTTTGAACTTGCCCTTGAATTAGTCCCTTTGATTGTCCTCACTTAATTAGGATTTTTGATTTTGCAAAGAAATAAGTTGTCTGCATGACTTGCTTTGTGTGTGTGTGTTAAGTAATTTTAGTTTTTATTCTAGTAATTTGTTGGAGTATTTGTCACATGTATGTCTTATACTTACTCACTTATTGTCAGTGGAATACCTGTTATATCAATTTTAGTTGCTATGTTTGTTACATTTTGAGGTACTGTAGTTGTTACAGTATTGTTGTGTTGGCTGTTAGAACCTGTGAGGGAAATAAAAGGTGCTGAACTCAAAGTGTGTCCAAAATTTCCAATGGACTCAATGATGCACAAAGAAAAGCAGTTATGTACTTTATATGAAAGTTTACATGAAGATGTGGGAATTTGTTGTTCTTGTGTACTACAATTAATATAATAAAACTTCAAAAAAGAAAGGTGACCACGTCTACATTTATTTGAGGACAGATTTGAAGTGCTGTGACAAAATGTTTGTGTGATGCCAAAACCTGATATAGAACAGTTTGTGTTTGACATATTCTGTATGTAGGACATGTAGCTACATATAGCACAACATGTAAATTACACATATACAGTATATAGACAAAATGTGGTCTCACAGATGGCTTGCCGTCCACATTGTCAGAAATAGCATAATCACGAGTGAAGTACACAAGTGAAACTGCACCTACTTGACTCAAAATACATCAAATATTTGTATTTTTGAAATATAGCCATGTGGTTCCACTTTATCTTTTTTAAGAATATATTCAGTTCTTGTTTCATATACAATGTAGGAGAAAAAAAGATGTGCATGACGAATGAATAGGTAAGAATAAGTAACATAGTTAAGAATAAAGGGCATCATACAGTATCTATCCCAAACAGTCACCACTGCCTACCACAGAGAAAGGCAACAGCAAATAGACATATACAGTATGTAAGCAAACAACAGGAAAACTTAGAAAAGGTACAGAAACAGGCTTGGCCGGTTTAGGAAACTCTTCTAATAAAGAAGATGACTGCATAGGTCCAATATGTTCTAAGTAAGGGTCCCTAATTTACACTGTAGAAAGTGTCCACCGAGGAGTGAAGCATGCATAAGAAAAGAAAAGAAAAGAAAAGAAAAGAAAAGAAAAGAAAAGAAAAGAAAAGAAAAGAAAAGATAGACTTTAATGGCAGCTTTGCTAACATCCTCCTCTCCCCCACCTCCTCTATCGAGTCTAGGGGGCAGTCCAGGACATAGCTGGCCTTCTTGACTAGTTTGTTGTCAAGGTGCATTTGTTACTCATTGGGAATACAATGCACAGTATGCAATAACAATAACAATATTTTTTTCATGATTTTAATCTTAATCTTTTAAAAAATATGTACCTACTTGTACCTTTTCCTTAATTGTTGACTTTTACTAGTTGTACAGCTATTAAATAATAAATTGTATAAAACAAAATAGACATAAAAACTGAGGTATACATATAGGTACCTAACATTAAACCATAATACATCATATTCATGCAGAGGGATTATTATTATTTACAGAGATTAAATGAATAAAAAATCAGTTATTTTATGAACAACCTTGAAAAACATTTAAGGTTTACATCCTTACTACTTACTTACTACTGCTAATTCATTTCAGGTGCCTAATATTTTCTCAAAATTGAGACAGACTTAATAATTTGAATTGACAGACTTCCATCGTCTAATTTTTTTAAAATTCAGAAATGATGACAACAAGCTGATTTGTTCACAGCATTATACAGTTAATCTATTTATGGCTACTCATAATTGCATTATCGGTGCATCACTGTACAGTGGAATAAACAACATGCTCTCATCTCTTGCTGTCACTAGGCAGTAATGTTACCTTAAAATGCAGTCCGGAAATGTTGGAATTACGAGTTGCGAACACAAATGGATTGGCAAACGATGTGATAGTTTTCAGACGTAAAGAATCGAGACTGTGTCACGAATTTAGAAGAAAAGCGATGTAGACAACAATTATTTGTTAGTCTGATCAAAAGTAAATTAATAGATGTCAAAAGTAAAGCGAATTTCTCCCACATATCTGTAACGGCAACGCATTTAAATGACCGGACTCATTTAATTCCGAGCACTGGAAAAGTACGTGAAAGCACCATCAGTTTGCCCAGTTACAAATTGGCTAACTGCGTGACTTCACCAGTCACGTGATTTGAATCTCGCCACGGGATTGGCTGCCGCACACCGGGGCAGTTGTTTTTGTTGTGAATCAGGAAGCTCTCTTTCAAAAAAATTGGGCGTGCAGTGCAGCGTTAACACAGAAATTAATCACCTTTGGACACATTGGACTCTTTACAAGCGTGACTTCACTCCACGGACATTAACAGCTCAACAAATACCCTCCTCGTTAAAGAAGAGAAGATATTCGTAAGTATCTCCTGGTGGCTACTTTCTTTGTTTAGTTTTCTGTCAGGTCAGAGTGAGTGAACTTGTCGAGACAAGCAGGGAAATAAAAGTATGTGAGAGATAAGATGAAAGGTGACAACGTGAGTTAAGTTTAGCCCTGACTGCCACATTCAGCGACAGAGCTGTCAAAAAGTTCCTAACACACCAAAAGCTGTCGCAAAGATTGAATCAACAAACGTTTTATGAACCAGGTCGGTAAGCTATCTAACTTTGACTGTATTAGTTAAAATCAAAATATTCTTGATACTGCTCAAACTCAGTGAAATGTCACTTCTGTGTTGGAGAGTTTTACTTTAGTTACACGTTTGTGAACAGCTGATGAGCTGTTGTATTTTTACTTTTGAGGTTTTGGTGGTGTTTGAGTGTTTTCTCTTTCTCTTCCCCTCTTCCCCTTTTTTATTTCCGGCAGATACTCTTGTTTGTTTTTAGCTTGATTTCACACAGGGCTGCAACTTACACTTATTTTCTTTATGAATTAATCTGACAATTACATTCTAAATGGATTGCTTTTATCCATAAAATCTCACAATTAAAACAGATAGATAGATAGATAGATAGATAGATAGATAGATAGATAGATCCCAAGGGAAATTCCAGCGTCCAGTCGCAGCATGTAAACATACATTAAAATTAAAATTAACCTAAAAGATGAATCTGAATTTAACATGTGCAAAGAAGTTAAACATAGGCAAAGAAATGAAGCCTATGCTAAGATTTTTACAAATAACAAAACTATATAAAAGTTAAAAAATAGAGATGTATAAAAAGTATGTAGATGTATTTCTTGAGTTTGTCTGTAGAGCAGCGTTGGGATAGAATTTCCCAGAGCCAAATTCAATTCTCCAATTCAGTTACATTTTATTAACATAGCACCAGATCAGTATAGAGCAGGTCTAGACCGTACTTTTTTTATTTACAGAGACTCAGAAGTTTCCACGCTGAGTAAACACTTGGCAACGATGGCAGGGAAAAACCTTGAGCAGAACCCAGTTCATTGGTGGTTGGTCATCTGCTATGACTGGAGAAGATCAAATGTCTTCCAAGAGATTATTATTAATAGTTGCAGACCAATTTTATGTGTCTCAATGAATCTTGATCAATTAATTTTTATCTTTTTGTGTGAGGTACTTTGGGGGGAATTCTTGCCTTTTATATGAGAGTAGACAGGAATGAATGGGGTGAAAGATGTAGGGGATGACATGCAACATGTATCCACATGGTTAGTTTTTTAGTAAGGCAAATGTTAATGCTACAGCTCACAAGAATATTTTAGAGTACTTCCAAATGTTTGTTAACAATCAGATGTGGTTGTTATGTTTGGGCGTCCACAGACTTTTGGCCATATCACTGAAGTTTATTAATCTGCAGAGTGACAGTATCCTGCATGGTTGGTGCGTTGTGCAGAGATGGCATTGGAGGAAAGGGCGCGGAGCTGTCTGCTGCGCTTTCGCCACAGACTGGAGCAGGACATCAAGCCCTCCTACCTGATGGACCACATGATCAGTGATGGCGTGCTCACTGGGGATGAAGAGGAGAGGATCAGGACCCAGGTAAGCCTCTGCTTCACCTGGGAGGGTGAAGGAGAATCAGTGTGATCCGACACATTTGTTTGTACATTTCTGCTTTCAGTTTTGTGTTTGCTTTACCATTTTCCAATCTGACTCACATTTACCTCCAAAACTCTTGCTCAAGATTTAATCAGTTGTAAAAAAAATTTGTTTATGCACTGTCATATTAATCTATTTCCATAATCCTTTCCTCCGCTTGGACTTTGTCATTGTGCACGTTGTGAGTCACCATCCTCCTGACTCCCTCTCTTTCAGTGTTGCTACTTTATCTTGTAATTTATTGTACAGGAAACCAAGATGACACCCAGAATCACAGGGATATTTCATTTAATATCTTGGTTAAGTGGCTATGACCTTTACACCCCCAACTCCTGACTGATTTTATTGTGACCAATGACCATTCTACCTTCTGACACACACTACTTCCACTACTTCTGTAGTAGTACTTCTGCAGTAGAAGTAGTAGTAGTGTGGCTCAGGAGGTAGAGTAGCAGTAGCAGCGGTTGTCAGTAGTAGTAGTAGCCGTAGCAGTAGTAGTAGTAGTAGTAGTAGTAATGTTGTCCAGGAGGTAGAGCGGATGTCTAATGATCAGGTGTTCGTTTTTTTGATAGTCTGTAGTAGCGATAGCTGTAGTAGTAGTAGTAGTAGTGGTAGTAGTGAGGTTCAGGAGGTAGAGAGGTCATCCAGTAATCGGGTGATTGGTGGTTCGGACCTCAGCTGTTTTACTGTTATGCAATGAATTTCTTGAATATCACTGGCTTAAGATAGTTTTATACATTGTTATATATTGGTTATCAAATCAAAATAAATCTTGGGTGTCTCCACCAGCTCATATGAGACTCATCATAAGATCTTTTCTCTCTCCAGTCCACCAGGAAGGATCAGGCTGTGGCCTTGCTGGAGCTGCTGCTCAAGAAGGACAACCGTGCCTACATCTCCTTCTACAATGCCCTGGTCACGGAGGCATACGATGATTTGGCTAACCTGCTTTATGATGATCTACCGCACATGTCGCAAAATGCACATAAAAGCAACTCTGATAGCAACACATCTTATGGTGAGAAAGGGGAGTTTGGGGATTTTTACCACTAGAGAAAATATAGGTTTGTAGGTTGTGCGGTCAGTCTGTGGTGTGTGGACATTTGCTATTTGACATTTGACGTGTTTAACATCTGGAAAGCTCAATTTTTAATTTTCACAGGTCTCATTTTGTGCATGTTTAAGGTTGCAAACTTCAAAACATGTCTGTCAACCCCTTTCCTGTTTGTCTAACAGTCCAGACGGTGCTCAGTGAAGGTGGCGTACCACAGCGGCCCGTGGTGTTTGTCAGCAGACCGGAGCTTGTAAACCGGGTCAGGGAGAAACTCTACCGGCTGCAGAAGGAGCCTGGCTGGGTCACTGTCTTCGGCATGGCTGGCTCGGGCAAATCTGTGCTGGCTGCTGAGGCTGTCAGAGACCACGGACTCATCGAAGGTGAATAATCTTTGACAGGCTGACACTTTTGGCATATGTTATTTTGAAACAGTCAGAGGCTACAGAAAGAAAAAACATTCTTTCTGTAGCTTCTCACCTCTCACCTCTCTGACCTTGCCTCTTTCCTCTCCCGCCTTCATCGGCAGAATGCTTCCCTGGAGGGATCCACTGGCTGTCCATCGGCCAGCTGGACAAACCAGACTTACTGGTTAAGATCCAGTCACTGTGTTTCCGTCTGGAGCAGAGCCTGGATTCCCAGTCGCTCCATCGGCCCCCCAACTCTCTGGATGAGGCCAAGGAGCGAATGCGCTTCCTCATGCTGCGCAGATATCCGAGGTTAGTGTATGTTCAGATAAACATGATCGGCATTGTGCCAACCAACTGCTTGATACCACTTTATTATTCAATATAGACACAGCATATAAAAGCATTTGTCATGTTTTCTGCATAATTTGTTAAAATAACAAGAAAGATTCTGAAACAAAACCAAACTGTGATGTTAAGACAAAGACAAATAGTCAACAAAAAATTTAAAAGCACAATTAGTCAGTGAGTTAACACATAAAATATGTCATTATAAAAATGATAACAAAAGGATAAAAATGATTCCTCCTTTTTTATTGAACTCTTAATTGTTTAATCTACAATAACACTAAGCGCCGTAGATGTTGTAGTCAACACTGTCACTGTTTTATTGTCTCTGATCACTTTTCTGTTGGGCTTCAGAGCTCTGCTGATTCTAGATGACATCTGGGACAGTACAGTGCTGAAGGTGTTCGATATCCACTGTCGGATACTTTTGACCACGAGAAATAGAAGCCTCGCTGATTCTGTTAGTGGTATGTACTCTATTTTTTTTTTTTACTCTGGTCACTGTGTACATGCATTAAACCTGTGATTATTTTTATTCACACTGGAAAAGACTGCTGTATCTACAAAAATGTATGTTCTGCACTTGTGCTTTTATTGTGTAGGTGCTAAACATGAGGTGGAAGTAGAGAGTGGTCTGGATGAAGACAAGGGACTGGAGATCCTCGCTCTGTACACTGGATCTAAACCCCTAGCACTTCCTGAGGAAGCTCGTAGCATTGTCAGAGAATGTAAAGGTCTGTAAACTGAAACATACTGTGCAATCCATATATCTGTTCACAGTATACATTACAGATACTGTAATACATGTTTTAATGTTTCTTTTAGGAAAAGAAAACAAAGACATGATTTAAATCTGTATTCACTCATACTATTGGTAAACCTTTAAAATTAGCCCTGGAAAATAAACTCAGATTTAGTTGTTGTGGTGTCCACTTGCAGGCTCACATCTTATTTTCCATGGAGCTATGTTCACATATTGTCACTTAAACACACATTTCTTCTTCTCTGTGCCCCCATCACAGGTTCCCCTCTGGTAGTCAGCCTGGTCGGCGCTCTACTCAAAGAGAAACCCAACCGTTGGCGTTACTACCTCTGCCAGCTGCGGCAGAAGCAGTTCAAGCGTATAAGAAAGTCATCGTCTTACGACTACGATGCCCTTGACCAAGCAATGGCTGCTAGCATTGAGGTCTTACCCGACGAACATCGAGAGCTCTACAAGGACCTTACTGTGCTAGAGAAGGACATCAAAATCCCTGCAAAGGTTTGGCTGGACAGTTTTCTGTCTGCAAGTATCATAACTGACCTTATGCATGCTTACAAAAGTGTCTCTGTGGTTTTACATGAGAAAACCAAACATGTTTCAATCTGTTGCTTAATGATTAAGGATGTGAGTCATTCCACAAAACCAATTTCCTTTCCTCTGATGCTATTTTATCTATTGGTTGACCAAAATATATTTTTAGTACCCTTTTATACCAATTGACCAATTGTCAATTTATTAAAGTATAAAAAATATAACATTACTTTTATTTGTATATCAGAAATTATCTTGTTTTTTACATATTTGATAAAAAAAAATGATGAGGTTACTGTCATAAACAAATCCCATTTCAGTTTTAGAGGAGCAAAAGTGTGATGTAATAATTAGTGTAAGCCAGCATACATCTGATTAATGGAAAATACGTTTTTTTAATCATGTTCAGACGCTTCCATGAGTGTTTGTAACTGAGTTGATGACTAATAGTGGCCAATAATAATAGGGATTTGATGCCTGAGATGGGTAAATATGTTTTTATGAAAGGTGTCCATAAAAGTCATAGCGACATCATCCCACTATGTTCAAGTATTTTGACAAATTATCACAGAAAAACTGAATGGACCACCATTTCAAAGATACACAGGATACAATGTTATTCCGTCTTCCAGGTGCTGTCTGTTCTGTGGGACTTGGAGCCGGAGGAGGTGGAGGACATTCTTGAGGAGTTTGTCAACAAGTCTTTGCTTTTTGTGGACAGTCACAATAAACCTTACCTGTACTACCTCCATGACCTCCAGCTTGACTTCCTGGTGGAGCAGAATCGCACCCAGCTCGAGGTTAGTTTCGATGCAAGCTGACAAGAGCTGATTTACAACAGTGATTTTACAACAGAGGTGCTGGTAGGCATCGTAAAGGATTGGCAGAGTGGTGGCAGCTCAGGTGTTCACTTGAACTGCTCTTTTTGTTCTACATTGTGTTACACAATGTTCAGATATTACCTGTGAATCTGGTTAGACTACAAGTGATGTTGGGTGCATGACTGGTGGGGGTTTCCAGTGGATGTGTCCCAATGATAGACTTTTCAATGACATCATAAGCCTGCTGTGAAAATGAAACCTAACTCATTTAATTTAAGGATTTGTTTTTGTTCATAGTATCTCAAACTAAATCTGGTTATTTTTTGTTTTTTTATTTTTATTTTATTTTACTTTTTGTTTCATATATCAGTAACTCTTCATTATGAAAATTTAACTGTGATAATCACACCAACAGATCATAGTGGTTTTACAATAACCTGCAGCATGTACCATATCAACAGTCTTTAATTATAAATCTAAGTAAGCGAGGCATTTGTTAATTATGAATTCTGACTCTTTGTGTGTGTTTCAGAGCCTTCACTCTAAGGTGGTGCATCAGTACCAGCAGCACTACAAAGATGGTCCTCCCACATCAGGAGATGAGGAATGTCTCTACTGGATCAGATTCCTGACCTTCCACATGGCCAAAGGCAACCTCTCCCAGGTAACACACACACACACATACACACACACATGTAGACATTATTTTACAAATTTCTGTATTTAAATTCAACGGAACGGAAACTAATTTTAAGTGTAATTTTGGTTGTATTTGTCCTATCATGATATATACTGAGGTTGTAAAACTCTTGCACAGCCAGTGTAGACACAAGATTTGACCAGAGGTTGTTATTTTTCCAACATATTCTCTTTCTTTCTCACGACATATCTGTTGTTCTCTGGCTGTCTCTCTCTCTCTCTGTCTAGGAGCTCTACTCGCTCATGTTTTCTCTGGACTGGGTCAGCATCAAGGCCAAGATAATGGGCCCAGCTCACCTCATCAATGACTATGTGGAGTACGGACACATCCTGGACAAAGAGGTCAGCAGGCAACAAAACTTTACTATGTATGAAACAAAGCAAGTGTGGGTACTCTGTGTATTAGATGCTGATTTTTTTCATTGTCACCAGAAAGATTAAAATTATAGCAGGTGAGGGAGCCACCCATTCTCCTTCATTAAAACTGTTGGCCACTCCTTTAGAGGTTGATCTGTGTTTTTTTGCCCTTGCCCTCTCTGTTAAACTTAGTGAATTAAATGAAAAGTGTGTCCCTCTATTATTTCTCCCGCCGAAATTGTTTTTGATTATATCATAAACATAAATGTATTGCCCTTCAATCTTGTTGCTGTCCCCTCTTCCCTTTCCAATTTTCATCATTGCAAGCAGGCAGATTTAATAACTGGCAAATGGTTTATCACACACACGCGGGGAAGCACACTTGTTTTACCAGGACATGCATAGTAAGAGGACACAGGTAGCAGTCATTTATGATTTTTATGCCAAAGAAACAATTTAATCTTGTGTCTAATGTGTGTGTTGTGATCAATTCACCAGTATAATCAGATACAGTATGACTGAAGAGTTGGATTCATGAAGAATACTTGTGCCCTGATGATGAGGGCCCAGTCTCATGTTGCTTCTCTTAGTGTGTAACATGCATTGGACTTATTTTCTCTCTCCCCAGAACAGTGACGTGCGCAGTCAATTCCAGGAGTTTCTGTCTCTGAACGGCCACCAGCTGGAGCAGCGTCCTTTCCCCGACGTGGTGCAGCTTGCTCTGTCTCAGCCACGTACCTCTGAGGTCTACAGACAGGCTCTGCTGCAGGCGCAGGATCGGGCCAGCAAAGGAAAACTCTACTTTGATTGGCTGTATGCAAGCAAACAAATATTTTACTGCTCTCGTTTTCATTGAAATCTGCAGTTATTGTGTGAAACATTCATTACAATTCAATGCATCGGAAATGGAATAATGCAATGGCAACAGATTCTCTCATTCAAAGTGATTTAGTGGTCTTTCTCCTTGAATTTGATTAATCCAATGTAATATAGTTCAAGGAAACAGAACAATAATGTCTACATTAGCCTCATATTCAGGCTTATTATAAAGTTTACAAAAATACAATACAAAAATTATGATCATAAGCTGCGTATCCTCAGTTGGACTTTATTTTTTTGTTCAGGAATAAGAGCAGTGTAGAGAGTCTGTCCCGTTTGGTGATCCACCCCCACCAGGGCTCCATCTACTCCGCCTGCTTCTCCCACGATGGAGCCAAAATCGCCTCCAGTGGAGCCAGCAAAACACTCAAGGTATCAAAGCAGACATGTTTCTCTGAGTGTATTTGTGCATCGGTGTCTGTGTGTGTGTGTGTGTGTGTGTGTGTGTGCGATAAAAGCCCAAATAGTCTCCATGGAGACCAAACGATGGAAAATATGGAGAGCAATCCACTTCTATTGCTGTATTAAAAAGAAATACACTGCTTGTGTGCATCTATCCAGTGTAAATATATGTATATGTCTCTGGCTGTAGTTTTTGTTGTATTTTATGGGTGGTACAGTACTTTTCTGAATATAATATTGTGTGTATATCTTCAAATATTGATAAGCATGAACGTATTATTAAGTGCTGTCATTGTACCTTTGTGCTTAGGTGTTTAAAAGCACCTCAGGTGAGAAGCTCACAGAGATCCCGGCCCATGACGATGAGGTGCTCTGCTGTGCCTTCTCCCCTGACGACCGTCTCCTAGCAACCTGCTCCAGTGACAGGAAAGTCAAGGTGAGCAGATAACTGTCCACTCGCTCATTGTGTCCAGCTTGATTACGGCAACGAACAGACGAAATACACACACATGCGTTTCTTGTACCCGTGCATCTCTTAGGTGTGGAACGTGGAGCGAGCCATGCTGCTGAGGGTGTTTGAGGAGGAGCACGAAGAGCAGGTGAACCACTGTCAGTTTACCAACACAACACGACGCCTCCTGCTGGCCACCTGCTCCAATGACAAGATGTTGAATGTTAAGGTGTGCAAAACGAACATTACCCTCCCTCCTCAGTGTGCTCTATCTCGTTTATTTCTGCTCCTATCTCCCTCCCTTCCTGTATTCGTCTTTCTCACTGTATACGTCTGTTTCTGCAGTTGTGGAACCTCAACAAGCCGTCCTCCCAGAACACCATGTTTGGCCACTTCGAGCCAGTCAACCACTGCTGTTTCTCCCCTGATGACACCTACGTGTCCACTTCCTCTAACGATGGTACCGTTAAGGTGACGGCCATTAAACTAGATACTTGTAAAGCTTTCCTTTCCTAAGGACTGTACCCGATTTATGTGACTCGGATGCACTGTAACATATTTATTGTTATTTGTAACATTAGGGCAAAAAGTACAGAAGTTATTGTATTACTATTTTCAGTAAAAGAGTCTACAACTGTACACTGGTGGAATATGTCCATACCAACAGCTGTTCAAGTGTCAAATGCCAAAAAAATATGCTAATTGTAAAAGGCCGCTGTTCTTTGCCATTATATTTACTGTCTGGCAACACACAATGTTGTTTAAGCCCACTGGGAGTTCTGTTAAAGGATGTACTGCATTTTCTACATGTTATACTTAACTAATAATTATACATCGGTTTGTTTGAGGCCGCAGTACTTATAGAACGTATCGCGTACTGACCTGCACTCCTCTCCTGTCTGGCTGGCTGTGTGTTTTTGTGTGTTATGCAGCTGTTTCAGGTGTCGTCTGCCAACGAGTGGAAGACGATCAATGTGAGAAACATGTTTGCGGAGAGTGATGAAGAGGTCCTCGTCAAGTGCAGCACCTGGACTGCAGACGGCAAACGCGTCATATGTGCAGCCAAGAATGCTGCTCTGGTGAGTATTTTGGAAAGTGAACGTTTGTCTGAAAGGGAATATTCAGATTTGGAATGCAGAGAAGAGACGCAAGATGTTGTTTGCTGTGTGGGAGCTGAGTGTGTGATAAAGAGGGTGTAAATGGTTTGGATCTATCTTGTCGTACATGTACGGATACAAATTCAACACTGCAGGTCTCACTTCCTGCCCTTGTTGTTGGTTTGACATTTCATCAAAGGAGACGGCGAAAGAGAGGCTGTTTGTCACTTTGTCTTTCACAGAGTCTAAAGAGTGTGTGTCCTGGTTGTAAATGCGAGCAGCACCTCCTCTCCTGAGCTTTCCAAAATCAGTCAGTCTCGTCCTGTAATCAGTCTGCCTGTGTCCTCTGCGTCTCCATTCGTTCATATTCTGTGAAACAACCCAAACGCAGCAGAGACGTCTGAGCTTGTTTCTTTGAAGAAGAAAAATGAGACTTTAATGTTACAAGTTTGTTTTTGGTTTTGATCTTCAGGCACAAGATAAAGCACAACCTAATTCACAATACATAACGAATTTATGTAGATATATATCAGCTGAGTTTAGCTTATCAAGACATATAGGGATCAGTTTTCAAATTGCAGTGTGCAAAAATGCCAAAGATTCTGTATGAAGAAGGTCATTTAGGAACAGTGGTGTCATTACATAGTTTGTCCACCAGAGAGTACTATGTTAATTCTTCAGCTGTAAAATGTCCCATTATGAGGTCTTTAATAACTAAATTTCTCATACAATTATTCATTTTTTAATGGAATATTTATTTTAAAACAGCCAAAACATGTTGGCATTAGCCTCAAGTGTCTAGTATTGGTCAGGCTCTTGTATATAGAATTAATCACTGCAATTTAAAATGTTTAAAATTTTACCGCATAAGTAAAAAGTGTTAAATTTACATGTTACATTGGGCCTTGCAGTGTTGACGGTATGTTTCAGAAAGGAAAAATAACTGTTATGTATTAAAGTTTATTCTTTTGAAAACATGAAATTCTCTTTAGATGTCTACATTGGAAAAGGAAGCCATATTGTGTCCAGACTGAGTAGACTCTGATTTGTTGCTGTTTCTCAGGTGTTTGACGTGGAGACGTCCGACATGTTGTTGGAGATCAGAACGAACCGCCTGAGCACGGTGCAGTACTGTCACGCCTGTCCTACCAGTAACCTGCTGGCTCTCGCATTCTCAAACTACGCTGTGGAGGTATAGTTACATACTAATACACACAGTGACACTATATATTTAGTCTGTCTATGTTCAAAACATGTATCTATAATAAGGAAGTAATAGATAAACCGAGGGTAATAAAATATTTAGATATACTGGTGAATACAGTCGTCCGTATTTGGGTGTCTTCCAGCTGTGGGACTTGGAGGCCAATAAAAAGATGGCTGACTGCAGCGGTCATCTGAGCTGGGTCCAGCGTGTCCAGTTCTCTCCTGACGGTTCACAGCTGCTGTCCTGCTCAGACGATCAGACTATCAGGGTAAGACTGACTCAGTGTGTGTGATGCACTGTCTCTACGTTACTGTATCTCTGCTTGCACAGACAGTGTCACTACTCTTCTATTTACCTCCTGTGACAGTTGGATAAAAAGTCATGCTCATGCTAAACATTACAAGTTGACTAATTGTACTCTTTAGATGTTTTAAATTAATTAATTTTAGGTCACAGTATATAGTTTCACGCAGTTGTTGCCTTGTTTTAGGCTTTATCTCTATTACTGAGGTTATATAAACATGTATTTTGACTCATTGCTCCCCTAAACAAAGCATTATCTACTATAAACAGCCTAACATGACTAAAGCTGCAGTAGAAAATGTATGTCTACTAGTTCAGATTCTCTATTTTACCCAAATTATCATTAAACTTTAATCTTTAAATGAATCAAAGACAAGTAATTAAGAGTTAGAGCTGATCAGGGTAAGGAATCAATAATTGGAAACCAGCTTTAGATTAATTTTACTTAATGCTCAGTCAGAACTAGTTCACATCATGTGTTGTTCAACCCAAAGCTATTCAACCATTTGATGGAGTATACTGGCCCCTAAAATAAAGGACAATGGAGGCAATGTCTACCATCCCATAGCCTTAATAGAGCAACTAAAATGGGAGACAATGTGGGTTAAAATGACCCATTTCTGATCCATGGTGAAGAAAAGCCACACCTGACCCGGTACATGTTCTTCCAGAGGATAGGAAACCATCTTGTGCTGCTTAGGTGCTTCATTGTCAGTGTGTGTTTTTCAGCTGTTGGACCATCTGGAAATTCAGTTTGAAGTGTCTAATGAAAGCATAAGAGACAGACTGATGACTTATTTATTGCCACAGACAGGTTAGCTCTAGTTTGTCTCTGCAGCATAACAATGAAGAGTCAGGGAAAAGATTAATAAGCAGCCGGGCTGACTGTGTAAACAAATTTGTAAACTAACGATCAGCTTCTCTGCATAGATATAATCTGATTTAGTAGAAAAAACGTGAGAAAAGTAAAACATAATATGGCTGTAGTTCTTTCACTTGAAGTTTATATTGTGTTGTACTCGGTCTGTTTCCTGTCTCGTGTTTCTTGTAGTTATGGGAGACTAAGAAGGTGCACACAACCTCAGCTGTCTGCCTGAAAAGAGACTCTGACGTTCTCTTCAACGATGAAGAAATCATTGTGTCAGCTGCAGACAACTGCAACAGACTGCAGGTGAGCCGGAGGGAAAATCGAAGGAGAGAGACTGGATGAATGAATAAACTGTGTTGGACTGTGTCGGGCTGGAATTAGGGTTTTCTTTGAGTGTGAGTTCAAGTGCTGGTTACATGAGGTTGTCATAGAAAACAACATGTGTATGTGTGTATGTTAGGTGCGTGATGGCAGGACGGGATCAGTGCTGTTCCAGTCGGAGGAGAAGTCATCCAGGATACGGTGCACGTGTATGTGCAGGCAGCCCTCTGCTGTGGCTCTGGGCCAGGAAGACGGCACTGTCCAGGTAAAAAACACACGCAGACCAACAGTACATACTGTGGGTGTGTGTATGTGTAACACTGCAGTAAATTAAGTAAATTTTGACACTTTATTCTAGTATTGATGCTGAAATAACCAGTTGATTAACCAATAATATTTTTTGACTGACACTGAGAAGGTTTAGCTGCTAAAATATATAAAGATTTTATTTATATTATTTTAAATTGAATATGTTTGAGTTTTGGATTGAAAAAAACAAAACAATTTGGATTCTTATCTTCGGTACTCATAAATTAGGACACATTCACTATTGTGTTATGGGCTGCAACTAATTATTATTTTCATTATAGATTATTCTTCTAATTATTTTTTTAATTAATCCATTAATTGTTTTGCCTACAAAATGTCACACATTGTGAGATGAAACTTGAAACAAGCTAAAATTGCTTGTTTTGTCCAACTAAATCCCCCAACATATTAAGTTTACGATGGTATAAGACCAAATTCTAAAAGATGGAAGCAGCAAATGTTGCCTTGGTTAAAGAAAATGACTTGTTGTAATTACCTCAGCTCTAATTGGGGAAAAAAAATAAAGGAATAAATTGACATTTTGGGAAATGAGCTTGTTCACTTTCTTGCCCAGAGTTAACAGAAGATCGATACCACTCTTATATCTGCAGTAAATATGAAGCTACAGCCAAGAGACAATTTACTCAGCCGGAATGTGTCTGCCAGCTCTCAGAGGTCCAGTGTGTGAGATTTAGGGGGCTCTGTTTGGCAGAAGTGGAATGTAATATTCATAACTATGTTTTTATTAGTGTATGAACAACTGAAAAGAAGAATCATTATGTTTTTATTACCTTTGAATGAGTTTGGTGAATGAGTCGTTTTATATTACAGCAGCCCAGAAGGGACAAACTAGATACTGGCTCTAGATAGGGCCTTTTACATTTTTTGGAGCAAATGACCATGTTCCCCAAATTTGGACCTATTCCTTTCAAAAAAATATATATTTTCACATCCTTGCTGCAACTATACACGCAATATAATTAGTATTAAACCTTTTAAATTTACACTTTAGAGTGTGTATGTGTGTGCGTGCGTGTGTGTGTGGGGATGCGTCCTTTTGTGTGTGTGCGTGCGTGCGTGTTTCCGTTCCATGTTGCTGCAGGAGGTGTTTTTCAGACCGTGTCGAGTCATGAGATCTGACATCAGCACTGTCGCCCTCGCTATCTGTCCTGTCAGCTGTACGTCAGGTCAACTCGAAACACCTCTTTCATCTCTCTCTCCCTCCACTCTTCACTGCTCTGCCATTCCTTTACCTGCCGTTTGTATTCTCAACACTCTCCTCCTCCTGCTCTCCTGCTCTCTATTTTAATATTTTACCACGTCTGTCACACAACTTTTTTTTTTTTTATTGGCCCTCTTTTGTTTTGTTTATCTCTCGTCCTCCTTTTGTTCTGTCTGTCCCCCTGCTCTCCTTGCTCCACTGCTCTTTGTCTTGATGATAAATTGTTGTTTGCAGGCAGAGAATGAGGTCCTAGTCTGCATTGTGGCAGATGTGTGTTTTTGTACACGTGTGCGTGTGTTTGTTGCATGTTATGGCCATTTTGCAACAGCAGAGGACGTCCCAGAAAGTTCCTGTCCTATATTAAAAACACACACACATGCACACAGTCCCCTGACTTATTTGTGCTCCGACCAGGCCAGCGCCCTACAGCAGAGAGCAACTCTAATTAATTAGAAGGTCCTGCAGTCTTAATGAATACAAGGGGTTGATGATTTTAATTACAGCTCTTCTTCTGGCCCCAGAGATATGAGGGGAAAGGATTAGCGGACATGAGGACTTGATTAGAAATCTGAGTTCTTACAACTAAGACAGAATGGAAAAAAAGCATCAGAGAATAATAAGATACGTGCAAGTGATGCACAAAATGTACAAAAATCTAGTTTAAAGTTTATTTTCTGTGTGAAGCAACTTCTTTTCCAATGAGTTGCTTCAAAAGTTGCTCTGCACATCCCTCTGATGTGAACTCACTGCGAAGCCAAGAGTACTTTTAAAGCCAGTACTGTTGCAGAATAGCAATGCTAATACATAACTGGCTAGTGTGTGTTGCAGCCTTGTTTTCTGCTTTGAATAATCAGGTTATTACTAATCAGGCTTTGAGTCTGCAATCTCAATATTTTTTTAGGGTAATGACCTAAATGTATCTGTAGAGCCTGATATCAAAAACTGTGTTTATTTTGTGTTACATTTCTGGTCAGACTTAGCAATTTGTCATAATTTTTTGATTAGATACTTTTCGATTTAGTCAGATTCTTCAGATAGTTTGACCCCATTTTATTCAGGCAAACTACTTGTGTTTAGACAGCATGTAAATTGTGAGTACTTAAGCTTCTTTTGCTATATTTACATTGTATTTGTATTCCTCGGAGTGAGTGAGGAATACAAAGAAAAGTGCTGTTTTGGCATCCGTACTGAAACTTTGACATTATGACAGCGCCAATACACACACTGATACACAGCCTATTACAAAGTTTGGTGAACAGAGCTCTGAGATTGCAGCGGCCTGTAACAGAAACAGCTGTTATGTTAAGATTACTTTCTGACAATCAAACAGGATTCATTGTGACCATTAGTCATTTTTTTAGATGTCGAAATGATTTTGTGTTCCTTGCGCCTTGAAATTATATTCTACATTATCAGCTCCTTCTAACAGATTAAGATACATTTAAAGTGCTTTTTATTGTCATTGATCCACTGTGTTTACTGCTGTAGTCCCCTGAGCAAACAAAAGAGGGAGCCCTGGCGTTAGCTAGAGTTATTCCTTGTGCCGGTGACCACTGCAGTGGAAGGCATTCATCTCCTCTTTTTCCCTCTTCTGGAGTTATTTACAACCAGTTTACTGGAGAAAGAAAACTTCATTGTCAGTCTGACATATCGGCTTTGCATTGCTAATATATATAACAAATATATAACTTTCAGAAAGTTGCTTTGTGTTTCTTTATGACTGGGGGAAAGTGCAGCTGTGAGTGTGTGAATGTGTGTGCTCTGTGGCAGGCAGCAGGGCTGATGACAGCTAGTCAGGTACTGAGGAGGGTTGGCTGCAGGATCCGACAACTGTTGACCTCCTTCAGGGGGTTGATGCTGGCCGTAGGGCTATGTACAGGAAACGTGCAGGTATGGTAGGGAAAGAGTCATATCTGTTTGTATGTGTGTCTCAGATGCTTCAAGTATACTTTACGTGCGTATTTTACTGATTTGTTCTGTATCAGTAATCACGTCTTATAATGCAGGACCAGCTGAAACATTGACCACCTCATTCTTTCACCACTTTTATTAGTTTTTCTTTGATTTCACGAGTTCTGCAATGCATCAGCAGCTTGTTTACTCCCTTGGTAGGGGTGTTTAAAACAAGCGTTCCCAATCTTTCTTCTTCACATTAGCCTGATTAGTTTTTTGTTGTTGTTTTTTTAACAAACACCCTCAGGCATTTTCTTGACCGCACCATCACAGACAACCTTGATCCGGATGTGTAAAGCTCTCCAAAGAGTCCTCTGTCAGGCTTTGAAACTTACGTCTCAGTACGTGGAGCTTGACAAACATGGTCGGCGTGCCCCGAGGCTTGTTCTGCTCGGGCATTTCAACCATTCTCCTCTGAGATGTAAATATTTCAGCGCCTGGTGGAAATCCCAAGTGCTACGGACCTTTTGATTTATATTTTAAAAACTATAGGAGCTGGACTGAAGATAATGTTGTGCTGTACTTTATTTTATTTCTTGAGGTTTCTGTGCTTTATTCCCTGTTTTTAAATCAAGTTGAATGAGTGAATGATGTTTTTTATGAGTTTCTGTAATGTTTGTGAAGTTTGCAAAGTTGCGGTTCCACTGCAGAAAGGATACATTTTAGAATTTATTATATCACTGGATATGTAGAGATCTATCTGGATGCTAGTTAGAAAAATGAATGCTTTGATAAAAGCCACAAAAAAACAACAAGAAACAAGATTTTATAAGTCCAGTTGTAATCTAAACTCTTATGCCATCTCTGTAGTAGTGAAGTAGAATAAGTTAATTTTAGTTACACCTTTTTTGGGCTGTAGAAAGACACAGCACACTCACAGTGACAGTGCTGACATGCTGATGTTTAACATATTATATATAATTTAGATTTACCATCTAAGTTTAGCATGTTAGCCTGTCAACATTTGCTAATTAGCACTAAGCTGAAGTTGATGGGAACGTCGTTAGTTTTACAGGTATTTTCTCATAAATCAAAGTATTGGACAAACTCAAGTTTTGTTTTGATTGGTGCTCAATGAAAAGCTACCAAGGTTATGTCAGTTCATCCTGTGGCTAACATGAATGTCTAGAAACAAAGGTCATAGCAATCCATCCAGTAGTTGTTGTATATATATTTCAGTCTGGACCTACTAACCAACTGCACGACCAGCCGTCCCATGAGCAACACCACTAGCATGACTAAGCACTTTCTCATTTTGCTTCAGACCTCTCTAGAACCCCATTAAGGACTTCTGGGGGGTCTCTGCGTGGCTTTAACAACCATCCAGTTGACCTTTTGAGTGCATTCACAAAATCTCTCTCCAAACCAGCTTTGAATATTCTGTGAAGATTTCCATCTCAAGAGCTTATTATAACAGAGTTTTATGCAGCAGCAGCTACCCAAGTGAGAACGGATGATGACATTTTTTGTCTTTTTTTTTTTTTTGAAGCTGGATCTTTTGAGCATCAAAGCTTTTTGTTCTCTGCCTCCCCCAGTAACGTCTCCAGGGCTGTCAGACCCCCGGCAGCCCTCCGCAGTCTTGACCAGCCTGTACGGTCATGCTCAAAGGTCACACTTTTTCCACCCACTCTATTTTCTTTGTGATGCGCTTAGCACCATCAAGCCAGCAGCTGCACTTAATCTCTCTCTACTTCTCAATGATTCCTTCAAAATGTGAGTTTTTGTCAGACTTTTTGAGTAAACTTTCTGGGAGACTTTTCCTCCCTGGTCAAATGTAGCTATCAATTGAGGCTTGCATATATATATTCTACACCAGGTGTGAACCTTGTGTGACTTCTCGGTACAGTAGAGGATTTGGTGCGCTGTATTAACGTCTTCTTTGGCCAACAAGTATCTTCACTTTACACATAAGTATACCCATGCAATACAGTAGTGGCTCTATTGGTTATTCGGTCCACCACTTTGGTTCAGACTGAAATATCTTTCACATTTTGAACAGCAAAAAGATGAAACCTGCTGACTTTGGTAGTGATTCCCCTAAATTTTCCTCTAGTACCATCATGAGGTTTACATTTTTGGTGTTTAATGAAATAACTTGAAAACTTTTGGATGGATTGCCATGAATTTAGTATAAAGATCGATGGTTGTGATGTTGAATCTGTATGATTTTCGCGATCCTCTGACTTTTCTTTTAGTATCACAAGTATGTCAAAGTTTTCACGTTTTTTTTTTTTTTTTAGAATTTTTGGGCTTTTAAAGCTTTATGACAGAGAAAGCTGAAGAGTGATAGGAAAGCGGGATACGAGACAACGGGATGACATGCAGCAAAGGGCCACAGGGTCGAAATCGAACCCGCTGCAGCAAGGACTAAACCTTTGTGTATGGGGCGCACACTCTACTAACTGAGCTAAACACCGCCCCAAAGTGTTCACATATTTTGTGAAATATCTCCACGTATGCTAGATAGATTGCCACAATATTTTGTAAAAACCATTCATGGTTGCCAGATGATGTATTCTGATAACTTCGATGGTTGTTTGACTTTTCCTCCAGTTCCAGAATGAGGTTGAGATTTGTGTTTTTGAGTGAAATGTATCAACTATTGGATGACATTTGATGGACACATTCATGTTTCCGGATGAATCCCATTAACTTGGGTGATCCTTTGACATTTTCATCTAATACTTGACCTGACTTTCATCTAGTTTGTCCACAATTTTTGTGGATTTGTATATTAGCACTTGTGGTGCTAATGTTTACTTCTTCCTTCCAGGTGTTGGAGGTGCCTTCTGGAAAAATCCTAGCCACACTGGAAGGACACACGAAGACGGTGCTGCACTGCCAGTTCTGCCAGAACGGCCAAACACTTATTACATCCTCTGAGGACACCACCATAAGGGTACGCTAAACTCCTGTCTTCCCTCAGTTGCCCCCTTCTTCTCTTCATGCTTTTTGTTTCTCTCTTTCTGCTCAGTTTTCCTCTTGGTCTTGGCTCCCATTCGTCACCATCTCCCTCACCCTCCACCATCTTTTCTAGCCTAATTCATAGCATATTCTTTCACCTCCTCCCCCAACCTGCTTTCCTTTTTTCCTATCTGCTATTGATTATTCTTCTCCCCTATCCCCCCATTCCTCACCTGGAGTAAAACTGCCTCCTCTGCTGAATCACTCATCATCAGTGTTGCAGGTCTCTTTGGTGCTTTCATCTTCCCCTTCACCTGTTACACTCTACCAGCGTCTCTGTCGGCCCTCTTCACCTCTCCATTCTTCATCCCCCTCTTTTGTATCCTCTCCTCCCTTTTCACCTCTCTTTGCCTTCGGCTATGCCGCTTTCGATCGCTCTTTATCTCCCTCCCCCTTTTGAGTTTACTGTGTGCAACTAACTGCGAGTCTATGTGTGTGTATTTCGGGCTGTTACGGTCTGTCAACCCCCACCGTTCATGCTCTGTTGCTCATTTCCCCTTTCCTCTCCTCCCCTCTCATCTCCTCCTCCTCCTCCGTCTTCATCTTTTCTTTTTGCTGACAGACCTGTCCACTGCAGCACTTCCCTCCCTCTCCCGACAACGCAGCACCTCGTTCCGTATTCATGCAGCTGCTGCCTGTGCACATCACTATTCTCGGACCATCCGCCGCTTATTCAGAAGCCATTCAGATTCATGCTGTTTGACATGTGCTTGCTAGGAAATAGTAGTGCGTATTTAGATGTTAATGCAGACGCAGACTGAATGTAAAGAGATCTAATGACACTCATGTTAGCTGGTGATGAATTGCAACCTTTGGACCAATGACGGCTTCTACTCAGAGGGAGAAAAGATGCAATATTGCACACACAAGGGTATGATTGATAGGATGATTCTGTCCGTCCTCCCCACAACTTTGGACTCAGATGAACTCATGGTCATGCACCTGCCTGCCAGTCATAAACAAGCACTCTGTATACAGATGTGCAGGTGTAGAGTTGTAAATCCACAGAGCTCACCTACTGTACACAGCGACGTGATCAGCAGGACGGAAAATCAAAAAACTGACACAAAGAACAGTACAAAATATTAGAGGTGTCACAATTCTCCAAATACACAGACTATTCAATCTTGATTTGTAGAGATCAACAGATCATTTGTTTTAAATGCCCCGACAACTGTCATTTACATTTTCACTTGGGAACAAACTACTAAAAAGAAGAGTCACCAGATGGCAGAAGGGTTACTGGGATACCGGGAGAATCGTTGATCGTACTTTTGATTTCGATAATTAAAAGAGAAAGCTCATTTCGCTTGATTTTTGATGTAAAAATGAAATTGTGACTTCCCTACAAAAATGTGTATGAGTAGCAGTTGAATTCCCGTCCTCTAAAAGTTATTGAAATATTACATCTCTGTATTGTAACCGCACATGAGGCTACACTGCAGCCTCCATCGCTTCCAACGAAATGATTGGTGGATGCCACGTGTCTTGGCTTCTAATGAAGACTTTTTTCGTTTATTATTTAAATTAGTAATTTGCTATTGAAATGAATTTAACCTGGGTTTTATTCTCATACTTGCGTCTATTGTGACCTCTGCAGTAAAGATCTGGGAAACACACATATGACCCAGCTTGAAATTTAACTTAACTAGTCAGAAAGGACCGCTGGAATACGCTCCAGATCCCCGCGACCCTGATGTGGATAAGCGGTGACAGACAATGGATGGATGGGGAGTCAGAATGGACACAATTATGACAAGAAAAATACCACAATTTTCCCTCATTAGCACTATTGTAAATGCTCCTTATACCTCTCACCTACAAAGTTTAGTAACTTTAGAGATTAGAGATCTCACATATAACGTGTACAGAGACACTTCAGTGGCCAGTGTGAAGGTCCTATTAGAATGCTATGGACTGTGGGTAATTCTCCCAGAATTGTACACTGATGAAAAGCCTGCTGCTTTCACTTAAAGGGAAACATGTGCCACAGTCTGCGAGTCCTTATGTGTGCGTATTGGAAACTGCTGCTAAAAGTTCTGTGTCCCCGTTTCTCTCTCTGTTGCCCCCTGTAGGTGTGGAGCTGGCAGTCTGGGGAGTGTAAAGTACTGCAGGGTCACAAGGAACAAGTCAGATGCTTCTCGCTGCTCTCCAACTCACCTGACAACACGAGACTGCTGTCCTGGTCCTTCGACGGCACTGTCAAGGTGAAGCAGACACACGTACACCGACACTCTTGTCTCAGCGGCTTCAAATCAAATCCAAAATAAAATCTCTCTCTTTCTCCCGCTCGCTTCAAGATGTGGGACGTAGAAAGCGGAGAGAAGCTTCAGGACATCGAGGCTCATCGGGGAGCCATCCTGTCTTGTCATGTCTCGCCAGACGGATGCCTCTTCGCCACCACCTCTGCTGACAAGACTGCTAAGGTTCAACACTTACACACACACATGGGATGAGACATATCTGTTTGCGCTGTCAGTAACAACGTGACCTATTACACATCAGCGTCTTCCCTCAAACCTCGTCAGAACTCATTACTTTGCAGCACAGACGCACGGATGTGTCGCTGCGGGTGATATCTGAGGCTATAAGTTTCTCCGGTATGAGAGGTGAGGGACCTTGGAGATTAGCTTGCAGCAGATGGCCCCCGTGCCTGGTGAGTTAACTCCAAGTCTGCTTGCCCTCCTACGCCCACGTTCAGTCATAATTTAGTCTGGCTGCAGCTAGTGGGCCTGGCTGGCCCACATACGACCCACCTCCCTGTCTGGATGTAGTTTTTGCCAGGTTGCCGTTTACCAACACTGCTGCGCTTGACTTTGGCCTGACTTTGACTGACTCAGTGGGCCGGAGATGCGGTTTGTAACCTTTTCCCCAAGCAGCTCTAAAAAATCGTTGCCTTTCCTACTCGCCACAGAAAAGGGAACTCCGCTGCACAGCACACGCTAAACTGTACTGAAACTGTACGCTCTTTGACACTGGTGTGATTTATTTTCTTGGATCACGAAAACAGCTGTGGGTTTGGTGCTCGCTTGGTACTTTTTCTGTCCGGTATTTAACCACAAATGACAAGTGGTGTCCAGCATTAGAAACAATGCAAAGCCGCCCTCTCAGGCATTTGTTAGAGCAGATGATTTAGAGCCACTGGCACCAAGTTTCACACGGGAATTCAGATTTGGTCGACACTTACTGTAGAGAGCAGCCACTGGGTCAGCAGCCAACCTGGCTTCTGTCAATGGACGGTTGTGGGAGAGAATGTGTGTTTTATGGATTTGGCAAAGATGATAATTGAGGTGTGTGTGTGTGTGTGTGTGTGTGTGTGTGTGTGTGTGTGTGTGTGTGTGTGTGTGTGTGTGTGTGTGTGTGTGTGTGTGTGTGTTGTGGGGCTGGTTAGCAGCCAGTCACATAGTCCTTGCTCTCCAGACCGAGTAGGGGCTTTGGTGGCTCAAAACACACATAAACACAAAGTTCCCGGTCCACATCTATCTAGAGGTCAAAGCAAGAGACTCACCCACAAAAAGAAGGATTCTCTTTCTCTCTTCTGTCTCCCCCTCTTTATCTTACATTTTCTGCTGACCTTCAGATGAACGGGACTTTGTGTGCAGACATAGTTAGCCGGCTGCCAAATGAAGTGTCTAATTATGAGCTGTGTTATTTTTCTGTGCGGCGCAGGATGTGACCGGGGTGAGGAAGGATCGCAGAGGAAGGGAGGAAAGAGAGAGGGAGAGAGAAAGACAAGGGAGGAATATAGAGAGAACAATGGATGAGAGACAGAAGGGTGAAAGAGGGAAATCCAAACAAAGTGAGAAAAGGAGAACAGCAGAGAGTGAGACAGCACTCATTACTGATGCAGCGTTGTAACAACATTAGCTCTGCATTTGGCACAATTATTTGTCCTCATAAGACCTATTAACAGGTGGTGACTGGTTTGAGCAACAGAAATAAAACTTAATTGTTATTATTGCCTGTTATTCCTAGATAAACGCTGCTGTATTGCAGGTAGAAACTTGTTAATAAGTAAGGGTAAATCACTTAGTTTAGGTCTAGAACAATGTGAAAATGAACTAAATGTATCCAGTAAATGCAGATTTTTGCAGTAATCAAGTCCGAATTTATACATTTATGTCATATTTTTCAAATTTCATGCACAATAGATGTATCGATTTCTGCTTTTTCAGTCTTCTTGATGCCTTTCTTTCTGCTTCTAGTTGTGGCACTGTGAATCCTGGCAGTGTGTCCACACCCTGAGCGGCCACCTTGACTGCGTCCGAAGCTGCCGATTCTCCTGGGACAGCCGACGCCTCGCGACGGGAGACGACAACGGAGAGATTCGGGTGCGTGTTCGAAAACATTCGCCGTCCTTCTCAACCTTTGCATTTCTTACCTAAGCCCAGTTGCTGATCTACTGTAGGAATTCAGGCTCATTAGGCTTGTTCTGCCGTTGCCTTGTTGCAAATCAACCTCGGCAAAGTGCCTAAACACAAACAGGAGAAGTGGAGAAAGTGGGAAGGAGAACATTTTTAGAGTTTTGACAAAAATGAGGCAGTAAAAAGAAAAGTGGAGGGATTGATGGAGGTAATTTAGAAGAAAGTACAGACTGCAGATGAGAGGTGAGTACAGACTTCCCGCTGAGCCTTCTGCCTCAAGATACTCACATTAGTGTGTCCACACACCGAGTGGCATTATGTTACTAGTATGAGAAGTAATGGCATTGCCTTAAACCATCTAATTTGCCGTGCATCATACAAAAACGCAATTACACCAGTCAACATTTATCCCAGAGATCACCCCATAATTACAGCTCATCACTCATTTAGATAAAGTGCTTACTAATGCATCATGATTGCTGCAGTGCGTAGAGGAGGGGTGGGATGAAAGGAAGGAGGCAGGGCTCCTTCCCAGATGTGGGGGAGCAAGGAGCTGGAGGAAGGTTGTGTGAGAAGTTGGGATGAAGAGAACAGGAAGAGGAGGAGATGTCTGACAGTGGGAGGTGAAGGAGAGGACTCAGGCTGCCAAATTGGATCCCCAAGGCTTTGGAATCTGCACCGCTCGTACACAAAAAAACACACACACACACACACACAAAGTAAAGAAAAGTTAGATTGTGTGAGAGGGAAAGGGGAAGAAGAAGTGGGGAAAGTCATCCAGCAACGTTAAGCCTGCAGCAACGAACGACAGCGCCGCGTCGGCCATCAAGGGGTTAATGCCCTCTGGTGGCCTCTGAGCCGAACTGCTCCATTATCCAGAAACGGACGAATCCATCAGATCCAATTACATAAACCACACTGAAATCTCAACCCCTGTTTCTATGGAAACAAATGTGAGTCATTCTGCACAAAAGCATGCCAAGTGTTAAATATAGCCGTACGTGTGATGTGTCATTGTCAAATGGACATGTGAGCAGTTGTATAACAGCTGCAATCGACATGATGTGAGGTTGAATCGCAAAGCCGCTTTTCATTACGTATGTGTGGTGCATTATGGGTAATTTCTCAGGACTCACAGGATCTGTACGTCTCTGCAAATTCTCATTTTCCTCTCTGTTTTCCACTTTATTGAGCTTGAAGGTTCAAGCTTGATTTAAAAACGAAATCTTGTCGCAAGGTCAACTTGCTTTCAGCCACATTTCATGACCTTAATAAACAGAAGGCCTTTGCTCAGTTGTCATGGAGACGGTGTAGTTGTTCACATAACCTAGTTATGGAGTCTTTATCACATCGGATGCCCGAGGACCATCCTTGATCAGAGATGTCACAACACAAGTTCCCGTGACCATGTCTTTGTTGTTTATCAGTGACATTTACTTTCTGGTTGGTTTATAATGTCTGAATGTCTGTTCATCACAGCTCTGGAGCGTCAAAGACGGCTCTTTGCTGAAGATTTGTTCGCGGGACGGTAAAGACGGCATGGACTCACTGCACGGAGGCTGGGTGACCGACCTGCACTTCTCATCAGACAACTCTCTTCTGGTCTCGACCGGTGGCTACATCAAGGTTTGTCACCACGTACTACACGTTCAGACTGATATGATTACTTTAAGTCCACGTTGTTTGTATGGAATCACTGGAAAGTAGAAGACACAGTTTTGGAGGTAGCATTTGGCATTTTTTGTCTTTATTGGAGAGTCAACAGTAGAGAAATAATAGAAAATGAGGGGACAGAGATGGGGTCTCCAGCTGGGCTTGAACTGGGGATGTTGCAGTCTATGGCTGAGAGAATGTTTACCTTTGAAAGCAAATGAGAAGTGAATTCTCGCATTAAATGGCAAAATAATGGTGCACAAACATTAAATAATGAAGCACCCAGTGATTCATTTACTCCCAAAGTGTTGGTAGAGTTTTTAAAAATGACCTTTATAATATATAGCTGTTGAATTGTTGGCATTGTTCTCTGCTGTAGATACAATACAGACGGCTAGTTGGCACCCAAACACACTGTGTGCCTATTCCTGCCCACGTTTAACCTCGAGGATACGCTGAACACAAAAAGTCACTCCGTAAATCTGCATGATCTTTGCTGTTCTCAACAATATATTCACGTGTACCTAAGAGTTGACTGACATATGTCTCAGTAAACAATACAAACATGCTCTCAACATGCACCATTGTTACATTAACTGGAGGAGCATTGCAGTGGCGCAGGTTTACATAAAACTGCTCAATACCTGAGAGAATGATATCAATGCATCCTGGTGACGTGACTGGAATAGTGTGTGTATGTGTGTGTGTGTGTGTGTGTGTGTGTGTGTGTGTGTGTGTGTGTGTGTGTGTGTGTGTAGCTCTTTATTACTTTTACAAGAGATGGGGTCACAGAGCGGGCAGTCTCATCCGTGCTCTGATTGGCTATTTGTTCGGCAATGATGTAATCCTCAAGGGAGAGCAGTTCTGATCGATGAGGCTTTATATCTCAGATTACTCCTGATACTGTGTGCGAGGTCGTGCTGTGTGCGTGAACGCGCGCCTTTGTGTATACCTCCCAGTGTGGGTCGACGAGGATGTTACTGTTAAAGGCAGCGGTTGGTTTTTTTATAGACAGATGGCCAAAAACACATCATAATCTCATCTACGGCAGAATTCCTGTTGACAAGATCGTAAAACCTGGAAATGAGCTCAAACATAATGAGAGCCCCAAATGTGCGCCTTTTATTTATATATTTTATAGCATTCAGAATGAGAAGATTTTAGAAATTCAACTGTCATCGTTTTTTCTTAAGGTACATGCAGCACATGCAGTTTAAGGTGCTGAGTAAAAGCCCTCAGTCAGCTATTAAAAAGAAAGATGAGGTGCTAGAAAGGCCACGAGACGCAGTAGCATGACATCATATGTGAAATAGTGACATAAAGCTTTGGATTCACTGCCTCTCTAAAAGAAAAGAGCGAAAGGTCGTACTTGAATCATGTAACGCAAACCAGCCAACTGCTGACGATGTAGATGACCGGGGCCACTTTTTGCTGTAGTAATACATAAAAATAATGGGGCTTGGCATTGTGGCAAAAAAAAAAATCATCACTATAATAATTCATATATACATTATATTACGATATAAATTAAAGGACTGGTGTGTAGGAGTTAGTGGCATCTATCGGTGAATACCACGAGCCTCAACCTCCCTTTCCAAGCGTTTAAGGGAACGTATGGCGGACGTGGAACTCACCAAAAAACACGAAACGCCCACCTCTAGATCTGGTGTTCAGTTTGTCCGTTCAGTTGCACGGTGGCAGACTCACTGTGGAAGAGGACGCATGATGTCAGATATGCAGATAAGTCTTACACACTGGTCTTTGAAGTCAGTTTTTCTGCTGAGCTCAAAGATTCCCAGAAGCTTAAAGGAATACGTCTACATTTTAGGTTAATACTAATTTGCTTTCTTTCTAAGAGTGAGATCGAAAGATCGATATTACTCTAACAAATGCAGGAGCTTAGCTTATCTTAGCTTAGCATAGCTTAGCTTAGCTTAGCATAGCATAAAGACTGGAAGCAGGTGGGTCAAGCTTGCCTGACACCTCTTTTACTAACTTTTACTAATTAACATGTTGTATCTAAGTTGTTCAGAGCTAAGCTAAGATAATCGATTGCTGGCTTAAACTTCCGAGTGTACAGACATGAGACAGACATGAGGGTGGTGTTACTCTTCACATCTAACTAATGAGCCAATAATATCTATCAAAACATAGAATTATTCCTTTAAATATATTTACATCCTTTGCTGTGCTTTTCTAGTTTTAAATAGATTTGTCTCTGTTTAACCTTTTAACCCGTGACCAAACTGGAAACTATTACAGGCACTGAAGTCCACTAATATGACCTTTGATTTGTTTGTTAGTAAACTTTACTGACATGGCTGCTCAGCTTGATCACAATAATGCAGCGCTCATCAGCTTTGCTTTCCGTTACATCATCATGACAGTCATAATTACTCTGGGAATTGGCTCACGGATCACTCCATTACTCTGTTTCATGCACTTTCTTTCTGCTCTCTCTCTTCTTGAGCAAGGCTGTGTTGACTTGAAGGATCAGCATGTGGATATGAGGAGCAGTGATGGATTATTATGCCTGTCTTAAAGGGTGAACCCCCCCTGAGTCGCGAGTGTTGATTGATTAATCGTACTGTGTGTCAGCCGGACAGCTATGAGAGGCCATCCTGTCTGTCATAGTAATTACCATGACAGAGCGTGTACTTCTTGTGACAGATAATATAGCCTGTAGAGTGAGGAAGCATAATAATCTATCTGTCTATCTGTTTTAATGATTATTGCCAAGGCGTGTCAGCGGCTCGCCTGTTTTGCAATCAGCAAATGTCTTGAAACTAAAACTTGGTAATTATTCTCAGACACAGTGCTTTAAACAGACTCATTATTAACCAAATTGATATTTAAAAACCGTCTCTTATACCTTAGCTGACTTAAAGATATGACGACACAAAGGGAACGGTATACCAGTGTGGTCAAATAAAATGTTTACTTGAAAAAGAGTCATGGATATGTGTAATTATTTTTCTGTCAGTCTTGGAAGAAGGCCTGGCAATCGTCTGAACGTCTACATGAGGATATTTGGTTTGTATTTATCCTCAGCTGGTGTAAGGGAGAGATTTCATTATGAAGGATCAGTGGGATTCTATTAAATGTGCATTAGGATCATGGATGTAGACTGATTGATATTGAAGTTTGGCTTGACTACTATAAAAGCTCTGAACAGTAGTATACAAACTTTTTTTGTTTTTATAAAGTGGAAACTTAATGATAAAATAAAAGAGCATGTTAAAAATTAAGATAAAACATAAATATGGCGTCTTTTTCATATGACATTTCTCCCAACTTACAGTGACTACTAGTTATGTAGTATTGAAACCATCATGAAAAACGACTCATCTTTCTGTTTTTTCAGTCTCTTTGGAAAGAAATGGCGAAAAGTATGTAATGTCAAAGGTGTAATTACCAAGTGACTCTGCAGATCCCCTCAGTGTTTTAGCGTCTTTGTTTCAGTTTTACAGCCCGCAACTTTGTTGTTTCCTTTTATATGTTGCAGCAGCTGTTTTCAGTGATAAGGCCAAAAAACTGGCTGTACGCTACCTGACTAACATCAAACAACAAACACAGCAAAGTTAGCAGCTAAAGAGTTAAAAGAGCTTAAAGGAGAATGAATATTGGACTTACATTGGTCAGGTGGCCAGAAACTCGACTCCAAATGAATGATTATGCACCCCTTTGCTAACATGTTATCCTTGTTATCACTTTATGAGGTGATATGTCGGTTTGAGCTACCTCCCAAAAGGTAAAAAAGAAACACAAACACAACAACATACCACTTTAAAACGCTTTAAAAATGTAGTTTTTAGAGGATGTTGCAGAGTTTCATTGTGTCCCATGCGTTGAGAGTCACTGTGTTTAATATTTTCTAGTGATGCAAGGTGAAGGATTCAGGCCGAACTTTATTAGGCAGCACAAATTAACAATAACATACAGCTCTGAGCTCCAGTGAATTGTTTTGCATATACAGAAGAACAAACACATCAGAATTTGAAGACTGTGTCTAATCTGTTTTAGGGGCTATTTGTAAATATCAACAAGATGAGATTAATTTAGATTATGTATTAACATAAACTCAACCCATTTAAGCATTGTTTGTCTAATTACTACAATGGTTATTTCATTGATTACAATCTGGATCCATTGAAATTTATTCATTTTTTCTGAAGACGTACTACAGTCTTCCAAAAGATCCTTCCACAGATACTAACTATACATATGGTAAGAACACACAGATCCTCATTGCTTTGACGGTATTCCTAGAAGAGAACTGTTGGAAAAATATATATAAAAAAACAAAATAAGTAGAAGCGAGCAGAGAAGGCATGTTTTTCTTATCGTGATATGATTCAGTAGAGAGTTTGCAGCTATCAGATCTTCTCTGATCGCAGCTCTAAACATCAGAAGCTGTTTCTACAGAATGACTCAGTGTGCATTGCTCTCGCTGCTGAACAGGATGATGCTGTTATTGGTCGGATAAGAGCAGGAGAAGTGACAGCGGGTGATGTCTCCCATGGTTCTCTCTCGCTTGATGCGGTGATATGATGCAACGTGAGGCTTGTAGCGTGAGGAGTCCTTATTGTTTGCCTCTTTCTATTTGTTTCTTTGCCTGCCCGTGTAGAATGATGTGTTCTTGTTTGTCCCAGTGGGTTTTTCACTTGTATCTGTCAGTATTCCTGCCTTAATCATCTCTCAAGCTGCTTTTTTTTCTGCCTCTCTTCTTCTCTGTTTTGTCACTCCCTCCCTCTCTGTATGGCCGGGTGAATGGTGTGAGTGTAATTAAAAGCAGCGGGCTATTGTGTGGGGGTATATGTGCTTGTCCAATCCCCTGTTGTGAGTAAGTACCTGTGTCGAGTGTTTAATTAAACATTTGTTATGTTTCTTATCTTTACATAATAAAAAACATATCTTATGGGCTTGTTTTGATGTAAGATTGTAAGCATATAAGTATGTGTTTCAGTGTGTGTGTGTGTGTGTGTGTGTGTGTGTGTGTGTGTGTGTGTGTGTGTGTGTGTGTGTGTGTGTGTGTGTGTGTGTGTGCGCGTGCGTGTGTGTGTGTGTGTGTGTGTGTGTGTCAGGGTGTGATGAAGTGGTTTGGTCCAGACCTCTGAGAGAGGCTGTTACATCCTACACTGACTCCCCCATCAGTCCTCCTTCCTTCTGTTCAGGGTCCTGCCAGAAAATGCTGTACCTGTCTCACACCTGGCCTTGAAACCAACACACACACACACACACACACACACACACACACACTCTCTCTCTCTCCAATTTGTCACAGTGCCATGATGCAAGAGGGGAGGCGGCAGGTGTGAAAAGGCTCATCCTGACTGCTCGAACACACACACACACCCAGCATCCCAGAATAATTCACACCAAGTCGTCATGTTGCAAATAAAACCACAAAGCACTCAACAAATTTCCTTCTCTAAATGTTGACAGAAATATTTCTAACCTATTTTTATATCGTGAACAGTTCCTCAGATTCAAAAGTGTCTTTTACTTTAGTGAACCGAGTGTCCTTATCCAGCCTTAATCAATACCGCTGGGTACTTAGAGCTTTGTTGATTTCACTAAACCAGCTGTCAAAAGGTGGCTGAGGTGCCATCTCATCAGCAGGGATGGCAGATCGGTTCTATTCTGTTAATCCTCCTATTTCACTTTGATTGGACTCGCTGATGCAACCATCACACAGCTTATTGATTTCTAAAAAAAAAAGGTCATTAGCGGTTAATTAAAATTTAGGGAAAGGAATCTTTTAACCATGTGAGGGAAAACTCTTGAATCAGTTAGTTAAAGCAACGTTGTGTAAGATTTGGTATTTGTTGCAATTTGGCACCCCCAGTTTCAGAGTGCAACACCACTGTCAGACAGCTGTACACAAGCATTTGTCATTATTACATTATTTATGATCAAAACCTAGTGAGACAGCTTTGCTAACAGCCAAACATCAAGGAAGCGCAGCAGCACGAGACATAGCAGCCAGTCCAACAGCAAAGAAGCCCAGCTCGGCGTCTGTCTCACCAATGACTAAAAGTCGATGGCTCAGCCATTCCCCTGTTTTCTCATCTTAGCTTCCTCCATCGTCTTCTTGGGTCTTTTTGCTTGCCATTAGCTATGTCCAAGCAAAGTTGCTAAGCCCAGTTATATAACCCACTCACCTGGCTCCAGTTCTGGTACAGCACTGGCATCACTCAGATTCAATATTCAGAATCAGAATAACTTTTACTGGCCGGGTATGTGTACACATACAAGAAATTTTGACTCAGCTTTCCTCAACTTGAAAACTTCCTCCTACCAGCGGTCCAAAGGTCCTGTGTTCACGAGTGTACACCAACACTCCAATCCTGGGCAGTACGGCTAACTGAGCGGAGCTAACAGCAGCTACAGTTCACAGCAGTTTACTGTCCATCAGGAAACTCTGTAAATCACAATTTAGAAAACATCAGAGGGAAAACCAGAAAACATTTTCACCATAAGATATGATGCAATTTCACCGAAATCGGTGAAATAGTTGGTGGTGTTCGACTTAAACATTCCACAAAGAGTAGAGCCCAAAGTTATGTAGTGCAAGAAGAGGTGTACAGGGTGTTAAGTGGGAATGATGATGAGGCACCATTCACCCGATTACAAGTCAGTGTGAATCATAACGATGATATTTTAAGCTAGAAAAGTTCCATAATGTCGCTTTAACCTTGAACAACTGAACCCCCTCTTTCCTGCTCAGCGGTAAAACTCTCAGGTGTATGAACATGGTGATGTTAAAATAGAGCATGCAGGATATCTTGTTGCTCTGCTATCTCTTCCATTTCCAGTACAACAACAGTCCTGCTTCTTTGCTGCTATGGTAAAAGCCTTCCTGAAGAGGACAAACATGTTAGTTTGGCCTTTTTGTTTTCCACCATCTGTTACTACAAACAACCCCATCTCTGTTTGAGAAATCCAGCAGATTTCTTCTCATATCAGGCACACAATGCAGTCCAGAAGCCTAGTATGTGTTTCCAGTCTTCTCTCTCATTTAGTTTAGTAATAAACTATTGATGCTACAGTTCAGCAACTTTAATCCTCACCCACATTCTCACTTTAGCTGTCTAAAAACTTTTTATTTTGGCACTTAAATTGGAAAAGTTTAACTTTCTGCTCGTTGTCACCTCCTTCGGCAATGAGACGTCTTCAACAAAGATGTTGTAAGGAAGCCTGCATGCCATTTATTTTAATCCGCCACAGCAAAAAAAAAAAAAAAAAGTGTGATATCGCTGTACCAGGCCTCCCAAGGGTTATACAGAAGGGGAAAAAAAAACATATGTTTACTGTTGTGGAAATATAAGGCTACTGATTTCCATGTCAGTATTATGTGTCCCCCAGGGGGAGCTCGTACTTCATTTCAAAGCAAATTATGAAGTATAAGTGCGGTGTCAAACATGTTGCTGCCTCTGTTTTCAGTCTACTTTATTTGGGTGTGATCCAACAAGCTGATCAGCTTCTCAACAGTACACAGAGTCTCTTTATCCATAAGACATAAAAGTTACAAGATATAGTTCTATGAATATGCATGTAGACGGTGCCCACGCGGTATGAAATAAATTTGTGTTTCTTATGGCCGTCCATGGTTTTTAATAGTGCGTTTATTGTTGAGTTACTGCCATGGACTGTAGATCAGTGTAAAGGCACACTGCAACATTTTGTGGCAGCTAATCAGTTAATTTAGATTGCGTTGATCAGTGGATTTGCTCTTGACCGCGAAGTAAATCAATGCAAATATTTTTTCGCATTGCTTTCAACTTCGGTGAATTTCGTCACATGAATTTGCGCCTTTGACCGATAGCAAACAGTGTTAAACAGCTGTTGAAGCTTATTAGCTTTGTTGCACCTTCTACTTTTGCTCCACAAAAAATAAAGTTTGTAGACAGTTAACAGGCACGAATCGATGGTAATGTACTCTTGAATTAACTGTGTAACTTATCACACTTATGGAAAATGGGCCAGATAACAGCCAGCAAGAGAGCTTGTGTGACTGACTAGCGTTAACATGCTCCTGGCTGGTTAGTTTGTCATTGGTTTGGTCACCAGCTACGGTAGTTCACCAACTAGCCCTGTGATTATTCCTTACCTCACCAAGCTTCTGGCAACACCTTTTTCACACACCGATTGTGCATCATGATACCAGCATGCTTGCGAACATACACATCATAATGTGCACAAAATATAAAAAATAACGACCTGCTCGTTAATATGTTTCTCCATAGTGCCACTAACCTGAAACCTGATCTGTATATTCAGTCTAGTGAAGATAGCAACACACAGTTGCTCTTCTTGTTCTTTTTTCTCTCTCACACACCCACATGTTCACACACCAACATTTGTAGTACACACACACACACTTCCTCGTATTCCCAGATGGATGGGAGTGTTTTAGACGACAGTTCTCCCCTGTCACCGGTGTTGTCAGACATCACTTATCAGCGAAGCCTGTGATGGAGGAGAAAAGGGAGAAACACAATTTCACCTTATCTCACCTTTCTACACTCCCCTCGCTTTCATTCTCTATTCTCTTGTTTCCGAGTTCCCATCTGACCTGCTCTTTCTGTGTTCTCCTTTAATGTTATCGCTCTGTTTCACACCTTCATTTGTTTTGTGTTTTTGTCTCTGCTGTCATTTTCTATCTCTCCACTTCAGTGACCTGATGTCTTAAAGCCGCCCGCCTTCTTGGGAAGCTAACACTCCCAAGCTTTTTTTGTTTCCACACATGTGCACTATGTTTTTAAAATGATGCTTACTTTGTACAGTAGGTCAGAGTGAATCCATTTCAGAACTCTGGGGATTGCTTTCACCCATCAGGTCTCCGTCTGTCTCTGTCCTGCTTTCTCAGCCTGAGACATCATCGTTAAGCGCATCCTAACGAGGCATCGGCGGCTAATGAACTGTTACAGCCAGTCATCACTCTAAGCAAGAGTCAGGGAAGGAGGGCAGGGAGACATGATGAAATGAAGGAGTGAAGGTTGCGCTGACCTTCCCTCAAGAGACATCTGATGGACGGAGAATCTGTCAAAGATTAGGAAACAGTTGCGTAGCAGCGAGCGGGTCGGGGCTGACGAAAAGGAGAGAGTGGGAAAGTTAATGTAGTCACCTCTCTGAGGGATGGATGGGGGATCAAGCAGTCAGGATTCTTTTTATAATGAGATTGACTAAGCCATAAGTAAATGTGTCTCCATTTTCCCTCTCATGCAAAGACCTCAGTGATTTCTCTCAAGGCTACAACATCCATCAGTCCAAATATTCATTAGTCCCTCCATGAGGCTGGAGTTATTTTTCCCCCGTCTGCCTCCATCTGAGGTCTTTTTATGTTTCAGATGGCATCAATATGACTTGGAAATAACAACAAAGCATCCCAGAGATAGTTTATGATGTAGTGTCAAAACAGAGAACACAGGACGGACATAAGGAATTTTAGTTTGTTTTAATTAACAGATTATTCTAAGTGTGTCAGCTGAAGTTTGAGGAAAAGCTGAAGTTAGAAACACAAGACAATGACCTGTGAGACATGATACAATTATATTTGTTTTTGTTTTTTTACATTGTTTTTAAGATTGCATCTTAGAAACATAGGACCCCAATTTCTTTACAGACGCTAATTTGCAGAATTAATAAAAAATAATATGTTAAAATAAAATCTAATAAAATAATCCTTTGAATAGCTGGGTTACAAATCTCCCAGAAACTATCAGGAGCCAGGTTTCTCCCTCTCGCTCTGTCATTTTCATTCTTAATACAATTATATCTGTCAACAAGTGACAACTGAGAGCAGCAATATGAAATATTTCCACAAAAGACTGAAAACGTGCACCATTATCCCATTATTTAGATTATATTGAGCCTCCCGGTTCTCTATGACAGCTGGCTTTTCACCACACTTCTGATAGTAGCACAAACAACTATAAACACTTTTGATTTCCCACGTGGCCGAGTCGAGTGTATTCTTTCAGCCCTTTGACCCTTGATTCCACGAAGGAAAAACTCCCCCAAACAACACCTATTAAAAGGTAAAAACAAAAAGAAAAGGGAAGAAATGTCAGCAGGAACAGGAGGGAACCATCTTTCAGAGGTACTAGTTGTAAAATGAAAGGGAGACATTGGAGAAACAGCTTGATAACATTAGGTAAATAAAGTGCAAACATATACACGTGGTAGGAGTTGCAAAATGATGGTAATAATTATTTAAATCCACATTAATAATGGGCAACAAACACCTGTAAGAACAACAAAAAAGTGTGCAAATCTATGTAGTTTGTCCCATTTTCACTGAGCTGCTGCATCTTCCGTATAGTCAGGTAGTTCTACTAAAGTAGCACTTGAAATTTTGATTTTATATTCTCCAAAAATAAACATACACTTACAGTAAAGATCCTGTTTGCACAAGAAAAACATATTTAAGCAGCAAAATGTGGCTGTACATGTGTACATTTATATGTGGTAATAATTTGTTACTTCAAAGTCCTTCCCTATGTAGAAGAAACACAGTTTTTCACAGTCTACTGCTCAAACTATGTGTCAAACTTCAACAACACACTCTCACATTCAGACCCTAGTGGTTTAAGAAAAATCATGGCAGGCTTTTAAAGTCAGCTATACTGTAAAACTGCCACGTTTCCTGATTGAATTGCACAGTTCACCTTTCATTGGTGCATCACAGTTTTACAGTATGGCTGACTTTGAGGGCTGTATATATCTTTTATCCCCTCGGGTCTAAATGTTAGCGCGTTGAACAGGACGGGCATGTCGGAGAGTTTTGACACGCGTGATGCCGTAGCAGAGAAACATGTACTGCAGTGTCTAGTTTATTTTTAACACATTAACATAGGATGCTTTATGAATAGTCTATTAATATACTTTAACACTTTGTCAGCTGTGTCAATTCTTGTGGCAAACACGGAGCTGGCTGACGTTTTTGTTTCCTCTGTTTTGTTCTTTTAATGTTTCGGTACCGCTTTGAAGAAACAGCAATGACTCACTTTCCCTCAGAGGGTTCATTAACCTTTCATCTGATCGCCAGGCAGAACTTTCCTGTACATTGAATGTTTTGCATTTGTGTAGCAACATAAAGACCGCTCTCTTGGTTCTTATTGTCACTGTATGTTGGTTAAACAGGCTAGTTGCACCCCTTGGCTTTTACTTTGATTTCTGCAACCCCCACCTCTTCAAAATTGCTCCGGAGAATGAAAAATAACACATTTTGATGACTGCTGTCTCTGTGAGGACTTGTATGTAAATGAGCCAGTTAGAACAGGGCCACCACGTCGGTTCAGGCGGCGTTCGCAGTTTTGATTTCATTCAATGCCTTTTTTTTCCGTCATGCTGTTTGAGAAGTAAGCACCCCGCAGTGCTGCTTCAGCGCAGCGGCAGACCTACCTCTAAAAATACCTACACATACTCAGAAGATGCAAAACAGCTCTTGAATGTGCATTTATCTTTCTCTCAGAATCCATTGCTTTGTTTTTTGAGATGCAGATTTTAAAAAATGTCTTCCTCATGTGGTCAGGGTAGATGTTTTCCACTAGTCCCCCGACTCTCTGCTTCAGTCATTCGCTTCCACACGAGACAAACCAAGAACGAAGAACTTTGAAGGGGTTAAGCTTGGAACGAACGTGACCTGGTTTCTGTGCTCTTGTTTTCAGGCTTGGGGTATAAACACAGGCTGGTGAAATATTTATCTGTCTCTAGGAGGCAGTTGTTTCCCTAGCGTTGCTCATTAAGCCGGGGTTAATTGTCTCTCTGGCTGGAGAAGAAGGGCCTTTGTGTGTGCGAATCATATCGAGACGAAATGAGGCAGAGTGGAGATGGGAGATCAGTGATAGAGGGTGAGCTGGTGATGGTGTATGCTTTGTAAAAATGTGTGGCTACACATAAACTGTCCGACTTTCTCTTATTTTATCTTTCCTACTCAGTTTTACACTTTTGTGATAACTTCTTTGACCCTTTGTCTTACTTATTTTCTTCGTTTTCAGTCTTCAGTTTTCACACTGCATTCATTGACTTGAATCTCAACCTTCCACCCTTCATCCTTTCAAACCCACTGATCTATGTTCATCATCGTGTGCTGTTGTTCTGTGGTGCGTTTATCTTAAGTGCAGTCATTTACTACTATTGCTGGAAAAGTGTTTGTATGAAGAGAAATGAGCGTCAAAGCTGGTGACAATTTTATAATCCACAAATAAACGAGACTAACGAGAATAACAAGATTTAGACACATGCATAAAAAATTGTGAATCAAAATAGCATTCATATAATCTTCTTATATATCTACAAAATCACCCAATTTCAATAAATGTAGAATAATTATACAAATAAATACAAATATTAAATATTATATGTATTGTACGTCAGACTTCTAGTTCATTCATCTAATAACATTTGATTTCAAACAGAAATTTGAATCAAATGTTGTAGCATTAATTACAGATTAATACAGTTGAATTTGTGTGTTCAGATCACCTGACCTGTGTGGATTCTGGATCAGTTGCCAGGCAACAAGCACTCCAAAGAATTACTGGTCCTGGCCAAAAAAAATAGTCCGGTACCACCCGTATGAGTACGAACTGGTTTTTGTACTGATTAAACAAACAAGTATGGTATGTAAGGTGTTAATTAGAGAGCGTTGGAAGTGTTGGTAGGTAGATTTTGTTAGCTTTGGACGGATCCAGGCTAGCTGTTTACCCCCATTGTCTTTATGCTAAGCTAAGCTACAAACATGAGGGTGCTATCAATATTCTCACCTGACTTTTGGCAAGAACGTGAATAAGCGTATTTCTCGAAATGTCAAACTATTCCTGTGCAGGAGAAAAAAACTTCAAACCTTTCAAACATTCAATTAGGAGGCAAAAGCCTTATTTTCTCCAGTTTTTAATCAACATTTTGATGTACGCAGGGGAAAAAAAGTCTGAAGGAAGGTCACCTTTATAGTGACCTTCATAGTACCCCTCTTCCACCATTCTAACAGGAAGCACTTGCTCCAGTCATAAGTGCAGCATTTCATTTATCGTGTTTTCTTGCCACCAAAAATGTCACGAGTTTATCTTTCTGTGGTCGTACAGATTATGTTCTTACTGCGAATAAAAACACTGAAACTTCCTGTGGACCACCTGGTTCAGTGGTCTGAGAGCAGTTCTGCATCTGGGTTTCGTATTGCTAAACCTGTCCGTAATTCAGAGTAAACCGCTGGTGTGAAAGAGCTCTTCCTCTGTACTTTGTCTCCTTTCTGCTCATTTCCTTCTCCGTCTCTCACTCACATGATCTTTTTCCTTTTCCTCATGTATCTCTTTTTTTTTTTTTTTACTCCCCAGCTCCTCGTTTCCCCCCGCCAGCTCAAATGTTCTCTTTTCCCTTTCACTTTTGAAACCTCTTGTTCTCTCTTTGTGTTACGGCGTCTCTCTCTAATGTTTCCCTTAATGGATCTGTCCCCGCTGTTCGTTTTATTCCATGAGGACTGAAAGAAAAGATGCACGTGAGTGAAAGAAAAATAAATGGAAAGATGTAACATCTCGCAGATTTAGTTTTCCTGCTCCCAACAATCCATATTAATTTCCATTTCCTTGTTTTTCCGCCCACTTTTTCCTGTTCATGTCTGTGATGAAAAAGAGTTGCTGGTGGAAATAAAGGATTGCAGGTGAGAGAAAGTGAAGACAGTGTGTGAGGCAGAGATGTGTAGAGGATTGTCTGGGCATCAATATTTCAGAGGATGGAGCCTTGGATGAATAATTCAACCCTGGTGTCACGCTGTTTCCCTCACCGCAAGACTCTTGGCCTGGTCACACACATACACACACACACACACACACACACACACTAAATCCCTCACTTTTTCTCTCTGAAATGGAGGTGGCCTTACAAAATCGCCTGAATCTACTCCAGCTGGTATCCCCTCTTTCTTTAATCTCCCTCCCCTCCGGTCTCCATCCAATTGTGTGCATCCTGCTGGCTGTTGAGTGTTCATAATTTCTTATAAAGTGTAGAAACTTCACCTATTCCCCCCGGAGTCTGTATCGGAGCTATTTATGTAAGAGGAAGATGAATTACTTCCCTCCACCCCTCCTGAAAGATGCAATTGTGCGCTGGCACACACCTAAGGGTCGCCCTGGCCCTCACAAGAACACACATGGATTGGTATTTCCGTTGTGTAAGTGGTGCTGACTTTCCCTCAGGTAGCCTGAATAAGCAGACCTATTTAGCTTCAGGAGAGCGAGCGGTGAGGGCCTGTCGGAGCAGATTTGGTGCTCATCTGCTGTTAGCTGAAATGAATCAGGGTTACTCACAATCCAGGCTTCCACAGATGTGATTTTGACCCTTGTGTATGTGAGCGTGACATGGAGAGGGAGCTTATCTGCACATGCAGAATGGTGTGGCTTTACAGATAAGGGTTCAGTGGTCCTTATTGTTTTCTGTTGTCACTTTTTAAGCATAGCAGATGACTCTCCACCCCGTATTTCTGGTGTCTTTTAACTGTGTCACGTCATTCTTAAAATATAATTAATGAATCCACATTTGCTCCTCATGTGGCGTCTCGATGTGGTTGAAATCAATATCCAACATCGATATATAACACAAGTTTGTAAGGTACACCCTAGCTAACAGTCCTGCAATAAATTATAATGTTCAGATTACGTTGAAACTGCGTTAGAGAGGTTGTTGCTAATATTTGCCAATTATTTGTATAAATGAGGTTCAGGACTCCAATTAACAATTATTTTTATTATCGATTAATCTGTCGGATAATTTTCCTAATTAATCGAAGGGACCGGGATTTCTGGTTTCAGTTTGTAGTCCGATTAGTATTGACCAATCACGTTTGAGCAGGATTTGGTTGCAATAGTCCGTGTGAAAGGAAAAAAGAGGTGGAACACGGTGGCCGAATGCAATCTTGGAACCCATCGGCTGTCGTCTCATGACAGTTTAGATTTTTATTAGCTTATTTGTCTGCATTCATATGCAGATATTTGTTTATAGAGATGAGCAGAAATGTGTTTTTCTTGTAATTCTCACATTGTTGGACTTTAGTGGAAGTCTTGGCCTGGATGTCCGTTATCTCTTTTCCAAATATCCACTGGCTACATCAGAAGCCCAGAAAGATTGGTCATTTGCCCCGAGAGGCTAAACTGTCTTCAGACGATAGTATTAAAAACACACATCAGAGTCACACAATACAGTTCAAAAGCACCAACAACACCTTTCTTCAACAAAAGCTGATTACAGCCTCCATGAAGGGAGGATTTATTGCAGGACTGTTGTATTAGACTGCATTAGTGTATATCACTACACGACAAACAACACAATCACATAAAATATTAAAACCAATATAAATCTGTCTACCAACATTTTTTTTCCGTTTATGGTGTAGCAGATATCTCTTTAATATTGTGGGCATAGTGGAAAATCAATCCGCAGGACAGTGAAGTACCTTGATTTGTCATGTGTTAAATTTGAACAGACATTCCTGTCTCGACTTATTTTCCAAACAATTTTCTACATCTCAATGCACACGATGAAAAACTCTCTTTGAAGTCAGACTCCATTTCTGTATATGACTATATTTATGAACCTGCCACCAGGGAGAGAAGCTTACACACAGCATGCAACATAATAAGGTTGAGATGAGTGCTTCTCCAGCCTTGTTTTGGTTATGGTAACATAATCTTGAATCAGTCAAAACTAACTTTATACAGCTTTGTCTCACGACACTGAGACATTTTCTCTTACATCTGTCATGTGATCTGTCATGTCACCATTGGGCATTATTTTAGTGCTTTCTGTTGTCTCTTTTATCTTGTTTTTATCTGCTGGCTTTGAATTATATTTAGAGATCCCCTGTTGATTGTTATGTCTTTTTTCTAATTTACTTTTACTCTTTTTTTTAATGCTGTTTTAAATGACTTTTGATGCCCTATATCTTGTTATTTCACTTCATTTGACCTTTCACTGGAACCCAAGCGACAACTTCTGTGGCTGTGAAGTGAAGTGCCAAAAACTGCAGTTCCTTGAACGGCCACTTGAGACTGGCTACAGAACGAGTCACTCTCTATAAGCGCTTATAATAAAATGTCTAACTTCACAGCAGAAATAAACATGTTTACAGCCTGGTACAAAAAACAGTTTTGGTCTCTATAGCTAATTTCCCCGTTCATGACAACTGTACTGAGGGTGAATTTTTATACAACTCACCTGTTCAAATTATATTAAGGCTTAAAATTTTGCATAATTAACAGCATGGACGCTTTGATTGACAGGTAGGTGCCGTTACAGATGTCTTTGCCGATATTTAGATTAACCGGGAGGCGGAAGATGCAGGACTGCCAACATGGCGGCGGCTAGCTCCACAAATTTTGTGCTTCAAAGCGGCTCCTCAGAAACCTGTGGGTGACGTCACGGATACGACGTCCATTCTTTATACTGTCAATGCTGGAACCCAGTTATTGTTCCTGGCTTGAGAACTGCTATATAAATAATTTTTTATTATAATGTAAAACAAAAACATACATTTGTAAAACCATAACACCACATTTCACTTTTTCTCATCATGTTTTCATCTGGGGTAGGTGTAGATTTAATAAAGGTAGTCAATACACTGGCTGTTCTTTGGAATAATCTTCTTATATATTAATACCTACATCATGAATTAATCTATACAGTTCTGTTGTCATTTCCATGCTAATTCATGTCTTTTCTCAATATATTTCCACTTACTGTAGTCTCACCTGTGCATGTCTTGCATTAGCATTCATGTAACAAAGAGCTGAACGTTGTCGTAAATCAGCAGCCTCAGCACAGAAGGAAGTGAGCATCCTGCGCTGGATGTTTTAAAAATATATTTCTGGCCACTGTAAAGGGGGAAAAAAGGCAGAAATACACACAGTAAACACACCCAGGGGTATTGTCCTCTGAACAACTCAAACACACACATACTGTATAGTCATTTAGCGTCCAATGGCATCACTACCTCCCCCATAAATCAATGGTCCCACAGTGATGGTGTTCATATCAGCACATCAGCCATCTGCTCTGAAGATGTGGGCACTCGGTGTCACACACACAAACGAACAAAACACTGCTGTGTGTTCCCATCAGAGAGAATAAACCTTTACAGAAGGAGACTTATCTTCTGTGTAGCTGTTAAGATAAATGTGTTTGTTCGGTGTGCAGCATCTTTAATCTGACTTTGCTCCTTTTGTTTAGTGCACCTACCAGTGTTTTATCGTTTACCTTCCCCCCGATGTGCACCTTCATTCTCTCTCCTTTTCTTTATTCTTGCCTCTGTCTCCCGCTCATGTAAATGCATAAATATCCATCCAGTCTAGTCTCATCACCGTCCTCTGTTGTAAATGATTCAACAGTGATTTTCCAGCCCCCCCCCCTCATCTTAAATCCAGTCTCACTCTGAAGCTAACATCATTTTCACACCCCTCCGTCCCACCACAGAGCCAACTGACACTTTTAAACATTTATTCTGCACCAGCTCTTTCCCTTCATGCGTTGCGTCTCTGTGCTAATCCTTTTTTTATAACCAGTTGGAGTTCTGGAGCGTTTTCCCCCTCCTCTTAGTCCACAGACTTTCATTATTTGTCTGTTGCCCGTGTTTGTTGTGGGATTCGGCCTTGTTCTTCTTCGACTTTGGTTGTTCTCCCTCTCGTCTGTTTGGCTGTTTATTTCTGTATTTATACATACGTGTGCTTGTCTGCAGGCATCTGAGTTATTATTTCTTTGTTTGAGCTGTCAGCCTTTTGGCAGCTGGCAGCCATTTTTCTTTTTATTCCGATGCAATTACCCTTAAACCAAGTGTCTCATTCCCTCCTCTGATATCTGCTGTGTTTATATCCTTGTTTTACCCCTCCACCCCTCTATCGATCTCACCTTTATCTCATCTATCTTTCTTTGTCCAGCCACACATCTCTCCCTCTCCCCCTCTCTCTCTGATCGTCTTTGCTAGCAACCCTCACACCAATGCTTTCATAATCGTCATTTGTCTTTGCAAGGCCGACAAAACCACACATGCTGACATTTAGTGTTCAAAACCGAGGCTGATATGACGCTGTGGGTGTCATTCTGTGACCTTGAAAAGTTCTCTGCTCAGGCATGAGATGAAAACCATTATTTCTTTTTTCAGATGGTCGGTCTCCAATCGATTCGGACTCAAATCAGTTGTCAAGCAGACAGTGAAGAGCTGTTTTATGTTATATACTATTGGGCTTATTAAGCTTTAAAGAAAATGTGCTGTGTCGTTACATTACACAGAGAAGGCCACATGAGTGAATGTAGTAATACGATGATAACTTATGCGCGTCAGGAATATTGATAGTGATTGATCAGAAGCACGTTGCAATTTCCTAGGGATTTTGAGTTTGTACAAGTTGGGGAAAGTTTAAGAGCGCCAAATCAGCCAAATCAACCCAATCAGTCACAGTCAGGTGCTAATGTGTGAGAATAACTCACCGCTACAGTGAAGGTCAAACACCAGGCTGAAGTTAGTTTGATATCCAGCAGTTAAACACACCAAAACCTTTCAGCGAGGAGCGAGTCTGATCACAGATGTCTTGGGGAAAACCCCGATATAAATGTGTTTACATGTACTCTGTGCCAGCCTGTAGAGACAAAATATGCTGAAACTGTTGCTGTAAACAGAAATTATCACTATGCAGTGGTTTTGCATCTGTCTCTCACGCCGAGCGAATCAAAGACCTCACGCAGTCCAGTAATCTTCATTGGATCATGTTAAACAGAGCTCAAAACAATGATTAATCATGTTTAGCTCTGTGAATGAGTCTATATGTGAATATTTATGACTCATGTAGAAACATGACTTTAATTAGTTTGAGTGAATGTCATGTTCAGAGAACATGGACACATTTGACCTTGAGGGCAGCAGCAAATTACACTGATGTTCAAGCGAACATCACGCAGATTCATCATGGTGCTGTGGACGTAAACATGGAAAGATAAGCAGTGAGTTTATATTAATAGATGCTACGTAAAACAGACTTAGTTACACTCGATTTAACATCTTGCACTGCTTCATAATACGCTTTTTCTGTGTGATTCCAGGGTGATTCTAGGTGAAGGGCTGAATGAGGAGAGAAACCATGATTTCTGTTTCCACAGTGAATTATTCATACCTGCAGGTCAACAGGACTCTGACTCTTACACTTATCTGAGGTCTTCTTTCAAACAGAACCAGTTTATTGTCGGATCGAACCTGTGTAAAGATGTCACACCAGGAGAAAAGAGCTTAAAATAACTTAACTCTGACCCACCTGATGGACCTGAATATACACCAGAACTTGACCTGTTCTTTTCTTCCACGTAAAGCCGCTCCAACAACCGTAAAAACCATCTCACAACAAAACATTGTCATGAACGGGAAAATAAGCAATAGAGAGCAAAACAGTTTTTTGTACCAGGCTGTAAACATGTTTATTTCTGCTGTGAAGTTGGACATTTTAACATGGGGACTTATGGAGACTGACTCGTTCTGTAGCCAGCCTCAAGTGGACGTTTGAGGAACTGGCGACTGGTGGTTGCCGCTTGGCTGGTGTACCTGAATATTGTGAAACCAGTAGGAGCCTGGCAGTCAGTTCCCACTTACCTGAGGTGAGGGAGAGAATCAATGTGAGCTTAAAGTTGATTAACAGGAGTGAGAGAAGAAGGAAATGGAGTGACGATAATGAGAGAGCTATTTTAAGAAAGGGAAGGTGAAGAAACAAGTTAATGGGGTTGCTGGTGTTGGCGTAAAATGATCACAACCAAAGTATTCAACCACAGGTCAAAACAAAAGTATGTAGGAAAGTGTGTTGAATCCACCTCATGAATAAATGGCCTAGTTTTAAGAAGATGTAGCACAGCACACCATTTGATAAAGAGTATTATTTCAGAGATCCATTGGTTCTCTAGTAGACTCACTCAGGACAACTGAATCTTGTTGCTGTGGCAGTGTGTAATAAAAATACATTATGGTAGCATTTCTTCCAGGTCAATTTCTGTATTCCTACCATGCTTCTGTCTACTTTATTTTTACCAAGTTCCCAAGAGTGATTATTTTCTGTGACAAGGATCACTGTGAAGCCTTTCCATTTCCAGTTAACCAGCTGCATTTTTAGGCTACTGAATGTCGTGTGTTTGTGTGTGTTATGGTGGTGGTTTAGGAGGAAGTCCAATCTCAGCAGACGTATGGCCAACCCCCTGCAGCAACACAAATATACTGGGCCATTTTTCAGCGTACATACACACATACGCAGTATATTTATGGTCTTGTATAGCAATCTGGGGGGAAAATGAAGAAAACCTTAAGGCATACAGTGTATTTCGATATCATGAATATGCAAATGAGCTCCCCTTATTGCTGTTGAACGGTTTGTGTGATTAATGGACTATTTGTGTGTGTGTGTGTATGTGTATGTGTTGGGATTGTTCTGTAAGCTAGACATCTGTTGCCACCACCTCTTCTGTTGCGGTCTGTCTGTCCGCCTGTCTGTGGAGAGACTGAGGAGTTGGCCTGTTTTCTCTTTAACAAACACACACACACACACACTCTCAGAGCCTCTAATGCTTTAGAGCATCATAGAGCACTAAAGCTTCAAGCTTCTATTGATTTAATACATGTTGTCTTTTATTGAAAAGAAGAGGTGCAATTTAGATGTAAAGTATCGTGGTTATTATCGTCAAAGTTAAACGTGCACACACGAACACACGCTCATGACAGACTGTAAATGATTGACTCGATGTGCCTTTGATGATTCATCGCAGTGAGATGGCGCTTGAATGGAAAATGTCAACTTTAAACCGAGATTAAACAGAATCACTCAGGAAAGCTGGTGGGGGTTTTGTGTGTGTGTGTGTGTGTGTGTTTGAGAGAGCCTGAGGGTGTGTGAGTTTGAGTCTGGGTAATATTATGCTATTAAATTCATCATGGTCTTCTTGGCAACAAATATAAAGGTCTCAGTCAGTCTCCCTAGCTTCCTGTCTTTCTGATTCAGATAAAGCCGTGTGCAGACTACACGGCTTCTGCCATTTGATTTTATCGTCGTACAGCAGAAACAGTACAGCAGCTTAGAGCTTCGCTGAAGACAAGTAGGCTAAATAAAGCACTCCCTCTGTTACTAAGGTTATGAGAATTACACAAAGGAATAGTTTGAGGCTTATTCATGTTCTTACAGAGAATTACACTAATTATGTTGTGTTTCATGTTTTTTTGTCACTGTCACATTGCTTTATCTTTAAAGAGTTAAAGAAGATATAACATCTTAACAAAGGAGTCTTAGAGGTGTTTGTAGGTGGATTTTGTTACCTTTGAGCAGAGCTGAGCTAGCTCATTCCCCTTGTTTCCAGTCTTTATGCTAAGCTAAGCAACATGGACAAGCTCACTGAATTTTAACACAATTTCTTCTTCGATTTGGAATTTTTCCTTTGTGTTTAAATTCTCTCTATGTCGATCTTTTTCTGTTTGCCAGTGGTGGGATGTGGAGACAGGCAAGGCCCTGCAGACCTTCTACCCGACGGGAACAGCGCTGAAGAGGATCCACGTCTCGTCTGACTTTTCCACCTTCGTCACCATCGACAGCATCGGCATCCTCTACATCCTAAAGAGGGTGGTGTGACACTGAACGCTTTAAAAGACCAAAAACAGAATCAAAACACCACGATCTAACCAAACACTACTTCTGTAAACAGTCAGTAATACTACAGGTTTTACAAGAAAAATTCAGACATGTTTTGTCGCATGCAGAGGGCAACTGAAAGCTGCGTCATCCCACAACTACACACTTCTCAGATAAGTTTACATTTCTACTGCACTCTTTGTACAATCAGGCTGACACTAGCCAGCAGCATTACAATAGAGCATTACAAACATTCACTTTCAGGTCTGTAGGATCGAGTGACTGATGCGCCGTTAAAGCTCAGAGAGCCTGCAACCTCTCTGTTTTACAGAAGAAGACAGAAAATGTGAATATGTGTTTTTGGTAGATAAAATAGGGCAGTGTCTCCTTTTTGAAAACAAGGAAAGATGCATTAAAACGCAACAGGTTTACTTAAAAAAGAAAAACTTTTGCGCGTTTGTGACGATCAGGTCTTCTCAAGCAGAACCTTTTGAATCATTAATAGCTAATAAAAGAGTTAATATAAACAGGGAAAAGAGATGTGATCTCTGCTTCAGTTCAAATGTGAAAATAAATGTAATCCATATTACATTAGGGCTCAACATTATTGCATGTTATGTGAGAGATTTTCCGCTGTACGTAAGCTATCATGCACGCCCTTTGATCCATGGAGTGCATTTGACTCTTTATGCTGTGATGTTTTTGAACTTTAATCCTTCGTGTTTGTGTCTGAGGGTTCAAGGGCGTCTCGTGTTAACCTGCACGCTGGTACGACCAGTTTTGAGCTTCTTATATACACTGCAGCCTTAATCTGAACGGGGAATACTGTAGGTACCAGAGGGTATGTATGTTTAGTGTAGATGGGTTTCTAAATCCACCAGCATAGATGAAACTTTTGGTGCACTTTGGTAAGAATTAACAATTGATAGTTAGATTAAGTTTTAATGATTGAGCATCTAAAACCGATTCCGAAAGCTTTTGAAAGCCTTGCGGGCTATTTGTACATCCGAATCTATTTGTACTTCTGAATTTAGATCAAAGGTAATTTTTTTTCTACAAAAAAATGCAATATGTGATTTATAATTTATATTAAAAAATGTATTAATTGCTTAATTTTTGGGGATTTTGTTCCAGTTCTTTTTAACTCTATACCACTTTTTACTTGCCTTTTTATCTGCACGTTGTCTAACTGAGCCTTTTCCTGTTCTCAGCACTTTGAAGCAGAACTTACAATCTTTCATGAAGCTGTCACCAATGTGGCTTTGTTCACACACATAAAAATAGATCCTTACTTTGATTTATACCGATGAGCGCTTACTCCCAAGTATGTGACAAGGCAAGTCACTTCACAGGCTGTAATCCATCAAACCTATTCACTGCAATGGGGTTGATTCTAGGTCCAGTAGGAGTAATAAGCACATAAAGTCAATAAATTAATAAAAGTAAGGATGCGTTGCAAGATTTCTGATCAATGCTGTTGTCATTTTCACGTTGTGCTCTTTGCGATTGGTGCTTTAAAGTCAGTACAAATTCAATCAGCAGAGTTTCTCCCTGCGTGGAGGTCTCTCTCACTCTCTAACAAAATTGCAGAAATATTGATGCTCAGGATGTATTGATACTGTTATATGGTGTTGTGCAATGCAAGTGTAATTTATAAAAGATTAAACTACACACTGCTATGATGACGTCGCATGTCTGTCTTGATTTTGCTAAATTGTCATTGTACAGTGACTTTGTTTCCCTTTTTAATGATGACTCTATCGGTTTATTGACCGATTAATCTATCGGTGCTGCATTTTCTGTCTCCTCTGATGTTTTTACTGCTGACTCAACCTCAGTCTTGAAACCTCCAGGCTGACTGAATGTCCTGTGTCACCTTCAGAGCACTCCAAATGTCACCCAGTCGCTGAGAAAACGTATTCACGCCTCAAATGAAGTGAGAGTCACTCCTGGTGTCAGGACAAATGAGCTACATGTGGCTTCATAACCATCTGGATAAAAAAAAAAAAATGTCCTCGTCTATTTGCACTTCTGTACAAAAATACTGCATATTGTAAAGGTTGATGAAGTGTTCACACCTATTAAAGCAATGTGACTGTTTTCTTCAACATCTCCCATCATCACATCCGTCATATGACTTTTATTAAACACGGGTAAGGCTAAGATCCAGTTCTCAGTTGAGTTATGAGTTGTACGAGCATCAAAGAGCAACAAAAAGTCAGCTGTCAAGTCTCCTCTGCCTCCAGAGAGCCTGTCAGATGTAAGACAAACCCTGATGATGAGCGTTAATGTGAGTAAAGTCTGCAGTGTCTAGTCTAAACAACTACTGCGCTGTGGCATTCACTCCACATTCATGAAGTGCTTTGAGGAACTGTTTCAAAAACAACATCCAAGCCAGCCTGGACATTCACCAGTTTGCATTCAGATCCACTGAGGATGCCATCTCCACTGGCCTCCAACCAGTGTTCACACACCTTTAAAATAACAACACCTACATCAGAATGCTGTTTGTTGATTTCAGCTCAGCATTTAACACAAGCTCCCCCATGAAACTGATTGGCAAACTTAGCACTCTGGGCTTGAGTACCACACTCTGACTTCCTCACAAACAGACAGTTCAGATTGGCAATCACACCACCTCCGCTTGAGTGTTAAACGCCGGAGCCCCTCAGGGCTGTGTGCTCAGCCCCCTCCTGTTCAGGCTGTACACCCACAACTGCAACCACGGACATGGAGAAAACTTTGTTCTGAAGTTTGCAGACTACACCACCATCATTGGACGGATTACAAACAACAATGAGAATTTATATTGAGGGTAAATCAACAAACCTGCAGAGTGGTGCACGGAGAATACTGTTGCTCAACATCAGAAAAACCAAGGAGCTGATTTTAACAAAAAGGAGGCAAAGACATGAGAGCTGAGGTGAAGCAGGTAAACAGTTTTAGGTTCTTGGAAATAAGCTTCACAGAGAACCTGCCAATAATCATCTCACATCTCCACTGTGGTTAAGAAAATGTAGAAATGGCTGCATGAGAAAACACAAGAAAGCTAAATTCCCGTGCCAAGCCAACTTTTACAGAGGAGCAACAGAAAGCATCCTGACAAACATTATGAATTGGCATGGTTTGTGCGCGACCTAGGACAGCAGGGTTCTGCAGCTGGTGATTAAAACCGCCCACAACATCATCGGTACGCATCTATCGAGCATCAGTGATACCCAACCCAACCACAACCTGCTCAACCTGCTGCCGTCTGGCAAGCGATACAGAAGTATCCACTGCCGTACCACCAGACTACAGAGGAGCTTCTTTCCTCAGGCTGTAACTCATCCTCCACACTCCAACACAAAAATAGTTTTCTATGTTTAACATGAACAGATTGCATTTTGTTGTGCAACCTTGTGTTGTAGAATGACAAATAAATTATCCTTGACTTTGACCTTGACAAAGCTTGAGTGTGATTCATAATAAGTAATTAATTAATACAATTTGGAATGGTTTATTTTTTTCTGGGAATTTTGGAGTTTCAAGGACCTGTTGGGAGATTATGTTCAACATTGATGGTTATTTTATGGACTGGTTCCATTATTTTCTAGACTTAATATATTACATTTGAATTATTTTTAAGGACACAGACCTTTTTGTTTACAAAATAACTGAGGCGGTAATTTGCCTTTTAAAATCCATGAAATGTTTTAAAAGGTCTAGTGTGTAGGATTTATTGGCCTCTAGGGAGGTTGCAGATTGTAACCAACTGAATACTCCTCGCCTCATGTTCCCCTGTAGAAGAACGTATGGTGGCCATCAATTTCAATTGGTGGCAGTCAGCCGAATGCGTCTGTGGTTGCCGTAGTTACGACAGCTGTTGAAACAGGAACAAGATACGTAGCTAGGTAGGATAAATGTGGCAGACTGATGGATTTGGATGGAAAATAAAAGTTTGTTGTGATTCATTAAAGAAAATCACCAACAGATATACTGCTGGTCTCCTGTGTGTTGACTCACAGGCTTCTGTGTTGTTAATCTGTGGTTGGTTGGCAGCTTCATGTCCACATCCTGAGAGCTGGACATTACAGAAGTAGACGTGGCTCTTTAAGGTCCAGTGTGTACGATTTAGGCTTTATTTGCAGAATATAGCACAAGTCAAATATAATATACAGAACATGAGTTCATCTGAGTAATCATCTAAAAATAAGAATCGTTGTGTGTTATTAGTGTTATCCAGAGAGGTAGTTTGACTTACACTGATAATCAAACACACTGATAACTATTAGAAGGGGCGGTGTGTCCATTGGTGTGTTTTCTGAAAGATTAGGGGTTACTTAATCATTTAAAAAATGCAGTCACTCCTTTATATATTGTTATTTACACAAAAAACTATGCAATTTTCTCCATCACATCTTCTTATTACCTGATCTCCAAGTGAATTAGTGAGCAGATGTTATTGTGGTGCGCTCTAAATTTTGGCTTCTCCAAAGAACTAATCCAGAGCAGTCAAAAGATCCTCGAGCTGCCGCTGGTGATGACATTTAAAAGGTTGTATCAAATTAGACACAACAGGTGAAGCTTTTATTCCACATACTGCATGTGTGTTTCTATACATATATCCTACATACTGACATCACACTACTGATTTACACACAGGCTGGAGGACAGTCTGGACTGCAGTCCATGATGACATGAGATGTTCACATTCACTGAGGCAATATAGCTGATGTATGTTTTCAACACCTGCCTGTCATCACATCCGTCAGTTGACTTTGAGTAAACTTGCACCGCCTGGGTGAAGGCTTGGATCCAGTTCCCAGCTGAGTTATGTGCAATAGCAGTGATTGATAAAGCTGTGTTGTCATTCATGTGTGCCTAATTAATTAGGTTTTTATGTGATGACAGATATGTGCGGAGCTGTAACATGGGAGATGAGCATGAACGTCAGTGGTAGTAGTGTAGTATCAGGACATGCTGAGTGTTTATCACTTAACACACATGAAATTATTGACCTCTAAATTAAAGTGTTACCTACAAATCCTAACAATTTCCAATTTTCCCTTTAAAGGGCTACTGAATTTCAAGCCAAATGAATGTTTATTCATTTCTTACTTGAAATATTTATGTCCACATATGTTGCACGCTTGTGTTTACAGATTTCACATTTAGCCTCATTTTCCAGATATTTCTCAGATTTAGAGCTGCAAAGATTATTCATTGATTGACAGAAAAAGAATGAAGAAAATTTCTGTATGTATGAAATCAGTTTTAATCATCTTGTACATTTTTGATTATTTATTATACAACAAGTAGGTCCGACCGAGCAATCTGATTGGTCAACTAGACGTTTAGAACGTGCTCAAATCAGCAGGACAACACACCTGACTAATCACTAAAAATATTACTCCGCCATCTCCACATTGTTACGTCCTTAAAATATATAACATGTAAACAAACACGAATAAGCACATTGGAAGTCAACTTTAATAAAGTAATACATCTGAATTTACAATTTCAGCTTTCTTTAATGAATATTCTGTGTGTTATGGAGGTGTTAGACCGCCTCGTTAGTACAGGTGTGCACCTCGTTAATACAGGTGTGCACCTCGTTAATACAGGTGTGTGCCTGTCTGTGTGATCAAACAGTTCAGTGAGCGCAGAGAAAGTATTTTTAAAGACTAAAGGTGGACTAATCTGGACTGAAGAGGAATATTCCGTTAGATAAAAACATGTTCATTTTGATTCCATCGATCTTTGTTCAACACATTTTGACTTTTGGACTTTACAACGCTGTGGAGTTACTGGAAATGTTTAGATCATCCTCCATCTGCTGTGCCGGTGAGTCGCTGATACAGCGCAAGCTTCAAAATAAATGTGAAGTTAGGAGGCCAATCTGTCCATGGAGAAATCTCTTTGTCAGCAGATATCTTAGTCACTACAAGACTGAACTAGCAAAGCAGTTTAGTGTTTATATGTGCGCTATTTATTCAGTTTGGGATAAGCTTTGACGGAACTAGAGTTTCTCCGTTGCTAGGTCGTTACTAAGGCTCGGGCTACTTGCTGGAGTAGTGAACTGGGTTCTATTACACATAGGAGTCTACTGCTGTGACTGATTGTTTTCCAGGTATTAGTCAGGCCCCGTGTATCTCCATAGAAACGGAGATCAGAACAAAAACGGCGAGCAAAGAAATGTTTATTTTGAGAGCAAATTGACCCAAAACATGAATATCTTTTAATTATATGTTTTATTTAAGTTAGTAGTTCTTGTATAATTGCAATACTACACTTGAGGGTGCACACACACACACACACACACACACACACACACACATATATATATATATATATATATATATATATATATATATATATATATATATATATATATACTACTCACAAAAAGTTAGGGATATTTGACTTTCGGGTGAAATTTATGGAAAATGTAAAAAGTTCATGCTACAGTGATATTATATCATGAAAGTAGGACATTTAAGTAGAAGCATGCAATGGTAATATCTTCATTTCAAACAATTTATTGAAACAAAAGTCATCCTCATTCATCTGAAAGCCGAATATCCCTAACTTTTTGTGAGTGGTGTATATATATTTAGCTTAAAAACACCTCTCTGTATAATGCAGTTCAACACCAACACAAACTGGATGCTCCAAATCGACGTCAAGTTGAATCAACACAAAAAGGAACACTACAACCTTCATGAAGGGAGGATTTATTGCAGAAACTGATGTATTAGGCTGCATTTATTTTAGCTGTGTACCTAATTAACTGGCAACTGAGTGTATGAGAAAATAGCCATGGTTCAAGCAGTTGCTATTAAGTCAGCTAACCTCAGCAAGCATGAGCGTTGCCTGAAATTGACACCATAGCGGTCAAAAGCGTCAGTCTCTAGAAATCAGTGCAGGAAGGCGACGTCATTCAATCTGAAAAACAGGCTACTCAAAAGCCCCAGACTAACCTTGTAACTTGTTCCATGGGAAAAATATGGCTGCCATGACTTCACCACCTGTTTTTCATCTTGAGGACCAGCCCTGAATACTTGTGGTAAATCTGTCCTTTGTATAAATTTAGAATAACAATGAGCTCCGGCACACAACAAGAGGCCTTGTTATCTGGCCAAAACAGGACACTATTACTTACTTATCCTCCGCCGGTGAACTTGAAACCATTTGTCTTGGGGTCCTTAGACATTCTGGGCGCTGCAGAGCACCATGGCTGCCAGTCAGATTTGGGAACGGGTCCAATCATAGTGCAAGACTTGGAGCAGCCATATGACATGCTAATGCAATGCTGCCAGCTGTCATTTAGACTTCAGTGCGTCCTATTTATATACTGTCGTTTAGTGGGTGATGTAAAGGTGCCCTGTTTTTTCTGCTGCACAAACCTATTTATCAGGTGCTGTATTCTCAGTGAAGTCTGAGCTGGATATTTCCAGGATTAGAAAAAAAAATGTGCCAAATGTAGGGTGTTGTCTTTCATAGGTGGTGAATTGGACGATTTAGAGGAGGCTTTAGTCGTGTTCCAGCTACGATTACACACATTTGCATAAGAGCAAAGAAAGCTTAGGTGTCTGATTTTAGCATGCAGTTAGCCACGGGCGTGTGTGGAGGAAAGAATGAGGATCTTCAATTGTTGCTGATGTCATCTTTTTCGCAATTACACCTGCGCAGACTGCTGCGCCAACCTCCGATAATCAGCTGCGATCCCTTTGCCTTCGAGTGTAAATTAAACGCATCTGATACTTTGAGCCCTTGGAGGGGGGATTAGTTTCAGGTATCTGGTTTGAAACAGCAAATTCATCCGGCTTTGTAAGCTTTAAAAAAAGCTTACTTTCCCCTCTGAGTGCATATTTTGTGTAACAACATATCTCATGTGGCTTTTTCAGAAGTGAAAAAATATTGAATTGCATGACTTGTTTCCTTTCCTTTGTGTGCATCACAGCCTGCATTCTCCACGGGAATGGTGGGAACTTTTTAAAGTCTGGTTGAGGTGTGCGCTAACCTCATTAATTCTGCTCTCTCCTGCTTAATTAATCTTTGTCTGCTGCTGAAGTAATTACAGCTATCTAGCTGTCTGAGTGTCTACACAATACTGACACCACCTTCCCCTCTCGGTTGCAGCTGGGCCAGGATTTCCTTCTCCCACAGCCTCTGATGTCTGTCATACCGTAAGCGCTAATTCACTGTGGCATGACCGGGAGTAGAAAGGGAGCCGAGGCGCCGTCCTATAACCTCCTGAATATTGTCTGCTTTTAATATTTTAGCAGTTAAAAATATTCTGCCGCTGCACTCATGAGTGGTAACAAAATGTCGAACCTCCCCGAAGTGTCTCGCTGTGTCCTTTGGCTTCAGAATTATTTAGATTTAAAGTTAATGAATTTCCTCCTCAGAGTAAAGGCAGATGAAGGACGCTGAGCCCGTGTTGATTTAATAATGTGAAAACAGAAAACAAAGTCATAGTAAAAAGATAAAATCAGGACATTGTTTTGAATATTCAGATTGCAAATTGGATCTTGAATAAGAGCATCTGCTATAAAAAGTCATTTAAAATGTGAAGTTCAGAGGCCTACTAGCCTAATTAGCCTGATTTAGCAGCAGTATCTGTTTTAGGGTGGAGGCTAATGCGCGGCTAATATTTAAACCTTTCTAGTTTCTCAGTGAGAGGTCTGCAGTCGCACGTGGACTCCCAGTGGACTTTAAAAGGTTCTCTTTCTAAAGAACTGAGTTTCCCTGCAGCTTTCCGTCTGCTTTCCGTCTAAGACTTTCATTTTGTTTTCATTCTCTCTCTGCTCTCCCTCTTTCCTCTCATTAATTTTTCACTGCTTGCTATTTTTCAAGCTCGTGGCTATGCGACGTGCAATTGCGCATGCAGATTTTCGTGGTGGCCAGCCAAACACACCGACACACACTGTGAAAAAAAGTGAGGAAGACAAGCCTAAATACAGTCATGTATGTACACCGTCAGGAGAGAGAGGTGTGAAGCATGTAAGTTTGTGCTCGAGGGGGGTAGAGGCATTGTGTGACTCTGTGTGCGGTAGAATTAAATGAATGTTTGTGGTGCAATCTGTATATAAATAACTATTTTAGAAATTGATTAATGTGTTGGTCTCATTGTCAACGAATCCTGTGAAAAGAACAAAACACACACTTTGTTCGGCCTACTTTGAACACCCTTCAACTTCCTTTCCTGTGGCACTCAAGCCAATTGGTTCAGACTGAACACAAGTTTGCCAAATATTTATTTAAAAAAGGTTCAGTCATTTCCTAAAACAGCTGGTCAGTTTAGCTTTCAGCAAGTGTTTATCAGAAAGGAGTTCATTTGTTGGGTACTATTTTCTGCTGCGGATTAATATACATTTTTTGTTTTTATCACACCAAGACTATAAGCTCATGTTCCTCGTAACGAAGGGCCATGACACCCAGTACAACGGTGTGGTTCAGTAATGTGTTAATGTTTTATGGACAGCGGTGGAGCTCTATGGCACAGACTTTTAGTAGGGTCACCTCAGGTGTTTCCATTCATACTAAAGGTTTTGTTCCATTTAGGGTAACAGAGAGTTTCCAGTGAGCCAACATGCAGCAGCACCCTGACTCTGTTTGACCTGAATGGAAGAACACCTGTTTACTCTACTATTTCATGTCAAAATGGCTGCTGCGATATAAGATGTATCAGGCTTTTAATACACAGAAGATACTTGTTAGTTGGATCATAGTCAGCTTTAAAAATTAATAGAATGATTAACCAATTGAGTAAAATAGTTGCTGATTATTGTCCTGTTGATTCACTCATGGATTAATCAACTAATCATTGCAGCTACAATAATGATAAATTGGTTATTATTCTTTTTTTTTTTTACATAAACACAAGTGTTTTTCTCAAATTCTTTATGTTTCATTATATAATTGAATCACTCTGTTTACACCTATAGGCGTGAAATACGAACACTTATTGACCTTCAAATGTGGAGAGATGGTGGAGTGATGGCCAGTCACATGCTGGGAGCAGTTCAGGGTTCATGCCTTGTTCAAGGGCACCACGACAGTGCTCCATACTGTGATCCGTGCTGGACTTGAACCGGCCACCCTCCGGTTCCCCAAGCACTACGCACTGCGATAAATGCAATAAATCATTGCATATCTTTGGTATTTCCATACAGAAGTTTCTTTTTACTCATCGTCTGCTGCACATACATCTGAGATAAGCTAACATCAGGCTGGCTGATTTATAATTTGGGCTCTACAGATAATCTTTAGCACTAATTTGTATATAAAATAATGAGTGTTGATAAATATTTATTCATAAGAATAAAGTACACATTAAATGAGCAGATGCTAGGTTTGGCAAGAGAGGAAACTGAATGAACCAGGCGCTCTGGGAAAGGCCTTGTCTACGGGGTGTGTGTGTGTGTTTCTGTGTGTTTCTGTGTGTGTGTGATCGCTACCTGGTACCAGGTGACGCTTGCCAACAGTAGCAGCTACACTGATTACAGGGCTCTCTCTCAGCGTTGTCCTTCTGCTCTCTGACCATTAGATCTCTGACACCCCTCGAGTATTGAGTCGCTACATTATCATTCCCCTGTGTCTTTTGACCCTGTTTTGCTGTTACATCCTCACCCCATGCGAATATGTGTGTGTGTTTCTCCTGACCTTGGCCAAACATTGGTTCCTGTTCCTGTCAGCTGTTGGCTCAGCAGCGCTCCACCTTTATTGCTTTCCCTTGTGGAGCCAGAGGGCTAAGAGCCAGAACTCGTTCCGCGTTGGGCCGCTTCCCATTTCTCCTTAGCTGCCTCTCTCACCCATCTGCCCAGATGGTTTGGGCTGATTTTAGGCAACATAGCCACAGTTACGTCACACAGAGCACGACTGAGGAATGTCAAAAATGTAGACTCTAGTTACTTCTATGTAAACTAGTCAGGATGCCAGATAGAGGAATGAAGTGGAAATTGAAATGGAGAGAGGCCCAGAAAGAGCAGATGCTGCAGTCACCTGTGCCTCACCTCGTCCAGTAGCTCACCCAGCCAAACCAGCAGCACCCACACTGACACGCCACAGGGAGAAAGGGCTGTTGGCTTACCTCTTCTTCATCTGTCCAGCTGGAAGGCATCAATGAATAAAAGACATAGACTATAGCGCACTGTAAAGAAATATTCATTGTCATACTCCGGCTCATATATACAGTGTAAGTAGGTGTAAGTGATCAAATGAATGAATGAAGTGAAGAGATCTTTTAGAAGGGAGGCAGTGAGAATCAATTAACTAAGCTGCTGATTGTTTTCACTCATAAAGATATGAAATGATGAATTATCAATTAGATTTGAAGGAAAGCCAGAAGAGATATATCTGTGATTATTTGTCCTGTTACCTGCCCTTCTTTAATTGTGCACAAGGACACTTTTTATGTATTAGACGATGTAAAAATCTGACGTGTTTATGATTATGTGAGATGCCAGTAAGGACAGTAAAACATGAGTCTTGTAGGTCAAACATGACATTGTAGGTAGGAGGCACAATTATGCCCAAAATGATATTATTTATCATGATTATTCCTCGATTTTAGGGACAAAATTAAATAAACAGAGCACTGCTTTCACTTTCAGTGTATTCAACGTATGAATCTTTTCATTAAACTAAGACAAAATATAAATAATATTTTTATAATTTCTGATATAACTCGATAACTAATCTACTCTGGATTGTAGACACTGCAGGATTACAGCTCCCTTAAAGTGAAGCCAAAACATCTCCATCAGCTGGCTGACACATTTGAAACATAAACATTGCAAATCAATCATGTTCATTAAATTGTGGGAAGCCACAATTGTGATCATGATTAATATTCAATTAGTTGTGACGCCCTAGGTAGGAGTTCATAGTTACAGGGTTAAGCGGTGCGATGGCTGCTCTGCAGGTGCATTGGACTGTAGTGTAGAGCAGACTCTAATTAGCTGATTAAAGGGAAAAATAATCTGCAACTACTATGATAATAGATCAGTTATTAAAGTAATTTTCTAAACAAAATTGCCAACTTTCTCTGTCTAAACGTTCTAAATTTGAGGATTTGCTTCTTGACTTTGACTTATTGGATATTGAACTTTAGTTTCATTTAGGCTTTGTAGTGCTGGTTGGACCATCCATCCATCCATTATCTGTAATCGCTTATCCTCATCAGGGTCACGGAGGGGCTGGAGCCTATCCCAGCTGACTTTTGGCGAGAGGCGGGGTACAACCTGAACAAGTCGCCAGTTGATCACAGGGCACAGAGACAAACAAACATTCATGCTCACATTCACACCAAAGGGCATTTTTTAGAGTCCTGGTTGGACCAAACAAGCAATTTTAAGTTGTCATTTGGGCTGTGATGGGCATTTTCTGACATTTTATAGACTAAACGATTAATTGATTACAGATAATAATAATTCATAGCAGCCATACTGTAGTGCCCTTGGGCACAGGCCATGAATATTATAGTATTTCTCATAATTCTAGCTAAGGTGGAAAAAAACACATCAGTAAGATTGAGTATTTTTAAAATAATCTTAACATAAGCTTTATTTTCAGCACAAAATACTCTTTCAGTCATCACAAGAAAAATGTAGCAGTATTTAGAGAAGGATAAAATAAATTGGTATGTTGGAAACTGTTATGAAAACATATAAAACCTGTTATCATCCACGTCCTCTATCTGTATGAATAACTGCTTTGCAAAGACCAACATGACCTCCTAACAAGACTCCCATTAAAGGCGTAGTTTTATGTGCTGGATGAGGCGTCATGATATCACTTATCCAGATAAAAAAGGCTTCATTGTCTTGCTCAAGGGCACCTCAACCAGCCTGTTGATGATCTATCTATCTGTATGTACCGGCTGTTTGCAGGGAAACCTTCTGCTTAGGAAACAATTTCTCGAACCCCCCTCGCCTGCCCTGCAGTCACACGTTACACAACATGCTTTTGAAGCAGACAATTAAACTGTCTTGCTTGACAACTCATTTGTCTCCATTGTATCCCCGCTGCCTCTTCAATCACACAGTCTCTGTCACTCATCCATGTATTTCAGCTCAAATGTGCTCAAGAATTATGAGGCTGGAACCATCCAAACCTTCACAGCAGCAGTTTTTAGGATGAAGCGGGGTGCTGCTCTCAACAGATAAACCTCAAATACACACACACACACACACACACACACACACACACAAACTACTCCAGACAGCGCTTTATGCTTTAATCTGGTTTTGTACCCATGAACAAGATTCGTCGCAGGAGGGAAAGTGCAGGCCACCTAAAGTTCAGCAGCAGTTTTCAAAGCCTCTTAAAGCTGGAGTGGAGTGACAGTCAGTTTTATCTTACCAGCATTACGGCTGAGATAGACAGATCAGATTATAAGGTCCCAGGATGCAAGTCCTGATCTTTTACAGCTATGTGTCTCCTTATGAAGAGCTAAAAAAAACTGCACTTAAATATAAAATCTGAGCTCTTTAACTTCTCCATCATGTAGTTTTTACATGAAGAGCTTTTGCATGATGGATGAAAACATCTAAAAGCAGACGATCTTTAAGTCTCCAGAGAATTATTATCAGAAGAATATCAGAGTAGAGCAAGTGATGGGTCACAGTATGAGCAGTTCCTACATACTTTAGGTTACTTATGTATAAGGATGCTCCGATCAGGATTTTTGGGGGTGGTGATGGACCGCTGGAAGCTGTATTGGCCGATACAGATCATCATCAATTTGATGCCTTCTGTTTATCGTGTAGTATCATTTTAAGATATAAAATTAAGAAATTATAAAGTGTTATCAAAGTGTCATGAATTGACAACTGTTTTATTTATTGGCAGCCAACATGTGCAACATATTTCACTTCTCTCTTAGACACCACTTAAACCAGAGCAGCCTACGCTTGGTTACTGGGAACCATTAGAGCTGAACAAATATCCAGTGTTTCCTACAAAATGACAGTGTAAGGCCGGATTCAGATTAAATCTGCTGCACTGCAGCAAAAAAAACTCAGGTTTTTACATTCGTTTGAGTGGGGAAGGTGCATTTTGGCTGTGGTGGTGCAGGCCACAGAGGACGGCCAAAAAAATTGACCTGCGGTGGAGAAATTGAGCCAACTTCACATTTTGAAGAAGAGCAACCCGACGTCACACTGTGGCAGCCAATCAGATTGGTCAAACTCCTCAACAGTCAGCCTAAAATGCCTCTGAAGCTGAGATTATCCAGGTGGATTCATGGACTGAAGTCTGATACTCTACCTGTTGTGTTCTGACTTTGTTTATTTCATGTACTCAGCTTCTCTGTCTGTCTGGCTCATAGTCTGTGCTGCAAAATAGAGACACGCAGAAGTTTCCTTTGATTTGTGTCTGATGGTTTGAGAGAGAGAGTGAGAGAGAGAGAGAGAGAGAGCATTGGTCTAGAGACAGGTAAAAATGCATTCATGATGTTCAGCGTAGCCTTTTATATTTTATGTTGATATACATCTCGTACTGTGTTACACACAGGCCACTGTAACTGACTGGCACTTAACACAAATGAGTCAGTGCTGTAATCACAAGAAACAATCACTGTCTTGTGTTGGCTGCATTCAACGCTCTGCTATGTGTGGAGCACCGTCATCCTCGCAATCCAGGTTTGCTTCTGAATGATCTAATTGGTGACTTGGCACAAGAATATAATCCTCGTCATCAGTTGCTGCAGACACATCCACACCGATACATGCAATATCTTATCAGTGAGTGACACAAAAGGCCAAACATACCAGACAATACCTGAACTTTCTGGAGGAAAACATTATAAAAAAAACAATGATTTTTAATAATTTGACAGCAGAGTTTTCAAAACAAATCCTTTGAGTAATACTTGGAGCTTGTGGGCTTAATTTCCCAAACTTTATTAGACAGGTTATATGTGCTTAATAGTATTTTCTTTCATCCTTTGCTTTTTGTCGTGGGACATTTAATGGTAATTATTTAGAAAGCTAGAATCAATAGAGCCAAGCTTCTGTTCATGGTGCCCGGAGAGACACTTATTGGAGTGACTCAACTGGCTGTGGGCACGCTGGCAGCTTTCATGATGGAGAAACAGATTCTGGCTTAAACGACGCTCAAATAAACTTGGATGTTGAAGGTGAAACACTGAATCCATCAAAGCAAACTTCACAAACATTTGGTGCCGTTGTAGACCAGAGTCTTGTTTGTTTGATTCGCAGCTTTGGCGGCGCGGCTGTCTGAGGTTGTTTTGTTGCGGGGCAGATTTGCACCCTCATCTTTAATTTTATTTTAAGATATTCTGGGTCTGAAGAGCCTCTCTGCACCTCACAACACTGCACACCGTCTTGTTTTTATGGTGTCAAGTGTTGGTGCTGCTTTTGTCTCCTGTGCCCCGTCGACTATTTTTATTGAGTGACCTTTTTTCAGGAGTTATTGTATTACATATCAACCTACATCAGTGAGTGGAAGTGGAAGGTATTTTAGAATCAAACTTTTGTGTATAATCACTCACATTGAAGGCTTGGTATTGTTTTGAGTTTTCCAGTACGAGAGCTGAAACGATACCTGAGTTTCTATATCGCCACAAAAACAATACTTTTTTCAATACCAAGATTTTTTTCCTATAAAACTCAACAACAAGACAAAGTTCTTGTCTAAACTAGAGCTGTAAGGATTAGTTGGACTGAAAGAAAATGAATATGCAATTGCAGTTTTGATAATTACTTCTTGAACTGCAAAAGAATTACAACACTTTAGTGTTTTTAAATGTGATAGTTTTCTGCCTTTCTTCATCTGACGTGATGGTAAATTTAATATTTTGGGATTGTGGTCTGTTGGTTGAACGAAATAAGACATTTAATGACGTCACCTCGTAGTCTAAGATACTGTGATCAGGGTTTACATATGCCACTTACACTTGGCAAGTGTATTTCTGGGGACCCAAGGAAGTGCAGTGTCAAATTTGGTGCGATTTGGACATGCGACATGTTCAATATTAACAACCTTTTGAAGAACCAAGCGAATAACACGCTATGTAGCGGCAGAGCTTCAGGGTTCTTTATGCAAGTGCAGCACAGAGCTTCTTTCCTGCCAGCTGCTGACAGCACTGTCAGCTACAGAGTTTACATGTTGTTTAAATGTACAGTTATTTGATTATTTAAAACATGTATAAAATATTTATATATGCTGGTAATTCTGGAATATTAACGGTCTAATCTAAACCCTGATTGTGATGGCCTGATTTTCACTGTTTTCTGATGTCTTATTGACCAAAAGATTAATCGAGAAATGAAAATAAAGGCTAACTGAACAACGTCTTTGCCTAAATATAAGTGAAAAAAATGTTACAGTTTTGATTTAACTAAGAAAACAAGATTATGAATGAGACCAGACATCTCAGTTTTCGTTTCATGGTGCAGTGATACAGTTTGGTTGATACTGAGTATTGTGGTTTAGTCCTCAAGGTTGTCTCTAACAAACTTTTTAACATGTTTTTCTGAAAGGAAGCCATTATGATATTTACTTGTGCCAGCGCTCTTGCACCATTTAGCATTAAACATTGGTTGTCCCAAACAATTAGCGCTGCTGCTGCTGAGCTCAAATGAAGGCAGACAGATCTGGAGCAGAGTGACTGGAGTCGGCTGATGAGCTGTGTGGGCTTCGAGTCTGTCTAGCCTCGGGAAGCTTCAGTGTCGGCCTGTTTGTGCAGTTTATCTGCTTATCTTTGAAAACATTTGTTCACTCTAAAAACAGCAACATGTACACAGCAACTAGACTTCACGCTGGTTTTGACTGGAGATTGGATGAAAGTCTGTGATGGGTTTTTCGCTGTTGTCGTGAGATTTGAGCATTTCTGACATCAGATGGCTTAATATAGCTTAATGGCTCGGTACAGAGGAGCTCCTCTCTGCCTGTTCAAGCAAACCTACTCAAACGGACACTCATTACACAGAGCGCCTTAATGTGTTAATTAGTTTGAATATACAGTCAGCAGTGCCTACTGTGTGGCTTGCTTGTGCTCTAGATAGTGCTTGTACTGGGTTGTGATTTATTAGTCATGGTTGCACATGTCAGCATCTCACAGATGACTTGTAGTGCTACTGTTAGCACTTACCTGTCAAGGAGGAATAGGGCAACCTCTGCATCACCCTGAGGGTGCAGTCGAAAACTCAGGTTTTTCCATTCATTTGAGTGGGGGTAACGTGTTTTGGCTGTGGCAGTGTGAGCCGCAGGGGTGTCCGCCAAAATACTCAGCGGACGTCAGCCTGAAATGTCTCTGAAACTGAAGCTATCCAGGTGGATTCATGCATTAAACTCTGACACTCTACCCGTTGTGTTCTGGCTTTGTTTATTTCATGTACCAAGCTTCTAAGTCTGTGTCTGGCTCACAATTTACGCTGCAAAATAGTGACACGACAAAGTTTAATTTGCTTTTTGTCTGATGGTTTGAGAGCGACAGGGAGAAAGCGAGTTTTGGTCGAGAGACAAGCAGTGATTGAGAGTGAGTGAGCGCCGGCATCGATAATATTTCTTAATATATCCTATATTGTTTCACAGCGGTCGTGCCCAAAACATCAAACTGTTACCTCAAAGACCCGTATATGGGAAAATATTGTGACGTAACTGAAAATGAAACATCCTGATCTAACTGGGACTGCTACCTGTTGTTTGTTTTTTAGTTATCTCTTTGTATATTCCTGTATTTCCTACGTGGGATTAAGGCATTTCATCGAGAGGGAGCACATTTGTCTGTTTGTTTATGTAACAGGAAGAATGCTGTTAAATGTTGCATAGGAAAAAAATGATGCAACAGCTGCTGAAGCTAATTTGCAGCCTCCGTATCTGTTAAGCATTTTAATTTAGGATACACAACAATAAACAAATGGATAAATAAGTAAAGGATAAGCAGCTCCACTTTGTGATTACATTAAATAGTGAAGCTTCTCCTGCTCTACTTTCTTCAGTATTAATACCTGAGCTCACGTTTTTCTTAATTCTTCATTACGTAAAGAAGTTTGTGATCTCTCCCGTGCTGATTTCTGTGTACTGTAAAGGTGACATAAGCAGCTTTACCTGACTGCCTTACTTCACCGCTGTCATGTTGGTTGACTGCTGGGAGATGGCTTGCTATGAGCCCGCAACGTCGTCCCAGCTTCAGGTGTTTTGGGAGCAGACGTCAAAGTCAGCTCAGATATGCCGGCCCGGACGTTAGCGAGAGCCCGTCAGCTCTTATCGCAGTCATGCCAGCGGTAATTTTTGTGTTCTGCAGGGTGGATCGACGTGCAGCTTCTCCCATGTGCTTTCACATCACCTACCTTACAAGACGCGTTTCTGCTCAGCATACAGCTGCACAAAATGTAGAAAACTGTCGTTATGTAAAATACTTCCTCTGAGCCTGTTTTGCTGCGCTGTCAGATCTCATTTTGCTGTAGCGCCTAACCTACATGCTTATCCCGTGTGCAGGCTCAGGCAAACAAACGCAGATTTAAATTCAGTTTGACGTCGGATTTCTGTCCAAATGTACAAATTCACTGAATGCAAACTTGACGCACATCTGTGGTCGTTATCTCTACTACCAACCTCGGGCCATGTTCCAACTCTATTTTGACCAATGCTCCTTGGTTTGAACGCAGGCCAGGAACTCTGGTTGTTGGTATGTAAACCCTCATGGAGTTCGTATTGGAGGCAGAGGGGAGAGTGGGACATTCCCTGGAGGTTGTTTGGTTTATGTCAGGGTTCACAGTAGGGCTAGGCGATACAGCAAAATGATTTATTATTATTCTTTTCCTATCATCATCAATGTACACTCAGTGGCTACTTTCTTAGGTATATCTGTACAATATAAAAGTTTAGTTTTGTTTATTACTGAGGTCATAGTTGAAGGTGGTATTGTACTAGACTGCACTATATTGAGAGGTGTTTCTAATTTGTCAACAAAAGCAGTCCTCATGGATCCTATAATGTATTTACAACCAGGGCGCTTATATCTTGTGTTAGTTGTGTTAATCAGTCAAAATCCTGAATATGTACAGCTGCCTGTCCTAACCAAGCGGAGACCTCTGTGGCTGTGAAATGGTGCAAACACAGAAGTGCCAAAAACTTTTTGAACAGCAAATTGAGGATGGCTATGAAACGGGTTTTGGTCTCTATAGCTAATTTCTGTTCATGATGACTGCACCTGACTCCCAATTCAAATTCCCATTCCAGTTCAGCTCCACCCACGATCTAATCCACGTCGCTGCCCATTTCTGGATTGACCAGGCAGGACTGAAAAGATGGCGGCGGTCAGAAAACTGTGGTTGATATCAGGGAGACGACGTCCACTTTTATTTATACAGTTCATGATCACAACGGATGAATGCTATGTTGTGTTGCAGAATTGTTCTCGTTGCCGGGTGCATCACATAGAGAGATACATCACGTGTTTTGTGTTGTCCTTTACGTAAAGTTATTCAACTCCCGTTTGAGACTGTCATCCACTTTGATGGCTAAAGTGTTACATCACCAGAAACTTGTTGAAGAGCTAAAAATTAGTCAGTTAATTGATTAATTGATGTATAGAAAATTAATTGGCTAAGTATTTGAACTAATTGATTAATTGTTTGTCACTTTTCCAGTAAAAATCCCTAACATTCCCTGATTGCAGTTTCTCAAATGTGAAAATTTGCTGGTTTTATGACTTGATTTGCTGTCCTATCATTCGGTTTTGGACTGTTTTCTGATATTGAAAGGCGGTTAATTGAGAAAATAATCATCAGATAAATCGATAATGAAAACAGCATTTGTTCTGATACCTAACACTTGTGCACTCGTCTCTCCCTTTTTTCTATCAGACTTTTGATACAACAGCATGTGGTGTGTTTAGCCAACTCCACCAGCCCTTCTGTGCCTGTTTTGGAAAGTGTGCTGTCTGCTCCTATGACTGGTTGGAAATAGTTTTGTTTGGTCATCAGTGCAGTATGTTGCCGAAGCGATGTAGCTTATCAACAGTATTTTATATTGTCTGTATCGCCCCGCCCAGTGATGGAAATGTGTTTTCCAGACTGATGCAGCCTCTCCCTGCATGAAAAACCGAGGCAGCCACACTTCACGGACGTGTTTGTGAGGACGCAGGATTGTTTTGTCCAAGTTGTTTCTTTGTACCCTACAGAGATAAAGTCTGCCAGAGACTGCTGCGAATGTTCTCCGGCGTATAAAAGAAAGAGAGAGAGAGCCTTTTATTGTTTGGCCAACTGTCCTGACTGAGTCCAGCTTTATCAGGTTGCACATCGTGAGCCAAGCCCGGTGGGCTGTGTGTGTGTGTGTGTGTGTGTGTGTGTGTGTGTTTGCTTACCTTTTTGGTAAGTTTATTCCTCTATCACACACTTTCAGCAAGTCCGTTCCATGTCGGACTGTTCCAGCACATTATGATAATGTGAGTGCTGCTGCACCACATCTGCCAGGTGCAAAAAAAAAAAAAAAAAAAAAAAAAAAGTGTTTTGTGTTGAGCCAGTCATTTACCAAATGTAGCAAATTGTCATCATGTAAAATATTTTCTCTGTGCAGAGCCTCCTCCTTCCATTTCTTGGGCCTGTCTATGAATTAGAGGCATGTAAATGTAGATTTAGAGTGTGTACACAGGATAAACATGGAGGATCTGGATCTATCTGACTGAACGCCAGATATTCTTGTGATTGTTACATGAGCAGTTTTTACACAGTCGTCTCATTTAGCCGGTAGCCGTGGGCAGTACACACCATCTGGATCTTTGGCCCTCTCCCACAGTCTGACACAGACGGCGAAACAAAGCATGTACTCTTCCTGTCTTACACTTCACCGCAGACAGAAATTAGTGTCTGTTAATAAATCATCATCTTGCCATCTATCTATCATTTTCTTCTCACAGTGCAAATAATAAATGCTGTTTCCTCGTTGTCCCTCTTTTTGCTCGGTCGAGTCCTTTGCCTGCACCTCTAGCAGCAGCAGAAGTCAAATCGAGCTGTTTGAGCTCTAGGAAATACAGCAGCCACTGCACCACTCTCCACTCTCATGGTCTAATCTTGCACAAAATAATGTCTTGAATTACCTCCCACACTCATCCCGCAGTGTTCTGCCCTTTTATGAACGGAAAAAAAATGTTTTGTCAGTTTTCAACAGAATGCAGCAAATTGCAGATTGGCAGTAAATCTTCAGCGGACCGATGTTGCCGCAGCCTCGCTCCTTTCTCCCTCCTCCACTCTCAGAAAAAAAGCCCAGTGGTCGCTTGTATTGGCTGCAGATTGTAGCTGTAGATTGTGAGTCTTTTCATTCAGTGGTTTATAGCTCATGACAAATGCTTGTTCAGCCTTTCAGAGGCTCACTGTAAATGTCAGTCCACTGTAGTTTAATAGACACTCAATCATAGGTGCTCATCCGTACTTAAACACATTCAGTTTGGGCTTGATAAAAGACAGTGATGGTGTGTAAAAGAACTACCAGTTGTGTAAACCTTGAAATAAAACTGGGGTTGTAGTGGAGAGTAGGCTCTTATATTTGCAGAACATACTTTACTGACTCTGCTTATTGAGTCTGAACTCTTTCAAATGCCTCATCAAATCTAATCAGGTTTAGCTTTTAACATTTGCAGAAACAGAAAAGACTGAAACAGAAAAGTCTAAAAGCAGAAACACTATAGACTCTAGTTGCAGCTTAATTCACAACCTGTAAAAGCGACCTGCAACTTACGATTGTTTCTTTTTTTTATTATTATCAATCGATCTGCATCTATTCTCAATTGTTGATGATTTGTTTGGTCTATAATACATAGTCAAATATCTTGTTTTGTTGATGGAGTCCAAGATACAAAAGAACAGAAAGAACAGCATCACAATTTATTGATGCACATAATTTTATTTGAACTTGAACTACTTTTTAATGTATTGAGATAAGTAGATTATTTAATGGCATTTTATTTTTTTTAAAACTAATTCTAACTAACTCTAACTTATAGATGATGTATTTATAAGGTCATGGAGAAAAATGATGAATCATGGTCACTTTTCCTGTCAACACCACAAGAAGCAGATGAATGATTTAACCTTCTTGCTGCCCCCTGTAACATTAGCTGCCGCTGGCTGATGAATGTGATGAGTGAGGATGACGGACAAGCAACTAACAGTCGTGTTGTTTATCAGCCACATCACAACTATTTCAGACACTCAGCTGCTGTGACGTTTGGTGATAGCTAGGTGATGTAGCGATACAGGGGACCAATGTGAACGCTAAAGCAGGCTAGTCGAGGTCATACATGTGAGAATACAGACAGGAGCACTGGAGCTAACTACAGGTGGTCTACATGTGGTTATTGACTGTTGCATGTGAATTCCTTAACATCACAGTAGATCCTCCTCAGTGTTAATCTGTCAGAATGACAGACAGCCTTTTAGATTTAAAAAATGTGAAAGTGATGGCAGTGGTGGCTAAAATGAGCCTGCAAACATGACCTAACATCGTAATGTTAGCAGAGTCACAAGACCATGACATGTCAGATAGTAAATAGTAAAAAAAAAAAAAAAAAAAAAAAAAAGCCTATTGGAAGTTGCATTGAATTGCATTTTATGTCAGAGAGACAGTCCAATCTTCAGTTCAGGATGATATAGAGAAGCAAATGTTTGAAATTTGTGCTTCATAAATGACTGAAATGGTTGATTATTAATTGTTTGCGTTGCTCAAAAGAACAAGGAGTCATTAGGGTTTGATAGGAGATTCATTGGATCATAGTTCATCTGAATATTTTGCCAACAGGATCCATACTGTCACATGCTACTGAAATTGTAAATGTACACGATTCTACAGAAACAACCCCTGTACACTTACCTTTGCTATGTGCCACTGCAGAGCCTTTCAAAGCTGTTACAGTGAACAGTGTTGAGTTTAGTTTCTGGCTCTGAGTTCTGTCAGTCAAATCCAGGCGAGCCATTTCGTGAGAACAGTCAGAGGGGCTGCAGCTCTCAAACCCTGCCAGTCTCTTCATGTTTGTTTAATTGAACCCTTCATCATTAAGCTTTAAAGGAAAGAGGTGTGACGGAAGCTGCCTTTAAGACGACGTGTGCTTTCAGGATGGTACCCTAGTTAGATAAACTTGTCCAGAAATCTGGCTCTGGCTGTGATGGTTTGTTGCCTATACATCATTTCAACATTACATGGAGGCTTACGGGTGAAACTGTGAGAGGATGTGGTCACCATGGAAACTTGGCAACACTACAGCCTGGTTTATCATTACCGCAAATATCACAGTGTCAGTCGGGTTGTCTGGAGGACAGTGGAAGTAGTTGATGAGAATGCAGCTAACCGCTGACCCGCTGCAGACCTCTCCGTCAGAGTCGATGCACTCATGAGATCTCTAAATTGTGATGTAGCACTACTTGGACACAAACTGGACATTCATCTGATCATCACCATTAATCCGTTCTAAGCAGCTGATTCAGGAGGAAACGGCTACAACTTCCAAATGATGACCAGATGACGTGGAGAGATACTTAAATATCGATTGTATTTGCAGTTGTAGTTGAAGTATCGGAGACGTTTTCAACAATATATCGCTGTGAAGCTAAAACCGTCTTGTTGATTTCCTGGGAAGAACACCAAGGTGCTGAGCCGACCTTGAGTGTTGTGTGTGGCTCAGATTTTACACCTTGCCGTGTTTATTGTTCAGCTTTAACTTTGACTTTGTGTGTTGACCTTTCTGTGCACAACTTATGAGTTGATTGCTGTTTTTTCCCAAACATGGATAACTGAAATGCGTTCTTTTGTGTAAAACTATAAATACATAAAATACATAGTTTCATAAATGGTATTTGCTTGCCTGCCGTCTTCCACTAGCTTGAGATGTAAATGTACAAACCTTACAAGCATAGTACTGCTTATCAAGGCCAATAAAAACTGAATGGTACTTTCACGTAGTTCAGCGTTGACAGAACTAACAACCGTCTCTAAACATAGTGGAAGTGGGAGTGCGACTCACAATACCAGCCACTCACAATACCGTCTAAACATTTTTTTCTCCAAAAGCTTCAAAACAATTTACACTTTGTTTCTGCGTCACTAATGACTTTCACAACGTGAAGGTGCGAATCACCCACATGGGTTCAATGTGAGGAACCTTCCCACATGGCAGAAATAACTTTAATAGAGGGAGAGTGAGATCAATACCCTTCTGATTCATTAACCTGGCTGAATGCCAAAAAATGAAAGCCTAATTGCAATACTTTATTTATAAGTTCCTCCTTCATAGTCAATATATAAAACAGCTTAGTGCATCAGTTAGTATACAAACAATTATTCATGTTAGATACTTGATGATTCGAATTCTGCAGAAGATGAATGACCGTCCTCTCTGTGTCTCAGTGTTCAGGTGCTGATAGGACGATCTCTGAAGTCGCCATCACAGCCAGCTAGATCCAACATGAGGTACGTCACACTCTCCGATACATTAGTGTGTAAGGTTACTTTGATATTAATGGCTGAATCACAATCATTACTTTAAAGTCTGTGTAAAGTAAGAATAAATAAGAGTTCTGAGTTTGTCAGACCAAAGAAGAAAGTGTTATTGACCACCCAGCCAAATCTGAACGATTAAAAATGACATGACTAACTTTGAAACACTCTGAGCGAGATAAATTAATCTCTATCTCTCTGCTAGGGGTGCAGGGGTATGCTCAGGGTGGCCTTAGCGTGTCATCGAGCCACCCTTTAGGACCGCCCAAAAAATCCTGAACTGAAAACTGTTTTAACCTCTAACTCCACATTTCAGTAATATATATAAAAAAAAAGTCTTTTCACATGTTTTGAGCAACTATTTTCCAACATATTTAATGTGTTTTGAAAGAAATCTAAGAATTGCCTTTACACAGACTTTAAACTTGTAGCTGACATAATCTAATTTTCTCTATAAGAACACACTGCAAACAAAATACATGCTAGTTAATGAGAACTTTTGGCCATTTAATTGGTAATATTTTTGTACACAGTAAGTTAATGAGATGGGATTTGGGAACATAGTGACATTGTTAAATAAAAGTGTGACTGGGCAAAAAACAAGCAATCACACTGTTATAAAACTAAAACAAAACAACAAAACTAAACTTTGAGTGCTTGAGTTTATCATTGTACCTCGTCCAACCTTGAATTACTGGACTTGCGCCTAGTTTTCCTGTCCAAAATGGGATTAGTACCAACATTTCGAGTGTGCTCACTTTTGGTTTCACCTCTAAATAAAGTGTTTTTAGATAATGTGGCAAATCATTGGGTGTATTTTCTTGCCTTCATTGAGAAACTTCAATTATCCTTTCAAACTTAAACCTTAAAAGATGGTAATCAAACCTTTTTATGTAGTGAGTGTTGAGAGAAATAACTTATGACAGCCTGATCCCAAGGATAAATAATGGTTTTACAAGTCATTTTATTCCATGTGCTTTACAAGGATATAAATAATGGCCAAAATTACAAAAATCAGTGTGCTGGAAGCCCAAGCCTATGTACATAAGTTGGTCAGCAGTGATGTCACCAAATAACCCATTTCAGTTTTTCACTCAAAATACAATCTACCACTTTCATTTTTTAAATTTCCAACCTTTATTTTGGTACCTTGTTTCCAGTGCCATGTACTGCAAATCCTTTATTCTTTTCTCTTTTACATTACATGTATGAACAATGAGTTGGCAAAATATCTATATACATTTTATAATTGGATAATGTCTCATCCAAATAATACAGTAATACTGCGTTTAAAATAGTACATCTGCTAGATAAGAGTAGAGCCCCATGAGAAATGATGGAGGGTTTGACCTGACAAGAGTTAGCTAGCCACCTGCAACATTCACTCTCTGTGTATAAGTATGATCATCTAGTTTCAGATTTTTTTTTAAAGGATGGCCATCATTCTCAAGCCCAAGGTTTTCATCTTATCATATCATAGAAAAATAATGTAACATTAAGACAACAGTAGACAAGAATTGCACAAGAATAATCATAATCATCATGGTAATATAATACTCTCATATTAAACATTAAAATGTCGGGCAATACGAATAGAATACTTTTTTTTTAAACGCCAGATGCTGTTTTGTTCACGCAGGTTCGTCATCCGTTGTGATGAGACACCTGTTGCATCTTGAGCGTGTTGCAGCTAGTCCAATCACATTTACACGCTTGTGCATATATCTCTGTATTATTTTCTGACTTTTAAAGGAAAAAAAAAAACAAAACAAAAACAAAAAAACAAAAGAGCCAGTCAGACGTCCTCAAACCCATGCCCATTCCAACACCGACTCATGCCCAGTGGTGCCTTTAGCGAGCCCATTGTCTGTTACCAACAGATGCCCTGTAACCATACTCACAGTCTCCATGGAGACCCAGTGACGGCCCAAAAGTTCACAGGTCATGCCTCCCAGTCGGGCATATAAATCCTGCTGAAGTTGCAGAAAGTTGAGGCTGCTTTCAAATAAGTGTACATTCAGAGCAGACCGTTGTCTGTCAAGATGCAGTCCTGTTAGTGTGTGTGTGTGTGTGTGTGTGTGTTGAAGTGTCTGTCATATGTTGTCAAGCCTCATGTGGATGAATGATGTTTAAAATTTTGTAGTCAACCTTAAACACTGTGGAGTAGCGTCCATGTTTGGAGTCCTTTGTAGTCCATTTTGCATTGTGTGTGTGACAAGGTCCGTGTTTAGGGCTGGCTACATTCTTTGCATTCCACAGTAATAGACATGAGCGTCCGGCATTGCCCTGCAAATGAGATGACATCACTTATCGAGAGAGCCCTCACACCCCGCCTCTCCACCGGCCCCCCTGCTCAGCAAATCCAAAATGGCCACCATGCTTCTCACAAGCCACATGCTAAACCTTTTACCTTTTACATACAAGATTTTTTCTCCCCCCCTCCTCAAATAAAACAACCACCAGAGAAAAATCCACGTGGTTAAAAGAATTCTGAACATAGACACACAAATGTGCTGAAAAGGGTGCTATGAAAGCAAAAAAAAACCCTCAAAAATTCACCTACTTCTTCCTGTTCACGTTTAAAGTTGTCAAAGAAATTCACAAGTTTGTCAGTATATTCAAAAAAATAATCTGATAGAAAGAATCAAAAAGTTGAAATACATTCTAGTAGCCTGCTGGATGAACCAGTTTGAGTCAAAGTTAGACTGTGCTACAGCTCTCCTCTCTTTGATTAAAAAATGTCTAAAAAGTCTGAACTTTCCTCCGGTTGTCATGTTTTGACAACAGCCCTCGTCATTGTCAGCTCCCACTCTGGCCTCAAGAGACAGCTAAAACACTGTCGCAGCGCTTAGCAGTGTTCTGGTTACAAATCTCATTCAAATTGTCAGGGACAGTTTGACAAAGGGGCTGAAATGTAGAGAAAAGCGAGGGATGGAGGCAGTCAGGAGGAAAAAAAAAGGAGGAGAGAGACGAAGCCAAACGGTTGCACCCACCAACAGGAAGGAAAAAAAAAGAAGAAGCTGGAAACAGAACAACCGACTGGTTGACTGACCGACAAACAGGAAGTGGAAAAAGAAAAAAAATGGACCATTTCTCCTACAGGTGGAGACAGAGAAGTGCACCATAGCCCTGGGTTCAAAGGTCATGCGCCAGCCCTGCAGGCAGGAGGATGGGGGCCCGGGCCAAAGAAGGGGGGGTGGGGTGGGGGAGAGCAGAAACGAAAGAGAGAAGAGAAGACAAGGAGAAAGAAGAGAGAGACAGCGCAGCGCCAAACGTCATCATGCAGTGGACAGGCTCGGCTAACGGGGGGCGGGGCGGGATGTTTTTGTTTTTTTATTTTTCAGCCGGTGAGGTGACGCGGCGGCGTGCGTCGCTCGTGCCCAACTCCGGGGCGGGGCCCCAGTACAGGGCAACCTCTGAAAGGCACACACACACAGGAGTGGACAAGGCGGGTGTATGTTAGAAAATAGTGGTCTCGTACTTGGTGTTGACTCCTCTCTTGGCCTCCTGACCCGGCTCCACAATCCACGGCACGTTGGCGTGGCCCTTCTGGTCCATGGACGGCTGCTCCATCTGACACAGGAAGAGATGGAGAAGGACGAAGAGCCAAATTATTTTGACCTGCATAGTCTCAAACCAAACAGTTCACCATGACACATTTTTGTATGCAAACGGCTGTTGCTGTTGACAAAATCGACATTTTGCACACCGCAGACGCAAATTTCTGGTACATTTTAATGCTAATGGCGACTGAAAACTAGACAGTAGAATCAATGAGATGAAGGATGTGCTGCTCACGAAGTAATGCAATGGAAAATAACTGAAATATAAGAGGTACATGAGCTACAGATGAGGAAGCAGAACAGAGATCACGGGCAGAAGCTAAAAACAAACATTTTCCATAATTAGAAATGTCTGAATGTAACATCCTGCTGGTCCTTTACATTGTGTGCACTGTGTGCTGTATTTGCAGCAGTGCGCCTCCCAACAGTTGCAATTGTCAGAGAGCTGTGGACTCGTCTGCCGCTGCCACTGTGAAGCTATTAAGGCTTCAAAGCTGCGAAACAAACCAAACAAATCTAAATTGCTTTCAAAAATAACCCCACTGCAACCAATCAAGCGGCTGGGATTTGTTGCTGAGGGTGTTTTTCCTCCAATCTATTGGTTTATTTTCAGATAATTTGGGGGGAAAAGGGGAGGGAGGCTTGACTGTGAGTGCTGCAGTTTTGACAATAGAAGACTAAATCTGTCCTTGCACTCTGTCTGATGCTAATTATAAGCAGAAATATTTGGTAAATCGAAATATCGTGTTGATATTTTATTAGAAAGGCATCAACTTCTGCAGTAAACGGGGTTAATCTCAGAGTTCTGCAGCACGCTAACAGAACCAGGTTCCTCTTATCTTCTCCCAACACACTGCCACAGCAACAATACGGAAACTAACTCTAATAATAATCCAGTTCTCTATCCTCTCGCTCTCACACAGCCACAGCAAGACCTTATAATCTTGTTATGGGGTTAAAGGATTAAGGACAAACACAGTTTCAGTCTCACGGCACCACAACACCACCACCATCATGCTTAGTGACGAACTTGTTTGGCGCATAATCAGGATCAAATTCATCGACCATACACAAAGCCGTGGAGCGGACCACGCCTGCCTTCAAAATTAGTTTTATATCAACACTCTTTGTGGATTTTCTGCAGAGCGGTGGGAACATTAGAACATTAAGTAATGCTGCAGGGACATCGAGTGTGTGATTCGGCTCTGCAGACCTTCAAAGGACAGCAACCTCAGTTAGCCAAGCCGATGAAATACATGCAATGGGGGTCTGTTGCGCTTTGAATCAGTTCTTGGCACACTGTGCAGTCTTCTTTTGATGACCCTTTCAAAATTCAAATGCCTTGTACGCAAGATGAAGATGTGGATGGGAGGGGGAAGCAGTGCGGATCAGAGTGTACAAGCTCATTTCAAGCATTCAATGAAGGTTAATGGACTGAAGTGTTTCTATAAACATTAAGCTAATTTTTAAAGTAGTGGTTATGGCTTCAAACACTTTATTTATGCATTTACCATCTCAAACGTGCATCTTTAGGGAGGCAGTGTATCCCCATCCAGAAGCTGAATCAGTGCAGTGAGGCACATAAAAACTGACTGAGGCACTAAAGTCAAGGTCTGCATTCAGGCTCTATATTAGCTGTAAAGAAATGAAATAGGTTTGCTTTGGAAGACGGGCTGAAGTGGCACATCTGCTACTAACCGTTGATATGGAGATAGAGGTAGTAACTGAATAATGAGACGCACAAACACTCACTGCAAACACACAAGGATGCAGAGTCAGTTGAGTAAAAGCGACAGAATAAAATGGAAGCACTTACAGACGGCGCTCTCTCTTTGACTAAAAGAAAATCATGTGGAAATAAAGGATAAGAGAAGGAAAAGCGTGGAGGACCTGTGACTGAGCTTTGTGAGGAAGATGGAAGAGTCGAGGGGGAGGAAGAGGAGGGTGGAGAGGAGGCCGGTGAGGGGTGTAAATGTGGCCCAGTGACCAGCGGCTGGAGGGGGACATGATGACCTACAGGGGCAGAGTTCATACACAGGTCAAAGTGGGCCTGCTCGGCAACACCAACACCGAAAACAACACAGCAGCAGCAAGGCAAAAAAAAAAAAAAAACCACGGCGGTGACAGAGCGGCTGCACGGCAACAGGGAAAGGCAACAACACTCCAAAACCAAAGCAAAACCATAGCAACAACATGGCAGCGAAGTCATCGCCCTGGCAACGGCGTGGGACAGCAGCATTACTGCAATACAGCAAGAGTAGGCCATGTTACACCACATTTATATGGCAACTCCTGCATGGCAAAAACACTCCACCAGCAAGACGCATATGAACAAAACCTCACTGCAAAAGCATCTACACAAGACACTCACATTTCAATTCAACTTTCAACTTCCCAGTGAGGTGAGAAAGCTTGTGGTGACACTTCAGTGGTTGAGTTTTTAAAAGAGGCTCCTATAGCACCAAGAAAATGAACCAGCAGCTGTTCTCACTTCAGTGTGAGACTTTTTCACTCATTTTAAGAAGCATAAGGTTGTAAAGCTCAATCACACACAGTTAGAGTCACGTATTTCAATCCCATTTTGAAGCTACACTCAGATTACAGCAACATGCCGACGCTGATCAAAGACAACAGCGTCACATCAGACACGCTCACACTCATAAAGGCTAGTTAAGTGGATGTTGGGGGGGGGGGGTTTACAAGCAGATATGCTCACGTACACGTACAGAAATATGAACAGGGGTGTGTGGAGAAAGAATGCAACAGTATTTTAAAGCACGGTAGCTTGAGAGGTGCTGCAGGATGGAGATTATGGCTGGCAGGTGGCAGGAATATTAAGTGAATCCTGCAGTATCTTTGCCCTGCTGCACACCACAAGCCATTAACTACACCACAGACACACACACACATATATATGAACACAGGGAGGAAAGAGGCAATTAATGGTTAATGTAACAGTCGCAGAGTCAGCAGATTGTGTGTACACATGCCATCGTCCATCATCTCTGTAGGCACAGGACCACACAAGCTTTTCCAAACACATACACGCATTAGGAGAGCAAACACACAAACATACTGCATATGTTCTCTTGCACCGTCTTTCCTCGCTGTCTCACATCTCGCTCTAACTTTAGAAAGTGAGGCCACTGTTTCTCCTCCATCACCATGTCTTTCTTCCACGGCTCACAGTATGTAAATGGACTTAAATTTGGTACAAGCACACTGATACAGCAGCCACCGTAACTCTATACCGGGCCCTTTAGACACACACATGTATGCTGCTGTCTGTGCCAGCCGAAGTGTGTGCGGAGTGGGTTAGCATGACTATTTTAAAGCTCCGTTGGGGGTTAATGGGTGGTTGAAAGGTTTACAGATAGACTTTGCGACGCTGTGGTTGGAGGAGGCGTGAAGAAAGGCCACACATATTTGCACATACACACACACACACACACACAGAAATTCATGACAGAATCTGGGACACAAGTATCTAATATCACAAAACTAGGGCTGAGTGACGAACGATACTTTGTTGGTATCAACAGAACTCTTAAATGGACCCTGTAGCGTAACTTGCAACTTGTAACTTGCCAGCAGGCGGTGGTAACACACAAAGAAGTGAAGATGAAGCTAGCCAAACATGAATGTCGACTTGTTTAGTGCGGAAGAAAATGTATTCAGTGTGTTTGTTGGATCTCAGGCATTTTTTTGTATCAAATCTCCAGAGGGCACCATGTCAGTATTGAAAGCTGGCATCAAATCTCTGGTCAGACTTGTAATTTTAACTTTGATCAGACAGATCCTGATTAAAATGATTAAACATATTGGTGTGAAGGCTGTGCCTGAAACAGAACTTTCCAAGTTGACACAAAATTGCAAGTTTGGACTGAAAATTTGACTCAAAAAGGCTGTGGAAATATTGTATTTCAACATTGGTTTCGTCCCGGACAAATGGAAATTTCTACATTGTCTGCGAAGTGAAAAAAAAAGTCCAAATATAATTTTTAACTTGAAGAGTGAGTAGGGAAAGTTGTGATCTAATTATGGAGTAATGCGCGATACAGACCTGGATCGAAGCACCAGAAGCGAAAAAGACGGTACAAACCAAGCTGTCTGTTATCATGGGGAATGTAAGGTCTCTCCCCAATAAGATGGAGGAGCTAACAGTGCTAACAAGGCTACAGAAGGAGTATGTGGAGTGTAGCATCACAGAGACGTGAACTCACTTTGGACTTATCTTGTCACAGATATGGCTATGATTATTGTGGCCAAAAGTATCACAATACCCACCAAACTTTCCAGATATTTGTGCTGAAATCTAGCAAAATTACCTCACACCCCGATCACCTTGGATTTGATCAAACATCACACTTAGTAAAAACACTACAAACGGGTAAACAGTAGCAGGTTGGTCTATAGTTTTTATACACCTATTAGAGTTTGCTCAGACCTCTGCACACTACAGCATTTTTAATGAGGAGCTCATGGACTGAAATGTCAATACATTAATTCACCATGCAGAGCTGCAGTATGTAGGAGTCCACATGAGGATTCTTTATCTTCTTACATACACACACACACACACACGTGCGTGTGCACACAATGTGAGGCGAGCCAAGCAAGCCTCCCCAGAGCTCTATGCAAACAGGCCTCATCAATCAGCCCAGTGTGTAAGAGACTGCAGGGACAACAAGACCGAACGGACGCTTAACAGATCAAGTATCCACCTACACCTCTGCCACGCTGTCTCCTAGGCCGAGACTCCGACACGCTAAACACAAGTGTTCCAGGATAGTCCCAGTACAGCAAACTGAGAGTTGAAAGTTGACGTAGTCGAGCAGGGATGAGGACAGATTCCAGTGTAAATGGGACGGAGTTGATGGGATGTTGGTTGGGTTTGATTAGAAGAGTTGGAAGGTGATATTAGAAATTAAAGCGAAAATCCATCTTAAAGCACAATTCTTCTTTTATAAACAATCCTGGACTTTATAGTAATTTTGGAAAGAACATTAAGTTTATAATGAAAAGCTATGAGTTACTTCAACTGTTCCAAAAGGAGCCATCAAAAACATCTTGAGTTGCTGATGTAAATTTCAGTTTAAGATGGACTTTCCCTTCAAACAGTAGTGCGACTGTGTGGCAGCGCTGCTTACAGATTTGCGGATGTTGACACGAGGTTTGGGGACAGGTTTGCTGGGCTTGCTGTCAAAGCTCTCAGGCAGTGTGGACGATCCGTGGCCGCTCTTCCTGGCCTGCAGGGCCAGCTGGTAGGCCACCTCGAAGGCCTGGCCGAGTGTCAGGATGATCTCGTACGCCAAGTTCTGACGAGAGGGTAAAAGGCAAACAAGCATGAGAATACAGTGTGACATTATAGACGCTATCTGCTTATAAAAACGCACAGATACAGTGTCAGTACTGACCACATCAAAAGCAGTGAAGACGTGGCAGTAGTGGTGACTGGACTTGAGGTCTTTGGTGATGTAGGCAAATGTAGACAGATCCTCTGGATCCTGAGCCGCGCACGAGATGTTACGAATCTCATGTTCTGCTATGATGTTCTGCAGATGGAGAGAGAGAGAGAGAAAGATGAAGAGGTGCACAGAGAGCTTGTTGATTATCTCCAGTGAGGCACTTCATGGAAAAACAAATCTGATTTATTATTCATCTTATTTCACACGTCCCAAAACCATAATCACTGCAGCACAATTTTGGTTTGTGAGAGTCGCAGAGTTGGGAGTTTGTGCTCTGGTTAAGTCACGGGAGAACACTCAGACTTTGTGTTGCGTTAATTAAAGCACATCTCAGCTGTGAATTATAGAACATCAAAGCCCCAGAAGAAAGTTTTACTGAGAGCGAGCATTAGAAAACATATTTTGGTCACAGTATCGTCATTGTCTTTGATTCTATGAAATGAAATCAGCCTACTGATGTGTAGGTTACATGGTGAATGAGAAATCCTCTAGTCTTGGTGAGGTGAATCTAGGTAAAGCTGCTGCCCCTTTTCAGTGTGCCTTATCCCCATCACTGATTTATTACCCTTATTCTTATTTCTTCCCTTGCTGGTACACAAGTTAAAGCAGGATCTGTGGTCGGCTGCTAAATATCAGGAACGTACTGTGGCGTGTCTGTGAGCAGGCTAAGTGGCGATGCAGAGTGAGTTATGATCGCCTGATGATCATGTTCGAGGCGGTACCAGCACCAGCACATGTTCTGTAACCATTCAGAGCCAAGACATGAGAAAAGTACATCTGACTAACTTTAAAGTGTTCGTGCAAAGATAGACAACACATACTGGTGTCTAGTGTCACCAGCTGGCCAGCATGTCATCATTTTACGTATAACTCGAGTCTGTGCTGTGCTGCTTGAGGACAAGGACTGAGCTCCAAATGTACCGACTATCTGCAAATTATGCTTGTTTTCTGCTGTGTGCATGTACTTTAGTGCATAAATACTTTTCTGCAAGTAAGCAGCTTATAATTATCTTAAAATTGTTTCCCACTGTGTTCCATTTTTACCAACCTGAGGTGGATTAGATCATCTTACACGGGAATAAGCGGCTGATAGCAATGATTGACTTCTTGGTGTCTAAGCTGTCTTCACATCATATTGGCACAGAGACAGAAACTCATTCACACATTGGGCACCCTTCACTCAAGTGTCACTCTGGATGCAAAAGGAATGCAGCGATAATAAACTGTGAAATTACTTTTTTTAAATAACATTAAAACCTCAGAAGTTTTTATTATGAGCTTTTTAACCATCCCATTAAGGATTTAATGAACTGAGTAGGTTGTTATTGATTTTTCCTGGCTCATCCATTCCATACTGATTATTCCCTGTTTGTGTTTTACCCTCTTCTACACCTTATTGATTTTTACACCATATCATTTTAAATCAGTCACGCTGCAGCCGAAGCAGACCTCGGCGCTGCCATTTCTGACACCCGTTCAAAAGCCTGACCTTTCATGTGTTATTTACAGTAGGCGTCACGGGAAGCGAGCTGTGAGTGCGCTTACCTTATTTGTGGCGTCTATGAACTTCACTCCTTTGTAGGAAACAGAGAGTACGATGGTCGGCACCTTCTTCATTTGTTCCGTAGACTTCTTGGAGTGCACAAAAACACGAACACAGAGAGAGGAGAGAGGCGGCAATCACTTTCGAGGCACAACATACATAGAGTGGAGTCAGTACTCTGCAGTTGAAAATTAGAATTAGTCTCAGATTAATGAATTTTGGTTGGTAGAGATCTCCTCTGAATTTAATAACCTTTTAGTTTTATCCAGAGCACGTGAGAAACTGAAAATGGAAACAACCTGAGTAAAGGAAGAAAGTGTGAAGTAAATAAGCTAATTGAACAGTCTGTTGATGATTTCCTCCTTGTTTACTAAAGTCAATTCAAATCATCGCCACAGGTTAAGGGTTGTCAGGCGCCTGCATAAAAAAACAACTGCATCCGAATTACATTTCCAAACCCAATTGACTGCAGCGCTGCATCCAATAAGTCTATTAGCTTATAAGCCACATCAGGCACCTACTTTACATCTCTCCTCATTCTTTTTAATTACATATTGGCGTCTCAATTACCTATATTTAAACTCGTTATGCAGTGAGGTGCTGTGGAGAATCGTGTGATTTACAGCGATGTCGGCGTCACCCTCCAAGCTGTCATTCTACCTGCAAAAGCTTTAATGTATTTGAATAAATTGACATGAGATGAGTCTCTTTCCTGCGTTCTCTGCATCACTTCTTGTCTGTCATCGCTCGTCTCTCACATCCAGATTTCTATTACGCTCTGTCCCTCCTTTCTCCTCCTTGTCAAATCTACTCGCTGCTATCATTTCCAGATCTGTTTCTTCTCTTTGTTACGTTTCTTTTCTCCACACTCGCAGTGTGTCGCTGCTACGGTTCGGCCTTGTCAGGATCAGGTAGTGCTGAAAAGCTGACAAAGGCAGCAATGCCTGGCTTTGCCGGCCGATATCCAACTAGAGGCTGTGAAGTTGGGATGGAGGATGGAGGGGCAGATGAAAGGAGAGATGCTGGGAAAAGGGGTGTGCAGAAGGAAGGTGCTTTATGGGGTAATAAAAGCCAGAATGATGTGAAATGCATCTCATTGCACTTAATTATGACCAGAAAAGGTGTGTCAAACTGAGGAGGGGGAGAAGTAGAAGAAAGAAAGATGCCTTCTGATGTAGCAACATAAATATAAAGACAGAAGAAAAGAGGGAGGAGGGGAGAGGAACAGAAAGCTTTACTCATGAATATTAAAAATTCTCTTCACACTGCAGCAGCTCAGGTTGAGAGTGAAAGAGATGAACTGAGGGGGCACGAGAGAGGGAGTCAGTGTTACGGTAAAATACCGAAAGGGTGAGTGAGCGAGAAAAAGACTCGATAGCAGGAGACAGATAACCGCAGTGAGGAATAAAGGGAAAAGATAGAGTGAGCAGCAGAACGACACAAAGTAAGACGAGGAGATAAAGTGATTTAAGGTAAAAGGGGGGTCACTGAGCCACCCCGGCAAGGATATTAAAAATAAATCCCTCAATATATTTAATCCACAGTCATGATATTTTAAGTTTGTTTAAGTTCTAGTGTGAGTGTGAGGCCACAGTGTCCCAGATTTAAAGGTCCAGTGAGGTATTTTTGGAGAAAACATTTATGCTGTTTGCACTTTTGTGTAACTTATTATAAAGCCGGTTTCTTCTTCCAGGCGGCGTTTTAGCAACATCATTGTATTCCCAGTTCCTCTGCAATAGATGCTAATAATGTAATTTGCATCTTCTCTAACAATAGCAGAAGTGAAGTGTGTTAAACTGTGCTTTACCCTCATTTTGGCACAAGCGTCTTGTGTGGACTCCGTCCCTCTCAGCTCCTTCACCAGCATGGAGCCCAGGTACTGTGGAAAAGACGAACACAAACATGCTCAGGAGAATATACAAGTACGTGAGTGTCTGGTTATGGCTGTAAAAAAACTTTGTCAGCCTTTTAACCTCCTAATTCCTACTAGACGCTCTGGTGGGTCTGTCTTTACGAACTTGTGCTGTGCAGCCAAGCATTGTTCAACTTTTATTCCTAGTGGACATCACAAAGTTTGGTAACAGCAGCAAAGTCACATTTGAGAAGCTTGAAGCAGAACTTTATTTTTGCACTTTTTGCCTTATAAATACAAATAGTGGTTTGTTGCAGTTTGTTGAAATAAGATGAAGATGTATCCAACCTATGTTCTGCATATGAAGTGAAGTGAATGAGATGCAGCCCAGCAGCAGGGACAATCATCAGCTGTGGCTCTACAGTCTCTATTCACAGATATAAAACTTCCAACACAACCAGACTCAGCGTCCTGGACCAATCAGTCGTCACTGCCCACTTAACACCAAAATACTTCCCCTCAAGTTTACACAATGATTCCTGATAACCAACCAGCTCAGCCTGGGCTTTAACAGAGTCAACAATGGAGTGCTCACCCACGATGATGTGGACGACAAGGAGTGGGAGCCTTTATACAAAATCTAAAATAACATAAACACCAGCCTTCCTTCATAAAAAGAAGAGGAGGACAATGGCTTTTGATGAATTATTTTTGTCTTCATTCTTTCGCCTTAATTGTCTTGATGCAATAAACTGACGAGAATGTAAAATATGTGTGTATTTATTTAATTTAAAGTATTAATCATGGCGTGTACGCTGTGAGAAATAAAAGCTGTGTTTACATTCAGCTGTACCAACACGGAGTTTGATTAAATGCACACAGACACACACGGCAGTAATTACATCCACCTTGAGAGGCTCCTGGAGGGACATTAACACCAGACTGTGGCAGCGTCTTTGTGGTCAGGCATTTTGCACACGTAGTACCTGATTTAATAAAGAAGCTACTAATGGTGACAGTGTTTTACAAAGGCAATGTTTATGTCGACATGAGAGCGCTTAATGGGAGTGACATTCACCACCTTCCTGCTTATAGAAGAGACCTTATTCCTTAAAGAGGGACCCTAACAAGGCTTTTAGTGGATTACAAGAGAAATATTTATATCTGCATGACTCTACAGTACAAAATACAGAACTGAATATCTACCTCACATGATTTATTTTACATTTGATTCGCGATTCATTTGATTATGGAGGCAAAACCTTTTGGCTAAAGTGCTCTGCGTGATGAGTTACTTTTTTGTGGCACGCAGACAGTGACTTCCTTTGGGGAGCCTGGTCCTTGGCAGATCAGAAGGAGGTCATCTGGGCATGTTAATATTTTGTCTTGATTCAAACTAACAATCTTAAATTGCTGTTATGGCGGAGTTGCTGGCATTTTTCCTAGAAATTGCATTACAGTCGCGCACAGGACCAGCTGCTGTCTTGTCTACCGCTGTCCCTGCGGCTCTTTGTCGGTGCACACAAACACACAAAGTCTTTGATTAGTTCCAGATAAAATTCAAAGATGTCTGTCACAAAGGAATAGATATGTTAAAATAGACTAAATAGGCTGTAATTCAAGACCAGGAAGAAGTCCCTAATATTTTGTATATTCGATGTATCTACAGAAACCTTTAGATGCATATGAAGTGCACACAGAGTCAGTGTTTAGATAACATTAGTTGTTAATGATGTAGCGTGTGGTAATGATGTTAGAGTGTCTGCAGGGTTTTTATTGGAAATGGATTTGTAATAACTTCTGGTTCTGGTTGTAAAGCTGACATAATAAAGTTAAGATGTCATCGGAGGTGGTGCTGAAAGTGGAAGTTTTGTTTATCTCCAGCCCCGAGATGAAAATGAGAACAGCGCTGCTGATGCATCCTTTATTCTGTCCTCCTGGCTTTTTACCATCCCACAAACACAATGCACTCCTCTCTTTGCTCTCATCACTGTCTCATACATCTAATTTATTCTTATTCACTCTCCATCTCACTCCAGCTTGCCAATATTCATACTGAGCGCTCTGCTTCCCTCCTCTATTGTGGCTCCCACTCATTTATCTCACTTTCTTTGCTTTCTGGAGCCCGTTGTCCTGGGACAGCGAGCATTAGAGATGTTGTCATAAACGGCTCCATGAAAGCGCCTCCATATTTTCCCTCGATGGCGCGCCCGTTGTGCGTTCCCCACCATCCGCCCAGAACACATTGTCTATGTAGTTGTACATCTGTCAGGAGCCTAATGGTCCTCGCTGTTGCTATCAATCTTCAGAGGTGAGAAAACGAAAAAGAGGACATGACTGAGACAAGACACTCTCTTGGGATACTTATCTCTTTTTCACTTCCTCTATCTCATCTTTTCTTGCTTTCATTAATATTTGATTTCAGCATCACATCTGATTTCTCATCTCTATGTCCTATTTGTTCAAACTTCTCTCCTTCTCTCTCTTACTTAATCACCTAGCTCACGTCGACTGCATTTCTTCATTATGTTGTCTTTGAACCAATCACAACATGCATCTCTGAGATATCCAATTACATTCCCTCTCTTTGTTTCCCAGAGCCAATGGCATCTCAGATTGCTTCTTTGCACTGTTTCACCTGCTCCGAGTGAGTAATCATTCCAGTCTGGATGCTCTGCAGATAACCAGTCAGAGGTGCAGGTCTGTATCCGTGGTAACGTGGATATATAACACCCTTTATGTAACTGGTAAATTTGTTAAATTGGTCTAAATTGAACAAAGTGCAGAGAATAACTGAGCAGTATTGACTGAAAGGTGAAAGTGAGGGTCATTGGTCTTTTAACATAAGAGTGAATTCTATCAATCAATGGGAAATAGAGGCAACTGTTTATTTAATACCAAATATTCACTGGTTTAAACTTCTCAAATGTGAATCTGTTAGTTAACTCAATCTCTTTTGTGTTTGGACTGTTGGTTGGACAAAACATGTCAGACACTGACATAACAAGACATTTTTCAGACACAGGAGTGAAGTAAGTAGGAAGGTTATGACTCACGTAGGCTTCGTAGTCACAGGACTGAAAGATGAGCTTCTCGGGGTGATGCTGCCAGTACTGCACCGGAGTGGACGAGGTGGCCTCGTTGGGCGGGCGCAACGTGATCGGCTCGCACCACTCGCCTGCCTGAAACGTCAACAGATCGCACATGAGGATCACGCAAGATTACAAGATGGGGCATGACATCAGAGGCTCGCGCTGTGTGTATCCCATGTTGACATAACTCGTTGGCCTAAAACGAATGTACGTTCATAATGCAACAGCTTTTCTGCCTGAACACGAACATGCCTTCAAAGGGACATGCTTCAGAGAACATCCAAGAGGAAATTAAACTTGGATGAATTATGCTCTGCTTCATTCTTAAGCTCAGTTTAAGAGTCTTTGCTGCTGTTCGCTGTTTTTTCACCCAGCGAGCTTTCACCTTCTACTCAGAGGAAAGAGCTAAATCCTATCTGCAGATCTCTCAAATGTCTGCGGATAACAATTAAGCTTGTTTTATGGTTTTTCATTCTTCTGTAAATGAAACCAGATGATTTTCTTGCGCACACACATCCCGTGACTGTTTGTTTATGTCTCTATCCATATCTGATTGCTTGTGTGTGTAATCCCCGTCTGAAAGTCCGTGAGGCGCTGTGGAGGTGAGATCTCCTAATCAGATGTGAAGTTTTCGGGTAAACAGCCTGGAGATAAGCTTTTAAAAACAGGCTTTGACCAAATCTACGATAAACTCCACTCGCTTAACATTATTACACTCATTTTTCCCCACAAACCTCGACCCTGCTGGATTCAGGCACTGAAAGTTTCATGTGCTATCTTAAAGACTAAAATATGTCTTGAAAGAAGTCAGCTGTTGCACTTTTCTTTCGGGAGAACAGAAGGTGAGGGAAGAGCCAGAGGGAGAAACATTTGTGAGGTAACCAATCATCGAAATGTGGCAACACTCGGAGAAAAAAAATATTTCCTCTTTTCTGTAATAGTTATACTTCTATTCTGGCAGAGCTGACTCATCAGTGCCACCTCAGAGCGCTGTTGCTAAAAAAAGGGGGGACACACTGTGACGCACACACACTTTAAGAGATTCAACAGGGTAGCCATGAGTGTGTGTTAGTCTGCACTAATCAGCTCTGTGATTCACACGGGGACACAAAAAGACCCTAATCATACTGAATCAAAACACAGCTGCTCCCTTATGATGTGCGCACACGTGTAAGTGTGAGTGTGAGAGTCACTGTGCTGCTGCTGATTGGAAGTCATAAAGTTGTAATTCTGCTTTTGGAAAGTTGAAACAATTATTCGGAAAAGTGTGCTTTGTTATGCAGAACTACTAAATGTTGCATCTCTTGATGGCAGAGACAAAGAGAGAGATTAACGTTTATTTTGTAAGGCGGGAGTTTATGCCTGATTGCAGTTTTTGCATACTTTGTCAGTTCATAGCATAAAAGTTTCAGGCAGTCCTTACTTGTAAAATTTATTCGAGCTCTAAAACTGCAAAGACGGCTGCTGGTGTCAGATGGTCTGCCTGCTGCAGATTATTAATGGTGGATTTTCAACAACCAAACAGGCAGATAAAACACTTTTGGCTTGCATCTTGCAGCTATTAGGGACCGGCGTTTAATTAGTGAGATACTTCATTTATGATTAAGATATATTCCACCATCTTGATTAGAACTGTGAAACTGCCCGAAAGCTTATTAGTTTGTTATGGCTTCCAATTTGTAGATTTCGGGATACAACTTTGAAATATCGCTGAAATCAGATTATTTGTGTGTTTATTATTTGACACAGACAATGTAAATCTTTAGTTTAATCTTTAAAAGAAGTGATTTAAAACAGCTGGACACTGTAGTTTTTGTCAAATGTTAGAGAGAGTATTTACAGCAGCAGGACAGTGTATGGAGGATTGAGTGAAAATAAACTACAATGCCCAGATTCATGGCAATTCAGGAAGATGTAACCCATTGACATCAGTGTGACTGAGTTTTTAGACAACAATGGAGCTCTATGGCACAGAAGATGTTTGTAGACATAAGAAAAACATAAAATATTACCAGAAAATATCCTATAAGCATTCATACAGCTGACTGTATCTCTGACTATAACCATTCATAATACTTTCTATTCCTCTCTCTCCCTCCCCGCCTCCATTCATCCCTCCAACCTGTCCTCCTTTCCTCACCATGCTGACTTGAGCCATCTGTCGCTCCAGCTTGGATCGCGGCACGTCCTCGAAGTAGTTGTCATTGCTGCGCTGCCTGCGCCGGGCGTCTGCCTGCATGATGAGGTGCTGCACGTCCAGAGATCCGCCCGGGACCCCCGCCGTGTACGCTGCCTGGCCCACCGACGGGCTGAGCTGGGGTGGAGTGTGGTTCCCGCCTGGCTCCTGGGACAGGGAACGGGTGGGGTGGAGGGATTGGAGCGGTTGGAAGGAAACAAGAGAGGGTTCATTCATCATTTCATAATGTGCTGTGTCACTGCTGCAAGCACAATAAGTAGGGCAATTGCATTCACTGTGCACTGTCACATTTTATTTTTCACCTAGAGTGTTGCCATACTGCTGAGTACTAGTATCTAAAAGTGCTATGTAAAATTGTGGACAAAGGCGCTGTCCCGTTACGAGATGGTCTCTCTCCACCAGAGTGCCCTTAAGCACAACGCTGAAGTCCGGCCTGCCCACTTTAAGTGAAGGCATCGACTAAACCCTTAAAGTGGAAAACGATGTTCATTTAGAGCTGAGTGGAGACTACGATTCCCAGAAGGATTAGAACTTTTCTATGTTTTAACGGTGTAATGGTCTGATACACAAGAAGGTCAGCTTATTTCTCCTGGGAGGTTATTCACTTTGAGTTGATTACATATGCGAGGAGTCTCAATAGATGAGTTTTTTTTTAATTATTTCTGGGACGTGGAGGCTCAAAGTGTAAAAACTTTACATCTCAGCTCTCATCCTGAGCCATTTGTCCTAACACACTCAGCTGTCAGCCACTGTTTGTACTGTATTACAGAGTAAGCACAGCCCTCTGCTCACACGCTGGAAGCTGCTTAAACACATCACTTTACCTGTATGCAGCCATACAATGTAAGCCTGCTTTTCTTCCATCACAAGCCAGTGAAAGCTCTTTTTTTTGATTGAATACAACTGGGACTGAAACTAGTCAATTAATTGAGCTAAGCATTGTTATGTAGCGATGTCAAACCTTTGCAGGTTCCAGCTTCTCAAATAAGAAGATTTTCTGCTTTTTTTTGTGACTATTTCCTCATGCTTTGGAGACTTGGTACATAACAACAATTCTCCAATGGACATGTTGAGATACAGTGGAGACTTAAGGTTGTTTAAAGGTATAAAAAGCAGCAGAATCGACCAGGTAGACACTTACAGCGCTGCCTCAGAAGCAGAAGGCCTCCCTTGGCTCAACAGTACAAAGAGCAAGAGACTATTATGAGGACATTAAGAGTGTAGCCCCGATGGGAGAGGCAAAGCCGGCTCCTTGCGATTAGTATCCAGGGCAAGTTGGCATGGAGGAAACTGCAGTGGGACGGCCATTTTGTGTCTGCCTGAGAGATTTGGGTAATCATTGGGTGGTAACAGCAGCAGTGGGGATGCTGTAGCTCCCTCAGAGAAATACACAGCCATCTGGGAAGGCACTGGTGCTTTCTTCCTCTGTCTGATGATCCATAATAATTTGTATCCATGTTGCAGAGGGTGTTCATGGTTCATACAACACATACTGTCTGAGACTCACTCACCCTTAGGGAGATGGCCCGCGGTGGTTTTTGTGGGGTGTCTTCGTGTAGCCGATCCCCCAACGAGGCTAAGATCCGTTTTCTGTGTCCGATGAGACTTATCTTCAGTACCTGAATGAACACACAGATAACAGACATTAACATTCAGCAACATGCTCAAAAGTCATTCATTAAAGTAGCATTGAAACAATCAGTCAATTCACATTTAATTCATTTGTCAAGCTAAAGGTTTTATGTCACGTTACTTTATTTAAATATCTTTGGGTTTTGGACAGTTGGTTGGACAAAACAACCAATTTCATGATCATTTAAGGGTTAAAAATGTAACCAGGATTTATCAGTAAATCAAAAGAATAATAAACTAACAGTTAATCAAAGTCTTTGCAGGTATATACTGTGGCACATAATAAGATTAGGTGACTGTTTTTTGTGTTCTCGGCAAAATATACAAGAAATGCTGTGTCAAAAGCCACAGCGCTCGCAAAAAATGATGACTCTCACTTTCATTTGCATAATTTAAAACAGCTTTTATAGATAGCAATAGTTCAAAAGCTTTCAGACTGGATAATAACGAGATTATATCTGCAAAAAAAGTGCTTAAATGTAACAGATTATCATCATCATCATCATGAGCCTCAAATGGAGGATAATACTGCCACCCAGAAAAACACTGGAGTGCACTGCAGAGCACTCAGCGAAGTACTAACGAGTTCATAATGACATAAAAGGCCCTTGAGCACATGCATACATCATGTTATTATTATTATTACATAACTGACATGGTTTGGACGACTGTGTTCAATCTGTTAGTTGTGCTGTTACGTGAACAAGATCAGAGAGTATACCATTCCTTTAATGTAAAACATGCCAGCGAGTGGAGTATCCTGTACGAGGCTCACACACACAGACCGATAGAAAGAGAGGCAGATATTGAAAGATGCTCTTCTTTTCTCTAGAGCCTGACTGATGTTTGACACAGATGTTCATACCAATTTCAGAGGTGGACTATTCACAGATTACCGATATGGCAGCCCATATAGTGAATTTAGGGGCTGGAGTGAAAATAGACCCTTTCTGTGTGGATTTTGCACTGATATTACTATGTATCTGTAATGAGAGGGCTGCTTCCTTAAAGTCCGTGTAAAGTAAGAATAAATATGAGTTTGTCAGACCAAAGAATAAAGTGTTATTAACCACCCAGCCGAATTTAAATGATTAAAAATATTGACAAGTTTTTGAAATTAGGTGTCAAAATCAGGTAAAAATGAGTTCTCAGCTCCAGGACTGTGGGGGCGTGTCCGCTGAATGTGCTGAAGCCACGCCCACTCGTGGGAGCGGTCAAGCAGCCATTTTGAAGCGACTGAAACGTGTCAGATGAGTTCAGAAAATGACATGACTAACTTTGAAACACTCTGAGCGAGATGAATGAATCTCTATCTCTCTGCTAGGGTTGCAGGGGTATGCTCAGGGTGGCCTCAGCGTGTCATCGAGCCACCCTTTAGGACCGCCCACAAAACCCTGGACTGAAAACTGGTGAAAAACTGTTTTAACCTCTAACTCCACATTTCAGTAATATATCGTTCAAAGTCTTTTCACATGTTTTCAGCAACCATTTTCCAACATATTTAATGTATTTTGAAGGAAATCTGAGTTGCCTTTTACAGACTTTACACAAGTTTCAACTTAAACTTTACCAAACAATATTTCAATATTCTTTAACATGTTAAATATTTGAATGTATACATTAGTTGACATTGCTGAGAGCCTGCCTAATCACTCTGCTAGATATACTTTGCAGTGACACCAATATCACAAGCATTTTGTCTGAATTATCTACCATAAAAACCAAAACAAAGCAGTTTTCTTATCAGTGTATATTGGATAACATACATTGATAACCATATGTCTGCGATAGGCCAATATCAGCTGATAATATCAGTCAGGCTCTCCTTCAGTCTAATCAGTAAGAAACAAATAACCTCTGAAGCAGCAATGCATCAGGAGACGTAGAATTGGACTTAAATCAGTCGCCAAAATGAGGATTTTAGGTTTGACGTGATTTGATCTTTAAAAGCAGAAACAAAAAGCAAATTTAAGTGTTGACCTGGTAAAATCTTTGAACATTGCAAAGTGACAAAAATAGCACCAGACACACACCTTGAATATTTAATTATTAGGCCTAAGGATTGAAAGGACTTTCAGTTTCAGTGATCTAAAAAACGCTATCAACACAATTTTAGTCTCAAAAGACAGAGCAATAGGATTTATGGCCTGGTTACACCAGAAGTAGCACATCTTTGTGAAATATTTATTCACAGCCATGCTAGAGCTAGTCAGTTACAATAGCTCTCAAACTTCTTTCCATTTTCTCTGTGCTCTATTCGTCTGCTCCCCCTGGTAGTTTGTCTAAACTGTCTAATGATTCCTCTTTTGTGGAGCACAGGAGGTTAAATGAAAGTGAATGTTTCAACGCTGCAGAAGTTATGGTAGCTTCCTCCATTTTGGCTCACCATGCTAGCAATTTCTTCAGCTTCTAGTTTGGAAACTAAGCTCAGATAATACTTCATATTAAAAACTTAAAGACCCAACACAAAACACAAGCGTTATCAGATTTTCAGGTTCATTGTTGAAAGCACCTTATGATAAAACACTGTTATCGTGAGCTGAGGGCCAAGAGATGCAAACTCAGCAATATCAGACTGTGGAAAATTTGTAACAGTCTATTGATTTGCCCCAGGCGGTCATCACACAGGCACAGAGACAGAACACACATACACACTTGGACTCCAATGAAAGCATTCATTCTAACTCTGGTCACCAGGCGTCCACTCACTGTGCCAGTTACTGGGTTTTCTAAAGAGACAAGTTGGAACATGGCAGCCTTCTTCTGCAGGGATGTTGTTTGCACTGTTTGCACCTTCTGGCACCCGTACTTCAGTATACAACAAACTGCTGCCTGGTTTTATGGGGCCGCCTCTGGAGGTCCTCCAGTAAAGGTATGTGCAAGTGTGAGAGAATGTGTCTGTGTGTGTGTCTTCAGGGCAAAAGGTGGTAATTAGCTTCAATGTGAGGCCTTGCTGCGAGTCTAATGATTCTCCCAACAGTCTTGCTTTGAGTCAGCGCAACTCACACAGACACACACACACACACACACACACACGCAGACATATACACACTTTATCATCTCCTGCACCAATTACTGCCCCACATCTGCAGGAGAAACATAAAGATACAAACTAACACTGAGAACGGTGTTGTAGGATTTGGTTCTATGTGTGTGTGCACAAACACACAAACAGAATATAAATAAACCAACCATAATTAATAGCATATGCAAATTGCATGTAAACAACTGATATGTAATGTAGCTAGCACGCTCAGAAATAAATGTCAGCACAGTGAATGAGGAAAAAGGACAGTTAGTGGGATGTTAAAAAAAACCCATAGTAGCGACTAACGGGTTAAACCTCACCCTACGCTGCTGATCTTCTCTGCATGGAAACGACGTATTTTAATTGTTAAAATTAGACGGATCAAAGGGAAACAGAGCAGAGCTGGGACTAGCGGGTAGTGGAACTAATTGGTGTATTATGGCCGCCCTGTGCTCCCTCCATCAATTTCTACTCGCTCATCTTTCCCCTCCCCTCTGGCTTTCACAGCTCACTATCTCTTTCTGTGTTAGACACTGTCCTTTATGAACACAATGTCGTTGACACCACACCATCTCTTCTTCCCTCTGTCTGTCTGACTGTCTCTTTGTGCTAAACATGACATTGGCTCAATGAATTTGGTGCATTAAGATCATGTGATTTTGTCTTGATAAACTCTTAACTTTCAAAAATGCCCACTTCCCGCAAACAAGTGCCAACGTCATGAAATGAGATTATGAGAATATGTTGTATCGCTCCACTAGTGAAAAGAAACTTACACTTCACTCAAAGACATGCTTGAAAATAGCAAAACTACAGATTACTGTAGACATTTCTTTCATTATCAGGCTTTTCACTTTTAAATGTCTCGCTTTATTTAGCCGCAAGAGTCAGTATCATTAAATTAAAATTATTAATAAGTCAGTTAATCGGTTAGTTGATAGATAGAAAATGTATTCGATATTTTCATAATTAAACAGTTTAAGCTATAAAAGTAAGAAATACCTAAAGATGGTCTTTTGTGACAGTAAACTGAATATTTTTGGGTGTTTGAACAGTAGGTCTGAGTCTAGTTTTTGCTCTTTTCTGACAATTCATAAACCAAACGATTGATTTACTGAGATAATAATCCACAGATAAATCCACAATTAAAATAAGTTGCAGACCTGATGAACATATGATGCTATTGCTCTACTAGTTAAATGGAACTAACACCTGATTTAATCAAATTTGATGAGATTAGTTTGCCGCCTTTTGTCTAAACTATAAAGTTCTCAAAATGACCTGAATAATATATATTTTTTGCTATATGTAGTACAGGTTATGAAATATTCATTCTCATGCCTGTGTCTCTCCCTGTCTGTCTCCTGAGGGGCAACAGAGTGAAATCAGTACTCACGCTACTGTTTCATCTCATACAAACACACACATACTCCAGAAGCAGCACAGTAAATTGCCTTTCGCACGGCGCGTGTGTGTATCTGTGTGTGTGTTACACCTCGCCTTATGCAACAGCATCTACTTCAACTACAGTAGAAGCCTCAACCTCAGCTTGAAGTTCAACCGTCACCATGGCAACACAGAGCCGCAGCAGTCACCCACACACACTCGTCCAAAAAATAAAATAAAATAACATCCACATGCACGTGGCTGTGTTCTCACACACACACACACACACACACACACACACACACACACACACACACACACACACACACACACACACACACACACAAACAGCTGTTTCAGAGGCTGGGGAAGAAGATTATATTGTTATCCCTGAATGGGTGAGAATTTGAATGCAACCCGACCATTATTGTTAAAACACAGACTCACACACTCTCACTCTCTCTGTGATGCTTGACTGCAGCATCACCCCATTTGCATTTAAATTATATGTATAGCAGCTGTATATACTGACAGGAGAAGTGCTGAGCTACCACAGCTTCTCCTCCGTTTCCATCCATCGCTATCGCCCTAAACACACATTCATTTAAGCTCAATTCCATTCAGATCAACTCTCTCTCTCTCTCTCTGCTGCATAACAATGGGTGTCACTGAGTGACAAGAGCGTCCAATGAGGGTTACTTACCCTCTGCTCTTGATTTTATTACCGTAGTATGAAGTGATTTGTGGCGCTGTTTGCCTCCAGTATCTGGCTGGGCCTGCTATGTTTGTGTCTTCTGTCTGTGTGTGTGTGCGCCAATCAATGCACTAATCCTGTTAACAGTCCCGTTAGCCCAGATTGAACAGGCTTGATTAACGGATTAGCCACCACACATACGGCTAAAGGAGCTGTGCTTTCAGCCTGCTGTCACTTTACGACAAGAATGAATCAAATATTGTGATCCCTTTCCATTTAAATATTCGTGACCATAAACAGCTCCACCTTCAAGTAACGGGTCATAAAACATGCAAACAACTGTAAATCAAATCAGAATTTTTTTCATTAAAACTTCCAAGAACATCATAAGAACGCACTGACCTCCTTAAACACAAGCGTGACCACAGAATAATGGCGACAGTTGCGACAAAATGACATATTTTGCAAAGAAACCAGTGCAACAATAAGGGCCGAGTCAGTGATTGGGGACATTAACAACGACCTCTCTCATTCAGGACACAGGAGACAAAAAGCCTTTTCTCTGTTTCCTACTGGAGGGGAGGTTGGAAGCCGGTCGGCTCACTGGAGCATAAAACCCGGCGAGGGAACCAACAGTCCAGTCACTGTCTGTGCTCAAGCTAGCACATAGTTTTAATGATGGAGAAAGAAGGACTGAAAATGTTTTCAGCAGCCTCTCTGCTCCTGTTTAATCTACATTGACTTGCCTAAATATCCCTTTCATCGCCTTCGTATCCCTTTTCACTCTCTGTCCATATTCCGATTCCCCTGACCTCAAATTACCTCTCATCATCTGCTCTTGTCTCTGCTTTCCTACCCACTTTGTCCCCACTATATCCAGATGATAGAAAGAGAGGTGACAAGAAAAAAAAGACTGTCAGAGGGAATAAATAGTGTGAGAGTGTCAGTGATTCAGCCTAATAAAAGAAGCTCTGCAGTTACACTCAAAGGAGCATCTTCTCTTCAGCCTTAGCAACTGCGTGTGATTGGTGCATCTATGTTTGTTAGCTTATGTGTATCTACCTTCTCCAGGCTCATCATGTCAATATGATCAATCACCTCTCCCCTGTAGACTATGAGGTTGTGACCTTTCGGATATCAACAGACCCCCGATGCCCCTCCGGCGCCATCTGCTAATGGTGCGATTGGGGTTCAACCCTTTGAAGAATCCTGCATTGATTTTTCCAGATCCAAGAATCACTGGCGTACGGTTACTTAAATTGCCCAGGTCAGAATACATTACAGGCCAATTGTATGGCAATATTGATCAGCAAATAGTTCATGTCTGTCTCAGTGATATCTTAGAGGTTTAGTACAGGACTGTGGGGTCACTGAGGTCCTGTCCACTGGAATATTTATGAGAATCAAAGGCTAATTCTGCGATTTTTTAGACTAAATATCTTAAAAAATCAACTTGTGGTGGATTTAGTATTTGAGCACAGGGCTGTAGTTATCACTTAGGACTTTTATAGTTATGGGAAGGTTATGTGTACGTTAAATATGTAGCTGGAGGCAGCAGCTGGTTAACTGAGCTCAGCACAAAGACTGGAAAACAGGTGGAAGCAGCTGGCCTGGCTGTCCGAAGGTACGGAAGTGTAAAGATAACAATGCACAATTTGATGGTGGACTATTATTTGGCTGGGAGCAGTTGCCAGGCAACCAGTGGAGACTTCAGGAAGTTACAGCACCAGAACGATTCCCTTAAATACTTTGAAAACTGTTCAGAGTTTGGTTGGTCAAAAGTTTTTTTTTAAGTGCTGAGGGAATTTGAACTCGGAGTATTTCTAAAATCTTGGAAACGGCCCTAGCTGAGTAGTATAATTATTACAGTCATATTGCGTTGTGGCTTCGTGCAATCAATATACATTTGAGAATAAACAATAGCTGATAATCATGGCCAAGCTGTGGCCACTAAATCTGCCAGCTGAGATGGGATATAAAGGAGGACAAAAGTCAGAACTCGCTTCCATCTTGCAATCAATGAGGGTTTGTTATAGAAAAGCATTGATGTAATGTGGATAATGTGTACAGCGCTCGGCCGGTGAGTGTGAAAGCACAGACATTTACAGCAGCGAGGCTTGGCTAATTTTTCACCCTGATTATCGACGTTTTTCTGAACCTGAATACTTAATCACAGCCAGCCACCTTCCTTCCTCATCTCTCCATCCCTCGCTCAATGTGTGTGTTGTTTGAAGGTGGAGCTCTTCGGCTGGAACGATGAGTATCGATTTGCCTGGACTCTCAATAGATTTCACACACACTCACAAACACACACACACAAACACACAACACATTACCCTCAGAAAGCAGCCAGAAACTGTGAGCTAGGCTGGGTTCATGACAGTGAAGTCCAGGTTTCAGCTTCATCCACAGCCGTTCCTACACACACACACACACACACATCCACATCCACACACACCACATTGCGGGGGGGAAACACTGGAGGGAAACCAGAGACCACTGGTTGCCTAGCAACCCAGTGAGTGGAGGGGAGTTGCAGCTAAGGGTGATGTGCTGAAAATGATGTCCAACGGGGACCAATAAGAAAGCTTGTTTCAGAGCTGAGAGAACAGGCAGCCAATGAGTGCTGGCTGTTAATAATCCCGCCTACATGGAGACAGATATATCTCCATTAATAGCAAGAGAACTGTAACTATGACTGGAAGCACGGGCTGTATGTGTGTGTGTGTGTGTGTGTGTGCGCAAACACTGCCAAATGCTGCAGGATCAAGGATGAAACAAGATCTTGTTTTCTGCAGGCACACACACACGCACACACTCGCTCTTTACCACACAGAGGAGCGCTCATGAATTGAATTCTCAATATGAGGGGAGAGTAAATGGTGTATGATATTTTTATGGGTTAATAAATACTTCAGAGCCCCAAGATGGAACTGATTCTCACCGTGCAGAGGGGCACAAGCTTTCCTAAGGCACCAGTGTGTACGTTTATGTCTGCAATACTATCTGGGTGTGGGTGCTTCAAAGAGTTTATCGACCCCTGGTCATTTCAAAGTGTAAAAACACAAGTGTTGGAATGCTAAAAAATGTAGAGAGGTTTAGATTTTATGACAGAAATAAAGGAATAAAACTCACAAACCGATTTCTGTTGGAAAATTTGAACAATTCCTTGATCATTAAGGCTACATTTCACGTTTTATGACAAGACCTGATGCTTAAATTAGAATTTTTCCAAAGTCAAGGTCCTTGGTCGATCACGTGTATATAAACCTGTGCATGACCTATGAAGCCTGTATGATGACATAACACAGTTAAGGTTGACATAGCAACAGAGACACAGCCGAGTGGAGTGATGTTTACAGTATTGTAAGAGGTACAGTAGGGCTCGCATACAACAGCTGCTCGCGGTCACAGTCAGTGAGGTATGGAACATACAGATGCTATTCACGGGGGTAAAAAAGGCAACAGATACAAGATCAGGTCAACAGGATGCTTGTAGCAGCCATATGTGCATCTGTGAGCTCTCTGCTGAGAGACAGCTTCGGACGGGACCATGCTGTGGATGCCGTCATGGTTCCCAGTGAGTGGTGGGTACATTTTAAAATGAGCTGAGAAACAGTTGATAATTTGTACCAGTGCTGTTCTTTATGAAGCAGAGAACAGCAGCCATTGAAAGTCAAGATTTCAGGAGGAGTCAGTGGTGTGTCAGGTGCCAATTTCCTCCTGATATTTACATTATCATCGCCATTTACAGCAAAAGGAGGTCAACCAATGAGCTACTGAGTGTTTCTGTTATGTTTCTCTCTGAATTATGTTGCACCAGTGATTCATGTGATAAGTTTGTGGTCATCCTGAATTTGTAGTAGTTACTATTTTCAGATGAGTGATATAAAAAGGTTGCACAATTAAAACTAAGCTAATGTGTAAAGTGGTTTCTATGAAACATCTGTAGCCATCAACTACGTAAACAGAAAGTCATTGTAGCCTCAGCAGAAATGAGTTTACAGGGTTAGCTGCCAATCCTTTGTTATTTCATTCATATAGAGGTATATTGTGTTTATTCTTGTGAAATGAACTTAAAATCCCAGCATACACTGCTATTAAACAGAATTTTAAGTGTTAGGTTGACCATATTTCACAGTACCACCGCTACTCTTTAATCTAAACCAGTTACATATTAGTTGGCCAATTCTAGTTCTGTCAGTTGTTAAGTTAGCCTACAGTAGTGAACAGTTACAGTTAGATATTTAGTAATGATTACGTGTGGTAATGTGGTAAACTTATCAGATATGGATACCTCAGAGGAGCAGTGTAAACGTGGCCACGTATCACAAACCGCCAATAGTGAGATCGACGCTGTGGTGTTATAGATAGACCAAACTTAAACATGATGCTGCCTCCTTCGTGCCTCGAGGTTATTCGCGGTGTCGCTCTTATATTTATACACACATACACAACGTGCACACACGTACAGCAGAATTAAGACTTTAAGCCTCAGCCACCTCGATTAACCTGCCCATGGGGACGTATGTTTCAGTCTGTGTTTCTGTTTTGCGGCCCAGTTCAGTCCCAAAATAAGATGTCAACGCTTAAACTCTTCTTGTGTTGATGAATTATTTGTGGACTTGGTTAAAAAAGACGATACGGTAGAGATGAAGCCAGTTTCTGTTCAGTTACTGCTAGTGTAACCAAAATGGTATTTAGAATTGGACCGTTTGCATCAATACACCGGTTACTGTATTCAAAGCCTTTGTCCACAATGTGTCTCACAGCGTCATTCATCATGCTGTGGTTTCTCTGTGCAGCCTACTGACTAATGCCGGTCACTGAAGGGAAATCTATTGCTGTGACTCGCCGCGGTGACGATTCGATGAACAGGAGGCAGGATTATGATTGATCGAGCGGCGTCTGAGGTAAAAAGCATCTGGCAGGATTTCCAGCTCAATCTTTCTGTCTGTCCGGGCTGTTCTTCAACAGCTGGGAGAAGACAAAATACTCGTCATTACGTCGTCTTGCTGGGACCTGCCTCATACTTTCCCTCTGTTTACCTCCTGCAAGGTCCCCACTTACTTTCCTTTCCTTGCACTAACACTGTTGCCTTGTTTCCCTTCATCGTTGTTGGAAAACAAGCCTGTACAGGCTAGAAAATATTAGTTTATCATCTTGCCCGTTTGACTGTTGGTTGCCAGTGGATTTTGGGCAACTTTGAGCTGGGACGCCTTCAGCTGAAGCTGAGGTCGAGTAATTTGGTAATCAGTGCGGTTTCTTTGAGTGGTTTTAAAATGTCACAGCACAGAAAAAAAGTAAAGCTGGGATTAAAAAGATGAAAACAGTCATTATGAGACAGTGGATTAGCCTTCCTTGTTCTAATAAATGTTTACAGTTTCATGCCTGCTCAGACTCTTACAAACTAAACACAACATCCCCCTCCTCTTAAGCAGCTATACTCTTCTTGGTCTCGTCCCAGATTCTCGCCATCTTCTAAGAGTATGTTAGCGCATGCAAATGAAGACAGGACACAAATTAGGGCAGCAGTTGGATTTGAATGTAACTGTAGTAGTAATAGCTTTTTTTTCTCTCTCTGCTTCACTCGACTCTATCTGAAACTACAGAAAAGAATCCTGAGCTGACATGGATTTAACTTGGCTTTTTGAAAGTCTTGTGACATTTACAAATGTGAGAAGTCGGTCCAAGTTCTGGCTGGAATCAAGTACAAGATAACCAAGAATACACTCAGTACACAATGTCAAGGGAAATCCTTAAACATCTGAGTAATTCTCATGCAGCTAAGAAAAGTAACATGATTTATACGCATAAATTCACAGAGAGGAGACATCATCTGTTGTGTTATGTTACTTGTGGAATAATGAGAGTTTGCAGCAAACTTAAGTTTAATCCAAACACGATCGATGCTTCGTCGGTTCAATGCTGAACTCATTCTCTCAGGTGGCTTGAGGACATACACCTCCCACACACAAGATGCACAAAAACATTTATCTCAAACTCCTGCACGCACGCACACACACACACACACACACACGCACGCACACATGTACACACAGCCAGTAAATTAGCCCAGTCAGCAGTTTTGATTGAGCGCCTTGGAAGCGTTTGGTATGTTGTAATCACCTCAGCCTCACCGAGCACAGAGATGAAAGATGCATAAATAAAACAGCGAGCGAAGAACAAAAGGATCAATGGCTCATCATCGTATCTTATTCTCTTTCCTTGTCTATTCCTTTTTTTAATAAAACAGATATTCAGATATATTTTTCTTCATCACTCATTCCCTGTCTCATCTCCCCGCAGGGTTACCTACCTCTATCCTCAAGACAGGACTTAATCCAAATGAAAGGTTGTCTTCAGCCTCCTCTTGTTTTTTCGCCTCTCACACTTCTGCTCCTTTGCTTTCCTGCTGTCCAAGACAACTGTGTCTTCCTTCCTCCTCCTTCTTCTTCTTCTTCTTCTGTCTTTAAAGCAAGCTTTCCTAGCTTTACTCCTCGCCTCCTCACCACCAGCTTTTGTCTCCCTTTCTCTCACTCTCACTCTGCAGATTTCCAGCGCTCACCAACTCCTCCTCTTTCTTCAGCTTGCGGCAGCCAGACTACATCTCCTACATGTCTCTGCCTGAGCGCTCTCTCTCTCTCTCTCTCTCTCTCTCTCTCTCTCCTCCCTCTCTCTCTCTCTCTCTCTACACACAACCTCTCTTTCTACCCAGTTTACATTCCCCCTCCTCCTCCTCTTTCTCCACCTCCTCCTCCTCCTCTCCCATCTCGTCACTATGGAGATGCTGGGCCCGTACAGAGACAAGCTCGTGCTGGCTCACAAGGAGTGTAAATGTGTTTGTTAGTGTGCAGCGTGAGTTGAGACAGTTCAACAGCAGCAGTACCTTCAACCCAATATGACTTAAGTGTAAAAACAGGGTCTGAAACTTTTCCTATTTGAATGAATAGGACAGAACAGACATGAGTGGTATCAGTTTTCTTCTTTAAATTAGAACAAGCTTTTTTCCAAAATATGTAATGATGAGTCAGTTTGGTGTACCCAAAGGCTCTAAATACAGTGCTGATTAGCCTTAGCCACCAATCAGAGGTGTGAAAAAAAAACAAACGTTGTTGCAATTTGGCACAAAACACTGCATCATGGTTGTTAAATTCATCCAAAAGTGACCCGAAATCTAAAAGTAAACTTGATTTAAACCTCTCAATGTTTTAAAATGTTTCTACAAAATGTGACTGCTAGGCTCTGCTCGGCGAACGCTCACTGGGGATCATCGTTCGACTGTTCTCCACACGTTTCTATGTACACAAGCTCGTACCTTTGATAATTTATCAAAGAAGCAGTATTAACTAAAGCAGCTGCTCATCTTTTTTTAGTGATGATACAACTGGGGGAGTGATTTCTGGAACATTTTATACCTTTCCTAGATAGCCAACAGTGTACAGAATAAAGTAAATGAGGGAAGAGAGCGATAAGGAATGACATGCCAAGAAATGCTGGAGCAACGCTGGATATGAATCAGGGACGCAGCAGTTCATGGTCAGAGCTCTAAACCTGATGCCACCATGGTGTCCCCCAACCTCAAAAGAGTTTGATGCCCATCCAAGTCCTGGAAGTCACCTAACATTATGAAATAGACCTTTAGACATCACTTTCACTTTGAAAGTTCACTTTATTAGTCGACAGTGCAGAAATTTGTTCACCTACAGACACAGACAAGTTCAGACATTTACCAGGAAACAGCTCAGAGCAGAAAAACTCTGGTTTATCTGATCCTCTTGTGAAAGGTTCCTTTATGTCTCATGTACCTCAAAGCTACGTCATAACTGTCACCTTCAGCACATTTGTGTAATATATGACTACCTATATGAATACATGCAGGATGTTTTAACCAAATATCCTTATCTGGGTAAGTAAAATTGAGCATGTTTGACTCACTTCCTTTTACAGTCTTATCAGCTGACTACAGGACACAACTGGAACGACACCATCGCTTGCGTATGGCCGTGTTTGGTGCATTATATTAAACATGGGCATGTGTTTATGTGAGAGAGTGTATATATATTCACATGTGTGTGACTGCAAGTGTCACATAAATGAAATCCAATCCACAAAGCTTGACGTCATTCGGACTATTTCTGTCTTTTACAAGAGTCTGCTTATGTGACGCAGTAGGATAAAAACCAAAAATAGTGCACGACTCTGTTCATCTTGTCTCCTCTGTGAGAAAATATTACATTTACGTATTATATTACTTTAAACAACTTAAAGAACATACCTTAAAAGAATCTGATCCATTACCATTGATTACCATAGTTTCATGAAAAATTGGGAGTTGAAGTGACAACTTGACATGCTTTGAAGGTCATTTTTAACCTTGATGAAACAACTCACTTTTGATCATGTCATGATCTTCATCGTTAATGGTTAAATGTACAATTTTTTCAACCACATTAAAGACTTTTAATCCATGTTGGCTCAGTTGTTTAGTTGAAGTTTATCGTTGACCTTGGAAGCAGCAGATGAAGACGAAGTTGTATGATTGAAAGCTCTAAAACAAATACAAAATGGACTCGAGTGCTGCCTGCCAATCAAACCCAAAAGAACCTATAAGGAAAGAAGTGAGGATGCTTTTACTGACTTACATTACTAAACACAGATCATGTGAAAACATCTGTAGAGCGTTACTCCATCCCTGTTTTTATCTCCCAAGTGAGGATGTTGATTGCGAGGCGGCAGACCGGGCAGCTGCAGCTCTACAGCAGCTACAGGTTGAGGGTCACTCAGAGGGGGTCACACACATTCTCTCCTGACACCTCCCACACTAGCTCCGGCACGGTGAGCGCTACAACGGGAAGTGTGAAGGCCAAATAAGGATGCGGGAGAGCGATATCGGCAGGCAGGGACGATGAAGTACACTGCAGTCCTGAGGCAAATCCACCCACATGAAAGCTACAACTCACTCCCTTTTCACACGTACTGTATGTGAACGTACTGTATCCTCACATATTTGAACACATCGGACACGCATGAAAACCTACAGCACAATACACGCGTACCAGCCACAGTTACATAGCTTAACACACAGGCAGACGTCTCTCTGGTGTGAAAAGTCATAATGGAGGTATGGATGCATGCGTGTGTATGTATTGATATATAGAGTTTAATCCTGCAGTGTCTAACGAAGGCAGGAACCATCTGGCGCTGGGATGTGAGACAATCTGTCCATTTGGAGAGGTGACAAAGAAGGTGATGAGCACAGGAACATGACACACAAATTCAGTGTATGTGGAGTAGTGTTAGGAAAAGGCAATCCAGTACACACACACACACGCACACACACAAACACATTTCATTTATACCAAGAGCACATATCTCTAGTCTCTATGGTAACTAGTAGCCGTCATGGCAACGGAGTACAAGCAGTAGAAGAAAGGATGAACTCTCATGACTGTCCTCAATTTATTTTGGACCCATTGTACAGTTACACACAGACAGTTAGTCATTTTCAGTGTGTGTGTATGTGTGTGTGTGTGTGTGTACCTCCTGAAACAACATGTTGTAATAATTGTGTGTGATTCACCTACAGGGCCTGACTTGTCCCCGCATTCCCCACTCACAGTGAACACACACTAACAGGCCTTCACATGCAAGAGACAGGCATGAAGAACTAAAGATTTACTTAGAACTGTGATTTTAGGTTTGGGCAAGATGATGATTATGATTTACTGTACATCAAACTAAGTCTTCTACTGGCTCAGTGGATCCAGACCTCGAGGTCAGGACCCTCCAAGAGGTCACAAGATAAATCTGAGGGGTTGCAATGATGACTGGGAAGGATAGTAAATACAGTGAGGGAAAGTAATTAAGTACATTTACTCACTGGGCTTCTTTTTTAAGTATTTCAACTGTATATGACTTCATACTTCCAGTTTCACGCATTTCAGGAGGAAGTACGGTAGTTTTTACTCCACTACATTCATCTGACAGCTATAGTTACTTTTTAGATACAAACTTATGATCAGTTTATAAAATACGACGCACCATTATAGATTAAATTACACAAGAGTATATGAGGTAGTATATTTTGCTCTACCATGTCTGGCTACCACATTAAAATGAATACTTTTGATATTTTAAGTACATTTTGATGCTTAGACTGTTGAATGTAGGACTTCTACTTGTTTTCACATTGCTGATTTTCAAGTAGAATATCTGAATACTTCTTCTACTTCTGAGAAAATATATTAAAAATAATAAAAACAATATATTCTACAAAGATTTTGCTACCTTTTCTAGCCTTTCTCTCGTCTTTGCTTTTATATCATGGAATACCAGATAGTTACATCTCTGAGAGTTGGTTGTAGTTCTCAAAACTCAACCTGTAGAACTGATGTCGGTAAGTAAATACTGCTTTACACAGTCTTGAATACTTTAAAGAGTAATAAGCCAAAAAGGTTTGGGAATACAGTAATGGACCATTGAAGGTATTTTTCAAATCAATGAACAGAACTACTTTATCGCAATGATGTACAAACATGATGAAGAACCTTGATTTGTCAAATATTTACTGTTTTTAGTAGCCCAAAACTACAATTTCTATCTGGTAGTTGTTGTTAATTATGAAATACAGTGCTATGGCAACATTTAGTGTTCATAAAGTTTGATATAAAACTTTAACTGCATCCCCTATTACAGTGCTCAAAGCCCTTTCATACATTTAAGTAACTCACGTCTAGAGCAACAGCTTCCAACCTGGACAAGCGATTAACCTTGTCACAAGACTTTTTGTGAAATACCGAGTTTATCTCTTTCAGGCCTCCAAAAATTAGACAAATTAAACAATACGAGAGGAGAAGTTCTCTCTTTCACTGAACTGCTGACGATTTACCGACATGTTGCTATCAGCTGATCTGGAGAAACAGGTGGAAGACCAGAAATCAAATGCTTTCCATTTTCAGCACCGAACACAGGTAACCCAAGGACACTCTCACTCACACACAAACACACATTTGGAGGCACCCTCCTCAGTGATATCAGGGCCCACTCATCTAGAAAACATTAAGGGAATTGTTCCTTGAGGACCAGAAACTATCTGCACTCCACCGCCGTGAACGTAGCTTTTCCAAAACGAAATCCATTTCTAATTGCTTCGCTCTGGGCTCTCTGAGGACTCACTTGAAATGAAAGCAATTTGCAGCCTTGACGCAGTTGTTTTGTACTTTACTCGCACCAGGACGAGTCCGCCCGAGTGAACTGAGAGGCAGCAGCACCACCATGTGGATTTATACAGGATGTATCTGCAGCTCGCTGCACTGCAGGGAAATGAATATGTATATGAGGGGTCCATTCATCTGCACTCCAACACTCAAACAATAACAAAGGATCCAAATAATCAGAAGACTTTTAGAAGCATTATCATAGATCTGATTAATGTATTTTCACCATCCTGGTCGCTAACTTATTTATGCTCATATGCAGAATTTGTCTTTTTTTGCTGCATTGACTCTACAACCCTCAATTAAAGGTTTTTGTCTGACTAATGTTATTATATAATTTCAAATATTCAAATAAGATTCAGGCCTTTCCTTCCAATCAAAAACTGACAGTATAAAAGGTCTTTAATATCAAGATTTTCAATGCCAGTGTATTTCCAGACGTTCCCAAACAAGCCTTTCTCGCAGCCTGAGTCGAGCCCCGAAGCTTCATAGAGCGAGAGAGATTATGACAGTAAATTATTCTTGAGACAGCTGACAGATTTTACCAGGAGACTTGTGATATTAAAAGCAGGCTGATAGAGTCATAATGTCTTGCCATTATTACATTCTCAAGTACCTGACACAGCCCTCTAAATTAGTTTGGGTTCAGGGGGAAATTAAGGGCACAAAGCAGCTTAAACGGCAGCTCCCTGAAGACAGAGATGTTTAAAAAACTGCACACGTTACTCCGTTTACAGTGAAGAAATGCAAGAAAATGCTCATTTGGCTTGTTGTAACCACCAATTGTTAGATATTTTACTTGACAGATTAATATTCATTGTTAATCTCTTATTAATTTGCACTATAGGTGGAAGCAAATTGTCTCTCATTCAGTGGAAGATGATTAGTTAAATCTTAGCATAATGTAAAAAAAAAAAACTCAATTATAAGCAGCATGTGCACACTTACTCAACCATTTTTAATACTGAACTCTTATTAATTATTAATTTTAAGTTAATAATTCAAACATATAAAGTCTAATTTAACAAGTTTTCGTTTCAGGTCTTAAGGCTTTTAATTCTCACTCTAACACAGAGCAGTACAGTAGATTACATGGCTTTGTTCAACTGAAATCTACATTCAAAATACTGACTGTACACACTGTATGTACACTGATATTGACATTGTTCCTTTTGCCTCTGATTTATAACAAGTTGGGTCTTCATTTTTGGAGCTTTAGTCATCATTTATGTCAGTAATAATAAAACTGTACAGAGAATTTAAAGAAGTACACGAGCAGTCAGACATTCAGGTGTCACACAGTTAAGTTTGTAGACTGTGATGGATGTTTACCACAGACAGTTTGCATAATAATGTCAGCATTTCCTCTTTTGAATATGTTTTTAAAATCAGTTTCTTGCCTCATCGCGCTTTGTTTTCACGTCTCGGCAGCTGCTTCAGTAAATACAATGAGTTTGATGTCTGAGTTTTCTTACCTGCGCAGGTTAAAATCAAACAAATGTCATACAAATAAAGGAAATGAATGTGCAGGGAGAGGACGGAAAAATGGCTTTTTGACTACCTCTACCTACTCTAAAGCTTCCTGCTCTCACACTGTTAGGGAAGATGGAGGTTAGATGTTAGCATCTCTCTAAATCATGGTACAAAAATACTGAGACAGTCAGTAAATACTCCTCCTGCAGAATAAATGTTAAACTTATCTTGGATCAGGTGTGACTGAGATGAGTCAATCTACTCTGATGACATAAAACCTGAGTGCCACAGCTACAAACATCCTCTGACACACACAATAAACTGCAGAGAGAGAGCTGCACCTGCTCGCTGCCTGCAGTATATTGTGTGTTGTGTGATGTGTGTGTGTGTGTGTGTGTGTGTGTGTGTGTGTGTGTGTGTGTGTGTGTGTGTGTGTGTGTGTGTGTGTGTGTGTGCTGAGACAGGCAGGATTAAAAGGTATTTTGAGATGCTCTTGTAATCCCGCAACAGCAGGGCTGCACATATGTGCCCAATCAAAAGGACACACAAACACACCTAAACCTACAAACACACACACACACACACACACACACACACACACACACACACACACACACACTTGTATCCTTCTATTTTAAAATGCTCCGACAATGCTTAACACTCCTCTCTTGTCTCCCTGGACACCAAAGCATCTGTTGTCCACAGCGATTATCTGGTGATTATATGAAGGCAGCGGCTAACTTCTATTTAAACTCACTGTCCTCTGCCTGCCTCTCTCTATCACCTTGTTTCTCTTACGTCTGTGTGTCCTTCACCACATCACTCTTTCATTTTTCCGCTGTTATATCTCTGCACTCACACCTCTCTGAGGTACAGTAGTGACCTCTCGATCCCCCCGAGACTCCTTCAGTGACAGTGTACTGCTGCAGAGGTACACACTCGTGAGGACAGCTCGTACAGCGGACACACACACTTCACACGTACTCACACAAGATCGATAAAATAAAACACTACATGGCCAGGAGTATGAAGACCCCTGAACATCACACCCATGTGATCTGGGCTGGTGTTTGAATTCATCCCAAAGGTGTTGGACAGGGGTTGAGGTCAGGCCTCTGTGCAAGACAATCAAGGGTGACTTTATTTATAATTCCCAGGATGATTCCTGCAAACAGCTATAGAATTTTGCACTGCAGTAAATACAGGATAAATAAAGACAAAGCTCTGAGTTAGTTGTGTTCAGTTTATAAGCGGTTGTTTATTTCCAGTCATATTGTAACTACTAATACTACTACTAAAACTAATGCTCCACTCAAACCCAAGTTAATATTCCTTCCTTTATTCCTTCATATATTATACATATATATACATGTTGAATCGTATTCTACCCCGTAGACACATTTAAATTTTTTGGATGTAAAAAGACTCTGTATGCAAGTATATTTTCTTCAATCTTGATCCTTTAATTTTATTTTTTTTTCTACATCTTATTTGTTTCATTTAATGTCAACATAAACTTGCCCAGCAACTGCAGACTGTATATTGACTCTGATAAACAAGAGAGTACAGTAAAGAGCATCTCTTGACACAGTGCTCGGTAGTTAAGTTGTTATTATTCATCAGTGTCTCTAAGTTATGTCAGCAATTATTGTGTAATTGCACCAATTAAACACCACCTCTATTTTCCCCTTGGTTTGTAATGTATGCTGGAGCAGTATGGTTTCCCTTGACTGGAATAAAGGGGCTCAAACTGTGAAGTACTCAAAAGGATGCAGACACATATTTCTGGCCTTGTTGTGTACTTGTGCAGCCTCTAGTGGATTCACTCTGCACTGCAGAGCAGCTTCACTTCATAGACAGAAATCTTGTGCTATATATATATGTGTGTGTGCTTCATATAGACATCAATTAGACATCAAGGCTCTTCTGTTTTCTATAACAGAGAGGAGATTGATGTTTGTCTCGCATTTGATAAATTTGAAATCATACATAAACACAAAGAAAGCATGTATTAACACTTTCTCTATCTCACATATGCATCTAGAAACACACACACACACGCACACATACAAGCGCAGCATGTGGGCGGCATCCCCAGTGCTGTGAAACATCTTGCATCCCACATGCTTATATAACTCCCTCTCCACCTCCTCCAGCTGATCACTCATCACTTTATCACTTTATCCTCCGCTGGGAAGGAAAAACACCCCTTCTCTCTCTCTCTCTCTCCCTCCCTCTCTCTCTCATTGAAATCAGCCAGGCGGGCGCCCTCTCCAATCGAGAATGATTTCGTTACACTCGGAGCATCAAAAGAGCACATCGCTCCGATGAGATCAAGCCGCAGCAAATCCCATCTCTAGTGAAGATTTTATGTTGGTAAAAAATCGAATCATAAACCAGCACTACTTGTGACAACATAGGAGCTCAAATGTCAAACCTTGTTATCATCCAGCATTACTGATATTTACCGGAGCGGATTCAATCAAGGGGAAGCAGCTGCAAACTATCTACTTGCTCTTTATTACTGCACATTTTAAACCACAAACTTCTGCAAGACGGAGAGCTGTTTACGACGAGAAGTAAAATAGAGAGAAAAAGCTCCAAAATGTTGTGATAACAGCAAAACTGCACCTCCTTCCTGTTTGTATTCTTAGCACGCATTTCACGGTAATGAGGAGAAATGCCTGATGGGCATTGTGCACTGTATGGCCTCGGCAGCTTTCCCACAGAGGGAACTTTCACATCGAATTCAGCGTGTTTTCGGATAGGAAGGACAAAGCCTGTGCATGAGCTGATGTACAGGTCTCTGGTGTGACATATTGAGCAGTGGAAGCAAATTCAGTCTGTCACCGAGGTGAGCGATGAGGACGGGAACCAACAAACACTTAGCTTCTCAAAGGCCCAGCTGACGTCCTTCATTACAAAGAAAATATGTTCATCAGAGCCCCTCATGTCGGCTAAAAACTCCCTACGAGGAAGCAGTTTGACCTGTCACACAAGATTGCGTGTCAGCACAAGAGGGATTACTCTATTAGTATCAAGATAGCATCACTGATGATTGGAAAAAAAGAAGTTTTACAGTGCAAGCAAGTGAAATATCTGACATATCAGTCCAGTTTGCAGATTTAACTTGTTTTAAGAAGAAATTATTTGCTACACTGTCTCACCCCTGTCTGTGACACTCGATCCTGAGCCTATTCCTTTCTAATGAAGACACAAAAATTTAATTCAGTATTGCATTTTCAGAACATTGGGGCACTAGAGAGGACGGTCAAAATGGAAGCAGCAGAGGCGGAGATATCCTGACTTTTACCCCCTTGTATTGGTCAAACTGGTTTCTTAGATTTTCCACATTGTCTGGTAACTTCCCACATCCTTTAAACTCCATGCCTTTTGACCACAACATTGAGCAACTGGGCTAAATCCAACCACTGATGGCCACAGATGTGGTTGAAAACTCCAGAAAAAGCTGGTAAGGTTATTTTGTCAAACTACTTTAGATCTGAGAAACTCTCCCTGGATCGCCCCTTTAAAAACAGTTCATTGTGTTTTTTGAAAAAGGCTCAGTCATTGTTGAGAACTATTTTCAGCTGTGGATTAATACGCATTTGGTGCACTGGCGAGTATTTACAGCAGCAGGATGGTGTATGTGGGATAGACTCAAAATAAACCACAGTGTGTGTGTTTATACAATGGAGGTTTGTGACAAAGATAAATAAGATATATCAGGATTTGGATCCACAGACAATACTTTGGTCTTTTCATGGGAATTGTTGGCGAGAAATAAATAAAATATCACCTGCCTCAACATGTTTCAGGCCTACTGTAGAAGTAAGATGTGAAAATGACTTACATTGATGAGCTCGATCTCCCAGATCTTCTTGACCAGCTCCATGGAGGTGTAACCGTTGATGAGGAAGGACTTGGTGTAGTCGCCGAGCTCCAACGACTCCAGCCACTCTGCCACCGACGTGGGGTTGTTGCCATCGTAACCGATAGGTCGCACCTTTCGGTACAGCCAGGAAGGAGGAGGGAGAGCAGGGAGAAAAGTTCCAGTGATGTATTTTTAACTTTTTATTACTTTTCTGCAGCTCAAGAGTTTGAAATATATCCTGCACTGCTGAGCATATTTCTTAATATCTCTGCACACTCACTGTTTTCATGACGTGAGTTTGTTTCCCCCCATGTTCTCATAAATATAGTGATACTACGAGGAAATGTTGGATGTGTTGTGTTGTTTTTCTGCACATATGGTGCGCTACCTTTGACCTGGAGCTCTGTAGCAGCTGGTATCTTCAGGTATGCTCTGCACAAATGCTTTACAGCCTACATAACTATTTCTTACACAACATCTCAGCTGTTTGGAGTCTATTTATGCTATATCTGATTGCTGTGCTGAAGTTTTCTAATTTTCCGTCTCCATACTGCTGAAAAAGCCTAGTTTCTTCACCGGGCTCATTAAAAATTTATTTTCTGTTAGAGAACTCCCCCATTTCGGCAGAGTGCATGAGGAAAACAGGAGATACTGAGCTCCAACATGGTGAATTTTTAAGTTAGAGCACAACTTTTTAACTTCATGCTGGAGTCAAATCGCATACTTCTCATATATTTGCAGTGCAAACGACTAAACGCAAGTCTAATGTTTAAAAAAGGGCACAATAAGACACCAACAGCAGGGGGTTATTGCCTTGAGTGAGATACTTTGAGAGCGTCGCAGATAATTCATAATTCATTCAGCGTCAAAACAGCTTCAGAGAGTTTAAGGTGCTTCAAACAAACATCCCACATCCTCCACCTTAAGTTGAGCATGCGTTTGCCTACGTGTGTTAAAGGTTTAATTTTTAACAGTCTTTTAAATGGATAGACGGGGGTGAGAAGAGACTGGAGATCAAAGTTTTCTGGGTGCCTGTTTGAAACCTGCTTATCTCTGAGTTCAGTGTCCCCTTTCTTTCTTTCCGTCGTCTCTTTTGTAGACTCTCTTTTTCTGCTCTCACTCCGTTCAGTCTGACACCTTTGATCAACTTTGTGTCTCACACACACAAAAGCATTTGCCCTTTCACAAACTTTCCTGAAGGTCTGTAAGTGTTTGTATTATTTCCCTGTTTTCATCTGTATCTAAGTGGATTTTAGACTCAGAAAAGTGTGAGCAGTTCCTCGAATCATTTCATTTTATGTGGTTTTAAAGCTGTGATCTTCAGTAATGTACCTTAGGGCATCTTTTCCTAAAACTTCCATTAACTTGGCACCTTGTTTCAGTTTTCTGCAGAACATGCAGAAAGAAACCTGACCACCCACAGAGAGTTATATCACTTGAAAACTATATGGAGCAGGAGATTTTATGAATTTTATACTAAAAATAAAGGATTGGCTGCAACTGCAGGTGAAGATCAGCTCACATTTATATTATATTAACCATGTAATCTTAAATATAGACTTGAAAAATAGAGTTTAGAGTTTGATGAATTGATGTAACTTGCATCTGATGTTACAATAAACACAGATTATAGAGTTCATATTTAATGAATGTTAATCAGAGCTGTGTTTGATTAGCTGCAGTACTGACCCTGGGCAGCAGCCGTATGGCCTGCAGGAGGCGCTGTCTGTGGGCCGAGTTGAGGATCCCAATCTCCAACAGGTCCTGGTCTTCCACCACATTGCTGCCCTGCAGAGTGACAAAACAACAGCTAAGGTTAACGTTTATAGGTTCATGGTCAATAAAGGACTTTTATGAGCGTTTCCTGGCAGAAAAACAAAGAAACACAAAAAATCAATACAATAGCAGTACTCAGCAGTCATGTCCTGTACTAAAATACTCTTAGTAGCACTTTATTGGGCTAATATTTATACACTACAACTACTTTATAGAGGACAAGGGAAGTTTTTAGCTTCACTACAAGTGATGTACACTTGCACTTACACTTGTACCTGTGCATTTTTGCCTGAGTGCTGCACAGTTCTAGATACTTTTTTTCTCCCTCTGTAGGTAGCTAATTTTTTACCATTTATTGCTGTACTGTGTGAAGTCACAGAGTCTTAAAGCTCTTTTTTAAGTTCCATTGTCACTTCATATTCATATTGGGATGTAAGGTCTGCACTGCATTACTTTCTTACACATTCTTTTTCTTTATAAAAATGCATGTCTGCACAGCACAAAACAAACCCCAACAGTGTGGTAATAGTTTTCATTTTGTACGGCTGTGTGGAAAACTGGGCAAATTGTTATTGCTTGCAAAAAGGTTGCGTGTTTACATGTGTGCGATAGTATCATCGTGTTTTAAGTAACCGCACCTGCGTTATTGTTAAATTACCACAATAGACTCTCAGTTTGTTTTGTATGATGTGAGTATTTGTTTGCCACTTTGTGTTGAGTGTTACTTCCACAGGAGAAAATGTTGAGAACAAACTGTTCTCAGGTGGTCAAAATGCTGTAATGTTGAATTAAAAAAAGAAACGGGAGGATTAACAAAACAGCATCATGTATGGTGTTAGAGGAGATAACTTATATACTGAGAAATAGATGATAATGGGTTTGAGAAAATCTGAAATGCTAGTGGTCGATAAAATAAGGTAACAATCTATAGTGTTTAAAATCCTTTTTAGACGAGAATGACATTAAGAATTCTGCCTGGAGTGAAGATCTTGATGGTTTTTGTATAGGTATTTTGGTACTGCTGTGCTGTTGCTTTCTTTTGTTAGTCATACTAACTGTTAATAACTGTTTTTGTGTTATCGTGAAAAGTCTGGGGGAGTGGGGGCATTGCAGGTCCTTGTCATTTGTACTGATAATGGGAAACTAATAAACAGTGTTAACAAAAAAAGCAATGTGCAGTTTTTGTTTTTTGTCTTTTTGTTACCCAGCATCTACAAATCAGCATCAAACTCACACCATGGTAATCATACAGTTGTATCATATATAGTTAGTAAAGTCTCTTGAGTTTATACTGCCCTGTTTTAAATTTAGTACAACAATATATACACTACTACAGTGGCAGTAACCTGAAGAATACTGTCAGGTATTAGGCCTCAGCATAAAATCTTCCATCCTTACTTTCAAACAACGAGGCATCAAAGATCTTTGAGTAAAAATATCAGAAACAACTCGGCTAAAAAAAGACAGGAAATGAAACATCAGTTACAAACCTACGACAAAGAGGCTGCACGTTTGATATTCTTAGTTAAGACTCTGGTGCACACACACAGAGCAGCCTGTACGGGTATCAGATTCAGAGTTTTACCTTTAATTAATCCAATGGGAAACCTTAAGAGACCTTTCAGTCATCCCCCCCTCCAGACAGTCAGAAAGAGTGAGAGTCTCCATGCAGACAGATAATTAGAGGAAAGGTGGAGGGATGGGAAGAGGTGCGGAGCGCGTGAAGACAGCTGCAGCATAGAGAAAAGGCCAACTCAGCCAGAAATACCATCAAAAATATAGATCCTGACAGAAGTGAAAAGTAAAGCAAGGTAATCACCAAAATGATGGTAAAGAAAGAACAGGAGAGGGACTGTGTGACCTGCCTGGAGGCAGACTCAGGACCATCCACACACACACACTGTATGCAGTATATACACTGCTGTAGGATTGATTACACCTGTCAGTCCCTCTACATCTCCTTCCTGTCACACTAATAACGGTTATAAACATCCAAGAGACAAGGGGAAGAAAAAGCAGGTAGATAACAGATATCTGCTTCTTCTTCTTCCCTCTACTTTACTTCTGTGCCACAAGTCGACTCTGGGGACCGACGTGCCCTCGAAAAGGACATTTTGCTCTGAGGCTGTGACATTTTAATTCCAGATAGGAGATGGCTGTCGAGTTTTCACTGCAGCATCCTGAAGAGAACGCTCACCGGAAAAATCTCAATTCAGGTGGCTTTACTTTTAAGACTCCGGATCTGCGAGTCTCAGCTCTGCGCAATGAATTACAAGACATTTACATTCTACCCGGAGGGCTTTGAACTGTCTCAGTCTACAAACTGGTCAAGACCTGACAAGCGATTAAAAATGTCGAACACGGGAGAAAGGTGGAGGGAAAGTTATTTAGGTTATTTAGGACATGTTGCAGCAGTGCTGGAGTTTAAAACCAGGAGATTAGAGTCTAGAATCCTCTCGGAGCTGTTCGGCAATGCATCTGAGTTGGTCCTGAAGACCGCGTGTGACGTGAATGTGTGGATCTCCACTAAAAATATGAATGAGGATAATGCTGGAAAACCTCACACGTTATGTAACACAAGGACAGTACAGTTTTATGGAGTCATATGGTAGAAAAAGATACAGAAATCTGCTCACATGGTGCTTGAACTTGCGATAGGTTTATCAATCTGTGCTCTTGGATTAATAAACCATATTATTATTTAAACATTTGTTCGGCTATTCAACTTATTGGCAGCTTGTGGCAGTGACATGCCAAGAAACATAGCAATGTGCCAAAAAAGGCAGGAGTGCTGCTACTAGCTAGCAAACACTGATACAAACAATCCAAGTTTAAAGTTTAAAACGTAACATCGTACCTTAAGAGTAAATCCAAGCTAAATATAGGTAGGAAACATAATCCCTTAAACCTTTGACACCCCACATGACAGCTGGTGATGCATCATGGTACTATAGTGGCACGATACATCACAGATGCACTTGAGAGGCCCTAAACATAAATTACAATGTAAAAACATGTTCCTGTCCTGCACCTCATGTATACATTATGCATTAACAATCAAATCAGATCAAACAGGACATTAGGACTTGACCCACTCCTTTAATCTGAAGGTCAAATGTCAATATTGAAACTCCTGTTTCCATTAATGCATCTGTACTGTGTGCTTCCAAATTATATGTTCACCTCGTTTTATTAATCCAGTGCACAGATTGCTAAACCAAACACATGTTCTGTTAATCCATTCTCTCATTTATTAATCCATGGACATCTTTTTGTTTTGTTTTTTATATCTCGTGCCCCCTGACAGGTTCTCTGAACTTTACCTGGATGGATGAAAGTTTAAAATGTCAACATACCTTGAACAAAAAAGCCCCTTAAAAAGTGAGTGATGTTGCTGCAGGCTTATTAGTATAAGTTCCTCCCCAAGGCTCCACTTGTCTGTCCCTGTAAGGCTGCAGCAACTGATTGGGCTCATCCTGTGGCTAAACGTATTCCTTCCTTCCTTCCTTCTCCACCAACCTGTACGCAGGGGCCTCTGTGAGAACAGTGCAGTTCATAGATCAGCTCCCAGGCTGATTAATAGAGCGCAGAGCAAAGCTGGAGCTGGAGTAATGACAGAGGATTCAAAGGCATAACTAATTGCTCCCTGTTGGGATCCCCACAGAAAGAGTTCCTTAACATTTGTTCTTTCTTTCTTACTCTTGTCTTGTTTCCCTTTCTGTCTGAACATTATGCTTGTGCTATATCTGCCATTTCCAAATGCACATGATGGATCATGGATAAATATCACATTCATATATTACTCTAGTAAGGATAAATGAGGGAGTAACAACAGAAACCAACTCAGCTCTTCCACCTCTCCTGATGCCTACAGTGTTTGTTTTGTACTGTAGAGGTCAACACAGTAATTCTTTCCTGCATATTGTGTGATAAATATCCAAATACTTGGTATGCAGCACTGGTACGAACACTAACAATCTGTTCTGCTAGGGGGCAGAAGGTGTTTAGCATCCGCCGTGTTGATAAAATTGCCACGGCCTGTGGTTAGCTTATGATACTTTGACCACACCACTTACAGTATAAGCAGCACCGCAGCGGGTCACATCTCCACTCTGAATGCAGGAATTAAAATTCATGCACAGCGGCAGGGGGTTGAGGCAAGACTGGAGATGGGGGCAAAAATTGATATTCAGTCATGGTAGTGAAGGCCATTATCTGCACCAAAAGGCTTAGACGTGTACTACAAATCATGCTTGGCGTACTGTATCTCTTCCTCTGTTCTGTTCCTTTCATGCCTGTGTTCATCCTTCGCTTCTTCTCTCTCATTTCTTTGCTATCAAAGAAGTAGACCTCTTTTCCCTCGCTTGCTGACTATCATCTCTTCTCTGTCCTCATTTGAACTTTTAGCGTGTAATTCAAATTCATTTTGGCTTCTTTGCAAACTTGTTGGTGTTACATTTACCGTTTTTATGTGCACATGAAGAAGCTTAAGCTTCTCTAACGTGGTAGTGGATTGATATTCATAACAGTTTCTCTTCCAGAATAATAAATTCCTTTATGAGGGGGATTAGAGTTGCCACCTTTTGAAAGAAATATGGATAGTGGCACTGTTTCATTTCAAATATTGTTGTTTCCCTTCCTCTTAGGAACAGTTGGGTTAAATTAATTTCACTAGCCTCGTGGCTGCTCTTATCAGCTGCTGTTTCTTTAGTACGCGCTGCACAACTTCATGCTTTATCTCCCCCATTTATGCTATCTATCTGTGCCCACGTTCGTTTTTGTAATTCCAAACACAAAGCTCCGTCTTCCAACTTTCTTTTCAGCTCATTGTGCTACATGAAACCAAATAACGCAACATGATAAAAGAAATTCTTTCACAGAGTTTGTTTGTGCGTCTCTGTCCCTCCACAATCCACAAAGCATCAGTTTATACGACGCTGACAAGAGTTTATCTCTCGAGTGAGTGCCGACGAATCGTGTTGTAATCTTTCTACAATCAGCCTCCGTCCCTCTCTTCCTTTGTCACATTTCTCAGCATCTGTGCTGGCATGTCATGTTCATTGAGGAGTGTGTGTATGTTTGATGGTAATGAGGGGACAGTGTGACTGCAGTCAGCGGACTGAGCAAGGTGAATGGGCTCTTTGCTATAGATGAGTCCCATTAAGATCCACTGTTAAGTGGTTCTGGACATGCATGAACTTGAGACACTGCTTTCAATCACAGGCCACACTTTTTCTGATTAGATGCAGTTGCAAGAACACGATTTCAGACGTCGCAATGAAAACAGCTTAAATTGCAGTAAGTCCCTTTTCAATCGTCCCTTTTGCTAAAGCTGATAAAATATAATATTCTTACATTAACAGTGGGTGAAATGATAAAATGTGTGACAGGACACGTGACGCTGGAAGGGATGAACAGTGCCCCACAGCTCTACACAGAGTTCTAGCGTCTTTCAGCTCATTGTTTTGGTTTTTAACTCGCCACCACCTGGACTTTGACTGTTTTGGTTCAGTCTCTAGTCTCACCAACATCTTTTTTATACCTTTTCCAGACTGCTTTCACAGATTCTAATACATCCACATGACCAAACTACAAGTAGGCAAAGTTAGCCACCACCTGGCTAAAGGCTAAAAGAGAATTTTCCTTAAGAGTTGGTAGACACCAAAACAGAGCTAATATAGTGTGAAAAAGAGAAACTGAATTTCACTCTTTAAAGCTGCAATAATCAATGTTTTTACATGAACAATGGGTCAAACTGTGTAATGTAAAATGCCTCAATTGCCCAACTGCAATTCCCCAAAACTCTACAGAGCCTTTTAGCTCTTTTAAGCTCACTGTTTTGGTTTTACAGCCTACAATTTTACTCATTTCAGTCTCTCATCAAGTTTCCACCAGTAGCAGCAGTTAGCTTTGATAAACCCACTGGACACCGTCTGTCCAGCACCAAACATAAACAGCAAAAGTTACAGACTAACTTGTGAACATAGTGGAACATATAGCAGCTAAGAAGCCATAAACTCCCTCAGGCATCAGTTGAAACCAAAAGAGAGGAGAGTGAATATTGGACTTAAATTCATCGGGTGGCTAGAAACACGAATTCAAATGAATGCGAATGCTGCTCTGTGTCTGCTGGATGTGTAAACAGGCAAACTTTTAAAAATTTAAGTCTGTGCTAGAGCTGACTAGCTAATTAGCTGTCTAGCCTGCAAAAATAGACATAACAGGCACTTTTCTCTGTTGGCCCATTCAGTGCGAGACAACTGCAAGATGCAGGGATGTGGCTTTGTTTGCTCGGTGTGGCTCTCCTGCGGTAAGTCAGTGTCATTTCAGTTGGTCAAGAACGCATGCTGAACACACACAATGAGATCTCCATATGTGAATCCAATTTCTTTGTTCAGCTCCACGGTTTGTCTGGCTCTCCCCCTCCCTCTCCGCATACGCATGTATGTACCATCATTTAACATGTTCATGATTAGTCTCCATCCAGTGTCCTTCGAATAAAACGGCGTCTCCATAACAACCACTCCCCCCCTTTGCTATTTGTCCATCACTGTAGCCGCACTTGTCCTCTACTGGCTGGTTAAGGTGACCAGACACGCCCACTTGTAATGACCCCCATTAGTGGTAAATGGTAATGGTAGATTGGAATGGTCCATGTTTATGTGTATACGTGCGTGTCTGCATACATTCCTGCACAGTATATTCTGCCTTTTGCTGTCATAAGCTGATGCGGATCAGACTTCAGGTCAAATTCATTTGCAAACCAAACAATTCTACAGATGAACTTGAACTGGTCCTGCTTTTATTTTGTAATCTGCTGACTTGTTTCTGTTCAAATTTGCCATTTAACTTGATTTCCTGTGGCACTGAAATGAGTTTGACCCAAAAGTCTCCTTGAAGAATCCACAGCCAACAATAAAAAGAAGCTCTGCAAATACCGATGTAATCCCAGTAGCCTGCGCCTCAACTGCATTAATATCTATTTGCGGTAGCCACCGAGTTTTCCCAAGGTCGAAAAACATTAACCGTCTTCCGGTGTAGTCACGAACTGCAAAAAGAGGTTAAAAACTCCACTCAGTAGGACGCGAGAAAAACATTAAACAGAGAAAGACCCAGAGAGAGGCCCAGTCACAGAAGGAACTTTGAAGTGATCTTGGCTGTTTCATCTCAGCTCTTTTCAATATTAATTGTATCCAAAAGGCATTTCAGAGAAGACGACTAAACTACTGGGAAACACATTTAGACAAGAGGGGCGAGGCCAGGAGAGTAGAGAAGTCCCTCAGAAGTACTGCCAAAGACTGTTAGCGACTATAAACTAGGTGATATGATAGTATGTAAGTGTGGGAGTGTAAATGAATGGAGGGAGCACCTGGGGACATTACTAATGGAGGAAAGACATTTTGAGCTAAAAGAAAATACGTGAAGAGTCTATGTGTGACATCAATGGTTGCCTGGACAGTCACAGCTGCTGCATCGATGTCTACACCTCGGCTTATTCACTAGCTTACCACTGTGGGAAGACCGATGTGAGTCAACGTAAATACACAGAAAACGACAAAAGACAGACAACATTTGGAAGACGTGATCTCTGCTAATAGTAAAAGTGAATTTAATTTGACTTAAATCAGATTTGGTTAGATTGTAAATTCCTTTATTATCCTTTATCCTTTATTCTGTTACTTTTGAATTAAAATGTCGGCCCTAAGTTTTAATATTAACACTTTGTACAACGATTCTGTGTAATTCCAAATGCCACAGTTACATTAATCAGCAGTTCCTCTCAGCTCTATGGAGCATTTTAGTTAATTGTTTTGGTTTGATAGCCTTCAGCTTTACTTTTGTTTCAGTCTTACTACACTCATCAGCGCAGTTTCCACCACCAGCAGCAGCAGGCAGCTGTTTGCAGTAAATACCTCGGATAAAGTCTTTGTAAGCTATTGGCCCAGCACCAAACAGCGAACAGATTAAGTCAGTGACTAGCTGATGAACTTAGTGGAGATTTAAAAGCTTAAGAGCTTGATATTTCCCTCAGGATCTTTAAAAAACGGAGCGAGAGTCACTCAAAAAGAAACACTAATGTACCTCCATGTTTGCAAGGTGTGTCTTTCCTCTAACTTTATACAGTAATGCGATATGTCAGTGATGTTTTTACAGCTTGTTGTGCTGCCCTCAAGTGGGCAACAAAAAAAAAGGCTGCTTTAAAATTTGAGAATGTAAAAATGTATATTTTTATGTAAGAACCTTGGCTCGGGGCGATTATGGGTAAATAATTTATGTCCCTTACTATCTATGAACTGTAGACGACAGTCTGTAATGCAAACCATAAGGAATGTGTAGAAAAGGGATAACTAACATTTATGCTGGAGGCATTACTGCACACTCTGCAAGGATTTAGACAGTGGAAGAAATGCCTATACAGAGAATTTTCCTTTTTATCAGTAACTAGGTGTTAGACTCCATGGACTGTATATATCACCAGTTTTCCATGCAATCATTTTATGTATGAGTTGCTGTTTTCGTATATGCTCTGGCAACATGTTTTTCAATCATAACATCACGCCAGTAAAGAAAAAAAAAACAGCACTGAGGAGGTTTGTATGCTGGTGTGTTAGTAGCAGTCTCAGACTGGTTAATATGGAAAACATGATCAGCCACTGCAGAGATCGGAGATGTTTACTTGTAGACGAGTAAACACGAGGAGCAACAGTGTCCTCACACACACACACACACACCCACACCCACACCCACTTAATGGCACCTTTCTATCTGCCCCAAGGCCGATTAATTAGTATTAAATCCTTAAGGAAGCTTGAACACAGCGGGCAAAAAACAAACAAACATACAGATACACACTGACCACGTGCGGGAGAAACACATGAAAAAGAGAAACTGAGAGATTCTCTCATTTCCTCCTGTTGCCAGGGTAACCAAATGAACAGATGCAGGTCACACTGAGTGGTGGACCAGAACACACACACACACACACTTATATACACACATAAATACATACACAAATGCCTAAATACACTATTCTGACATGGGGTCAAGAAAAAGAAGATTTAACTGCTTCTCTCCTGGAGATGATGAAGTGGAATAAATATAAATATATAAAGGAAAGCAGCTAAGAGTCTTATCTCAATGGAAAATGTCAAGTATAAAAAACAAATTCTTCTCTAGTGGTTGATAAAATATTATAATAGTATTAGTACTTTTGCTTTTTTGGATAAACCTTTAAACATTTTTCTTTTTAGTCCTGAAAAATTGCTATTTTTGAGATATGTTTCCCCCAACAGTGACAACCTGCGACTCCAGATAAACTCATCCAGTCAGCATCCCTCTGCTATGACTCCCATCTTTCTGCCCCTGCTGCAGTTTCTCTCAAATTGGCATCACCTCTTCTCATTGCTTTCCCTCTTTCTTCTCATTTCCTTCTTCACCGTTCACTTATCCTCTCTCTCTCTCTCTCCCTGTGGCTACAAGTCTTACTCAACCCACGCATGTACACACACCCACGGCAACATCAAAAGAGAGTTTCTGAATGCAAAATGACCCAGCGAGTTTCTCTTCCTACGTCACTGTGGATTGAAGGGAGCGTCAGATAAAACAGGAGCAGGTTGCGTCCTGATCCACCGGCTACAAGTGGTTGCGTTTCTGTGTGCGTTCATGCACAAGTGTATGCAAAATCCCCGAAACAAGCATCTTTTTAAACATGCATTCTTCGTGCACTGTGAGCATGTATGTGTACAGCTTGATGCTGGAGATGTGGCGTAGGATTTCTGTGCGTAGGCGGACCTCACATGGCATCAGTGGGGAGAGGCAGTGATGATGGGAAAAGAAGAAGGAGAGAGAAGATGATACAAAGAGGAGGATATGTTAAAAAATGAAAGCGATCAGAGTGAAGGAGAAACAAGTAGTCGTGCTAATCACTGCAAAGAAAATGATAATGAGCTACACCTAGGGGAGCAGAGAGAGCTTAGACGGAGGTGGGACAAACAGAGAGATTACATTTAAAGCACGAAAAAAGAGCAAACACAACAAATGCAAAGACAAAAAGAAGGGAAGAAAAATCTATGAACATATCCCATCCTAAACTACCAGCATCAAGATCTCTCCAGCATCCTTCCACCCCAAAAAACACTTGAGAAAACACTCACCATGAACTGGACGTTGTCAAATCCATTGGCCAGCAGGTGGTTCTCATACTGGACCAGGCCGATGGAGTCGAGCCACTGGCCCACGGACTGCAGCGGGCAACGGGGACCTATGAGGGGGTGGAGGGGCAAACGCTTCAGTAGGGAGTAGCCGTCCACGCGGTAGCAGCGGCAGTCCGGCTGAGACAGCTGGCACTGCCACATCAGGTTCTGGCGGGCAAAGTGGCTGTCGAAAGAGCCCGCCATGCTTTTGAGGAGTCTTTTGGCAAGGCAGCAGGAGGAGGAAAATAAAAGGGGAGGCAGGTAGAGGGGGGGGAAAGGTGAAGAAAGGAGGAGGAAGAGGAGGAAGGGGCTAGGCTAGAGGCATGGTGAGGATGGAGGGGGGTCAGCATGCAAGGGTGCAAGCGAGTAAAAGGGTAGGTGAAGGCGTCCAGATGCTGCTTTCTTTGAATCCAGCCAGAGGGAAGATGAGAGGGAGGTGAGAGCTGAAGTTGTATCCAGAAAAGAGCTTCCGTCCTGGAGATAAATCCTGCCAGAGATGGGTGCTGGATAAGACTGGAGGTATAGATCCGCAAGCAAAAAAACGACTGACTGTGTGTGTTTGTCGCACACAGCACAGCAGCCGCTTCCTTTTTCAGCTGTTGCGCTCGCTTGGCTGCTCCTTTCAGTGTGTGTGTGAGTACGCACAAGCGTGTACGTGTGTGTGTGTGTGTGTGTGTGTGAGAGAGAAAGAGAGAGAGAGAAAGAGCGAGAGCTGCCTGCGCTGTAGATTTCTCTTTATCAAGTACTCCCACTCTCATCTGTATGCTTCTGCAGCCTCCTCTCTCTCTCTCTTCTTTCTCTGAGAGCTGCTTTCCTCCCTCATTCCCTCTCTCTCTCTCTCTCTCTCGCTCTCGTTCTCTCTCTCTTGCTCTCTCTCGCTCTCTCTGTCTCTCTCTCTCGCTCACTTTCCTCTGTCTACCTCCCGTCTCTATCTTCTCTCGGGGTGTCGATCGTCACCCTGCTCTCTCTACATATATCTGGCTCGCTCTGCTGATAATAGCCATCACAACAGCACCAGCTTCTTTGTCTGCAAGAAGCCCAGCTCCCTCCCACACACACACACACACACACACACACACACACACACACACACACACACACACACACACACACACACACACCAAACAACCACGCTGAGTGTATGCATGCAGGTGCATCTATATGTTTGACTGTGTGTGTTGGGGGCTGTGCTGTTGCTGTTGTTGGTGTTGGTGTTAGTGTTGGTGGGGGGGCTGCTTTGGCACAAACAGGATTTCTCCCTGTGGTAACCATGGTTAGCAGAGGCTTTGCATTCATAGATGAAGAGAGAGAGAGAGAGAGAGAGAGGAAGAGGTGGAGGATGGGGGAGTTAACACAAGGAGAGAGGGATGAAGCAGTAAATAGAGATGAGTAGCGGATGATTTAAGGCGCGCAGGTGAAAAATAAATGGTAAAAACAGGGATTCGATATGTGGAAGAAAGTCAAAAAGCAAAATCATCCACACACACTCTGACATATCAACAGGATTATTCTGGTTTATCGCAATTCAGGTCTTATTTTTGTACTTTTGGCCATCATTCCTATTGGTTATAAATAAATCATTCGTGCTAGTTATAAATGAATGAATCTTTTAGCGCAAGTTAAGCAGGGCATTTCTCTGGAGCTCCACCACTCAGCTATTAATCAATTAACTCAATGAGTTCTGTTCGCGGGATTCCTCTCAACCAGTGAGCATGGAGGATGTTTAACTACCTGGTTTAGGTTGCTCCACATTCCACAGCCACCAGTGTCAAATGTCTGTAGCTCTTAGGAGAGAGAGGGGGAACGGCACAGCAAAGGAAACGTCCGTGGACCACAGGCTGGAGTCTGAACTGGGTCGCTGCAGGAAGGACTCAGCCTTTCGTATGTGGGGAGCACACTCTACCAGTTGAGCCAGCAGGGCACGGCTTTATCTTATTATTTTTCTTATCCACCTTATAATAATAATAATAATAATAATAATAATAAATTTTATTTGTTGGCGCCTTTCTAGAACCCAAGGTCACCTTACATGTAAAAAAAAACAAAACAAAACAAAAAATAGAAAACAAAAAACAAAACAGATATGAAACACAATAGCACATAATATAAATACATACAAGGAAAATACAGTGTGGCTATATATTGTTAGCTGCTGTAACAAGTGAATTTCCCCGGTGTGGGGTCTATAAAGTCTTCCTACCACCTCAAATTTTTGGCCTTAAAGTCTAAAGGCAATTCTGAGATTTCTTTCAAAATACATTAAATATGTTGGAAAATAGTTGCTGAAAACATGTGAAAAGACTTTGAACGATATATCACTGAAATGTGGAGTTAGAGGTTAAAACTGTTTTTCACCAGTTTTCAGTCCAGGATTTTGTGGGCGGTCCTAAAGGGTGGCTCGATGACACGCTGAGGCCACCCTGAGCATACCTCTGCATTCCTAGCAGAGATAGAGATTCATTCATCTCGCTCAGAGTGTTTTAAAGTTAGTCATGTCATTTTCTGAACTCATCTGACACGTTTCAGTCGCTTCAAAATGGCTGCTTGGCTGCTCCCACGAGTGGGCGTGGCTTCAGCACATTCAGCGGACACGCCCCCACAGTCCTGGAGCTGAGAATGCATTTTTACCAGATTTTGACACCTAATTTCATAAACTTGTCGATATTTCTAATCATTCAAATTTAGCTGGGTGGTTAATAACACTTTATTCTTTGGTCTGACAAACTCAGAACATATATTTATTTTTACTTTACACAGACTTTAAAATGAAGCTGTTTCTATAGTTGCATATGTCTAATTAGAAACAAGTACCAAAAAGTAAAAGTTATTTTACTTAAGAATATTATCCAGTCATTTACAAGAAAAAAATAAAGATTAGAGGAACATCTTTTGCTTTTCTCACTACCTCAGGATACATTGAGTGACCCCTTGAGGGTCTCGATCTCCAGTTGGCAGCTATCTTGGAATCTCCTCTATAATTACTTTGGTGAGTACTACAGTGTTATCACTGTTGTATCGTCATCAATAGTAATAATAACCAAACTTGTAATAAACCAGAAATATCCTATCAGTCAGATTTACTCATGCTCACACATACATACATAATCGTGTGTATTTTACCTGAGGTATCCTCCTTGATGTCCAATCCACTGCCTATTCCTGCCCCAATGGAGCTCATAATCTTGTCGATCTGAACAAGCGGCAGAGAGAGAGAGAGAACCAGAGTTTCAGAGATGTACAGCATGTGCAAGGGAAAGTCATTTCCCAGTAATAAGGCTAACCCCTATTTCTGGATTCAAGTGTCACATAACATGATCATTACGCCAGCCAGCGCGTTGAATGTCAGTCATTCCCCCTGTGAATTCAAGAAGCATGGAGGAGCGGAGGGAGAAAAAGATGTATTAGAGCAGAGATGAAGGAAAAGGGAGACTGGATTGGAGGGAGCTACAGTGGCTTCATTAGTGTCTGACTGCTGGCTGTTGGCCGGTCATCCCTGACCCTGGACCTGCTGCTAACCACTGAATTATGTGACCTGCATATCCGTCCACCTGTCAGGACCGCTGGCTCACCACGGGTCAGAGAAAACTGGATTCGATGAGACTGGTCCGAGACCAGTGTATAAAGGGCCGGGTCTGACAAGTGTTTACAAGCCAGTGGAGCATGACGGTGGCCTTATCTTAGGAGCTGGGTAAACAGGTAGCAATTTCTGCATATGTCACTGCACACAAAGCACTAATCCACATATACATAGTGTATGGAAACTAGCTAACTAATTTTAAATGAACGAGTGTGATGTGAAATAGATCGCTCGTAGCTTTAAGGGAACCATAACAGCAAAAGCTTTGGGGTTAAACCGAAAGTGAACGCACCAGAAATGCTGCTACTAAGAAGTCTGTATGTGAATTGTGATAGCTATACTGTATGTACACATTAATGGATGTTCACAGTGGACAGTTCAGATTTTACTGTTCACCTTATTTTCTCTTCTACGTCAGTTTGACGACAAATTTGTGCATTAATCTGGCTTTACCTTGAAAATTCATTTAGTGTTTATTTTGGTAATTTGGATGGTAATTAACAGGATGTAGCAAAATGTTGGTACTTCAGAAAGATACAGTGATTGCTGATCCCTCAAAGAATAAATCCAGTACATAACAGCCTGTGTTTTTTATTTTTGATTTATTTGTTTAACAGGTCACTCAGTCACATTCAGAAATACACACAGAGATTGTTAGTCACAGACTCTTCATTAGCTAAGTATGTGTCCCATTTATCCCAGTATTCTTTTTCCCTTTCCCTTCTGTAATCGTAAACTAAATGTTACGTGTTACATACTGTAAATACTGTTCATAATATCTTGTTTTTAACACCTGTATGATCATCTGACTGCTCACGTTGAGCAATTGGCATGTGCCCAAATCTCAACAATTTGTTTGGTGACTACAATACTAATATCAGAGATTAACAAAAATAAAAATAAAAAACCCAGGTTGTTATAAACTGGATTTATTATTTGACGGACCCGCATTCAGTGTAGTTTTCAAGATTAAACACATCTTTCTGAAGTGCAAACATTTTGCTACAGGCTGTTAATTAAAGTCCAAATAACCAAAATAAACACTTCAGCGATTTTCAAGGTTTGAAGCCAGATTAAAGCACAAATTTGTAACATACAGAAATTACCTTAATTGTGCCTGTAGCACTAATGAGTATGGATATCTTCATACATATCATTGACTGTTGTGGGACATCCCTTGCGAATCGCCTCTTGCTAATAATGCAACTCTTTCCCGAGCATGTGCTGCAAATAGAGCAACTTTGCGTTTTTTTTTTTCCTGTGTAATCCTCCATATATCACTCCACAATTTCCCTGAAGCCATCTTATCTCATCCTCCCGTAGCTCGCAATTAAACAGGAAAGGTCACCTTAATTGCTGAGAATTATGGGAAATTCCATATGGTAATTCATCACCTTCAGCAAGTTATGAGCTGTGTTGAGTAACTAATGAACGTGCGCATGCAAATGTTGAAAGGCACGCACAAACGTACTTTCACTCACGTGTATTCTCATTATTTTAAAAATAGAGACTAATTTAGTCATCTTTATAATTATGAAATAAAACGGCATGAGACTCTTCATTTTCAACATGTGTAAGCATCAGTTTACAAAAGTGTGTGTAGTCGGTGGTGTGAAAAATGACCAGTGAGCAGAAGCTAATGTGTCTGTGACCCAAAGAGTTTATAAAGGGGGCGAGATCTGACAGTGGTGACCAGTCAATGGATCACATCTGTGTCAGAGACCCTTTAATACTGACAAAGCCTCGGGCGCAAACACACAGCGCCCTCGACCTCCGCTCTCTATAATAGAAACCACTTTCTGGCTTGTATCTGTCTTCCCTGCAGCTGCAGTGCTGGCTGCAGAAGAAAATCAATGTGGGGGAGCATGTTAGATTAGTACTGGGGCTTCTTCTGCACAGTTGCAGCCAAGCTGATTTCAAAGGGAGGAAAAACTGAAGCACCTTACTGGTCTGTGTGCAGCAGGTCTGACTGCCCCCTCTAAAGATACTTCCTCTGTTAAATCATGCTAGATTTAATAAATTCTACAACTGCAATGCATGCAGTGTCACAGTAAAGGGACTGATTCAGACAAGTGGTGAAAGATGACATATTTATTTCTAGTCTTCTGTAAAATTAAGCTTAAATTAAAAAAAGCTGTACGTGTCTGCGTAAAGCTCTTCTTACCTCTTCCCACTCAGCAGTGAAAGAGGGTGTTCTCTCCAGTCTCCCCCCTGGGCTGGCACCCTCTCCTGGGCTCGGACTTCCAGGCCCCTGGCCACGAGATCCAGACCCCCAGCCATGCTCCTCCTGTGCAAGACAAAAGGCCAACAACTTGTTTTATAGACAATAGCTGCCAAATATGTTAAAAACACCTTAAAAATACGGACAGCTGAGCACTGTTTAGAGAGTCCTTTCATGGCTCATCAAAGTTTCATCTTTAACGAAGCATTTTTTTATCAAACAGACTGAATTTAGCTTGTGATTTATTTACTATGAATTAAATAAGAAGTCTGCACAGCAGGGAGCACTGTGGCCCAGTTTAGCAAGTTATCTAATTGGTTGGACTGGTTTCTGTTTCTGAAGTCGCTCTGTGTGATACAGCAAGATGCAAACTACCTCCATGGCTGCATAATTTATACAAATGAATATTTACAATAAATGTGGTTGCTTTCATGGCTAACTGAGATCTTGGTGCTGACCTAAACTTTTATTTGAAGTTCTAACTTTCACAACTTTTTCATGAATGTCTCAGAAGAGTAAGACAGTCTCAAAGACAGCGATAAAGTTTTGACTCACCTTCATAATGCAACATAAATTTTGGGCTTTATTTATAAATAATTCTCTTGTTAAGGCTTTGATTGCACAAAGAATGAGCCATGGCAGCAACATCTTACCTGTATGGGAGACACGGCTACCAGGTTGGAATCAGACTTGGACAGGGACTTGGACAGCTGCAGGTCCAACACACTGCGGGGCATGGACCTCATCCTCCCGAGGGTGCAAGCCCTCTCTTCGTAGCCAGCACCGCCCTTGGGCACACTTCCTGTCTGGATTCCCCGTAACTCTGGAACTTCCCCGTTTTGACCGGAATAGGAAGACGGTGGGCGGCCCAGTGTAGACCAGCCACGAGATGGATCCACCTGCTGGTCCTGGTTGACCCTAGTGTGGAAGATAGTCCGATACACCACCTGTGGCTTCTGGGGGTCGCCGGTGGCTGACTGAGATGATGACTCGGTCCCTGTCCTGGAGAAGACCTGAGTGGGTCCTCCTCCGATCACGATGTTGAACTCCGGGGTCTGCAGCAGGCTGCTCTGGACGTCTGGAGGGGCATATTTTCGTGGTTTGGGATTGTAAAGGTGGTACGGTGTGTCAGGGGTTTCACAAGCCGGGGAAGATCCATGAAGGAGGCCTGCAAACTCCTCTGGGATGTGGCTCTTCCTGCGATCCTCCAACAGAGCGTTGGCTGTGGAGGAAGAGCAGAGAGGAGGTGGAGGAGGCGGGTCTCGCTGGTACGGCCCGTCGTCTGAAAGTAGGACACAAAAACATGAACGATAAGGATTAAATCACGCAGATTTGCATGAAATGCTCCTGTCACAACAGCGATACACACTAATGAATTTGCTCAACGAGGAAAAGAAGACAAAGATCAGAAATTCACACTCACTGCACAAATAAAGCACATGATGATATTTAAAACTGTGGAGCAAAATGCTTAGTCTACAACAGACCAGAGAGAGAGAGAGCGAGAAAATCAATGGGGCTAAAAAAAACAAATACTGCAAAACAACCAAAGCTGCAAATAGGAAGATAAGAAGGAGGTAATGTGTCTTCTGCTTCCCTGTTTGTTTCTTCAAGGGAAAATAAGAGAACCCCTGACTTGGATTTTACACCTCTGTTGCTTCATTGTCTGGGTGCAAGTGCAAGTGTGTGTTTGGGTGTCTGAACTTGTGCATGTATGCATAAACTCATCGGAACAGGGTTTGCTTTCATGGCTCACTCACTGTCTGTGTGCAGTCGGGTGAAAGTAAAGCCGGTGAAAGCTTCTTTTGATTCTCCATGTATTAGTGTGTGTGTAATTGTACGCGCACGTCTGTCTCTGTGTGTCTGCTTGACTACTCGCCTGTCAGATTTGAATGCTTATGTTCACATCTGCAAACAAGTTTTACCTGAGGGCACAGCGATTGTCTTGCATGTTAAACAGATGTAGTCCTGGTGATACAAGATGAGTAAATATGAGGTGCATTATTTATTCTCATTCAACCATGATTATGTATTACACTTTGCCAGAGCAGTGACACATTCACACTCATAAATGATAAATCTTCAACTTAATACAAGACTGTAGAAAAGGAGTAACATTATGTTCTGAGATTCAGGTTGTAACTTAGCTCCTCCGGGAACAGCCGAGCTCTCATTTATTTATAGTCTCTTACACAGTGTGACTAAAACTAAATGCCAAATTTATGGAGATAGAATGATTAGCAGAAGTGTAAACTAAGGAGGGGAGAGAAAAAGGCAGGGAGAGAAGGTGGAAGGAATCACAGACAGGTAGAGATGAAAGACTGAAGAAGATGGATGTAACTGTGATTTCGGGGACTAAATTAAAAAATCACTCCAGGTTATCCTTAAAGCAGCTCTGTCCCTAACCTGTAATTATTTTATAGGACTAATAGATGGAAAGAATAATACGTGAAAGGGGTTGCTCATAACAACAAATCCACAGATTATCGTCCGAGCTTTTTAGCCACTTTCAGCTGATTGTTTTGGTTTTACAGCTCATGGCTTTAGTGTTTTGAATCGGTCTCCCAGCTCTCATCAAGTCAAGTCACCCAATATGACAAATTTGTGCCACAATCTGTACAGCATAGGGATCTAAAACTCCCCAACAAAACCCCAAGAGGAGCAACAGAAGAGGGTTCCCTCCTCTAGTACAAACGGACATGCAATAGATAAACGTAAAACTCTAAAAATTATCGGTAGATTCAGCGTCTTTTCCAGCCTTTTTCAAGCAAAAATAGCTCTGATAAACCCACCGTATGCTACCTCAAATTACAGCATCAAATTACACACTAATTAGTGACCATAGTGGAGCATTTAGCAAATTAAGAGCCAGATATTTCCCTCGTGGTGGCAACCAAAGACGGAGCTTAAAGAAAATTGAATATTACACATTACACATAGCAAGTGGGAAGAAACCCAACATTAAAGTTGCTCCTGCTAACAGTTTTCTTGTACCACCCTAAAGTAACCCCAAAAAAGAAATCACTATCAGGATAACGCAGGTTATGGTAGGATTGATTTAAAAGGCCTGTACTGGATTACCTTGTATAATATATCTTAAAAATAAATGCAGACTTGATGCTCATGTAGATGTGCATTAAGTCTCTGTAGATATCCAATTTGTATGTAATTGGCTAGAGCCCGCAGAACTCCCGGTATATGGTCTTTAACGTCATGTATGTAATGGTTGTAATCCATCAGCAGGTAAAAACGACGTCTCCCTGATCTGCCCAGACACAAACACACGTCTGAAACCTGCGAGAGGCATCTCAGGATCTGATTTTGTTTTCCAGTCATCTGCTGATTAAACTATAATACAACACAATATTCTGTCTCATCACATTACACTCTCTAAATAGCTGAAAGGAAGACTGTGTGTGTGTGTGTGTGTGTGTGTGTGTGTGTGTGTATTATTTGAATTCTGATGTTGATAATGAAGTCAAATTTTTCACCGGGTTGTCCACGTTTATATTTCCTGCATGAAACAACACGGTCAGAGCGCACAGGGAGTATCTAGTATGTATCTCAGATGCGCGTTTTGTAGTCCACCTCCTGGACTTTTAGTACTTTTACCACCGATCACGTTAATAAAATTCGCCGTCGCATGATGATGTTGTTTTTATTTGCTTTATTATTATTATTGTATTTTATTATTATTATATATTTTGCGGTCCTATCCAACACTGGATTTTGCCATCGTTACATAACCACCAACAAAGGACAGCAGAGGAGCTACACATTTTAAGATCTATCATGCAGTATGACAGAAAAAATCTCCATACTTCCATGTTAACCAACAAGGAATAATGTTACAGCACTGAGGTGATTTACATACTTACCTGATGCGTACAAACCCTCTCTAGTTTTAAAAACAACAACCGGCTCCATTTTGCGTGAGCTGTTGCAGCCACACTGTCTCGTGGCTTGTCTTTAAAACACGCTGTTCAGATTTTACGCCGGTATCGACGTCACTATCGGGGCTCATGAACATATTCCACAACCAGAACCACCCTACAGGTTATAAAAGAGCAAAGCTCAGGTGAGGCTCTGACATTTTTCTTCATTAAAGCAAAGAACGGCTGGCAAAAAAATAACAGTGACGTAAGGACAAAGAAAGACCGTGTCAATGCAGAGAACACTGTCGGAGTCCAAAAGAAAGTGTCTTTTTTTGAATTTGCTGAGGACGTGGACTCTAGCATACAGCAGAAAATGCTAAATGAAAGGTTAGGAGCGAGTAGAGAGACTGTGGGACAAGTCCCTGTTGCTCTGGTGAAGCCTTCAAATCCTGTAACCACCACTGAGCAACAGCTCCTCATGGACCAGCTCAGAGCCAGAGAGCACCAGCAGAAGCTCTCTGAGGAAAACGCAAAGCTGAGGACCATGCTACTAATGTACGATCGATCTGTGAGTGAGAAACTACAGAACGACTACGCAAAAGGCCTGAACAGGCAGGCAGAACATGTCCAAGCGACACAACCCGAGGACACGGAGGAGCACGAGCAAGACAGCAAGGCCATCGCTGACCTTCAGCTTGAGGTTTCTAAGCTGAAGACGGCTCTGCGCGTTGTCGAAAAGGAAAACATGAGGCTTCGTAAAAACTATGAGACCTTGCAAGGACTCATGAAAACTCAGAGAGAAACTAACGAAACGCTCCTCACAGCAATCAGCCGTCAGAATGGCACCCGGCAACTCACGTCTGCCAAGCAGGAGGACAAGGAATGCCAGACTGACGACTATTTCAATGAGGAGCTGAAAAAAGAAAGAGAAATGAATGAAAGGCAGACCATCGATTTCTGTAAACACACAACAGCCCTCATTATAAAAGAAATGTTTCTAAGTAGGTCACTCAAGGAGAAGGAGGAAGAAATTGATGATCTGATTGCAGAAAACCAGGAGCTCAGAGACCAACTTGAGTCCCGTGCGCTGGTGGAGGCTGTGAACGGAGAAGTGGAGGCGACAGCGGCGGAGAGGATCAAAGCGCCGCCTGAGCCTCCGCAGGAGAGCAGCACCGAGGAGGCTCCTGCTGCAAGGAGGAGGGAACCTTCCAGGTGGAAAAGGTTCAAGAAATTCTTTACTTCTGGTTCAAGGAGAAGAGAAGCAGACCATCGAGCGGTTCCAGAGGCAGAGGGAGGTGCAACTGCTCAGACCTTTTTAAAGTGATGCTCTCGTCTCTCTCACAAAGAAATATTACGATCTCATAGAGGGTTTTCTTCAGGTGCTCTGGTTTCTCCCTCACGTCCAAAAGACATGAAAAAAAAAAAAAAAAACAACAACAAAAATCAAGGTAAGTAAAACAAGAACAAGCCCAACTCTGTCTTTCAGTATTTTATTTCAGGAGACCTCTTCTTCCCGGTGGTCCAAAACACCTGTGGTACAAAGACAATTTCAAATAAACGATTAAATTAATTTAAATTTCATTATTGTTATTAAAATATGTTATGCAGCTCAATAACAAAGAGAGAACTAGGTTTCAAAGCCGTCGTGGCAGTTTTTCATCATAAAAGCAGACAAAAACAAGTTTTGAGTGATGTGTGGCTGTGTATAGCTGAAGTTAGTTATTATTTTAACAGATGTAACAAAACAAGTCTGGCCTACATATTCATGTGCATGTAGAATACAATAAAAAATTATAGTCATTATGTGTCATAAGTGGAGAAAAATATACAGAAGCGTTCAGAGCTACAGTAACTGTATGCAACACAACGTATGTGGCAACACAACAGTATATAGTCATATCTTACATTACGCTAATGTTAACTAACAATTCATAAAAAACTAACAAGCTATTTAGCTCATGTTTTGCCAACATTAGTAGTTACATGTAACTACCTGGCTAATGACTGATGTAGATTAGCCAGCTAGTTCATTAATGTTTTGCTAACATCAGCTATTAGATTGTAACTAGCTAGGTAACAATTAATGTTGACTACCTAGCTAGCTAACTAGTATTTTGCTCTGTATCAAGCAATTGATATAGAGTTCACTAGTGTTTTGCTAACATTAGCTGATGTAAAAGTAACTTTATTGTTGGGATTAATATTCTGTTTATCTATTTTAATTGGAACTGTGTTGGAGAAGCTCCCATTAGACGTCATTGTAACGTGTTTTATAGATGGTTTTAATGTGACTCTTTATCACTCTCTCTCTTTCTTTCACACACACACACGCACACACACACACACACACACACACCTAGTTTCAGTGTTAATGAGTGGGATAGAGAGGGAGCCTGATGACCATGCAAATATAGCGAAGGCACTTATTGGCTTGTGTCTCTTTACCTTCTTTGTCTGCTCTGCAAACTCACCAAGTCTGCTGCATCAGATTGGATGAATGTGTGTGTGTGTGCGTGTGTGTGTGTGTGTGTGTGTTTGTGTATGGAGCTCAGATCTGTCTTTTCACCACTTCCAATCACTGTGGGTTAAAGACTGTGTACCAGGCCACGTAAACAATGTCACCACTGATAACTATCACACTCTCAACGTACTCACTTGAATGGAGAGACACTGCGCACATTCACACTAACATAAATGCAAACTCTACAGTCTTGTAATCAAAGCTGTCGAATACACACACACACACACACACACACACACACACACACACACACTGCATGTACAATCTAGTCAACTGACTGCATTGTCCTGCTGCCTGCCACGTCCTCACCCCTCACACACACACACACACAGTCTCTGTCGTCAGACAGTTTTAGCTAGCACTTCATGACTGTAGTCAGCACATACAGCCACATTTCCATATGAAACAATTACATAATGTGAGCAGAGAGTTTCGTAACAAAATACAAGTCTGTGAAAGCCACTCTGACTAACTGGAATCAGTCACTGTGATTCTCCTCTCACTGTGGAGGAATAAAAGTGGGAGAAAATGTAAGAATATTAACATCACTCCACCAATGGAGAGCCATTTCATATTGTTTGGGCGTGTTTGTTGCCTCGCCTTAACAGTCTAACTGTGTTCAAAAAGTGCCAAACTCCCATTAACGGTTTTCAGGTAATGAGGGTTGAAAACATGACTCATTCTCGAGCGTTACATCAACTGAAGTTGTCATTTTTTTCCTACACAAGCTCTTTAGTTATGACTAATTCTCAACATTTCACCAGATAAACGGGACTTAGCCACTAAAAGATCAGCATAAATGCAAAGTGTGTCCACCTTTGTCCTCAGCGCTTTTGGCTGCATTGTCTTTTATGTGATTGGTGCACTCTGACCATCGATTTTTGTGAGTTATTACAAATTGTGTAATTATTTTGGGACAGATAAATCACACATGGAGCATTTTTGGAGATAATCAAAGCAATGTAACATCAGTAGGAGGGATTAACACTAACAATTCCTACATTTTGACTGCCCCAAGAAGGCAACAATAAGTTACATTATATTCACTTACACACCGTTCATGCTGCCTCTCTAAGCCCTGCTGTGCATTTCTTTTGCAATCCTTTATCAGCCTCTCACTCTTTTTGAAGATGAGAACAGTTGGCAACAGGTGAGCCTGTTGATCGCTATGGCAACAGAGAGCCCCAGCGCAAGCATCTTTTTTTTTTTTTTTTTTTTGCGGCTGAGTGTCTTCGGCCTTCAGGAGAGCGAGGGAATATGACGGATAAACACAGCAATCAAATCAGCAGGTGTGTGTGTGCGTCTGTCTAGACTGAAAAAAGAAACGGAGGCAGAGGGAGAGATGATATAAGCTGAGTGCAAAAGGAAAGGTTTGAGGAGAGAGCAGAAGTTTTCTGAAAAAACTTATTTCAGGTACAAATGAGAGAAATAACATGAGTCGAGCTGATGAGAATATTGACGTGCTGACAACTTGTGTCTGCCAAATTACAGGACGGATAACACTGCAGGAGTGTAACTTGGCTAATTTGGCTTAACTCAAGCAGGAAAGTCTTGTTTCTCTTCTTCTTCCCCTGAAAACAATCAATAGTCTTTCCTCTGTGTGTTGTTTTAACCTTCATTACTGACCCATTTCTCTGCAGCTTCGCCTCAATAATTGTCCTGTGTGTGCCTAAGTGCGTAAGCATGTGTGTGTGTGTGTGTTTCTTACCTGGGCATCCAAGGTAACATCAGGTCAAACTAAGGAACAATTACACTGTACTGTACGTACTGTACACATTTATAGTAACTCACTATCCTGCGTCTGCTGAAATGCAGCAAATGTCTAAGAATCAGATGGTGAAACAGCAGCTGCATCACGCCGCATACCTGCATTTTTATTGCAGAACTACTATGCAAACACACACACATACACACACAAGTTGTGGCATGCAGCAGCTCAGCCCAGAAGCTGATAGGTATTTCGATAAGTTGTGTTCATCACAAGACAAACAACCGCAGTGATGTTTGTGCAACAAATGGAGACGAGTGTGTCTCAATATTACTCAAAGGTATACATATGACTCTTTAATAGTTAAAGATCAATGAGTGTCTTTCTATAATTATCACTTAATTGCCTTCAACAAAAGTAAAAACTGATTTATCAATTTATATCATTGATTGACTGAATGAGTGTGTGTGGAGCCATCACTTCCTTAACTGTGAGAGGCTAAACCTTCAGCTGTGTACATCCTCCCACCACTCACCTATCAGTGGAAGATAGGCAGAAAAGAAGAGAGTGGGAGGGAGAGAAATAGATCTGAGATTGAGCTTTTATTCAATGTATCTAAACACAATCTATTCTCCATTACTCTCATCCACTTATAGAAAAAAATAGTTGAAATTCATCACTCCTGGGGAATATATGAAAGGGAAACTTTGGTATTTTTCAACCTGGACCACATTTTCCCAAGTTTTTGTGTCTACGTAACTAATGGGGATAACAGTTCTTGAAATTAGTCGAGTATTGAGCGAGTGAGCTGAAGTCGGCAGTCCACAAAACTGGCTACAATGTAATCGTTCTAGGCTATTGCACAACAATTCTTGTTTTTGTAATTATAAGTGTCTGACAACATTACAGTCTACAGCAGTCAACCTTTGTTAAAGAGTAACATCCTTTTTGTTTAACCTAACACAACCATTGTATCGCTCTATTCAAAACCATGCTGATTCAAGACTCCATTGACAAAAACAGTCATTTTATCTTGCAGAACACAAGAGTTGTGTTCTACTGCTGCCTTAAACGGTTAGTTTGTTTGTGTTATTGTGCAACTTTGGTGTTTTATAGATCCAAACTAACTCTCGCTCAATATTGTACCAGTTTCAAGAGTTGAACGTTTTCTGCTTTAAATGCATTAACTGCAGAAGAGGAGAATAAATTAGCTATAAAAAAGTATTTTTTAAATAAATATTAAGCCCTAACGTATTGAATCTGTACATTCTCCCATCTCTGTCAGTTTAATTGGCATCTGTCAGCACAAGTTTCTGTTATATAATAAACGTATATTTATTGGTATAATCCCCAAAACCGCTGTTCATTTCCCATTTCAGTCAACATGATGATGAAGTTTGCGTAATTAATTTTTATAACTTTAAAACAACTTTTTTGCCTGAACTTAACAAAATCTGAACCATAGTCTAATCATAAAACATAAATCATTTCAGCAGTGATCTGAAAGGCTTAAACAAATGATGACTTCTTGCTGATAGTGGCATCAGGTCAGTAAAATACTTTTGTGTCATTATAAAGGACGTGGTCATACATATTTATTTTGTCATGTATTTTGAGGAATTTGAATCGCACACGATCTACAATACAAACAAAATTCATCAGTATTCAAGTATTTTGGATACATACATTTGTTTTATGTCCCACCTCCATTCTTTCCATTCCATCTTTTACTGTATACAGTATTTACCATATATAATTATTGTCATAGTATACTGTTTTTGCAGTTAGTGAACAAGAAAATCACTGTACTTTTCTCAGAACAGTTACTGAGAAAAGTAACTTATTAAAGCAGGAAAAGCACGAGTATAACTAATGACATTAACGAAGGCTCTGTTCCATTCAAGGACCACATTAAGCCTTGACAGTGAGCTTGCATGCACAGTATCAACGACCTGGAACCTGTGCACCTAAATGGAACGCGGTAATAATCAACATTATTAGTTACACTTGTGCTTACCCTGCTGTGACACGTCATGAAAAAGGTCTTCATGTGCACAAACAAATATCAATCTAGGACTTTGGAATGCTGATTAAACATCAACATTTTTAAACCTTTTTTTTCTTTCCTCCAGATGCCTCACCACCATCTGTGATTTGTTTATTTTGCAGCTGTGAGCAGCTCCTCATTTCTTTGTTCAATGCAGTGCGAGACAATAGTATCGAGCAACAGCAGACCCAATAACCAAACAGACTATCTGAATGTACTGAGTTTGTCATATTCCATTATGAACACATCATAATAACCTTCTTAGACTTAGTATGTTATATTGCATTGAGACACAGCTTTGGTCTTTACCCAGCTCATATTGGCCTGTAAAGTAAAAGCTCTTCCAAGGTAATTTTCTCCATTTCGCATGCAAGCAATCACTTCGCAGAAGATTTAATTTCAGAGTTGCAAATAAGGCATCTCAATTCTAAATGAAGCAGTTCATACAGTATCTAAATCCAGAAGACGATGCAATAAGTGAAAGGCAAAAAAAAATGTGAACACAGTTGTCAAAAGGTGCTGAAGGGAGATAAAAATACATATATGCTTGATAAGAGAAGTGTGAGTCCATTTCTCTTTCCTTTAACACATGCTGCAAGATTTAAAGACGTGTATAATTGCTCATTAATAAATGTCTGCTGCATCAGGGATTCTTGCCCAGTGTTCAGGACAACAGCAGGAGAGAGGGAGGAAGAAACAGAGGGGAAAAGGACCTGGGGGAAGAGGGTGAAAAGGTGAATGATGAGATAGAGGGAGAGACAGGAGTGGACAACAGGGAGATAGATGGTGAAGAAGACTATCTCACTGAATAGAAAACAGTTTAATGAAAGGACAAAATAGTTATGGAGAGGCTGTGGCAATACAGCAAAACTGAAAAGAAGGCGGCCTGACGAATGGTAGCGAGGCCCGAGAGAAAGTGAGGGGGCGGGCGTGGAGCATATAACATTGAATGACAGGCAGAAAGGGAGAGACAGAGAAGCGAATGAGAGCTCAGGAAAGTGGCTGGAGAAATAAGGGAGTGACAGAATGAAGGATTGACTGATGGAGGGAGAGAAATGAAAGAGTAGAGATACAGAGCTGGAGGTTACATGTCAAAATGGGAGGGAAAAGAAAATGGTGAGACGGGAGTATAGCTTGATTTGTCATAGGAAAGACATTCAATCCACACAGTAGCACTGCAGTCCACTAAAAGTTGGGATTATTGACTTTCACAGTCATGAATTTATTTAATTGGACCATTTTTGTTCAGTCTGCGATATCCATCGACCGGGCCTAAGATGATTCACCCCGACACGAAGCAGCCTTGGCGCCACGAAGACAAAAACATCACAGCATCAATGTCAGCGTGTTGACAACCAGCTCATGGATCAATCTCCTTATTCCTCCTCTCCCTCCTTCAGTGTTTCGCCCCCTATAGGAATCACTGATAAAATGGTAGTGCTGGTTAACACTGGTATTAAATTCATCACCACAACATCGCCCTGCCTCTACCCCAACCAGTTGACGAGACTTAGAAAGCCATAAGGTCATCAAATGGAGAAATCTCCTGCTGGCAAAAAGTGTCGAAACGCTGAACACAGGTGGCAAAAAAGAAATCTCCAGGTGTGTTATGAAATAAAGACAGACTTCACAATAAATTTGCTTCTTCACTGACCAAATTCAGAAAGTTAGTTCTTCCATATCAGGTGTAGGGGCTGTATTATCCTCGTGTCCACTTAAACCAATACACACAATTTGGTCCTACCAGCTATAAAAAACCTTGGAAGAAAACCTCTTGCTGCTTTATTAAAAGTGTTTTTTACTGCATGATATCTTCAGCAAATAGTCAACACTTCTCTATTCTTAGGCTATTTCCCACTGCAGGCTCTGAAAACTTAAGTTATTAAACCACTCACAAAAAAGAAAACTGTAGACAACTCACTAATGAATAATTACAAGCCCATATCAAGCCTCCCATTTTAGAGTACAATCTTTTTTGCACTAAAGAACTGTTGTGATTTTTCAAAATCAAGATTTCGCCCATACCACAGCACAGAGACTTCTCTTGTTCAGGTCTTGAATGACATCAGCTTCGTGTCTTGGTATTATTACATTTGAGTGCAGCATTCGTCATGGTTGCTCACAACATATTGCTAGACAGACTGGAGGACTGGGTGGGACTTTCTTGCACAGTACTAAACTGGTTTGAATTCTATTTGAGAAACATGCTACTTTGTGTTGATTATAATTACCCATCTGAGTGTAGAAAAATGACACATGGAGTTCCCCGAGGCTATTTTCTCAGGCCTCTACACCTACATGCTTCCACTTCAGCCTACTATCACTATATATCAAGAGGATATATAAAGGACTTGTGTCTCGGCAGGATTTAGAAAAACTGATCTTCAGTAGGCTTAACTACTGTAAAATTGTCTTTGCAGACTTCTCTAAAAAGTCGACAGCTGTAGCTGATTCAGAGTCTTCACTAAGACCAGGAGAGTCATCACTTCAATTCTCAGATCTTTACACTGTCCAATGTGTCAAACTTGAAAACAATACTGTTGGTTTATAAACCGAATTATTTATGGCCCAAATACATTTCTGACCAGCTGCTCTGCCATGAACTGTCCAGACCTCTCAGATCATCTCAGACAGGTCTGCTAAATGTCCTCAGGATCCAAACTATATTTAGAGAGGTAGCATTCGGTTTTTATGAACCACTCATCTGGAACAAACTCCCAGAAAACTTGAGCTGTGCTTTGTTTACCACTGCATTGTATTAAGTTAGATTTAGGACAATGTATTCATATCTTGCACTGTAGCTGCACTCTAATTTTTATTCTGTTTGATTTGTCTTGTTCTATTTTAGCCAAATCTTTTATCCAATGTATTTAGTTTTACTCTTTATATTGTATTTCTTTTGTATCTTTTCTTAATGCCTTTACGTCTTTATCGTTTCCCTCTTTTTTGTGGTAAATGACTGTAATGAACTGTGAGCGGGTGAATGCAGGCAGACACACAAACACTATAAAAACCACACACAGTATCTGCTGTTGGCTGTTTTCCTCTGTGTGTGTGTGGCAGGAGGGGCTGGGAGATGATCCAAACATCTGATAGCACCGTGTTCATTGCTCGGTCTCTTGTGGTGCCACACTGACTTTTATTAAAAACTACAGAGTAATATCTGAGCTGTCAGTCATCCCAGAGATTTAGGACTGAGCCCTGTTTCCTAAGCACCATGGACTTGGATAAATCATTATCCGCTCCCTAAGGCGATAAGGCTAGGTTAGTGCTAGGCTATGCTAACAAATCCACATCAAGATGGTACTATAGGACTCTGGTGGGCCGTGCCTGGATTGATGATGGCAGGAAATGATTTGAAGTCTGGATCGTTGATTTGAGAAAGTGTGATGAGAAATTCAATGAATTACTTGTGAGAGCCGTAGAAGTGCTGCCTTAAAGTATCACTGGAGAAAGGACGTTTCAATTATGATCAAGATGTGATGTTAAACCCTTATGAAATATGTATTAAACATATTCTATAACAATCTTAATGTTGAATTACACACATTCTATATGTACATAATCCTTCAGAAATATTGACTAATTATTCACATCCATTGTTTCTAAATGGTACTTTTTATTATGGGAAAAAAAGTGCGATAAATCTACTAAATATTTTAAACTGAAAAGACTTTTAGAGGCTGAAAAATGGAAGTAGAAAAACTTTATTTTTCTTTTGGGTTAAGAGCCAAAAAACAAGGTCAGGCAGAAGAGTCAGGTTACCAACTGTTGGTGAATGGGATGTGATTTCTTAAAATGTATTACCAACTATGTACTCAGTTTGCACTGTTGAACTTTTGTTTTGAATAAATTCGGTTGTTTGCACAATATCTAAAAAGTATTAACACAAAAACACTGTCTATAATCCCTACTTGTCCCCAATTAATTTTCTTGTCGAGTAAAAATTTCTCCAGATGAAGAATAGTTAACCCTGTCGTCACCTTTTTTTTTTTTTTTCAATTTGTGATTGGCTGTGCATGCTGAAACTTAGCCTCAAGTCTGTCAGCAGAGCGAGCGTCACACTAACAGGTGCAAACGGGTCAGTCTTAACTCTCCCCCCCTGTAGGAGGCAGAAAGAGAGAGATATGACTCCCCTCTGAGAGCATCACTTCATGTCTGATAGCCTGTGTGTATCTAAACCCAGCCTTAAGGCAGCGAGGGGCCGGTCTGCAGATATTGAATTCACACTTTCATTCCTGATTCGACTACGCAGAGTATATTGCCACAGCAACTGGCTCATCTCCCACGGTAACCCATTTTTCAAGTCTCCTGAAGTTGGGAGTGATGGCAGTCTCTCACCAGTGTCATTGAAAATGTATTTGTGTGTGTGTGTGTGTGAGAAAGGCAGTGAGAGTTAAATGTGATATGAGGTCACCACTGATGATGAGTATGTGTGATACTTGTGTGTCTGTGTTTGCAGCAATAGTAACATCTCAGCCATGAATCACCTCAAAGCAAAATGGCATGTTCGGGGCTGATATTGTTTTTTTTTTTGAAAAGATATTTATGAAATGCAACACATTAGCAGTGATAGAATGTCCTGAACTCATTTCCATCATTACCCATGTAGTGTTTTCAGTGCCAACCAACCAGATAGAGACAGGAGCAAAGCATCTTTCTCTTCTGTGATGACGTATTTCAGTGAAAAGGACAAGGTGTAGTTACAAGAAGGATTCAAACCAATTCCAAAATGTTAGTTAAAGAGGAAAAAGATAAGGGTTAAAGGAGGTTTATGTAAGAATTTTAAGTGAAAACATTCAAAAATGAACTAAAATTATCAACAGTGTGTGAACGAACAGCATCATCTATGTGCTGCTTTGCAGAATACAGTACAATTATGCTGCTTTCTTAAATTATCAACACAAAATCCTATTAGAAGACGTGTACAAACGGCAAAGATTGAATAAGAATGAAGTGCAGCTTTTTAAAGCAGTGAAGTCTCTACATAGCTGCACTTTATCCTGTACAGTCAGGTCCTATATTCTGTGTGTGATCAACAGCAGGATGAGCTCCTCTCTGCATCTGACTGAATCCTGTTGCTTTCTGTGTTATTTTGAACCGAGTCTGTGCATCTGTGTGAGCCTCCTTTGTGTTCAGAGGCTTCCAAACATGAGTCACCGTCACCTACAGCCATGCTGTGGCGGCTCTATGAGGCTGTACTTTGGCACAGTGGTGCTTGGAGCTTGAATGCTAACAACATGTTCACCATGACGATGCTAAAATGCTGATGTTAAGCAGGTGTGACGTTCACCGTGTTCCCCATCTCAGTTTAACGTGTTAGAATGATAACATAGAAAGGCTGAGGGTCTTTAGTTTTGCAGTGTGTGGTCCTGAATCGCAGACAAAATATAACTCTGACATGAGAGATGAGAAGTCAGGAGATGAATCAAGTTATTAGGATTCATCCTGCAGGAATGATCACAAACTTTCATGGTAGTTTATTAAATAGTTGTTGACAAAGTGGTGGACCGTCCACCATCCCTACTAAAAAACTAAATTTGCATCGCCCAAATATCAAAACACACACCACGGATGAAGCCTTTCACTCTTAGTCTGTCTTGTTAGCACAACTGCCTGAAGTGAAAAACTAAATGATACAAGCACCAAGAATGTGTGATCAAAACCAGTCTCTTCATTAATGAAATTGTGGTGTTAATAAGAGCTTCATCTCTGAGGGCGGTGCAATTTGGAGAGGACGTGTCCAAAGAGGGCAAGACTGTGAACCCACTCTGTACCAGGGAGGATGTTGAACCAGCTCTGAAGTAAATTTTACAATGGCTTTAAATATTAGAAGCTTAAAAAAGATTGCAAGACTTTGTATCAGACTGCGTTAGATTGTACAGGCGTCCCTTAAAAACTCCACTGCACAAGCGTACACAAGAAAATGGCTAAATGTTCTCTACCTCCTCCTACCTGCATGCATCAAATCTGACGTAGCAGCTTGTATTCTTGATTGATCCTCTCTCAACCCCGAGTGAAAAACCGCAGAGAGAAAAGCTATAATTTCATCACATCTGCCTTCTGCCACGCGACAGGGGGCACACATTCAGCACATTCAACCTGGGTAGAACAGCAGGGAAAATTCCTGTCATTTCATATAAGCAGGGAGTGAGTCTAGAGACAGCACCACTGCTTTTCTGCTTCAGTGCAAAATGTGAGGGCGAAAAACATGGTACAATGTGCTAGATTCTGTTAAGCTATGATTATAATTCAATATCAGTGACCGATAATAGCAGGTTTATGTCATTAAGCTTCAAGCTATGCTGGCATGGATGCACAGAAAAGGAAATGGCTTCAAATATAATAACAAAGAGCAAAGGACAGAGCTAAAGATGTGGATGGAAAATCAAATATGTGTGCATGAGTATCAAATTAATGCTACAAACAAAAGCTGACATTCAGCATGATTTAATGATCAAGCCCAGCAGGCTGACAGTCCCTTTGTGCATTTGTGTAGAAGAATGTGCTTGTAGTTGTGAGTTGATGTCAAGGTGCAAGTGGAGTGTGTGATATTTGAGAACAAAAGAGTGAATTAAGCAACGAGAGAGAAATTTAATGAACTTAACCCTTTCAAGTAAACACACAGCCGGTGCCGCACTCACAAACACACACACGGGGAGCAGTTGATCGCTTTGCCATTTACAGCTCATTAACTGTTAGAGCTCATCGATCAGTCGGCCCCTGTGAGGCTGTTCGCATAATGAAGAGAGTATGAAGTCTTTTGTTTCTTCAGATGGGAGTCTTTCACCACTGACCGGAGACAACTCTTGAGAATTTCCATTTTCTTTTGATAATTTAGGCGCTGGAAACGTGCTTATATGTGAGGAAACACAGCATTTTAAAGTATTTCATGAGGTGAGAGTAAGTGAAAAAGAAAAAAATACAAAATAAAAACTGCAAAAAAAAAAACTTCACTCAGGCGCTCACTGCCTGATGTAGAAATTTGGAAAATGTAGACTACGACAAGAATGATGTTGATAAGTCCAGGGAACTCTAAGTGTCTGACCAAAACTAAAGCCACTAAGTAGTCCCCTGGAAATCCTTGTAGCTGGTAAGTAAGTAGCAAACTACAGTACATATCATAGATGATCAATTTCTTGGCTACATTTCCTGTCGTATTCACGGTAGTATACGGCTGTGGCTCGCTTCTGATTTAACTTGTGTGTGTGCGAAAGAAGAAGCTGAAAACACGAGTAGAGACTATAGTTATAGCTAACTGCTCTACACCTGCAAATAGTTCCCTACAACAGCTACAGGGACTTCCTAAAGATCAGCTCCAGCAACACCAGCAATAGAAATCTTTAGCAGCGGCCAAATGCTGTACTTTGTTCACCAGCTAGTTGCTAGCTTTGTATGTCTGCAGTTTAGTGCTTGAGTAGGTAGTGTATTGTGTCTGAGCTTTTTCTACTTGAAACAGCTGCCTGATGCTTACTATGAAAGCTGAGAGAGCAAACAAAAACAGTAGAGTCTATAAATAAAAATAAAGAGCTGAAAGAAGATAAAAAGCTACATAGAGGTGAGGAGAACTGCATAGTAAAGTAAGAACTCACTACAAATGACTGCTATCACGTTGCATGTGGTCATTTGACCTAATGCTTATATAAAAATGATAAGTGCAAGTACAAACACTGAGATTTCCCTTTAAAATACATAAAAAATAAGACAAACAATAAGTAATATGAACTCTACAATAGTTCATTATGAGTCAGTTCTGTGCTTGCATTTACATTACGGTGTGTATAAGCAGCCATCCAGTCCTTCAGCGACTTAACAGCTTCCAGATGAATAAATACAGACGTGCAGATTTGTGCCCGTTTGTTACTGACTTGTCGCAGGGGGCACTGCATAATTCATGGAGGACAAACTGCGTCAACACTTGCACTGCTTTTGCATAACACTGCATTGCACTCTGCACCAAGGGCACTGAGGGAATATCTTTCTCGAGCAATGTCCAACATTACGTAAACTGTAGTTCCGTGGCATCGACAACAGCACCGGTGATGGATCGGGTTATAAATAGGCCCTCTTTTTTTTTTTTTTTTTCTATCCAACTGCCCACGCAGGTGGCTGACACCTGCATGCTCTGCTGCAGGGCCGAAGATTTATTGTATAAATGTTAGGCTGCTGTCAAACAACGGTTCAGGATTTTTAAGGAAGAAAATGAGATGAATAAGAAGGAGAGACAGATATAGAGAGGAAAGGAAGGAAAGACCTTTTATGGTGTTACAGGAGGGAGAAAAATAGTGTTCCTTTCACTTTCTTGTCCTCATTTCTCTCTCCAACCCCCTGAAATCTCACATTTCATTCTTTCCATTCTGCTGATTTTCGCTCATCACCCCCCCTTCCTCCTCTTCCTCCTCCCCCTCCTCGCTCCTCCTTGCTCCTCCTCCTTCCCCCCTGCAACGTTAGACTCCGATTCCCTCTCTCCCTCACCCACTCTCTTTTTCACTGGCATCCTTTGAATTCTGTGACTCTTTGCCTTCTGTATCCACATACATATACACTCCCTCTTTCTCTCATTCTCTGTCTCTCTCTCTCTCTCTCAGTGTAAGCCACTTGTTACCATGGCAACCCCACAATGGGCCTTATAAAGCTAATAAGTAAAGAGAGAGCAGGAGGGACGAGCAGAGTAGCAGAGGAAGAAGGAGGAGGAGGAAGAGGAGGAGGAGGAGGAGGGGGAAAAAATAGAGAAAAAATTAAATGGAAATATAAATGGGTGCCAATCTATTCCTGGTGTTGGAGCTCCAGGCGAGGAGAGCGAGGGAGAGAGACATATAGAGAAAGAGAGAGAGAGAGAGGAAGAAATAGATGTACACGTATTAAAAATACATTACAAACTGTACCTATAAGGTACGATAGTGCTTAGATAATGCGTTTTTATGCACGGGGTGGTAAGTGCTTTATAATTTCTTTAAGTAAGTACCTGACGAGAGAGCTCAATCTTTCCTCGGGTGCCTCAAGTTGCAGTATGTTTACGTCAGCAGTCACATTTTACTCAAGCAAATATTACAGGATCTTTTCAAATGTTGCAAATTATAATGCACCGGTAGAGTGTTTGAATTGAAGCAAATCCAAACAAGAATTAAAATAATAATTTGCAAGTTGTTACTAAGATGAAAACAAAGATGCACTTTGCCAACATGACAACATTTTAAGAAAAGTCCAAAGCATCTTTTTAACCTTTAAACTGAACCACCGATCACTACACATCAGCACTGAAGACAAGAATTAAACTTAATTAACTTAACTCATTTCCAGGTTTTGCTGGAATTAATTTAAAGGCAGACGATTTCAATTTGACTACTGTTAATAAACCTTTTGTCTATCTACGTTGTCCACTAGCAGTGTCTCATTTGTAAGCGCTATGCTAACCAATTATGGCAGCTCTATCAAGTAGGCTAACTGTGAAGAAAGAAATTAAAATACAGCTGACATATAATGCACGTGTGTGACAGACGATGATAAAAACATAAATTGTCAGTGCCCTGGATTTTTTTGAGCTGCTGTGCCACGTCTATTGCAGCTTGTCAACTCCCGCCAAGCTCGTACAAGTGGCTTTGATGACAAGCACTTTGATACACAGTAAATTAAGCTCAAGGTTTTTTACTGTTTAAAGTAGAAACGAGAGCTTTGCAACGCTGTGATCAATAATTGCTCCTCAGAAGACATCAGTCATACATCAGTGTCAGGCGCAACACTCGTATGTAGGTTCAAGATGGAAATAACACACTCCAGTTACGTAAAGACTACAGCAATGCTTCAATGAGAATAGTAGATGATCTTATTCAGTTTTTCATCTGTGTGTGTGTGTGTGTGTGTGTGTGTGTGTGTGTGTGTGTGTGTGTGTGCACCTGTGGATTGATAATGAGTGTGGTTTTTTTTTTTCAGTTCGAGGCACTACACAGATCAAAGTCTAGCTGGGCCTCTGAACTGCTCCTGGATGAAACAGAGACACACACACACACACACACACAGAAAATGCCTCCCGCCTGGTCGACTTCCCCCTGCTTTGCCTCTTCTGTCGGTGCCTGATAGCAGCGGGTGTGAGGACAGTTGGACTGAAACCCAGGTGAGAGAAGGAAGTATTCACGACCACGTCACCAGCAAACTATCGCCAAGGCCACCACTTCGCCATGACAACAAGGAATCTCGTCGCTATGGTGACACATGAAGTGAGCGACTAGCAAATGATACAAAGGTTTAAACCAGTGGTTCCCAAAGTATGGCAGTGCAGCGACAAAATGCTAAATTATACTTTAATATGGGGGTAAAATGTTGGCAAACGGGGTGTTAAAACATTTGTCAAATTGTCGGACAAATCATCATTTAGTATTCATATTCCTTTTTTATTATGTCAGCATAAATAAAAGTCCTGAAATGTGCGTGTGTGCAGATTTGAGACTTGACTGCCGAGACTCGTTATGAGCCTCTTACGAGAAAACACCTCGTTCATCACATGGAATATTCCTTTCGGAGGGGAACTTTTAAAGTCAGCGGGGGGATGTCATTAGATGAAACTAACAGTGTTTCATCTGGTCTGACAGTAAAAGAGACTCCCTGCAGGACTAAGAGAGCATCTTTTGCTGATGTCTTGGAGTCTAGTTTTTTTTTTGAGAGATCTGGTACAGTTTTCCCCTTAAAGTGCTGGTTTGCATCCACTCAAACAGACTTAAAACTAATATACAAGTTAAAAAATAGTTGTTTTTTTAAAAAAAACTTTGAAATGTGAACTACATTTTGTATTTAATAATTATAAATATGTTTCTAAAACAATGTATTGTTGAGGTAAAACAGTATTTTGAGGCGAAATCAATTCATTTCGATGCGATCAGTGGAATCACTCATACCGGCAACATGCTGTGTGTTCAAATTTGGTGAATTTTCACAAGCTACTTTACGCCGTTGTGCTGACCTTTGAGGGAACATACAGCTTACTAGCTGAGTGGTACCATCCACCTTTATTTAATCTCCTCTGTTAAGAATAAACTGTTCCACAAAAGAGTAATGTTTTCCTGGCTCGCCAGCTACAGTACTTCAACTCAACTTGGCTTTGCTCAACACTGAAAGTCTCTCCATGGCCTGATGCTCTTCAACGTAGCAAACACACCAGTAGGTCTGCCATTAATAAATCATGTTGTGCAGCCATACGTGTGCCACATGCACATGACTTAATTTAAAGGTCAAAACCCTGAAGAATTATTCTCGGTGCTTGTTTCAACCTTGGATTTGAACAGGTGGAGCTAACATAGCACTGGGAGCTGATAATTCCTGGAACAACACATTTTTGGTCAATTTTAGCACAGTTTGAATCATATCTCTAAGTCTTTACTGAAAGAAATGTTGTAGTTTTCATGGTGTGCTCTCCACTCCATCCACAGTCCGACTGAGTCCAGCCGCCCTTTCTAAGATCTGTTGTTAGCCTCTGAGGTGTTTGCCTCTTGGCTCTCATCTCAAGTATGACAGGAGGAGAAATATGATTTCAATTTCTTGGGACCCGAGGCAAGATGATTTAAGTTTCATCTGGTCTGCAGGCTGAAAGAGTTTAAACAACACCTGCACTGAGGCAACAAATGCAAAATGAATAAGAAGGCTTTATCATCAGAGCTACCTTATAATGGTCAAATAAAAAGTAAATAAATAAATGTACCACAAGGCCAATGATAGTATACAGACACTCAATATATTGACTTCTAGAGTAAACATGTGCTTCATGCATTATTGATGCCACAACTGAATGTGACCGACATAACCCAACCACTTTCCAAGTCACCAGCAGGCTAATATACATGAGAGATGTGGGTTTTTTTAGTTTTCTACATATTTTCTATGCTGGATTAACTCATTTCACACAACACTGTGATTGTGATTATTAACTGATTCATTAAGAAAATAATGAAAATAATTGTTACTGCATCCCTGTAATATTCAAGTCTTCTAGTCTTTCATTTCTTTGCTTTGTGTCTGCACAGCAGACAAAGTAAAGAGACCCGAAAGGCGTTTTCATATTGTGATATTTGTGTTTGTGCTGATCCTCCTCTACAGGGAGGTCAAAGGTCAGGAGCTCGGTGTATTTCAGCAGGGCCGGCGCTCACTCTCATGTCTGGCTGAGAGACGGCCTTTAACTCTCATCGCACTCCCACCCTCCAGACCGAGCCTTACCTGTGAGCTGACAGTCGTCGTTGGAGCCTGCAGAGTCCTCCTGGTTGGGGCTGAGTGGAGGGCTGGCAGGTGGGCTGGTGCTGAAGCTGGCGTAGCCCAGGGACGAGCTCACTTCGCTGGGCTCGCAGCTGTGGTTGACCGGCCTCTGGACATCCAGGGACGAAGACAGAGAGGTGCGCTGCTTGGGCTGGATACAAGACAGGAAGAAGAGAAGGACAATGGTTAGAGAGATTCAAACTTTTATATTTTTTGGAGAGCTTCTATAGACTCCAATTTTTTTTCCTCTATGAATTAAAAGTAATTTGATTTCAAGTGTTTCATAGGGACTGAATTTTGGCTTCCAATCTTAAATACACAAAATAAACAGAAACAATGTCTGCCAATTAAACACTGTGAGAAATGATGGTGCTATCTTTCTACCGTCAACATGTCTGATGGCATTTTAATTTTATATTGCTGTATTTAGCTCCACTACGATAAATTATCATTATACTTTAATTATTCCTTGTTATTCTTGTCTTATGACCAATTTCCTTTAGTTTTTAAATGTAATATCACTTTTGATTTATAGTTTGCATATTTTCAGACACCGTTTCCATCTTTCATTTCTTTCATTAAAGTCTGCTGATGTTGTTTGTCATGATACAGCCTCCTTTGCTAAATACCCGTTAAAAAACAGGAGTGATATAAGAAGAGTACAATATCAGCCTCATAATGACACAACCTGACCAGACATGGGACATCAGGAATCAGGCAAATGCTTGATTTATTCTGTGCAGTGTGTCGCAGTGTGCTTCTTAGTGCAACGTTTACAATGTCTTCCATGAAGTTGACCCACACAGTAGGAGCGAAGAGCACTTGCACATGCAACTGTGAACATGGCAAAGTTAAAGAGGAATGATGGGACAATGAGGTGGCTCCTTGGCACCTTACTGTACACCACACAAGTTGTGTAAGACAGCAGGCTTCGACTGGTTGAGGTCCAGCATGTATTCTGTACTGTATTTATGACTTCATGAGCAGTGATCATCGTGCAGTCTGATTCCTGTAAATGCACTTTCCTCCTGAACAAACATCACAAATTCAGACTCATTCACTCCGATACTTGAACATGTGTGAGACATGATAAGATATACAGATTTCAACAAAAAGAGAGAGGACAGAGATAAACAGAGAAAGAGAGAGAAGAGAGAGAGAAGCGAGGCAGAGGACAAATGAAACTGTAGACTGGCATCTGGTAAACACATCTTACATAATGAGGCATTTGCAGTTCTCAACAACCTGCTGCTATGCTTCACAAACAGCTCAGGCAGTCAAAACCCTGCTGCTGCTGTATGTGTGTGTGTGTGTGTGTGCAAGTCGGAGGATGTAGGCAAAGTGAATCAATACTGTGAACCATAAAGGCAAAACAACATCCTGGAATATGGAGACGCAGACACATGACGGGCCACCTTCACGAGACCTTCGCTGTCTTGTGTGTGACTCAAGGCACAAAAACAGAACCTTGAGAGAGAAACAGAGGGGGCAGAGGATGTGAAATAAAATGAAAGCAGAGGAGGAAAGCTTTTTTTTTCTATGCATGGTGCACTCAAATTGGGCTTTGAAGAGTCTTCAGATCGACTGAACTGCACTGAGATGAAAAACAAAAGCAAAACAAGAGCAGGGAAATAGGTTGAACAAGAAGAAGGGCATGACAACAAAAAAGAGAAAAAAAGAAAATTGGGCGGGGAGAAATTTTATTTCTTCCTGTCGGTGAGTGAAAATGGAAGCACTGAAGAAAGAAAAGGGAAGGAACAAAGAACAGAAGGAAAAGAGGGTAGGAGGTAAGAATTTTAAATAGGAGATGAAGGAGGTTTGGCAATAAGGAATGAAGGAAGCTTTGAAGGAAGGATGGGAGGCTTAAAAAGAGATATGGTCATGAAGAAATGGAAGAAGGTCAGAGGAGAGGCTGATAGGATGGAAGGAGACATGGAAGGATGAAGCAAATAATAGAAAGAAGAAGAAAGGGAAGGAAGAGGAGGTTAGCAGATACAAGTAATACGACTTTTTTTTAGTATTGTACACTCATATAACATTACAACAGAAACCTGAATGCTGTGGAACTTCCATTGCTCTAAAAGAGAAAACTATTAAAGGAACAGTTTTTAAAATATGCTTATTCACTTTCTTGCTGAGAATTAGATGAGCCAGCAGCCTGCTAACTTAGCTTAGCACAAAATCTGCTAACCTGGCACTGCTTCCAGCCAAGGAACTGTCAGATAATGTCTTTACATTTTGGTTTTTAGTACAGATTAATCAAACAAGATATAACATGTTAATTAGTGCGCTTTATAGGCACTGAAAGGCGGATTTTGTTGCCAGACTAGCTCTTTCCCTCTAATCTTGGGTGCTGGCTGTAGCTGTGGCCTTTAGTGTGGGGTATTGTTCTTCTCATCTGACTCTTGTACACGACTTTCAATGTCACTTTGTTCTGCTGTGTGTGTGTTTTTTTTGTGTGTGTTTGTGAATAAACAAATGAACAAAAGGTCATATCAAGACATTTTCACACACAGTTTGGTATCAAAGAGAATTCCAGTATATATATAAAGAGGCACAGAGACCAGCCACAGCAGCATCCACAGACCAGAATGCGGCACAGACACAGCAGCAACATCGACTTTTCTTTTTTTCTTTTTTCTTCCACTGGAGAGTTGGCCAGTAGGGAATAACACCATAGCAGCCGCATCCTGCGGAGACGAGGCATGTTTAAAGGACCAATGCGTCAACTAAACAAGATCACAACAGCCCAGAAAGGCATCGGGGGAATTGGACGCTGATGTATGAGCCCAACAGGGAAGGCAAGGAGAGGGGCAACATACAAGCTTCAAAAACACTACCAATGACAGTATACAGAATGGACAGAGCCTGAGTGACGTCACGTTTCCAAAGTGTTGTTTTGAAGCCGAAAATATGCTGCGCTGACTGCCGCCATGTTGGATATACCGCTTCTTCCGCCTCCCCGCTAATCTAAATATCGGCAAAGACGTGGATCATCGGCAGACCTGAGGCGGGCCGAATGACGCCCGGGTGCTCTAATAAGCCATCTGTAACGGTACTTACCTGTCAATCAAGCGGCCATGCTGTTAATTATGCATAACTTTAATCCTTAATATCATTTGAACGGGTGAGTTAAAAACAGATTTACCCCCCTCACAGTTGTCATGAATGAGGAAATTAGCTATAGAGACCAAAAGTGTTTATACCAGGCTGTAAACATGTTTACGTCTGCTGTGAAGTTGGGCATTTATGGAGAGTGACTCACTTCTGCAGCCAGCCTCAAGTGGCCACTGGAGGAATTACATTTACATTACATTGACTTCATTTCCCAGCAGTGGTGGTTGCTACTTGGTATTTACACATTTTTTATGACCTCTTTGTGATTAAAAGCACTGATGACCTACGTTTAAGTAGCAAAAAAAAAGTCTTACAAAGACACTTATATTAAACATCATTCAATGTGCCTGCATGAATACAGCACCTGTCATGTTTACTTTGCCGCAGGCTTAACAACTATTTAAAAAAAAGTACCAAAATAAATGAGATGAAACAGCAATCAACCCAGAATGATGGAACTGCTGTGATGTGACTCTGTGGTGTTACAAAGTGGGAGGTTGAGGCTGTGGTTGTGTGTCTTCTTTTGTGAGCCATCTAATGTTCAATGAGTTTAATAGAAATTCAAACTTCTCCTATTCATCCTTTAAGCGCCTCTTTATTCCCGCATTTATCTCTGCCTCCTCTCTGTGTATTTGACTTCTGTTTCTTTCTAACAACTGAAGGCGTCTTCTCTCTGCTTATTAAGAGCTCGCACGTGCAGATAAACACACACACACAAACACACACACACACACACACACACACACACACACACACACACACACACACACACTGACGCATACAACAAAACATACACACATACTGTAGGTCTGGCTGAGGCTTAGCGTTAACAATGCAAACGGGCAGCAGTCTAATGAACATGTCACGGCCGATTGGGAGGGGATTAATGAGCGCAGACACGCAATCACACACAAGAACACACACACACACATATACAAGCAGGTTCTCCATGCCTCACTGAACTACAGCAAAAAGACATTTTCCCCTCCTGGAACAGCATCCTTGGGGGAAAACACGCCATTTAACACATCGCTAATGTGTGTGTGTGTGTGTGTGTGTGTGTGTGTGTGTGTTTTTGTGCCTGGAGCTAATAAACGACACACCTATTAGCCAAAAAATGTAATTTCCTCATCTCAGATGAGGTGAGATGTGGTTTGCTGTTTAAATTTCTTTGCTCTCATTTAAAAAGTGCTCATTTCTGTGTGAGGAAGTGTGCGCTAAATTATGAATAACAGGATAATCAATTATCATAAAATTATCATGATTAGAAGATCAGATACTGTGGAGTTCGGAAACGGGGGTATCCACTGTTGATGAATGAACATTGAACAGAAGAAGAATCTAACACGAAAACTGTCAGAGCAACGCTACAAAATATATAATGTATGTTAATTTTACCAAAGAGTAGTACAGGAGGGGGATATTTATTCCAAAATGTTTCCATTTCCATTAAATCGCTTTACTGGCTGACTAATTAAGCAATTTAACATGAGCAGGGAACTGAAATGTAATTATCATAATGTGCTTAATTGATATTTTGTCTGTTAACAGTAGCCGAGCAGAGTTAACAATGTTGGATATGGGGCAATGCACGTCTTTTGTAGCCAGTGTTTCTGCTTCACAATCACAGAAAGATGTAAAATAACAAACTCAGAAGGCACAAAGCACAGAAGACAAGATGACAAGAGAATAAAATAAAAGTAGTAAACACCCTCCCACATCCAAAACAGACTTAACTCGCAACTCTTGAAACTATCACTCTACTATCCAGCTCTTGATTCTGCATTTTCTTCTGATACGCTGCCTCCTTTCCCTTCAATCTTTTATTATTCTGCACAAGAAGCAACTTTACAAAGTTTCACTCAGGTGAGTCTCTCAGGTACTGACACACTTTGAGACGATTTCACTGACATTAACATATATAGTGCCCCCTCTAAAGACTTAAACATGCTTCATGCAGCAGTATGTGTGTGTCTGAGCCTTTCCAGAGACTTATGCGCTTCCACTGAAGTATTGTACCGTTCCATGATGCCTGGCATAGAGAAGCTTTTTTTTTTTGGCCTTTTTGTTAGCTGTTGGAAATACAAAAGAAAAAGAAAAAAAAAGTAAGTAAATAAAATATTCCTACAATCTATCTCTTAGCAGGTCATGATAAATGTGGTAGTGGAAGCACTCATGGGTAATATATTAAATCAGTTTTTTATTGCCTTGGCACAGCCTCATTTTTTTCAGTTTTTCTCAAAGAATACTGCGGTTTCTTTACTTCTTTCACTTTAGTTTTTCTTCATGCATCATGTAACCGAGTTTGCTGTTGGAAACATTCAGGTAGTAGCAACTTATCTTATCCGTCACACAGGTAATGGTCATCAAAGCGAAGCAGAAATCAAGGATTATTTAAGATATGAAACATATGAATCAAGGAGTTTCAGACGTCAGTGGGTCAAACCGTTCCTCATGTTGGAGTTGGTGTGGCTTTTCTGTGTTTACATCACTGGAGGGTTTAAAGATTTGCTCAGAGCAAACAGCTTGTTTTTGTTTCCACACACAAAAAATAGCCTTTCTACTACAGTGATTGTCTTTACTCCCATTATCTGCTATCACGCCACTTTGGTATATTTACTCCTGCGGTACCATCAGTCTGATGAAACTATCTTTTACTTTGTCCATCATCTAGAATTGTAAGAAACTCGGGAAGCTTTACTGTAGCTCAGTTTGGACTGGAAGTAATTCACCTTCTGTCTGATATCTGTTATATTAAAGCAGTTTTCACACCAATGTTACAGACGCACACAATTTACAACGCAGTGCAGAGGCCAGTAAAAGCTACCAGTCCTCTTGGCTAACAACTAATGAGGTGAATGAACTGCAGGATTTATTGAAAACATCTAAATGTTACATACAAATCCTTTTAATACAAGTGGAAAAATACCAGGAAATAGCTCAGATGTTTAACTCCCACCGGAGAGCTTTTAGCATTAGCGTAAGTCAGTTCAATTAGCAGCGAATGACCCACGCATCTCCTGTGGGGCCTCGGGCATCCTGCTAACTGGGAAAGCAAACCTCAACAACCGCTCTTACACACTCATAAAAGGTCTCCTAGTCATCCTAGCAACTTTAAAACATTCAGGTGGAGTGCAGTAACCCGCCAGCTATGGTGAGGGGAATGAGCTGACAGTGCGTGAAAGTAAATTGATCTTTTCTCCCTTCGCCTTGTGGCTCTTCTTCTCTATTTTCACTCTTTTTGCTTCCCAGTACTCTCTCTGATGCCAAACAGCTGCCATGATTGTTTATTGATCGCGTGCATTTGTTCACGTGTGGTCTACAATATTCCCTCGATAAAGACATGTCACAAATGCAGACTCCTATGTGTAGAACTGTACGTTACACATATGTGCTGTAATTATGCACAGATCCGAGCTAATTTACTGGAAGATTAACCGACCGGAGCAACACTGTCACAGACGGATCATCAAGCGACTGTGTGTGTGTATTCAGCACAAACATAGCCACAGCGGCAAACTGATTGATGTGAACAAATGAACGAGCTCCTAATGCCAAAGTGATTAGTGATCTGTCTGTGCACGCGTGCAGGATTAAAAAATCTGGAGATTTTCTGGTGGGAAAAAAAAAAATGATAGGTCCACAAGTCCCACTAAAAAAAAAAAAAATATGTTGAAATGCTGATGAAATTATGGTAACCTAACAGCAATACAGCTTGATATGTTTTTCATTATTTTACCTACAGTTGTTGGTTTTTTTATTACTCAATTAAATGTTAGTCAATACGATGTCAGAAAATGGTGAAAACGTCACAAGTTCCAGTTGTTTCTTTGGACAAAAACATTAAAATCCTTTTAGCATATTATTTATCATTTAATGTATCATTTTAAGATGATATAAAATACCTCACATGACATTTGACAACCTGAAGCCAGAATGTGTAGCATTTCTGCTACATAAATAACCTAAAATGATAAACAGATTATGAAAAAACGTTTACATGTTAGTGAATATCCCACTGAAAGGTTGAACATAAGTTCAAGATTGACTATTATTTTAGACCTGGTTTGGTTCACTGACTTCTGAGAAAAATATGTCTGGCTTGGGGATATCTAACACTCGTAACCAGCCACTTGTTTATTTGTCCACTAGCAGATTAGCAGGTAGCCGCCAATTACCCTGTGTGAGCTTGCAGAATTTGATGTTGATTCACAGTGGGATTGTTATTATCAATTCTATTATATTAGGCGTGCATTTGACTCAATGGTAATAATAATTTCTTAAGGAGCGTTAAAAGTAGGAACAAGTTTTCCATAATCTCGTGTTTCCCGTAGAGAAGATGAGTCTAGTTTTCTCTTTGGTTTTAACAAATATGATACAAATGCTGGCAGCATTTTTTGTTGGGTGTACACTCATTCTACCAGTTCCTATCTTGAGAACATTGAAGAACAGTGTACTTTCTAAGTATATCTTTGGGCTGGCAGAGCCTGGCAGTCATTTTTTTTTTGTGATGTCTTGTTTGCCTACTTCTGTATAATTATGCTGTCATCTCAAAATTACTCTGCACTGATGTTAAAATTACACATATCACCTTTAAGTTCACAAGATGTGTGTTGGTCAAAACAAACCCATCTCGACTTCAAGAAAACACTAAAATGGATACCCTTACTTTTATTCCGACGAGATTGATTGATGATACTAATCTTTAGGTGCCTTGCTCAAGAGCACCTTGACCACATTAATTTGGTGAGTTGAGATTATAAGTCATTCAGTTTCCTTAAGCAGATTCCCCAGAGGGATTTAGAGCAAACACACTGGCTGCAAGCCTGCTTCTTAACGCTCCCTCTGATGGTGACAGCTGTGCCATATTCTGTACATGTTCCACTGAGTGCTTTGAGTGTGTCTCTGCATCCTCTCGACCTTTTTATGGGAAAATATCTACAATCTCCGTGCCTCTAAAAACCAGTTAGCCTGCCTTATGCAGACACTCCACTCTTGAGTGTGTATATCTGCTCTATCAGACTGTCACGGTGTGCATTCTTGTGTGTGTGTTCATACATATGTAACGCAATGTGTTCATGTGTGACAGTAGCTCTGAATGTGTGCAATGCATACTATACTGTAAATCTAGTGAATGGCCCTGTTATGGAAAGTAACAACAAACAGAGAAGCTGTTCTACACTGTAATGCATTCCTTTGCCCTTAACCTTAAAGGATGAGTCTAATGAAACTATATGTTTTATAGTCCCATCAAAAACACTCTTTGCTCCTATGTGAGTAAGGTTTGCTATTGTGCAGACGATACTACAGTGCAGCGCTATAACCACTCTGCAATAAATTCCACCTTCAGGGAGGTTATAATGTTCCTTTTTGTTTCAGGGAGGTGTTGATCCAACTTTATGGTCATTTTGGAGGTTGTAATTTGAGCTGCTGTTGAACTGCGTTGTGTTGTACGGAGACGTGCTCCTAATGTTTTCTCAAACACATTTATATCAATGGGAACTAAATTACTTTTTAATTCCTCTCGATAAAATGCACCACAAACTACTTCCTCCAAGTGACCATAACGTTGAATCAGCATCTCTATAAAACAGTTTTGAGAATCGTTGAATTTAATGACCTTCATGAAGGTTGAATTTATTGCAAGACTGTTGCATGAGACTGCATTAGTTTTAGCTTATGTACCTCTAATAAACTGGCGAGTGAGAACATTTGAGACCTGTTTTTAAAGATGTGCATGCAGTAGTGGTACAGAAAGGCAGGGGAAGATGGAAAGCCTTGAGAGATGGACTGACGCACTATTGATTCGCCTTTCCTGGAAGTGGTTGAGCATAGCAAACATACAGAATACCTAAAGCCTTGTCCTTTAAGCATTCCAACTCATTCCAACGATGTGACCGTAACCCTGAAATCAAGAGTTTTAAAGGCTGTGCTGCAGAGAGCTACACTTGTCTGTTATTACAAGTATCATGGAGAACATGAATACAAACTGGGAAGCACAGTACAGTCTCCTGATGGACAGTGAAGTAAACTGCTGCAAATTGTAGCTGCTGTTAGCTTGTTAGCCCATGTAGTTAGCCGTGCTGCCTGGGAATGTGGGCTCAGAGCACCATTGAATTGTAAGTGCTTACGCTGGTACCACAGGTGCTTCAGAGTACCAGGAAATGGAGGTTTTCAGGCTTGGGACAAGAGGGAATGCAGATGAGGAGCATCGCACTTAGCAGAGGCAAAGCGACTAAAGAGGACGACGGAGGAACTAGGAAGAGAAGAAGATAATGTGACCGAGCGAGTGGCCTCCAGACAAGATTAAATCTAAGACTGGCTTTAAGTCATCAAAGAAGTTTTTTTTTTTTTTTTTTTAAATCGGAAAAAAACATTTCAACCTAACGCTGCTTTAAGATTTAAAATGTGAATCAGTCCTCACAAAAACAGAAGTACAAAAGAGTCATGCATAGGTGTGTGTCTGTGTGTGTGTGCGCAATGTCATACTGTAACCATGTGACTGTCTGAGATAACCAGCTTCAGCCTTTGTGGGTGCAAACACGAGTTTTATCATGTGTTGACTCTAACCAGGAATCTCTCCTAGGCAAGTAATGGTTATTAAAAAATGCTGTTAAGACATGCACACACACAGCAAGTAGGACACTGAGCCAGTGGGTATGAAATTGTAAACCCCATGACGCTGTCCTTCTTGCTTTCCCTCTTTCTGCTTCTATTCATCTATTTGATTATCCCCTCATTCTTTTTGTTCACATCCCATCTGCCCATGACTGTGATCAAGAGCTTGTGGAAAAGCTAATATGTCCAGCTGACATTTTGGACAAGAAGCGAGGGATAAAGAAATAAAAACGACCCAAACATTGAAGCTCATGGATCTGAGTCAATATAATCTGTGTGGTCTCTTCACGCTTTCACAGTGATCACATGTGTTTTTTATCAGCGACTGGCTCGTGGTCAATGCGGCAGCAGCGTTAAGCGGGACACAAGCTGAATAATTTCTTCTAAACCCGGATTTAAAAGAGATAAAGTACACAAACACATTTTTATTTGCGGCAACAAGCCTTGAGGAGCCTTGTCACAGGGAGGGAGGTTTACACACTGTAAAAAATGTCCAAAGGAGGAAGTCATTGAGTCTCAGACTAGTCTTACATTCAGTGAGAATCAGTGCCCACATTATTTAGGTCTAGTTTCATGGGGTACTCAATTTAAGAAAATCTTGATTTGCAACAGATAAAACAGTAAAATGACTTATTTAAGAAACATAAGACTTATTATAGGGTAAATAGGAGGGTAAATCTCCTGCTAGTTTCCAGATCTCATGTTGGTCGCTGATATACGGCTCCATTTATGTCACAAGAACTATCAACATGATCAAACTTAATATCACTATGTTTCAAGTTTTCCAAATCACAAAAATCAAGGTGTCTAAGATAAGATAAGATAAGCAAACTAGAGCTGAATGAGGCTTCATGTTTACCGTACGGACGTTGTTATCAGTCAAACAGCATGGAAGAAAGGACATAACTGTGATACTGTAAATATCAAGCTTTATATAATACATAAGCTTTAATAAACTTACTCTGTTCCCTTTATAATAGAACATAAGAGAAAGCACACACTGTCAACGTGACATGCAATGAACAGCAGAGACACTGAGGGGCTGCTTTATGTAACATTATTCTTCCTGTGGTTACTATTCATCTTTGTAACATGCAGTAGTCGAGGCAATAAAACTGAAAATGATTCAAATGACAGCATAAAATAGAATAATTAAATCAAAAAATTTGTGAAGTGTACGCATTATAACAGTTCTTGGAAGTTTTAATATCAAAGTCTCTAATGAGATTCACATCTGATGTATTATTCAATTTGGTCCAAAGTCATCTGTCAGAGAAAATGTTACTGCTAGAAATAATTTAATACAGAATCATATAATTGTTTGTGAGATGTCAGGAAACCATCTGATCAAATTGCCTTTTCACTGTATCACCCTGTTTACTAACAACAGTCAAATTTAATCCCTGCTTTTTTTTTAACCCCGCTGTGTAAGCCTGAAATCCTCATATTAATATTCAAATCCTGAAAACAGGAGGGACTATGGCGCTATACCAGACATGTCTATACATGCTGCAACAGTTGTGTGTTTGTGTGCATTTTATCCTGATTTGTTTGCCGTACAGTGTGCACTGATGAAATAGCCAGCGGGGGCACTAATAGGAAATCAAATGAATTCCACAGAATTAATTAGGTGCTGTAAAATTGAACTCTGGTGCTCCTTGATTATGTGCGCTTCAAGCCGAGCAGAAGCCCGCTGGGCACCACATGTGATCCCTCTACACACATTAGTTAACATGCCAAAGATAGGACCATGATGAGGGGGGGGATGATGGGAGAGGAGGTGAGGTAAGAAACAAGGGGGGAAGAGAAGATGTTGGGGTGACTAAAGGACATTCAGAGTTAGAGGCAGGTGAAATTTTGTCTCATTATAAAGCTTTTATTTTCTTAATCAAACAGGAAACCAGTGTCTATTTTTAATATGTCTCGATAAAAGTTGAGAATGATCTTACCCCGCTGTCAGACCTTTTGCTTTGTGTCAGTAAACTAATATTTTATGATTCATCGTTACACTAAACAAGCACTTCAGAGGGATATTTTTTTCAGTGTTATGTCACACGTCATTAGCAGACTGAGAAAACAACTGCCTTTAATTATCAAGGTGTGAAACGTTCGCGCTGAGCTCGTGTGTCTGCTACTTTCTTCCAAGTGAGAGGACTAAATTACTCTCAAGACACTAATGAGGACAATTTGCTGTTGCATTTTAAGTTCTGAATGTTGATTTGAAGTCATTCATCATCAGTGAGACATAATTAATCTATTCTTTTCTTGTTGTACAAGACAGTGAAGTTTTCTGAGAATTCAGGTGTACACAACAGGTTTTAGAATAAAGGTAATGTTGTTCACTTCTGATATGATGATGCTGATACATATTTATTACATATTTCTTTAATACTACACTGGTTTCCCAGGAGCCCCCTTCCCTGAAATAATCATATTGCAGCATTTTATTAGATTCCACACAAATATGCATGAGTCATTTCTCTATCATCATTTCAACGGTAGATGAACCCACCTTAGCTTCAGGCTGCCTGGACGCTGAATTTTGAAGAGCCTGCTGGATTTGCCTCTTCAGTCTGATACATACTACATCGTTTGATACTACATCCTTCCAAATTATCAATGTCAGACCTGAGATTAATTTATCAATTGACTGGTTTAGAAAATGATTAACTATGTGACTTGATTACAATTCATGCAAGAACCAAGATTCTCAGCTTACATGATCACGAAAGCTAAAATTCTAATAACGTAACTGCGGTAAAAACATTACAACTACTTTCAGTTGAGAGTTTGTTTTTGGTCCACTGCAATTAAACGGTTTATTAAAGTAAAAGTTTGACAAAAGAGCAGTTTAAATATTTGAAAAAGTTACTGCAATAATTTGTCAGAAATCAGCTCCCACACACTGCAATGACTCATCACGTCAAGGCTGAACACAGACCCTGCACTAAACCACGCACTATCTCGTCTGCAGCTGTATGCGCACTGTACGCAGCAATTAACGAGAACGTCCTGGTGTTCTCGCCCCTTTCGAGAGTTGCTGTTGCTCTAAAATGTTTTAGTGGCAAACACACAGGCAAAAGTTATCCAAAGTGTGAAAAGCTGAATATAATGTGTCTTTGTTGGAACTTTCACAATGGCTGCATGTCACCATTGTACAAGGAGGTGATCGACCTGGAGGTAACAGTGCAACAGCCCAGTCTTTAATAGGCCCCCAGCTGAGGAGACTGCAGGCCAAAATGTTTCAAAGCCACAATTATGTAGTTGTGGAGGTTTGCAGGTGGTATGGCTGCAGAGAATACAGAACAATGCAGATTACAGGTACAAATCTTAAAATTGAGGGCAGGTTTTGAACTGAATCATCATGGCCCAAAGATGGAAATCACACCAAACTAACAAACCACGATCAGGTTTGTCTGTGTTTACATCCACAGTATTATGACTCAAGCTCTCAAAGCCAGCATAGATATCTGGGTTCATCTGGGTTTCTACAACCAGGATATGATGTTCAGATAGACTTACACAACAGGATACTCAGATAATCCAAACTCCAATCTACTATGAGAGTGACTGACAGAGACGGAGAGAGGAGTGCAAATGAAATGAGACAATCAGAGATGTTTACCATTGTGTGCGTGTGTGTGTCTGTGTGTGTGTGTGTAGGTGCAGGTGTTTAAGCTACTTGTAGGTGGATGCTGTGATGTTCAATAATGCATCAGGTGCCTCTGAAACACATTCATTAGCGTGTGTGTGTGTGTGTGCGTGCGTGTGTGTGTGTGTGTGTGCGTGTGTGCGTGTGTGCGTGTGTGCACTCACCTGTGGGCGGATGACTCTCTCAATGTTCTTCAGAGCCGTGTCGGGGGAGGGGGGCGAGCAGTCTGGAGTTGGGCCCGTTGAGCAGTTGCCATGGTTACTGTTCTCCCCCTCACTCACCGTTACATGGGACAGGTGACCTTGGAGAGAGAGAGCGGGAGTGAGAGACAGGTAGCTAGAGTACAGTATTGTGTTTTATTTTGTAATCACTGACATTGTACAATAAACCCAGAGCTGTCAGGGATTCATGCTAACGCCGGGTCGGACTGCACAGCAGTTATTTCTCTCAAGATGTTCACTGCGTCCACTTTGGTGATCAAAGTCCTGCCGTGACTTGGCTAAGAGGCAGGCTGGACCTCGGCCAGCTGTGAAGTTTTTCGTGACCTGCATGACGTGCAAAGGTGATCGCACCAGAGAAGGACTTTCAGGATTAGGAATGTCATTAACCCTGGCATCATGGAGCACATCGTGGACGCTGTCAAACAAACTGTGAAGTCTTCCACATGACACACTATACTACAATGAAGTGTCATTCCAAACGTGGGGCATTGTGTGATGCTAAAAATGTTTCATTTGATCTGATCTGATTCGATTTGATTCCACTTGTTTCTAAAAAATAAATGAGTATGAGAATATTTGCATTTACTCTCTCTCGATGCAGTACTTTGCACTGTCAGTGGCGGAGTCTGCCATTTTTTGGATTTAAAATATATTAGCTGCTTTACAGAACAACAACACATGCGCATACCGACCACTGAGTCCTTTGTACTTTGATGTGGAAACATTTTGTTACACTCAGCTTATCAATAAATGTGTCAATTCTGGGACTTTAATTATTATTGAGATTAATAAAATTAGGTTTAGGTGTATTAGGTTCTTCATATGACCACCAGTAACCACACATTTGCCATGTTTCTGTGTGACTTATTGTAATAACTTCCTCGTGGTCAAAATACGTCCATTAAACCTGCTTGTTTTTGCCACAGAGCTGCTCAGATTGTTTTTATAAGTGTCTGACAATTTCTCGCTCAATGCTGGACCAAACTCAAAAAATGTTGTTTCTATTAGTCACTTGGGCACAAAAAATAACATAGCGGTTGAAAAATACCAAAGTTACCCTTTCCATTACTTACTACCAAGATCTACTCCACCTTAAATGAGTCAAAACACAAATGATTTGTACAGCATGTTTTGTATATCAGTGTAAACTACACATCATTTCACACTTTTCCAAAATTAGTAGCTGTTTCTTTTTGCAGTTCCAAAAAAAGGCACAAAATGGACGATCCCTCTAAAGAGCTTGTGCAGCATAGTCCCAGTTTTGAAGCTACTGTAGTGTGCTTTGTCTTCCATCCTAATTATCTTTTTAAAACTTTTCCCGGTCGCTTCAGTCATGAAGGGAGAACTTTTAGGCTTACTATTGAGCTGCATCAGCCGTCTAACTTTTATGTCATATTGGCATAAAAATGACTCCTTAAGTAAAGTGAGAAATGAACAAGAGTGTTCAGCTCAACCCCTCGTGTGTCGCACAGAGGATTTCCACCTAATGCACAGGCAATCACAGAGATGCGTTAGCATGAGAGGGACGTGACAAGAGTGTATTTGGTAAATTGACAACCCTCTGCAACAACCAGAGCAGGGAAATATGATGGCTGCCCACTACAGCTTGACGTCTATCTCAGCTTTTCACACACGGATGCACAACATGAGTGTATGTGTGTGCTGCTGAGTGCAGAACCGGGTGTCAGAGCGAATTTCCCCAGTGTATGATCATTTAACAAAGGGAAGGGGAAAGAAGAAAAGAAGAAGGTAAGAGGGAAGTGCTGAAGTAGCCTGAATTAAATTTCAGAGGGGGAAAGCATCTGTCTTAATCAAGGGCAGGAGACACAAAACACAGACCAACACACCTCTCCTAAAATACTGTTGTCAGGGCACACACACACACATAAACATGCACACACACATACACACCAATGGCTTTCTGTCAGCTGCCACCTGCCTACGTGGATCCCATTAAACAGCAGAACATCATCTAATTATGGTGTGAGACCTAGCAAGGACCTTTAACACACACAGGCACACACACATAGACTATCACTATCAGTAATAGCAGAGCCATACATGTGCTGTGGAGGGATTGTTGCTTAAAGTCCGTGTAAAGGCAATTCTGAGATTTCTTTCAAAATACATTAAATATGTTGGAAAATAGTTGCTGAAAACATGTGAGAAGACTTTGAATAATATATTACTGAAATGTGGAGTTAGAGGTTAAAACAGTTTTTCACCAGTTTTCAGTCCAGGATTTTGTGGGCGGTCCTTAAAGGGTGGCTCGATGACACGCTGAGGCCACCCTGAGCATACCCCTGCACCCCGAGCAGAGAGATAGAGATCAATTCATCTCGCTCAGAGTGTTTCAAAGTCAGTCATGTCATTTTCTGAACTCATTTGACACGTTTCAGTCACTTCAAAACTGCTGTTTGACTGCTCCCACGAGTGGGCGTGGCTTCAGCACATTTAGCGGACACGCCCCCACAGTCCTGGAGCTGAGAATTAATTTTTACCTGATTTTGACACATAATTTCATAAACTTGTTGATATTTTTAATCATTCAAATTTGGCTGGGTGGTTAATAACACTTTCTTCTTTGGTCTGACAAACTCAGAACACATATTTATTCTTACTTTACACTGACTTTAAGATAAGATACAAGACAAGATACAGCATGAACGAACTTGAGTGTCATTGAAGGCGTGAATTTTCACAACTCCCACAAATCTTCTTGTATTCAAAAAGAACAACGTCACATAGTAAGAAAAAAATAGTCGGGCTGCTGATGATGTTTTGGATAATGACACCAATAACGATAAACTTTCCTGTTATTTAAATTACATGGGAGCTCCTTTACATTTAATTTGACAGGATGTGTAAGATGCTAAGGTTATCTTGTAAGTTCAGTACAGATTAACTCTACTCTCATTCAGCTCAAGGGTAAAAGGTCTTTGTAAATGGTCTTAAATGGTCATTCCTGTTCTATATTCTTTTATATGAAGTTGCTGCAGTAGTTTCTGGGTTTCAGTACTGTTTACAGATGACAGTGTGGAGAAAAATTCACATACCCAAGGACAAATCATTCAGCTCAGTGATGGATAAGGACAAAAAGTTCTGCATGTTCTCACAAACTGGATAGTAGCAGAACCATAGTGAGGAATTTAGAAATAGAGTTAGAGTTGAAATAGAGTTAAAATGCTGAGAAATACTGCACATTTGTGGAAAAACACTGGGTCTAAAAATACTAGAGTTTAATTCAATCAAAAAATATATCAATATATCAAGGACGTTGGCTTCGATTCGTGGGTTCAACTGGGTTCAGTTCCAAGCAACTGTCAACTCTAGTCGTGCTTAGCGGACACAACACTGCTCCAAACTCTTAATGACTTTTTTGATCATCTTCTCGTTTGTTGTTGGTGGATCATTACGTCTGAATTACTAAAGAGATGACTGGAAAATGAAAGAATTGCTCTCACGCTTGCCAAACCCGATTCCATTCTGCTCGTGTCAATGACTTCACAGCCTCGTCTCTTCCTAAGAAACCGAGATACAAATTGCTTTTCTCTCTGGTCTGCAGCATCTGAACAACTGGCTTTGAAGTATAGTATTAAGTCAATTTTAGGTTTGATCTTAGCTGTTATGTTGCAATTTAGCTTTTCTTTGTTGCGCGCCTGAAGCTCTGACATGTGCCTTTGATTAGCTTTTGCACAGAGCATGAATATAGTTTAAAAGCTTGAACAAGTAGCTGACTAACTACAGCTCGTTTTCAGATATTTTATGGGAAATTTGTGCAAAGATATAGGAAGATATCATTCTGACTCACTTCTTCAGTGAAATAAATGAAATAAACAGTCTTATTCATGCAGAAAAACAGCAGCAAGAAGGGCACATCCTCTCTACAACATAAGGCAACAGGGTTTGTTGGAGATGTTAACATAACCTTGAGAAAACTCTTGCAGCAACAATACACTAGGATGAGAGAGAGAAGGGCAGCATTCGCTGGGATGTATCTCTCATGACGCATGTTTAAAGACATTTAAAACAGCCTTGAATCTTTATTACTCAAACTGACCCCCTCAGTTCTTCATTGAAACTTTATTAAATGATCATTTCTTTAAAACAATAATTGCATTTGTGAATTATTACAGCTCAATCATGAAGTGTCTGCCCCTGCTTCAGAATTTGCCACCATCTCCTGTCGTACATCTATTTTGAATTTCAACAGTCTGGCTGCAGACGCAGAGACACACAATCTCACACACACACAATCTCTCACACACACACACACACACACACACACACACACACACACACACACACACACACACACACACACACACACACACACACACACACACAGACACACACACACATCAGTTCTTCGGGGAGAGTGACACAGCTTCGCAGCATGCTCTCACATCTATCAACACATGTGTCTCTTAATGTGTGTGTGTGCGCACGCATGTGCAAACACAGGGGTTGTGTAAGAACACACACACACAAATAGACGCACGTCATAAAGCGCTGCCTGGAGCTGAATCAATGATTAAACGTGGGCGTAAATAGATAAAATAAAAACCGGAAAAATGAGAGAAAGGGAGAAGAAAGGAAGGATGCAACAGAGGGGATAAATATAGAAAGAGACTGAGGTTTTGTCCTATTGAGTAAATAAGCCTGTCAACACTGATGCTTTGATTATGGATGTGAGATATGTGTGTGTGTATGTGTGTGTGTGCTTCCTTCAGATCTGCCTTGAGCTCACTCTTGGGAAACGCACTCAGCCCTCCTTGCAAAAGAGAATATGTGTTCATGTGCATATAAAAGGTGCATATACACAACATGCATCAGACTGCTGATGTAATACCTGTAAGGTATTGTACCCAACTGTTTACATCCATATGTTCAAGTTCGTGTGTGTGTAACATCTGGGAAAATGTGAAACTTTGAAATGCTTTAACGGATACCATTACATAGTGTAACGTTACATGTAACAGTGCCCGGGTTTACACAAATGTACCTCTGTGTACGTCGAAGGCCAGCTGCACAGCTTGTTAATGCAGGCATGCAGCACAGGAGGACTGAGTGAATGCCTGGTGAGAGCAAGCGTTCAAAATCAGCTGTCCTCTTCCTGACTGCCTAACAAGACAAAAACTGTCAATTTTAGACGTGTTCTTCAGGCTGTCAGTTCTGCCTCTATGCCAATCTGACATGTGGCATTTCATATGTGTACTGTAACCGTGCGTGTGTGCAGCTGCCCTCACTCTATGTCCGTGTGGCAAATTACAGCTTTTCTCTCAAATTTGAAATACTGAGCAACTCTAACAAAATAAAATCATCAAACAAAACTGAGAAGACGAGGAAGTTGCGATGAAAGATTAAAAAAAATTGACTACACTCTGTTGCATTGTTATGTAACATAAAATCGCTTTCTGGCAACTTGATGTCAAGATTGAATGCAACAAGCAGTTCTGGAAAGATTTTGAGTGTTTCATGTATTAAACTAGATATCAAACAATCAGAAAGACTTTACATGTTTTGTTCTTTTCAGTTCAGAGTTATCAATAATGTATGCTGACTGAGAAATGTGCAAAAAAAAGTCTTGTCTTCTTTTTTTTAAACTGATGTTGGTGATATTTTATTTTTCTTATTGTCTTTATTGCCTGAGTCAGATATATATTATTCATCTGGGCTATAGAGCTCCATTGCTATCAAAAAAAAACCTAAAGACATATCAGTGAACCACACCATTGCACTGGGTAAAGTGTTCTTTAATCACCATGAACACTGGGATTGCTGGGAGTTATTCTCACACACATCGGACTGATGCCACAAATATTGAGTAGAAAACCAAATCCACAGTTGATAATAGAAGTCCCAAAAAATGCACTATTTATTCCAGTTCAAGCTACGTTCATTGTGCTAAAACTTACTCAGAATTTCTTAAAACTTAAACTTTATATTATTACATCTTCAGTTGAAATTACTAGAGCTGAAAGTCTTGAGAGACAGACTAACATATTGTTGGTTTTTGACTTTTCATGAGAACAACAGCCGGCTTATCTTTAATGAAAACATATTTTAAACCTCTTGTGAAATGCCTGACAGATCAAATACAAAACTATGCAACTGAAACAAACTTCAAAAGTAACAAACTAAACTTGAATGATTGCGTGTGAGCATGCGCAAACTGGTTCCAAACATCGATTTCTCCCGGCTGTCAAAGAGGAAGACACTCTATTGCCTCTCTTTCAACAAGTCAATGGGCCTCGACCCTTTTAATGGCAAAGCCCTGGAGTTACTACGTGCTGCCATTAGCCACTCTCAGCCTAAGTGGCATAAATGGGGCGAAACGCCGCAACATCACAGCTTTATCCACCAGAGAGAACTCGGGGTTTAATATGGGAGGGAGGGTAAGACACAAAAGACTGAGGGCTTTATTCATAAACCTGACGGGTAGCAGCATCGTCTGCACTGTCTAAACGTAGTGCGCTTTATGCAGTGTCAGCATATAATCTGTTGTAATGTGTGTGCACTGTCCTGTCTGCACTATGTTTCATGTAGCATCATGGTCCTTGGCGAAACGCTGTTTCACTGTGAACTGTGTATATGTTTGAAATGAAATAAAACCCACTTGACTGGACTGTCACTGGCTAATCTGAATTCATTCATAGATGAAGCACTGCTGCCTCTTTCTCCAACACAATCCATGTGGTAGCTGATGAAAATTAACAGAATTTGTCAGACTAAATATGGAAAACAAAATAGTCCCCATCAGAGCTCTGGACATCCTAAACTGTTCAATAACGGTACACGTTGGTGTTGAATTGGGAACCAGCATTATGAGCTGAGACGGAGACGTATCAACTTTAAAAAACTGCCAAAGTATTACAGATTCCTTCACACTGCCACCAGCCCAAAAAATGATATCTATCAAATAACTAAAAATGTAAGAGGAAGAGCAGTAATGGTGGCCATATTGTTGCCATGAATTGAAGATCTCCATCTGTGTGTTGACATATTTTTGTCATAAAAAAGTTCACCAAGATATGCGGCACAATATGTACAACTTCTGAAGTACTGCAGAGGACACACACGTGTGTGAACACACACAGATTCGTGGTGTTCATGTTGTACATGTCAGCAGTGGCTTGTTTACCAGCTGAGGACAATTGTGTGTTTATCTCAGGAGGAGTTGGTCGATAGCAGAGAAGAAGCACTTTTGCTCTCACCGCTCTGCTCTTTCTGTCTCGTCCATACGTGACTGGATGCTGCGAGGCTTCGGCCCCTCACCACCACTTGGCTGCCTTGTCTTCATATCTCCAGGATCACATTTCACCTGCAATGCTTTTGTGTTGCTGACCGGTGGTTCAAACCCATTGTGGTAGATCTGATAATAGCTGATCAATCAGCTGTCTTACAACTGAGTTACTTGTTGCTTCTAATAGAAAATAAAAAAAATAAAAATAAATTCTGGAATATGTCCAATCTCCAAATATTTAGCAAAGCACAGAAAACAAGTCAAGTCATAGAGTCATTCTGCAAAGCTTCAGTTGATATTTCTATAAGAAATATTCATAGAGCGATGATCAGAGGTTAAAGCAGAACGACAGGTCCGATATTAAAATTATGTTTTCATGTTTATGTTTTGATTAACACGTTTTATCTTCTAATTTATGTCAAGATCATCTCTACTTGTGATTCTTTTTCACAGAAGACATTTTGACACGTCGCAGCAGGAAAAGCACAGGTGTAAATAAAAAATGAATAATGGTTGAATTCCATTTAGCTGCTTCAGTTTCATGATGAAGCAAATTTCATTAACGATGGCCCGGTGCCAATAAAAGATGGCATTGAGCCAGTATGCACAATTCTAGGATCCTGGAAGAAGCTCACCTCAGTGGAATACAGTTGTTTTTAACATTTTCAATCACACAGCGTCACCACAGTGATTTCCACATGTACAAAATGCAGAGCATTGTTAGCTGAAAGTAGTGTACATGACACAGGCGCTACTTTTTTCCTCCACTGAGGGGATTTTTTTGGGCACTGTATACTTCACAAACTTCACATTCAAATCCAGACACTCATAAGAATGATGCGGGGTAAATATAGTGCACCGCTGCAAATAATAAATAAGAAGTGATGTGATATAGAAACTCATGTGTCATGGCTTACTGGGAATACATGATTAATTAGCAACATCTGTGATTTTCCTGCAGTGATAAAATGCTTGCTTGTCAAGCTCATCCAGAGAGTTTCGCTCGGTTCCTAAAAGGTCGACACAGTTCTGTCACAATCTGCACACATGTAGAATAAATGAAATGCGTGTGACGCACGCGTACACAATTTATCTGCAGCCAAGTGTTGCAGCAGAAATGGATTCCCTCATTTGTACCAAATGAAATTCCATCAGAAAGTAATCCATCTAATACAATGAGTCTAATCCTGAGTTAATGTACAAAAAGACTGCCTCAGGACTTATTGAGTAGTAGGATTATGCTTAGTGTACTTTGCATTATAAAGAAGAGAATTCCATTTATTCACTGTCAGAAATGACAGTTGTCATGTCAGAGGACATATGGTGCGATTGGAGATCATGCATAACATTCCCATGTGATCGTTCATGAATACAACAGCGTCAAAAGTGGGACGGTGCTTTCAAAGAGGTTGTGGAAAATCTTGGGACAACAGCTGTTGGAAGACAAAAGAAGAGGAGAGTGATGAAAGCAAAATGAAAAGAGAACGAGGCGGAGAGAGACATCCAGGAAGCCAAGGCTTGAAGAAGTAGGAAGCTGCTTGGGGTGGCAGTTTCATTGACAACAGGTCTCTGGTGTTTCTGTAGCGACTGCGCTGAGTGACAGTCACCAGATGGATTTTGATAAAGCCGACCTGATTGCCTGTGGATTCAGAAAGCGCTGTAGAGTCTCTGTCTTCGAGACTGCAGCAGCCCACAGCAGCAGACAACTATCCAGCGGCACAGGACAGTTGGATATCAGGCAGGGTCTATACTGCAAAAAATATCTCCACACATCCTTCAGTCCCACATAAAGCTTTTTTTGGTAAACCAAGAGACAACTTCTGCTGACGTGAGTTTAACATGCAGTTCACTTGTTTCAAGAAACTCTGAACACTCTGTGGTACATAATCTCATGGAGCAGTGAAGATGTGAGCTAATTAAAAATAATAACTGTGTCTCTGCAGCAGCCATGTCTGCTACTGATATCATAGAGCTCATCGAAGTATAAACATAAATCTATTTGTAACATATTTGTCACCTCCAGACAAACTCCTGACATGAACATGAAGAGAAACTGTGTTTGTTTATCTCGTGATCAGCTGATTCTCTGCTGGAAACTTCTGGTGTGTTACTTCAGATCAACTTTCTTATTTTGTGTAACAGATCTTATTTATACTGTGTAGGTTTTTGTCAGTAATTTTATGGTAACAAACCCAAAACGCAAACTAAGAATATCTCACCTGCACCTTCAAATTTGTATTTTGTAGCTGATTTCCACGTGCATACCAAATAAACAAACAACTAGCCTCAATGTTAAATGTGTTACTGATTATGCCTAGAAATGTCTGTGTCAGGAAAGCATCGGGACGTGCACTTAAAAAATGAAGGTAGTGGAGACAAGAAGTGATTAAAGTCCATCGCCAACACAGAAAATATGAACCAACCTGCAGTGTTGTCGGCCAGTTGCAACAGTTTACCACCTTGAAACTAATACTAATGTGTTAAAAGAAAGAAAATCACACTTTTGTTTCCTCTAGAAATAAATATTTCTTTGAGTTTGTAATATTATAACATATTGTACTTCATGCTCCATGTATTTTTTGGCATTTTCCATTAATAGTGTACCATTTTTTTTCCTCCGGCATATTCTGTTCATATTACTTTGCAAAAACTCAACGTGCTATCTTAACTGCTTTAAACTTCTATTCATTCATTTCTATTTGATATGTTTTTGGCACAGGGGGATTTGTCAGGTGCATGATGTGTAATGACCTTATTTTATGTCTATTTATGCATTCATACTTTTTGTGTAATTCTGAAACCTTTATCCGCCCTCTCGACTTCTGTGCTGCATTTTGCTGCAACATCCCAAGACTCATTTATGTTTCATCTCAACCTAGCAGCAAGAAAGTGACATCTGAACATGAAAAATGATTTTAAAACATCTCATCACAACAACTCATCCTACGTGCATAATAAAACATTTGCCAAGAGGACGATTTTTACGGCTCAATAACAGATCATTTTTTGCAGTGTAATGCAGCAACTCTCTCTCTCTCTCCCTCCGCTCTTCCCTTTTCCTCTTTTCCCTTTCTCTTCATCTCACTGCCTATTTCCCCATGTTCCTTCATCATCATATCCTTCCTCTCGTAGGCAGACTGACTCACACCCATGACCAATTAGCCTAACATGTGACTGGACTCTAAACAGGAATCCAGGATTTTCCCTCCTGCTGCGTCACAGATTTACATTCATGTAGACAGCTTAGCCTGAGACGACCCTCCAACTTCGTCGACTGAATGTACAATGTGCCCCCTCTCTGTCTCAGACTCTTTTCTCACCTTTCATTAATGTCTGCCTCTCTGCAACAAGACAGTATCTGCAGCCTCAGAGGCATTTTGAGTCATTTTCAGCAATGATATGGAAATTCGTGGCGTTCTCCCCTCACCTATTCTGTCTTCTGACTCTTGCTATTCTGCCTTTTCAGCTCTCCCACATTATCCAGTGATGTCTCTCACACTCCCATCTCCATTCTCTCTCTCTCATTTGGCCAGGTAACAGCATTTAGAGAGCTGAGAACAAACAGAACACCCACACGGCTCACTTACGTCAGTGGAGCAATTTTCTACCAAAAGACACTTTGACATGAAGCAGCTAACCTCCCAGATCTCACACACACACACACACACACACACACACACACATACGAACACACACACAATCCTCACTGTATATTGACAGTTCAGCTCTCCCCTATCCTGCAGCCAATCATAGATGAGATGTAACAGCCAAACGTGGGACGAGACACGCGTGAACACACACACAAACAAGCCTACAGTAGCCTCTCTCTGTGGAGGAGGGGGGCTTGATGGTGAAGGAAGGAGGTGTGTGGGGGGGGGGGATGTCACTAGCTAGGCAGTTCCCATGGCAACATACAGGTGACTCACCAGCCGTTGAAGCAGTTGCCGTGACAACCTGCAGTGTGTAGCGTCGCTATGGGAGCTAAGTGAAAAGGGAAGAGCACATTGTGGGTGTTTGTTGTCGTGGGTGTTGAAGTACAACGCTGCAGACCGAACAACTGATGAGCCACAGAAAACAGCATCGACTGAGAGGTCCGAGGCTGGAGAATTAACACTAACACACACACACACACCAAACTGAAAATCGGTATGAAGCCAGTGAGAAGTGAAGTTACCTCAGCTGTAAACGCTTGTTTGGACAGGATTTATACTCCAGAAAGAGGAGGGTAGTGAAATATTTGCCCTGGTTTATGTAACTTAACTCATCGTTCTGAATGCATTCGAGCTAAGACAGAAGGTGCCTTGTATTATAGTGGAGTATTGTTCAAGATGCACTATTCAAGGTGCAGCGAAACGTGTTGCTCATATCGATGATCATATCAGTTAACACTGCAGTACCCTTAGCTTTAAGGAGCATTTTAGCCTCTTTCAGCTCATTGTTTTGGTTTTACTGTTTAGGTTCAGTGTCAAGCAGCAAATTAAACCTCATAAATCTGCTGTGTGTGCACCCAGTAACAAGCTACAGTTGTGATTAGCTTGTAAACATAATGGAGCATTTAGAAGTTAAAGAGTCAGACACTGTACTAATCACGTAACAATACAGTCATATTGCACATTAAACAGGAGAAACTCTGCTACAAACACATACAACTCATATTTACACACACCGAACACAACTCCAACATGAAGCAAATTAATTACCAAATATCAAAACCCGTATAGCGTCATAAAGTCAACCCACTCACCACATTTCCATTGCTAGTGCTCGGACACTTCATGCTACGCAGACAAACGATGTGTCATATGAAAGCTGAGACTGTGACGATTCCAACAGTTACCATCAGCGTCGCTCTATTACGAAAACTCAGTAAACCAGCAGCCAAAGAATATTTATTTCTTGTGACACCAAAATTATTCATATAGACCTTGTAGTTGCAGAGATGTACTCTATTCATTTTGGGTGCGTCATTTTCAAGCAGAGGCTTAAAAAAGAGTGAAAACACAACTCCAGACAACCATAAATGTCGCTGGGCTTGTAGAAATTGCCTTGAAAGAGTACTTTACAGATTTAATGCTGCACTTCAATAATATCTCCACGCTCACAGTGGACAGTTAAAAAGTATCAAAATCGATGCAGCAGAAACAAAGATATTGTCATTTTTATTCCATGCTTCTTTAGTGCTTATATTACCCTCAATGCTGCTCAACGGCTAAGAGTTCGGTCTGAGCTTCTGGTGTGCTAGCAGCTAAATGTGGCCCCGAGCCACTAGCCTCAAGTAGAGATGAGGAGTGGGCTACAAAAGGTTTGATAAGCTCACCTCATTCTAACTCCACACATCACATCACTTGAGGCAATTTATCAGACTTCACGCGGCTCACTCTGGAGCCACAAAAGGCTTTATATAACGTTTTCCACATATGCAACAGTGCTCTCCAAGATCTGTAAACAGTCCTAGATGTGTCAGATCAGGTGTCTGTATGGAGGAAACTTAAAATATGGAATGACAAACTAGCAAACGGATACTGAACAGTAGAGATTTAAGACTGTAATTAATCCTGAAGTCTTTCCTTGCTCCAGACAGGACTAACATCTGATCTGTGCATATAATATTAAAATCACACGACCTCGCCTAAAGAAATAAATCCCAACAAAGCAGTGCTAGAGGCATAAATACAACAAAGCAATAACCCAAACACTCTCACCCACATTTTCCACACCTGTTTGCTGCTATGAAACTCGTGTTAATGTTGATCAGACAATACACTTGGTGGCTCAAGTCTTGCACCAAAGTCGTGATCATCACAACAGCGGGACATTCATATGGATTCTTGCTTGTGAACACAGTAAACATGGAAGACACCATATGTTCCACTGTCAAAGCATTTTAAGTAAACAAAGTGTATTTACACAACAGTTAAAAACATATTGTTGGCTGTCAACTCTTTCTGCAGTTTTGCATGGTCAGCTGGTCCAGTGGCACATCTGTCTGAATACAGTACGATGACTGACAAGTATCTGTGTTGAATCTCTTTAGACTGTTGGTAATATTTTCACAGTTTTCATGCTGCAGCTTGTAAATCTACGAGCAGAAAGACACTGAAGAATTCAGCGGTAACCTTGCTAATGGGGGTTTTGGAGGACTAGTAGTCAAAGCATAACTTACTACTCTGGACTTTTTCTTTGAGGTTAGCAATGTGTGAACATTTTTGTAAAAAAAATTATCATTTTACTTGATACTTTTCATGATATCTCGATGGATAAAGGCTTAAGAAACAAGAAATTCCAAGGTAAAAAAGTCAATTCCTGTGCACGTTCTTCACCTCTGCATTAATTTATTATTAAAAAGTTGACATTTCAGAGACCTTTCTAAAACACAAGGTCCTTGTGACTTTAATAAATGATTAGTTCCTTTTGATGCTACACTGACTTATGGGCCACGTACGCTTGTTCTTGCACTATGTAACATGTGCTCTGAGTTTGATCTCCCATTTGAAGTGATCAGCAGAGACAAAGAGACTGAAGAGGACATTAACAGAGCAAGCTAAGAAGAAAAAGAGTGTGACCGAGCGACAGGCTGCCACAAACAAAAGTAATTAAGTAAAAAAAAAAAAAAAAGTAAAGCTTGGTGAAATAAAAGACTGAAAGACAGACGCCGAGCTGGGCTTCTTGCTGTTGGACTAGTAAGTAATATTTGCTGACTGCTTGATGTTCAGCTGTTAGCAAAGTCATCGACTCTATCAACTAGTTTTTTTGATCATAAGTAATGTAATCATAACAAATACACATGTACAGCTGTCCATATTTACAACGGTGGTACTGCACTCTGAAACTGGGGGCGCTAAATTGCAAAAATGCTGATTGCTAGCCAAAAACTGAACCGTAACCTTTAAGAATGAATGAGGACGGTATTATCTGCATTTACGCAACTGAAACAAACTGTCTGCGAAATAAAAGCGTAGTTTTCTGCTTCGTCCTACCGTTGCGTGGACAGACGTTGAACTGGTGGTTGATATCGAGCGAGCAGGGTTTGCGTGTGACGGCTGTGGTCACGGACTCGTACGGGTTGTCCTCGTCCTCCGGCAGGAAAACATCCAGAGATGGAGACGCGACAATCTCTGCTGAAAGCTTTGAATCCTGGGAGACGAGAGAAAAACGCAGAAAGAGAAATGTGAGAGCAATTTGTTTAACATACCACATTATCCACTAACAGAGTGTGCACAATTGACTCCAGCAGGAACTACCAACAGAGCTACATTCATTGAGCTAAACACAAACACACCACTAATTACATTATTAATTATGTACTGCAGCCATACTGGCCTATTATCCCTTCCAATAGACCCATAAATGAAGCATTATGTTAATTAATAGTGTTTGGAAAGCAAAGTGAAGAGCCTTTTCACTGAGTTCAGATGCACAATGTTAAACCAGAGAGAGTCATTTTGGTGTTATGAGCCGTGTGAGAAAGACAAACAACAAAGCAACACAAAACTCAGCAAAAGAAATACAGAAGAGCAATATTTGATGTCAGCTATCAAATGTGAGAGCCAAAGGTGTCCTTTTGTTCACCTTAGCCTGAGGTGCATCGTGAGAAACAAAAAGAAAACCACCATAACATCGGCTCAGTAATCTCTCATTTCAGCTCAAGGCGTGGGCCGCTAGTGTCAACATTCAAGTCCGACCACGTCCACACAGTCGGATTATCATAAAAGATTTCGGCCAATGTTCCATGCAATATTGGAAATAAAAGCTTGGATAAAGTTTGAACTTTTATTTCTTCTTTTCAATCCCGGCCTCTCAGGACTTTTGGGGGGGTTTGTTCTCTGTGATCACTGTGATCAGCGAGGTTCTGCCAGAGCTTTTCTTAAAAGTTCAGCAACAACAGTCAACATTTATCTGCTGCAAAACTGTTGAAATCGCCAACGATTAAAGATAAGTCACACGCAATCTCACGTTGATTTGCTTGCTGTCAAATGTCCCCATGCCTTGAATGAACAGTAGATTGCAGGGAAATTGCAGCAATTTGGGAAAAATCAGTCCACCAATTTGGTTTCAAGTGATAAATCTGCTGGAAAATGTCTGTCTCTAATATAAAATAAAAGAGGTTTTATAATCGTAACCCTTAAAATGCCTTTATTTTAATATTATTATTCAATTATTACTAATTATTATTTAATATTAACTTCATAACTGATGAAAGAGGTGGCTGTTAAAATCTATCCTGTGACGTGCAATAGCTTTAGGGTCTCATCACATGGCGTGATATGAAAAAAGAACAAATAAACAGCTGAGAAGCGATTCCAGCTGACAGAAGGAAATGCTTGTTTGAAATACATCTTAAGAATTTCAATCGCAACATGTCCACCACTGAGGTTTCCAAAATGAGCGAAGTATTACTATGTATTGGTATTCTACCTTTTGTTTTAGTCCTAACAAAACCAGACCTGCATGGAGGTATACTGGGGTCCAATCACCCGACGGATCTCAGAACCAGAGCCATAAAAGAATCAAGTGACCACAAGCGTGTGTGTGATCTGAATAGGGTGCAAACAGGTGGTTTAATGCGGGCTAATCTGCACAGTTCATCTCTTTCACAAGTGTTGAACTGTCTCCTAGTTTAGCGACGCTTCTCTGCTATACACTTACAGCCCAACAAGCCTCCATCTACTCTCGCTGCACCAACTTTTGAGGCAACAGCAATGCTAAGTTAATTAAAAATGGTTCATTGTCTGACCTTTTCATGGACATGTGATGTTCCTCCTTTGTATTAAGAATTCAACCAAAATGTCAACTTGTAAACTGCTCGTATATCAAGTTCTTAGCTGATACGATGACATCCTTATTGGCTCAGGGGAGGAAACGGGCGTGATTCTCCAGCACTGAAGTTCAGAGTCGTCTTAAGATCTGCACCATCTACCAGTAAACTCAGCGCGATCCTCAACAAACAAGTGTCCGAAGTGCTCGACACAGCTTGATCCTGCAGATTTGATCTCTACAACCTCGGTGGGATCAGACATAACAGCAGCTTCGCCCGAGAAGTCTATACAGCTGCAGGGCCTCTAATCTACAGACCTGACTGCTGCTGCACTGTCTCTGTCTTTGTTGTTGTTTATGTATCCTTCGCTCATGTCATCCGCCTATTTCTCTCGTCTATCTGTGAATGAAATCATCTTTAAAAAGTGTCTATCCTTTGATGATACAGGTGGAAAACCATTTCTTCTGACAGCACCTCATCACAAAGCTCCAGCTCTCACCAAAGGACCACAAAAAGGCACCTGTGTTTACTCTTTATTGAATGTTATTAGACTGTTAATAGAAAGGATGTTCTTGCTTTACTTTTCTTAATTAATGCTGTTGCACTTGTTGTTTTTGAAGCTCTCTCTGCCTAAACTGTAATTTGCATACTAAATTAAATACATCAATGATTTTCTTTTTACCAACAGGGATTTGCAGCGTTTTGAAAGAAACTTTTCATGAGGAGGTGATTAATTCAGAGTAACGTGTAAGGAAACATTTCTTTGGGACCTTTATATAACAGTGTTCTCCTCGGGTATTTGAGGAGAATTTCAGATTGCACTGCGTTGCAGCATCGGTGAAAAGGTTGAGCCCCAAAGGGCTCCGTGAGAGAGCCGAGGTCCAAAAGGTCCCTTATCTCTGAGGCAGATGTGTACCCAGAAAGAATGAACAACAAGACTGAGTGATGTGAAGCAAGGGAAAAGGTTACGGGGGCGAGTGTCAGTTCAGCCAAAGAGACAAAACATTTCTTTCCAGCGACGCAGCCTCTGGATGTCTGCCTTTTTTCCCAAAACACAACACTCTGTCATCATTTCTTGGAGTGTCACTTGGCAACCTCACCCCTGGTAATACTCTTCCTAATGGGATCAGTGGCAAACTTGTCACCATGGCGATAAGTTGTGGGTGTGGCTACACCCAGTCTCAACCCCACACCGCATGCATTTCTCAGCCGTCTGACCGTCTCTATCTTTTCGCCCTCTCCCGACCTCCTTTCCTCGTTCAACAGCCATTAGTCTTTCTGTCATCATCTGCTACTACATTACCCAGACTGCACCAGGCCATCAATCACACACAGAGCACATTCAAAATGGATTAATCATTCTGGCTGACAGAGCAATCAGTCTCTTGATGATTTCTCTCACTTACACCCTCTGCACTCAATCTGAGACTTATTTTACACTGCACTTTATTAAAAGGCCTACAAACTAAACTCCTGCCCCACCCCACCCCTCCATGCTCCCTTTTCTATCTCCATCAGCACTCAATTAGACTGCCGTTAATGGAGATCCAGTCGGTCTTTTATGCCTTCGCTCTGCAGGTGGGCCATGCCCTGACTGACGCTGATTTGACGTGACAACCTGGTTAGCTGCAGATTTCACTCACAGGGCTGAAGGAAAGTCTGAGGAGCACTCTGATAAAGACATGCCGGAAGCTCACCGCTTCTTTCAGGCATATGAAAACTCTACTCCGAATTATAAACTAACCTGACAGCTCAGATTAAAGGCGCAATAAATCATCTTCAGATTCATTTTCAGACGTTGGTTAGCATAACTGTGATTTGAGACTAAACTGCATCTCGTACAGTGTGTTTACATGCACTTGGTTAGCGCCTGGTTGCGGTCGGCTTTGTCTGCAGTAGCTGTGTTTCTCTACCAGCAGATATTGTTGGAGAAATAAATGATACATGTTGACAGATACACTCAGCATCAATGCTTTGACAACTTAAAATATCATACAATAATTAATATGCATTAGTTAACAGCATTTTATCACAGCGCTGTTAGAAAACATAATCTGTGAGATCTACGTCTATGAAACATATTTGCTGTAAACAAATTAGTTTTATATAAACATCGTTTCTAGAAGACACAGTTGCTGTGACAGCAACCTGTACAGCAAAGCATTTTATAATAACTCCACATACAGTATAGTCTGAATAAAAAAGAAATCATGACAAAGTAGACTCTAGGAATCGATATATAACATATTGTATCACTACTACAGTTGAGGAAGTAATTCTTCCAAAATAAGGGTAGGATAGGGGAGCAACCTGATTACTATTACTGCACGTAAACACAGATTTGCAGCAAATGTGTCCAATTTCCTGCGATTTCTCCGAGTAACTCGGTTTCTTGTAAGGATGTAAACATGCGACGGTGCGTGTCACCGGCAGGAAATGCTTGATCCTGCAGATTTGAAGAAATGAAACTGGAAGCGGGCGCAGTTCTTCAGAACTATGTGAGATCGAGTTACTGGAAGTGAAAAGAGATTCAAAGGGAAACAGGAAGTGACAGGATAAATGGGAAATGCAGGCCTGATTTGATTGGAATTTAAAGAAATCGGGACTAATACTTCTGATGAAACGAAGCTGTGAGATTGAGGCTACAGATCATCTCAGCTGCGGTGTGGTTTGTTGACAGTAATTACCGACGTCACCATGAATTAACGATGAAATTCGGAAGTTTTAAAATGCCACAGGTACGGTAGCATCATTAATAAAAGCGTGAGCCCAGGAAAGAGATTCCTCTGTAGTGTCCACAGGGAGAAATGAACAGATTAAAAGAGAGAAAAGAGTTAGAGAGCAGAAAATGAATAAGAAATGTGCCTGAAATGATCATTAAAAGGACAAAGATATGAGGACTCACCCATAATGTGTATTCTCCCACTGTTCTTTCACACCCTTCATCACTACTCCGACAACTTATCCCTCTCTTTCATTTCGACATCATCTCTCATTCATGTTACTCTAAATCTTCAGCTTCTATCCCAACAGAAAGAGAAAGAGCGAGGTCAAAGCCGACAGGGGTGACGAACCCCATCGCTCAGAGTGACGACAGCGAGAGAGAAAAAGAGAAGAGGGAAGAAAACACAGGTAGATCAAAGGCCGCCACGATCCAACTCAACACTTACTTTGGAGTTTGTGTCAGCGAATCCTGAGGAGACGTGCACGAGACAGAGAGACAGAGGGGGAAGAGGAAAATGAGTTCATACTGAGGAAAGAAGCAGAGGAAGTGGGAGTGCAGTAAGTTTGGAGCAGGGACTTCCTCACACACACAATCATGAGTTAAACACACAAATCTGAGTCAAGTAGAGGCAACATGCTTGATTTCACAGCAAAATATCCATTTCAGCTGCACAGAGGTGAGCAACAAGCTTAAAGTTTGAGAAATTCCCTCGCTAGCGGGCAAGTAGTTTGCACTCCATCCTGAACGGGACAGTCACTGCGAGGAAATCCCTCACGCTCAAGTCCGGATTGAAGCCTGGGAGCAAAGCAAAATCTCTAGATGATATTAATCCAGCAGTGTGACAACAAGTTTAGCTACCTGATATTTTGATGTATCCTCGTCCCCTTCTACCCGCCCCGGACGGCTTTAAAGAGACTGAAAGAAGAGGCTTCGATATGAACAGTCCCTCCAACAAACAAACACCCTCGGTCTTCATTCATTTCCCTCCCTCCCTCCCTCCCTCCGTCTCCCTCCACCCTAACCCTCCCTTCTCTATCTTTCATGGCAGGAGATAGGACACAGAGAAACTTGTGTCTGAGCTGCACAGGAAGAGAGCAGACAAACAGAGGCCTCCTCTGGCCACTAATTAGCAGGTCGTATGCAGCTCCCGTCCAACTGCAGAGGCCAGATTAAACGTTTGAGTGTGTGCGACGGCGCCCGCACATGTGACCAAAGAAATGTATGTAACGGTGTGTGATTATATCTCTGCGGTGTGTGTACGCGTCTGTCTGCTTGCAGCAGATATAGCTGCATGATCATATGAGAGCTTACGTGCATATATTTTTGCGTCTGCTTTTATTACATATTGTGTGTGAGTGTGTTTGCATGTGTGCAGGGCTGATAACCCAGAGAGGAAATGTGCTGCTGTGCTGTCACGTCGGAGAAACTTCTATCTTACACTCTTAAATCCTGTGGCTCTCTCTTCCTGCCCGTCTGTTTAACCCTCTACTCTGACAGTCACAACCCAACCCACCGCCTCATACACTGTACACTGTACAGTGAGTTCATAGGCCATCAGATATGAATAGAGGCTATAATTTGCTGGCATTTCCTCATGGAGGCTATTTGATTAGAGAGAAAAGGGAGGGGTGGACACCAGAGCGGACAATGGACCCTCTGAGGCCCTCAATGAGGGGAGAAAGAGGAGAGAGAGGTGCAGTCATGAGAGGACAACGCTGAGCAAAATATTGATGAAAATGAAGAAAGATTGCAGCATTTGAGCAATCATCTCAGCTAATATGCAAGCAAATACGTGCTTTCTTTCCTAGCATGCTAATAAGCACCAAACCTGATGGGAATATCAATATAGTTTTGCAGCTTTTTCTAGACTTAATCAGCAGTTCATGCATCCTCTTCAAAGTTGGCAACCTCACCGTGATGATAAGATTCACAGCCACTGCATCCGCTCCTTTCTTAAACCAGCAGATAGTCGTTTTTTTTATATTTCTGTTTAAACAAGATGCGTCTCCTTCAACTTTATTGGTGTTAGTAGGCGTATGTTTTCACTTTGGACAGAGCCAGGCTAACGGTTTTCGCTATGGTTACTAAGAGTATTTCCAGAAACGTTGAACTGAATCCAGAGAGCGAGCGATAAAAAGGTTAATAGCAGAAAAAAAAGCGATAAGAAATACAGTGGCTGAAAAGATCAGATAGCGTGAGAGAGTGGAAGAAGACAGAGTGAGATAGAGAGAGAGGTGCAGGCTGGTCATAGTGAGCAGGGATTGCCTTGCAGAATTGAACCCCCCCCCCACCGCATGGCTGGCTAATCCCACAGAAATCAACTAGCTGAGCCACCCATGGGACGCCGACAGTCACTCCTCAGAAAATAACACCCTTCACATTCTCCATGATGGCTTCTGCACCGAGCACAGCTCAAAATGTGGCTTCCCTTGGCTCCACGCTTAATCCCACAGACACACGGCAACCAGCCAGAGCGAGAGGCGGCCGACAAAGAGCCACTGCTGTGTGACCCAACATTTACCGTGTTTAGCTGCCAGCCTGACAACAACAACTCCGGAGGAAGTTGTGTAGTACCACCAGAGAAGCTGCTCGGGTCACGATGTACACACACAACAATAAAAGATTAATGAATAAATCTAATAAACACTTGGACAGGTAAGGTTAGCAGAGGTAAACAATGTCAGAATGGTATCTTCTCTCCCTTTTAGAAGTTTTAATTCTCAAGCACATGAATATTTCTGTATGTACACACAAGATCAGACACTAATGTGGATCCCTGGTTGAACCCAGCTCATAAAGACACTCGTGCTAGCCTGAATTGCTGCACCAGTATCACAAAAACTGACGCATCAGTAGTCACCAAACCCCTTTTTCATAAGTTTGTGTTGGAATCACAAAACCACGTGTGGCTCGGACTGCCACACAAGCTACCAAAGGATGAGGATCCACACTTAGCAGCATCAAATTCATGTGAAGTATTTCATGTATTTCTACTCTCTAGTGAGTCGTTGTCGTTCATCCATCGTGAATTTATCTTGGGGAAAAAGTCAAACCATCGCTTCTGAGCACATTTTTGGATATTTCACACGTCCATCAATGTACTCTATGTCGTAAAACTTACTCACCCATGTTTAATACTCAGGTTTTAAAAGACCAGATGGGTTTGAACTGACTTTGGATTCATTTCATGCATTAAAGGGTTCATCTGTTTCCCTGTGTATGCTGCACATCAGCCAGAAGGTGATTAAAAAACGCTGGAACGACAGTACAATGCACTACAAATTTATATTTTCATAATTCAATTTTAACACAGATTTTTTGTGATATTGAAAACTGAATAAAAACAAATAATCAAATGAAGTGGCACTTTTGTTTTGCTAAATGATTTTTTGTGAACCGTGGCTGTACGGCGGTGTCTCACAGTGCCAGAAATTACTTCCTATTCATTACTTTTATGGGTAACTCTGTTTTGTTTTTTTTAATGTCTGTATCACGATAGAGGGAATTGCTTCAGAGCAAGCTTACTGCTCCCGTCAGATTCATAGCAGCCTTGAACACACAAACACACCTTGCTGATGTGCCAACAGCAAAGCATGACAGCTGATCTGCCCTTGTTTTTGATGTGCTTTGTTTTGGGGGTAGTGGAATATACTGTTGAGCCTTCCAAAAGCACTTCTTTGTTTTTTTAACGGAGGTTTTGTAGATTCTGTAGCTGTCATTTTAAACTACAAAAAAAATGCACAAACTCAGAGACTGTATCTCTCTCTAAAAAAACATCCAGATAAAACAGTTCTTAGGTAGTTTAGGCAATAGATGCCAGAGAGAGGAATAAAGACCGAAAGTGATAAAGAAAGAAAAAGTAAGGCAACAAAGGTCAGAAACAGAACGAATTGCAACATTAGCCTCCAAATTATCTGTCACAAAGTCATTCTCCTTGAGAAATCCACTATGCTCCACTGAATTGCCACATAAATCTGAAAGAAAAAAACTAAATGCAAGGTCTTTGGCATTAAACTGCAGCTCGTAAACACAACTAGTGATTCATGGAAATTCCTGCGACATTCAAAATGTCTTCATTCATACCTGATAAGATCTCCAAATATGGTCTTACATTAAATGACCATATGAAACGTGTGTAGGATATTTAGTGGCAGTGACGGTAACTGCAAAAATAAGTAAATAAATAAATAAAAATGCCACATCTAGAGCCAGTTTGTCCAATTTCAGCTATTGTGGAATTATAGAAGAGGAATATTCTATTGTAAAAACATGACAGGTAATCCTGGTGGACTACATGGAACAGGAGCAGATATAAAAGGCTCATTTCACTAATGAAAACATCTAAATATTACATTCCTATAAGGAGGCGTTTCATATTTTGGGAATATTAGTTATTTGCTTAGAGGTAAATGAGACGATCAATACTACCTAGGCTAGCTAGAGACGGTCAGCTGAGCCTAGCATAAAGATCTAGTTTGGAATAAACAAACAAAAAACACGTTAATTGGTGAGCTTTAGCGGTAGGCAGATTTTTAACCGCATGAATGGCAATGTTGGTCGCCCAGCCCATCAGTTGGTCTATGGCTTTAATCCAGAAAATACCTGCAAAACTGATCACACTCAACCACAGATGTACTTTGTGTTCAGTGCTAATTAGCAAATGTTAGCATGCTAAACTTAGAGGGTAAACAAGGCAAACATTGAACCATGCATGTTAGCATTGTCACCATGAGCAACTTGAAGTTTAGCTCATGCATTCATGTACTTAGGTACAACCTCACAGAGCCGCTAACATGACTGTAGAGTCTCAGAGACTGTTGTTTTCATGCTGAGCTAACAGGTTGGCTGGCTGTAGCTTCATGTTTACCATGAAAACATGATAGCAAAGAAAGAAAAAAAGCAAATAAGTGTACATCCCAAAACATGAAACGATTGTTCTGACAGTGACCCGCTCTTTTCCGGTGACTCATAAATCTCTACCTAAATGAAATTAAACTTTATTGATCCCCGTGGGGGTAATGCTACATCATCCTGCCGCTGCCTCGGTATGTCCCAACAAATCTGTAAGCTGCGAATAAATCACTCAAATGACAAAAACTTATTATAACGAGCTTCTTCTTCTCCTTTTTTTTTTTAAAAAAAAAACTGTCTCTCCATAATCTTGTTAGGATGAATATGAGGAGGAGAAACAGAAACTGTGTGCTAACATCATTAGCGCTGAATATTTACAAGTCATCTGGGGCCACAATACAGAGCTCCATGTGAAATATTCCACATTTAAATCAACACACACACGGACACAGCACGTACACAATTAATTGTTAAAAGATGAACTAAGTAAATCACTCGCTTTGTTTATCCTGATTAAATACGATGGACAGAAAAGCCTAATTATGACATCTTTAATTAATTTATACACAAATACACAGAAAGCAAATGTTATCCTTATCTCTCCCTGTCACCTGTGTGTGTGCATGTGTGTGTGTGTGTGTGTTTTGCATGTTAATACGTAGGATGTTAGCTTGTTTCGACACACCCCGACACGAAATGATTGCACTTGTTTCACCACTCTGTTGGTGCTTCTGAAGCATTTTAGGCTTTAATGCCTTGCACTTCAACACCAATGGCATGCTTGTTTGTTACGTTCTAGTACACTATACTGTGACACACACTTTGTCCTGTTGGTGTTCTCTCTTCAGTGTAGCTCGTGCTCCTCTTTCTCCAATCTTTTCTCCCTTTTCCTGTTTACCTCAAGGACGACAAGATATCTGAACTCCTGCGGGAAGTCAGACTACACACACACACACACACACACATACACGAGGAACATCTCAAAGCACTCAAAGGCAGCATACTGTATGTGTGTGCCAATTTATTTCAGTAAATCAGTATCTGACAGGAGCTATATAGGTGTGCATGTTGAGGTGAGGTTGTCAGGAAGATGTTCTATAGCTGCAGAGTCTACAGGGCATAAAGCCATTAACAGGAACTAACTGTAAGCACAGAGCCGCATCGCGTCCCGCAGAGAGACAGCGAGCAGCAGAAAGGAAAGACGATAACACAGCAAGTAAAAAAACAGAAAGAACGAATAAGAATCTTCAAGACTTTTTATATTCTTGAACATTTTAGTTTGTGTTTTATCCATTCTGCTGTAATGTGACAAAAAAAAATTAAATCCTCACATTTGAGAAGCTGGAACAAACAAACGTTATATTTCCAAACAGTTGTTGATTAATCTTCTGTCAAGTTTGTTGACAGCTAATATTGTTGACATGTCTTTGTCCTGAGCCACGCATGTGTTATGTGGCAAACTGTGTTTGTGCTACTGTAGGAGGATGTTGGTGCAGCCAAGACATATTTTATACTGGCATTCTGCACTGAAAAGAAAAACTATTACAACAAACTATGAAATGAGGAATGACTGTAAAACAGTGTTATTGATTCCTTCGAGTGTATTTCCTTTTGAAACAGGTTGTTAGACAGCCAGGGATCAATATCGAATTCCAACTGAAATCACATTTAGTCATCTAGTTTTGTAGACAAACATAATGTCAACATGTTTTTTTTTAATTTATTGTTTTTATTATTAAAAGGTAGAAAGAGAAATATTAGAGATGTTTCTTTTTGTCTCAGCCGGCTGGAGGGGTCGTGTTTGTGTTTGACTGACAGCAGCTGGCAGACAGTCAGAGCGTCAGCGTTACACCATAAATAACAAGAGACAAAGTAAACAAAAATGCCCGGTAGCCAACATGTCATGGACAGACAGACACTGTTAGTGATGAAGCAAAATAATGATCTGAAAAGAAATCTGAATTCACTGTGCATGTTATCAAGTCTGTCAGAGCAACATGCAAGAAAACCACGTGACAGTTCATGCTCGCAACCTCATGACGAATATTCCAACGTAGGAAGTGCTGTGAATACCCGCGGTCTGGATTATAAAGGTTTTCTTATGTTTGATTTTACTGGATTTTTACAAACCCATTAGTGGAAGTGGAAACAGCGCTCTGGGACACGATGCATGCATGATAAATAAGTGTAACTCCTCCGGTTTTATATGCAAACAGAATTATTGCTCTGTCTTATTTGGTTGCAATTCTACCGGCATTTAAAAAGAGACATGCAAATGAGCTCCCGTCGGTCATAAAAGGTGCCCATTTAGAGGAATCCTCAAGCTTTACTGTTGTTGCACATTTTGTGCCTCCAACCTCTGATTTTTTTCTTTATTTGTTGCAGGAATTGTTTGACATTTTGGGAAAACTTTTATTTTCATTCATCATTTATTTCTTGCTGAGGGCTAGATGAGAAGATACCACTCCCATGTCTGCACAGGAAATGTGCTGGTTGTTTTAATTTATCATGAAGAGGCGGAAACAGCTTGTCAGACTTGTTTTAAATATATTATGGCATTATTAATAGAGCTGAACTGTCCCAATATTAAATTATTCAAATTATTTGCAACCTGTTTAATTCACTAAATCGAAAACCAACCTCCCACAGAGCAAGTCCTTTATTTACAGGCTTATTATGCTTTCCATATAATCCCTGCCCTCTCAGAAACATCTTCCTTTGATGTCCCTGAACATCTTCAAGAGCCCTCACGGGTTTCTGATCTTAACCTCTGCCAGTCGTAGACAGACTTGCCCACTCCTCACCTCCTTTAAACTCCCCGGGCAGAGAACATTAAAGGTCAGCAGCCACCCGCTCAAGAGTGGAAAAACCAGCACTGGGGAAAGTGAAATCTAATGGGCAAGTCTGAGTGAGAGTGGAGTAACAGCAAGTCAAAGGAAAAATAGGAAGGAAGAAGTACAGAGGTGGTGAAAGGAGAGGAGTGAAGCTCGAAAACACAGTCGGGAAACGCTGACTTGTGTGAATGTGTGCAGCGCTCTGATGCACCTGTGCTGATGGCAACAAATTTGTCAATGGTGGACATCCCACGCCTGATCTCATGAATTTCTGGGTTGCCTGGCAACCCTGCTGACCTCTCTGTTTCTCTCTCTCTATCTGAATTTTTGGTTCGCATTCGTTCATTATATATTTCTGCCTTTTGCATTCTCTCCATTTTGCGTTCAAGGTTTCCACGAGTGAAGTGAAGTATGAACTTCTTTGTTAAAGTCAACGTCGCAGAGGAAACCTCCTCCACGCGCACTTTGGCGTCAGTCGGCGTTCAAATGGCGATGGTGGGAGGAAACCTGTGGCTGGCGAGGACAATTCACAACAAGGGAAGCTTCCTTATGCAGGCACGTATGACACACACCCATAAACATGTGATAGACTGTAATGACATACTAAATTCATTATCTTGGAACAGGCTGTACTCTGTTTTTCTGGCTTATCTAATAAGATGCAGAGGCTCTGACATGTACTGTGTACACACGCATTTGTGCATGCACCTGCTGAGGCATGTGCACACTCGCAGATATATGCAATATTAATACACAAACACACTCAAATGCCAGATTTTTAGCTACGCTAGCTAACACTGATGCAGGCTAATGCAGTATTTCTGCAATAAATACTATCATGATTTAAAAGAGGTGCTTGTTGAACCTTATTTTGGACTTATTTTGGATATTACTTATTATTACTGACTTCTCAGCTATTAAAAGAAGCAGAAAATTGAAGTGTTATATGTATAATTAACATCGCTGTGCAGGACAGCAATATGTAAATTTGATCATTAATATGCTGTGTGCATGTAGATATGAACATCTGCAGCATTTCAACTGGGCTTCTCTCGACTAGACTAGTCATACCACGCAGTTTACCGTACCAACAGTCGAGTTTCAAACAGAATATGCACCTCAGATAATGTAGGGGCTAAAATACAATCAAAAATTACCAGGATATTTGGTGGTTTTAATCAATTTCGAGGTATTTCTGTGACTGGAAAACTTGTCTCGAATTTTCCAGAACACATTGGAACTCTGTTTTAAGTAGGTTCCTTATTAAACAATACAAATACTGAGAAAGAATACAGTCAAGATACCTGACGATGCCTTTCATACCTTGTGAGTAACAGAAACTAATTTGGCTTTACATAGCATTTTAAAAAATAGACAAACCCTGATCTGACCTGCTGTTTTATGAATCTAAAGTTTATTTAGCTGAAGTTTCTGGTGTAGAAATCCTCTCTGTATCGTTGGTTAGAAGTCCACTTCTTTGACTGATGGTCTTGAGTGACGGCTGGACAACGAGAAAACTGTGCGCTCAGACAGTCGATACAAAGGTTAACACACGGCAGAAAACAAGTTAAGAAAGAATCAGGTTGACAGATCTTATGTGAGGTGATAGAAGAAAGGATGGAAGAGACTGCAGCACAAAGATGTTTCACTTTGTCCAGTCGATCTGCACTGTTTTCTCCCCTCATGTTAGCTCTGTTTATTCACAATTACACAGGGCAAATTAGCACGGAGATAACTTAATTATGCAATTTCTCCTTCCTCGCTTTTTTCCCTCCTTCTTCTATCCTCCTCTACAAAGCCCACACACACAAACTCACCCACGCAAACTCTGAATGATGCCATGCCAAATTCAAACACACATTTGCACACACATGCACACACACACACACACTCCAAAGCTGATGCCACCAAATATGCTCTGTATACACTCACGCTCACATTTAGACTAATATGCATTTCTTTCTACGCACCAACATTTTAGCGTACACACACACACACACACACACACACACACACACACAGATCCAGGTGCAAACCTCTCCAGGCAGCGTGCCAGTCAGTCAGGCAGGCTGCCAGTATACAAGACAGAGGGTCTGTTGTGTTGTAAATGTCAGATGTCCTGCTGTTTGAGCCAGCACGCATCTCACCGCTAAACAATCTCATCTGCACACAGTTAACCACGTTTATATAGGCAGTGCGAAGGGCTTAGGGGTGGAGGAAGGAAGGACGGAAGGAAGAAAAACGGAGCAGGAATACACAGAAGGGGAGGAGAATTTGGATTAAGCCTTCCTTTCTAGTGTTTTGGTTGAAGGTAAAACAAGATAGCTCACACACGGGAACTGAGAGGTGAAAAACAAACTTAATTTCCTTCAATTCATGCTTCATACTGTACATAAGAGCGGGTATAACTCAGGTACTAAAGCTATGAGAGATGCACACAAGATCTAAAGCTGGTGAAGCGTTCTCTGTGCAGAGTTTCTCTGTAATTTCCCTTTAGGCTGCGAAAACAAACTTCAAACTTGAGTCTTTTTCTTTTGTCTTGACTGTGGAGCCAGTTCAAAGCTGCCTTGCTCAAGTGGCAGACTGTGAAATCATAAAATTCTGTACTGCATTGGCTTCCATCCCCGTTTGGGACCACCAAGACTCACTTTTCAGACCCTCTAGTTTACTTTAAGTGCTTCTATTATGCTATCTTAACACACACTGCAAAACAGACCTCTAGTTCGTCTTGTGGGTAAGAATACATCCAACGTACAGTTACTGTACAATCTATGCACTGATGCAACACTAATACATGTTACTGGGCACTATCATTGCAGTGTATATTTAGGATACTGTATGTATTGTATCTTTTGGTGTCTAACAGCACTTTCAAATCAGAGAATTACTGTGAGTGCTTCACATGATTGCAATCAGGGTCGCGGGAGGCTGGAGCTCATCCCAGCTGACTTAGGGCAAGAAGTCACCAGTTCATCACAGGGCACATAGAGACAAACGAGGATTCACACTCACATTCAAACCTACGGGCAATTTAGAGTCACCAATTAACCTGTTAAGTGCATGTCTTTGGACTGTGGGAGGAAGCCGGAGTACCTGGTGAGAAGCCACGCAGAAAGGCGAGGTTCAAACCGGGAATCTTCTTGCTGTGAGGCGCTAACCACTGCACACCAGTGTGTGGTCAAAAGTTTAAATATTCAAAATAAAAATATTCAAATCACTACAAAAAAAAGGAGAGGGTGTACACAATGTATACATATCTGTCATGTAAAGTTTGGGTAGATTTTAAATACAAATCAAGGGAATTTGCTGCTGCAGGCCTGTGAGCTCTTCTCCATCTTTTATGGTCAAAGACATTTTTGCACACCGCTGTAACGCTCCACAGTAATCCATAACTTCTCATAGGCTCATTAGTACTTATTTCCTGGTGTTAAGCTAGTAGGTAGACGGCTTAGTGTGTGATTTGTTTGATAGTTAATATGCAGTAGAAGGAGGAACAGCTATCACCTTTCTAAACACGGAGAATATCACAGATTAAATACCAGATATCATAACTCTTTATACAGTGTGAACATGAATTTTGTGACACAATAAATGGTGGTATTAGTTCCTCTGAGAACTACGGCATCAGTCAAATGCAAAAAGTCACATTTATATTCTACTGTATATTCCTTTGCTGCTGCAATATTCACATTTCCCCCCCAGGGATGATTATCCTTTCATGTGATCTCATTATATCAAATATTTCAGCTGAATGTTATTCATTTAAAGTTCCTGAACCAAGTTCTGCTCATAAAAGGTACGAGCTTAAATACTGTAGAGATAAGGAGGATTTTTGGAAAAATCTTATAAGGAGGTGAAAATGAAAGCACGAGAAGAAGAAAGAGACGGATAGTGAACAGCATCCAGAGCTGCCAGGAGAGCCAGTCTCTCTAGTGACGGCTCATTCACTGCGTTCCCAAGGTAACCAGTGAAAGTATTCACTCAGAACAATGGCAGTATTACTAGCCTGTAATTTCACTGTACTGAAGCAGCATGTGTGTGCGTGTGTGCGTGTGTGTATGCTGCATTATTCCACCCCATGTGACAAACTTATACGTTGATTATGAAGTGATATGATGAGTGCGTTATACGAGCCTCATTATGTGCCCACTGTAAAATATAATAATGCAAATTAGCAGTGGAAATATTCGCTGCAATTTCAGTGAGAATCGTCCAGTTTGGAGTGGGCTGATTCAGGCTCTCTCTCTTTCTGTGTGTGTGTGTGTGTGTGTGTGTGTGTTTACCTGCGACAGGCTGGAGAAGCCCAGGTTGCGGCAGCCGTTGCAGGGTGTCAAGGCCTCCCAGAATCCAGTAGGGCCGCATCCCTTTTCTGCTTCTTCCTCCTCTAGGGCTGGAGGGAGTGGCGGGGTCGGCCGCTGTGCACATAAATATAAAAAAAAGAACTAAATGACCAGATCACCAACATATGTAACCATTAAAATAAGGACGTCAAAGATCTGTAAAGAAGCTTAATGCGCGTTTGTGTCGGGAAATGGAGAGCTGAGAAGTTTATTTACACAGTGCAAGACGTTCTTTAGGAGAATTAAAGCTGCTATAAAGAATATTTTTATATCAACAATAGACCATATGATGTCGACTGGCTGACTTAAAGAGATTTATCACCCAGCTGTCGATCTCCTCAGCTCTACAGACTGTTTTAGGTCATTGTTTTGATTTTCCAGCTCACACTTTTACCGTTTTAGTCCACAGCTCTCATAGGGTTGTTTCCAGCCACAGCAGGCAGCAGTTTTTAGCAACAAAAAGGTCTAATAAATCCACTGTAGGCTTCCTGCGCAGCACCAGTTGGCAGGTACATGAAATAAGTGACTAACCGGTGAATATAGTGCAGCATGTAGGAGCTAACTAGTGAGATGTTTCAGTCAAGGAGTTGGTGGAGAGTTAAAATGACAGCCAACACCAGACTCTAAATGAAAGCCAACGTTGCTCCATGTCTGCTGCATATGTAAGTGTGTAAGATGTGTGTTCTATATCACCTTTATGAGGTGATATTATGTTCACAGCTTGACCTGCCCCAAAGTGGCCTAAACAATCAAGATACAGATGCAGCACATTAATAGGAGCAGAACAAACAACAATCAGGCATTCACGTATATAAATCACGCACCTTTGAGTCAGCTGATTTCATATCAAAGTTTGGGATATTATTTTCGCAAAACTCCTCTCTATTATATTTTCTTGACACAAATGTGCAGTGCTCAGCCTCAATCTCCCTCGTGTTGAGAAGCTGATGCTCGTTTTGGAAACATTCCTGAAACAAGTGACGCACTATTTAAAAGTAGAAATGTCTTTGCATGAGTGCTCTGGGTGCTGCACTGAGTTAACCAGAGAGGAGAAAGGTGCTGGAACAGCAGAATAACTTTAACACACATAATACACACACACATGGTGTCCTTTCCTGGGGCATTTTGGCTCCCAGGAGGCAGGTGTGTAGATGAGCTCTGTGGCATGAGGTGTCAGAGGGCAGATACAGACCCACCTGATATCTCTGTGAACCATATGATGCAGCAGAGGACGCAGGCCAAAGCAGATTACGTAGATATATCAGATATCACTGCAGTGCCTGATATGTAGCTTTTAAAAGCAGCAATCGGAGAGGAAAGAGGGGGACAGAGCCGAGGGAGAGAGCCGAGGGAGGTCTGATGACGACAGAAGAAAAATCTTTTGGAACGAAGCGAGAGGGCAAAGAAAACAAGCTGAAGTGGGAGAGGGTTAAACGGAGAGCTTGCAGGACGTGTTAAATAGTGGAAGAAGAAGAAAATTAGAAGAAATTACACTGAGAGAAGATACAGACGGAGTGAAGGACAGATGGGAAGTGCAAAAGCAGCATTGAGGCTGGAGATGGAGGCAGAAAATGGAGCTGAAACCAAAAGGTCACCAATCGCTCCAGATTGCAAAGGGCCCTCTGCAACACTGCAATATTGATTGATGTAAAACGGTCTGCAGTGCTCACGTACACGTACTACACTGCACGCATGAACATTAGACAGATATATCATTTCATTACAGTAAAAATCAGGTATCAGCCAGCATTCAGTAATAAGGAAACCATTAATTATTCATTACCGAGGACTGCATAGCTGATCAATATTACATTAGTTGTCTATGTGAAACCCTTAAAGGGATAGATGACAATTAGGGGAATTTCTTCTACTTAACTACATTAAGATGTGTTAAGATGTGTTTGTTAAGAATTGGTTTAGTTGTCATTTGATGGAAGAAACTCAAAAATCAGATTAATCCTGTGACCTGAACTGACTCTGAAAAGTCAGCCTGAATTCATTTTTTTTCCAGTTTTCTTCCAGATTTATGTCCCCACACATTCAAAAGTTTTCCTGCTGCCAGAAAACACTGTTAACGACAGTTTGCTGTAAACATTATTCTCTCGTGACAACACGGCTCAGTCTCCGGTTATAGAAAGAGAGAGGAGAAGAAAGACGAGCGTGAGCAACTGATCAACCGCCAGAGTCATAGAATAAATTGATACACTTTAAGTGTTTGTGCTGATTACAGATTTTTTTTATTTTTTAGTAGATCCAGACTGAAATGTCTCTAAAATTATTGGATTGACCGTTGTGAAATGCAGGTATGGAGGCCGGCAGATGATGAACCACATGACTTTTCCTTTAATTGTTCCAGCAGGTTGATATATTCTGACAACAATTAGATGGCTTGTTGTGAAATCTTTCATCTAGTGCTGCAATGAGATCAACATTACTTTGGTTTATCACATTAAACCCTCAGCTTTCGTTTTTAATTAGCAAATGTTTGCATGCTGAGAGGCTAAACTGAGATGGTGAACCTCATAAACATCACCTGCTAATAATCAGGATGTTAACACGTTAGCATGCAAATGTAAGTATGAAGCTCCAAGCACCACTGTGCCGACTTACAGCCTCAGAGCTGCTAGCACACTCTTGTTAAATCCAGTTTTTTCATGTTTTAGTTGTGTGTTTTTTAAGTAACCAAACAAAAGACAGAAGATTACGAGCCTCAAACATTTTAACCAAATGTATAAAAGAATAAAATTCATTATGGAGACATTTCTAACCTGATGTTCAAGGAAAATACTGAATGACTCTGCTCAATCAACATAAAATGAAGACGCAGAGTGTTGGCTGGACAGAATAAGCACTCTGAAGACGTCACCTCAGGTTCAGGGACATTTTGACAAACGTCCTACATTGACAAATAATCTTTAGTTATTAACTTTCTTTTCCTGTTCTAAGGAAAATTGGTAAATTCAGAAAATTTGAAATATAAAACAGCAGAATTGTTTCAGAGACACATACTGGTTCTAGCCCACTGAACACACATACTGGAAGTACTCATTTGAATACAGGACATGCACACACAAATATCCTTTTCCATTATTGCTCTGGTTTACACACAATAGGTACCCAGGTGATGTGGAGAGCCTGCGTTTGCGTTCTTCCTGTATGTGTGTGCGCGCCGTTGAAGGTTTCTGCATGTTTTATTCATACATAATAGACACATCGAATCACATACTAATGGCTCCGGCCACATGTACAGACAGTAGCCTGGGGGCACATAAACACACATACACACTGCGAGTGTCAGTAATGGAATACAAATTGGTACTTATAGAGAAAGAGGGAAAGAAGATGGATTGAGATAATTACAGCCTAAGTGAGAGGAGGTGTGTGTGTGCGTGTGTGTGTGTGTGTGTGTGTGTGTGTGTGTCCAAACGTACAGGCACTTGTGTGTACACCTCAGCAGGTTTCAACGCCTGCTACAGTGTATGTATACATGCGTTGGCTTACTTTCATATGGAGTTTATTATTATTACAGACGTGGAAAGGAAGATGAGCTATTGATGAGTGATATTCCTTCACTGACTGAGAAGAAGAGACAAACGTGTTGCCTACAAGCACAGATGTAGGCAATTGCATTTCTTTGCTGCTTCTGTTTGTGTGTGTGTGTGTGTGTGTGTGTGTGTGTGTGTGTGTGTGTGTGTGGTCTCAGGTGGGGGGTCAGCATGATAGATGACCTCGGTGTCGTGCAGTGCGTTCGACTTCCTAGATGGTGGAATTGAAAAAGCTCAGCGGCTCTCGGTCTCGCTGCGCTGGCTGTTAGAAATAAACTGCAGCTGTGGTTCTCTGGTCAGTGAACACTGATAAAAGGCGGCTATTTCACCCCCCCAAAACTGGAACTGAAACCAATATGGTCTAATCAGTTTTACTCCGTGTGTTTTACCGAGATAAAAAACAAACAAACGAGTAAAGTAGATACGGCTAATAACATTTCAACACAAAAGACATCAAATAAGAGGACGCAAGGTCAAGAAAAACAACGTCTGCAGGCTGTGCACGGCTGCTTGAGCACAAATAATAATTAAAATTCTGAATAAACTCAGGCAAACAACAAATAGATGCTGTTGTGTTTCAACAACAAGAAGTGAATACTCAATTGGACAAAGCCAGCTCAGTGGCATCAGTCTATCTGATACTGCCCTCTGTTGTCTGAATAGACAAAGTGCAAGCATTCTGAACATTGCCTCACAAACATACAGCTCTTTGACACATCTGGACTTTTATGCACTTCACGCAGCAGAAACAGCTGGTCTGTGTGTTTTTGTCTGTCTACAAAGTGTTAAATGCATTGACAAAATGCAGCAGCTGTACATATGCACGGCACTGAAAACATGCCAAAAGGTTTAAGTTGTTTATTTGCAGTTACGTTAACGTACATGTCTTGAATTTTTTTTTTTTTTAAACTCTACATCTGCACTAAACTGTGCTGAGTAAGAGCAATGTACTGTTTGCACCATTTATCTCAACCTCTTTTATAAAAAAGTATAAAATAGTTTTTGTAATTGGTTAGTCATCAAGTGCTGTTCAAAATACTGTTAACTACTTCTTGAACATAGAATGGATGTAACTGATAATGACAAGAATCATTTTAAACCTTTATTTGATAGTAGCAGCTGAAGAGTGACAGGAAAGTTGGGAGAGAGAAAGAGGGAGGACGACACGCAGTTAAGGGCCTCAGGTCAGAATCAAGCCTGGGCCGCTGCAGCAAGGACTGAGCCTGTGTACAGGGAGCGCAGGCTCTACCAGGTGAGCTAACATGGTGCCCCACTAATTATTATTTTAACTGAATGAATCTGGCCAATCACAAGTTCCCAGAGTCTCTTTACTTTGCTTACTTTGTCCGACTGCAGCAGTCAAAACCCCAAAGATATTCAGCTTACGATTACATAACACAGAAAGAGAAGGCATCGAATCCTTACGAGAGGCTGAACCAGTCACTGTTAAACATTTTTTGCTTGACAACAATGAATCGATTAATTCCTTGGTGACTAACCAATAACTTGACTTATTACTTCTGCATGACTCCCGCTAAAGTTCTGACAGTCTAGCTGTGGTTGCGTCCGGATAGAGTGGGTCATAAAACATTCATGGCAGCTCCACCACCATCAGTGTGTGTGTGACTGGGTCAATGGGAGGCAAAATGTAAAGTGCATTAGATACAAGCACTTATTACTGCTGACAAATTGTGACTTCCTAACTCAGGAGTTTACAAGAAGCCCTTAAAGACAGGAGCCGACCCAGGACAAGTGATAAATACCCCATGGGTCATTTCTCCAGCAGACAGAACTCAAATGCACCAAGCCTGTGTCATAACAAAGCGCTGTACCTTGCTGACTCGGGTTAAGGTGCCGTTGGGTCGATCTGGGCGCTCCTCGTCAGAGAGTCTCCCGCTGCCAAAGCTGTCCATGGAGTGGGAGGAGATGGTGTGGCAGAGCTCCTCGAAGGAGTAGTCCCTGTCTCGGCACTTTTTGATCTCATGGAGCAGTTTGGACAGCTCACTTGTCACAGCATCGTCTGGGGAGAGGAGGAAGAGGAACCGAGATGGGGAAAAGTTAAAAAAAAAAAAAGCATCCAAAGTTCATTAAAGCATCAGTATGACGCCAGTCCCTATCACTGCCGGTACAAAAGAGGTCAAATAAAACAGACTGTACAGTACACAGGAAGAAGACATAACTAATGACTGCAAAACAACTCCACTGACTCCCCTCTGCACTGCTGACGTGTTCAAAGTCGCATTCAGCCACAGTGTGAGGAGCAAACTGTGCTAATCACTTTCTCTCGCGCCCCCTCCATGAGCCTCGGAGGTAATTATGGGATCTGCTGACAGTCAATGAGAGAGCAGAGTGGCTCAGCAGGAGCTCAGCTCGTTGCAATGTCATATTCACAACACAGGGGGCAGCGCTGGACAGGGAAAATGTATAGCCGCATAGACGGGTAGTAACTATTGTTCTCCACTAAAGGAGCTGCTCTCCATGGCTCGATTTATATTGTATTGTTTGGCCACAGTGCAGAAATAAATGTTCAGATCAAGTTTAGAGGTATATTTTACCACAAAAAAGAACTTGAAATATATTTTGGATGTAAGAAATTCTTCCTCTGGGCTGCAGAGTCAGCCTACAGTACATTTCTTTATCAGAATCTGTGTGAGTTATTTAACATCTCTGCTGGTTTCTGTCCTCATCTCAACAAGAAATCTTATTTTCTACCATTTCTTCTTCTTCTTTTTTTTTTGGATTGAAACACTGAACACCTTAACTCTCACTCTTAACATAATTATTGCATTGTGGTTGTTACATCACTGTTCATACTCACTCTTGTGTCTGAGGGAGGGCGAAGCAGAAGGCGAGGGAACAGAGGTTCGAGGTACAGGGACGGGACACTTGCGAACAGGCTCCTCCACGATACTCTTCCTCTCCACGTCGTCCATCATGTATTCTACAGAGACATGGAGACAAGGAGGCGGGTGGTAAGAAGATGCGGGGTAAGACGAGATGAAAGGAAGAGAGGAAATGTGGAAATATGTTGGGAAGAAAGACACACACACACACACACAGGCCCAGAAGGAGAGTGCGATGGTGGTGGGAGGAAAAGCATTTCAGAGGCATTTTACTGGATCAATATAATAGCACGCCCATCAGCATGGTAAACAGCTTGTGCTGCATTCAATTCGCACTTTTCCACGAACCACAAATTCACTTCACAGCTTCTGCTAATAGAGCACTCAGCTGTTCATGGAGGCAAAAGAGAAGAATTATGTGGGAAAAGAAAACGAGGGAAGGAAGGAAGGAGGGAAGGAGGATAAGGGAGGAGGACGAGAGGTTCAGGTGTGGGGCAAATAAAAATAAGTTGAAGACTGGATAATAAACTTGCTGGATAATAAACTTGCTTAAGTGAGGCATTAGCGGCTGAACACACACAAAAACTCTTACACAGTGAAATCATGTGGCAGACTCCCTGCAGAGTTCTAATGAGGAACCCTATTAATGTCAGGAAAGTGTGTGTTTGTGTGTTTCTACTACAATGAATCTTGGCATTCAGCTCAATAATTATGACACATTAAATTTATAGTATGGGAATGTGCATCAGAGTCAGAAATACTTTCATAGTTGTAAGCCGCTGTACTTACACTTCAGATTCTTCATAAACAGCAGAAGAAACAGGCTAAGTGTTAGAGCTAAACTGCTGCACTGCACCGTGGCACACAACCAGTTGCTGCTGGGCAGTAAGAAGTGAACTGTTAATGAATTTGAACACTAGGATGAGTCATACGCTGCAAATCAAATGAAGATTTATTCCTAATTAGGTGCCTGTGGCAACCAGAAAGCCCCTCAGCTGCTACAATTGAGTAAATGACAGGTCTTTTGCTTTTTGAGTGTGTGTGTGTGTGTGTGTGTGTGTGTGTGTGTGTGTGTGTGTATGTGTGTGTGTCCTTCCCCATCTCCTCTCCAACAGGAAATGGCATGCAGCTGATCTTTTTACTAAGTCACAGCTGTGTCCTCTCTCCCCATCTCGCTCTTCCTCGTTCACACTGACACATTAAGTCTCCTAATTAAGTCCAAATTTCTCCGTTTTCCAGCGCTGGTTTGCTGAGATTCTATTTTATTGACTGCTTACTATCACACGAATTTTTGACATCTAAAAAGCTTCACTGCTCTATTCATGTCCATAAAAGTGTTTCCATCTTAAGTGCAGCGTTTTGATGAATATTCAGAGCCACACAAAAAAATGGTGTTTGGTATTTGATTTGCAGGCTCAGGATTAGAGCAGCAGAATTCAAAGGATGCTGCATAAAGTTCAAATGAAAAAGACATTTGCCTTATTCAACCCTCCTGACCCACCAGTGCTCATCCTGTGCAGCCGAGCTTTGCCCAAACCAACCAAACGTTACTTTAAATTCTAGTGCTGCTTCCAAAGATACCAAATATATTGAGACGAATGTTGGAGAAATCTAGGATGTTTCCATCTGGATGCTTGGGTTTTACATAAGACAAAATATATTGTATGTGATGCTGTCAGTGTGTACCACAACTTAAAGCAGCACATTTGTTTGGCTACTTGGAGGCAAAAGAACAAGCTGTAAACACAACTTCAAAACGTTTTGCCAAAAAAGAGATGATTTTTTTTTTTTTTTTAAGCTCTGTTTTTCTCTCAGGTAACTCCTGAGGGAAAATATCTGTCCCTTTTTACCGCTAACAGCTCCAGTCTGTTCAACAACTAGCTGCTAACCCTGTCTATCTGCTGTTTGGCGCTGGACAGGTAGTGTACAGTGAGTATTTGAAGCGTTCTGCTGATAACAGCTGACTGGTTTATGACAGACTGAACCAAAGATGTTAAAACGCTACACAGAGCTAAGAGAAACTTCAGAATAAGATCACTCTCAGTGGGTTCTTCTCCACAAGCAATCACTTTAACATTGCACATTGTCACTTGATCTATTGTTGATATAAAAAACTGATGAATTCAGCTTTAAAGCTACTTGAGTGTAAATAAAAGAGGTGAAGGGGGCCCTCAACACGAAATGGAAAACTGGAATGACTTCAACAACAACTTCAACTTACAACTTCATTGCTCTGCCTGTTACATCACTGTGTTTTCCTTGGTTTAATGTCAGATTTAGATCTGTTATTTTCTTGCTGTGGCCAATTTGTAACATTCCTGGGATTCAGTCAATGTTCCCCTTTAAATCTTTGCCTCTTAGTTAAGGCCATCTCACTGTTACTTTAAGCTCTGACATATTCTCCTCATCCCTCCATTTGTGTCTTTATCTCACCCTCTTTAAATCATCTATAACTATGTGCTTTACGTACACCCATAGATTACACAAGGACACGTAGTGAAGGCCTTCAAGCCACAGATTACAGCGTTCACACTGAGCCTCATAATCACCTCAGAACAACACTGTCTTTGGAAGGTGTAATCTGGAGAATCTTTGGGTCTCTTGGGACCGCACAGCAAACTCACACTAACAATCACTGGTCACACACAAAAACACACTGCAGTAAACACGAGAGAGAGAGTACAGGCCTTTTAATGATGAGTGGGAGACCAAAATGAGGAGGACTGAAGAAAGAAAGTGAAAACACTTCTTTTACTTGCTGAACTGTCTGACCAGGTGTATCTGCGTATCTGCTGTTATGAATCTGTATGAATCTTAAGTGGTAAAATCCAGTTTAATGAGGCAGACATTTAAGTAGTTTTATGCATCATGTTATATTTTTGTATTCCTTATTTTATTCTAAAGTAGAACTGAAAATTTTAAGTTAACTGACAGAAAATTAACGTGAATATTTGTTGTTTAAAGTCTGTGTAAAGGCAATTCTGAGATTTCTTTCAAAATACATTAAATATGTTGGAAAATAGTTGCTGAAAACATGTGAAAAGACTTTGAATGATATGTTACTGAAATGTGGAGTTAGAGGTTCAAACAGTTTTTCACCAGTTTTCAGTCCAGGATTTTGTGGGCGGTCCTTAAAGGGTGGCTCGATGACACGCTGAGGCCACCCTGACCATACCCCTGCACCCCTAGCAGAGAGATAGAGATGAATTCATCTCGCTCAGAGTGTTTCAAAGTTAGTCATTTCATTTTCTGAACTCATCTGACACGTTTCAGTCGTTTCAAAATGGCTGCTTGTCAAGCAGCCAATGCGCAGCTGAATGCGCAGTCGAGCGCATTCAGCGGACACGCCCCCACAGTCCTGGAACTGAGAATCATTTTTACCTGATTTTGACACCTAATTTCATAAACTCGTCGATATTTTTAATCATTCAAATTTAACTGGGTCTGACAAACTCATAATACATATTTATTCTGACGTCACACAGACTTTAAAGTCATGTAGACCTATCTGTGTAGATACTTTAACGCTATTAGCAATAACCCTGTATGTGCCAAACATGTCTGCATTCAAATTGTAATCCATGTAATAAAACGTATTCAGTCCATATTAATAGTGTGTGTTTATTTGGATGTAAATAGTGCTGTGCACCAGTCACCAGTTGTTGTTTTAGAAGTGAAAATCTGTCAGCAGCTATGAATTCTGCCTTCCAGAAGATCATCGACCACTTTATTTAAGATCCAACTCACCCAGTAAGACAATGGGACTGAACTGGGAAGAACACTGTATATTGTGGGGATATCAACATTTACAAGGCTCGAGTTGTGTAACTCTCCCACTGCGGCAACTGAACACATACAGGAGATCTGATTGTTTCTCAAACAGAGGACAAGCTTCCTGGAAAACAAGATTTCTGCACTGAATCACATCCACTCACAATGACGCTCACAATTTCATACTCCACACCCAGATTCCAAAATATCCCAAAATGCCCCTTGTGCATTTTTTACAACCTATATACACACTGCACGTAAACAAGTGTAATCTTAAATGTCACCAATCACCGTCTATTTCCACAAATGTAGTGTAACTTTTAATCCACACATGAGAGTCTTAAGTCTGTGAATCATACTACACTTACTGTACATAAGTATTCTATTTTTTGCTCTTGCGATGACCCAATTTAACAAGTGAAATTCATCGAAATCTAAAGTGTGTTTGTGCGAGCGAGTGTGTCTTACCTTGGATAAGAGCCGTGATCTGCTGGGATTTTGGTGCGGGATGTTCTCTCAGGATCTCCAGAGCTGTTCTCCCCTGGCTGTCTCTCAGATTGATCTCGATTCCTGAGACACAAACACACCAAATACAGTGTAACCATTGACACGCATAAACAGCAGGGCAAAGGTCGAAGGTCAAAGAACAATACCCATGACTTTGTTGAACAACCTACTGATCCTTCCTCAAAGACACACCGAACTAACAATCATACATACACATACACGTGCACAGACTGAGGCCCTGATCTGCTGACACACCTACTCAGTCACAAAGCTGCAGTCAGCAAAAGATGAATGAGTTGCAGTTACCAGAAGATGAATGTGGGTGAATGTGTGTTTATCAATTCACCAGGACTCTTTACTAACGGCAAACAAGCTTTCCATCAAGTTTTTAGACCTGACTGTCTCTCACAAACATGCATGCTTTGACCATCGACACACACACACACACACACACACACACACACACACACACACACACACACACACACAAACTCAACAGTGTCCAGGAAAAACGTCTTTCTTCCACTTTAAGTCCTCATCCACCTGTCTGTTCCCTTCCTGGGCTCATGAATCCCCTTCAACATGAAAAATACATGTCATTGCAGTCACTCTGCAGGGTACCAGAAGACATGAATAAAAGAAAAATGGATGAGAACAGAGAGAAAAGCACATTTGGACCTGATGAAATGTGCCAGTTTTTCTTACTTTTTACAGCTTTTCTTTTGCTTTTAAGTCACTGAATTGTCACTTATTTGTTTCCACTTGTGTTTTGTGCATTTATTGTAAATTCAAGAATAGAATGAATGATGAATTTCACAGGAATAGACAGACATTTTAGTAAATAGATGAGAAGCTCCATACAACGTCACATCTGTGCTGTAAATATGGAGCTACCACCAGCAGCTGGTTAGCTTAACAAAGACTGGAAGACAGGGAGAGACAGCTACCCTGGCTCTATCCAAAGGCAACACCATCCACCTGATAACAATATCCTGTATGTTTATTTTTGTAAAGTTGTAAGTTGCCATTTTACTGGGGTTTATCCGCTGGATTGTTTCTTTCTCAGAGACACTGGGAAGTTACTATCCCCACCCAAGAAATATCCATCACATAACCCCCTCCGCTAGCTGTTTCCCATGGTTAAGCACTTAGCTAATCTAAGCTAAGTGGCTGTGGCTTCATATTTGCAGACATAAGACGTGACCGTGGTATCAATCTAGTCATCCAACTGTCTGCAAAAAAAGCAGATATTTCCCAAACTGTCAAACTATTCTTTTGAACACAGTCACAAGTCAAAAAAGTGCTATGGATTAAATCATAACAGCAACTGAGTTTACATGTCAAATGATTTATATCATGACTATAAAGGAAATTCCATCTGCTGATGAAAACTCAGTGATACGGCTGAAAGCTCCGGAGAAGACAAGTTTTGACAGACTACTATTTCCAAAGTCAGGGAATGAACTCTGATGAATAATATCTTGTTGAAAAAAGAGTGCCAACTCTCATCAGTAAATCCAAAACATGCCAAAGATATCTTTGATGCACTCACTTTATATTTCAACATCCTCACTTCTTTTCCTGCAATAGTTCACGACTGACAACGTACGGCTGACTGCCCATCCTGCAGCCCTACACACAGACTGTGTTTGGGGGTTAAAGTTCAGTGAGTCAGGCCAGCGCAGCACAGCGTTGGTCCAGGATGTTAATAAAATCGAGGCCAAAAGAACATGGCCAACCACAGGAAGTCCTATGGGAAACAGGAAGTGCTAAAGGACAGTGGGTGGGGGTTGGCGGCGCTATCAAAGGACAACAGTTTCCAGACTAAATCTGCTCTGAATGTAAAAGCAACACATGATTCTGCTGTGTGAGCGATTAATTCAAACACGAGCTGAGAGTCCACTTTTGTCTTGACTTATCACAATAACCTTTGACCCTGTTATAAAGACGAGTGACATCATCAAATGAGAGCACATATCATCATATCCTGTGGGATTTGCAGCGCCTTCTCCTGATACGACTTAAAAAACGTCCAAAGCAACAATAAAACTGAAAGTTAAGGATTTTATGTCAGCAGACAAATGCCTGGAGTTTACCTGAGGGCAAATTCAAACCACAATCTGGGGGGAAAAAAATCCAGCTGCAGGATGAAATAAGACAGGAAACACACACACGCCCACAAGCAAACAGACTCAGGCAGTTTTTGTGTTTCCAGGATGCATTTATAGACCCACCTGAGTCAAGCAGAAGGCGAACTACATCCATCTTCCCAAAGAGCGCTGCCTCATGGAGGGCACTGCCATTCTCGGTCTAAGAGGGAGACACAGAGAGAAAGTGTGTGTGTGTTAATATTCTATTACTTTAACAATTGAATACAGAGACAAAAATAGACATCAAAAACAGAAGTGGGACTGGGAGCAGGAAAGACATTACAGAAAAAAAAAAATAAAAAAGGGGGCAAGAAGACATTTTTATTTGATACAATCTCTCTTTCTTTCTGGCGGTGAGACGAAAGAGATTCAGCGAGATTAAAATAAAGTCACATTCCCTCGCCTGCAAACAGTGTGAAGCTACACCGATTTCAAGCCATTACACAAGCAGCGGGAGCCTGCGTGGAAACATCCCAATTTCCCTCAACATACGCCGGCCGGCATCAGCCTCCAGTGCTTCTAATGGGGATATTACAGATGTGATGCAACACATGGAAACCAGTGAGAGGACGACGCTGATATGAGTGCTTCATCTTGGATCAGCGGTGATGAGAGAGACGATTATCCTGACAAGCCCACTTTTAGCAGAGCAACACTCAGGAGCTACAATGAAATGAAGAACAGCTGTTCATTCACCCTGTGTGGGAGGAAATAAGACAAAAACAGTCAGATTTTTATGTGACGATGACATTTTAAGTTATCCTGATGTCATACAAATAATGCCTTTTGTTCTTAATTCGTAGTTTTTATATTGTTGTCTTCTCTGCTTCTTACTTCACTGTCTGCAATGTTTATATCCTTTTTGTCTTTAGGTGTGGCAGACCTACGGTTCATTCGAATTTTATTATGTGTTTCCACATAATATTGCATCAGGTTACCGGGCAACTAGTGTTGCCGTACACCCACATTATTTCTCCTTTTTGGTTTGGTTTTTTTTTTATTTCATGTGTAAAAGTAAAAATAGTATTCAGAGTATTCAGAGTTTCAGAGTATAAAATCAGCTGCACACATTTTTACATTTACGTTTTCAAAACCAAAATCTGCTGAAGTCCCCCGACACCCATAAATCTTATTCTTAAAGTTAATCTTAAATGTATTAGTCTTAAAACTAATTTGTGTCACTGGTGCCACATAAACGAACATTAAACATACCTTTTGTGGCTTTAAAGTGTGTACCAACTTTTTCTGCTCTTGTGCACACAAACAATGGTTTTACACTAATTCACTGATCTACAGGTGGCGTTAACGTGCCAAAAGAGCGTATCAAAACACCAGCAAGGGCAGTGAGGAAGAAGGAAGACAACTAGCAGGTAAATATGGATAAATATATAAGAAACAATGGAGGTCAAATTAAAAACAAAAAGGCTTTGAAAATGTTTTCTGAGGATGAAAATATATGCAACACTTTTGTAAAACTTCAGTGGGGTACACGATATGTTTTGGTGGGTAACTTTAAATGTACTTTTGTATAGTTTTGACACTTAGTTTAGGTACACAACGTTAAAGGAAGTATAATTTAATTAAACCAAATTGCTTGCACCTTCATTCTTATAAAATGGGTGGAAAATATGAGAAACACCTCTCAGTTTAATTAACAATTCAACAGCACCACAGGCAGCCTGAAAAATGATCATACAGTGGGTTGACACCTCTTTAACACAGAAGAAAAACTTTATAACCTTCATGAAATTATTATTATTTAATATATTTAATTTCTATTTTTTATTTCTTACAAGGCTTTTGTATAGGCAGTCCTCATGCAGTGGGCATTCCTATGGTACGACGGCTCTGTCAGTGACCTCTGTTGTACCTGTACACTACATTTTACCGCGCACATTCAGGGTTATCATGCCAAGCCATGCTGTGCTGAGCTACGAGTAGGCTGCACTGGCACAACTCGACTGGTTTTTCCACCACAATGTGTTGGCTCGGCAGAAGGCGTCTCCTACAATGTTCACCTTGATCACGCGTGGGGGGCTTCTAGCTGCTGATGTCAACGTAGTGACGCATTTGTCTTCATTGTTGGTGTGAACACCAACGTTCAGCAGGCAGCTCTCAGCACGGCTACCTCCCTTTTGTGTGGCTCGAGTGAAAACGCACGTCATCACAGCTTGGATTGGCACAGTACAGCTAAAGCAGACCAGTGTGGGTCCGTGGAAAAATACTATATATGCACTACTATTTAGTAAACATAAGATCTCCTGTGTTTAAGGTCAAAGGTCATGAGTAGGAGATATATTTTCCTTGTCACAACCAGTATAACATGACACTTCCCGCTCTAAAGCTTTGTGGGACATTATGTTTCACACGTCTCCGTTACACACTGACATGTACACCTTGCTTGAAGCTAAAATACCCATGAGGGACACTAAAAACTTGAACTTGAACCGCACACCCATGCGTACACAAGCTGCAACGATATAAAAACAGACTCTAACACACATACACACACAAGCAGCGAGATGCAGATGCTGAATCTGTAGCATCCTTCATGCTTGGCTTCCTGACAACACAGATGAAATCCTGGACTGAACCACACTCCCAGCCTTAATGAAGACAAATTATTTGGGCGACGGCCAGGCCTGCTGACACACGGCCGGGAAATTCAAGTCAACGCGACACTGCACCAGATCAACGCGCTCGTCCCCTGCAGGGAATACTAAACTTACTTTAGCTGTTCTGTTTCCTCTGCAATAAAAGTGTCATCGGACAACACGCCAAACGTAGCCACTCCTGTAGCATCTCCTGAAAAGGTCCAAAGGTCGATCATCCAGTTCTCTCAGGAGAATACTGTAGGTGTAAATCCCAAATGAAAACAGATACGTGGTCACATTTACAGCTTCTTAGCAAGTTTAGCACGAGGGGACAATGTTTTACCCACAAGCAAGTGAGAGGAGGTGGGAGGGCAGGAAGCGATCCACCCCCTTTTCCTCACACACACACACACACACACACACACACACACACACAACACACACCACTTGTTCTCCTAACCTCCACCCCTCTCTATGGCCATCTCTGTACCACTTCCCATCCTGTTTCCCATGGCGATCACGCAGTGATGTCGCAAGGAAACAAGGAAGGCGATTCGCACTCTCAAGAGTTTCCGGGAATTGAAAGGCAGATGACTTTCTGTTTCTGGGCTGCTGGCAGAAATGTTGATGTAGGGATGAATGTACATGCTCAAGTACACTTAGAAAAGGCAGTCTAGCCTGCTGATGTGTGCGTAAGAGTGTGTGTTTATACTAAACTTTTGCCCTTTTGTTGGCTACCTGCCCGCCCAGCAGCAGGTTCCTCCATAGGGATTTCCCCTCCTTATTATGGAAACAGCCAGAGAGACAGAGAGAGAGACATAGCAGGTGAAGAGAGAGAGTGAGTGTGAGTGTGCTGTTTCTATAAATTATTCAGTCACACTCAGACAGACCTATATGGCTTGACTCCAATTACTGACCTGTACTATCGCTCTCTCTCTCTCTCTCTCACACGCAGATAAAGTGCTTCCCACTCGTGACAATTTACATGGTGGCCGTCTTTGAGTCTCCTACAGCATCCACTCTTTGCTACCGACAGTATATCTCCAACACAGTCTTGCGGACAATAACACAGAGAGTGAAGAGAGAGAGAGTGAAGTGAGAGAAAAACCTACTGTGTGACACAGGTGAGAAAAAAAAGATGCACACTAGATATGAGCTAGTTTGTGCTGAAGCTAGATTTATCTTCTCCATATTCATCAGTAACAGAAGAGGGGAGCAACTTTCATTTCAGCATCATTAGATGCCTTCCCATCATTTCTTTGTCTTACTTTCTAACTGCCATCGAACTGGAGTTGAAGGCACACCTGAACAGATTGCAGAGAGTGACGACAAACCTGCTAGTCACAGTTTCCATCAGAGAAATCCAGCTACCATAGTTATTTTAAAACATGAAATCTCACCTACGATCACACCAAAAGCTTCCTCTCTTCAGAGAAACCATTAAACCTGACTGTTTCTCCACTGTAGCTAATAGTAATGAACATTAACTGTGCACATAGAGATACTTGAGATCGTTTATATATTTGAGTTCCTCAAAACCAGGATAAGGGTTTACCTAGGTTAACTGGGATACTCCAAAAAGTTACATAAAAGTCTGTGTAAACTAGGAATAAATATGTGTTCTGCTTTAGCCAGACCAAAGAAGAAAGTGTTATTAACCACTCAGCCAAATTTGAATGATTAAAAATACCAATAAGTTTATGAAATTAGGTGTCAAAATCGGGTAGAAATGAGCAGCATTCTCAGCTCCAGGACTGTGGGGGCGTCAAGCAGCAGTTTTGAAGCGGCTGAAACGTGTCAGATGAGTTCAGAAAATATCATGACTAACTTTGAAACATTATGAGCGAGATGAATTCATCTCTATCTCTCTGCTAGGGGTGCAGGGGTATGCTCAGGGTGGCCTCAGCGTGTCATCGAGCCACCCTTTAAGGACCGCCCACAAAATACTGGACTGAAAACTGGTGAAAAACTGTTTTAACCTCTAGCTCCACATTTCAGTAATATGTTGTTCGAAGTCTTTTCACGTGTTTTCAGCAACTATTTTCCAACATATTTAATGTATTTTGAAAGAAATGCCTTTACACGGACTTTAAGTGTTAGTGACATTAAATGACAGTCCCAATCTAACAGAAATACCTGTTCACGAAGTTGACCTGTGTTCATGAAACCCTCATTCAAACTGACCAATGAATTTATTTTGGTCCGCAATAGATTAATGCAATATGCGTTACACCACGGTTCCTGCCAAATTAAATACTCAGACTGTAATGGAAGGTGTAATGTTGCTGGTGCAATATCAACAGATTGTTTCACTTTCTATTTTTGCTGAGAATCATGCGTTTCACGTGGAAAAAATAGGCGACATGCCGAATCTCTAAATTAAGCGTCGATGCAGCCATGTTGCTCAGGCAAGCGGTGTGGCTGCGCTAACCTGTTATCATGGATGAATGAAAACAAAGAGTTTCTGCAATGCGCCGCTGAGGTAGGTGTCTGTGTCTGTGATGGAGGAAAAAGAAAAAGATGCTGTTGTTTGTGTGTATTATTTTCAGCCAAAAAGAGATGGAGCAGCACAAGAGTGAAGGTTAAATTGCATGGAAGATTTGAGGTATCAAAGGCTTGCAGTGTTCATCATCAATGGCTACAGAAGACGCACTGAGAGAGAAAGAGAAAGAGAGGGATTTGCAGCAGTGTGTGTATAGAGGAGAGGACGAGGCAAATCAAAGGCATGTAGTGTTCATCTTCACTACACACATGGAGCCCGAGGCCAAATCCCTGCAGAGAAACACAGCCCTCCTCTTCAGATCAGAGCACGCTGTGCACACACACAGCCTGCAACAAGGACAGAAGGCAGAGAAGACGGGCACAATGCCACCGAGTCATGTGTCTCCTCACTGCGAGAGCACAGACTCTCCAGTCCAACAGGTCAAGTTGTTTCGGTCTTCCAAAAATCAAATACACACTCATGTCCATAACCATGAAGTTCTCCAAAGTGCAGCTGCAATATGTTTGTCACATTGTGCCACAGCCCGCCAAAATAAGCTCAAATCTGTCACAAAGAATTCGCCTAAAAAGATTTGCAGTCACACTCCCTTGTCAACCTTTAACTGTGCAGCAGAAAGCCATTTTGCATGCTTCACGTACTGTATATAAACTGTACTTACACGGATGGCGAGAGGAAGAACGCAGCATCTGTTATGCCATATGTCTTTGCAGGAAGTGAACGCAGAGTCAGATCTGATTTTGTACACCAGGAGTGAACTTATATTCTCTGATTCATGAGCAGTCTGTACAGTAACAGCTATACTGTTTGGGTTTGAAACTTACATGGTAAGAAGGAAGTCCTTCTTTATTCTCGTGTTTGTTGAGTAAACTCTGATATCGATTGCTTCCCAACGCCGTGGCTCCTCTGTATCTGAACTGTCTTGTTTCTCCACTTAGACTCGGCAGCTTCCTGAGGCTTTGAGTCTGACTGAGCCCCGAAAAACCATTGAAGCTGGTTTTCCTTCAATCCTTCGCAATAAAGTATAGAGTGCAGAATCTCAGTGTGAAACAAGAACGCCCTACGGACATTCACGTACATAAATTGTGGGTTCATAAGGAAGTGACTCACGCAGATTCACAAGTAACTAAATGAATTATAGACGTAGTGAGGTTTGTCATACTGCAGTCGACTCCTGAACTTTACACCAGAGCTGCAACGATTGGTCAACTAATCGATTAGCTCACCGACATTAGCCCGAAATTATACTTGCTTTACATCATCATGTTAGCGCGCTGACATTAGCATTTAGTTCGAAGCTCCACCACACATAACTGCAGCCTCACAGAGCTCTAGACTGAAGCCAATTGTTTGCACTGATGCCACAAATATCCAATTACTTGTGCAACTATTAAATATAGTTTTATCTGACTCAAAACATATTAATAGCATTAAAGTGAATGATTGTGAAATCCAATATGAAAGCATATAAACGGGCTGACACAGTGATTTTTAATACAGGACAAAGATTGTAATGCTTACGAGGGTGGAAATATGATGAGTCATGATTACATGATCTGTGAAGACTGAGGACTAAATGAAAAGTGGCGACAGCAGATTACACGACGTTTGCCACAATGATCATGTTTCCAAATATGTTTGATTTCATCATAGTCAAAAACAAGATGCACTTGTAGTTGGAGCACCTCAGAGTGATTTCTTGAGTGTTTTCATTAATTATCGCCATCATTCCCACCAGTTGTGGATCTAGAATAATCTCGTAATCAGTACACTTTGTCTGAGATCGATTGGGCTGTTTGTGCACCGCTGTATCAACGTAACAACAGTCTGGGACTAAATTAATGAACTGTTATGTGAACAGTACAATTATTCTGATCACATAATCAGAAAGGACTCAATTCAAAGAGTCTTAAGAGACTGATTAGTACAGTGAAGGGCTGTTTCTCTACAGTTAACGTTTGAGACGAGGGAGCAAAGTCAAATAGTTTGTCAGAGAAAATCGTCTGAAGAGAAAGAAAAGCGGCGTTGAAGAAAGCAGCAAAGCGTGGCAACATTTTGACAAGGCTTCACAATAACAAATGGCCCAGAAAGGGTCGGGACAAAGCTGTGTTTGGGACAAGTCAGAATACATGATAAGACAAAATGTAAATGAACGAAGACAGGAGAAGTCCAAACAGCATCACTCTGTGTTTCTATTTCCTCGACTTAAAATGTAGTGTGTGTAATGAGGAGGAGAGAGAAGACCGTGAACTCTCAGGGCCTCTCAGGAACACCCTGTCCTCTTCATCATCCTCATCATCCTCTTCCTCCTGCTCTCTCAATCTTTTTTTCCCCCAATCAATTATTCATCCCTCTCCACCACCACACCATGGGCGGCATGCCTTGCATATACGAGCTCTCTGGTTCACACAAGAATGGAATCTGCCAAGCATTAATGCCTGTGGTGGATTATACACACACAAACCCCCCCACACACACACGCACACACACAAAAAACAGAGCTGCACCGTCTTTCAACACAAAGACAGGAACTTCTAAAATATTCACATACAGCAGAGATGAGAGGAGGAGGGAGATTCAGCGTCACAGAGATTTGAAAGATTGTCTCAGACAAAAAAGGACAAAGACACATCTCGCTTGTCAACTTCCCCACTCGAAGCAGCATCGGATAACACGAATAAAATGTCAACATAAAGTCCCACTTTATTACTCAATACTGAATGCACACCTGCCAACCAAAGATAAATGTGTACGAAACATTTCAAGGCAAAATACAACGTTACAAATGATTTATTTTAATGTTTGGAAACATTTTCACAGGACAAAATACTCAAATCTTATCTCTGTTCAATGCACAAGAAAAGTGTCTTTCTAAAAATAATGATAAAGTTACTCATGATTGTCCACGAACCGTGATGTGAGCTGAACTACTTCCTGCGTAAGTACACCTTCCAGCTGTCCCTTTTAAAATAGAAATGGCTAACTGCGGATTATCTTAAATAACCATGTAAACAGACATCAGTAAGAGTTTAAAATCCAATTTTGTCAAAAGGAAAATGGTTTGCCCTAAGCCAAAAAATGTAATGAAGAAGCATTATTCTTATTATTTTCTTATCGTTTTTGTCCTTAAGGCTTCGATAATCTGTGCCAGAAATCTCTAAAATCTCTGAGTGTTGATGGAGGACACCGACAGCTAAACGCTTTAAATCCTTTCTTACCACACAGTTGACGTCCATGCCGGCCTCGAGCAGAGTCTGGACGGTGCTGTGGTGTCCGTTGCGCGCAGCCAGGTGAAGCGGAGTGTGTCGGCGAGCGTGGCTGGTCATGAGGTTGGGGTGAGCGCTCACCAACATGCGCACCACCTGCGCACGAAAATAAAAAAAGCCACATGTCAGGGAGAAAATAGTCTCAAGAAACTGGGCCACCTGTCACCTTTAAGAAAACTCACAGCAAAGACAAAGAGTAAATGTACACGTTAAGCAATCACACTCAATGTTACCATGACATGACTTTCACTCAGAATACTGAATAATAAAGCTTTCAGTGCGTGGAGGGGGCGTGGTGCATCAGCTGCAGGAGAGAGGTGTGGAGACAGCTCAGGAGAGCTGGCACACCTGCATCCAGTTGTCTAATCACTCTCCCCTTTTAACACAGTAGCGTGCCGGACCTGGGAGGAGATGCTGGAGGAATTAGGATGACACGCAGAGCGAAGCGTGGCCGACGGAGAGACTGACAGCGTGCCTGTGTCCGGCCAGCATCTCACGAATATTGTGTGCCCTGTAAATTAGTACAATAAATAAGTGATTTGCAGATGGCTGCCTGGTTATCTGTTCTGAGGGAACCCACAGTAGCAACAGTCTTGCCACACAGTGAAAGGATGTACTTCAGACATTTTGATGTCTCGAGTAAAGAGCTTGAAAGATGGTGTCTGTTTTTTTTTAGCCTTTACAAAACCAAAAATACAATTTTTACAAACAATATTTTAAGACTACTGGTTACATCAGAATAATCCCCACTCAGGACTGGAACAGCTTCTATGCTAGAGACAGGATGCCAACAAAGCAGAGTTTAGAGTTCAGCTCTGTCCTGCTGTTTTGTTTTGAGGTTTTAGAGTAAGTTTGCATTATAACAAATCCAGCTGAACCTTTTTTTCCTTGCAGACATTTTCTAAACTAAAAGTGAGACATACAATTTGAAAAAACATACAATAAATCATTGAATAACTCCATAGTAATTCGCTAAGCATGTCTGTTTTTAACATAAACTACTATACCATACTAGTCGGGCTAACTAGCTGGCAGACAAATGCTGCTCCTTATTCACATGTCTACTACACGGGTCGTATGCTGACTTGTTGCTTGAAACTTGTTAGCTTTAGCCTCAGTCCTAGAGCATTATGACATATACGTAGCGTCAGGTGAGTTTCTTTGAAAACAAGTCAGCTGGAAACATTAAAAAGTCTTCTTTCACTGTTTTTTACCAACATAATGTAAGCGTTAATTATCTAGTGAGCTAGCTACAGCGTGAGATCAATACCCATTATTACAATGGCTACAATGAAATGCTTGACAGGCAGAAAACAGTAACTAAGGAGGGCAAGGCTCAGCTGAGGGTCAGGTAAAATTGTAAATCAGCATTTGGTTTTCTCTTTTCAACAAATCGTGAATGAAGTGTACTGTAGGGTATGTTTCATTATTTGTTTTGTGGTATTAAAAGACCTGTCAATCAACTGGAGCGTAGTAGGAGGTTGTTCTGAGCTCTGATAGTGGAGCCATCCCTCTGTTTGATCATGGATTTTGCCTTTAATAACTCTGCTGAACAGCACGCACTTCACTCAAAAGTTTCCTCCTTTAATGCGTGTCTTTGTGTGTGTGAGTGTGTGTACTGAATGTGTGTATATAATAAACTTTTGCCCTGTGTTAGCTACATCTCCCAGCAGTAGCTTCCACTGCAGGGATTTCCCTTCATTATCATGCAGAGAGGGAGAGCGAGCGAGAAACACCGCTGCCTTTATAAATTATTCATTCCCACTCACACAAACCTGTATGGCTTGACTGCAATTACTCACTACCTTAGCAGAGAGAGTGCGTGATTGCATTTGAACATCAGTAGGCATACACCTCTCAGTGTGAATGTGCACTTATGTCACATGTTTGACTAAAGGGTGAAGCTGCAGCTCTAAAAATGAGTCCCCGTCTGTCTTTCTAACACCACAAGTGTTTGAGGAAGTGTTCTATTCGTTAAATGTCCACCATATTTAAAACAATTAACAGCTAATCCCATTTTGGTGCAGCTGATTCTCAGGCACGGCGGTCCTCATCGCTGCTAACACCCGCTCATGGGGAAGGTGCAGACTGAGTCACCAGCTGTTGCCTTTCACCTGCCAGCGAGGAGATTCACCAGGATACATGCAGAGGTTCACATATGTCTCATTAAGTCTCACAACCGGTGTAAGTATCAGCTGCAACAAGAACAAAAACATGATCCCTCACCAGCTTCCCACCATGTCAACACTGCCAGTTTGTTTTTGGACTTAAATGAAATGTTATGAGGGTTATGCTGCCCTTGTAGTGACCAGTAGCAGACATGTCTATGGTATTCTTATTAATTTCGAAGGCTTGGATCATTCTGGAGGGTCCTCCCATCCTCCGTGGAGATTTAATCTTCTGCCCTCTGGACGTACCAAAACATCAGGAGGAGACTTTATCTCTGTCTCCATTAAAGTGTTAAATCGTGGTGTGGAAGTTGAGGATGAGTCTTCTAGATACACACTGAAGGGTTAGTGGTCACAGGCTGATGATGGTGCAATGTTTTAATTGATTAACCAGCTTTGTATCATTACAATGTGGCTAATCTCTTTAAAGAGATATGGGACCAACATTTTGGTACCGGATGCGATCTGGTGTCCGTTTGTAGTCCATGAGTAGTATTGACCAATCACATTTGAGTGGGTTTTGTTTGCAACAGTCCGTGCGGAGTGTATAAGGTCAGATTGCATTGGCCGAAATGCAGTGTTGGAACCCATTGGCTATCGTCTGGTGACAACTTAGCTTTTTTTTTTTTAAGTTATCTGCATTCATATGATGTCTTCTGTTTATAAAGATCAGCAGAAATGTGTCTTTATTGTCATTCTCACGTATCGAGTTGCTAGCACGGCGGAAGCCCAGAAACATTGTCCCGTTGACCCCCAGAGTGTAAATCATTATCAGATGACAGCCAATGGGTTCCAGGATTGCATACAGTAAATGCAAACAAACACATTTATCTTCCCTCCATGTGGTCTGCACTCAGAGCTCCCCACTTATTTAACAAAAATCACGATCTGACTGTCTGTGAGTCAAAAATGCAGAAGTACAATCTGTAGTTTAAACAACTCAGAAGAGCAGGGAACTCCAGGTGTATGCAACATTGGGAGAAGTTAAATTAGTTTGTACTACCCATATTATAATTACATAAAGCTGGTGGAAAACTTCCCTTTAACTGATGACTGGATTGGATGATAATGGCTACATGGACTAATGTCATTTTGTCACATTGTATTCGTAACAAACAGACATGGTATCAGGACATTCTCTACAAAACACTTATATAAATATTTTTTACTCTTTCCAACCTCTTGCATCTGATTACAAAATGACTACACAGCGCCAAATTAGCCTACTAACACACCTAATACAAGCTGAATAGGGGCAAACCTTTGGTCTTATAACAGCCATCATTTCTCGTACAACACTGTACTCCTCCGGTTTGATTACTACAGACTAGGAGCAATATTCTTTTCAAAAGCTGAGAAATTTCCTGGCCTTTGTAGTGTAAAATATACACCTTCAGCTAATGATTGTTTTCATAAAAGATGATACATGTCCTTCTCACTGACCTGCAGTCGTCCATACAGCGCTGCCAGGTCCAGAGGTGTCTCCTGTTGGCTGTTTCTCATGGTGGGGTCAGTCAGCTCCTGAAGCAGCACTGAAACCACCTCAGAGTGTCCATACTGGGCCGCACAGTGAAGCGCTGTTTCCCTCTCATGGTTCTGTGGGAAGAATGATAGGTAAGAAGGATTGATAGCGCGAAGGGTGAAGGGAAGAGAAGAGGTGGGAAGTGGATGTAGGAATTATGGGAACGATGAAGAGAAGCCAGAAGGGCGATGAAGTGAGGAGAGCGAGAGCGGGAAAAACATGACAAAAGAAGGATGGAGGGATGCAGCGAGGCAGCAGAGAAGGTCGAATGTAAAGAACGGCAGATGATGGAAGACGGTTTAAAGAAAAGAGGATGAAAAAAATAGAAAATAAGACGGCGGTGAGTTAGAAGTAGGACAAACGTGGGTGAAAGGATTGAGATATAAGAGAACAGAAGAAGGAAAAAGCCGTTTATGCATCGTAAATCTGACACGGTGAAATTCAAGATGGAAAGCTACATTTCTGCTACACATATGAAGCACGTGTCTCGGTCAGTATATCATTCTGCGTGTTTAAATTCCAAAAGCGTGTCAGGTTTGTGAGAGCTGTCAGGGGAAATCTATAACTTCCTGTCTGTGAAATAGAAGCAAAGTGCTTCCCTCAAAACCTTCTGTGCCTCTTTGGTCCAACACTTTTCTCTACGCTCGCCGATTCAGCCTGTCAGCTTCCATTCAACTGGCCAACGACGCGTTCAGAAGCAGTTATGTAGTGTTTGATTTTTTTTCTCTCCTATCTAAATATTTAATCTTGTTTTTAATTGATTTTCTGTCATTTCTCACAAGTTACTGTCCAAACTGCTGATTCATCTGTTTAACCCTCTTAAATCCTCAAAAAGCACGAAACACTGTACTAATCACGTGACAATACATTCATACTGCACGTTATATTAAACAGGAGAAACTCTGCTACAAGTACATATAAGTCATATTTACGCACACCAAACATAACTCCAATTAATTATCAAATATCAAAATCTGCATAGCGTCATAAAGTCATAAAGAGATACTATTGTAAAAGTATGAATTTTCATTTATGCTGTGTGCCATCTTAATTTACTCTGAGCCAGTGACATACATACTAAACTTACACATCTGAACAAATGTCACAAGTGTTCCCTTTGTTATGACACCAAAATTATTGAAATAGACCTTGTAGTTGCAGAGATATGCTCTATTCATTTTGGGTATGTCATTTTCGGGCAGAGGCCTAAAAAAAGAGGCTGGGTCTTGAGAGGTTAAATTCTGTTTACAAATCCCCCCCATTCACATTAAGCCACCAGGGGCTATCAGAGAGTGTGGGACTCATCCTGATTTTTATTTGTCGCCATAAAAACTGAGACAGGCTGCAATTAGATTTGTGATCTGCATGTGTGGGTCAGTGTGAATTTAAGTACAATTTGGATTATATCTGGAGATGTGACAAGATTGAGGCCATAGTCTGTGTGTGGTTCAGAGATGCATTCATCTGCACGTTTCTGTTAATTTACAGTACTTAACAAACTTATTAGACCACCTGTCAGACACCATTCAGCATCATGAAGTGCCTTAATGCGGACTTTCAAACTAAATTCACCTTTTTATACCCAAATTTGAGCCGGCTCACTGGGCTACTTTTAATCAAACATTCAACCACTAAAACTAATTATTCTGCTCAGGAATGCAAATAAATAACTAATTTAACAATAATATAATAATTTGACATCTTAATCAAGAAATAATAATGTGCTTTACTATTTTACAGTGAATTTGAAAATTCATGGATAACAATAATAATTATATTTTAGCATTGAAAATATCATTTTGGTTAAAGAGCTTCTACACACTGGTGTATTAACCAATACAGAAACATTGGGACCATCCAAAAAAAATCATTACAACGTTGGTAACAGTATTTTAAGTAGCATGTAAAAGCAGTATGTAAACATGTTATAGATATGAGGACAGATAAAAGGTCATAAATTCATCTACCAGCATTTATTAAAGTCACCTTCTTCTATAATAATGAAGTGAATTTAACCTGCTTAGGTTTCACTTTGGCCCAAAATGTCTCAAACACAAGCGTGTGTGCTTTAAAGGTTACTTTAAACTTGAGAGGCTTTCATGTTTAGAGGAACTATGGCCGTTTTCTGGTTCTCCTGGGGGCCCCTGTCAGGACAAGAACATTGTTGGTGGTCCCTGGGGTCCTGCAGCTCTGGGTGAAAACAGCCCAGTAATGAGTGGAAAACTGGGCAAAGGGACACCCATGAAGGAGAGAGACATGATGGAAAGCGATACGAGGGAATAAAAGAGAGAGAGAGGAAGACGATAGAGGGAACGTGAGTGGGCCCTACAGGGATTAAATCTGCATGTATGTTGCTCTACTTTAAAATAATAATCTGGGAACCTCATATTATAGATATACATGCACATTATGGTTGCACACACATATGCATTTAGGTTTCTGTGGATATTATCAAAAGGGAGAGAGGAAAGTTTAAAAAAAAAGGGTATGCGTGTGAGGCTTTGTTGTTTCTGGTGTTTATCCAAGAGCAAAACCTACATTTTGAGTAAGAGGCTGAAATTTAACACTATGTGATGTAACACAGAGAGAGAGAGAAAAAAAAACAAGGAGGGAGAGGATGAACAAAAGCAAAAAGAGACAGTAGGAGAGCAGAAGGAAAGGAGGTGACGACCTATGGGGATATTTTAGTTGTAGAAAAGACAAATTGTTACTGGCAGATTTAGAGTAAATTTTACTAACTTTTACTACTACCATCTATGAATTCTGGTCCCAGTCTATAGTGCTAATTGCAACACTGCAGCAGTTATTCGCCTTTTCAGAGAAATCAAATAATTTTGTGCTCTAGACCAAAAAGAATTTATGATGAAATCTATGACGTTGCGTTATACTCCACGCCCATTTAAGTACAATGTCACATTCACTCAGATCTGGACAACACCTCCCCTCTACAAAGATGTTTGAATAACAACTCCTAGCAGTGTGGAAAGTTTGGCAGTTGCAACACAAAAGGGAATTGAGATTAGTGGAAGTAGTTTACAGCGGGAGCCGAGTGTTGGGAGCAAACTTTTTGAATATGTGGAAGGGGTTTGTTCAAGCTGACAGGGGTGTTAAGTTAGCTGCACCACACCTCTGAAACGCCGGCCACGGCTCTGATTGGAAGCTTTGCTGTTAGGTCTATTGATAGCCATTTCCACCAATCAACAACAAGTAGGCGAGCATAGCAGGCACGATTAGGAATAGGGAACCGATTTCACTAATAACGGGTAACTGTTTCTGTCACTTACAATAAACAAAATAATGGTGAGTTAAGAGTTGGGTTTTTATTGCAACGGACACCAGCAGAAACCAAGCAGGAAAAGGAGCATTTATGAACTATTGTTATGTGAATATATATGAATTTAACGCTCACCAAAACATCATATAATCCCTCCAGGGGTGTAACATCTGCATAAGAGATGTTCTCAAATTCCTTCTTTCATTTTTACTAACAAAAAAGGGTCATGTCATGTTAAAGTCCTACCAACAAAACCTACAATAGTTGCGTTCCTTATTTGGGAATGATGTTGTCTTCCTTCACAGCTAGCTAACTTGCTGTATCAGTGAAATATCCATTTATTTTCTGTAATCACTTATCATCATCAGGATCGCAGGGGCCTGGAGCCTATCTCAGCTGACTTAGGGCGAGAGGCGGGGTACACCCTGGACAAGTGCCAGTTTATCACAGGGCACACAGAGACAAACAACCATTTACACGAGGCAACAGTGCGAGCTACTGCGCCACCGTGCCTCCTGTATCAGTTAAATAATAACAGGAAAAGGACACCGCTGTGCAAGTTAAATCGACATTTATTCGACCTTATTAAAGACGGTAGCACAACTTCCAAGTCAACTGAAAGATTAGTAAATAAAAAAACGTGAACTTAAATGGTATTCTATTCTGATCAAAGTTGCCCTTTAAACAATAGCTTGCCTTTTCATGTAAACAGGTGAAATTGTTGTTTCGAGCCTCAAAATACAGACATGTCCTTGATATTTCCCCCTTCTCCTTCCGTATACCTTCTGAAATTCCCTCACATTTCCTGGCTTGAATGCACATCTCAAACCTCACTGATGAAATTCAAAAAATACCATGACCACACTCGGCCTCTCAGATCTCATCTCATGCCTTTTCTTACACGCTCTCTCCCCAGAGCCACAGCCCTCCCCTCCTTCTACCTCTCCCTGCCTTCATATACCCCTCTGAGCAGTGAGTGAGAGAGATGAACAGATACTCTACAACAAGAGGGAAAGAGCCCCTATATGAAGACACACAAACACGTGATCTAGCAGTGAAAACACCACGAACGCGCTTGAGAGCTTCGCCTCCTCCTCAGCCAATCAGATCCATCTGTTTTCCCCCTGGACCGCACACCCCTCCATTGATGGCAGAGTGGAAGCTTCCAGAGCAGGTCTGATTGCAGGCCCGCTGTACTGTAAGCACAATAATCACGCACTCATGCACACTGTAATTCACATTCATCATAGTTTACTGGTGTAATTGTCGGCTGCATTATGTTTAATAAACTCCATTTGCTCTGTTCCTGTGTGGATATTTTATTATATATTACTATTTTCCACTTTCCCCGAGGGTTCATTTAAGTTCCATCTCGTCTAATCTACTGTATATACTGTCTTCATCGCAGTGTAATACACTCCTGCCAAGTCCCAAACCAAGACAAATGCAGCACAATCAGTCATCATTTGCTACTGACAGTATTTAATGTAGAATAGCAATGCAGTGTCTGGAGAACAGGTCACCTATCGAAAGGTTAAATGCAAGAGCACCTGAAAAAAGAGAACACGATAGGTAATTTATGTTGACCACGTTACAATCACAGGCATATTTGTGAGCATTGATACACAACAAAGTGTCCTGATGAATGAAAACAAGGTGGACGTTAAGAACAGGATGACGTGAGTCCGTTATTTTTGTGTCTTGAAGCCTGAAAAAAATGTTTTTAAAACTGGTAAGACAACATGAACCATGGAGAATTGTGGTTGCTATGGTAACCAGCAGATAGTATACATGGCAGACTGATTTAGGACATTTGTTAAAGCTTTGACGCAAACTTTTAATGGACTATTCATCATTTTAAGTTATTCTAACATTTGAACAAACAATTAAGAATACACAGCATGTGTGCTTGGTCTATTTTTATTTCTTTTTACAAACATAACTGATCTAAATTCACATTAACAACTTAGATCAACAGTAGTTGTGGTTTATTGTATTAAAGCAGAGCTTCAAAAGACTTCTCATCTGTGCCTTCCTCCGCAACTCCTGTGTGTCTTACAAGTTGCATATTTCCTCCCTCTTTCTTTCTGGGCTCGTTCAACACAGCACAGAGCAAGGCCATTATTTCAAGTAAACAGATAGAAGTAGACAGGAGACTGACGTTACGAGGGTGCAATTTTGCTTAATAATGCAGGAAAAGTTTCTGAATTCCCGGAGTTGCATAAATCTACTTTCTGATTTCACCAGGTCATGGGCAAAAAAAAAATAAAAATCTCAAGCATGACAGAAAGTATCAGATATATCAGGTTATAAAATGTGTAATGGTTTATATTTCAATGTAATTCCTATTAATTCCTTCCTTAAACTATGCACTCCTGCATGTTTGGTGTGAAACCACAGTCACATTAATGTATTTGAATAATTTATGGTGGCCAGAGGAGGTAAAATTAACCAAAGTAAACATGATTTGAGATGCAGAAATATATTTTTCTGCTTTTATATCATGTTAATCATCTCACATCTCCTGAGATTTGTCTGGCTTATATATTAAAAGTATGTATAAAAAGTGGTAGCATTTTTTTATTTGGTTGTTTATGATGAGAAAAATGCGGGATACAATTTGAAGCTCCAGAACAGCTACTGAGTGGAAAGATTGTTTCGTCAACTTCTGTGTCCAAGGTCAACAATGAAGCCCAAAGTGCTCAGAACAATAGAAATATGAACCTCTACTATTCCCTGATAACTGAGCCACTCAGTTTGTGTGATACTATCAAACGCTCCAGAAGAATGGACCTCGGGGTGAGATTGTTTTGTCAACATTTGGTTATTAACATTTGGACGAGGGATTATGCCTTCAACATAATGATAATGACTATTTTCAAATGCAACACAAAGATAAGCATGAAGAGGTAATGAAGCAAACCAATCACACACACACACACACACACACACACACACACACACACAAATGCTGAGATAATTCTCAACACAGATTTGATAACCGCATAGACGGAGATTGTAACTATTGTTGGCGCTGCCGCCGCTGACCCATTCCATCTCTGCAGCCTTAAACGGACAATAAAGCTTTGTCAGTCCAATCCTCAGCGTAAGGTGCAGAGGACTGGACTGACAAAGCTTTAGATGGGGGAAAAACACAATTCCCAGACAGAGAGGAGAGTGACAAAGAGATGAACAGTGACACAGAGTAACAGGACGGAGGAAGAGGAGCGATGGAGAGCTGGAGACGTAGAGAAAATCCTCCCTCCATGTTCTCCGAGTGGGCTATATATTTCCATTACGCTCGCTCTGACAGCTTTCCGATATCATCTAGCACTTGGTGTATTGTTGTTGATTGGGCTCTGAGCAACAGCCATCCACTAATGACACATCAACAGGCATGGCAGCACATTATTGACATGCCCATACAAATGGATGTCAGTGCTTTTCTCTCGGCAGCATGTGGCACTGATACACAGTTAATGGTCACAAACACAAAAAAGCATGTGTAATGAAAAGTGCCTGCTTGTCTGAGCTCTTCTTACCAGGACAGCATGATTTTATTAAAGTTTAAGGAGGATTTTGTTAGAATTTTTTTATGATACAGCTTTACAATCCCCGCAGCATCCTCTTCATTATCGTTCTTAACTGCAGGACACACAAAATCTACTTGCACAGTCGTAGTATTGCAGTGCATTTACCTGCACGCGCACACACACACATTTCCCACGGCAAACACTATCAGTCTTATCTAAATTCATCTCCATGGGACCAAACAAACCACTACATCCATGCAAATAGGCGCGCTTTATCAGACAGGCCCGAGCTGAAATGAGACCAGAGCGAATGAAGCGCACAGGTATTTGTTTGAACATACACCGTGTTAATGCTGATGGACTGATATGCGGGATGAGCTCCGTCTCTGTTACAGCATCTCATAATCCCAGCAGCTCAGCCTGCTGCCCCGGGGAGAGCTGTGCAAATAAATAGAGACTGAAAACGACGAGACACACAAGGTGAAACTCTTCTCCTTCTCGCTTTGTTCTTCTGTTATTAATATGGATGTGAAAATAATCAGTAAATTTAAAAAAACTTGAATATTTTTATGATCTGCTACTTGTTGCTGCTTTTATTCATCGTTTTATTACTGTTTTATTGAAGTCAAACTGAAATTAAAAATGCTTTTTTGCAAGGAAGTCAGTCATTTCACTTCACTTCACTTCTAATGGCCACAATGCTGTTTAAAGTCTGTGTAAAGTAAGAATAAATATGTGTTCTGAGGTTGCCAGACCAAAGATGAAAGTGTTATTAACCACCCAGGTAAATCTGACTAATTAAAAATATCGACAAGTTTATGAAGTTAGGTGTCAAAATCAGGTAAAAATGAATTCTCAGCTCCAGGACTGTGGGGGCGTGTCCGCTGAATGTGCTGAAGCCACGCCCACTCGTGGGAGCAGTCAAGCAGCCATTTTGAAGCGACTGAAACGTGTCAGAACACTGTGCAAGATGAATTAATCTCTATCTCTCTGCAGGGGTATGCTCAGGGTGGCCTCAGCGTGTCATCGAGCCACCCTTTAAGGACCGCCCACAAAATCCTGGACTGAAAACTGGTGAAAAACTGTTTTAACCTCTAACTCCACATTTTAGTAATATATCGTTCGAAGTCTTTTCATATGTTTTCAGCAACTATTTTCCAACATATTTAATGTATTTTGAAAGAAATCTCCTTTACAAATTGCCTTTACACAGTCTTTAATCTCATCAGTGAAGACCAAAGTTATCTCTATGTTGGCTTAAAAAGGTAAGAGAACTATATTCTTTACTTGTCGTGTAACCTCAGTATTACCTGTGGCTGTGAGCTTTGACACTCTTGTCATTTGCCACAACTACTAGCCAGGGAGGGCCTTTCTATAATGCAGGGCGAACCCAGCACTGAGTGTGAAGGGGCTGTCGATGACTCAGCAGGTGACGAGCAAACCATGAACAAAATGTTACATCTAGAACACAGATTGTCAAAGTGCAGCCGGCAGGCCAATAGTGAAATGCACGCATTATACACTTACAAGACTTTCACTTCCAATAGCCCACATTTAATACATTACTTGGCTACTGCGTCTCCCTTATAGGTGTCTGTCAGGTGAGCAATGACAACTTGTAGAAAGCTACTGGTTGCCTGGCAACTAGCGGCACGTCGCAAGTGTCGAGGGGATTGCGTTCTGTCATCAATACCAGAGCTAAAGTTAGCAATTCCAGTGGACAACTCTGGAGTTTAATGTGAAGGTGAGATTAAAAAACAACCACTAAAAAGTGCTTGAAGGCTGAAAGGAAAAGGTAGTTTCAGGAAAAATGGATCAGCTCTTACTTCATTGGACCTTGGGTGAAAGATAAAGTGATCTGCCTTATGTGCAAACAGGGGAATTCTCTCTTCAAGGACTATGAGACCAATCACAAATCCTACAACAAGTTCATACGTCTTCCTGTGCAGCCTTCAATCATATGCTAGCTCCCTAAACTGGCACTCAGTGGTCAAAACTTTGGGAAATCCTGATCTAGAAGGAATCAAAGCTAGCGTGAGCAAACTAAGCTTCCACTTTCTGAGTGGAAGCTAGTTGTTCTAGCTTCCACTCAGAAAGTGGAAGCTAGTTGTTCTAGCTTCCACTTTCCAAGTGTAATACAACAACTTAATCAGGTTCTCCTATGCTGAATGTCAAACAATAAATACCAAACACAATGTGGGGTGGATTCAAAAACGGGAAACAATTATCTTGCATCAACGTCCGTGGGCTATACACGGCGTTCTCCGCTCAGTGGCACGCCAGACCTTGACGGGTCGTCTCCTAGCAACCACTGCCATGCAAAGCATCAACTCGGAGACTTGAATGAATCTTAAGCCGTTTTCACACCACGAACCACGTTCAGACCAAGAGGACAAATGATTCATGAGTCACACTGACCAAGAGGAGTAAACATAAAGTTGTACAGACTGAGAGGTAACTCACTGATTCGACAGATCAATGATCAATGATCATCCTTCATCATTAGTCCAGGATCCATGTGGGAAGTAAAGTTTATGCAGCATTTTAATGCTTCTGTTGTGTGTTTTGTTATGTTTTTTGGTGCTCATGAGGAAATAATTGATTATATAAAATGAGGGTGTATTTAAAATAAAATATCAATGACTCACACACGTAACCACAAAATATAACAAATGTATTCATGTAATCAGTATTATTTTTCCTAAAAAATTGTGAATGTACTATTAAAATATCCATTGTTTCTTTCAGCCTGAACTCAAAGTCTGGATCGGAAAGCTACATTTTTTAAAAAGACGTACGAATAAAATCATTCAGCACATCATGTAATAATACATATAAAGAATCAAAGGTGCAACGAAGAGCAGGAGAGCAATGTATAATAATTAGTGCCCTGCTGTGTTGGTAAAGAGGCAGAAGAAGCCAAAAAAAGCCACAAGGAAGAGAGGAAGAAGAAAACAAAAGAGCAGTTATTAAGAGAGTGAACGTGAAAAGTACCTGAGGCGAAGAGGAGTAAATATAAAAGAGAGAAGGAGGAGGACATGGAGAGGAGCATAAAAGGAAAACATTGAGGGTGGAGAGAGAGAGAGAGAGAGAGAGAGAGAGAGAGAGAGAGAGAGAGAGAGAGAAGAAAGCAGCTATCCACATTTGACAGCCAACTGATCGAACTCTCCAAGTCCAAAGAAAAGGTTAAGTCCAAATAACACACAGACACATACTGGCTATTTTTCAGTAGACTGTACAGAGACATTTTTTATAACTAAATGAAGATTTTAGTTGTATATATTTATATCCATCAATTGGGTGCTCCTTTTCCTTTTAATTTGTATTTTTATACCTCGCTATGAGATATTTTCACTGTACAGTAGTCGCCTTCGTTAAAACAGATGGCATAAGTTCCCAGTGAGCACTATTATCTAGTGCTGCAACTGACAATTATTTTATTGATTAATGGATTCAGTATTTTGTCTATAAAGAAATGAAAAATGCAACATCACGTTTCGAGAACTCAAGGTGACTTCAAATGTAGTCCAACCTTTAATAAATTGATAAATGAATCAAACAATTAAACGATGAGCAAAATTGTGCAAAACTGTTTATAGTGCTATTTATTCATTTTGTATTGATTGTAATATAAAATTAAAATGATGCCTTCAGGCATAATTACAATTATTTATATAAAATGGATTGTTTTACTGGATCTCCATTTCCATCTTCAGCCACAAGTCAGAGGTGTATTAATTGATCCAGTTTAATTTAATGCACAAGACATGTTTGAAATATTCCTGTTGAAAAGCGTACTGCATTTTAAGTCTTAGATTAAGTCCACTGGATGATTCACGACTCATGAATCACAAAAACATTTTTCTATCCTTGACCACTAGAACCAAAACATAAAATCTGAAAATGTATTTCATTACACTGAACTGCTTCGAGTCTTTTGAGAAAGACACAAAATGTCCAACAGTTCCAGTTTTGACACTTCACTGTTTCATTTAAACTCTGACCTGCTTCGTGAGCACCATATTTCAGTTTTCTATCAAACTTCCACAAATGTTGCAAATGTTTTCACGTGTCTTCATGCAACACCTCGGTCAACACGCTCACACACAATCTAGTCTCAGTTTACAACAATCGTTTAGGGCTGTAGTTTCTTTTGATTCATGCCGAGATGAATCACTTTCACTGAGCTTTAACTAGAGAGCCCACTAAGGAAAACATATGACATAACTTTTTTTTTCTTTAAAGATTACTCATAAGAAAACATCGTATGGCTCAGTGTGTGACTGTGTGTGTGTTATGGCGGCGTGGCAGTAGGTGATGTTTGAGCAAGGACTTTCCCAGGGCGGTTTCTCCTAGTAGCATGTGTTCTCACAGAGGCCGTGTTCACATGTTGACCGTCAGGAAACATATGGTTTCATTTTCAAGTGTGGTAGCAACATGTGTGCACGATAGGACACGGAATTACAAAGACTGAGATGAACACACACAGCACACAGCAGGCGACCAGCCTCATGACCTTTCTACCTTTGTCTTAGTTCACACGGCCTCTACGCTCCCAGAAAGCCTTGCTGCACCTGGAGAGAGGCCTGCAAGAAGCATTTCACGCATACATCTGTCCACGCATGCGCACCACACATCGCAGCATGCGCCGTCCTTCTAATCTCTTATTATCTCAATGAATTTATGCTGCTGGTCTCCTCCTTCCTGCTCCTCTGGGAGAACAAAGGGGAGTGAGGTTAGAAGAGGGAGGAAAAAAAGGAGTATTATAACCTTCTGTCCTTCAATTGGTGGAAAAGAAAACATTCTTGGGATGTATCTGCAGCACAGGGGGACATACTTGACCTAGTCAGTCACCCACACACACAGAATAACCCTTAAATTGACTAAACCAGAGGCCCTGTACAGAAGAAGCCTGGAGGTTGTGTGCTTGTTCCCACACAAACACACACCACATCTGCTGTTTGTCAGTGGGACCAACAGTCTGGAGGACACAACTGTCCCTCACACAGCCACGGTCAGAAACATTTTGCCCTGAAGTTAAACATGCCATCATTAGTCAGACAACACACACTGCCCGGATGCATGTTATTCTCAGTGCTGCCGGTACAAAATCTGGAGCCAAAACGCCTCTGAGCAAGGGGCCCCAACCTGTTTAGGACACCACAGCTGGTCGTGTCTTCCACTGAAATCTCGTAAAAATTGCATTTTGGGTCACTATGGGGGTTTAAGATGTCCATCATGAGCCACAACATCCCCAGTGGTCCGACACGGCCTTGTCTCTTACTTCCACAATTCTCAAACCAGGAGAGAATCAAGCCATAGGTTGGGGGTCCATGAAAAAAGATTGCAATAAATTGATCAAGTACAATAATTGCATAACTATGAATGGGAACCACTACGTCAATAAAAAACAAAACATTCTGAGCCAATAACGTTCACTTACATTAAGTTTAGGACATTAAAAACTTTTGAGCACCCTGTAAATCTGTCACTTTGCTCAGGACTGGAGGACGCACTTGCAGCTCCCGCAGCTGATCTAATGAGCACAATGGACACATATTTAAGTCAACACCCACTTCATCAAGTGAGGCAAAGGCCAAAGCGGCTAAACTTAGAAAATATGATGGCAGTTAGCCCAAGTTTGGTTTTACTGAGAGCAACAATGGAAGACCAAAATGCGTCACGTGTCTTCAGGTCCTAGCAAATGAAGCTATGAAGCCAGCCAAGTTATAAAATCAATAATCAATAATTCCTATGGCACCTACGAGTACAAATGGTAGTAAACATTTTTTAATCGGTGAGGGATCCTTGGAAAAACTTTCTCTCCTGTAAAGGGTCTCTGGCCCTTGAAAACCCCGGTCTTACTTACTTACTTCTCTCTTGAATCAACCCTGCAATAATACTAAATCTTATTACACTAAAATGTTACAGATACAGTAGAATCTAAATAACACAACCCATTCAGTATCGTATGCCTAACATTACAACTAGCCGCTGTCCGAATAAACATGTTTAGACCAAAGCCACTGGTCGTTGTCATGTCACTACAGTGTGAAAAATAATTAAAATTTGTTTGAGTTAGGTAATCCATCCATTTAAACATTTTGATTTCTTATTTATTTATTGGACTTGGTAAACTAAAAGTTATTTACTGCCAGAAAGTAAGATTAAGAAAAAAATGGCGAGCAGATGCCGTTCAAACAAAGAAATAAATATAACCAAAAGAGGCTTTAAAATCTTTTTAACTAACGAAACAAAATCAAAAATCAAATATAATAAGATAAATAAGGTAGTCCCCCCATACAAGTTTTTTTTTTCCCCTCAGTTGTTGGAGCCTCCTTGACTGCACCGCCAAGAAGACTTTCTCAAAAATGGTCCTTGTAAAGACAGGCTGAGTGGTGTAAGAAGGACACTTTTGTCAGATGAGACAGGTGGCTCTCCGAGCTGGAACTGTTGACGGCCACTTTACAGGATGCTGTGCCACTCAGCAACTTGTCCATCATCTGTTGAAATGTTGATGTGGTGCCGTGAAGGCCGAATGAAGAAATGGGAAATCAAAGGGTACAAAAAGGTGTTTGGACTGAAGAGAGTAGTGTACTAATAAAAGCCCTATAACAAGGTTGCTCCCAGTGTCCCCGGGCTGCCTATTTAAACTTTTACTTTTCTGAAGTCCAGTTTACTGTGTTGGGGAGGTAGAATAATTAGGCTCTGCCACTCCAATCTCTCTCATCATTTTCAGTTCAGGACAGGTAACAGACGCTGTGGGACTCTGGGATCATTTAAAACGGACATGATGATCTATCACCAGCTGTCTATAAAAAAAGGTCAAAGGATAAGCGTCTTCCTTTTTATTTGAGAGTTAAGTCCAGCTGTATCTGCTCCTCTCTAAGGGCTAAAATATGCAACAACAAAGACAAGCTAACATGCTATTCTTAGCACATCTTGTGTTTGAAGATAATATGATCTTTAAATTGATTTTGCACAAAAAAAAAAAGATCTAAATTGAAGCATCAGTTCATGATTCAATCTGAGTGCGAGAAAGACAGATCACAACAAACAACGCCTCGCTCCTCACAAACATGCATTTGGCCCTGCGAGCAGAGTGTAAGCCTCGAGTAAACAAGCTATCTTTCACCATCTATCACCGTCTCACAAACAAACAAATAAACATGCACACACGGTACGTATAATCATCGTCTCCAGTCAGACAGCCTCCACCTCTCTCTCTCTCTCACACACGCACACACACACACACACAATAAACAAAAACAGCTGTGAATTGGAACTACTGGGACCAATTAGGCAGTAAACAGTGGGCCGGAACTGGTTTACCGCCAACTAATAATGTCCACTAACCTTGAATAATAATGAATAATCCTGTATTAGCTGGAACTGGCCCACCTACATACTTCCGCTACTTTTTTTTTTTTTTTAATGTTCTCAAGACCTTTCACCCTCATTGCAGATCTCTCCTGTGTCCTTTTCCACATGCTCATGTCGCCATTTGTCACTTCATGTACAAAAGGGGCAGCACGGTTGTTGCGTTTCTCTCCCTCATGTAAGAAAACAGCAGATATTAAAGACAAAGAGCGTGCTGCTCTGGAATCACCCTATAAAACTAGGCTGCGCACACACACAGTCAACCTCTGACACGGCGAATAGTGTGCGTGGGCAGAGTAATATCGTTGAGAATGGGGTAATGTGCAGCCAGTGGCTTGCTGCTGTACGTCTGCATGACGGGTGTGAACGTGTGTGGGACTCGGTATATCACCCTGACTAATGTATGCAGGCCCTGCTCTCTACTGCAGACAAGACAGTCAGTGGGAAAATATGGAGCTTAGGCATCGTAAACACACAAACACTCCATAAATCTTACACTCGAGATTTACGACTGCAACCTGAGAACAACTGTACCCCTCACAATGCATAAGTGCAAGACTGCTGTACAAATATGCATCATAAAGCATTATAAAAATGCAGGTACCGCAATTTAGAAAGCAACGTTTTTGCTAAATTCGGCGCTCAGGGCAAAAAATAAACGCTGCACCTTTAAGAATGTCAAAGCACAGCCGTGCTGGAGTCTTTGTTTGTTGCTGTGTCTGCGTGCAACAGTGTGACCGACGGCCAAGGTTTGCTAATCTGAGCTCTGTAGCTTAGCAATTTCAGCGTGTTTATTATACAGAGGGGGAGATGAAGTGTTGATGAGAGGGGTAGATAAAACCTGTCATTTCATTTTCAGGTGGTTGATAAACAAGGCTCAAAGTGAGACGTATGACACAAAGAGAGATACAAGAAAAGCTGATCAGTATAATTAGATGATTTGACAAGTGAGATGTCGCATGAGGATTTATAAATAAACGTTTTGTCAGACGTACACGAACTTTAAAGGGTACACAGAGAGATTCTGTAAGATCTGAATATCAAAGTGTCTGAATTTGTCCTATTTTCTAACACCAAATGTAACACTACATACATTATTTATATTAATCAACATACACTGCATTTCACATATTTTTTGGTTGCACTGTGATTAGCACTGTCACTTCACAGCCAGAAGGTTCTGCGTTTGAACTTCCCGGCCTTCCTGTGTGGAGTTCTATCCGTGGCTGCGTGGTCCAAAACGTGCAGGTTAATTGTCGACTCTAAACTGCTCTTAGGCGTGAATGTGAGTGTGGATGGTTGTCTGTCTCTATGTGACGTGTGGTTGACTGGCAACCTGTCCAGGGCGTACCCCGCCTCTCGCCAAGTGTCAGTTGGAATTGGCTCTAGACCAGGGGTCATCAGCTAAATTTGTCCAAGGGCCAGAATTTTCCTCGGCAGACACTATCAGGGCCAGACGCTCTCGTAAAATTAAATTGATATTGTATCCTAAGTAATATATTATTATTTCATATATCAATTTGCCTTTGAAATGTATGTCATTTTTTTGCCTTTGTCAGTGTTAACAGACTCATTACCTGTACGGTAGCAAGCCACTAGGGGGCGAAAACGATATTTTAGGCTTCATATTCATGAGGCTGTCAACTGCTAACGTGGGGAAGGTGATGCCGCTGGACGAGGCGGCTAATCACAGTGAACTGATTGACATCCAGGCCACTGGTGACATGAAGCCTGCTCTCTCCGTGGAGCTGAAAGCTTGAGCGCCTTTTGGGTGGCTTGTCCCCAAAAGTATGACACACTGAAGACATTGGCCATGTATGTGCTCACCATGTTTGGATCAACATACACCTGTGAAGTTGTGAAAAATGCACTAGGACTGCAGGCGTATAAGGCAGGCATAACAGCTGTCAAGCCCGATGTTAAAAAGATAGTGTTGGAGGGGAAATGTCACTTCTCCCATTAACCAAACGTGAGTATTTCAGTGTTGTGATTTTCTTGGTTTTACTTCGTATTTATTTGTTGGATTACAGGCTATTTTAATTTGATGTAAATAGTAACATTTCTCATAACTGACAGCCTGACACTTATTTGTCGTTTGTATCTATTTGCTGATGTGCAAAGCTTGCACTTACAATGCTCTTCTCTGTTATGTTGACGGTTGTTATTGAGACACTGCAGTAGTGCGCTATTGTGTGGGGAAATGAAGCCCAAGAAAGGACAATTTTGACAAACGTGAAACAATAAAAGAGCAACGCGTTTATCGTCATTTTTGATTGGAGGCGGGCTTTGGCACAAGGTACTTTTCTGAGGGCGTTTGTTTCATTTCACTTAAAGAAAAATGTAGAACATACTTTGTCCTCTTCACTAGGCTATTCCTGAATCCAGTAATATTCTGGGGGCCAGATGTAAAGCTCTGGCGGGCCGGATGTGGCCTGCGGGCCGCCAGTTGACGTTCACTGCTCTAGACCCTCAGCCCTCAAGGATAAGCAGGTGTGGCTATCAGATGGATAGAACTTTTTTGTTCTTTCAAATGTTCTCTCAAATATTCATAGATATATATGTAATTCTCATTGGTTCTTTGTTACCTATCCACAGATAAATTCAGACAGAAACTACATTTCATTGGCAAAGAAAAAAAGGAAAAGACAAAGAAAGACAAGTCAGTAAGTGTAGAAAGACATCCTGAGTCTGGTTTTAGGATAAACAAAAACTATCTCCAATTAAAGAACAAAACAAAGACAAATTAACAAGTTAGAAATAATTTGGATAAGTTACAGATCTTGGTATCAGGAGCAAGACACTAAACCTGGAACATCCATCCATTATCTGTAACCGCTTATCCTCAGCAGGGCTGGAGCCTATCCCAGCTGACTTTGGGCGAATGGTGGGGTTATCGGCAGTTCATCACAGGGCACATAGAGACAAACAACCATTCACACTCATATTCACACCTACAGACAATTTAAAGTCACCAGTTAACCTGTTAAGTGCATGTCTTTGGACCGTGGGAGGAAGCCGGAGTACCCGGAGAGAACCCACGCAGACATGGGGAGAACATGCAAACTCCACAAAGAAGCACTACACAACACAACCTTCACATTGCGAGGCAACAGTGCTAACCACTGCACCACTGTAAACCTGGCACAAATATTGTCAAATTTTAAGTATGAATCCAACACACACTAACTACGGCTTATTACAACTACTTTTGAATGTTTTTTTGTGCGTGCCCAAAGAAATGAAATGCGCTGCCATACCCATTCACGTATAAACCGTCCATTTATACATTATTAAAATCACCACTGCATTCTTAGTATTATAAGAGAACAGCTTCATAAAAGTCTTCATAAAACCACCATTTTACATCGATTTCAATATTATTAAAAATAGATTGATTAAAAAAAAACTGTTACTTCAATAAACTGTGATGTAGTCACAGCTTTCATCTTTGCATATGTTGTTGTGCAAAAGCATTAGTCTGTCTCCGTCGTTAACTTTCTTTGACCGGAAAATTATGCCTTACAGCTAGCAAGTCTCACCTCCTACACATCAACAGCATTGCAGTTTGCTGGAAGTTATTGTAGAAAAGTCATTAAACAAAACTACACTTAATCTCTGTGTATCACAAAACGAAGAAGGCTAAACACATGCCACAGGAGATCTTCGTATGCACGAGCACACACACATCAACACACACTGACTGTGCACTGGAGTCAGCAGCTATGTACGGCATCTTCTCAATCAGCATCTTCCACCCTTTGTGTGGTCCACGCTGCCTGCACAGCAGCCCGCTCAGCTCTACAAATCATTGACGGGGTAAAAAAGAAAAATTACCCATGTTCACTTGCTGACAAACCTCTTCATTTCAGGGGCAAGGGATGCCATTTATCACGGCAAACAATTAGGCTCTAACAACTCGCACAGGCAAACGATTTGGCTAATGGTGACAGAGGAAAATGTGCTTATTAGGCACAGTAAATAACGCTCCAATAACCGGGGGGGTCCATTACTACACCGCCATCAGGAGTAGGAATATTGAAACAGACATCTTAGCTATTAACATTTTAGCCAGCACTTCTGATTAAACACCACTTCCTGTGCGCCTCGTACTCATCTCAAAATGCAGTGCATCAGCGAGCCGTGACATCACCAATATGCTGCAAGCGGAGATGGACACAGAAAGAGTGAGGGTGGAGAAGAAGGTCATTTTTGCTGATGAGGAATGACAGCAGCGGCAGGCTGAATGCTCCCAGAGCTGAAACGCTCACCCGGCTGTCAGATAGAGATCACCGGGAACTGTAAAAGATTGTCTTTGTTGGACAGGAGCCATAACAGGACGACCTGTGGCAGCGCGGGTTTGAATGCCCCAAGAAATACAACGGAAGAACTCAACTTTCATTTAACTGATAAGACCTTTCTTCTTTTGAAACAGTAACGGCACACAGGGAGTGTTTCCTTCAGCCACAATCGACCATCTAAGTGGATGCTCAGCGGTCCTGTGCGACATGACAAAGGTTAGATTTCTTTTTCTAGGAGCTAGAAACAGTCAGAAAAGTCCAGACGTTAAGTTTTAGTTTTACCCTTTTGAGTCATCTCTCAGAGATATGTCAGAGCAAGAACGTCAAAGACTAGAGAACCTCATGATTCCAAGACGTTGGACCCGATCAGAAACAGATCCGTGGTAAAGCTACTTTAACCTGATGGCCATAAATTGATTTTTAAAACACAGATACTCATCTGAAGGTAGGGTTGCAAAGGGGTGAAAAATGTCAGTGAATTTCCAGAAACTTTCCATGGGAAGTTAAACTGGGGAAATGTAGAAACATTCCAAATCAGAAACTCCATGGGAATTATGGAAATTAATGGGAATTAACTGGAAATTGGGGGTAATTTCGTAACTGGGGGTAAGCTAGCATTATGATCAGCCTTATAAATGGTCAATGAAGTGGTCATTTTGCAAGTTAAACATTAAAAACATACATCAAATATATTTACCCCATAATATTCATCAAAACTTACTTCACTTCATGTAGCCCACAGGCTCAAACGTGTAGCTTCAATAGTCAAAAGTGTGGTCCAGGGTTGTAGAAATGATGTGTGTGTGATGGAGGCATGTACAGTGCATGTAGCGGGCACAGCCTCAATAGCCCTGCAGTAAGCAGTGTGGTATGTGCATGTGATTAAGATAGTGTACTTGCATAAAATCTGATTGTTTTAGTCAAGATAATGTTAAAATACATTTTCCCCAACTATATTTGAGTTTCCCGTTAAGGACCAACCTTCAATTTAGTAAAATCCTGGTTTATTCCTGTTTATTCCCATAAATTCATGTTAATTCCTATAACTTCCCATTATTTCCCATGTAAAGTTTCCAGCTTTCCAGCCTGGGCTCAGTCATTAGGGCCCTTTGAATGTCTTGAGTATTCATCATTAAGACCATTTCCGTATATAGATTGTGGCCTTGTGTTGGACCAAAGAGAAACATCATCTACTACTAATAAAATCTTGACCTTTCCCACAGGCGGTGTTGAAGATGAACATTTCCAAGAGGCTGATCGTGGCATTGAGGTGTTTTACCTGTTGGTTGACCCGGCAGTGCGATGGTCCGTGGTGAATGAGGATGCGGACGATGTCCACGTCTCCCCGCCAGGCGGCCAGGTGCAGAGGGAAGCAACCTTTGCTATCAGCCACGTTTGTGGACGCCTCAAACTGCAGCAGCTTTAGTACCACTTCCCTGAGAGAAACAGACACACACACACACACACACACACACAGATCAATATATCAACAGATCGAAAGATGGGGAGAGGGACAAGAAGGGGAGCTTAGCGCTAAGACCTGAAATGGTGGAATAGTGCCACATTTACCTTGAGAATACCAAACATCTTTTAACCTTGCAGCATCACTTTGCAACACATAGTATAATGAAACACCTCAACATATTCCACAGTTATAAATTTTACTAAATATTATATCTAAGAAGGAACTAAACTACATGGACAAAATGTTTGTGAGCTTCCTTTTCTCGTTACCTTGGCTGTGCTTCCTCTCTTCTTCAAACAGTGTTTGTATTCGAAATTACAAAATCACATTTCGAAACTTCACGTGTGTCTCAACACTTTTTAAATACTCAGCATCATACACGCTGGAGCACAAATAATATAAACAAAGGATGTTCTTCTGTATGAAGATGTGTTATTGAAGTCAGCATATCTTCGTTTTGCATAATTTACAACAGCTTCAGTTTAATCCCTTCTTCTTTCAATCAAACTCTGTCTGTTTTAACTGTAACACCCTCAAGAGGAATAATTATGTTGAGGCTGTTCTATATTTAATTAAACACAAAAGACTGGATGAGGCAGAATAAAGTACACCACTTGGAAAAGTTCATACGGCATGGACCACATTGCAAAAGAAGAAATGAAATTAAAAGGCTATGTTTGATATTCAAAAAACAGATTTATGTACATATGGGTCTGAATTTCTAATTTATCTGCGGCCTTCATGGGAGCTTGCTGGCCCCTACTTGAAGATAACCAGGGATTAACCAGGGATTTTTGGTGTTACTATAAGTGAATGATCAGTTCCCGCCCAGTCTAGGCAGGGGCAGTGATAGCAGAAAGTTCAACTGGAAGTGGTCATAAATAGAGAGAAGACGATTGCTTCCCTCTAATAAAGTAATCTCCATTACACAAACAGATAAAGCGACAAATCACAGCGCCCGGGTTTGCGCTGGAAATCCATTTAGCTGCAGCTCGGTAGCGACGTCAGCGGTACTGTTTCATATTAGGAAGTCTCCAGCTGAAGTTGTCACCTCCCTCTGATGAGGAAAGGTGAACTGCTTCATTTGCATTTGAAATGTCAGCAGGAGCAAGAAGGGCAAAACCTCTCCCAGGAGCAGAGGTGAAAGCACCACAGAGATGCTTAATGAACTGCTTTGTTAATTAATAATTTATTGGATTTAATATAATTCGCTCGGGTTTAAGTGGCAATTTTTCAGCAAAAAAAAAAAAAAAAAATCACACGCAGCGGGCAAATATGAGAATATTGCTGATTGGATTGAGCCTGCGTGCATCATGAAAGTTTTCTTTAATTATCTCAAGCAACAATTCAAACCCAGCTTGAATAACAAACCTCTGAATACAGCACCCCCCTCTTGCAAAGTCTCTTCTGTCTATACTGTATCTTAATTGCCAGTTCTCATTTTAGTTTCCAACCTAAACGTTCAGTCACTCCTCTCCTCTGCAGCTTTTTGTTGGTCGCCTAATTTTCACTCTGCGGCTGCATTCTCTCCCTCCCTCCCTTTTACAGTTGATCTGAAGTAGGAAATCCACATAATTGCCCCCAACACACAGTACTAATCCTTCAGTTCCGCCAAGCTGGGATAGCAGTGGGGCTTGCGACTAATCCACACTGTGTAACCGATTTCTCAGCAGGCCCAGGTGAAGAAAGGAAGCTGCACACTGTAGCTCTGTGCAGATGCAGACACGCAAAGCATGCACGCATTTAAACTTTGATTGCAATTTTGGTATTTTCAACTTTTTTTGACTCATTCTGTTGCCTAAGAGACCAGGACTTTATTGTGCTGTACTTAATTTCAAGATTACATTGTGTTCTACATCGACCAGCCACTTAATTTTAGCAAAATAATGTGATCCAAAACAACAACTCTGCCATAAATTCTACTTTTACGAAGCTAATTATGTTTGTGAGAGGTATTAATCTAACAATCATGTTTACTGTTGAGGTTGTAGTTTGCAGTAGTGTTAAATTGGACTGCATTATATAGAGAGGTGTTTGGCCAACCCTTTTACATACATGAAAGCACCATAATATATAAACAACTCTCAATATAATGCAGTTCTGTACGACAACAGCACCCAATACGACCTCAGTAATAAACATAAAGTAGAATTAATACGTCTCTGACTGTGTCAACAAAAACTGAATAAGCTTTGTAAAAGTAGACTAGATACAAGAGAAATGGCCACATGGTGATATTAACACAAAAATGTATTTCCAACATTCACATTGGACTTATTTCACCCCCTCAGCAGCTACAACGCATTATTTATTCATACTGACTTAATAGTACAACAAATTTGTGCATTATACTGTACATTCATACTCAGCATTCTCAGCATTACTCTTATTCATTTACACTGTTATATATAGTATACATGTTTTATCTACTTCTTATTCTTCTATTGATATATTGTTGTTATATGTTGTAGTATAATGTACATTTTTCTCTTTTCTCTCTCTATATTTCTATTCTCGAATGGGAGAAACTGTAAACCACGTTCTCCCCCCAGGGGTTCAATAAAGTATTTCTGATTCTGATATAGCACAAAGCGTAATACTACAGGACCTGAGAGGAATAAGGGAGAGAGCTTAACATTTCAAACCTTCATGAAATACATTTCATCTTCTCCTGACAGCAGAAACAGGAAAATAATCAAAGGGAAAAAATAAAATGTCCCTTTCTGACTTTTTGCTCCTGACTGCACATTTTGGTCAACATAAAAGACATTTCAGCACTGTAATATATTAATACTGATTGTGCAAGATACAAAAATAACAATAATTTGATGATTTCAGCTGAAAGATTTGCTGCTTATCTCTCTGTTTTACATCATTGTACAGTGACCTCAACGGGTTTTTTTTCTGTTGGATGGGCAAAACACTCAATTTGAAGATGTCACTTAGGTAATTTGATACTACAACCCTTACACACACACACACTCTCTCACACACACACACATACACACACATTACACCAGGCTCTTGTACATAAACACACCTCTTGTGCAGTCTTACCTGTGTCCATTAAGTGAAGCGTGGTGTAAAGGTGTGTATCCTGAGCTGTCTGTGCAGTTGACATTCAGGCCCTTCCACATGCTGGAGAGAGAAAAAAACAGAAATACATCAGAATTAGTAATACACAATACACTCACACACTCTTAGTTTCACAAAACAGCCACTTTGACATCATCTCTGAGCGCTGAATGTCTGCTCTTTGCTAATGTGGCGGTTGAAGTGTTGTTTTTGAGAGCTGTTAGCTCGTGGACTGCTTACTACTCAAAAAACATGACACAGACTTTAACATTATAACATCCTTTTTTCACCACATCTGTTGGAGTATTTTACCTCGCCTATATGCTGCACCTGATGTGTTTTGGACCCAGGAAATGACAAACCACATCCAGCCAATTAGGCTTCACTCGTGTAGAATGTAGGCGGATAGGTAGACAGGGGTTGTGATGTCTTTTTGAGCACTCTTCTGCAGAGATTCATCTATTTTAAGTGTTTAAAGATGTTTGTTTAGTGTTAAATTACTATATTTATCTACTGAGAAACTAACTGATTCATTATTTGTGGTATTTCCTGTTGTAATAGGAGCTACAACTTGTATAAAGAGGGTTTTGGAGCTCTTTCAGGAAGATTAAGGCGGCCAGAATTGCATTTTTTCCTTGTTTGGTTTTTCCTTTGTTAAAGATGCATTGAGTTTTGTTTCTTTACAGAAAATAATTTTACTTTAATGTATTTGGGTCCCAAGGCGAGAAGTATAATTTTTCATTTGGGGCCGCAGCCAGAAAAGTTTAAGTCCTATTTCATCATATTGGCAAATAAAGAAAGTGAGTGAGGTCGAGTCTTGCACTCGCAAAAGGCTGAGCATGCAAATAAAACCACACTAAACACACTCTCATAAGGATAAGCCAGCTACACACAGAAACAGACACACACATACCACTATTACACAAATAGAGCCCAGGGTTTTCCCAGGGATATAATTATATGACCTCTCTTTTTCACATGAACTCCTCCAAGCGCGTCAGAGAGAAGTACTAATTAGTCGAGTTCCAGTTTGAGCAGCTCTGGGCTGAAAAGCTGAATCAAGTTACTTCTAGAAGCGACTTTATTAAAGACGACCCCACGCAGTAGTTTCTGACATGGAGAGTCTCTAAATGCAAATCACACTATCAGTCTCACAGTATGAGCTGGAGAATATTGATCTTTCTGTAGCAGATTCTTTACTTTTTTATTGTTTATTTCTATTTTATGCTAAGCTGCACTGTACTGATGTATTTAAAGGTCCACTGTGTAAGATTTATGGGGCTCTATTTACAGAATATGGCAGAAATTAAATCTTATATTTCTAATTATGTAGAAATAGGCTAAATTAAATACCATGACACACAGTAAATGCATTGCATTTTGATCTTTATTTTCCCACACTCCACACTAATTCTATTTCAGAAACTTCAGACATGAATATTTCTCAAATATGTGTTTTTCTTCATAAGACACCTTCAAGTGAAGTACATTCAGTTCAAGACTTACTTTAAAGTAAAAACTGACTCAACTATAATCAATCTTTAGGTCTACATCCTTGTAGATTTCTCAGGTTTTTATGTATTTTTATGCGCAAAAAACAAAACTGAGTAAAATAAAAATTCTTTGACGGAGTCTGTGTCTTATTGTAAATTATCAGAGTCGAATCTGCCGGAAAACAGTTAAGTGTTGTGGAGGCAGCAGAACATTCACCGAGTTTGACAGACATCAGCACAATGATCAAGGTCAGCGGTGTTACGCGGTGGGAGCGTGCGCACCAACACACAACTAAACCTGAATTAAAAGTGGTATTAAGGGCTGGCTGCACAGAGAGTGAACACAGTGCGCATCGATCAATAGGACTGCTGGAGTGAAGGATGCAAAACATTTTACTGCTGAACTCAACTCTGAATTAAAGGATGACTGCTAAACAACCAGGTACACTTAAATCAAGAAAGGTCCAAAAGCTGCATTTTTACACACAAAAAAAGGTGTTATGGAACCAAAAGCAACAAGAACAAACAAGTACGACTGAACGCATCTTTTTAAAATAAGAGAAACAAATCAGAAAAGAGTACATAGGCAAATACACACACGTGCATTATGCTACACACATACTATAGGTCAAAGGACAGGAGACCACGGACAGAGAGACACACAGCACAAGCTTGTTTCTATCGGGTCAGCTGGTCTCTACACACTGCAAGGCTGTGTGTGTGTGTGTTTGTGTGTTCATATCGATCGTGCTGCTCTGCTGACCCCTTTCAGCGCTGACCTATAGGACCAGCAGGATAGGTTGTTAAAAAGAGCAGACTGACAGAGGGTGAGACAACAGGACGCAGGAAGGCAAATGTGAGGCAGAAATAGTGACAACAGCTCAACTGTCAAGTTAATTTGGATGGATTTCACAAACATCCACCATGAGAATAAAAAGTACCACTCAATATATGTCTTTTGTCTTTTACTGTGAGATATATATATCTAAAAACTAAGAAGTTCACTTTCTGCTTTGGGAAATCAAGGAAGACAGACAGCGAAGAGCGCTATATAAGTGAGATCCAAGGTGCAATGGTGCACAGCAGAAATTTAACTCAAACAAACAAGAAACATCAACCAGCTCTGAGCTGGTGTGTTAACGTAAACACAGAAAAGTGTCTTAAAATTCAAGTAATCTCCTTAAAAATTAGCACTCATTTATATATCTTGAAACAAGGAAAACTGTAGAGAACTGTCCCATTATCACAATTTATTACTTGTTTTAAAAAGAATAAGGAAATGCTTGCCATCTTGGGAAATACATGTACTTCCTTTGTAGCTAAAAATTGTTTTTAGTATTTTGGGCTGGAAACAGGAAAACAGCTGGTCTGTGTAAAAATAAACTCAATAACACTTCTAAAGCTAATTTTTAGGCATATTTTTTAATTTTGGAAAGAACCAGGCTAGCTGTTTCCACCTGTTACTAGTCTTTATGCTAAGCTAAGCTAATCACCCCCGGCTCTAGCTCTGTACTTAAAACACAGATATGAAAGTGCTGATCATCATCATCATCCTCAGTGCTAAATTTGTGTTTGAAATCGTCAACATTATTTTTAATTTTATTACACATTTCCACCTTAAAACAAACATTACACTGCCACTGAAATATCCAAATGTTCCATTTTCACTCACTTGCTTCTAATTCAATAGCTCATTAATTGTATAAAACTACCTGGATGGAAACACAGTTAATGTTCCATTCACTCCCGTAAGCTGTTTTCTATATCTGATAGCTTTTCACTGAACAAGCCCGACCTTGAACACACACCCCCCCACATATGCACAGATGCTGTTACCTTCAAACGCCCAATCTGTACACCAATTCATTAAAAAACTTGCTATACAAAGAGTCTTTCATGTGAGCAGCGCTCTGCACAGCCCCCAAACACAATCCACCCGTCCCACACACCCACAAACGCACCGTATTAATGCATAAACACAGCAGTCATACCTCGAGTCGCATAACCTTCATAAAAAAAACCTGCACAAACAAATATATGTGACGGCTTTGTGAGGGAATGTGTAAACCTTGTTTGCAGTGTGCGTGAGGGTCGCTGCGATGGCCAGAGCTCAACAAGGTGTTGTGTTTTCTTTCACTGTTACATATGTGTTTGGAGTGACACCAACAGTGGGTGTCACTAGTGGGTGCTTTAACACTTCACAAGCATTTTGTGGGTGGTTACTCACAGGAGCATGCATGAAATTTAGCAAGATCCAAAGCTTCACTAATCTCCATGTAACACTGAATCAAACAGCAACGTGTAATGTGGAAGCTGACTCTCACAGTGACCAAACTTAGCATCTCCCAACAGCTTTTTAGCCTCTTGTAGCTCATGTTTTGGTTTTATTTACTGGTTCAGTCTCACCATTCTCATCAACTTTGTCTACAGCAGCGTTAGAAAGCTATTTTAAACAAAAAACCCACTATACACTACCTGCCTACATCAAACAGCAGACAAACAAAGCTAGCAATTAGCTGATGAAGTGCATCTAGCTAGCAGCTAAAGCTGTAGCTGTATATTTCAGGAGTTGGTGAAGACCAAAACAGAGAGAAGAGTAAATAATGGCATATTCATCAGGTGGACACAAATGTATCCAAACTCTAGCCATAGCAATTTTAGAAAGGAATGGCTAATGTTGTGACTTTGTTAGCTTGTTTTCAGACTTCTTCAGCCTCTGACTAATTCAGTATTCCAATTTTAAGTCCTGATTTTGCAGTAAGACTTACATTTTCCATGGAGGTGGTGTTTTTATCAACATCTATATTTCAAAAAATCATTGGCAATAGCCAATCTTGTGTGTTCATTAGCTGGTTTTGGGCTTCTTTTGCCTCGGACTAATCAATTTATGCAATTTTAAGTCCTGATTTTGCATTAAGACTTCACTAACGAGGAGATGCTGTCCTCGAGAGTCTGAGTTATACAGTAGTGAGTCTATAGTTGCTTTTCATGTTGGTGTTTTCTGTTTTCTACTACTGTTGAGCTTCCCACAATAGTGCTTTGATATTCCTATGGAGACTTACATATACTCTGTTGTGCTTAAAACTGCATTTATATTCACCATTGAAGGTGAAACAGTCTGTGTCAAGTCAAGTTTATTCAGTCCACTGCAGCTTTAAATTGCCAATCAGTACAAACACACAGAGACTGTGCCTAGAAAAATAAATACCACACATTGGATAACAACCAATTTGATCTTGGTGAATCACTTCCTAACAAGACCCCTGTTTTCTTATCACAGCTGTTCATTTCTGCTCTGCCATGTCCCATCTCTAATTTCCCAAACTCAGTTCGGTGCCATATCGCTTCTGCATTGTTTCCTGTGTTTTGAGTCACAGCGTAAAGCCAGCCAGCAGACTTTAAATAGAATTAGTGTGCAATTTCAGATTAGATAATGGAGTAGAGGTGCTGCTGCTGCTGCAGGAATGCAGACTCTTGGTGGATTAATCAAATATGCAGACGACGTCCTACCTAATTAACCTCAGGAGCCGCACCAAAGGAAAGCTCTGGTGGGAAAAAGCTGTCTTAGTCTTTGTGTATGCTTGTACAACTACTGCTGCCGTACTTCACATTTAAAATTTAATGGGGTGCTTTGCCTCTCTCTCTCTCTCTCTCTCTCTCTCTCTCTCTCTCTCTCTCTCTCTCTCTCTCTCTCTCTCTCTCTCTCTCTCTCTCTCTCTCTCTCTCTCTCTCTCTCTCGGCATCATGCAACAATAAGCAAGCGTTTTATGAATGAGTAGATTTCTGACTCAATCTTTAACAGCTCAATCTTTCTCTGTCACCGACTCTCCTTCTCCCTTGCTCGGGGCCAACGCTCTTTTTATTTTGTATTAAAGCACTAAAGGGTAAAGGGGTCAAACATCACGAAAGGTCTCCCAGCAGGCAGAGCAGCGCTGCCCTCTGTGTGAACCCATCTTCAGTTACAGTACGACAGTTTCTCCTTGCCTTTACATCACTTCACTACAGCACAGCGAGGCCTGAGGACTGCCCTGACATGATATAATATTGGAAAACCAAAACAGAGCAACCTGTCTTGGTTGTATCTAACAACGCAAGCCTTTATGGTGCACTTTGGAGTAAGCGGTGTCAGTTTCATTTAAATTATACCACTTGAAATCTTAATTTATGTTTATATAAAAGGTTGTATATCATGTCTGCACGTCAGTTGGGGATGTGGTTTCTCCAAACCTACAAACAGGATGTTAATTTGAGTTTTGACTCAAGCTAAACAAGATTCAAAGAGTCAAAGAAGGGGAGTTTAATACCGGTGAATCCCATTAGCAAAAACATTACCTGAAGCAAGTTATTGCTCATCAAACAAGAGCTAAAATGACTCCCTAACACTGTGTCATTTTTTTTATCAGTCATTGTGAAAGAGGACCTGTAATGTCTTTCAACTAGTGAGAAATTTCTCGTTCTGGATGCAAACTTCTCATTCAGCGTTTCAGAATGAAAGCCTCCATTTGCCGGCTCTCACCACGGTTATTAAAGCTGGCATCATGTCGCAGAAAAGTTCAAGCGACATCAAAGCGGAGCATTGTCTTCAAAGGGAAAGGAGCGAAGGAGTTGGGAAAACCTTTGTAGTCCTGGATTTTTTTTTTGTTGTTGTTGTTGTTGGTGGGAGGAAAGTTAAGTCAACTGAGTCCAGCGTCACCTTTCCAAATGAAAATTAAAGGTTTTTCTACAGTAACATGACTCATCAACATCAATAACTTCACAGGAAATCAAAAAAGGAACCACTATGATAGGAGGTGTGGTCGCTATTGGAGTAGATAACAGCAAACAGGAAGTGGTCTTGCTTCATATCCTGTTTTCGGCACGAAGCAGAAGAGATACCTGCTGATTAAGAGCAGTGTTGCCAGATCACGCTAACTGATACGATGACTTACAGGATGATGACGTAAACGCACACACAGCCATGCAAACTTCGTTTGATGTTCAAACCCCGGCTCACACAGAGACACTCCATCCCCCATGATGCTTCAGGGCATGAATATTCAGCTTTACACTGTAATGTCTCGAGCGGGCGTGCAGAAATGGATATGGTTTATGTAACGGGGTGTGTGTGTGTGTGTGTGTGTGTGTGTGTGTGTGTGTGTGGTGTCACAGGTGAGATCAGCTCAACCACAGCGAGACAATTATAGTGCAAAGTGTGTGCAAACTCTCAAAAGACCAATTACATTTCTGCGCAGAGAAGTGAGAACCAGCCTCCCTGTCTGCCTTTCACTTTTCCCGTCTTTTCTTTCTATTTTTTATTCGTTGGTATAACCTGCAAACAAATGTGCAGAATATATTTGCAGATGTATATTAAATGTGAACGCACTGTGAATACAGAGAGAGAGACAGAGCAGAGGAAAAGCAACTATATTAAAGAAGATAGAAACAAATAAGCTTGTATGCTCATGGATGACAAACCATTTTTTTAAGTTTTAATAGTGATATTTGATAAACATGAACACACAACACAAATAAAAGTGTTTTAGGTTTATAAATTAAGTTATTAAAGCTACTCTCTGGAGGTTTTGACCACTAGGAGTGCTACAGAGCGATGTATGTTGGTTGACGATGAGTCCAGTCCATAGCTGGTAGTGGCAACATGCCAACAAATGGAGCAATGTGGCAACTAAGGCATGAAGCCGACTGGTGAACAAAGGTGGATGTCAAGAATCAAATGTGAACCTTTAAGGGCGCATTCAGACAGAATCAGGCGCTGTTTTCCATTAATTTGAGTGAAAATCAGACATTGAGATCGGTCAAAAACTCTCCACAGTCAGCCTGAAATGTCTCTGTAACCGAGACTATCCAGGTGGATTCATGGACTAAACTGACACTCTACCTGATGTGTTCTGGCTTTGTTTATTTCATGAACCCGGCTTCTAAATCTGAGTCTGGCTCACAATTACGCTGCAAAATAGTGACACGAAGAAGTTTAATTTGGTTGTGTCCGATGGTTTGAGAGAGACAGAAAGGGGGAGAGCGAGCAGTGGTTGGGAGACATAGACAGTGAATAAGAGTGAGGGAGCACCGGCACCGAGAAAGCCGGTTAATCAGCGAAATAAAAAGTTATTTCCTGATTATTTCACAGCGGTTACGTTCAACACAGATAGACACAACCCCAGCAGACTTTAGAAAGCTCTCTCCAGAGAAATGTTTTCACATGAGTAGTGCTGCTCCTCACATCCACAAAATCAGCACGTTACCCTTTTTAAAAACCTGGCAACACAACTCAGGTGTCACTTCTTCCATTAACACAGAAATGCTTTTAGTGTACGCACTTCTGGAAACCTCTTGTTCCTGTTCACGAGGTAAAATGTACATATAACAAATATAAATATCTGTAATAAGCCAACATCGGCTGATAATATCAAGCCTGTCAATGTGTGTCATGCTCCATTATTAGACACCACAGACACATTATACAGCCTGAGGATTTCCACAGGTTACGCTGTGACCTCCAACACCACGGCAATCTCATTTTCACTTAATATTCCCTCGATATCGTGAATGAAAAAATCCCATTGACACCTACACTTCTCAACATGCAATCCTGCACTGGAGGAGAGAGATGTTTCCCCCTCGCTCCATCTCACTTCCCTCACACTTCTGTCATTCTCTATTCCCTTTCGTGAGGGGGAAATCCATAGTACGGTATGGTTAATGAGAGATAAAAAGTCTCAGCATGTCAAAATCTAAGTCTTATTTTGTGAGTTTGTGACCATAAAACGTCAGTTATTACAAGGATATTTGAATACATCGATGAACAAGAGATCATTCTTCTTCAATTTAGCAACAGCTCAATATGAGACTTCATAACTGCAGGATGAAGTGCCCAGCTAGTCTGTCTGTGATATCGCCCTCCTCATCAGCTTCTGGCAAATTCCTAATTTGCTCAACTCATTCTTGTAAAATTGGCTCACGTGTTCTTGCACATTTAGCAAAACAGCAGCTCCCCTCAACAAACCTCCTCTTTAGCAATTTTGCTCATCTGAATACGCTGCGGTATCCCCCAGCATGGGACTCGATCCAACTTGCAAATCAGGACTATTACTGCTGAAAAACATAAACAGCTGAAAGAAATTAAATAAACAAAGCTTTCTTATTTGGATGTGTCCCTTTAGTGGACGTTCATTTCGGTTTACAACCCCAAAATACAACCTCAATTCTCAGTGAAAGCGCTTACTGACAAGTTATATCAGATTTTAAAATGAAAAACTGTATCTAAAAAGGCGATATTGGATTTCCTAATGTAATTTCTTTCTTTTCAAATTGAAGTTGACCTTTAAGTATCTTTTGAGCGTCGGTGCTGCAAGACGTCAGGCTCATTTCCTTTTTTTACTGCAGGCTATATTTTTAAAAACACTTAACAAAATAAGGCGACATTTACCATAACTACATTTTAACATTACATTTTCAAACATGTCAAAACAGAAGAAAAAAGCAATGCGCATTAAATAACTGTAGTAAAGTGCCAGAATATTTCATCTGCATAATCATCTTCCATAACTATAATGTACGTAAAAGTAACTTTTAAACAAAATAAATTAAGTGAAGAACCACTTTTTTTATCGTGCCCCGGTGGCTCAACCAATAAAGCATGCACTCCATGCATGAAAGGTTCCCGAGTTCGACTCCGGCCTGTGGTCCTTTGCTACCTGTCGTCCCTTATCTCTCTCCCTGCTTTCCTGTCTGTCTTCAGCTGTATATTATTAAAGGATTAAAGTTAGTTGAAAGGATTGATATCATTCTCATGTCTGTATCTTAAATATGAAGCACTCCAAAGCTAACAAAATATTAAAAATTCACTAATTAACACATTGTATGTATTTAAATCACCAAAAAGAAGATATAGAGAGAATAAACTGGCACATAATGCCCCAGAAAATTGTAATTTTTACACTTTGGTTTTTGTTCGAGCCCGGTTAGCTCTATCCCCTTGGTTTTTCCAGCTGTCTTCATGCAAAGCTAAGTTAGCCGGCTGGTAGCAGTAGCTTCATATTCAGAGTAAATGAAAGAGGAATCAATTTTCTCATCTAACTCTCGACTTTCCTTTATAGTTGAAGCATTGGGTCGTTAAAATACACATCATAAGATATCTATCCATCACGATGAAGGCGTGCCATTACTACTTTAGGAGATCAAGTTCAAAGCCGTAGTTGTGACTCACAACAAACTGAAGTATGCGTTGGAGAGAGGAGAGTAAAACACAGCAGAGAAGCTGCTCAGTGTAGAAGAAGATAAATATGCAGAGTGTCTGTGCATGAATAAATGAATATGCAACGAGGCCAGTCAGTCAGTGACAAATGCCCTCAGAGAAGCAAACATCAACTGACACGTTCAGCGGGTCAAAAGGCCACCACTCCCATCACAGGAAGTAATTCATCTTCGGGTCAAACTGACCTCTGGTGCACAACATAACATGGAGGGTTGCTGTCAGGGGGCAGTGGGTCAAACACACACACATACATGGTGACTGACCCCACCTTTTTACCCGCACTCATCAATAATTAAAACAAGACACAAGTAATCGATAGCTGCGCAAATCGCCCCCGGGATTCAGTGAGTGTATTGATGAAGTTTGAACATTGATCATTTGGTTGTCCCGAGGGTTGGTTACTGGACTGCAGTGAAGGGAAAGAGCCTCTGGGAACACACAGGGGGGGGGGGGGCATCATTAAAAAGACAAAAATCAGGCATATTTTATTGAACATAAACTAAAAAAGTCCATCAAGATGCAGAACAAGTGTGATGTTGGGGCTGTTGTTGGATCTGTATCCAGGTCAGTGAGATCCAGCTGGAGCAGCTGCAGTAATAAATGGACTGGTTATCCCTCTACACACTCTAGAGGAGAAGACTAATGCTTGCATTTGTCTTAGCCTCATTTATTTCTGCACTGCCTTGCACTCACACACACTTGGCAATCACTTGCGATTTCACACTTTATTTTCGACGTGTTTCCCTTTTTATTAACCTCTTTGAGGTTAAATAAAAGAGTTCTGCATTTTCATCAACAATGATGAAAATGCAGAACTCAAATGCCCATTGGCTCTGTGGAAAACACTGTATTTAGACCAAAATGCCCCTGACCTTTGACCTCTATCAGAGGAAGGAAGAGAGGGGAGAGGCAGCAAAAGGACGGAGGCGAAGAGAAAATATATCTAATGTGACAAAATTCTCATGCGGCCCGTCAAAGAAAACAGAATTAAAAAGGACAGAAAGTTTGACAGCCACCATCTGAATACACTTTCCACTTAAGCAGAGGCAGAGTCATCAGAGCAGTCGGTCTACGTCCAAGTCTTAAACAATCTGGCAGTTCGTCTCTCAGCCCACCTCCTTAAATAGAGATGGAAACATCCCTCCTCTGTCCTGAGCTGACTCCTCGTACTCTGCACGAGAACATCTGAATACAGAATCCACATCAAACTGGCAGCTTCTTCTCAGCAGCAGCAGTGATTTTATATTTTTAAAAAAACACCCTGTGACCTCTCTAGAATTAGTTTTCTTTCTTTTTACAGGAGTGTGGCTGGGTGACTATAAATGTGCTGAGACCCCCAAGAGTCCTCCAGGCGTAATATCAAACCTTTTACCAAAGTTGACTTTTCATTAAAAGTGTAAAAGGAGTCTTGATATAAGCACCCTCATGTGAATAACTGCGTTTTCCACTGACAAAAAAAAACTGTCATGATGGAAAATCAGCATGGGAACTGCTTTCTTTATTGCTAAAGTTAGTTACCGTTGTTCAGTGTGTTCTTTATCACGGTAGTTACATGATACATTTCCTATGACGTACGTGGGGGAAGTGAAATATGCAATAAAAAAGATAGACAGGTATTAGGACTATAGCCTGACTGCTACGAAAGATATATCAGCATCGTGGTGTATAAGGTAAATAACAAGAAATTGCAGTAGTGAAATACCCAAGATAAGATAAGGGGATTTCATTGCATCATTTGCACAACACAATATTAATTAAGTCCATTATACAACTGTAAAATGTCCCCCTCAGGACATATAATGGTCACAATTATTTAAAAGAAAATACATCCTTTCTTTATCCTTTACAAAAATGTGTGTTTGTGTTGTAGGTTTGTGAAAACAAAAAATGTATTGGCCATTATACAACAGGAGTGCTAATATAGAGAATAACAGCACTGGGACTGAACTGTTACCGTTACAACAGTCATCATCTATCTTAGATTGCAACAAACTTTGCCCCACAAAGATGAACATATATCTACAAAGAGGCATCAACCATTTACTGCATACTGCTGTTAGAAACTGAATATGATTACTGATAATAAACCTGATCAGCCGTCGTCTATAATCAATACACAACCATTAATCAGTCAATAACTAACAGCAGTCAATATCAGACAACCTTATCATACTTGACAGTTACCCTATGTTTCTGTAGCGTTGACAAAACGTTACAAAATAAACATATTAGTAGTTTGAATTCAACCAAACTCCCTTTAAGAAATATGACATTTTAACTATTCATTACACGTCCGTAAAAATTCTAGACACAAGATAAAGGGCGTCACATGTCGACAGTCTTCTTGTCAATTCAGCAAGACTGATGGCAAGCCGACTATGTAGATAATCTTCCTTTAGATAAACAATCTTGTTCGTCATTTGAAGGCTGTAAATGACTGAAACTTCTGGGGAATTTTCCAGATAAATGTTTAAAGTTTAAGCAGCTAAAGAGCAGAGCTGACATCAGGTCATCTGTGAGGTGTTAGAAATGTTTCAGACGTCACTTCGCAACACTGTCATTATTACCATAATTGGACAAATGTGGCCATTTTTGAATGTCATCATTCTTCTTTTTTTTTTTAATTACCAAGTAATGTCTTTCTAAATGTGAGCTAAAGAGGTTAACAAAAAGAACAAAGTCTTTTTAAATGATAAAACAATTCAACCTGGTGGATGCAACCAGAGAGACAGACAGAAAGACAGAGACAGCGATGGAGGGAGATAACATTTCTCTCATTAATCAAACTGAGAGAAGCGGAGGTGAAGAAATGGCTGCAGTCTGCTTCACTGCTGCCGCTATTGATTTACAGTGCAGCCTTTCCAATCAGTCACAATCTGCAGAGCTACAAACAATCTGTAAGTGCGTGTATGAACTGCATGTGTGTCTTCCTAAGGCAATTCTCCCACACAGTAAGTAAGTGACAGAAAGCCTTAGCTCTCCACTTAACAACAGCCAGCCACAAATCCATCTGGCCGAGCATCGATTCAGTCCAGATCTGTGGCATTACGGATGGGAAACGTCAGCTCTGGATCTCTATCTAAGTGGGATAACTAATCCATAGAGCGGACTGAGACAATCAATGCATATATACTGTAGATCCTGTGAGGAGAACTCAAGTGAAGTTCTTAAGACCTGCTGCTGGTTTATTTATCAGCATGCTAACAATGCTAACAATGCTAACATGCTAACGTTTACCATGTTCACCATCTTAGTTTGGCGTGCTAGCATTTCATAATTAGCACTAAACACAAAGTACAGCTTTTCAGGTATTTAGCAAGCGACAATCTCCATGGCTGTGAAATGCAGAAGTGTCAAAAACTGCAGTTCTTCAAATGTCCACTTGAGGCTGGCTACAGAACAAGCCAGTGTCCATAGGCATCGATGTTAAAATGTCCAACTTCACAGCAGAAATAAACATGTTTACAGCCTGGTACAAAAAACAGTTTTGGGCTCTATAGCTAATTTCCACGTTCATGACAACTGTACTGAGGGTGAATTTTTATAGAACTCACCTGTTCAAATTATATTAAGGTTTAAAGTTATGCAGAATTAACAGCGTGGATGCTTTGAAACCTGTGGGTGACGTCACGGATACGACGTCCACTCCTAATACTGTAGTATAGTATTACACAAATGAAGATGGTGTCACTACAAGTCATCCTCAGAGGAACATGAATGTCTGACCCAAATTTCATGGCAAACCTCCAATAGTTTAGAGATGTAACTCAAAACAACAAACGTCAACCTCATGGTGGAGAATCACCAAAGATCACATTCAATGTTTGTTGAGTTATTCCAGTCTGAAACAATGTGGACAGATTGACCTATAGCATGGCTAAAAATGCAGCTTCTTATATGTAAAGATTTGATGTTTTTCTCCATGTTTCTCCATGATTTAATCAAATACAGTTGAAGAAAACAAGCGACTTGAAGACTGTGGTGGTGGGAATGATTAATCAGTTAATCAAAAAAATTCCTGACGTGGCAGAGAGCTTGGGTATAAAAATGGTCGCCCCCGCAAACAAACTGAACCTGGCTCAACTTTCTGCTCATCATCCGGCAAAGCGCTGCATTGATCAATGCAACTGCACTTTAAATCCATGGATCAGTTACTCAAACTTTATTTCCTTCATCATATTTCATTGTCTCATCAGTACCTGGAGCAACGCTCCCTCACCAACGGAGGCCGTCTTTTTCGAACCCACTTAATCCATAGTGAAACATGATTATTCGCAGTCAGAGATACTCATTTCCTCATGTACAGCAGGGAGCTTCAAAGGGCAGACATCTCTCATTGATTTCTCGGGTCTGTCTGAGGATTTGAACCAGCGACCCTCGGAACAAGCCTTGCTTTTTTTATATACCCTTCCCCTGCCAAAAGCTCAATCTGAATACACAAGATATGGAAACGATTGTGAAGTGTGCGAGGCCAGGCGCCTGCATCTGTAAACTGCAACGAATGCTTGCCCTGTTACACGATAATTCAGCTCTACGTCTGAGGTCAATTCAACTTGGCAAAGGCTTTTAACGCCGAGCTTATTTTCTTCAAAACACAGAACATGGAGTGCGGTGATTTTGCAAGTCAATTCAGGCTAAATATCATCTGGCAACGCATCAGGTTAGTTACAGCCACGCCAAGTCTATCTTCATTATCCACTCTGCCACAAGGAAATTAGCCATGCAGCCGCAATGGAAATCATGATAAAACGATATCAGTGGGAGAGTCATGATGATGAAAACCAGGGAGGGCATTGAAAGTGAAGTGTTTAAATCACTGCAGCTCTCAGAGGAGCACTAAAGACACAAAGAAGCAGCTCGGCTTGGTTGCAAAGCTAAACATTTATATTGCTGTTCAGTGTCCGTGTTAAACTTACAAACACTTTCAAACTGCGTCCGTGCTGATTAGAACAAAGCATCTGTCCTGTGACAGTGATGTGTTTGCATGTCTGTGTACAGCAACAGGGGCAGTAGCAGGGATCCATGGCTAAATATGGTCTGACAGAAGGTTTTGGTTTACCCAGAGACGTCTCCACATTTCTGTCTCTCTCGCTCTCGTTCTCCAAATTTCTAAACAATGAGCGACCTCCCTCACCGAGCTCACGTGAGACATTAAAGTTAGTAACGTCGTCCCGGGAGGAACCTCCAAACACACATTTTGAACATAAGAAATATTTATTTGGAGTCTTTAGAGTTTCAGCAGTGAAGCTAATTAGAAAAAGATGCAAAAAGTCTACACACGCAGATGTAGTTAGCTGGAAAAGTACAATTCAGGAAGTACAAATTTGGGAGAAACTGAGTTAAAATAGTGACAATGTTTAGTATAGACCAGTGTAGTATACTATATGAGTGAGGGATTAAAAAAATAAGTATAAAACAGAAAAAGGAGGACTCATATGTCCAAATAAAAACTCTTTTTTTAAGAATAATATCACAAAGATACAAGCTAAAAACAAAAGAAATCATCTATAATCAAATGCATTCACAGTCACCTGCATTGACTCACACCTGCTTACAAAGCCTGTCAAGAAACAGCCAAGGACCACATCTGCACATCTGTCCACAGAGGGTTTCACCATGGCAACCAACCTGTCAAACAGCTGTCCTGGGATGAATTAACGGCGACAGCTACTGTGAGCCAGACATGTTTGATACTTAAACAACTGCTGTGTTTTACTACATATTTTCACACTAAAGGATGCAGCGTGCTCGTATGCCGAACAGCTGTAGCTCCTTATGCTAGTCTTCCACCATTTTTTTTCCCACCTCTTCTTCCTGATAGTGTATTAGGCCTGTCAGCAGGACTGCCGCATCCCATTTAAACTGCTCAGACTGCAGGATCACACATCTGCTGCTGCTGCTGCTGCTGCTGCAGGACCGCACAGGTAAACACCGCTTAAATAGACGCTGAAACGCACACCAACTGTGCCGGGGTCAGAGCACATTTGTCAGGATATTCTGAGCATTTGTTCTCACACACATGGAGCACCACGGAGAGTAAGGAGATAATTATTTCAGGAAAATTGAGATAATTGCATACCCATATTGTTGCAGTCCGTGTATTGTTGTTGTGAGAAGCACGCTCTAAATTTGGTGATTTTGAATTTTACAGACAAACTGCAGGATTAAGTGTTGTTTTGCAGGCTGAGAAATCTAATTTTAGCATCTAAAAACCAATTAGACTATCTTAAAAAACATTATCACAAAGCTGCAAACTGGCTGTTTGTTCAAGCAAATGAAAAGTTTAGATTTTGGAGATTCGTTTGTTCAAAAAATACATCTATGGTAAACTTAAGAACATGTGTACAGGTATTTAAATATGCACGTTACAAATGTACACCATCAAATATATGTCATCAAAGAGTGCAGAAGAAGTTTTGGTCCTAAACAAATGTATTCAAAATTAATATTCTCACTATAAACAGTAAAGTTTCTGCCCTGTTCTTGCATATTTTGAAACATATCTAATTATGAAACTCATGTAATAGGGTCAGCACATAAATAAAGAGACTTTTTTGGACTCTTTAGCCGTCAAAATAGGTTCAAGCTCATGTGAAAAGCCATATTCCTGGGGTGTCGGTAGAGCATCTGCTCCATGTACAAAGGCTCAGTCCTTGCCGCGGCGGCCCAGGGTTCGAATCTGACCTGTGGATCTTTCCCGCATGTCATTCCCCATCTCTCTCTCCCCACATTCCTGTCACTCTTCAGCTGTCTCTGTCAAATAAAGCTTAAAAAGGCCAAAAAAAATATAGAAAAAAAAAAAAGAAAAGCCATATTCCTAACTGGCCTACATGTTGTTGTTGCTGTTGCAGTGGAGAAAACATGCAAACAAACTAAAAAAGAAAATAAATATATTGCTTTATATTGTGTATTGTGAGTGTAAGTCTCTGGTGCAGTGACTGGGCAGCTGCTCAGATATCACTGGGCTCTGATCCCACTGTTTTGATGTGAGTTTGTAGAAAAACGATTTTCGTGTTGGGCCCACTTGCCAAGATGGATTATTTTTTGACTTTCTCCCAAGAAATATGAAAAACGATCCTTGTTCTGCTCAAGAGCTTTGAAGGGACATTAACTTAAACTGTGGCTTTTTTTTTTATTATCAACTCCTTTCAGTGGTTGAGAAATTGCAACAACAGTAATAAGTTTTTTGCAACAGCTTAAAATGGACCAATATATAGATTTTCACTGTGGAGAAAGCTAATATAAAGTAAGGTAAGGTAGCTCTTTATTTATCCCCGAGGGAAAACTTCAGTCTCACAGCAGCAGAGACATGTAGGGAATAGAAAAAGAATACTAAATAATGAATAGGTAAGGAATATATTATCGAATATTAAAAACATGTAAAATCAATATGTAATGGCATGCACCAATATAGTATAAAATGTATAAAAAACAGTGAGTGACATCTTGTTGAGTGTCAGAAACTGCAGAGTTAGCTAAGCTCACAAAAAGAATACAGCCTCATGTTAGCATGTTAGCTCGAGAAGTACATGCGTGCCAAGAGTTAGATGAGAAGATTAATGCTACGTTCATATGTTTGTGTGATGAACATAAAGAACCAGCAGCCAGTTAGCTTAGCTTAGCACTCAAAGTGGAAACAGGGGGAAACAGCTAGGCTAGCTCTGTCCAGAGGTAACAACAAATACTTATAACGCTCACAAACGCTAATTATATCTTGTTTGTTTAACACAGAAAAACATGGAGTTATGGTTTTACATGGGATTATGTAGTTTGAGACAGAGCTAGGCTAGCTGTTTCCTCCTTCTTACAGTCATTATGCTAAGCTAAACTAACCATGTCCTGGCTTCAGCTTCATATTTAATAGACAGATATGAGAGTGGTGTCAATCTTTTCGTCTGACTCTAGGCAAGAAAGTGAATGAATGTCCTAAAATGTCATATTATTCCTATCTTAACTATTCCTTTAAATAGTTGGTGAGGGAAGATGCATGTTGGGGCAGAAATTGAAATCGATATTACTACTTAATCATTGCTATTTCATTGGGATTTATCAACAAGCACATTAATACTCAGTATATGTTTTCTTCATGCTATAGGAGAGTAAAACCATTATGCATCTTAACAAGAAACAGTGCTGACCAGATGACTTTTATTGCTGCAGTGAATTTTGTTGAGAGCCACTAATGGGATTTTCTTTTTTCTCAGTGTGAAAGATCACAAAAATAAAGCTATTGAATTTAATTATTACAGATATTCTCTGCCGCTGATATCCAATAATGAGGTGAAATGAAACTTGGATGATCCCTGAGGGGGAAATGGGAGGATCAATAACGGATGCAAGTATCAGTGCATAGCTACATCTATAGGTCAGTGGGTCGTTGACATGTTTTCTGTGTCGACATCATACATCATGTGAAATCAGGGCAGAATATCAGTTTAAAGCAGCAAGTGTTGACATTTTGGGAAATACACTTAAAGGTCCAGTGTGTAAGATTTAAGGGCTGCTGTTTTCAGAATACGGCAGAAATTACTTGTTCTCTTTAGTGTATAATGACCTGAAAATAAGAATAAGAAAGCAGCAACCTCTGCGGCTGTGAAGTGAAGCCAATGCAGAAGTGCCAAAAACTGCAGTTCGCACGCATACGCTGTCCATTCTTTTTATTGTCAGTGTTTTTTGCACATTTCACAGCCACCGTAGTTTCTCCTTCACTCTAGCAAAGAGAGGTTAAAACAAAACAGTTGCAATCAGCTACTACATTACTAGATGCTACTAAATCTTACACACTGGTCCTTTAAAAGGTCATTAATTACTCTTTGGTATTCTGGATTAAAAAAGTACCAAGCTCGTCGTTTCCCCCTGTTTCCAGGTTGTATGCTAAGCCAAGATAACCATCACCTGGCTCTAGCTTCATATTGAACTGACAGATATGAGGATAAAGAAAAAATGTCAAACTGTGCCTTAAACTTGCTTTGGGAAACAGCAAAGAAGAAGAAGAAGAAGAAGAAGAAGAAGAAGAAGTGGCTAATGCCCAAGCAATGCTTTGACAAACCACAGCAAACCAGAGAAATAAACACAGAACAGCTACATATGGTTTTTGTCTTTAGACACAATACAAAGATTCATATTCTGTCTGTAAATATGCTGAGTCATTTGTTTCTGTTCATGTTTTAAGAAGCCCACAGAGGAGGTGCAGTACATTTTCAGGTTTTACATGAAACTAAGGCTCCCTTGAGGCCGACGCATTTTCTGCGCATCCATCACTCTGATTGCAACAGCTCATTACTCGAACCTTACTTCCACGTAAATACCGTTGTGTCCTGCAGATACTGAACGCATTGTTCGCTATCTGTCTGCTTACATCTCAGTCGCTTTCTCTGCCTTCTCTCCGTCTGTTGCCCTCTCTAACTTTAAACAAAATTATACATTCCCTTTCATACGTTTTTTTCACATGCTATTCTTCCACTCCTTGCCAATCACGGACACCCAAAAAGAGCGCGCACACACATTTGCGCTGCCAACTTGTGTTCACACACAGCTGCATGCAATTACCCGCCACAAGAAGGTATTTAAAACATGAGGCTCTCTGGCCCGTGTTATTTATCAGATCTATGAAAATAGCTCTTCCATGAACGTCTATAAACCTGCCAAACGCGTGTGTACGAGTGTATACAGCGAGCTTACGACGCACCAGAGGGTTGAAAGCTGTCAGTTTAGCAGAAGAACAACTTGTTTCCTCTCTCGTCTACATCAATCTCACTCCTCTCCTTGCCTCTGTCTGTCTAAGATTTTGGCATCCTGACGCCAACTGCAAACGTGTAGGATGTTTCACATTATTTAGAATACAAAGAACACACTCACTAAAGTTGAAATACAGGCAAAAGTTTCTCCTTTTCCACTAAATTTATCTGTAAATACACTAAAATTAAACACTGTGAAGTAGACGCAGTTCTTGAATTATTATTAGCCAGTTATTAAAAAAAACGCAAGTGGCCAAATCAAACATACTGACTATTTTTGGGGGAGATTTATGCTCAGTTAAGCCCTTAAAATCAGAGGGAATATAAAACCCATTTTAAATGCGGATAAGAAGGATTTAATCATCGCACAGGTTGAGTGAAACTGCTTCAAAATCAGAGCTCCCAACATAGAACTGGAAAGCGAGCAGCTCATCCAATCTAGAAGGTTATTGCATGAGAGGCAATTAATTTACCCCAATTATTGCTACAGTGAATAAACATCCAGAGCCTTTCAGGACTTTCATCCTTAGTAGCGCTGAGGCTTGTTTGTTTGTAGCGCACCATCATTCGAACAAACCAGCTGAAAAACACGTTTTCACTGCTGCGTTATCTGATATATACAAAGAGAGAATATGATGGAGGTGTGTTATGTTTCATTATGTTGCGGTTTCTTCCTCACATTTGAACAGAAGCTCTGCTCTCTCCTCTCTCTGTCCTTGAAAACACATAAAGGAAGATACATCTGTGAATCTCCACTGCACCTCGGGCCATTCCCCAGGTGATAAGCAGAGCTAGGAGTACAAATGGGCCTCACACACACACAACAAGTTGACTCTATTGTTAGCTGGTATGTTTTAACAGAGATTCAGTCACACACTGCCGACTATTTCACTGATTTTGGTGAAACTGGATCATATTTTAAGGACGAAATCTTCCCTGTTTTCCCTCTGAAGCCCTCCAGCTGCTGTGCATCAACTCTCTGTAATTTACAAAGTTTCCTGATGGACAGTGAAGTAAACTGCTGCCAACTGTAGCTGCTGTTAGCTCAGTTTGTTACCCGGACTGTGAGCTTCGAGCACCAGGGGAGTGTTAAGTGTTTGTCTTACAGGTGTTTTGGACCACCAGAAAGAAGAGGAGGTTTTCAGGACCGGGAATGCTGATGGCAGAGCTGGTGTCATGCCAGAACAGGAGCTGGGTAATCGGGCACTGTAAATGGACATAATAACAGAGGCAAGGAGGACGCTGACAGAGCAAACTAAGAAGAGTTTGCTCTGAGAGACTGACCAAGCAAGAACGCGCCAGACAAAAGTAAATCTGGAACTGATTTTTAGTCGTTGGTGAGAGCTTTGTGAAATAAAAGGCTGAAAGACAGAGGCGTGATAGCATCTTTAATACATTTTGTTTTTTTATTGTTTGGGGCCTTTTTGTCTTACCCAAAGAAGACATACAGGAAACATGAGAGAGAGACAGGGGATGACATTTGACATTAACACAATTTGACATTGTGGTGAAAACATCAGAACAATGGTCTTCTTAGTAAACCAGAATGTAGTTTATTTGATTTGATTTATTTTTTCAGGGACAATGCACATTGGTAAACATCAGTGTAAGTGCTCCAGTTAGCCTAACCCTAATTTCCTTGTCCACATGTTAAATTAGCCATTAAACAAGCAAAACATGAGGCAGCTGCACAGGATAAAGAGCTCCGAGGAGTGAAGCAAGTGGAACAAAGCAGGAATCAGCAAAAACTGAAAGCATGAAAACATGAAATCACATTACAGAAGACAGAGGTACACATTCAGGACAGACGAGGCATGCATGCAGTGATCAGGTATGATGGCAGGTCTGGTTGTTTTTAGTCAAGTTTAAATGCAAACGAATGATGACAGTTACCATGGAAGGATGCTCTTAAAATGTAAAGACTCTTTGGGACAACTACGTCCCCTCTTATTCTTGATGCTGTTAATCTATCAACAACATTTTAACCCATCAATCTGGTAGATTGGGAAGGTGATAAAGTTGTCAAGTTGTGTCATAACGTTACGATTTTCATTGAGATGCACCAAGAATCGTTGTCAGGTGAATCGTAATCGAACTGAATTGTGAGGCCAGTAAAGATTCACACCACACCGATCAGGTGAAACATGGCTATCTTAGGGATATATTAGGCAGCAAGTGAACATTTTGTTGTCAAAGTTGACGTGTTATAGGCAGGAAAAACAGGCAAACATGAGGATTTTAGAAACTCTGACAAGGGCCTCTGTGATGACGAGACAACTGGGTCAGAACATCTCCAAAACTGCAGCTCTTGTGGGGAGTTCCCAGTCTTGCGTGGCCAATATCTTTTAAAATTGGGCCAAAGAAGAAAAAGCTGTGAACCAGCGACAGGGTCATGGGCAGCCAAGGCTCATTGATGCACGAAGGCTGGCCCGTGTGGTCCAAACCAGACTAGCTACTATAGCTCAGATTTGTTGCGTGTGGGGCTGGGCAGGGAGACCTACACAATATCAGGCATGTGGCCATAATGTTATGGCTGACTGATGTAAATCTTAGCAGCCTCAGGTGTTTAGATATTTTTGAATAAATCTTAAAGCTTAGGTTGAATTTTGTTTTTGCAACAACTTGCGTAACTTGTTTTCTTGAAGTGGAGAGTCTAAGATATTTGAAACCAATTTCCTACATTTAAATGACTTCATTCTGTCCTTTTTATTACTTTTGTTCTCTAATTGGCATTTAATAAAAGTGCTATGTAAGTAAAACTAGTACTGTGGCATGTGTAGTTGTGGCTTTCAGCACCAAACTCACAAAGAATCGGAAAAAATAGGTTAATCAGGAGCCACAGGTGCTGTGCGAGGCATTTATTTTGTGACTGAGTAACTCTCATATGCAGTTTTGTGCAGTCTTATTTCATGGAGTTGGACTTTGCTGAGCTACAACACACCTGCAAATGCATGAGACTGTGACACACGGAGGAAAACAAATGGCTCTGGCCTGGTTCACACAGAGCTGTGTTGGACTTGTAATCCCACAGTCGCTCTCTCTCTCTCTCAGGGCACAATGGTGGAACAGAGCACGGTGTAATTTAGAGTGTGCGGGGTCGTTTAAAGAGGAAAAACAAGGACACAGCCCAGTCATAATGATCACTTCTCGGCCTAGCGCGAACATGCACGTGGCAACGAGTGCACGCACGCGTGAACACAACACACAAACCCCGCCTAACGGGGAAGAAGACGCCTCTCAGACAAAGAAGAGCCCATTACGGACGGATACATAAATCTACGACCGGCCACATCAAGACAGTCATACAGAGCACACACACACACAGAGTGTGAGCACACTGTGTTATTATATACGCAAACAGCTATGCAGTTTTTACACATACTACATGGTGGGGACCATAAAGGCGACTGTAGATGCAGGGAAACGTATCCTGTAAAACACTGATCATCCAGAGCTTGTAAACAACAAATTCAACCATCTAAATGGGTCATTAAGAGCACAAAAAGACTGTGTGCTTACAGCAATGTGTATAAAAGCCAAACCGTGACTTGAGGCCTTCGTTGACACACACAAAAAACTCACAGAGAGTGTGTGTGTCTGTACAGGCAGCAGACGGTTATGTAAGAAAGAAATGGAGACCAAGAGAGAAAGCAAGAAGGGTCATATTACTCCTTGAATTAAGCCATTATCAGTCCCCATGCTTCAGTAAGTCTTGGTAAGACGAGAGGTGTACGAGGTCTAAAAGGTATTTATGAAGCACTCCGAATCGAAGAGAGATGGCTGTTAGTGTGTTAAATGTACTCTTGTGGTTAAGAGACTTTTCTCTCTTAAGAAGATTGCAAAGCGCCCACAAACACACAGAAATCAACCATGTATGAATGTGTGCAGAGGAAACCTCAGGAAACCTTTTCACTTTCGGGAATCCAAGGCAAATCTTTTTGGCCGATTTGCATCCATCTCTCACTCTCTTGTCTTCTTTCTGTAAACACAGATTCGACCACATCGTGGGAAATGCCCACTTGGCCCCAGTTAGAGGAGAGTAGACAGAAGGAGGGCAGTGTGGGAAACTCCCACACTGATACTAATCTGAAATGATGTGCTTTCACAGTTACTGCAATGATACAAGCTCAATAACAAGCCGTACAAAAGTAAGACACTGATCTGTGAAGTGAATAATTCTCAACATGTCGAGTTTGGCTTCACTGCGTGTCACTTCCTCTTCTGATATTTGCCTCTACTAAAACTGACGGTAAAATCAGTAAACCCACGCTCAAGCTTCCTGATAGCTCATTTGTTTATCTCTATGAAACTTGTGTAGAATGAGTTAATGTTGCTGAAGACGGTAATGAGATAAAGTGGAAGTGTTTTAACTCTTAACCTAAATACGATCAAATCACCAAGATGCATGTTAGCTGGGGGCCCAACCAGAATGCAAATGGGGCCCTGCATCCTGTCGCTTGTAAGTTGCAGATATGTTTGTGAATCATGCAAAAATGTGTCCAGTACTTTGGTTTATCAACCAAAAACCTGTAAAACAAATAACATTCCCATCAGCCTCAGCTGTACCTTTTGGTTTTCAGTGCTAATTAGCAAATTCTAGCATGCTAAGACGTTATTATTATGGTGAATATTGTAAATTATACCTGCTAAATATCAGTGTGTTAGCAATGTCACTGTGTGCATGTTAGCATGCTGACATTGTGCCTGATCCACACCTCATTTTGAGACCAACACGCCCATGTGTGCAAGGATTTTTTGTTAGTTACACAATGTTAGCACTGGATGTGAAAATGACAACTGTGTTGGTCAGAAAACTAGCGTCCCACATCAAGCGGCAACCTCCACAACTGTGAAGTGAAGCCAATGCTTAAGTGCCAAAAACTGCAGCTCCTCAAACGTCCATTTGAGGCTGGCTACTGAGCGAATCAATCTCCATAAGTCCCCATGTTAAAATGTCCAACTTCACAGCAGAAATAAACATGTTTACAGCCTGGTACAAAAAACAGTTTTGGTCTCTATAGCTAATTTCCCCGTTCATGACAACTGTACTGAGTCTGAACTTTTATAGAACTCACCTGTTCAGATTATATTACGGCTGTTGAAAAACAGCTGATTTGTTTGTAGTAATTTAGGCTATGTTTCATATTGATAGCTACTAATATTTGTCTTGTAAATTTGTGTAGCTACTCACAGTAATTATTGTATTTTGTATTTTATTATAAAAAGTCAGTGAGCAGTGGCAACCAGAAACAACCTCAGACACCAGCCTGATGAAGGCAAGATGGATGGGAATTAAAGCATATTTAAAATTTGCTTACTTTTAATTAATAGGGTTTTTTTTCTATTATGCTCTTCAGACTCAAATCAATGACATTATAAACCTACTCGATCTAAATCATTAGGATATTATTTGGGCTATCAAGGTGAATGTATTATTTGAAAATTTTGATATAAATTCAATATTAAATAGCTGTTATAGATAAATATATGATGCCTATAGTCTTTGTATTGCTCTGCTTCACACCAGTACAGGCAAAGATCTTTACAAAGTCAACAATAAATCATCAATCTGCAGAAAGTTGTTTGCGGCCGGCCGTGATTCGCCTCACAGCGTTGTACCGAGACGCTCTGTCCTGTCATGTGGTTGTGTTTATGCCTTTAGGAATGCTCCAAATCACATAAACAGGCTAATTTTAGTCTGAATATGCCGACAGACAAAGGTCCATTTGAGTCACCCTCTGACCCCGCTCTCCCCTCCTCTTCCACCCTTGATTACGACACACAACCCTCCAGTGCTTAAAACTTTATGGGTATCCACGGCAAGCCCCCCAAAGTGCAAAAACGAGTTTTCAAACAGGCTTCACATACAAATGTATTTCAAGTAAATACCGCCTGCATGTCTGAGTATTTTTCTTAATCATGTCTCTGAATACTGAGGTTCAAGCTTCATTCTTGGCCTTGGAAACAACAGAGGAAACAGTCTTAGCTACCACAGCAGCATTAAATTCAAAATTCAAACGAGTTATAACTAACTAAGTGTTTACTATGTGGAGATTTACACATTACAAAATTAAAACAAATACCTAATGTTGCTAATTTTTAATGAAATTAATTAAAAGTTTTATTTATATAGCGCCGAATATTAGAAGTCATCTCAGGGAATTTTTCATATAGAGCAGGTTCAGACCGTACAATATTAATAATACCTGTTAACTGCCAGGTGTAGCTGACTGTTACGGACATAGCCAACTGAGCCAACTGACAGAGCTAACGTTAGCTTGCTAATACATGACACACTCAGCTGGAATAAAGAGTAAACGAGGTAATAGGAAATATGACTGGCATAGCTAATGTTAGCTTCAGTTAGCCTAACCCTCAGTTTAGTAGTGCTAACCAAGCTAGCCATTAGTTTAGCTGTTAATGTGTTGATAATTTACTGTTGAGCTAACGGTTATATATTTCACTCTTTTTACATTTACGCTTGTGAACTCTGTATTTTTACCAGATTTTAATTCTCAATACTACTGCTGTTCCAGCTTTATTTGGAAATGCTGTTCGCTTGCTGCATAGCGGTGAACCTCGTGGTTGCATAAGAATGACTAAAAGCTTGCAAAACATGTTTTATGCAATAAATTGTGCTGCAATACTCTCAATATGTGATTTTGTTATAATTACATATATTTTTTACCTATGATAATTAGATACATAATAAGTACATCTTAAAAGTGTTGTTTCTACAAAGTAAATACTTAATTTTCATTTCATATCTGTACTTTTTTTTCCCCTGCAGCTACAAGGCTCCGATTTCCCCACAGGGATCATTAAGGTTTTATCTCAATCTGTGCTAATTCCTAAAACTGAGGTTTGTTAAAAATGCTTTTACATAACACATCTGTGTCCTTAATTAGTCCAATTTCTGATTTGTTCAGCATTCTTGTCACAAGGATTAGCAGGTCAGCAGCAGCAGTAATGTGAGCTGAGCTGCATTAAAATGCCCAAACACACTCAAATAATGAAACCACGCAGGTCGTCTATGATTAGTCATTGTGAGGCTCCTCATCAAGCAGTCTATCTGCAGTATATGTGTGTACATATCCTCTTGGCATGGGGGTTTCCCTCCATCTTCCTCTATGATGCTTCCTCTCTCTCTCTCCCTCTTTTTACTTCCAGCTCGCCACTCCCCTCCTCACACTTCCCCTCTCATTTTTCTCCCACCGTCATCCTCTCTCTGGGTTTACTGTAACCGCCCTGCAGGCTCTTCAACGCTCCTCCATACGCTCTCGCTGCTCTTTCTACACAAAAACACTGAGACCGATTTCCTGGGAAGAGATCGCTGCTTAGTTTAAAAGGCAGCGCACACACAGAAACTCACAAACCGCTCTCTCACGCACACGGCAAGGCTCATGAAAAATGCATGCACACATGGATAGCTGGAAACTGTAGGCTACTTACAGTATGACCTACTTCATATGCAGCACAGAGGCAGACCAAGAGGGAAAAACAGTTCATCTTTACAGTAGACTGAGCTTTATCCAAAAGGGAAACCCATGAATTTGCAGTATTAGTGCACAGCACAGATCTATGATGTGTGAAGATGTGTGACCTCTCTGGGGCTTCAGAGCAGTTGCTGTGAAGGTCTACAGATCCATATTAGTGATTGATGTGAGACAGCTAAGCCAAATACACATAAGCAACAAACACAATCAATCACAGTCTTGGCTACAGATCATATCACACCGTCTCACTCCAACACTCTGACAGTATGAAGTCTGTCGAGCCTGCAAAGTGGCCAGTCCAGGGTGTACCGTCTCGGTTCAGTAACTCAGGTCACTATCAGGTTAACAGCGCGGGTCAGACCTGTCACAACAGTGCTGTAAATTAGATAATAGCACATATGGGAGGGCCACCAACCAAGATCTTTGTTTCACTTGCAAGGACCACAACATCAACAAGATTCTTCGGCCTGTTACTGCATTGTAGGGCAGCTTTGTTGGGGAACCCGTTGTGGCACCCAGCCATCCCCTGAGAACTATATAGAGATTACGAAGGAGAGGAAGCTACGAGTGAAAGAGGACGAGAGGGTTAGGAGAGTATTTCGGGAGTGGCGCGGTGACGTGGTCCTGCTCCTGAAACTCTGCTAACAAGCTTCAATTGACGAGCAAGGACCACAACATTAACGATTGTGAACGATGAACTCTTGTCCTTCTTTAATTTGTTGCTACGTTGTGGGAACGCTTCAGTTTAGAATCTGACGCTTGATGGACCACAAAAGGTTTCCAGTTACTTGAGATAAGATGGAGTGGATCTGAGACCTTGAGATCTGAACGAATTAAACGGTGATCCCAAGTGGAGGAGGACCAATCATCCATGATTTGTATTACGTGTTTGGGGATGCTATTGCGGGAGGCCAGGAGTAAAGACGAATGTAAGCTGACTGGATTAATGGTTTTGGTATAGTGACACTTTAAGTACTATGGTGTTGTCTGAGAAATCAGATGGGTCAGAAATGCAGGCGCAACGAAGTGGGTCGAAGCGAAGGGTAGAAACTGTGAATTACAAGAGCGAAAGAGGACGGTATTGATAGGAATGTCGGAAGTGGCACGGTTGAGGTGTGGTCCTGCTCCTGAAACTCTGCTAACAAGCTTCAATTCACTAGCAAGGACCACACCATCAACAAGACGAAAGAACTCTTCGGTCTGCGTTGTGGGAAAGCTTTGGTGGGGAATCACCTGTAGCATTGGGCACAACGGACCCCCAAAAGCTTCCAGTTACTGATCTGAACGAATGTAGCAGTGATCCACTTAAGAGGAGCAACCATCTGAGGCCAAGGTGACAGCTCAGATTCTGAAGTAGTAGACAGTAGACATTGCTGGACAAGAGGAGTACATGCAGAAGAAGAATTTCGGACTCAGATGAAGTGTCTCGAAAGGATTCAGTGGTGGTTAGACTTTGAAGTAAAGACGAATGTAAGCTGACCGGATTAATGGTTTTGGTATAGTGACACTTTAAGTACTACTGTGACATCTGAGAAATAAGATGGGTCAGAAATGCAGGCGTAATGAAGTGGGTCGAAGCGAAGGGTAGAAATGGGGAATACAAGAGTGAAAGAGGACGAGAAACTCTGCTAAAAAGCTTCAATTCTGGTGCAGCAGCGTGACACATCATAAGGTGGTTATAGGAGCTGAAATTAGGCAACCACAGTTTCTGGTAATCTGCAGGCTCGCTCATGATCTAAACAGGATTTAGTCATTCAGGAAAAGCATTCACCTTAGTCACTTTAGTCAGGATTTGAACTGGCAACCCTCCAGCGACAAGCTGCTTTACTTTTTTACCAATTACTGTATCTGGTTTTAGTGGCTTTAACACATTTTCAGCCCAATATTCTCGGAAGTAAGGTCATATTGGACAATTCTACACCTCCGATTACTGATGCAGAAAGCAGCTTGTCCTTTATGTAGCGGGGTGGAAGCAAGGGTATGAAGGTCAAGTGGTGGATGGGGGTGTGTAGCATGTCAGACTTTCATGTGGCAGCCTGGAGTTTGCATCCTGTCACAGACCTGCAATTAACATTTGCCTATTTATTAACCGTAAATACAATCTTTCTGAAGCCAAAAACAAGTGTTTTAGTTGCCAAACCTTGAAGGAATAATTAGATATTTTGAGCAAATATGCTTGCCAACCGTTAGATCAGAAGATCAACACCGCTCTGATACCTGTTCATTAAATATGAAGCTACAACCTAGAAGACAGTAAACAAAGCACAGTCAGCCAGAGGCCCTGAAGCTCACTGGTTTACACCTTATTTGTTATATTCATACTAAATCAGAAGTGTAAAAATGGGAAGGTTATGTGTTGAATTATTTCCCAGCCAGAAGCAGCAAATTCAGGCTAGTCAGGTGTTACTGCTGCCACCGACGCACCTTGGGTATGACTTTGTGCGAAATGTTTAGTATGTATGCAAAGATGTGGTGTGTGGTTGCCCTGCCCTAATTAGTCCCAGATGAGGAGGCATGGCCACCATCGTTTCTGTGTCTTGGAGACCTGAAAGACCACGATTGGAGCAGCACCTTCCCCGACTAACCAATCCCCAGTCTCCAATTTGAAGAACTATGTTATTTAAGCGAGAATCGCCTAACAGTCGGGGTGGCTTGTGTTTTGGTGTTGAGCTCTGTACTCATTAATCAATGTTTACTTGTATTTTGTTTATTACCTGGGGAATGGGTTAAATTTAGTTGTTTTACTGTTCGCTCGTTTAGATATATTTTTGTTAGAGTTACTAGGTTTAGGGATGCTGTTTTTCAATGTTTTTTTTGGTTCTTAGATAATTGTTAGTGAGGTTTTTCTTTTTGTTTTTGTTTAGTTAGATTCAGATTCAGAGAATACTCTTTTGGTTATACTTATTTTGTTGGTTTGGTTTGTTCCCCTTCTAGTTCACCTCACCTATTTTTGGTGTTGTATAATTGATCCAAATTCCAGAAGTACAACTGGTTTATGTTCCTCACACAAGCTGGGACGTAGCATGAAGCGGTTTCCCCATTTCTAGTCTTTATGCTAAGCTAACTATTTCCTGGCAACAGCTTCATATTTACCACACAGGTACAAGACTGGTATCAATCTTTTTATTTAACTCTTAGGAAGAAATCACATATAGTTGGTGGACATTAACATTGGCATTGGACCAGTGTTGTAGTCAAGACCACCTATACCAAGTTATGTATCGAGACAGAGAGAGAGAGAGACCAAGACTTTAAGGGTTTGAGACCAAGACCAAAGCAGGACAAGACTGAGTCAAGAGCAAGACCAAGACCAGACAGTACATAGCCCCATTTTTTTTCAGCTTTCTCAGTAAGTAATTTACATACTTCTGTCATAAATAGATTCCTCTTTGTCCAAGACTGAGACAAAACTGAGTAAAACTGCAGTCAATTTCAAGACTGAGAACATCAAAAAGTGGTCTTGAGACCGTTCTCGAGACTAAGACCGATCTTGAGTACTACAGCAGTGCATTGGACATGATCTGGGGTTTAGCACATTTGTCCTGAATCATTCTTGCCTGTTGATTGGTTTGCATTTTCACTCGGGTCTTTCATGTATAAAAAGTTCTTCTGTTTTCTGCTGCAAGAGGACACACGACACGTCAGTTTACAGTACACATGGTCCTCTCAGCTGGAAATATGCTTCCAGGAATAAAAAAAATGGGTAGAAAATGAAGAGGATGATTATGGTAAACGCTAGCCAGAGTTTATTAAGAGTAAATCAAAAACTAAACACTGCAACTGCAGTATAATTGTGCAGCAAATGGCATTTTGTATAATTTAATTTTTGCATTATTGATTTTTCCTCATCCAATTTCCAACTGTTTACCTGCTGGCTGTGTGTACGTCTGTGTGTTTGAGAGGCTGCGACTCAGCACATAATAATCTAATTTAATAGCATCTTAAATCTCAATTACAGTAAATGGCACAGGCGGTAAGCCAAAACTTTGAAGTATTTCCACTGGCAGGCCACTAGATCAAATGTTGAGTCAGCGTGTAATTGTTTGGAGAATTGGCGAGAATTTGCAGTACAGCAGCTGATATGGGACATCCAGTTTCGATGACACGAACATGACCCTGTTGGGATTTGAGATGCACGCTGAGTCAAAACTTGCAGACAGCTCCGACCTGAGTGTATCAAAGTGGCCCCGGCTCAGACAAACCCACATCACTGTGTCACGTCAAAGGCAGATCTGTATGGTATTAAAGATCATATGACACACTTCTATCTGCTGCACATGGCTCTGTGGCAAACCTCCACAGCACAAGTTGGATTCCTCTTGACTTACAGTATAAAGTAAGACAGGCTGGAAATGTGGAATGTGCTGCCTTGAGTGAATGTGAGTGGGTGCAGAGATGTCTGAGGAAATGTCTGTGTGTGTTAGACACAGAGGAAGCATTTGCGTGGCTCAGCTTTACAGCTTCAGGCTACATAATGCGACCACATGGACACACCAACACATACATAAAGACATACAGAAAACTGCTGTGTCACCATCCCATGCAGGCAGGCTTATGTAATTCAACACCCGGTGCATCCATGAACTCACACAGGAAAAACACAACACAACTGTTATTCTCAGTAGCTAAGATCAAGTGGTCCATCATTTCATCCCTAAAAAACCAAGTCTTTCTCTTCCAGCTCATTAGTTTTATGGACAGTTTTCAGTGGTACGTATTGATTCTTGGAACTTTATCTCCTCTGCTTTTTGACCACAAGAAGACTAAAAGTCTATAGACTAAAAATCTAGCAGGCCCGTGAGGCTCGGCAGCTCAATAAACAGCAGAAAAGTAAAATGGAGACAGTTTGTTGTTGACGTTACAACCTAACTACCAGTGAAGAAAAATGTCTGCCCTAAGTGTGGTGTCAAAGCCAAAGCCATGTTGTTAGTTTCTGTTGTAGTCTGTTCAGGAGATCTCCTCCAATGCCCTTTGTAACCCTCAGCTGTACTTGTATAATATTAGCATGTCTGCGAAAACATGAAAAAGATAAACAAACTCGAGACAAGCGACAGTAAAAACGTAACCAAAGCTTGATAGATATTCCTCTGTGCCACGGAGCTCCATTGCTGTTCAAAAACTATTGAAAACACATAAATAAGCAACTAGGTTGCACTGTGTGACATGTACCTTCATTACACACTGCAGTTTATTACAATTCAATCTCACACTCGAGCACCAAATGTGTATTATTCTACAGCTGAAAATAGTCCCAAAATGCGTGGTTGTTACTCCTGCTTGAGTAATGTTTGCTAAAACCAACAGTGCCCTGCAGTTTTATGAGATTTATCCTTGAAACAATATATTCATGACCCGCTTTTGAAAGGATTATATTGGTTGGTTTCGGTCTTTTCATGGGATTTATTGACACTGATAAAAATCTAAAATGTCTCCAGCCTTGTTCTTTCATCTGACAGTTCATTTCAGGCCAATGGTAACCCTTAATTCTAGGCTAACTATCTCCTGGCTACAGCTTCATATTTATCGCACAGATACAAGACTGGTATCAATCTTCTTATTTAACTATTATCAAGAAATCACTTCAGGGAATAAAAACTTCTTTTAATCGTGCCTAAATATGACCCAAGTGTTTTTACCCAAACCCTAAAATATCTCCAGCCACGTTCTTTAATCTTAAAGTTCATTTCAGGCTAATGGTGGGTCATTATTTATAGAGCTATCCTCCAATGAGCTGAAGGTCAAGTTACTGACCTCTTGCAGTACTAGAAAACAAAGTCAGGGGACCACCAGAGTCATAAGGTTTCATTCCCTGGTGACAATCCATCCAATAGTTTTCAAGATATTTCATACAAAGTTTTCCACTTAGGACCAAAGGACGGACACTGCCATCCCCTAGAAAACTGAGCACAAACCCACCACACATGCAGCATTGCATACAAAAAGCACGGGTGTTCTGTTCTAAATTGGGCCTCTGAATCAGCAGCAAAACATCCTCAGGACAGCAACACACACACACACACACACACACCCCTCTCCCTTTCTCAGACACACACTGTGTCGCCCTATCCCTCTGACCCCTCAGTTTCACCCCCCCAGCGGTTGTCTAGGAAACACAGAACAGACAGTACAGCCTGTCTAGTTTTTGGCTGGTCTAGATCGGGCCAAGAAATCGCAGCTGATGCCAAAGACCTTTCCACTAAAGGAGAAAGAGATACGCACAAAACAAGACACACACCAACACACACACATACACACTCACAGAGGTACGAATGCTTGCTCATTCACAGGCGTTCTCTCTCACACACTTAGATGACCTGGAATATGTGACTCAGCAAGACCTACAGGGACGCTAAGCAGTGGAGATGGATGGTATCACTTACAGACTTTACCCACTGCAAGAAATGTCTGTCCCAAATCATTTAATGCAACATGAAGTCTTAAATTTTCCTTCTTTGATCTTGTTTTCCAAGTCTATAATACAATCTATTGACCAATCTGTATCAATTTAATACACTGAATCATGAAGGAATCCTTTCATAGTGCCAATATGACTTCTATAGTACAGCTGAAGCTAATATGACGCTTCACAGGCCAAAAACAATCCCTTAATACAAGAATGATGCCACTACAATACAAATAGTTAAAGGTCCAGTGTGTAAGATTTAGTGACACCTAGCGGTGAAGTTGCAGATCGCAACCAAATGAACACTCTCCCTCACGCCTCACCCTCTCCTTCCAAGCATGTAGGACAAACTTTGGCTGCCAAACACACATTAAAAACAGGAGGCCATATCTAGATCACTGTTTGGTTTGCTTGTTCTGGGCTACTGTAGAAAAATGGTGGTTCAGCATGGTGGACTCCGTGGAAGAGGACCTGCTCTCACTGTAGATATAAAGGAAAACACAATGATTCATATTTTCAGGTGATTATACAGGAAACATACTAATAAATAAGAACACAAATTACCAACTAAACGCTCGTTTTATCTAGGAGAAAAATGGACGTACCCTTGGTACATATAGAGATGAAGGAGATGGCATCTTGTATTGTACTAGAGAGACATAAACAGAGGAAAGGGAAGGGGATTTGAAAATGTGTGGAAAACTTCGTCACAGTCATCCTGAAATTGCTGTGTCGTTGAGTGTTTTTGTTTTATTTGTTAGATGTGTGAAGTTTGTGAAATGTTTTGTGAAAACCGAGGCTATATATTTTATGGTTTTCATCAATCTTAGCCAAATTAAGTTGGTATCTTCTATAGTTGGGGTGTTTTAACTACAAAATCTGTTTGTGCTACTTCAGACTATTCCCTTGCTTTCAAAGCACATCTGTGTGAGTTTTAATACAATCCATGTGTCTTCAAATTCAAACCTAAGCTGCAGAAGACATGAGATAATTCAAACCATTTCAATTTGAGTTGCAAATCACATTGTTCCAAGCATTTGTTTTATTCAAATGCTTCTCTCTTCTACCATTTTGTGTTAAGAGAGGGACACTTTGCAAGATGGAAACAAGGTTAAAAAAGTGTTCTCCAATCTATACTTACTTTTTCTTTCGATGTACCCAAACAATACCACACAAATAACGGAGAAATTGATGACCAATTCCTAATATTTGAAGGGAGATCAGATGGAAAGTCAGAATGAGATACTTCTGGACCCGTCTGACCACTTCAGACAAGTGTTGAAGAAAATGTGGACCACAAAATGAATCATATTTTTTGGTCATGTCCAAAGTTAAGTAATTGTCGGAAGTATGTATCCCCAGAGACCTGAAGGTGGTCCTTCTTGGGTTCAATTCCTGAAGGCTTTGAAGGGAGAGCCAAAATCTATTTATTACAAACACTATTGGGAGCTACTATTAAATGTATCACAATGAGGTGGACCCACGTTTACAAAGAGGTGGAGTCCAACCTTACCCCATGCTAACATGCTGATTTTAGCAGGTATGACCATCTTAGTTTAGCGTGTTGGCACGCTAATTGAGTTGTTTCCACTAAAAACAAAAGTACAGCTGTGTCTGATAAAATGTCACATTAAAATTCTGACCTTATTATGGTGCTACAGGGAAAGTTAGAGGCAAACCAAAGTTATTACAGTTTATCCTGAGGGGGACATGAATGGCTTTACCAAATGTCATGGCAATCCTTCCAACAGGAGTTGATATATTTCAGACTGGATGGTGGACCAACCAGCCAACAGAGACTGCTGCTAGCATGGCTAAAAAGCTGAATAAAGGAGGAAGGGATTAGTTCAAACTGACATGTTTTTGCAGAGTTTTGCTATGATTTTGATTACCGACGTCAATTTTGCCGAAAAATGTATTGCTGAAAAGCTAAAAGTGGGTGATGGTTTGCTGTGATGCTTTGATTTCAAACTGGTAGCTGGTGCTGCACTTTTCTCTCTCTCCTCTTTCATGTCTTCTCTCATCCTCCTCTTCCTCCTCCTTTCTTTCTCCCACTTGTCTGTTCAGCCTTCCATGAACATCCTGCATGCTAACTAACTCCCCGGCTCCGGGCAGCAACCAAGCGTTCATTGAGCAGGCAAACATTTACCGATCCCGCAATCATCGGGCCGGGGAACACGTTTTGTAATTTAATTGAGGCTGTGTGGCTGGTGCAAAGTGTGTGTGTGTGTGTGTGTGTGTGTGAGCTGTGGAGGCCCCTCGGCGTTCTGCTGCCCCTGCTTCTTGTTGACAGGGGTAGCTATTATCGCAACCAGGCAGATGTGTGAGGGCCACGGATGACAAAGTGACAGGGAGCAAGAAGGCGGGAGAGATGGAGAGTAACACACCGAGGCAGTCGGCTAAGAGTCAAAACATGGAGAAGCTGCATTTAGCTAGCTGCACACACATGAAACCAACCTCCTATTAATCCATACACACATACACACACACACACACACACATATATATATATATATATAAATATATATACAGTATATAGGGGCTCCCTGTGGAGGTGGTCCCTGTTTTGTTGATCTCCTGCCAACACTGTTCTGGTATTCCAGACTACTAATGAGTAAACATCGATGTAAACAATGCTGGATTCAAAATACTTTAAAAAATTAGCTCTGTGAATGTTTTATGAGGAGAGAAATTCCTTCAACACATTTGTTAGATCTCAAGAATAAAACCAAGCGGCAATCTTTGTTGCTGTCACGTGAAGCCAATGCGCAAGTGCTAAAAACTGCAGTTCCTCAACCGTCCACTTGAGGCTCCATAAGTCCCCATGTTATAATGTCCAACTTCACAGCAGAAATAAACATGTTTACAGCCTGGTACAAAAAACAGTTTTGGTCTCTATAGCTAATTCTTATAGAACTCACCTGTTCAAATTATATTAAGGCTTAAAGTTATGCATAAATAACAGTATGGCCTCTTTAGTTGACAGGTTGGTGTTGGTACAGGTACAGATGGCTTGTTTGAGCAACCAGGAATCATTCAGCCCACCTCAGGTCTACCGATCCACATCTGTGCCCATTTTTAGATATTTAAGGAGGCGGCAGAGGCAGGACTGCCAAGATGGTGACAGCTAAACCTGTGGGAGAAGTCAGGGATACGATGTCCATGTTTTATACAGTCTATGGGATAAGCTGGTGAGCAGCACTGAATACGTGGGGCAATGTCAATGTCAAGGCTCTATTCATTTTATCACCATCGCCTGAATTGCCTGTTCGAGTCTCCCACAAAGTAAAATATTGATTGATATGAATAAGAAAATTACAGTTGTAATCAATTCTTTTGCCACCGAAATTGATGAGAGTGCTAAGTTGCTATCATACCAGCCGGCAGAGCGATTATTCATGCTTATCATTACGGTAATGGCTAAAAAAAAAAAAAAAAAGCAAAGAACTTGAGAGGACGGGAAAGAAAACGCCACGTACCATCAGCACACCTTCCAGTACATCCTTTTCTTTAATGCATTACAGTGCCAGGCAGGCCGATGCACCACACAGTTACCCAGATGATTCATAGGCAACAAGGGAAGCTGCCAGAGAGGACTCCTCCATATCGGATCAATGAAATCCTGAGCTGAGCGGTGATTTAACTCCCACATGGCCACCGCCACAGAAGGAGGAGAGAGGGAGAGCCCTGTGGATTGTGGCAGAACGCTGAAGGACTGTGGGCATTCAGTTTTGCTGTATCACAGTGTTTTGTTTTCAGTAGCTTTTATCTCACAGCTACACCTAAATCTTTGCCTCAAGGAACAACCAGGTCGGATAAAACAGCATTTTTCTGACGTGTTTCACGGCGCATTTTTCCTTCTACCTTAAATATTGACCTCAGCAGTCAGCATGCGTGTCCCAAGTCACTTACTGGGTATTTGTTTTGAATGCCAACCTGAACTATGACTGGAGTTACAAATACAAACTCCGTCTCCCTCAGTCAGATTTATTTCGTGCCTCTCAGAGTGCTAAAACAAACACAAGAGAAAGGTCTGGCTAAAGTAAAACCTCAGTCTCATTAAACACAACCTCTTAGAAACAGAGAGCAAGATTAGCGTACAAAAAGTCACAACAAATCCCAAACAAAATGCCACACAGTGTAGTTTAAAAGCTCCTTATTTTATGAATTAAAAACAGTTTAAACATCTTCCAACAAATGCGAGAATATGGTGATGTTGACTGATATTTAAGTAAGATAAGTAAAATCCAAGTTAATCATATGCATTATAGCTCTAAACCAAGAGTTTAAATATGCTTCATAATAATAACTTCTTTGGCTTGTGATACCCACATGAAGCCTACTTACAACCCTGTTGTGGATGTGGACGTGATTGATTGGCAGTTCAGCCAAAGAGTGAAGCGAAGCGAAAGTGCCAAAAAACTGCAGTTCCTCAAACGTCCACTTGAGGCTGGCTACAGAACGAGTCAGTCTCCATAAGTCCCCATGTTAAAATGTCTAAACTTCACAGCAGAAATAAACAGTTTTGGTCTCTATAGCTAATTTCCCCGTTCATGACAACTGTACTGAGGGTGAATTTTTATAGAACTCACCTGTTCAAATTATATTAAGGCTTAAAGTTATGCATAATTAACAGTGTGGCCACTTTGATTAACAGGTAGGTGATGTTACAGGTGGCTTGTTTGAGCACCCAGGTGTCATTCAGCTCATATTGTCTGAGCTTGAAAACGGCTACTCGAAAATGTATGGGTGACGTCACGCATACACTGTCCATTCTTTATACTGTCAGTGATACCAACCACTGTTCAGAATCGTAATTTTTTTCAAGCAAAAGGCAAAGTATTTGATGGTTCCAACTCCTCAAATGTGATAATTTGATGCTATTCCTAAATTAGCGATTTCAATATGTTACTGTGGCTTTGAGGAAACTGTCACCATTTTCTCACATTTTATAGACAAAACCAATAATCATTTAATCTAGAAAACAATCATAAATAGTAGTAGCTAGCCCTTTATACTGGTATAGTATCATGTTCAATGTGTCTCTTAGGTATATGTAGCCTCAAGTCAGCTGGGAGTGCTGATTTTAAATAATTTAGGCACTGTTGTCAGGAAAAATAGATATATTTATGCATATATGCAGCCTCAGAGACACGATAGAACATGACATCCACATACTACATATTCAGTGTAATCTTTATACGAGGATCAGTGCTAATATCCACACTTCATGCCTTAAGCTCCCACGCTAACACATAACTGCTGACAAAAACAGCTCCTGGGCATGCACACACACACACAGTGAAATATGCTAACTCATAGCCTCGGGGTGGGAGAGCAGAGCTGAGCAAAACAACTGCCTGTCTGACGTCGTGACACAACAGTCTGAGGAACTGCATCAACAAATTAGCTGCTCATTAGAGAGGTCGCGACCTCCAAGCAGCCATTATACTCTGCTAAGCTAGGAGGGCATTAAAGGAGAGGTGCGTCGATGAGGGCAGGCCAAAGGGCTACAGAATGTGCACCCACAAAGATAGATGTATGCACGTCCTGAGGGCTTGTATGTTGTTGGATTCTGCTGAGAAACATAAAAACATCATCTTTATTTACACAGGGCAACAAAAAAACAACAACACATAAGAAGTATAGATCATTAACAATAAAAGCAAGGTAAAACATAACCCGAGGAGGTGGAGGTCAAAGCAGATTCCTGAATATCGTTATATAAGAGTCTATAAAACTGAACTGAAAACATTTAATATCTGACTCTACAGCAAGCCTGACCGCCTCAGGTAAGCCATTCAAAAGTCTATAAAAAATATTATTAATAACAAATTAGCTCTAAAATGTCCTCAGAAAGACTTTGGAGGGCATCCTTTTTACAGTTCACTTTACAAATGTCATTTAAAGTTTGGAAATAATAAAATATCTAGACTACAGTGAGGTCAAAACTGAATACAATGTATTCAAAACGTGTAAAACTGACAATACTCATAGTAGTGAGCTCTATGGCTAAAATCATCTACAGTATGTGTAATTTTATATTACAATATGTGCAATGTGATATAGTCATTTTTCTGGAAAACTGCGATACAGCTGAGGTACGCATTGATTCAAAAATAATATAAAAGTCTAATTTTATCAAGCAGTCCTGCTTGGATGGTCTAATACAACAAGATATTTATAGTTAACAGATTTAGATAATCTCACAGTATATTTGTCACCATATTTCCCATCCCCAAACATTACATAACTCATAACCAATTATCACCTAAGCTTTTCAGACACACACAGTGCTATAATATATAAATATGACATTCAACAGAAGTAGCCACTTTGCTATTAAAAACAAGCAAATGACGTAACTATATCACATAGCAGTTAGCAGTGCATTCTTTAATTATTAAACATCTACAATAAAAGGTAATAACAAATATAAAATGTCAATGTACACATATGTACACATACTAAGGCCTTCATTATGTATTCAAAATTCAAACTACAGTTCAAAAGCAGAAGGAAATGCAGTACTTATCTACGCTTAGCAGCTACGCTTTCGTTGTTCTTGATGCTAACGCGAAATGAAGAGAACTAGTGAGGCGTTCTGAGCAGATAAACATGACGCTGAACTATCAGAGGAAGTGTGTTTGAATTTGACACCATAGATGAAATGATTGAGGATAAATGTCAGGCCGACTTTGTAAAACATAACTGCTGTTACCGTTAGCTTACATGAGGCGGTGGGGGCACCGCGACTTAACGGAACAGTGTTAATTCTTCAATTTAGTATGGTTACATCAGTTTCGAATGTATAACGTGTTAGTGACGCTAACACGAGGACCAAGAAGCACACAGATAACCATTAGACAGATTACCTTTAGAAAATAGTATAGGACTGCATAGGAGCCAGTCCCCAATGCAACAATAGCAGTGTTTAGACTAACAGCAGCAGCTCTGCTAATACTAATACTAGTGCTACTACTACTACTACTACTACAGCTACTACTACAGCTACATTAGATGTATATTAAATGTTTTTCATCATGGCACTGCAGGGTTTTCATCATTTCCAGTATGTGAAAGCCACATAAAGCACGTTGAGTACATGTGGCCACGTACCAAGCAGGCCTGTCTGTGACTCATAAGCAGCCCTGCAGTAAGTCTCTGGTCAGGGGCAGGCAGGGTGATACCCGCTGGGTCCTGCTGGTGCCCCGTTCTGGCCCTGCCAGTAACCTCCACGGCAGTAACAGACGGCCAGACGCCCCCTCATCCAGCTACCGCACCTCAGGAAGCAGGAGTACGGAGATCTAGGCTGACTGCTCCCACCGAGACGAGGCGGCAGATGACAGTTGGGACGTGCGTAGTCGCGTGTGTGTGTTTCTAAACGTTAGTCGGGTGCGGAGACACGCCATCACACCAAGAAGAGCACAGTAAGAGACAGAAAGAAGGAGTGACAGATCATTTGTGAAAGCTCTATTCATTTATGAAAATGGCCTGGATGTCAGTCTCCATCAGCATGTCTGCGTTGGCTGTCTGAGCAGCCTCGGAAACGGCAATCTGGGGTTCGGCTTTTAGTTTAGAAATGATAGAAAGAAAGAGAGCAACTGAGAGAGCATTACCATAATGATTCTGTCATCTCTCCATCCCTCCATCAGATACAACTCTCCTCACTCTCTCTGTTCCTTACCCTCGTCTGTGAATATCAGCTATTTGTGCGGCGAAAAAGTATTCACCCTAACAAGTCATTTCATCTCATGTTGAGTTCTAAACTCCCAGTGGGGCTGAGATAAGTTCATCTGTTTCCGTTTCATATCAGCTTATTTCAAGAATTTGCCCGTATGAAGTGTGATTCGCAGGGAGCTTATTCGAAGACGCTGACTGCTGTTTTCTGAAAATTTGAAATTTAAGCCAAGCTGAATGAGAAACAAGCAGGTCAGGGATAAAAACAGTGAAGTCTGGTGTGTAAGGTTTAAGGTTTCATCACCTGAACATAAGAATCTTTATGTTTTTATAACCTTAGAATGACTCTTCATTTATCTACAGACGCCATGGGTCCTTTTCCACCAGGTTGAACCGCCACGTTTCACAGCCAGTGTAGTTTCTCCTTCACAATAGGAAGGATAGGGTGAAACAAGGGGGTTGCAATCTGCAACTACACTACTATGTCACTACATCCGACACACTGGACCTTTAAATTTTAATTGTATTTTTGGAAATACATTTGTCCGCTTTCTTGCCAATAGTTAGATGATCGATAACACTCATATCTATAGGCTAAATATGAAGCTACAGCAACAAACGGTTAGCGTAGCTTAGCATAACGACTAGAAACGGGGAGAAACAGCTTGCTTGCCTCTAAAGCTCACTAGCTAACATGTCATACCTTGTTTGTTTTTATCAAAAAACTCGCCTCAGGTCTGTCAATGATCCAGGCTAGCTGTTTCCCCCTGCTTCAAGTCTTTATGCTAAGCTAAGCTAACCATCTCCTGGCACCAGCTTCATATTTAATGGACAGATTTTATCAATCGTATCTTCTCATTTAACTCTGGGCAAGGAAGCGAATAAGTGCATTTCCTAGAATGTCAAACTATTTCTTTTGCAATTACCTCTCATTACCTCCCACTTTGCTTATATCTTTTTGAATCCCCAAAGTGATAAAGGATAGGGAGGAACAGCATTTAGAGATAAACCAGACAAGAAGTTCGGCTTTCCAAAGGGTGAAACAGAGCTGTGATTTGCAGGAGGTCAAAGTACAAGATGAAGAAACAGAGCTGAGACTGTTTGATACTTCTAGGAAGCTTTTAGCTCACTCCACTCTCAACACTCATTAGATGTAAGTGAGTCATTCTGTGTATATAACAAGTGTTTTTTTTAAAGTAGAGCACCCCTGCAAAGAGATTTTTAAGTTTTATGTCTGTCATATTTCCAGTTTAAGGCATAACTACCTATTTTACAGGATTTTTGATATGATATGTTTTTAAAAAAAAGGCATAATTCTTTATGAAATGTTAATAAAATGCACAGAAATAAATGTAAACAAATATTCGTGAAGCTTCGCTTCCTCGTTAGATCATCCCAGGGAGCTGCAGCACTCACTGCAGCAACACAAACACACGCACACGCTCTCATAAATCAATAAAAACATTTCACACCAATGAAATTTCATGGTATCCACTCAAAGTCAACACAAAAGTCAAAAGCAATTCTGGAAATACACAAAGCGAGCACGCCTTGTGTAGAAAAAAAACCTTGATCTATTACCCCCGCGCACACACACACACACAGTCTCAGAGAAAAACAACTCATAAGACATCATGAAACTGTTAGAAATCAAATCACTGTGTGATGTTTAGTGTGAGGCAAAGAGAAAACCAAACTGGAGAGGATAAAAGGATGGGGAGAAAGGGAGCTTTAGTCAGAAGCCAAATCTCTGGATGCTGAAAAGAAAACCTCCAAAAAAAGAGTGTGAAAAAGCGTCTGTGTGTATTTCTCTTTGGCTTTCCCATGGCTATTTACAGCCCAGTCAGACACTGGGGACTGTCTGGAGTTCACACACACAGCACCAGAGAAACAAAATCGTGACCGTAAGCGATACACACTCTCAGAAACATCTCCTGTTCGAGCATCCAATCACAGATGCCACTAGTACCTGATAGACTATCATTAAAATCATTACAATCTAACTAATAATGAAGCTTTACAGTACCAAACGATACCAGTTTTCATACAAAAAACTCAATTTTGATTCACGATGTAAAGCACAACACTAATTTTAACCATCGAGTAAAAGTGAAATGCGGACAGCTGTGACAGCAAAAAAACCAAAACAGATATATTCATGTTAAAAACAGCTTGGCTCGCTGTTTGTGATGTTTGAACCTGGCAGTTGTGCTACAAAGCTGCAGTTTGATTGGCATCTGTCACTAGCTTCTGTCATTTCCTGTTAGTGCAAAACCAAAAGTATACACAGCAACGGCGCACTGCTGACAGCTCTGCATATTTTATAGTACGAGACGATTGAAAACGGAATCTCTGGGATTAATAATCATGTTTAACGTTAATATCCTGCAGTACTTGACAAATACTTTCTAATCCAATCAACGCACAATCAAGACTCTCATCTGCCTTCATGATTACTTTACTGTGAGATTTGTGATCGCTCCAATAAACACAACACACACAAATTGAGGGAATAAATGAGTGCAGAAACATGACAAACGCAGACGCGTGTGAAAATGTGCATCATACAGACTGATCTACTCTAGATTTATGTTTAGTGTCGTCACGACTGCGGCGGCAGAGTGAAAACTGAATGTATTTATACTGAGAGTGTAAGCACGGAGGTTTGGCTTGATCACAGCAGTCATTGAAATCAAACTTTGTAAGTCTTTTAGCCTCAAAACACAAAAGTTATGACCCAGGCTTTGGGAAAATAAACCGCTTTTGTCCAACTTCAACAGTCTCGACGTGAAGGTCCCGTGTAGTAAAACCCTCAGTCTTGCTATCTTGTGATTATAAATCATCACATTTGCAATTACCAATTCCTTGCTCTGTAATCAGATGAAATACATCATTCAAGAAAAATCTGAAACACATGAAACTGAAAGTGTAATTTCAGCCCCCGGAAATATGTCGAGAACACCCAGCGAGCATGAGATCTGCTGGCTGGCAGCGGTCCAGTAAGGCTGCTTTTGAGGATTTGTAGGTAAAAACATATTATATATTTCAACTGGAGCCTATTCCAGCTGACATTGGGTGAGAAGTGGGGTACACCCTGGACAAGTCATAGAGACAAACAACCATTCACACTCACATACACACCTACAGGCAATTTAGAGTCACCAATAACCTATTAAGTGCATGTTTTTGGACTGTGGGAGGAAGCCTGAGTACCCAGAGAGAGGACCCACACAGACAGGAACCTTCTTCCTGTGAGGTGACAGAGCTAACCTCTGACCACCATAAAATCCAAGATAATTGAGCCCCAATGACAGATTTTAGACCGACATGTTACACAGACAGTGGTAAATTGAGTGTACTTATAGAGGTACAGAAACTTGTTTCTTTCATTTGTCTGTTTATCCATCTGTACATACAGTACGTACACAAAAACAATGTATATTTCATGTCTGTGGACACCTTAAATCCAGTCTGCAACCTTAAATACTAAATTTGTTTAGCTGTGAGATTCCACGGTGCTCAAACTCGACTGCAATATGATTTGTTATTTGTTTATTATTCCAGAGTGCGGATGACAGAACGGCAGCGAGATGAGGAGATGAAGAGCGGTGTGGTAACATTTTCAAACAGATGAGAGCACAGACAGATCTTCCCCTCTCGGTCTCTCAGGTTCTTTAGATGTTCAACAGACTGAAATATCACCGACGTTCGCCCTGATACATTTAAACCGACGCCGGCGCATTATTGGCTGCTTCAAGTTTAAGTGTGTAAACACCGCGGAGTGAAATGTGCATGTGTGTGTCCAAAGCACAGGGACGGACTATCAGAGTGCAGCGAGGTCAAGTGTGTGTTCCAGGCAGCCTTTTAAAGAGTTTATGAACGTCTAAAAGCAGAGTCAGCCCAGGGGACAGATCGGGCGAGAGACTTGTAGGAAGAGAGAGCGAAAGAGAAAGAGAAAGAGAGAGAGAGAGAGAGAGAGAGAGAGGATAGTGATTCAGCTGTAAAGATGGGACGATAGAGAAATGAGGAGGGACGAGCCAAAGACAAGGACAGAGAAAGGAAATGTAAAGTACAGATTAATGAAACAAGCAGCAGTGAGGAGAGATGATGAGTCACTGGACAGCTTGCTGTAAATTCACTTCATGATGGTTCAAACTGGGAAACAGTCATCAGGAGTCAATCCAGAAAATAAATTGACACGTATCAACGCCAAAACTGTGACAAACATCACAGCTGTGAAACTTGTGTGAAGGCACTTCTTATCATTTTAATATTAATACTTTAGTATGCTGCAATAAAGGTTGAAAATCAGTACGCAATAATGCAGCAGCAAATGAATCACTTCATAACTTAAAGGTTGTCCTGCGATAAATCCTATAATGTTTATTTTTTTGTGGTAATTCAACTGTATTTATATCAATAAAGGTAGACTAAATATATGAAACACCGCACAGAGAAGCACAACAATGAATCTTAAAGACGCGCCATTACTCAGCAGTTCTCAGAGGGACTACTTTATCATCCATACATCGATTCTCTTCCACTTATCCGTGGTTGGGTCGTGGTGGCAGCGAGTTTAGCAGAGGAGTGTTCCAGCTCCTCCGGGGATCCCGAGGTGTTCCCAGACTAGATGGGCTATGTAGTCCCTACAACAGGTTCTGGGTCTGCCCTGGTGTCCCTCCCAGTTGGATGTGCTCGGAGCACCTCCAAAAGAAGGCACCCAGGAGGAATCCTAAACAGACGCCCGAACCACCTCAGCTGGTTCCTTTTCAACGTGAAGGAGCAGCGGCTCTACTCCGAGCTCCTGATGCATTCGCCATCTCATTCTTTCGGTCACTAGCCAAAGCTCATGACGATAGGTGAGGGCTGGGACCGGAAAATCTTCCCCACAACAGTCCAGTACAACACCCCAATACTGCAGTCACTGCACCAGTCCACTAGCCCATCTTAAGCTCCAACAAGACCCCGAGACACTTGAATTCCTTTGCTATTTCATCAGTATAAAGTAATTCCAAAGAAAACTGTTTGTTTTAAGACTGGCACATTTTTAGATACATGTCATTTATGTGTTTTTCAATGCTTGGTCCAACAAAAATTGAACGCCATTAACCTCTATTGTGCTGGGCTGGCTGCAGAAATCTCTGGAGATGGATGGTATGCAGGAGACATACAATGAACTTGCCTCATTTAAATGTTTCCTCAAAAATCAGTATTCGGTTTGTATAATATCTCTTCTTTTCCTTTCTGGTGGCGTATTTTGTCTCTCTCTGCAGCCTGCATTTGTGAGTGAAAATGACAAAAACTAACCACTCAAACTTGCTCCAGATGTCGTGTGACTGCTGCGATGCTTTCAAATGAAATTAGCGTAGCATGTCACCAGCTTAATTTGAAAGCAAATGTCACATCAGTGACAGCAATGATAATGAGATGAGATGTTGTCACATGTGTTTATACTCCAAAAATTATAATCACTTTTATTTCTTTCATAAATAGAAGCTCTTTAACGTGTTGCTGTTAAGTACAGTGAAGACTCCACACTACACTTCCCCTTGTTTCACTGGTGTGTTTACACCAAATCATGTTCCTTCTTGTGTTTTTACTTTGCTAGCTAGCCTACCACCTTGTTACTATGTGGCTCATTGGCAAGGTACACTTTTGAGTGGAGAAAGACCACTTCTGTCACTTATTTATAAGATTACTGATACTGAATAGACCTTTATATCGCGTTTATGTAGCCAATTCAACACTGTTATAGTGCTAGCAGCAGCGGGACTACAAACATGGCGGCGGCCAGGGACACAGATTTTGAGCTTCATAATGGCTCTTCAGAAACCTGTGGGTGATGTCACGCATACGTTGTCCATTATTTTGCGAAAATGAGGAAGTTTTGTGGAATTTTGCTGCTTCCATGAAACGTTCCTTAACGCGCACCAAAATACGTTGAAGGAAACAACTTCGAGGGGCTGTAAACTAGAATAAAACTGTCAAGGACACAAAACCCCTTAATGCAGAAGGGCAACATGACAATGCAGATTAGATAATGTGACTGCCTGCCGGTCACAGTGACTCACACACACAGACAGAGGGCATATTGACAAAATGTCAGACTCTGTTGTCTGACACGTTTCAACAGCCCATCTCTTGTAGTTAATCAGACCACACAGACGCACTCTCTCCGAGCTAAAAACAACACAGTACATTACAGATTCTGTACTGGTATTTTCTATCATGTCAATAAAGCTCCCCTGAATTGGGATTTAAATCTACTACTAGGGATGGAGAGACAAAAATAGACGGCGAGAGAAAGAAACAGAGCTGCAGAAGAGGCCCGCTAGAAAATCCATAGCCTGCCTGTTATCTGGACGATAATTGGTTTTCCCCCTCTACGCCCCCTCCAACCCTCTCGCATCCTTCCTCTTCCTCCTCCTCATCCCTCCTACCTTGCCTGCTTACCCCTATCTCTCTCCTCTACCCCACCACCACCTCCTCCTTTTCACTCTTTGCTCACACACATTCCCCAACAAAGCAACGTAGGTAACAAAAAGCACAGCAGGAGCTCACTGGAAACACATCATTTTCCAGATTCTGTATGTCGCTTTTTGCATTTTTTTTTTGCACCTGAACAAAGAGCTGACTACACCGAGAAGAAGGCTTAGTGTCAAACGAGCATCCCCTCAGACAAAGTGACATGTACGCCGTCACAAAGGCATTGCACATGCACACGGTCAGACATACATGATTAGCGTGAAGCATGTAATCAGTGAATGGCCTGATTAGCGGGTTACACTACAGCACAGGACAAAGAGATTCATTTACTCATCCACTTCAGAAAAAAAAAAACAGAGAGAAAAGCGATGGGGTGTGGGGGTGGAGACACAGGGGAGAAGCTATAAAAATCATTTTAGCTGTGTGGAGATGCCAGAAAGACAGACAGGGAGCAGACAGACACACACACACATGCTGCCAGATACAGACAAAGAGGCGAGGAAGAAGAATGCATGGACCTACAATAAAGAAATACAAGCGAGCAGAAAGGAGGAAAGACATCCGAAGACACGAGGAAAGACAGGCGGGTTTAGACAGACAGCCACACACACACACACACATATAATCACACACACAAAGGGTTGGTGCGTAGGTTGAAGTCTGCAGGGGGGCTCTGCTGTATTCACTAGTTCAAGATCCAGGAGTGCTTACTCAGCAGAGCTCCCGTTATATAGAGGAGTGAGTCAGGAGTAAAGAAGGAGGGACGCGAAGTGAAGGGAAAGGAAAATCTTCACGAGGGTCGGATTTGTATTGATGCTCGTTTTGTATCTGTCAAGAGAAATGGTAGATAAAAGACAAATTTCTGCTGAGAATATTAAAGAATCTAAACTTTAATCCATCAAAATGGAAACAATTGTTGGCGTAAATACAATGGAGGAAATAACTAACGCTTTGTTTGACAAAGTATGTTCATACACCGCAAATCTACCTATCTATATATGTTGGAGTGCTACTGTAGTTCACGTCAATGAATATCATCTATTCCAATCCAGAAAACACAGAGGCCTAACACTGAACAGAAGTCAGTTATCTGGAAGTGACATTTCCAGATGTGTTGAACTCAACAGTCACTCATTTAGGAGAAGCTACGGTGGCCGTCACGTGACAAAAAAGTAGCCTAATGAGCACAAAAAGTAAGGAAGTTCGTGTTTGGTAGATAATTTCTTTGTTGTAACAACGCTTCTTGACTATAAATCTTATACCATTGGAAAACCTGATTATTTCCCTTTTAAATGGTGCCACATTTGTAAGGAACATGCATTTGTGGGATGAGCAGCAGAGCTGAGTTTGTGGGTTGCGCCCATGAAAAATTTCTCAAACAGCTTTTCTTTGCTTTGTTCGGTGAGTTGGATGATTTGAAGTCTGAAGAAACAACAGGAGCCTCGGTAGAGTGTGGAAGAAATAATCTACCAAACACAAATTTCCTTACTTTTTGTGCATATATTATTTAGAAATTGTATTTAGATATCCTGGAAAACTATAGGTCATAGCGGGAGTCATTGTTAGTTGTGTTAGTGTTTGTTGACTTTAGCTAGCTGGTCTGCATGCTAATAAAAGCTAACATCAGCGACATAAGGCTAAGAAGATAATCTATTGCTACCGTTTAGTCCGATAGCTACTAGCATCAGCAAGCAACATGTTTTTCTCTCCATTCAGCGGCCTCAGCTCCACCCACAATCCACGTCTTTGGACATTTTTAGATTAGCCGGAGGCGGACGAGGTAGGACTGCCAAGATGGCCGCAGACAGTGCCACAGTTTTTGAGCTTCAAAGCTCGGATACAATGTCCATATTTGCACTATCTATGGTCATGCTAATAGCAGCTAATGTAGCTAATCAAGCTTCCAGTCTCAAACAGAGACAAGAAGCAGGTCGCAAAGGTCTGGAAACTTAAACTTCTTTCTAACTCCAACCCTGGACCGTTTTCACCTTCGAACTTGTTTGTCAGCTCCAACAGACGCTGACTCAAGTGACATCACTTGAGTCAATTTATCAAATTTTGCACAACTCCTCTGGAGCCACAAAAGGCTTTATACAACTGTTTTTCACACATGTAGTAGCATTCACAAAGACCTGTAAACCTGTAATCTTATGTGTACTCTGAACATCATTACACAAGTCCATTATAATGATAGCGGCCCTTCGCTAATGTGCAGGCTGTGGTCTTGTAATACCATCGGTTTGCTAATTACTGCTGGCTCATCAATTAGCTGCGTACCTTTTAAGTTTAAGTAATGTCATGAGACATGCTAATAACATCCGTGATGTGATGATTACTGTTCACACGGCCGTTGTGCTTATATGCTAATGTTTTTTTGGTTTGTTCTTGTTAAATTAAATGTAGAACTACCAGCACGTACACTCACACCCTACCTGTTGTGATTAATAAACATCACTGAAGATAACATCCAAACGTCCCTGAATTCTTGCCAATACACCACAGTGGTCACATACTCTCTACCATTTACAGTTACAGTCCAGGCTTTCAATCCTTCTTTACAACTTTATTTGAAATAAAACATAATTCAGCCTTCAAAACCCAGTTTTTATGCTAATTGGTTATACATTATTGGTGACAATATTTATAGGACCGCGTGAAATAACACAGAAACTACAGCTTAAACTGGTTGGATTAAAAATGGCTGAATTATGTTAAGATCAAAAACCTTTTCACTCTTAATAATTTCTAAGTCTAAATAATAGATGAGGAACTCTTCACAAATGTGAATGCTGAAGAGAAGAAGGTGTAAAAAAAATCAAAGGAGAAAGAGAGCACAGGGGTGAGAGAGGTTGTGTGGAGGTTAGACTTGTAATTTTCAGACCTGTCCCTCGGGGTTGCCAGGTGTGTGAATGTGCAGCACATAGAGCCTGAAGCAACAGACATACAACACCTTCATACCCACCTTCAGACCCTTTCTATCATTCCTTGTCCTCCCCCAACACACACACAAACACTCTTTATTCCTCCAGAAGTCTTTTTTCCAAACATCCTTTCCTGCTTCCGGCCTATTCTTTTATTTTCAGTTTTGTGGGGGAGGAAGACTACCACTCCCTCTTTGGAAGACACTCCTTTCAATTACAGTTTGGAACAAAAAGTTAGTAAGTAAAGAGTAAAAAAATGAAACATTTCTTTCTCCGCCCTTGTAATCTCCCTTCCTGCTCTCTTAGCCATCTCCAATCTTAGTAAAAGGCAAAAATAATGCACCACAGGCGAGTCTAATCAGGACTAAGAAAGCTTTTTTGGATACTGATTTGCCTTCCTATCAGTCAAAGGAATCTCACACTTAACCGTCATGCATAAAACAATCTGCAGGATAACTCATAGCCGGCTGCTTCCTCGGCCTTGCTGCTTGTCGGGGATAAGTGAATTCTGAATTTGGGAGTAGGGGAACGTAAAATGAGCACTCTGTGAATGATATATTCTCAATTTTTCATTCAGTAGTTTGGGGGCAGATGAATATTTGATATCTTTTTTAAAAAGACTCATTCATCACATAGTTCACGTTGGCCAGGGGGAAACGAAAGATGAGGTTATGGCAAGGCAGGCTTATGGAAAGCGACCAGTTACTGAGGCTCATTATCAAGAAGATAAAGTACGCTGGTGATGGAGTTCGAATCGTACGGGAGGAGAGGAGTGAATTGCGGCGCTGGATGATGCTCCATCTGCATTCAGAGTGCTTTAAGTCAGATATATTGAGCTTTAAAGTTTCTCCCATCCAAAAACTAATATAACTTTTTAAATCTGGAGGTCAGCCTCCTCAATAAACTTTTCAAAAGTCTTTCAGAAGTCCTTTTTCACAATTAAAAGAAATAAATTAAAACATATTTTAGCTTCAGAGGAAACACTTTCACCACTTTCATCCACACTGAAATATCTCATCAACTATACGACTGATTGCCATGAAATTCGGTACAGACTATCGTGATCCTCAGAGGATAAATCCTCACAACTTTGGTGTCCTACTGACATTTCCTCTAGCGCCACCAGCAGGTTAAAGCTGTAAATTATCCATTAAATATCTCAACATCTATTACATTGATTAGCACTGATTTTGTACAGACATGTCTGGTTCTTTAGACAATGACTGAAGGTGGAACAAGTGATTCTAGGTAATGGGATTCAGCAGATATCTCCTCATGGTCTGCTAGCTTCCCACTCAACCCTCGTTCTGCAAGTGGGAAACAAACAAAGTGGCTTGGACCGAGCAGCACAACACTAACGTATAACTCATCCGTCTCACAATGACCACCAAGCCTCCACTGTTGGATATTTTGATATTCACTTGTAAAAAACTTCCGAATTCCCCACAATACAGTTGTAGACTGATATAGTAAATGACATTTATGTTATGGAAAAGATTACGGTGTGTGTTCATTGAATTCTGGACCAAGTGGGTGAAATATGTAAAGTCCCTCAGGCCAGATTTTGTGGTAGGTATCAAATTAATGACCCTGTAATGTTTTATTCCAGCAAACCTCATTGATTTTTAGATTATTTACTCTGAAGTCTTCTCCTCCAGACATACTTTTTTCATTGCTCTCGTGTAAACTCTTTATCTCATCCAAAATGTCGTTCTTAAATATTGAAAAAAATCTGTGGACAGAGGAAATAAAAACTGCTTTTGTAATATAAACTGCTGTCAGCTGCAACAATTAGCCAATTAATCAATTTGTTTTCAACTACTGGATTAATCACCAACTATTGTGATAATCAATGAATGTTGTGAGTCATTTTTTAAGATAAGGTAACAGGAGCAGCAGCAGCAGTAGTAGTAGCAGTAATCGCAATCGCAGTATTAACAGTAGTAGCAGCAGTAATAGCAGTAGTAGTAGTGTTAGGAGTAGTAGTAGGAGCAGCAGTAGTAGTATCAGTAATATCAGTAGGAGTAGTAGTAGTAGTACAGTAGGGGTAGCAGTAGTGGCGGCAGTCACTTTTTACAGACATTCTTGCTTCTTAAATGTGAAAATTTTGTGGTTTCTTCGTAAACAGAATATCTCTTTGTGTTGTTGTGTCGTCATCTCGTTCTTCGGGAAACAGTGATCGACATTTTAAAGGCCGAACAGCTAATCAGTTAATCCAGAAAATGATCGACAGATTAATCCATAGTGAAAATAATCGTTAGTCGCAGCCCTGCTTAACATCAGCACGTTGGCGTTGTCATTGTTAGCATGCTGACATAAGCATTCAGCTCAAAGCACCGCTGCCACAGAGTGAGCTAGCTCGGCTGTAGATTATAATTATCTAAACACAGGGGTAATTTCATTGCACTGAGGGTGCTTGCTGCAGGTTTTAGCAGATAAAAGGGAATTTTAGGTGGGAATATTACGTAATCATTGTTTTAAACTCTCAATCTGAACACATGAAGCTCTGGAAAGAGAAAAGAGAAGCTTGAACTGTAAATAAGGACACCTGAGGAGCTGCTAGCCCAATAAATCATACATTTATGAGCTGTGTTAGCTATGTGTAGGCAGACGTGTGGTATGCATGGATGTCTGAATATATCACATCCATATATCCTCATGATGCTGCATCCATCAGCCTGTAGCGTGTTATCATTGAGTGAGTGCATCGCTTCTGTGAGAGCGTGAGAGAAAAAGACAACAGGAGGCAATCCATTGGCATCAGCAAAGCCTGCTGGGAAATGTGTATCCCGTGGGAGGCTGTCAGCTCAGGGTAATTTACTTCCTGGTTGCTCTGCACGCGCTCTCTCGATGTCAACACCGAGGAGAGGACGAGTGGGGAATCAATCACGGCGGGAATTAAAGAGGCCATCACACAGTCTGGCTACGTATCACACACACACACACACACACACACACACACAAAATGTAAAGTCTTCAGGCTTCAGCTCCATCACTCACACAGGTAAAGGCCATTGTTATCCACACACCTGGTGACAAATTACATAAGACACCTGTAAGCAGCCATATGTCAAGAGAACACACACACACAGGCAGTCTGAAGTTGTGCTTAATATTCATACGGCGTCTCATTGTGATGGGCTGGGGAGGTGTTCAGACGCACACTAATCTGAGGTGATTAGCTGTGTGTGTGTGTGTGTGTGTGTGTGTGTGTGTGTGTGTGTGTGTGTGTGTGTGTGTGGGTGTGTGTGTGTGCGTGTGCGCGTGTTTGTGTGTGCTGCATAATTGGGAAAACTCCATATTTGCACAGACGAAAGATGAAAGACTTTCTGGAGCTTTTTCATCAATGAGTGTGTGCAGTACGGTTGAAATTACTCCCTGTTTACACCCTCTGCGTGCATTTTCACATGTATATTTTATGTGTGTGTCTGTGCATTATGCTGCTTCACGTCTCTTTAATGTTTCTATGCACATTTGTCACGGCACTGGCTGGTTCAGAGGAGATATTGCACCAGTTGTGGAGAAGGAAAAGATGATGATTGAGGCTTGAGTCTATATGCTACATGAAAATCTTACATGCTGCTGCTGCTGCTGCTGCTATAATGGACTATAACAGAACCTGGCTACAGGAATTTGCTCCCATTCAGCCACAAGAACGTTAGAATAGAATAGTCCACCTACCAGTCCACTCCATACTTTAGCAGCCACCCTCCAGTTCCCAAGCCAAGTCCATACAGATTGAGCTACTGCCACCTTCAACAGATGAAGAACTGTTCCACCACCGATGTTGAGTGACGATGTTTGACTCGACCAGTTCATCCCAAAGATGTTGGATGGGTTTGAGGCATAGACAGTATAAAACATGGACGTAGAATCAGTGACGTCACCCTCAGGTTTCTTAAGAGCCGTTGTGAAGCTCAGAGTTCGGTGGCTCTGGCCAGTCCTGCCTCCGCTAATCCCAAAACGGGCAAAGACATGGCGCTGAGGCGGGCTAAATGAAACCTGGTTGCACAAACCAGCCACTTGCAACGGCATCCACCTGTCAATCAAAGCGGCCACACTCTAAATTATGCATAACTTTAAACCTTAATATAATTTGAACAGGTGAGTGCTTTAAAAATTCACCCTCAGTACAGTTGTCATGAACGGGGAAATTTGCTATAGAGACCAAAACTGTTTTTTGTACCAGGCTGTAAGCATGTTTATTTCTGCTGTGAAGTTAGATATTTTACCATGGGGACTTGACATGTTCTGTAGCCAGCCTCAAGTGGCCGTTTGAGGAACTGCAGTTTTTGGCACTTCACTATTTGCTGAATTTCACGGAGTTAACCGCGTGGGTTAGTCTCACAGTCGTGTTCTTCCACACCAAACTGGGAAAATTATCTCTTGATGGACCAACCAACGTCACAAGAAGATCCAAAGGGGTTGCATGATGATTAGCTGGGTGGGAAATAAGAAATTCGACTCCACATAATGTGTGTATTTCAGACTTTCCTCTAATCTTTTGCTTCTTCTGTGTCAAACACTGGATAGCGTTACCTCTTCAGGCCTTTAAAAATGATTCAAGTAAAACAGTTAGGGTTCTGCAGATAACCGCACGACCACAGTACAGCAGTCATGTGATGCCTACCGCAGGGTTGAGCTTATTAGCGTCATCACCGCAACATTTTGTGGGGTCAATTTCATGTTATTCCATTCAGTCAGTCACTGGCGGTAAACTGCAGAACCACGGGGATACGTTGCTTTTTCACCGCGGTAAGAAAAAACCCAGACAGTCACAGTCTGAGAAGGAAAAATCACTTTTAAATTGAAGTGCACACACTTCATAGATCTGCATCCTGTAATGAGGGGTCTAAAGTATACAGTACATCAAAACTAAGGGGTCTAGCCAAACCATGAAAACAGCCCCAGACAAGAAAAACATAAAACCACAGCAGAAACTATCAGGGGATTTATAAATTAGTGATAAATGACACTAACTGGTCAAATGTAAGCATCCAGAAGGCAGCAACATGTGTGCATTAAACAAGTGCTGGTTTTAACTCGTGTTCATCGTTTTAATCCACAAGGTTTGCAGGTGTACATCAACAAGTAAGTATAACAGGCCATCGCTAAATCAAACAGATAAAACTAAAATAAATAATTTTAATAAAGTTGGTGAACTCATCAATATAAAAAAGAGCAAAATAAGAGAAGAAGTATCTTTAAGGTAAATCATCTGTAGCCATTGGTTACGTGGGTTGCAGACTGCAGATTGTTGCTACTTTAAGATCATCTTCAAGCCTTCCTGAGTGTAACTCAGTGTTTTGACCATTTAGTTGAGAATATACATGCAGTACGTACACCAGGTCAAAGAAGAACCTGGAAACGGTTCTATGAAACCTAATGAATGTTTGGGAAGGGGCCGACACGCTGGTGTAGTGGTTAGCACCGTCGGCCAACAGCAAGAAGAAGGTTCCTGGTTTGTTTTGATGATTTCCTGTTTGCATGTTCTCACAGTGTCGACATGGGGTGCGTGGGGTTCTCTCCAGGTGCTCTGGCTTCCTCCTACAGTCCAAAGATAGGTTAATTGGGGACTCTAAATTGGGCGTAGGCGTGAATGTGAGTGAATGGTTGTTTGTCTCCATGTCTCTGATGAACCAGCGACTTGTCTAGGGGTGTACCCCGCCTCTCGCCTAACGCCAGCTGGGATAGGCTCAAGCCTCCCGCGACCCTGATGAGGATAAGCGGTTACAGAAAATGGATGGATGTTTGGGAAGGACCTCCATATTAGATTTGGTTTAGATGATATGGTCATTTAAAATCTACCATGTCGGATAGGAAACAGAGCCAAAACTGCAGCCTAGTTAGAAAAAAAAAAACATCAGATTGATTGATTTTAATGTGACATTTAGCTACAGCAAGCCTGTATGAATGTATTTTATCAACACTCTCATTAGTAGCAGTAGTAGTTGTCATAGCATCCTATTACTGCTTGTTTTATGGCCTTAATGACAGGAATTTGGCAAAGTGTAACTGGGAGGTGGAAAACTCAAAGATACTGAATGTGAGCACAAAACACAAACTTATCAGTTTAATTTATAAAGATATCAGGATTGGACTTCAAAAGCCCGAATGGGTCGACCCCCATGAAACACACACTCACACTTACACGCATTACTTCCCTCCAATGCCTCCCAGCGTAGCTCTTGCCCTAACCACATAATGACATTAGCATTTCTAGCCCTCTTCTCTCCACATCTTATCTACTTCAAAAGCAGCGCTTCATTAACTACCGCCATCTATCAGAGCGCAGGGAGCCGGGTGGAATGTGTGTGTGTGCCCGAAACAGTTGCAGTGTTATGTGGGGTCACAGACTTGTAGATTAGTGTGACAGACTGGACGTCACACCTCTCCCTCCCCATTCCTCGAGCTGCATGTTGCCTCAGTGTCTCCTCCACTCAGTATCAACATGTTTGCCTCTTCAGGGACTAAAACACAACATGACCAGAACAGGAAGTGTGCAAAATCGACTTATGTTGAAGCTAACAAAGGGGGAAGACATGAAAGAATTAAATTAACAAGAAATTCCCAGCAACACTCTTCTGGTAATGGATTTAGCACATTACCAGCGTGAATTACGTCTTTCATTAGGTATTTAAGCGACGACGAGCCACGACAGCGGTGACTGACACAGATTTTTACAGCTACAGCTTTAGGAGTTGTTCAAAAACACAGCATGAACCAATTTCAAGTGTCATATCAGTTAAAAATAACTGATAAAGAACAAAAAGATTTTATTTTATTTGAACAAAAGAACTGTGTTTTTCCATCTGGCGCTACATTAAGCAGCCTTTTTTAGTTTATTCATTCATACTTGTATATCTCCCTGTGAAGTATGTTATATCCTGTATGGTGCATGATTACAAATAGGAAACCAGACTTCATATGAGAGAGGTTATCTGTGTGGATCAAAATATAAACACAGCTGCTTAAATCCACCTTTTAAAATAGCAAATTACGTGTTTGATTTCCTCCTTTATGAGCAATATGGGAAAAATAAATCAAACAAGTTACCCAGGCAGCCAATCATGCTATGTCTTGCCAAGCAGCCTAAATCGAGCACATCTTATTGCCACATTCATGCCAGACTCTTAATTAATAAATTATCAACAATCCAAGGGTCGAGTCTGGCCCAACGTTGGTTGCTAACCAAAGCTAAATCCCTCGTGTCAGCACCGCCAAATCCAAGTTAAACCTGCCAAACAGACTTTGTATTGGCTAGTTCAACCCAACTATTTTAGCCTCTATCAGTCAAACTAATTGAAGCATTTGTCACGTGTCATAGTTTAATTACTGGATGTCTACAGGATCTATAGTATCTCTGCACTCTAACACTCTAAAGATTCATTCAGATTCACTTTGTTCATGTGAATTTCACTTGCTGAACTGCTATTTGCAGTTATGTGTCAACTGTACAGAAGTTGCCAGCTAGCTTTATGTGCAGCAGTTCTTTGTTTATTTCCTCGTTTTCCTCATATTTCCATCCGCTCATAAATTGGACTCAAAACATATCAAGAAAAGTTCAAATAGAAACAACTAGCAGGTGATTTTACAACTATTTGCGCCCATATTTGAAATGACACACTTTAACAGGTTTAACTAAACTGTATATTGTACTGGAAATGTACTTATTTATAAAGCTGAATATTTTACTATTATTGGGGATTGTGATTATATAAAATTTACATACACCTACTGAATGGGAGCATGGGGATATGTTTTGTTTAACAAAGCTTTGTGCTTGTAAATATTTGCAAATAAAATCAATGTGTGAATGAGGCAGATTATATTTCAGTTGGAGATGCACAAAAGGCAGAAACGCTGTCTATAAATAGATCTGCAAAACTACAAGTTCATCAAATACAGTGCTGTTAAACGATGGTGCAAAAGAGTGACTGGCTGGCAGCTGCAGAGTTTTCTTATCCGAATCCATATTCTCAGCGAGTGAGAGATCACCGGATTAATAATAGAGTTAGGAGACACTGAGGCTGACAAGAGCAGTGTTAGTAAGGAAGACAGAGCACAGCAGACTCTTTCCAGGTTCATCCAAGATGGGTATTATTCACAATCCACCAATATAAGTGATACAAATATGCACTTTAATAACATATGATAACACCTTAAGCTAACAAGTATTAATCTGTAAGTGTTGGAGAAGGCTTTGAGCAGAGATTCTACTTTATCACTCAAACACCAAATTAATGAAGCTAAGCTAAGGTGACCACTACAAACTGCACAGAAAGTTTGTAAAACACCTAAAAAACAATATTTTTTTAATCTATATTTCAGATTTTTTTACCACCTGGAGGTGATAGCTCAGTCGCATTTTTATTCTCCACTACATCACTCCCTTTCCTGACCTGACCTGGCCAATACTAATAAATCTCAGGTTGTATTACAGGTTACAGGAGGAAGCAGTTCTCAGGAGAGCTGTGGATTCCCCGAATTCCACATTTGCCACCGTCAACCAACACCGATGTCTCGCCGAGAGGCATTATGGGTGAAATTTGTTCCCACATAGTGATAACAGATGTAGTGGTGAGTGAGTGAGAGAGAGAGAGAGAGAGAGAGAGAGAAGGTGGGGGAGCAGTTTTGATAGGTAGGGAACAGAGGGAGGAGAAAACGATAAAGAGCGACAGTAGGGAGGCTGGACCGTCCGTCTCTGGAGAGGAGTGGAGGGAGGAGGAGGAGGAGGAGGAGGAGATTGTGGAGTGAAGTGAGTGATGGAGGAGGAAGCCAGAGGGAGATATTGACAGAGAATCCAGAGCACCAGATGGAGGGAGAGAGACAGAGATTTGAGACTCAGACAAAAAACAAAGATTACGATGGAGGGAGGAAAAAAAGAGCGACAGAGGCTTAGAGTGCAAGACTGTGTGTGTGTGTGTGTGTGCGTGTGTGTGTGTGCGTGTGCGTCTTGGCGAGTATGGAGGTCTCGGTTTCTTGGCAAGATGCTGCAGCAGAGTTTGGCCCGGACCCTAATGGAGATGTAAGAAGCCTTGGAGTTTGATCACACACACACACAAATACAAATACATTACGTGCACATACATACACACTTTCACACCTTCTTCTCCTCCTGATCAGTGTGGCTCCAGACAAACTCAATGCACTGACGCCACTGTTGAACCCAAAGTAAAGCAAGAAATGAAGGCCTGATTCACTGAATGACTCCTCCTGAACCTAATACCACAGCCATACAAAAAAAACAGTGATATGCCAGGATTTTTTCAGGCTTTGTCCAGGTGAAAATAAGATTTTAAAAAATACAATTTGTACCCCAGTGTGAGCCGGCTGGGATGAGTGTCATCGCCTCCAAGTATGAGGCCACTGTTCTCTGCTGGAAAATGATGGCATGCTCTCTCTGGGGTGGGAGAGAGTTGTTGCCAAGCGGCAACTCCCAGTGCTGGGAAATGAAGGAATGAATGCCAAAAACTGCAGTTCCTCAAGCAGACACTCGAGGCTGGCTGCAGAAGTGAGTCAATCTCCATAAGTCCCCATATTAAAATGTCCAACATCACAGCAGAAATAAACATGTTTACAGCCTGGTACAAAAAACAGTTTTGGTCTCCCCGTTCATCAAATGATATTTAGTCTTAAAGTTATACATAATTAACAACGTGGCCTCTTTGATTGACAGGTAAGTGCCATTGCAGATGGCTTAAGACGGCTCTTCGGAAACCTACGGGTGACGTTACTCATGCTCTGTCCATTCATTATACTGTCATTGGTTGCTGCCCCAAGCGAAGGAGTTCAAGTTGGGTTCTTGTTCACAAGTGATGGGAAAAAACGCCTTAAAATGTTGTCTTTTACAGGACTTTAACACTGTGTTAGGGTACATTCAGACAGGATCAGGCGCAGCGGCAAAATGCAGTTGGTTGGTTCGAGATTTGATACTAGAACAAAAGGAACACTGGCATTTTTACTTGAATCCTTATCATCCACGCCTTATGAGACTTAAAGCACCAAATTGAAGGAACAATCTGTCACATTAAATCCCACACACATGTGAGTGTGTCCTCTAAACCCAATCCTTGCATTCTCCACAGTTAACCTTTGACCCAGTTTAGGTGCCCTGCACCACATGGAGCGCTTGGATTCACCCCGAATGCTCCCCCAAAACGAACACACACTCTCTCACACACACACACACACACACAACTGCGGATACTAGTGGTGGTTATCCAAGGACAGTGGTTATGTCAGAAAACACACACACACACACAAAGAAGCAGCCTGCCAGCCTTGGTTTTGGTCGTCTGATTTGCTGTTTCCGCAAACAGAGAGCTAAAGTGTTGTGGCTGTGAAACAACTCGAGAAAAACAAACAGAGTTTTGCGGGTTTCTTTCTCGCTCTTCGTCCTTATTGGACGACTGAAACCAGTCACTCCACTCTACACACACACACACACACACACACACACACACACACACACACACACACACACACACACACACACACACACACACAGCCCCATGCTGTGAGCTACAGAGATATAGAGCTGTTTCAAGACTCCAACACAAGCAGAAGAAACCATCAGAAAATAAACGCCAGGGGAGACCGCCTGCGAGGATGCCAATTAAAATAGAGAGTCCATACGCAAGTGTGTGTGTGTGTTGAGTGTGTGTTTCCTCTGGGAGTCACTTCACTCCACTTAAAGGTAGTTTGTTTGCAAAGGAGGAGGGAGGTACACACACCTACCCCCACACACACACACACACTACCAATAAACAAGGTGGGCTTCCCCCTGAACGTTATTGAGCGAGTGTGTGAGAGTGGGGAGGGTTCAGCCACCATCTGCTGCACCATGAGTCATTCATGTATCAGCTTTCAATCCCCGTCCCATCACTCCACCAGTCAGCACATGCATCTATCCTCATTTCCTCTATGAGACGCGGTATGATGTGCACCATCGCCATCAGACTTGCATCATAAATGTATCTACTCTTAGTATTAGTCTGTGTGTGAAGCCGCTGAGAGGAACAATCCTATCGTGAACTTTCACACACTGCTAGTGCAAGGAGAGTGGCATGAATATGAGCATGTTATATTACATGTATCGATAGGTTAGACTTTGATTTTGGACATTTTCATATGAGTATACAACGGTATACATCCATGACATCAACATCATCTCACCAGGTTAGAGAGAAACTAAAGGAGTCGTGATCGATGACCAACTAACCTTCTCTGATCACATTGCCTCGGTTTCCCGATCGTGCTGCTCCTTGTTCGGCCCTACCCTGACTCAACATGGTACCTAACTCCTGTTACAGGCTGTGGTCATCTAGCGACTCCATTACTGTAACACCCTCTTGTACAGTTCAACCCTTTCAGATGATCCAGGACGCGGCGGTGCGCCTGGTCTTCAATCAACCCAAAAGGTCATATGGCACTCCGCTGCTCATCGAGCTCCACTGGCTACCTGTAGCAGCCCGCAATGAATTGAAATCACTAATGCTGACTAGAAAATAGTCTCCAGTTCTGCACCCACTTATTTGAATGCCCTCATACGGGCATATGTTACCTCCCCCAATGAACGACGCCTGGCTCTGCCACCCGTACGCTCAGGGCAATCCAGACTTTACTCATCTGTGGTTCCCCGTTGGTGGAACGTCAGGGGCATCCCTCTCTACGTTCAAAAACCTCCTGAAGACCTCCAGCTCTTCAGAGAGTACGTCCTCTCCAACACTACCAACAACTGGACATGCTAAATCTAACCCCCTCTACAACAGAACCTTGATTCTGTGAGTAGTACTCTTTGCTGCAAATGTCCTTGTCGCACTGTAACTTGATCGTTTCCCCAAGAAGTTTGGCAATTCAAGAGCGTATTTAATCCTTCCAAACTTTAAATTTAAATTTGTTACAAAGGCTTAACGATCAGTAAAGGCCAAATTGTTTATCAGTTAGGCTAACCTCCAGGAAAAGAGTGGCAGTAAAGTATGGTTGCTTCTGTCTTGTGCATTTCCCTTTCAGCATTCTTCAGGAATAAGTCGACAATTTGTTGCAGTTATGTGTCGGTAGCACAAGTTTAAGAAGACAAATGGACAACATTTACACCTACCTGAGTTTATGTGCAATTTGGAAACAAGAGAAATGATCTGTACCGGCATTTAAAACCAAAAAAGGACACGTCTACTCGCCAGTGAAAGAAGTATATAAATGTACAAATAAGTTAAGTAGGCTGAAGTGAAAATGTGGGCGTATTAATAAAGAGAGGATGTGATAAATGCCACACAGGACACGTATATCAGAGGATTTGTTCAAATTAGGGAAGCTTTGATTTGATCCACCAGATGGCTATCTGGTGGAACGGTACAAACCTGGGTATCAGGTGTCGGCTAGATGTGACCGATCCATATCAACTTGACATACAGCTGTTTGTGCTATAACTTACATTCATTCAGTCAACAGGAGTCATGGTAAACAAAAGGACAATCTGTAGTAATGAAAAAGCATAAAGTAAATCAGCACTGAAATGCCGCGATGTATAGAATTACTGGTGCTTAATTAATTATGTCATCTCATCGAGTCTTGTTGAGTATCTTTATAAGCAGCAGCTGACAGAGGACAACTGTTCTAATTGCCAATTTATTGCAATTATGCAGACTTTTCATTATTCTTGTGCAACCTTTGAATAAAATATAACTAATTACTCCAACACACAGCGTGTTTTCATGCAATACACTTTGATCTAATAAGGCTGCTGTTTGTGAAGAAATGAGTATCTGTGGCTCCTCTTTGATTATGTTTTTTTTTAATATGAACACTCTAAGACAGCGGTGTCAAACTCAACTCGCAGAGAGGGCCAAAATTAAAACTGGGATTATATCGAGGGCCAAACAGGGTCAACAGGATGAACAGAATATTGAATAAAGGAAAACATATTCAGGTAGGCTACATTCTTTTTTTTTTTTTTAGGAACATGTGTTAGAGCCAGATGTTTGGTGTCAGTTCATCAGTGTTTGGGGCTCGGTTCTGTGCTGTGGAAACCCTTAAGATGGATGAAGGTGTGCATCAGTGAGACGACTCCTTTGTGGGTTTTTCTTCATCATCATCATCACAGAGAACAGCTGCTCACACAGGTATGCGTGCTTCCAAACCTGCAGAGCATTTGAGCAGGGATGAAGCTTGGAAACTGCGCAGCGCCCACAGAGTCTTATACTTTGGCTGACTTTCGGAGGTCTATCAGTTCCATTTGGAGGTTCACAGGTGCTCTTTCCATGTCGACTGCAACTCTAAAATCTATCAAGCGCTTTCCCTCGACTTATTTAAATGTAATTAAAAGTGACGAGCGTCACTGACCTCTGATGAATTTGCTATAGCGTGGAGGGAAAGTGCAGCCGGGCTTGCAGGTCTTGGCCATTGACAGTATAAAGAATGGACGGGACATGCGTGGCTGCTGCCGTCTTGGCAGTCCAGCCTCTTCCGCCTCCTGACTAATCTAAAAATCAGCAAAGAAGTGAATCATCAGTGGACCTGAGGTGGACTGAATGACGCCTGGGTGCTCAAAAAAGCCATCTGTAATGGCACCTACCTGTCAATCAGAGCGACCACACTGTTAATTCTGCATAACTTTGAGCCTTAATATAATTTGAACAGGTGAGTTGTATATAAATTCACCCTCAGTACAGTTGTCATGAACGGGGAAATTAGCTACAGAGACCAAAACTGTTTTTTGTACCAGGCTGTAAACATGTTTATTTCTGCTGTGAAGTTGGACATTTTAACATGGGGATTTATGGAGACTGACTCACATCTGTAGCCAGCCTCAAGGGGACGTTTGAGGAACTGCAAGCTTCCCTTCACAGCCACGAAGGTTGCCGCTTGGTCCTGACATGCTCGCTGTTGCAGTGCACTCTGGGACTCTATCACCAGCGGTGTGCCGGATGTGGCCTTGAGTTTCATATATATGCGCTCTAAGAAGAAGAAGAAGCACTTTCCTCTTAAATGAATTTATGTTACAGGAAATGTTCTCTTCTTTTTAACACAATTATAGCTGCTGGGTGTATCCAAGTGTAATATTGTACATTTGCCACAAAGAAATAAAATAAACCGAGACATCTGACTAATAGCTGCATGTGTGGATAACTATGTTTTAAGCATTTTAGGGAAGTGTACGGTCACCGTGTACAGTGTAGGTCATCTACAAGAATATGACCCATTAAACAGCAATGAGATCATCCAGTATTGATTTTCCACTGTGCATGTGTGTGTCCACACCACCAAACTGCAGTATTACATCCAGAGGATCGTCTTCTCTACATCCTGTGTGTGTGTATACAGTATATGTGTGTGTGTGTGTTCATGTCCCACTTGGCGGTTTAGTACGATTCCTCCAGCGAAAAAAGAGGAACCTCATGACTTAGGAATGCTATGAATGGCTCAGAGGCCTTAAGATGGGAAAGTATGCATTGATTCCCGGAGATCATTCCCATAACATTAGCCGGCACACACACACACTCCCTCCACTGTGACCTCTCTGTTGACTCATTCAACTGCTAAAGCACAAGTAGGTCTCTATTAAGGAGGCGCGTCACACAACCGGTCACTCTCACGAACACACACACACACACACACACACACACAAACAGATGTGCAGACAGTGTTTTACAGACGTCTCCTCATGAGCCGGTGTCTTGACCCAATAAAAGCCAAGTGTGTGTGTAACACAGTAGACATTAACACAATGCCAAAACCCCTTTTTCCACCCATAATGCATCTATCTGACCTCAATTTCACTCGCTGTGTTAATCTGGTCTCAGAGTTTTGTTCTCTTGCTTCTTGAACTGCAGTGGAGCGATCTGAAAGCTGCGATTCAGAAAGCCTACTCCAATCGAAGAGTTCTTTATAAAACTACAAGCTGGACATGAGGTTAAAAAAGTGTCTCTAATATATACGTAACTTTTCTTCCAATGAACCCAAACAATGCAACGCAAATAAAGGAGAAATGGGAGGCTGAAATGAACACAGACATTTCAACAGATACCTGGATGGAGGTTTGCACGGAGCATTTGATGAGCAACTCTAATATCTGGAGGGAGTTTAGATGGAAAGTTACGATGAGATACTTCCGGACGCCACAAATACCGCTTCAGACAAGTGTTGGAGAAAATGTGGACCACAAAATTGATCATATTTTCTGGTCATGTTCGAGTTTGTGGAATTTTTTTGGAAGGATGTATGAGACGCCCTGAGGGAAGTGTTCCACCAAGATATCCCCAAAGAGCCGAAGGTCGTCCTCCTTGGGTTCAATCCCGGAAGGTTTTGAGAGGAAAGCCAAAATCTATTTGTTACAAATACTCTCGGGAGCTGCTATTACATGTATCACAACAAGATGGTTGAAACCTGAACCACCAACATATAACATCTGGCTTGAAAAAAATATTGGAACTGTATGAGATGGAACAAATTACGTATCCGATAGGGCTACAAAGACCCACATTTAGTTCTGTTTACTGTTTCTTTTTATGTGTGCAGGAATTTATTTAGATATCAAAGCAGCTGGAAATTTGTGAAGTGAAATTTAAAAATGTAAAAAACTGTATTGTATGTATATTAAGATGAAAATAAATTAATTAATGTGTTTCATCCAACATTTTCCCTCAGTGCTCTGTCCTTCAGTGAATTCAATTAAACCCTGATTTGTAAAGCAAACACACAATCCTGTTAATTAAAGTTTTAACAACACAGACTCAGTGTGAAGGACAAACGTTTCATCAAAATAAAGCACCCAAACCTATTTATTGGTTTAATTATTCTAATAACTTCACACTAAACACTTGATTTTTACTTTTCTCTTGACGTAGGTCACGTGGTAACAACTGGACCATCTCCACTGCAACTGAGCAAACGCCATCCCATCGTGAAGGCCACGAGATCGAGCTGAAATCTCCGTTAAGTGGACCTTGTGTATGGAGGCGTGTTGAAGTTAGCACTGTCGCCTCACAGCAAGAAGGTTCCTTATTCGAACCGCATTTGTACTTCCACACTGGCTTCACCTCACAGCCACAGAAGTTGCCGCTTGGTTAACACAGGAAGTGTGATGAAATAAAGCACTCAAAGCTAAAATTATACAAATTACTACATGCTAAACACACCTTGTGTGAAACTGTTTACATGGTTCAATAAATGATATTGGACTAAGACTCTACGGCACTGGTTCTCAGACTGTGGTACAAGTACCACTGGTGGTACGCGAGCTCCCTTGAGTGGTACGCGGACTAATCTCTGAAATATAATTTTTTAATAAAATAAATTAGAAACATTTAATACCATCAATACTACAAAAATATGAATGCAAATACTGTACTATTTTGTTCCGACGCACGTTCATGCAGGTGGCGTGTAGCCCGCATACATCCATGATTAGTTAAGAGCTAAAATGTGACGGGGAGACAGTTAGTGGAGGTAAAATGAAGGGTTGCAATCGTGACTCCAAATGGGAACGACGAGGAAGAGAAGGGCCGATCAGGAGCAGCCCTTTTCCACCCAAGTAGCTCCGGTTCGAAGGATTAAACCTCCTGCGTCTGTAGCTGAACAGAGTCGGCCTACTGTACTGATACATCATTTGCTAATCAAGACAAAACACAAAGTACAGCCGACACAACTGACAACCTCACGGTGGAGCTAGAGAAAAGGTCAGAGGTCGGAGCCGGTAGCGGCGTTTTGGATTTTATTTTTTTATATTTGTTGAGATATTTTGGTTAGGACGAAAGACACTAACACGGCTGATAAAAAGCAGTGATGCCATGACGATAAGTACGTAACACTGTATACAGTTAGCTTGTAACTGTACTGTACTTTGAAACTGGGACACATCTTTTATGTAGCAAGCCTACTTCTCCTTTTATAAAAGCACTGTGTTGAAACTAACAGTGAAAACAGCAGCATGTTAGCTGCTCTATGATTTCTTCTCACCTAAAACAATTTATAATCCCAGAGAGGAAATTATGAGCAGAAAAAGAGGAACAGAAACAACAACACTTGACAGCAGGATGTCAAACACAGTCTGGGTGTCCTCATGAGCAGCGGTGACACAGACTCAATCCACCACATGCTGTTGTCCACTTGTTGCAGGCTTGTAATATTCTTTGGAGCCAACTTCCACCGAGTTAAACTGTTTAAACTAAGCTGTCTTCATCCTAAACGGCCCCCAGACGTCAGTTTATGGAGCCCTGGCTTTGGTCTGCGAGCGGTTGGCATCCTCCTTGCCAAGCGTGCAACCCCGCCACCCCTGAGACGCTCTGCTCGAGGGCCCGAGGCGGTACTCCTCCCGTACGGCCTCCAGCCTTTGATCTCCTAATCACCTGGCTCAGCTTCGGCCTCAGCAGATAGAGGGTGAGGCTGCAGGGGCGGGCGGAGGGGGACGATAATAACACACAGCAATTGTTCTCACAGCCTTTTGTGGTCGGAGTTGAGTCAGAAAAGGAAGTTTTTAAACTACAATGTTGAAGATTTATAACTGGATTCAGGAACAAGGACCACGCCTTGAACCTGCATCTCAAGTACTGACGCACACCTTATCTGTTCACTCCCTCTTTGACTCAGTTTTCACATCCCTCCCCCTCTTTTCTCGACCTCTCTTTCATTCAAACACAGAAACCACGGGAGCTCTAATCCACAGAGCGATGAAGAGACGTTCCCCCACTCAAAAATCTCAACTCCCTCTGTCTCCCGGCCGCTAGCCGACACTGGTAAATGCCCAGTTTTTGGGGGGACCATCAATCAACAACCCCTCAATCTCCTGTCATCCCTCACTCCTCCATCCCTCGACCCTCAACCTCCTACACCGCATCATCTCGGTTCACCTTCATCCATAATATGCAGTAAACCTGTCTAAATTTAAATCCATGCTGGCGTGGCCTTTGTTGGTGAATAGTTTATTGTAATATTTACACCTCAATATTAGTTTGATCTCATTTTATTAACTCTCATGCATCAGTTTAATTTACTACCAATGTCCACTTTCAAAAAAACGCTATAAAAACTTTACAAATTAATATTTTTTTCTGCTTTTTTCTGCATGAATCTCTTAAACACTTTAAGCCCTGCTCAAAACCCTTTAAAGGGTTCAAATCATCCAAACTATTGAATGTCAGGGCTGAATTATGCAGATTTATGCAGATATATTGCCCAAAATGGACACAAATGTCCATAGTGACACAAGAGGGTTAAGTGTAGCATGCAGCCACATCATTACATAATAAAACATAAACTGAAAATGAACTTTGGTGAACAGATTCAGGGGTCAGGGGTTCAAGATTTTGCCACCTGTTAACCTGCAGACAAAAACAAACATCCTTCGTTCCTGGAAGGAAACTGTAGGCGAAGGTGCAAGTCCATATTTGTTGGAAGAAGCACACGAACGCACAGCCGAAACAGCACAAACACCACAGCGACGTCCCCGTGGGATCAATCTAATGATGTTATTACAGACGAGAACACCTCAAATGCCACTACGAGGAGCGTACGTGAAGCATGAAGACACTCTGGGACAAACCACAGTCGCTGCAAGTGCATCCATCATCCGGGGCATCACACTCTCATTGAAGAAATCCACATTTTGACAGCTGTCAGAGCCGTGAAGCTGAAGGTACTGTCTGTTCTCTTTGTGCCAGACGAGCACAAACTGATAGTGGCAGCCCAGAGAGAGGACAGAGGACAGAGGACGACTAAACCTTTAGTCACATATTGATAGATTGTGTCAGAGATACAGTATGTATATATATCCCTGTGTATATTTGGCCTGCAGCAGCTGCCTTCAGCACCGCTCTGTTGACTTGTTTCAAACACCTCTTTTTACCTCTATATGCACAGTGCTGAGTGCTCTCCATACTGCAGCTGGGAGGAGTGACACTTTCAGTGCATTGACCTATGATGAAGGTAAATTATGCCTAATTTTGCAGCATGGGAACCCCCCCAGGAATCCCCTCCAGCTGCCCCCTCGGGGGTGACTCTGTAGCGGTCATGAGAAGGAGATGAGAGCGGGTTCTTACCTCAGTAGGTTGGGCAGAGGGATGGAGCCGGAGCCTGACCCCAGTATCCCCTTCTTCCCACTCAGTAATTTCTCCACCAGGGCGACATTCCCGGTCCGGGCGGCTTCCAGCAGCTCCTGCTCCTTCCCCATCCCGGACACAAGTTTACAACGACGGGGTGATGAAAATCCAACAGATCTCCCATATATCCACCTCAGCTCCGACCCCTTGTTTCACAGCCTGGTGTGCACTCCTCACTGCATGCCGCCGCTGCTGCACGGTGATATAGGTGCTATTGATGCTGCAGAGCAGGTCTGACGCGCACGGCTCCCCCCTCGGTTGCCTTATAACCTCGGTCCACTCCTCCGTAATCTCCTCCTGTGTGAGTCCGCTTGACGTGCGCTGCTCCCCCGGTGCAAACAAGCGCAGCAGGGGGAAACCGGGGGTTCCGAAGCGGATCTCCTCCTCCTCCTCCTCCTCCTCCTCCTCACTGTGTGGAGTAAAGAGAGTAACCCCGGGTTGAAAAACAACAATACAAACTTCGTCTCTGTCCGGACACACGCTCCTGACTGCTCTGGAGCTCCGGGCGATAACACACGGGAGCTGAAACCCTCCGCAAGAAGCTCTTCGGTCCCGCCGTACACGCCACCTCTTTACCCCCGAACCTACCGCACTGGCCGGTGCTTATCGGTGTCGCCCGAGACACGGGTGTCAAGGCAACCGGGATACACTGGTGGACTTCCTGTTACAGCTTTCAAAATAAAATTCACCAACTGCCATCAGACGTGAAAAACGATAAATAAATCAAGTAATATTTATATGCTGCGGTGTTTGTCTTTTTATACACTGTTTTAATGGCTTTTTATGTCTTATTTGAGTATCTAGTTAGCTAGATATCTAGCTATCTTACTAAATAGAAAATAGATATTATAATCAACACAACACTAAAACAGTCACAGTCATGGACTAAAGATACATATAAAATTCTCAAAAATTACAAATTTGTTTTATACAGTCATAAACTTATATTTAAAAAAAACACACACAAGCATAAAAACATGTATGCCAAGTTAGCAAACTAGCTTAGTTAGCAATCAAGTTAGTTAGCTCCCTAGCTATCCAGCTATCTTACTAAATAGATACATTTATAGCAAAAAATAGAAGAAGTTATAAGTAACACAAGACTAAAACAGTCACTCTGTGATGGCATAAATATATATTTAAAATTGAATTTTTTTTTTTACCAAATATGAAAAAAAAGTATGCCAAGTTAGTCAACGAGCTTAGTTAGCAATTAAGCAATTAAGCTAGTTAGCTCCCTATCTATCCAGCTATCTTACTAATTAGATACATTTATAGCAAAAAATAAAAGAAATTTTAAGGAACACAAGACCAAGACAGTTACCCATGTTGTGGAGAAATTGCTGAACTCACTGGTCAATGGTGTGGTGGTGAGATGATTTTTTTATTTTTATTTTTTTTTTGCAATTTCTGTAGTTTACCTTACTTTCTGTGCAACGTTTTTATAGGCTGGAGTACTACTAATACTAATACTAGCCCCATATTTACAGAGTGTTGATTTGATTCACCACAAACTAACTTAGTAATTTGCCATAAGTAAGCATCATATTCTGACACAAGGACTGCTTTGGGTGAAAGTCCTACTAATGTAAATTGAGCTTTCATGGTGCATAATGCAAAACAAATGTTCTATTTAATTAGAATATTAAAACTAACAGGCACAGGTTAAGAGGGTAAGGGCCCTTTCAGATAAAACCATGAAACCCATTATTTTTAATGGCTTGCACTGCGCCCACAAGGGTTTTTCACTGCATGGCGCCCAAAGTTTAACTGGGTTAAACCAGGATTGTCTGAAAGGCCCAGGAGTTCTGGGATCCCTTGATTTGTCTGGATTGCCTAATAGAGGCCTTGGACAATCGTCTTTGCTTCTTGTGTCAAAAGTAAATATATTTTTTTGGACATTCATCATCAAACTACCTTTAAAAAAAAAACAGCCCTGGTCCTGGAGGCTCCTTGTGCAAAATACAAACTTTTATTTTGAAAGCACAGCCTCCACATTTCCGCTGTCATTGTGTCTGACTTGACTCACAGACTCACTGTACAGTCTGGGCGTGGATGACGGTGATGCTACCACACCAACAGGAGGCGATGCCTTTGTTAGTCCCTTTAAAAAAAAAGTCACACTCAAACACACCAGCTGTGCCAGTTTGCTGCCACTTTCAGACCATTCACTTATTCTACCAAACACACGCATGCGCAGTCCCCTCCGTCCACGCTGGAGGTGTGTTCCTGCTGCAGCTGAATGGAAACAGGTGAGAGCCTAAAATAGCCTCTCTGTCATGTCAGAGCAGGGTTTGTATGAATGGAGGATGAAGGTAGATGATCTGATCTGATCAGCTGACAGCCTGGGAAACACACACACACACACACCCACACACACCTCCTCCTCTTCACTATGCCGCCGGTGCATGCTGGGACATGCCTGATGGCTTCACACTGCTGCTTAATTGGTATTTGGAGGTGTGCTGCCTTCAAGTGCTCCACCTACAGCTGCTATGTCCGACTCGTAAAAACGAGTTGTGACTGATTCAAATGATTTTTGGGCGGCAGTTATTTTCAGTGTTGATTAATCTGCTGATTATTTCATTTAATTAACGAATCAATTAGTCTATAAAATGTTAGAAAGTTGTGAAAACTACAGCCAAAAACACAAAGATATTCAACTTTTAACAGGGAAAAGCTGCAAATATTCACAACTGAGAGGCTGGGACTAGGGAAATGTTGACATTTTTGTTTTGAAAAATTGATTAAGGGATTTATTAATTATCAAAATTGTTGCCGTTGATTAATTAAAGCGTTAATCACCTTATTGTTTCAGCACAAGTCACTTAAAAACACAGGATTCATGGGATAAAATGGAGGAAATCAAGCAGCACAGAGCTTCTCTGTGCAGGCTACAGTTAATTGTTCATTTTCTTTTTTTAAATTAAACTTTTATAATATTTTTTTTATAGAAAAGACAGCCTCATCTAACCCCTCCCCTCACATGTAAGGAGGGACAAAAGAAAAAACAAAACAAACATACTGTGTACACTTAGGTGTAGGTTTCTGTGGTCATCTGTTTATAGTTACAAAATGTATGATTGCACAATAAACAAATGTTTAACTGAAAAATAAAAGTCGCTGAGGTGTCATGAGAGTCCCCTCTGCGCTCAGAAGGAAGGGTTTAAGTCACTGACAGTATAGAGAATGGACAGCGTATCCGTGACGTCACCCGCAGGTTTCTGAAGAGCCGGTTTGAATCTCAAAATCCGCCGCCATGTTGGCTGTTCTGCCTCTTCCGCCTCCCGGCTAATCTAAAAATCAGCAAAGACGTGGATCATCGGCAGATCTGAGGCCTGGTTGCTCAGACAAGCCATCTGTAACGGCACCCACCTGTCAATCAAAGCGTCCACGCTCTTAATTCTGAAAAACTTTAATCCTTAATATAATTTGAACAGGTGAGTTGTATAAAAATTCACCCTCAGTACAGTTGTCATGAACGGGGAAATTAGCTATAGAGACCAAAACTGTTTTTTGTACCAGGCTGTAAACATGTTTATTTCTGCTGTGAAGGTGGACGTTTTAACATGGGGACTTATGGAGATCGACTCGTTCTGTAGCCAGCCTTAAGTAGACATTTGAGGAACTGCAGTTTGCCGCTTCGTTGCAATTCAAATCCTCATTTCTGGTGCACTACATAGAAGTGAGACACAGCTAAGAGAGAGAGGCCTCTTAAACTGAAGCAGCTAAATGGAATGGAGCCATCATTATAATCTCTATATTTGCAGCAGAGACTTCAAACCAGAGAAATCCAGAGTGTTTGGACGCCAGCACCACAACCTGATGCCTCTCTCTCTCTCTCTCTCTCTCTTTCATCATATTTCCCCACAATCCAGCTGTACACGGTGCTGGCACACACTCTCCTATACTATCCATACTGCACACACACACCCAGCATATAAATGAACGTGTACATGCTTTGCTTACATAAACTGCCCTGCACTGTGACGTAGCCGTCATCGCAGAAACATTAAGCTACAGTATGTAAACAGGCTTTCGTGTCAAAAGCAGCAGAGCAGCAACTTTTCTCTGCCTCTCTCTCTCTCACACACACACACACACTCAAACACTTAATGCCCTTCTATGACTCACTACTCCAGCCGTAAAATGTCATGACCATTTATGTGCACAAAGTCCAAACACTCTCCTGCAGCGGTTCAGTGCAGCTCATTTGAGCCCACAAAGAAGCTGCAGCTACGTTTAAAGAGTTTCTTGCCTCCACTTATCACAGAACAAACGTCAACATTGCTGCACAAAATGAACTCGTGCTTTAAGACACGGCTGTAAATCTTTATAAGGTTTTAACTGAAGTTTGTATTGAAGTACATTTCACCAGATTTTAACCTGAAAAAACAGACGTGAATGTCCAAAAAGTGCATAGAAATGTGAAATGTCATGTGGGATTTTACTCATGGGATCATTTTGAGGTCTTTTTTTTATGTGTTTATTATTTTCAACCAGCACTCCAAATATATTCAGTCTACAATATTATTTTTTAATATACGAGAGGAGTATTTGTAGCGATAAACAAAAAAGTCTTGGGCTTAGATGCCCAGCGTCATGCAGGAGCACGGACATGATATATTTCATAAAGAAGCCAATAAATCTGCACCAAAAACACACCAAAGTGAAACCTTTTAAATTTGGATACCCTTTTATTTTCATCAGTATTTCAGCAGCCTCGACAGACAAAATACAACTTATTACTTTGTGTCTTTTTCTTCCCCCCCTCGGTTTCCCAGAGAGAGGAGGAGGAGGAGGAGGAGGAGGAGGAGGAGGAGCGCTGTGACGGATGGAGGAAAAACAAAGATGAAAAACTCTGCTTATACAATCATGTTAAAATCCTACCTCTGACATTTTTAAGTCCTGTTTGTGCAGAGCCGTGTTTCACGTCTTTTAAAGATAGAAATTGAAATGAAGTGGGCCGAGCTCAAGTACAAGTTAAGACAGTTGCATAATTAGACTGTTGGATGTACTTGAATCCACTGTTGTTGTTGTTGTTGTTGTTGTTGTTGTTGTTGTTGTTAGGTGAGAGTAAAAGTCTCAAACTCCCTTTTAAAGTCTTTTGTGCTGTGCCAAAGCGTGTGCTGTTAGACAAGTCAGTCGCTTTTAGTCGGGGGTTTTTTTTTTTTTTTTTAAACATCTACTCAGGAGTTTCTCCTGAAGTCGTCACACAGGCGTGAAGCATGGAACAGCAGCAGATATGTTCATGAACGAAATTACACATGGCAGATTAGAAATTTACACAAACACACGCACACACACACACACACACGCACACACAGTCAGGCAGCTTCAATGTGCCTTTATTTTCCTACTCTGCACATGAGATACTTTAGTAAATCGCTCTCTCCTCGTCAGCGTGTTCCCTCACAGTTCTTACTGTATTTACAGTGCCTCAGTTTAAAAGTGCTGCACATGTTAAGTAGCTATTTACACGTAGAAAAATAGGAGAGGGATGAGCGGGGTTGGTGGAGGGTGGAGGAGGGGTTGGAGACAGACATTATCTGTGGGGCATTTTGCTGACAAAGCCGTGGAACTGACAAGATATAAATGTATCCTCTACTTGTAATGAAATGCTTGTTCTGGCTGAGACAAACGAACACACACACACACACATTCAACTGAAAACACTGCATAACCATTCGAAGATTTGAAGAAAATAGTCGATGTGTTCACATTCTTATGCAATATACACTGTACACACTCCGAGAGAATGATTTGTCTCGTCTCCCCTCTGAATATGAAAACACTGAATTACAAGTTCAGCAGTGCAAAATAAGTTTTTTTTGAGACATTCCTCCAAAGATACGACATTCAGTGTTCCTTCATACCTACAGGATTGAATAATCTCGTCTAAGATTAGCCGTGATTTTTTTGTTTTAACTTACACAACAGGAATAATGTGGGAAGGGTTTTGTGTAGGCACAACCATGGATATAGATCTACATCCTCTGTCTTTCACACACACTCACACTCAAACATAAATGTCATTTCTCCCTCTTTTTTTTTTTTTTTTTTTTTAAACTTTCCCCAAATGTATCGAGCCTCCACGCTCCGGCGTGGAGCACATAAAACAGACGATAAGCGTGTAAAAATTCTTGAGTCTTCACGCAGACTCTGCATTGCTTTATGAAGGAATTATTTTGAAGTCACATGGTGGCGCGGGAATTAAGTTGCTGCCCGTCGACCTCCAGCCCGTATGACTGCAGACCAGTGTGGGCTGAATGATTTGACTGGCTGGGTGTGTGTGAGAGAGAGAGAGAGAGAGAGAGAGCTGGGTCTAGCTGGTGTTGACTTTGAGGTTCTTCATGCGGTGCAGCAGCGAGTCCTTCTCCATCTGAGCCTCGGCAAGCGCCATCTTGGCTCGGGACAGCTCCACTTTCAAACATTCATTTTCCTCCATCAGCATCTGTAAGCAAGCAACAAAAGGAGGGGCCACAGGGAGGCAATTTTCAAGATCAATAATAAACCTTGAAGTTCCATAACATCATGAATCCAATGATTAGAAATAAACTGCAGCTGCATGCCTGTTTCGCGAGGCTTCCTTTAAAGTTTGTAACATCTACCATCTAGCAGTTTAGTCTAGTTTATCTGCAGATATAAAAGTTTCATTCTAAGGTAACAAAACCACAACAATTCTTATTTTATACATTACACTAATGAAAACATATTATATTCCATTTCTGTAATATTCTGTCATATGATAAAGCGCCCCAAATTTGACACACTGGACCTTTAAAAAAACAAACGTTCCTCCCAAAATGACCTTCATTCGCCTGTCGATTTGTGGGTTTTTATGGTTGGTGTCTCTCAAAAGGAAAAGGCAGAAGGAGCGTGACGGTGTTAAACCTCTGCAAAACCTCTGAAGGAGGAGGTTGGGGATAAAAAGTGTCCAAGATGGCGTTGGTTTCATTAGTTTCTTTTAAATTTAAACAAGTAGTTTTAGTCTAAACTAAAAATTGAATTTAATCACAAGCACCCGGTTTTGTTGTTCAGATCTGACGAGCATTATGCAACCATTCACTTTCAGCATTCCATCTTAAAATATAATTCTTGCATTCTGCATAAATTGATAATTATCACTCCCACTGTGAATAAAATAGAAGCCAAGCAAAGCAGGGAACTGGAATAGCTTGAAACCCAAAATTTGGCACTCCGTCCTGATCTATCCTGTTCAGCAGTTTATGTTTGTGGAGGAAAACACAAGAAGAAGAAGAAGAAAGAGGAAAATATGAGGTGCAATTCACTGAAATTTTCACCTTCAAGACAGTTTGTTTGTGTCTGTATACACGCCTCCTCCCATAAATCCCCCCTACAGTACCCTTTCATGTCCGCCTCACCTTTTCTCTGGCGGATGGATGGGGGCTGGTGGGCGGGGCTTGTGTCTGTGTAGCTTTTGCTATGCTGCAGACGCCGCCCACAACCTCAGGGACCGGAGTCAGAGCGCCGTCAATCAACGCGCCTTCTTTCCTGGGTTTGGTCTCCGCCGCCGTGTCCACTGCGAGGAGAAACAGAGGGAGTTTGGAGGCGTGGATGTACCAAGCGTTGGGCTTTAAAGTACGTGTTATATAACTGCAGTGAATCAGCACTGAAGTGGAGGTGGAGATAAACTGGCGGATGAAAAATATGCGCCGTGCGTTCGTCACCTCCTATAGAGAAAGAGCCGTCGTCTCTCCTGTGTATGATGAGGCTGTCCACGTGAAGGGTGATCGGCGACGACTCGGAGTCGGCGGGATTGTCCCGGGGACCGTCGTCCTGTAGCAAGAGACACATGTTGAGTGTGTGTGTGTGTTACCCTTTACTCACCCGTGAAGAGAGAGAGAGGCAGAGAGGCCTTTCTGTGTCATTAAACATTCAGTTTAAATCCAAAATCCAATTAGGCCGTGGTTCAAAATATTTAACTCGGTTATGGAAGCTGCTGCACTGTATGGCAGTGAATTATGGAGTCTATTACTGCGATAAAATTGGAAAAACTAGGATAAATATCCTGCTGATATCTTGCAGGTAAACAGTAGCTCCTCTGGGTGAAACAAAAACTCCTGAAGTCTGAAGACGAGGAGCTGGAATCGATGATTCTCACCTTCATGTTGATGTGTGTGTCCCTGACGCTGATCTCCATGGGCAGCACCTGCGGCGCCGAGTCGTCCTCCAGGAAGTGGGCCAGGTTACGCATCGTGGACATCAAGAAGCTCGCTTGGTATCCGTGGAGACGCAGCTGCAGGAAACCGTTGCGCTCGGCCAGCGGGGAGTGAGCAGCGGCGCACGGCCCGCTCTCCAGGCGAGCGCACACCTCCGGACTGTGGAGGCCCCTGACGGACGCCGAGCTGTTATCACCGCCGGCTGTGAGGGGAGAGACGAAGGCTGCAGTTAGCATTAGCTCTAGCTTTGTCAGTGTCACAGTGTCTGTGGAGTACACGTAGAGATGATTGGGCTGAAATACACTTAGGCCTGACATTAAAATTCACCCAATATGACACAGGATTTCTCTACTAATGTACATAGTTTGTATCTGACAGTGAGCTCCTCTTTCCTGTTTGATATTTGATGTGTTATTTGACGGAAACTGTGTATTAAAGACAGAAAAATACATTTTCCAGGTTCTAATATTGTATCCCTGCCAGTTATTCAGTTATCTCTTGGGAATAGAGTTCGACCAATAAAGCAGCCAGGACAAAATATTGGCCGATATGTTGCAGATATATCAGTATTGTGTGTATGTTGTCCGATCAGTAAGACACTAAAGTTTGTTTTTTTTTTGTCATTTAATTACAACTTTGTTTGTTTAAACTCTAAATTTAAATTTTAATATCTAAACTTTAAATATTGAGCTTTGGTCTACAAAAATCAGCATCGGTTGGCTTGGTGTTGCCAAATATATTCAAATATTTTTGAGTATGTTGGTATCAAATTCCCTCTTTTTACTACTTTCTCAATACTGAAATATTTTCGTTGACTTGTAAACACTTGAGTACGTGCAAATGTATAAATGTATCCAAGTAAATGTGATCTGTGGCAGTGAGCTAAACCACCAATCATACAAAAATGCAGTTCGCTTAAGTTAGTGGGCAAAGATTCAATAAAAAAGGACAAGGATGAGGTCTAGTTTATTCAGTCTAACCTTCACAGTTAGCCTCATGAGCTAATAGTAAGGGAGGTGTGTGTGTGGAGGCAAACAGTCCTCCATTTACCTCCATTTATTTTACATCTATAGCTCGTCACAATTTTTCTGTTTCGCTTGGAAATATGTCAAATTACAGAAGCTAAAGATGTTTGTTTTTTTTACAGCCGTTTCATGTGACTTTAAAGTGCTCTTCCAGGTTACCACAAAGATCCGTCACGACACTGATTTAAAGTCAAAAGCAGGGTGCATGTTAAGGTCAGGTTTCAAATGGGAGTGAAGTCAGAGGCGGGACCGAGAATATCAGAAAGAGGAGCAGGAGAGAAAGTTGAAAGTGGAGGGGAAAAAAAGAGAAGTAGGAAGGAATTAAGAAAAAGGTGGGCTGAAGGAGACTTGAGATTTTATACAATCCCACGGGCTCCTCGCTGCAGTGATGTTTAATTATTTCCGAGGAATCGGGATCAGAGGCTTCGGTGGAAACTCCCACCTAAGTATCGAGAATTCGAGGTGAAGTTTTCCTCCTTTTTATGAATTAGACGCTCTACAAAACGAAGCTCCGAGTTGCTGAAAACTGTAAAAGATTTGACGGCACGCCTCTTTCTATATTAAGTGTTTCACCCCTGAATTTGACAAAATGTGATTACACGACTCCCTGTTTAGTGAAAGAAAGTGAGGATGGGGGAGAAAGACGAACAAACTGATGAAAGTCAAGGTTGACAGATGTTAAACCGAAGGCGGAGGGTAATTAAAACCTTCCTTTCGTACAAACTTTACACACATATTCAGCTGGCAAGCACACGCAGGCACGAGTTGCAAGAGAAAAAACACTCAGCAAGGCATGAAAACGACCTCTTAAAGAAGTCTTTTCATTATGACAGTGAGAAGAGCGTCACATCTCTTTAATGTATGCTCTCTGAAGGAAAGTCAAGAGAGGGTTAATGCCACACATAGCAATTTCAAGACCAGCAAATACATTCACACACACATGTACAAAATACTGTCAGCTTTTCTCAGATAAAATGACATATTCTCTCTCAATCCTTGGCGGCTAAGGTCGCAGCAAATAGAGAGAGAGAGAGAGGAAAGAGGAGAGGGTGAAGAGGAGAGAGGAAAAAAAAGAAGGAGGCAGCCAACAGCCAAGGACTGAGTGACTGTGATAAGACAGGGATGGAAGAGAAAAGATGGCCTAGAGAGGGAGGAAGATGAAGGGGAGAAAAAGGTGGCGAGGTGGGGTTAAATGACAGAGGATTAGTAGGAAGATGGAGTGGGAGCTTGAGGGGGGAGAGTGAGGAGGAAAGGTTGAGGAAGAAAAGAGAGGGGGACAGGAGGAGGAGGAGGAGGAGGCGAAGGAGAAGTAAAGCTGGCGTTTCTCTTATTGCCTGAATCACTGGACTGAAACTGCAAAGTCTGCTGCAGTGGAGAGATGAGGGAGGTGGAGGGGTGAGACAGAGAGAGAGGGGGGGGAATTAGGCGGAGCAAAGAATGGGAAGATCGGGGGTTAACACCAGCCTGCGCAAATAGTTGCAATTAATTTGAATCTGGCTGACTCACACTCACACACATATTTCTGGGCCTAATGTTGCAAATAATGGGACCAGTCACTCCATTACTGTCAAATTTAACCTCTCTTAAGTGCTACACAGACACACACACAGACACACACACAGACACACACACACACACACACACACACACACACACACACACACACACACACACACACACACAGGAGGAAAGAGATCTCAATGTCACATAAACACCGCCTGCAGCTGAAAAATGAGCAGTCGAACACACACTTCATGCGAACACTGGCATTGCAACACACTTTGGATCTATGTGCATCTGCAGTGCATGCCGTTGAGCAAAAAAGTCCTGAGTCTGGAGATGAGATCTGACAAAACTGGAAGAAAACACACACACACACACACACACACACACACACACACACACAATCTGAGTATACACACACACACACACACAGGTGGAAACAGACACGCTGAGGCAGGCATGCATGTTAAGTTACAGATGGTGAATTAACACACAGCAGTTACCTTGGCTGCTTTGAGCAGGTATTGGTACTGAACACACCATACCTGTGGGGAGTTATGGCAAGGTAAATAAAGAGGAGGGGGTGGCTGTGTTAGTGTGTAAATGTGTAAGTGTGTGTGTGTGTGTGTGTGTACACTTGACATAATGATTAACCTACTCTAGGACATTAGTGGAGCTGCAAATAACAATTAATGTGATGATTATTTTCTTAATTATCCAATAATCACAACATAGGACCCGATGTGACGACATCAAATGTGTTGCTTCGTCCAAATCAAACAGGCCAGAACCCAAAAACATTCAATTTACAATCATGCAAGACGAAGAAAAGCTATTCATTTTCACATTTGACAACCAGGAACTATCAAATTTTTGTTATTTTTGCTTAAAAAAACAACTGACAAGCTGAATTTAAGGGAGGGGGGAGGTCGGTTATGAAGCTTTACGTCTGCTCTAGGACCTTTATCATGTGCTTCCTCTCTCCGTCCGTGTGTTTCCTCTCACTCTCGACTGTCAAATAAGGAAAAATACCATAAAAGATCATCTAAAAATAATCTACACGGGCACGCACGGTGCAGTCATTCCTCGGCTGTTCTTTCTCGGCCTGCTTGTACGCTTAGATCTTGACAAATGCCTCTTTACTTTCATGTTTAGCTTCGCACGGAGGATGTTACTACTTGACTCAGCTTCTTCTCTTTACTTTAAAGAAGGGGATAAACTTGTTGGACTTTTCCTCTAAGTAACGAGAACATTTTATTTTCAGTTCCTTTTTTGTGCCGTAAAGTAATCCCTAAAATTTCCATCTTGGTTTGATGATTGTAATTAAAGTTTTGGATTATGGTGGCAATGATTGATGTTCAATATTACACATATTACCTTGAAATGTCCAAGAAATCATGTCTGTTACAACTGTAATTCATCAGATTAGATTTCAAACGTGTGCAGACTTCCTCTTACCCAGGCTGCGGTTGCTGAGGTACTGTCTGAGGCTGACGTTGCCCAGCTGGCTGGGTGTGACCTGGCCCACCTCCAGAGCCACGGCCGTGCTCTCGCCCACCGCCTCCATGCCCACACACACCGACTGCACCTTCAACACCAGCACTGACACCTGGAGGAGAGAGACGCGCATAAACAGTCATACAAAGTGTGCTGTCTTTCAGGCTCACCATAATATTTTTTTGTAATTTCCAAACTTGTTTTTAGACTCTCGGCGTCTTACTATATCTTTGGTGGGATCGTCGGTGCTCTGGGATGTAGCGCTGACGGTGTCGGGCGACACGCCTCCCTCCTGCTCCTGACTAGTCACTACCTCGGCAGCGCTCTCAGTGGCGCTCTGTTCGCTGATGGCGTCCTTGAAGCCTGAGATGGACACGTCATCTGTCCCGTACGCACAAAGATATTACATACACGGACAGCACACACGTTTGATTTGCCTTTTATACACATGTACACACAGTTTCCTGCAACACTGTACCCTAGACACATATGAGAGCAATGCTGCCACCTTCTGGGCAATACAGTTTCCTACCACTATAGTCATATTTGTTTTAAACGCTAACTGCACATTTGTGTGTAAGAAAGCATTAACGTTTGCTCTACCTCTCTCCAACAGACTGTACGTGTCTCCGTCCTCCATCAAGTAGCTGTCTATGGAGATGTTGTCCAGCGACTGCAGGGACGGGCTCTTCTTCATGTTCTTATAGGACACCGAGAAACTGGACTGGGAGCGGTCCCGCATCAAGCGACCACTACAACACACAAGACACGGAGTCACGTGGAGAAGAGCGTGTGGGAGACACATTATCATCATATTAAAATCATATATTTCTGTACAGTTTGAAATCTGCTGTCCATGCATGCCGTTGATTTGTGTTTTAAAAAGGGACCAGAAAGCCCAGTGAATTTTGTTTTTACAGACACTGAGCCGAGACCACTGCGCTCTCTCAGAGTCGACAGAAGTCATGAATTAAATATTGCTTTGTTCCTTTGGTTGGTGTTGTTTAAGGCCGTGTAAGTGTGCTATCCTCTCAAAGCGCCAGAAACGATCTAAAGAAAAATCACAACGGACAAAAATCAAAGTGGCTCCCCGAAAAAAACTGAAAACACAAGGCTGAAAAAAGGAAAGTTACAAACAAGGAGCTTCGTTTTTCATCTCTACCATCCACGAGTCAACAAGTTGACACCAAACACAGGAAAACGCATACAGGTAAGGATCAACGTGTCATGCATACATGCAAATGCATGCCAACAGGGGATTCACACACACATTTACACTGACTTGGAGGATCACAAGAACAAAGACACACACATACACACTAGCCACAGATCCAGTGCCTTACATGTTGGACATGGAATAAAGGGAGGTGGATCTGCTGGAGTTTGAGGAGCTGAGGAGATCAGAAACCACAGACAAACTTCCTTTCCTTGGTAGAGAGAAAACACACACACACACACACACACACACACCTCGCATGTATCAAAGCAGAGGTCAAGAGGCAGAAAAGGAAGTGAATGAGTTAAGAAGTGACAAGGACGTGATGAGGGGACAGACGGCTGATGTGGACACAGAACGACGTGGCAGCCTGAGGGCCGGCCGACATTCATAATGTGAGATGTCTGAACGCTGATGAACAGCCTCATGTTTGAGTTCGACACACAGCTCTTGTATTCAGGAACAGACAGATTCAATGAGAGAGAGAAAGACTCAGTTCATTAGATTCATCATCTATCGTGAAGCAGCAGGGTTTCAGTTATGAACTCTAAACACTTAAACTAAAGACATATGATCATGAGGATGATATGTGAGCTTTTAAGGGCTGCTGTTACTTATGGCTTTAATAAAAATGTTTGTTTAGTCTATAAATTGTCAGAAATAGTGAGACATGTAGCGCTCAGTCAATCTGCATTAATATTTGTAGTTTTATTCGTTGTTTAAAGGTCCAGTGTGTAACATTTAGCAGGATCTGTTGGCAAACATGAAATATAATATTCTTATATATGATTTCACCTGGAAATAAGAATTGTTGAGGATTTGTTACTTTAGAAGGAGCATTTTATATCTACAGAGAGAGTGGGTCCTCTTAAGTTTGTAATGTTGAACCGCCATGTTTCTATAGTAGCCCAGAAGGGACAAACCAAACACTCGCTCTAGGACCTTTCATGTTGTTCGTGACCACTGTTTTTTCCGCTACATGCTTACCCCAAAACCCCACCGTCCGCGTCCGTCACATCGCTGCTGTGACGCTGTTTTGGTCCATCTTACACGAGGCTTCAAACCCCACCAGGAAGCAGCCCACCAGACTTTGCTTACTTGCTCAGATTTGGTCATTTTCTAGCTTCTAAATATGTAAATATGCTACGTAGTTAATTTTAGCAAACTTTGTCTGTTTTTATGACCGGCAGTTTGCACGGGGCGTTTTATTTTGAAAACTGACCAGATTCTCCATACCGTTTCTGAGTGTCTTGAGCTGCTCTGTGTAAATTGATGCGGGCTGCTTGTGGCGTCTGTCAAAAATAGAACAGCCACGTATTAAACGCGGAGCCGAGCAGAGTCCTGCTTCTGGGGGGTTTAAAACATTGACAAGAACGGCTGCGTATATCTACGTGGCGCTCCGTCCGTGCCCAGTGGAATTTGGGCGTTAGATGGGGAGGCCGAGGTGAGGGGGTTGCAGTCTGCGACCTCACCACTAGATGCTACTAAATCCTACACACTGGACCTTTAAGCAAAAACACCAAATATTTGCCAGGTTCAGCTTCGTACATACAATGATTTACTTCTTTCATATCACTGTAAAGTGAATATCTATGGGTATATTAGTTTTTTTTACTTTTCATGGACTAAACTAAACAATTAATCAGTTTATTAAAAGTTATTAAAGTATTGAGTTACTTATTATGTTAGATGTACAGTTCAAAATCCTAATATATTAAACTTAATACTATTTAAAAACAGAGAAAAGTAGCAGATCATTTCATTAGTGAAGATTAATTCAGCAAATATAGTTGCGGATTTTCTTTCGAGTGACAAATTTATTTTTTCTTAAAGTAAAAAACAAATCAGCCTGAAAGGTGCTCAAAGCAAAATAAAAGCTTAAAGCCGTCGGTGGCCTTGTGTGTAGCACTGACTGATTAAATAAATACCTGGATATCGACTGAGGCATTTTGGCTGCAGTCGAGTCTTTGTCGTTCCAGTCTTTGCTGCCGAGCGGGTCAGACAGCGGGTCACTCATCTGGGCTTTAGAGTCTAGTCCAGCTCCCATTTCTTCAACCCCAGCCAACCCGTCCACTACCGCCTCGCCCCCTTCATCTGAACTCCACTTCCCAGAGTTCTTAGCTGAAGTCCTCTCCTCCAGTGAGGCTTTGTGATTCAAGTGGGTTGAAGAAGACGTGGGGACAAGAGGGGCAGGACCATGTGTGGTTCCCACCTCCGAGCCTTCGCCACATAACAGCTGGTCTACAGTGCATGCCCCTTTGGCCGCTCCTCCTTCTGACCCCGATCCGGCTCCTTCACTCCCCTTCTCCAGCCCGTCTCCCGCATCGCTCCCGGGCTCCAGAGTTCCTCTGCTCTCTGATGGTGAGAGCTCGGACCCCAGAGGAGATCTCGAACCCTCCGGCTGGGGGACCGGCTTCAGGAGCAGCGACACCTCCGCGCTCTTCAGCAGGAGGCCCAGGCAGACGGTGAAAGGCTGGTGGTCTGCAGAGTGTTGACAAGGATCCTTGCGGTCTTTCTTGGATCCCATCTCCTCCAGATCCTGCTGTAGTGTCTGCTGCAGCGCTTTGATGCTGCGCTGAAGATGCATCAGGAACACGTACTGCCGGTGGCTCACCTGAACACACACAGACCAGAGTGGTTATTACACCGCATGGTGATGACGTACGTATGAATACAAATAAAGATTCCAGATGAAGAGAATTAAACAACTTTATTTAAAATAATCTGTTCGTTTTCAGCCGTGCTAGCAACCAGTCAGTCAGTTCGGACTGAGGTATCTCAACAAATATTAAATAGATTGCCAAGAATCTCTTTTACAGACATTCATTGTCCCCAGAGGATGAATCCTAATGAATTTGATGATTCCCTCTAGCGCCGCCAACAGGTAAAACTCACTTATTTATTAAAACTGTATGATCCCCGATCTTTTCATCTAGCACCATTTGACTAAATATCAACAAAAGGTACAAAATAATAGTTCCAGTGCTTTGGTTTTGGTGCTAATCAGCATGTTAACACACTGAGATAAACATTGTCACTGTGAGCATGTAAACATTAGCATTTAGCAGCACTGTGTTGTGTTGCACAGCGTTAGACTTTTTATATATCCTTTATTTGACTGAGACAGCTGAAGCTGAAGAGTGATAGGAAAGTGGGGAGAGAGAGACGGGGGGATGACATGCAACGAAGGGCCGCAGGTCAGATTCAAACCCTGGGCCGCTGCGGCAAGGACTGAGCCACAGAGGAGCGCACACTCTACCAGGTGAGCTAACCGGCACCCCACAGCTTCAGCCTCGAGGTCTCGTTTTAGATCATTAACCAAAAGTACAACATGCAACAATATAGATAGATAAAAATGGAAAAAAAACATCAGCAAATGTTTGCCGTGTTAAAATTAATAATCTGACCCAAATATTCTACATGACAGACTCAGATCCATCATCACATTATTGCTTTGTGTTTTCAGACATTCACCTGTTAAAGACTCTCTCTATGTATTGTGCAGTATTGAAAAATATAAGAATGAAAACATACCTGAGCACTTAAATGCTTCTGTATGTGCACCAATACATGCACACCTGCATCTTTACTCAATGACAAAGAGGAGGAGGAAGGCAGACTGTCCAATGACAGGGGTTTGTGGAGTCCGTTACTGGGTGGCAGTGATGCATCGTTGCTGTGAGCTGCACCCTCAGTGCTGTAATACTCCTTTAGTAATCGTTTCCTCTGCAGACGTGCAACAGCCTCTCCAGATGTGCTCCTGGTCAAACTTGATCCAGCAGCACATCTGAGCCTCTCCTGGTGCTGGACAATCTTCGCAGGCTGACACGCCCACACAGTGAGAGGGAAGGAGTCCACAAACGGCTGCGGCCGCCCTTTGCCGCCACGGGTGCCTTCGTAGTCCACCCAGAACTGGGCAAAGTGCAGCGCCCAAAAGTCAGTGGCGGCCGGCATCTTGAGGGCGTCCGTGCCCATCGTCGGCACCACCAGGCCCCGGTAGATGTCGTGGAGCTTGGTATCTTGTTCGTGAGCGTGGCGCTGGAAGACGGGATGGAGGAGGGGCAAGGAGGAGGAGGAGCGAGGGAACGAGGCGAAAGTGGAAGAGAAGAAGGGTTCCTCTTCAAAGGCCTGCAGCAGAGCCTCGAGGTGGGAGCGGGTGCAGTTAGCCGGGTGCCGGGTGTTGGTGGCCACCATTTCTGAAGTCTGCACTGAGATGGAGCGAGGCAGATCAGCAGGGCAGGAGGCATCACGATCGGTGGGAATCACCAACTAAGAGTAGGAAGCACAACATTGGTGTAAATATCAGAGAAAACGTACAAGAAGTCAGGAGTCCACCTTTCTGAACTCCACCTTACCTTGAGCATGAGGCCGTCGATCTTGATGTCAACGTGCTCGTCGGGTTTCTGCGAGTCGCTGAGCTTGTAGATCTCCATGAACTGCTCCAGACTCTGCCTGAGGTCGAGGGCGAAAAGGTTGATCCACACCAGGCTGCGAGGATCCAGGACCAGCTGCAGGGCGTTCAGCTGGCCATACAGGTTAGGACACGGGACTAGAAGGGAAGGTGGAGGAGATACGATTCTTGTCAGGACCATAAATTCTTCAGCCAAAGAAAAAAAGAAAAAAAAGAAAACTGCAGCTCCAAATGTTCGGATTACATTTCCTAAAGGAGGGAATTTGTGAGAAATCCATAACATGAATGAATTGGGTGATTCCTCATTCAAAGCACCGGGCATAATTCAGAAAATCAATGTCCTCTCAGGCACACAGTGGTCAATGACTTCCCCACAGCTAAACTCATGGGCTTAATAGATCCAGAAGGGAGGTGAGAGACGGGAAGTCGCTGCCAAAACACTGAGCACGGTGAATAAAAACAGCTTCTCACACAGCTCACGACCTACTAAATACGGATTTCTAAAATGAAACTTTCTTGTGTGAAACACAGAAGCCTTACTCGGGTAGTCTTTTCCATCGGGGAAGTAGTACTCCGTGAACTCCACATGAATGGCTGGCATCTCTGGGGGAAGGTACAAGGACTTCTTATTGCAGGAGATCATGGCCTTGGGGCTGGAGCGACGCTGGTCTGCTGTTGACACCTAAAACACACAAATAGACACCTTTAAAAGTTAGCAGTGACAATGTGTGTAGTTTCTGTGATTCCATATATGAAGGTTTGTAAGCCGGCGTGTCTTTGTAGTGACCTGGTAGATGCTGAAGTCAGCCATCCTGAGAACAACGGAGCTGGACATGAGCTGGGTCTTGGGGCTCTGAGTTGGAGGAGGACTGAAGGAAGCGCTGGAAGAGGTGTTTATCTTACCTGCAGAGAAAGAAAGAGGTGGAAGGATAGAGAAAGAGGAAACAAAACATGAAAACAGAGAGAGATAAACAGAGCGACAACTCAGTTCTCCAACGAGACACCTCTGCCTTGCAAAAGGTGTGTAACACCGCACCCGGCTGTGCGCAAACACACCGTGGTACCTGGCTCTAAGCACCAGCAGCACTGGGCCGGAGGCTGTGTGTGTGAGCTCCACTCTAGGAGTCCTCCATCTGCCTCCCTAAGCCCTACTCCTCCTCCTGCTCTCTCCTGACTTCCTAGCGGCCCATACTCATCGTCCCTAAGGGACACTGGAGGACAGAAAATCCACAGGGATGATGTGCCGTGTGTGTGTGGCCAGGAGACACAACAAAATTAACACCCTGAACAAGTTGAGTTATACCTAACATTTAAAATGTGCTTAGGCGTGTGTGTGGTTACCGTGTTGTGGGGAAGTGTGCACAGGAGTCGGGCCTTGCTGGTCTCGAACTGCGGTCTTTAGCATCTCCACGTTGGACTTGAACTCGTCGAGCAGATTTCGCGCCCAGCCCTCTCTGGTCTTGGTGGCCTCGCTGTAGTGCATCCAGTGAGCGCAACTGTCACCTGGAGAGGTCGGAAATGAGGAGGAGGAGGATGACTTCCATGTTTTGTTAAAATTACTACAATGACGACATCACATTTCACTGATTTTAGCTTCCCTCCACTGGCTTCCGGTGTGTTTTAGGATTGATTTTAAGATTGTACCGATCATTTTTAAAACCTTTTAAAGTCGGGGTCTGATCCCTGACCACATTGCCAGCATGCTCAACCCGTACAGGTTAGTGCGTAGCCTCAGATCCTCGGACGGGTCACTTCTCGTTGTTCCAAGATCGAGGTTCAAAACAAGAGGTGACTACACCTTCTCCATCAAGGCCTCTTGACTTTGGACTCCGGATATGCCGAGATAAGGCGCTCTCAATCAATTAACTCTTTTAATTCTTTTATCATCTTTCTTTTCATTGTACTGCCTGATTCTTTGGCATTAAATCTGTTATGTTTCACGTTTTTACCTGTGTAGCCTTTTTTTGGGGTCCACTGCTCTGTTAAGCATTTTCTAAACACTTTGTTAAAGGTGCTATATAAGTTATTATCATTTTCAATCTTAATAAATAAAAAAAACTAACAAACATGGAACAAAAAAGGAAAACTAGCAAAAGTGGAAGATGTAGGGACCCTCAAAAATAAAGATATAGAATAAAGGGACCAGAGATACTTGGAAAGAGTTAAAAAGCATGAAAGTCCAGTACTTTGAGACGTCAACTTATCTGCTGCTCTAAAACAGTTTTATGTGACACACGACCAATAAAACTTGCAGGAAACTGCAGCGAGAACAAAGTGAAGATGCAGGAAGCATATCATAGTAGTAAAAATGTGGCAATGACTTCATGGTAAGGTGGTTTTGGTATTACTGCAGGATTCATACCTGCTCTGTGGAAAGGGTAATAGTCCAAAGTGATGGAGCTGAAGGAGAGCTGCATGGCTCCACCTGTTATCCTCTTATTGATCACTGCACAGAGGAGGAGACAGACAGAAAACCAGGTCAAGTGAAATGTAAAAGTATCGAGGTATAGTACAAGTAAGATGTGTGGATGTGTTACCTTTGTCCTTAGCGTGAATGTCGTCGCAGATGTGCAAGTCGAGGTGCGTGATCTGGAGATGGTGGGACGTCTCGCATACGTCGTAGGCGCTGAACAGCTTGGCCATGGTTGCGCTCTGGTCGGCTGCTGTGGACGCCTGCTGGGTGCGCACCTGCTGAGCGGAGGGGGGCGCCGACGACACCTGGTGAACGCAGATGCACAAATATGCGCAGATAGTTATGATTAGTGTTGATGTTTTAGATGCTGATGCATCGTTGATGTTTTCCAGGCTGTTGCTGGTGATGGTTAGGGTTATTTTTTGTTTGTTTTCATGTCAATTCTTAGCTCAGAGCAGCGGCCCCCAACCTTTTTTGAGTCATGGATTCATGGATTGGAAATAAAATATTCTTTTATTCATTCTTTCTGTGCTGCCCGGCAGCAAATGACCGTTAGTTGGGGACCGCTTAGAGAATTAAACTGTGAGCATAAATTAACAGCTGAATCCTGTAATACTCAGTCCTTCCAGCAGATGGAGCGTCTCACCATACTACAGAAAACACACACACCAGTTTAAGTTTCGTAGGATGTGGACGGGTGTGAATTAGTGTGGGCGGTTGATGTACATTTTGTAAGTGTATCTGTTAAAAAAGCAAAAATAGGGCAGACTGAAAGACACTGACAACAAGCGAGAGACGAAGCTGGTGTAGGCAGATAGACGCCATATGGCATAAGGGAACTGACACAGAGAGGGGCAGCCATGATATCCATGGACACAAGGACAAACTATCAGACCGTGATGTGGCTCATCCACAGAGGGAGGAATTAGGGCATGGACGAGGAGAGGGAGGGGGAGAACGTTAAAGGTGAAAAGTGAGAGTAGAGTGAGAAAGGAGTGTGAAATATGCCCTCTGTGTGTGGTTGAAGTCTCGTGAGTCGGTCATGTGAGCACCTGGTCCTCCGTGGCCATGCTCTTCCTCTGCTGTGCAGACTTCTCCATGGCCTCGCTGAGAGACTTGGCATACTGCACCATGGCTTTGAGCTGGGAGTCGGTCAGCACCCAGAGCAGATCGTCCAGGATCAGAATCAGCTTGGAGGCCACCACGTTACAGTCCTTATTCTGTGGTAGGTAGAGGAGGTTGGTATAAACATGCATTATGCAGGTGGCGGTAGCCTGAGAGCTCCTGTTAAAGTAACACGACGCTCAAAAGGGAAATTCTCTTATTGTGTGAGGTCTGCGCTTATAACCGGTGGGGACAAACGCACAAATCACAAACAGAATATCCCTTTTTACTTTACAAACACTAACTGCACTGACAGCAGTGTGATTTGTGATAAACACTTTGCTCAGCAGTTCTGTAAAGAAACAAATGGCGTTAATTACTTTCTCAGGCCACACACTAAGGTCTTTGTGCAACTTCATGCCGCATTATATTAAATCTGCACATCTCCAAAAACAGACCTTAGCTGTGTTTTTTTGTTTAAATGCACACTAGCTGTTTGATGAATTGCTGCTGTTGGCCCTGCAGCCTGCGAGGCCACACAGAGGGATTATTGTTCAAAGCAGACGAGAGGATGTTGCTTAGAGAAATCTGGGTTTCAGGCCTGTTCCATCAAATTTCCAAAAGTGAATGTCAGAATCTATTCAAAGGATGTACGAGAGTGTGTGTGTGTGTGTGTCTGACCCGTCTCTTTAGTGTGACTCTGATCTTGGACTGGTTGGTGATGAGACGAATAGGGGCGCTCAGCATTTCATGCTCAGCGCTCTGGATGGCGTCAGCCTCGATACGGATCATCTGCCAACTGATCTCCTTGAACGTCAGGATCTGGACCAAACAGGCGTGTTAGTACGATAAGAGACTACGAGTGACGTAACATCCTTTAAATAAAAAGAATAAATACAGACCTCTCCCCTCTGAGGGTCCTGGATGCGGGTGAATCGCAGGTCACTGATGCTCCAGCTGGTGTTGACGCTGTAGACCTGCAGCTGGGAGAGCTCAAAGGAGGCGTTAAAGGCCTTGGCACTGATCCTGATGACGATGGAGTTGATGGACAGTGATATCCCTTCTACCACCTTCTCTGCGAAGCCATATTCACTGCATGGGAGAGAGACAGACAGACAGGTGGAGAAGAGGGTGGAGACAAAGTAAGGCAAACAAAGTGATAAGTAGTGCTTAGCAACAGGCTGAGTGGAATATATTATTACAGCGTATTAGTCTGTATTGTACCAACAGATGTTGTTTGAACGCAATTACATGTTTAAATAATTAAAATGTGACACTGGAAACAAAGATTACATAAAAGACACGTCAACGTTACATTTTCTTTTCACACATATTTCTTTGACACGAAAGGATGTTTTAAGAATGTACTACTACTACTACTACTACTACTACTACTACTAATACTATAATACTAATAATACTAATACTACTAATAATAATAATAATAAAAACATTAACAAGAAGAAGAAATTATTACATTTATTTAGTTTTATGTGCCATTTGCTGTATGAATACATCTTACAGATTGTCAGGTCAGTGCTACACAGTGAATTCGATATTCAATACTCTTAAAAAAGTTAAATAATAGAAGGCGTTAGCCTACAGATGGATCATCTTAAAAATTATTACCAAACAATAACTGTTTGCTAACTTTCAAACTAGGCAAGAGAAGGAGGCTCTCGAATGCAGATAATGAAGCTACAAGAAAACACACACAAAAAAAAAAGCCCAGAAGCAGCGCTCACCTCTGTCCTGATGCTGTTGCTATGGGAGATGGGCCATTGGGGGGACGGGGCTCATCACAGGTACTCATCTCCATCTCCACTTTATCCAGGGTCTGCAGGCAAGTCACAGGGTTAACTTCACGAGTTAAGTGAAGTGATTTTGATTCTGTAGTTAACTTTATTTTTACATATTTTGGCACGTTTTTAGTCGTAACACAGGAATATTGTCACTTCCATCAACCTATTTGGCAGCATTTTGTGAGTCAAGACAGTTAAAATGAGTGTGAGTCATCCAGTTACAATGTTAGAAGACTGAAAAGGTACAACTTTGCAGTACAGATTAAAAAAAAGTGGAGCAAGTTGTTGCAGCCTTGTTTAACTCTTTTGACACAGGAGATGAAGCCGCCTACGCGTTGTTCACTTCCACATGACTAGTAGCCTGTCTAGTAAGATACACCTCGAAACTCTGAATCACGCCGTTTGTAATCTCAAATTAATACAACTCCTGACAGAACAAGCCTTTTCATCGCTATGCGTAGCACCTTCAGGCAGTAGCCTCTCCTCAGCCGTGTTATCATACACTCTCACCTGTTTCACACTGCTGTATAATATTTCAAAGGTTTTGCTATTGTTGATGGTGTGTTAACATTGTGTTCTTCAGTGCGGTGACTAATTCAGATTCAACAAAGTGCTATTGTACTACCTTTAAATACAATGCCCTTGTATAATGTGGTCCTGATAATCACGCCAAATGTTAAATAAATAGTGATATTATAGCTTCGTGTTCCCCTGATATGTTTGTTGTAACATCTTATTTAATAAGACAGCATGTCATAAATGTTGCGAAACACCAGATGGGGAAGTATATATGAGGACTGAGGACCATACAGCTTGCAGGTTTTTGCGGAGATGAGTGTAAAATGGAGCGCTTGTTCCTCTGGTTGTTGTTGGTTTCAGGCAGCGTGTGCACTGGGAATTACAGCTACCTAGGGACTGGGACCAGCCTGGCAGTCTGTCAACCCGACACCTGCGCCCTGCTCAGTGAGGTGGCAGCCATGAGAGAGAAGCTGGGAGCCATGACGCAGACACAGAGCAGGCTCGAGGAAACCCTCGGTGCCGCGGTGCTAAAAATGGCCACGATGGAAGCCAACATGCAGTCCTACAAAAGCGAGGCGGAGGAGCTCAGGAGGGTAAACAAGAATCAAGACGAACAGCTGAAGGCACTCGTAGACGTCACGTCTGCAGCTACATCAAAGATGGCTTTCACTGCTGCTTTAAGAGGCGCAGTTGGTCCGTTTGAACAAGACACGCCACTGAAATATCAAAGAATCCTCTCCAACATTGGCAGCGGCTACAACCCCGCCACTGGGATCTTCACCGCCATGGTCCGGGGGGTGTACTACTTCCGCTACACCATGTTCAACAACAACTCCGGAAAGCCCAACTCAGCGGTGTCACTGATGATGAACAGCCAGAGGATGGTGTCTACCTGGGACACCGAGGGCGCGGATATCCACGACAGTGCGACAAACGCAGCAGTGTTGCAGCTGGAGGCCGGAGACAGCGTTTATGTGCAGCTCTATGCGAATAAAATCCTCTACGACGACAAAAATTACTACAACACCTTCAGCGGTTTCCTGCTCTTCACCCTGTGATGATCTGTGTATCATGTGATGGACGATGAGTAAATTATGCAGCGGTACGGGTGGTTAATCTGTCTTGTCACATCGTTTTTGTTAATTTGTGGTGATAGATTAAACTTACCAAAGAGATCGGGTGAGTCTTCAACTTTGTCCATGGTATCTGTGAATGAAAACAGAAACAGCAGCTTAGCTTTTCCCCCTCGCAGTATTCTGACCCCTACAGCAAACACTTGACCTTTCAGTCCCCCATCCCCCCTCCCTAAAATGCTAAATCACCGGCCAATAGGAAGTACAAATCGAATTAAACGCAACCAAACTGCACAGGATTAAATCAAGCCAAAAACAGCAGGCGATGTAGTTCATAGATGAGGCAAGAAAAATAAATAAATCAATGAGTCCAGACTGACTGGCAGATCCAGAGCTCGATTAATACTCAAGAACACGCGGCCTCTTGATTGAAGTGTGTGTCAAATTATGTGGCAAAAGAGATTAAATGTTCATGTTCACGTGCTGTGTTTTTCCAACAGAGCGGCGTCATAAATCAAGAAGTGAGAAAATGCTCAGGATTTAATTGTATTAGACATTTTAATCGCTTTGAAATGTCAGAAGGTGCCAGTAGGGGGTGCTACCTCAAGCCTGTCACTTTGAGACATCAAACTAGACACATTGATTTAAAGAAAGGCGATAAATGTATGTGTTTATGAGCATTAAATAAACTTTTATTCACTTTTATTTGTGTATGACAGTCTTTTACGATGATGTGGTGAGAGTGTTATGTTTAGCGCCTCTTTAACAGGAAAACAAAAAGAAGAGATGGGGATCTAACGCGTGAGGAAGTCAGATAAAGATCACTGTTCTCCTTTTTTTTAACCAGTTTAACAGCAAACACTGCAATACAGTGTGAACTGGAGCCTGGCGGTACCACAGCTCCACTGTTCCCTGAGAAATCTGATGCTCCACACACATCTGTTGTCAGTGATGTGGGTATTATAGTTGCAACACTGCATTAGTGTTACACACGCTGTCGATGACACAGCAAATGAGTCGAGTAAATACAAGAGGCTACATCTCTCAAGGACAGCGAAGGGAGGGTGGCGACCGACAAAATGGGGTTTCAAATGTGGAGGCAGATGTGTGATAAAGAGGTGGAGAGAGAGAGAGAGAGAGAGAGAGAGAGAGAAAAAAAAATGAGGTGGAGGAGGAAAAGAGGAGGTGGAGAGTGGACCTTGGGCTGAATAAAAGTCCAGTCATGAAGCAAAGTACGCAGCTCCATTCACAGTTTCCAGGGTGTGTCGGAGTCCCACGAACATGGCACTTTCCCCGACGACAGTGATCGCATCAGACAGCAACAACAGAGTGTGTGTGTGCAGTGCAAAGAGCCATTCGAAGTTTATGAGATGTGTTAATTGGTATCTACACTGTGTCTTCATTTAACTGTCAGCCTGTCTGTATACAAACAGAGGATAATTATGCAGTTTTCTGAGCTTCCTTTAATTTAGGCCTTAAAAACAATGGAAGTCAGTTTGATTCATAACTTGAAACAGCGTTTGGTAAAATAAATCTTATCTCTGTACTTTGATTTTAACAATACCCTCCAAGCAGTAAGGCTTAAAAGCACAAAGCTCGACAGTCTCATACTTCTGTTTAATAAGGAGCTACAGTCGGCAGCCAGTTAGCTTAGCTTAGCCTAGTTTAGCGTAGCATACAGACATGGAAACAGGTGGAAACAGTCTGGAGGTAACCGGTCTACCACCACGTCATATCTCTTTTGTTTAATCTGTACAAAAACCGTAAATATAAAAAACTGTCGTTTTACGGAGCGTTAAGTAAACTTGGCTCTGAGCAGTTGCCAGGCAACCAGTAAAAAAAGTTACTGCGTCTAAAACCACAACATGTCTGATAATGATGAAACAAACGAGTTAGAAACATGTTAATTAGTTAGCTTAGTTACCTTTTTTTAGTTTCCATCTGTTTCCAGTCTTTATGCTAAGCTAAGCTATCCAGCTGCTTGCTGTAGCTTCATATTTACTGTACAGACATGAGAGTTGTATCAATCTTCTCAGCTAACTCCACCAGAAATCAGCAAATACATTTCCAAAAAATGTCCCCAACTATTCCTTTAAAGCGTACAAATTCATATCATATGTTGACAGTGTCCCTCACCCTGATGGCGGCCTTGTTGCAGCACACGCGGTTGATGGCCAGCCATGTGGGCAGGTCGAGAAGGCTCTGGAGCACCTCCTCATCCAGCTCCAGGTTGGTCAGCTGGCCCTCGCCCTTTAGTGTGCTCAGGTTGATCTTGTCCGGCGACAGGTTCTTAGCAAACCTGCGAGACACAGAGGAGAAGTGCAGCTTTGAGCCTGGGAGTATTTATAGAAACACGTCCTTGGCAAAGTGACAGAAAACCCCAAACTGTTCGGCTTGGTGTATAGAACGAGAACAGAGGGGTGTCTTTCAATGCGACGCTCTTTCAAATGCATGTTTTTAAAAATAGTTTGTCATGAATATCAGACAATGTTGTTTCCCCAAGAGCTACCAAACAATTTCAGAACAAATCCAAGAACAAAACACACATCGTCTTAATAACACACTCAAAAATAACCCTTTAATTTAAGGTTTTACATTGCTGTTTAAGTCATCCTATGAAACAAGTACTCCAGCTACACAAAGGGAAATAAAGACTCTACCTGAAACCTGAGTTTAGAAATGAATATTTTCCTCTTCATTTAAGTTTTGTTGTTTTCATAGTTATCACTTATTCTAAGGTAAAAGAGGAGCAAAGTACTGAAAGCTTGAGATTTAACAATAAAATAACCTTCGATATAAGCTATTTACAGACAGAAAGAAAGAACAGACATCTTTGTACAGTGGGAGATGAGGTAAACCGCTGTGAAACAATCAGGAAAAAACTTTTTATTTCACTGATTAACCGGCTTTCTCAATGCCGGCGCTCGCTCACTCTCATTCACTCGGTCGCTCCACCGCAGCTCGCTCTCTCTCCCTCTCAAACCATCGGACACAAACCAAATTAAACTTCTTCGTGTCACTATTTTGCAGCATAAACTGTGAGTCAGACTCAGATTTAGAAGCTGGTTACATGAAATAAACAAAGCCAGAACACAACAGGTAGAGTGTCAGAGTTTAGTCTATGAATCCACCTGGATAGTCTCAGTGTCAGAGACATTTCACGCTGACTGTGGAGGGTTTGACCAGTCTGATCATCTGATTGGCGGCCAGAAGTTGAATCTGGCTCAACTTCTCCGCTGTAGGTCGCTGCATTTTTGGGCAGACACACCTGAGGCCCGCAATGCCGCAGCCAAAACGCACTACCCCCACTCAAATGAATGTCTGAATGTACCCTAAGGCCTTGGTCTGACACTATATTATATGTTGGCACTCAGAGATAATTGCAGTTTGTCATGCTGGACAGAACATGTTGGCGTTCGCAGCAAGGACAAAGTGTCCTCACGCTGCAGTAAGGTGTCAACACTCATCTCTAATTAAAGCTATGAGTCTATATTGATCTTTATAATCTCATTGTCTTGGAGAAATGTTGTGTACATAGAAGGGTTTTGTATGTTGCAGTGATTCTGTGTGTTTAGTCTATTTGCTCTTTAGCTTAAGTAAACAGACTTGAACACACAAACTCAATGTCCACGACCTAAGTGTTTTCTGCCCTCGTTCACGGTTTGATTATTGGTTAATAGTTTGCAGAGTGGCCGGATCCTAAATGGTTTAGAGACCTCTGCATCTCCGCACACCAGTCTAATGGATTCTCTTTAAAAACAGGGGTAGTATTGATTTCACATTATCTAGCTGTCAAGAGACACACAGCCTCGAACATCCTCTGACGTGTAGAGCTACAAAATACAGGAAGTCTTCCTAGTTTTTAATCTATGTCATGTTTGAACTCTCAGAGAAACATTGTGGTTTGTGGTCAGTGAACCGATGCAGTGAAACAAAGTAAAAGATCCTGCAGCACTAGAGCTCAGCTAGTTTTTGAGTTTTCACACACACACACACACACACACACACACACACACACACACACACACACACACACACACACACACACACACACACACACACACACACACACACACACACACACACACACACGTAGGCTTAATCTTGTTACTTAGCTAATCTCTGTAAATCGGGCCAGATCAAAGCTCAGAGTTTTACAACACATTCCTGACAGAGAGACCTGGTTATCATGGCAGTAACCATCAAGAGACAAAAGATGACATCTTTATTATTTTACTGTCTACTCTACGAACTTATACGCTGTGAGGAATGTGTGTAACTATGCTCATAAAACCATAACAATGCTGAGTATATTTCAAGTTCAACAGTGGCAATGCACTACCTGATTTTGGCATTGCGAAGCTTATTTTTGGGTGAAGGAGTCTCCGCCAATTTAAAGCTTAAACCGATGCCTCAACAACTGGGTCAGCACGTGGTTATAGTAGTTTTAATTAAGTTAAAACCTCTCACTAACTTTAACTGTGTGCTCCAGATTTCTGCTTTCTAAATACTTATTTTTGGTTTCTTATTTTGAGGATGATCCACAATATTTTTCTCACGATACACCTCATTTTGCCGGGGATATTTTTGCCTTTATTTGACAGAAGCAGCAGAGAGGTGACACGAAATAAACAGTAAGGGTAAAGGACTGTACTTGTATAGCGCCTTTCTAGTCTTTTTTTACACTACATATGTCATTCACACATTCAGACAGTGATGGCTGCCATACAAGGTGCTAATCATTCACACACATTCACACCGATGGCATGGGACGGGTTCAGCATCCTCCCTCAGCATCTTTCCCGAGGACAATTCGACATGCAGACTGGAGGAGCTGGAGATCGAACAACCAATCATCTGATTAGTGGACGACCCGCTCTACTGCTGCACCAAAAGGGGTGAGAGAGTTGGGGAATGACATGCAACAAAAGGTGTCGGAATCCAAATTTGAAATATCTGTGCTTCATTTTGTCTCAACACAAGAACTTTGTACAAAATAATCTGATTTACATCATGAAATATCTGATGAAAGAGTAAGAAAACCAGACTAAGAACGTGGCAAAGCATTCAACACCGTCTTTTGGTACTTCACAGTTTAACCGTGGCTGAATTGTGCATGTAACACACAGTGAAAACACTGCAACACTGACTAAGAAACTCATTTATGTGGATTGACTGAATATCTGCACCAATACCACTTGTATTAGTCCCCGATATCAAATGCTGTTACTGAAATAAAGTCACAGGTGAAGCAAGAAGACCTTTTGTATCATCAACTATCAAAAAGCAGTGATGTACAATTATGGAGTCACTCAGCAACGGGATATTTGTCGGGAACAAAAGGTTTTTGTTGTAATGGTTTGACTCTTGGCCGATGGAAGGTTATCTGGAGACGTAGCAAGACACACAGAGACTTAGAAGAAACTTCGTCCGCCGAGCCTTGTGCTTTGTGATTCACCTTGCTGGGGTTTTAAATGATTCAGCCTGTAAAATTCCTGCCCCTTTCCACTCAACACCTTCACCTGGCAGCATTCGATTCGTCTCTAATTCAACATCCCTGTAAATTATTCAGCAGCAGCGGCGGCGGCAGACATAAACAGACACTCGTCACAGCTGAACAGGGGACAAGACAAAAAAAAAAGGACGCACTCTGTCGCAAACAAAACACAAATAATATTTCATTATGTGTTCACGTGGGCGTACGCGCACACAGTCAGGGATAGAAACACACTCCGAAGGGATGGATGTTGTTTGCTGGAGCGTCTCAGCCCTGTGACCAGTGAAATATTCATCCCTGCCGCTGATCAAGTATCAACATGCTAGCCAGCTAACTTCACTCGCTCTCTCTCTCTCTCTCGCTCCTTATCTGGCTTCACTGTCTGCCCCCTCCACCCCCAGGGGCCACCTCTCGCTTCCTCTCCTAGTCATAAATAAACCAATACTGTAATCAAATAATATGCTGCCGATCAGCTGTCTAATATCAAGCCTACTAATGCTAAATAAGCTAAACTACGTCGACACACAGAACCTACTCATTACTGAGAACAACAGCAGGAGGAAGGTGGTGTTATGTTCACACACTCCGTCATCTTTCCCCTTCATTATTACAGTCAGCAGTGTCGAGCTCACCGGACCAAATCCAAGACCATAAAGAGATTAGGACTAGCTTCTGGCTGGAGACGAGCCCATCTACCAGTCAATCCACGGCAACAATCCTCTCTGTAAAAGTTAGTTTAATGCGTTATTCATGTACCTTCATCTCTGTAAAGGTGGAAATGATCAAATATATTGATTACTATGAATGAATCATGATGGTTTGCAATGTTTTGTTGTTGCTCAAGCTTAAAAATCAACTTAAAGATGTCTTCTGCAACAGTAGGCTGATCTTTCAACCACAAAACCCTGAGAGCAGACTTTCCTCCGCCACTCTTTATGCTGATGTTGTGGATCCTGTGAATGGAAACGAGGGGGAGGCTCCCAGCTTTTTCTTGCTCCAACGGTGCATTCGTGGCGCAGCCTGATGACATCAGTGCCAAGAAAGAGAGGGAAGATGGCCAGAGTGACTCAATCGACACAACCAGCTTGTTTTTTAGCAACCAAGACTGTGGCAACGTAACAAGAGAACAAACGGAAAGAGAGACAGTGAGAAGCTAGACATAGAAATAAAGATAAGAGGAGGCATCCTTCAGGATGCTCCTCTGGGATTTAGGAATGTGGTTTTCCAGAAGTAGACAAAAAGGAATCTGCGGATGTTACCACATTCTTTCCTGCCAATGCTCATTTGACCAGCAGCAGGCTTGGCTCGACAACAAAAAGAAACGGAGAATGTGACATTTAAATAGGCCTCTAAATCCTTCAGTAGCCCATTCAGTGTCAACAGAAGAGTGTAATAAGGCTGCTGGAGAAAAATGTCCGACAAGTCTTCTCAGTGAAGTTACTTTATCACGAAACCAGCAAACAAAACTAAAGGAAACAGCCACGTGAAGGTGGTCAAGCTTCTCAAATATTTCCTATGAAATTCATGAGAGATATTTTTATTAGCTTGTCAGAGATCGTATGTTCTTTATTCATGCATTGTGCTCCTCTTAGAGGACAGCAGCACTGCAGAGTTTGCAGGCAGACTTCGAGCAGTGTGGGTGTGTTGGTAAATCAAATGGAAACCAACCTAAAAATAATACCCACACACACGCACGCATGAACCTTTTCTTAATAACCATTTGGTGTTATTTTCCATCTTTGTCCAATATTCACATTAAATAACATCATGTTGGAGAATCTATCCATTGAAGATAACTATTTACAACATCAGAGAGTTAAAGGATGGATTTTGTTGGACTAACACAGTCCGGATGTTTTCGTCTTCACTGACAAATGTTTCCGTTTTTTTATTGTCTTCCAAACATGAAGGAGAAACAAAGGTGGCCGCAATTAGTGCAAAAAAATCCAATTTAGAGCCAGTGTTTAGTTTGTCCGGTGGACTATGTGGAAGAGAACCAGCAGCATCTATAGATATAAAAAGCTCATTTTAAAAAGGTAATAAAAACAACTATTCCTATTTTAAAATGATTATACACTAATGAAAACATAGTGATAGTGATATTTCTGCTACATTCTGTAAAGAAAGCCACACACTGGGCCTTTAATATGACATCTAGCTGTGATGAATAATGTTATAGCTATGAGGACAAAACTGTTCCTACAAAGAGCACCGTCCTTTACTACCTCATCATTGAATGATGTTCAATTTTAGCATGTTTTGGGGGAATATTATAATGGGAAGCTGTGGCTCAGGAGGCAGAGCGGTTTGTCCACCAGTCAGATGATCGGTGGTTTGATCCCCGGCTCCTGTATAGCTTGCATGTTGAAGTGTCCTTGGGCAAGATACTGGACCTCCGTTCCTCCTGAAAGCTGCATAATTGGTGGCAATGTGTCAGTGTATGTAAAAGTGCCTTGAAGACTAGAAAGGCACTATATAAGTACAGTCTATTTATTACATAACTTAAATGTTGTTGTCCTTTTCTGGAATACCTGCACAAGAGGAAAAAAGTGCTTATTTCAGTCAGCAGTCTTCCTCTAAGTCCCAAACAACCTACAGCAATGATAACTGGAGGTGACTCTGATGAGCTTAGCAACATTTTTAACAACAAATGTCTTTTCTTTCTGCAGCACGGTTTGATAAATAAAATGAAACTGCAAAAGCAGAGAGGGTGACATAAATAGGATTTTAAAAAGTTTACACTTTACACTCGCATCCAGAGCTAAGAGCTTGATCATTTCTGTTAAACTCGGCTAGCCGGTTAACATATTGTGTCAGAAAGATAGTACTTCTCTTGTCATATCAGTTATTATCTTGTGAGCACAAGATAAAAATATCACCTTTCAGGGCATGAGAGGCTCTGTAGCATTTCACAGCCATTGAGGAAATCACATCACATTTTTAGAGCTGTGATAAAACAAATAGACGTGCTGTAAGCTGAAAGAAAGTTGTTTTTTACATACTATACTGCTGGTTATGGTGAGAGTATATGTCATACTGAGAAAAAGAGTAAACATATTGATGAAACAGGGTTTTTTGTTGTCTTAACATTCCACTGTTCGGATACTGAAGCTCTAAATCTTAAATATATGTTCAGATCATGACAAAAATACATCACGCAGCCCGAGCAGAACAGTTATTAAGGTTGAGTCATCTCAGAGTTATCATCATGAGGGATTACTTGAATGACTTTCTAGCCTACGTACGAAAGACACACACGTTTGCAGAACCACACAAACTCATGTAAAACACCTCCACGCGCACATCAACAAGGACAACAATGCAGCGACACGCAGGCCGGCCTGTTAAAGGGAAGTGAGTTTATATTGGCAGCGAAAGCCCTGAGAGTCCTGGAATATTCATGACCCCATGGAGACGGAGAAAAGGTTAGCGTGAAGGAGAAAACGGACCCAGACCCCACAGCCCGGAGGGACGCTGGTCAAATGTCGCTCTCTCCAACACACACGCACACGTATTTCACAGCAACACTCTGATGAGACACCCACAGCTCGGCACTCAGTCGTGACTCATGCCGTAATAGTCTTCCCACCAGCAGTGAGCGATAACACTGGGAATAGTGGAGTTCATCACTATGGTGCATCATCACGCAGCTACTGCGGCGATGGAAAAAGTCAGGCCTGAAAGAGGCTCACGATGACAAACAACAGCAGAAGTGGACTCGTCTCTTACACCCCGATGGGCACCGACAATCCTCTGATGAAAAAGTGAACAAGGGTATATGTGCACACAATGGAGAGCCCATCTGTAACGCCGGTGTTACAATCCTTCCTGCTCAACCTCAGCTCACTCAGGGTTGAAAATAGTTCCCTAAACTGCAGAGTCGCCTCTTTACTGATTGAAAATTTAATGGATGAAAGTCTTGTGGGTTCAGATTTACGATAACCAACGAATGAAGTGAGGTGAAGTGTGTGTTTAACGACATTAAACCCTAAAAAAAATTAAAGGAGAAGTGAGAAAATTTACGCCTGGTAAATGTCCCGACTTAACCCCAAAACGGACCTCACATACCAGCCTGACTATAAGCATAATCTCCCGGGTCGTGAACTCTTTCCATTCGAAGGTAGTGCTAATCTTTTCATTCTTAGAGGCCCGTTCTGTGAAAGTTTGTCTATCAACAGCTTCGCCTAACGCACATCAAGCAAATCTCCCTCTACTTATGCTGTCGACACTGTTGTGCCGTGGTCTTGTGACACTAATAAGCACCCATTTACTCAGGATACGATGGAACGCATAGTCAGGGGGCATTGCGTGGTAAAAATACATTTTGATGACCCAAACACCAAAAAAGAAGGTGAGGAGAGGTGATGAAGAACAAAAATAAAGTCATGCAGCATCATTTTGGATGGCTTTTAGGGAGGACTGATGTTTCCGGACACGAGGTGGATCACTGCAGATGTACATCGATGCATTTAGAGCTGAAATAACTCATGATTAACCAATAAAATCGAAACATTCGCTCAATCTGGCTTCAAAGATGTGAAAATTTGAGGACGTCATCTTCAGCTCTGTTATTTGCCTTCTGACTTTGTATACCATTTTCCATCTTGACGCTGATTCTGATATCTGATCTTTGCGTATCAGCCCATACCGAGTACTAACAGGCGGCTGTAGCTCTAGTAATAGGAGGGTTACCCAGTCGAATAGTCAAAAAAATTACCTCCTAGGTTACATCTAACTTCCACTAGACTACGTCATTAGGTGACGGCAGATGTTACTGGTGTGATCTGATCTGAAGACGGACTACAAAACGCTCATCTGAGATACTTCTCCCCGTGCGCTCTTACTGTGCTTTTTATGCAGGAAATAGAAACGTTGACTAAGTGTCCTTGAGCAAGATACTGAACCTCGTGGCTGTGATGTTGGTGTGGGAATGTGTGTGAATGTTTGAGGATCAGAGTGAGCGCTTTGAATAGGCAGCGATGTACCGTGCTGTACCGCTTGCATGGCAGCCTCTGCCATCAGATGATTTGTTTAAATTTGATGATTTGTGTACCATTTGCCTACTATCTAATGATCTGCTATATAAACTAATGATAAAAGTATATGTATGTTATTTTTTTAACAGCTAGTACTAACCCTGTATGATTGCTATCATTGTTGTTGAACAAATACAGAGAATGAACGTCATAAAACTTTCTTTAACTACGGTTAAGTAAATGCTAACCAGAAATCAACTCTTCTTCGCTGCTCTACAGACACAGTAGTGTCCAGTGCCCAGCTGTAGCACAATGCACGTGACCACGTGTACATTGCCTCGGATTGGCTAGAATTTGTTGCCTTCGTTGGTTTGGGTTGTGCAGGACTAATGAATTACGTGATATCGGATCAGTGTTGCAGATACATAATCCTGCATTTTAGACATTTCTGATACTTGTATCAGAATAATTCTATTTCTAACCTTTAATCGGCAAAATGATAAATCGAGAGTTAGTTAGTTGCAGCCGTAAATGCATGTATTTAATGTCAAGATAAAGAAATAGAAAGTGGGTGGGTGGTAAATGAACAAGAGGAGATGAATGGTAAAAGACAGGGAGAACGTAACGATGGGATGATGAATGAAAGTGAGGAAGGAATGAGGAAAAGTCTCCTTTTCTCTACAGAGACTCATCAAATCATCAACGCCGTACATTTAATCAGGATTGTCGCACTGAGATCAAGGATATCTCTTACAGGGAAGTCCTGGCAAAGAATAGCAACAACACAGAGTTTCAACAGGTAGACACAAAGATTCGAGTCACATCATCTGACAACAGTCAGATGATGTTCCTGCTCCGCAGCCGAGTCTGACCTTTCACTTCCCTGAAAAAGCTCAAAGAGAAACTCGCTCTTTAGAGAGGATGTGACCAAACGAGTAATTGTGTTTAGCCATTTCTATGTGTGTGTGTAATAGGATCTCGCTCTGTCTGGCTGCAGGCCAGGGGTCCTGTCGATAATCCAAACCCCTCTCTAATGCAGACAAGCGCACACCTTGTCATCTTGTCACCCCCGGGGGGCTACCTGAGTTCGACCCCGTGTGAAACGCTTCGTCGATACACTCTCACATCAGGTAAACACGACTAAACATCACACACAGAGCTTCGCCTAACAGCTATCCGAGCCAATGAGCTGTAAAGACGTGGTGCGCCTCACTCCGGGTCACAGATAGTATTGTGCAGGCGTGTGTCCTCTGCAAGTTAACCGTGGGGGCTGAGCTGACATGTTGACACCCACAACATAACCTGTAGCTGTGTAAGCACACCTACAGCGTGTGTGAATAATCTAGCTAGTAGCAGGGAAACTATTGCTGCCTGATGCTGATGAACCAACACTCGAGCTCATAATAACACATACAGTATTTGTAGTACAGAGGGTGATGCTGATTTGGCAGCTCTCTGACCGGACGGCGCAGGATTGGAGGCCCGTTAAGGCAGGTCAGCTTCCGCTTCTGACCAATCAGGCCAGAGAAAGCAAAGAAGATGAGATGACAAGCCCAAAGGGCGGATGACATCACAACTCTTCAAGTCATTTCCTGTCAGTTTTGACACTGATGCTGCTGAAGGCCTGCACAGTCATCTGCAGGGAGCACTTGCACAGCACAAGGAGACACAACTGCTGTGCGCTAGGACAATGAAGGGCACGCTGTTTACAAGCTGTGTGTTGCAGTCAATACAAATCATGGCATTGTGTGTGTGTGTGTGTGTGTGTGTGTGTGAAGGAAACCATTAATTTATTAACCAGCGAGTGACTGATTAATCAGAAGCACAGTCACCTTTGTGCTTTTTCTTTCTAGGCACACAAACCGGTTCAGCTGCATACCGATGAGCTTTTTTTGTCATCTGTGACCAGCGTTACAAATATGTGAGCTGTCATTTCTTAGCGCCGTCCACCTTCCAGTCTCAGTACACCGCTACAATCATTATTATTCAACACGGTCTACTGTTTTAGGTCATTAGCACGGGTTAGTTGGTGGGAGGAAAAACAGCTCTGCGTGTTTCAAGCTGTCCCCCTGGAACAAAACGAGGAAGTAGTCCATTGAAAGTCCCTTGAGGGACAGTGGAAAATAATAAATAATGGATGTAAAAGCAGGTCGAGCTGAAGGCGGTCCATAACAGCAAGACATTAAAAAAATAAATGGGGCCTCACACAGCAAGTAGAGCCATTAAACTAACAAATATTATGTTCATTTATCTGTAAAAAGGTGCCACAAACTGGAGTGAAATGATCCTGTGTTGTTACTGAGGGTCTCAGTGTGTCTGATATGGAGGCAGAGGGGTGAAAAGGCCACATAAGCCGGGTTTAAACCCGTGTAAACAAACCTAACACCGCTCTCTGCCTTCATTACCATAACATTTATGTCAAATTAAAGTCACAGCTGTGTGATTTAGGTTCGTGTGTTTGTCAGCTGGCAGTTAAAGGAAGATAGTTTGCTTTCAGGGGAAGGCTGAGATTGTTTTTCGAAACAGTCTGACTCAACCACTCGACTGGTTCAACCTGCTAAATCAAGTGTTTGAGGGATTAGCCCTTCACTACAGCGAGCTAACCCCTCACTAGTGTTTCGGTTTAACGAGCGACCGTGTCAACTGGTGACCGTTAGTCGAACGCTCCGTGGTTGTCGTAGTTACGACAGCCGTCGGAAACAAGAAGCTACGCAGCTTTTTGTTCCTTTATTAACACGAACGTTAAAATATCGTAACTACGACAAGCTAGAGAGCGTTTGGCTGAGGGTCGCCGGTTAACACGGTCGCTCGTTAAACCGAAACACCGGTGTTAGCAAGTGAGCTAACTAGCCACGTCTCAGGTCAACGGGGGTTACGTCAACTGAAAACACAACTGACAGTGTGACAGACAACAAGGATGCCAGCTAACTCACTAAGACCACAAGAAGAAATGTGTTCATCCATGTTCAGCGATGATTACACTTAATTCCAGTGTCGTTTGGGTGATAGCTAACTAACGTCTGTGTTAACAGCTGAATCCCTCCGTCGTCCCCTTTTTCCTCTCCACTCCCTGTCGGCTAACCAACGCCGAGGACTGACCTGGAGAGATGCTTCAGGATCTGCTTCTTAATGAGTCCAGCCATGGCAGCACAGCAAATCCGATATCCCGGGGTAGTCCGAGCTGTCTGGGCTAAAAAAATAAAAAATAAAAAAAAAAAGCTGGCTAGCCTAACCGCTAGCACACTCGAGGTATAAACACACAGCAGCTCAGATTGTCATCCCCGTGTCGGTCTTCATTTTAACGGTGTCCCCGCTTCGTTCTCCGAGAGATGAGGCAGTGTGGGCGGACAGGCGGCATTCCACGCGTCCGAGTGACAACCCGGAGCTCGGACACAAAGCATATCACGCTAGGCCATTTCAGGCACAGATACACCGATAAAAGCTCCAGAAAACGGACCGAGAGCTCTGCAATATCATACACCGAACACCTGGACAGCGCGTCGGCGGAGCGGCGTCTGTTGTCACGGCGTCTGGGTGGAGCGTCATGGTGCATTCACGGCCTGCCAGGAAACCCCTAAACTAGGACGTGTAGATGAGATAAGGGTATTTATACATCTAAACATACTGGAATATGTTTTATTTTAAGCAATGTCGTATCTAATTTATTTATTTATTTATTGTTTTATATAAGTTAAATGCTTATTACTGCTCTAACAGGGGGTTTAAAAAAATCCTGCTCATCCCCACCATGTAAGAAGGAGTGCTACCACAGAGCCTTCATTCCAACACAAGCATGACTTAAAGACTTTTTTCTTTATATTTCTAATTTATGAGTAATTTCATATCAACCTTCTGTCTAAGAGTTGCTGTCACAACTGAAATCTATCTTATCTTATCTTATCTTATCTTATCTTAACACAGCTGAAACTATAACTTACCTGTCTATTTTAGGCACCTTTAGTCAAGCCAAATGTTTGACCTTGACAGACTGAATGAATTTGGCTTTTTGAATAGCCACTCTAATTGAATTGATATTATTTGCTGTTTCTATTAATGAAATTAAATAAAATGTATGTCATTAAACATAATTCTTTATTAGTATTACTTTCCTAAACCTCTATCTGTGTACTACTACTACTACACAGCTCCAAACCTGTGTTTTATGTGACAAATCTGATTTTTATCATTTTATATTGATTTTATTTATCTATATGCACTATTCTGTCTTTTTATAATTATTATTTTATGTGTGTACTACCTCGAGCGAACAAACTATTTTTGTAATGTTTGAATAAAATGTTCACAGTTAGCTGTTCTGTGTCCTTTGTTGATAACTAAATGCTTGTTTGATAACTTAATATAAATAAATAATGTATTGCTTAAGAATAATATCATTTTAAAATCAATAATATATCAATAATTTGATATTGTACACATTTGTTGGATGGTGGATGTGTCTCCTGAGGTTTGCTTTCACTCTAAAATGCTCTTTTGGTGACACCTAGCGTTTAAACTGAGGATGTAAACATGCTGAGCTCTATTTGAAAAAATCACTCTATGCTCAGAATGCAAAGTAACTGAGAGTTTATGCATGGATGGATATTGTTTGTACTTCCTGTGGGTGCTAGGTACTGGGTTATAATTTGGCATAATAACAACAGTAGCCTGAATGATTGATTTTCTAATAAACATTTGAGACAGACTGCACAGAAAGTCCTACAGAAACATTACAAAATAAATAAATACACAATCTATGTTAAAAAAATAAGGAAATTATGAATCAAGTGAATATCATGCAGGAAAAACACAATGAAAACAACATTGTGTTCATTTATTTGCAAAGTTTAGAGCCATAAACACCGACACATTCACATTTTTAAATGATGAAATGCTGTGAACTTCTTAGTGTGTGGACACAGAAGCTTTGACTGTAGCTGAAAAGTGTGATGTGTCTCTCTGTGCAGAGATGTAACCATGATGGGGGTTTAACAGCAGCCTGCAGTGCCGAGACTTCAGCTGCCACGTATGAAAGGAGGAGCAAGCTCCCTGCCTCAGCGCCCCTCCCTGCACCGCTCCGCTCCAGTATGAACCGCTTGCAGAAGTTTGCATCAGTTTTTTAGACTTGTAACATCATTTATGAACGTGTGTTATTTTAATAACAAACATATAACAGATTGAACACAGAGATTTATGCGCAGTACACAAAATGCACGCTTGGATCGGCGTTTTCTGCCATAATGGTGCATCATTTGTCGTTGTCAGGGTATTTAAAATGAACTTAATGGACATTTTCACTGTAAAACACGTTGGAAAACTCACAAAAGTTGCTTAAACTACCTGTTGTACATATATATAGTGTGTAATATGACTGCAGCAGAGAGACTTCTGCCGAAACTTCATTCTTGCCTGTGTTTGGATAATAAGATATAATGTTGGATCTAGTTTCTGAGGTAAAAGTGTAAGAGCAGTAGAAATCATTCATTATTTCCTGCTGTTTTGTGTCATTAAACTGGACCCACACAGAGCCTTTAGTTAAACGTGGGACAGCCCCCATCCGCATACCTCAACGCAAAAAAGCCCCGTGGAAAGACACGACGCGCTCACTGATACGCTGCTGGTCCTGTTAGTGGGCCTGGACTGGAAACATTCTCCATCCACGACTGCAAGAAAAAAAAACCTCAGCAGCACTCACTCACTGACTCCCATCACACACGCACACAATCTTAACGAACTCCCCATTGAGGATGACTGCGAAAAACCGAAACAAGAGCAACTCGGGCGAGAAGAGCGCCGCATCCAGCCAAGATGACGCGCCGAAGAAGAGCCAGAAGAGCGCCAGTACTAACGGGGTGAGCAGCCCCGGATCGCAGGGTGCAAAATCAGGGAGCTGCCTCGGGTTCATCGCTACCACTGTGTTTTATCTTGGGTTAATAGGCGCTGCAGGTTTCGCTGCTTTTTATTTGCAGCAGGTAGTGGAGGAAATGCACCAGACGAGCGCCAGGCATGAGGAGAGCGCACGGCAAAACGCAGTGCTGGGGAGCAAAATGGAGAGCGTCGTTCAACAGGTTGGTGGAAAATGATGTGAATCAATGGGGTGGGAAGAAGTTGGCATGACATTAACAAAGTTTCACAACTCTCATTCACATTAAGAGATGACTTTGTGTCCAATTACATAACTGTACATGTTGTTGTTGTACTCTGTGTACTGATGGGGGTTGGGTAGGTTTGGTGAAGCTCAGTGATGGATTTGGTGACATCCTTACACCTTTTCACTGAGTAAACTTATAAAAATAAAAGTTTACTCTCGTTTCTACATTATTTTTATGGATGATTCCACCTTTTTTCTCATCCACTGGAACAACTTGTCTCTTTTCCCATGAATAAAAACTGTTTAAGATTCACAGGATCTGCAGTTAAACCTCCATTTTCAGTGTTATGACATGCAAACTAAAGTTTGCTTCATTCATTCTTTCCTCCGCTGCGCTGATGTCCCTGATTGTACAGTAACACTGCGTCTAAACTACAATCAGGATGTCATACAGCTGTTTACCAGTTGAGTCAGCTCTACTCATGCAAATGTACAAGGTGTAACAAGCACTGCGTTAGTTCACTCTGAGGAACAATGGCCGCATTGTGAATAATAAAGAAGGTGTTCACATGTCACAGCCATAAAAAAAAGTTATATATATTTCCTGCACCTAGTAAGACTTTGAAACTTTATTATATATTACATATTTACTTCTTGAGAAATTAGGCATACTTCTGTAAAAGCACAACTTTTTCCCTCCACAATAGTGACATAGTACTCTTTTAAAATACATAAAAATGCTAATAAGTGGACCTTGATTCAAGATTATTTTGTCACACTTTTCCTGAGCTCAAAAATGAACTTCCATGCTCATCAAAATGTTGTAATTTGCCCACAAACTTCCAAAACTTCCCCATAATTAATATGCAAATACACACATTTACAGTCAATATGCAAAATATTGTTTTTAACGTCTAATATTTGAAAATTATTTCTGACAAAGTAGCCGAGACATAGACTTTATACCTGTAGTATTAAACCACACTTGCTTTTACCACAAGTTACCACTGGACTGGATTTTAATTTGATGTTGTTGGGAGTTGTTTTGCGTTGTCTATGTCTAAGCTGTCAACATGATTACAGTGGAACTAATGGGCAGGAACTTACTGTTCCTACATGTCGATTACACAATTATCATTTGCCAAACTATCAACAGGTCTTGCCAGAGTGTCCACATTCTGTAGTTGTTGCATCTTTTCATGGTTTGGACTGAACTAGTTAGCATTTAGCAAAACAATGGTGAACGTTCATTCTGGACCATAGCAACAGTAGTTATAAGAGTTTTACAACATATTGTTAACTCGGGTCCACTTACTGACATTTTCCTGAGCTTTCATCCAGTAAATGGGTGTGTCTGAGTTGACTGAGCCAGCTCCATTACAAGTGGGACAACCCACAACTTACGTATGAGGACCATTAGATGGCACTGACAGCTCAGGAAGAGGTCCTTATAAATATTAGTAAAATGCACAAAGTCATGAAGCTGAAAACAGTAGCTCCTGCAAAAGGATTAAAAAAACCCACTGATGATGTTTGTTCTCCTGTTTCAGGTGGAGTCCCTAAAAAGTGTCGTGGACGGACTGGAGTCATCACTGGGCATCACACGGGTGGAGCTGGAGGGAGCCGTCAGCCGGATGAAGAGGGGCGAAGTGGAGACGAGGAGAGTGGAGGAGGCCCTACAGAAGCTCCAGAACGATCTACTCAGGGACCTTTCAGAGGGCATCAATGAGGTGAAGGAGGCCCGCGAGAGGGACTTCTCTTCTCTGGAGAAGACTGTCGAGGAGCGCCTGGCCGAGGTGAGTCAGTCCATCAAGGCCAGCGTGACAGAGTTCACCGAAGCTCAGGGGGAGGCGCAGAGAGAGCTGGCTGATCTCAAGGCCCGCCTGGGGGACATAGAAGACCCTGCGCTCATCAAACAGGAGCTCTCTGCCATTGTTGATGTTGTGGCTGAAATCAAAACAACCAAACAGGCTTCTGATGCTTCATCCGACTCACTCAGGGAGCAGATAGTTGCCGTGAGGTCTGAGCTCCAGACTCGTAATCAGGAAGTAGCCTCGCTGTCTCAGGAAATTGAAACAGTGAGGTCAGTCATGCAAGAGACTGTTGGGAGTCTGAGGCAGTCGCTGTCTACAACTGAGGCCGGCATCCAGGCTCTGAAGGACAAAAGCATGACACTGGAGAGCAGCGTGGAGCAGGCGGGTGATGCCGTCCGCAATGTGGAGAAGGAGGCGAATGAAGCAGTTGATCAGGCCAGGAGACGATCAGAAGACCTGGAAGCAAGAGTTAAAGCATCAGAGGAGAATGGAGATTCACTGACAGTGTCAGTAACAGACATCACCAGCAAAGTGGAATCACTGCTCACCAAATACGACACCCATGAAAGCACGCTGGCTGCACAGAAACAGGCCGTGGAGAAGGTCAAAAGTGGCTTGGAGGAGGAGATGGAGGCACTGAAAAGCAGTTTGGGTGAGCTCCAGTCAAACATAGTCACTCTGGGTGATGCCCAGACCGAGCTAACAGCGAAGGACTCCAACCTGGATCAGCAGGTGAAGGAGTTGGAGGAGAGGTTCACCGCTCTGGAGGAGAAAAGCAGCGTGGAGCCAGAGCAGCTGCAGAGCTTAAGAGGTATGGTAGATGGCTTGGAAGCCAAAGCAGCCAAGCTAGAAGGCCACGATCAGGCGATATCTGCTCTTCAGGAGGCTGTGCAGGAGACCACACGGACACTGGCGGGCTTAAACAAAGTTGATGATTAGGAGGAGGAAGAGGTGGAACTCACAACAGAGGAGGTAGAGTCCGAAGTGTGACATCAAGATACCAAATTGTGGACGATTAGTGATTCTTAAAGGGTGATAATGACCCACTTTTTCTTGTTTTCATGAAGAATTGTTTCTCAAACTTGATGGTTGATGTCATGACTTTTAGTAGAAAAGTAGCCAAGGTGAAAGAAACTGGTCAGGAGAGAGGAACAGAGTTGGACTGCTGATCTGTGAATTCAAATCCACAAATTCATTCTGCACTGTAGTTTTTTCTTCTGATGTTTTGTTCAATTTTGGTGCCAATGCTGTTGAAACAAATGCAATAATAAGCTCCTTTTGAGCACTCTTTTGTTTACTCACTACGTTTTTTTTTTTTTTTTTTTTACAAGAATAAAAACTCTTGTTGACCCAAAACTGTGACAAGTTATTTCTTGGTGTGAAGTTATGATTTGTTGCATTGCTTTAGCTGCTTTTACTGTTACATCATGGGTGATACAGTCATGCAAAATTTACACTTTATGTGAGAGGCGTGATATCCCGAGGGGTACAAAAATCCTGCTAAAACCCAAAGAGGAATTTCATCTCTTTGGGTTCAGCTCAACTCATTAAAGAGCTCCACAAAACATATTACACATGTAAAACATGGCTCAGGAAGACTGAATGCTGAGGTCTTTCATCTGCAGACAGCAGCGTCAGATAACATGTCATTTTCCTCTTCCAGGTGTTCTGCAAAAATATGCTTACCTGTTGAGCACCTGAGACCGCAGTTGTGTCGCCTCATCACCACGACACTTCAAAGTTATCTATTTTGCTGGAAGGCGTTTGGATGCTAACAAACACTTCCAAGTAACAAAGACGCCTGACAGATGCAAGGAACTACTTTGACTACATAGTTAGTTGGTAACAAACTGGAGTTTTAAGTCTTTAAACATCTCGTTGGTGAAGGCAAGAAGCTGGTGTGTACCTGAACTTTGATATCTGAGGAAGAGAAAACTGGAGCTTGAGGCTTCATCAGTCGACTCATACTAAATATTTTGAGATCTGCTGCAAGATTTTCTTTAAAGTTCACAGTTTGTAGTTTTTGGATGGATGCTAATAGCTAATATTTTGTGTAAGGACTTGTGGCACACTTCCAAGGTGCACGGAGAAGAGAAGTAGACTTCCATCCATTTCCTGTAACTGCTTCTCCTTATCAGGGTCGCGAGAGGCGGGGCACATCCTGGACAAGTAGAAGTAGATTTAAAAGGGTCTACAAACAACTTTATCGTGAGATCGATGCGCTCGTCTTGTGTCCTTCATCCCAACAACAAGCACAAATATGCTTTCTAAAAGTCTTGTTGGAGGTGTGCCCCTTTAAATAAACAGTTTGACATTTTGGGAAGTTTGCTAACTTGCTTTCTTGCTGCGAGTCAGAGGTCAAAATTGATAACCGACTCATGTCTGTATGCTAAATCTGAAGTTAGCTTAGCACAAAGACTGGAAACAGCTAGCTCAGCTCTCTCAAAGGTAACAAAATCTGCCCCGGGAGGCTCACTAACATGTTAATCTTGATTTTTTTTTAAATATATATATATATTATATATATAATAATAATATAGAGACAGCTGAAGAGTGACAAGAAAGCGGTGAGAGAAAGAGAGACGGAGAAGGGCATACAACAAAGAGCCACAGGTCGGATTCGAACCCTGGGCCGCTGCGGCAAAGGCTGGGTCTTCATACATGGGAAAATGAAAATAAAACATGAGAAACTCCAAGGAAATGAAATAATTGTATGTGGAATCAGAATCAGATCACAATATCAAAACAACCAGGTAACTCTATATATAATTGGACAGGAGCCATCAAAGGAAACAATTTCAAAGACGTGTCACAACCTTGAGAAATGCTGACAAACCAGCTGCCAGATTGTTCACATTCATACTTCTTAACAGGGTGAGGGTAACCAGCTTTGTGCTTTGAGGCAGACAAAGTTTAATTTTTATTTCATTTGTAACAAAAAGGTTTATTTCAAGCAGTAGTATGACAGTTGACAAAAAAGCAGAAAGATGATCTGTCTCCACTCATCTGAGGTTGTTGAAGTGTCGCTCATGTTGGCCTGTGCGTCTCTCCGATGTCAGATAAATCAGCTATGTCACTAACCTGTTTACTCGTAACACTTAAATCTCCCTCTACTGCAGTGAGGTTAGCCAAAGTCTGTCTAAGCTCTGCGATCTCCTGCTCTCTCTCTGTGAGATCTTCTGCCAGTCTTCCTATCCGCAGAGTCAGGTCGGACAGCTGAGGCTCGAACGCGCCAAAGTCCCTCTTAATGGCGGCGACTTTTGGTTTGAGGTCGCTGGCGAAGGTCACCGTTCTTATCAGGCGAGCTCTGCTGCTCTCGAGCTCCCTCAACCGCTCAGAGATCTGTTTGTCAGCGGCGGCGAGTTCAGGGATGCGTTTGCGGAGCTTCTCGATGGCCTGACTGTTGCTTTCGGACGCAGCCCGGAGATTTCCGACTCTGTCGATGCTGCCGGCCAGCACGTCCCCGATGCGTTTGACCATGCTGTGCTCCACCTGTGTCGTCTTGTCCTCCAGCTCGCCCACCTGAGTGAGCAAAGACTCCAGGTCAGACTGCAGGCCGTCCATCCTGCGCACGTCTGTCCTCACTGACGCCACCTACAGGAGGAATACAGAAGAACAGAGGCTGGTTTCAAGTCTGTCGTAGAAGGTTTAACTTCGCTAAATAAATCCTTCTGAGTTTATTGATTAAATTTTGACATTTGATGGTATATCTTCTACATGTACTGAAGATAATAATGAGTAAAAAAAACTGTTCTAAACAGCAGAAATCAGGTATTTTAGACTATTATTTGGATGTTGAATTGAATTTTGTGTCTGGAGTTTGAGGAGTGTTTGAACCAGGGACACAGTGCTAACCATTGCACCATGACGCCCAAGATCAAATTATAATTTTATCAATGATTTGAGCAAACATGACACACATTTGCTAGTTGCAGCTTCTCAGATGTGAGGATTTGAAGCTTACGTGATCGTGAAGTGAACATGTTTGAATTTTTCACTGTTGATTGAGCAAAACAAGACATCTGAAGATGTCACGATAGGCGATAACACTTTAAAACTTGATATTTTATTGATAAAATTGAGAAAATATGGAGCAACACCCCTGAAAGCACAAAAACAAGCAGTGGAAAAAGTCAAAAGTGGCTTGGAGGAGGAGATGGAGGCACTGAAAAGCAGTTTGGGTGAGCTCCAGTCAAACATAGTCGCTCTGGGTGATGCCCCGAATGAGCTCACAACGAAAGACTCCAACCTGGATCAGCAGTGGCCCTAAACTAAATCTGACATACCTTGTAGGAAAAGTCCTTTGCAATGGCTGAAGTTCGTTCCTCGATCTGTCCCACGGCGTCTCTCAGTGCGGTCAGGCTGGTCTGAAGCTGAGCTCGTTTCTCTGTCAGCCCAGAGGCCCACTCCTTCAGCCGGCTCACGTCCTGCTCGAAACCCTCCAGCTGAGGCTGCAGGGCCCCGCGCTGAGCCCCGAGACTCTCCAGCATCGGCTGGACGCTCTCACACTGCAACAGGACATACGTAGATTGAAACATAGGCACTCATGCAAGATTTCAGGTTATTTCCCAAAGGAGAGAAACTAGTGCCTCAGTACAAGATGATTACACGTGAAAAATGAGACATCTTCAATAAAAAAAGTGATTTTATTAAATAAGTTCAGTGATGAAATGAAAAACATGAAGAGTTATTATAAATTTACAAAAGCTATTCCTGTACCAAATCTATTTCTTGATTAATCCACTATTCAGAGGGTCTAAAATGAGTAAAAATGTCACAAAAATGTCAAACAATTGCTCATTTTTACCTCAAAAATTCCTAAAAATATTCAGTTTGCTCTTAAATAACACATAGAAATGAAGCAAATCTGCAAAATTTAGAGTGTAAAACTAGAGAACACATCGAATTTTTATCTAAAAAAAAAACCCAGTTTGTCTGAATATCTCGATATTGCTATATAACTGTGTCACTGCAAATGGCTGCTTGAGAGTAGTGGAGCAGGTTTTATACCATAGCAAAAGAAACGTTTATGTGTCACTCAATATTTAACAGATATTTAATTACATTCTTGATTGTACTTAATACAGTGCATGTATGCCAGCGTTCATGTTGAAATCGAGGAAGTTTTGTGCGACGGTGACAATTTTATGACATTAAGCTGAGGTACACATTAACAAAAACAAAAATGCAGATCTTTAAAAGCAAATAGTACGACTAAAAAACAGTGACATCATCCTGTGAGGTCATTATAAAGAGGTTCAGTTGTCTCATCATCTTCCCACGGTTCCTCCTCCACCTCCTCATCGTCTTTCCATCCTTCTTCCTCCTGAGTGTCAGAGTCCCCCTGGTTGTCAACCCTATTCTCCCGCAGCACCATGGCGAGTTCACGGACCGCCTCTTTCACCACTGACAGCTCGTTCTTCATCTTGAGGATGCTGTTTTGAGCCTGCAGGGTGTCCAGCTCCTGTCTTATCTGGAGGATTTCACTGAGTGCTTTCAGCATGCTGTCCTCGGTCCCAAACACCTGCAACGTCACCTCCTCCAGACGTTTCTCCGCCCCGCTCAGATCGGACCCCAGCCTCAGGATGGAGCGCACGGCCTCCTCTACCTGAGGCAGGTGCTCTTCACACATGAGAGCCCGGGGAATGTGCTCCTGGAGCTCAGAGCTCAGCTCAGCCTCCCTTTTGTTCAGGCTGCTGATCTGCTCCTCCAGGTTGTGGATCTGCTTGGTGTTCCAGTCCAGCTGACCCTGCGCTCGCTTGGCGTCATCCTCCTCTGCGCGCTCCATAGCTCGGGCATTCCTCTTTGTGCTGTCCTCCATCTCCTCCAACCTCTCCGCCAGCGACCGGGCCCTCCGCTCCGCCTCGTTCACCCGCTCGGTGGCCAGGGTGTGAGCTTCCCGGGACTCGGCCTTGAGGGCGGTCAGGTCAGAGGTGATGGCGGCCAGGCGCTCCTGCCACGTCTCCGTCACGTTGAGGAAGTGGGCGTTGACCGTCTGCAGGTCACGGGAGGCGGAGTTCTCGTCGGCCTGCATCACCATGACGGCAGCGTGGAGGGTGGAGATGTCCTGCTGGAGTCGTGTTGCCAAGGAGACGGTGGAGAGCGCCTCCTGGAGGTCATCCTCAGAGGCGGCAAGCTGCAGCCGCAACACAAAACAGGAGGGCTGTTTCTGTGGGAGCTCTACGGTCCTCAGTATTCATATACAACAGATACAGCAGGAAACAAAGCGCATGCGGACAGGAAACTTTAGCATGCAGACGGTTTTATAAAACGTAAGGCAGTGGTTCATTATTGTTTTGACTTGTGGCCTCTTAGAATAAATCTGCAGGTTGTCACAGGTTGCATCTTTTTATAAGCTGCAAGGTGTTTTTCTGTCACCAGGTTGTTCCACTTCATTCATTTTTATGGTGCTTAACAGGTAAGACCATCCAGAATTTCACAATAAAAGCAGAGATACAAGAGAAATTACAGCTAAAATATAGTTTCCCTTCTCACTTAACTAAATCACAATCTACTTGTAGTTCTTATAAACTTTAAAGTGAAATACTTCTTTAAGTTAAACTGAAAACTTAAAAGGTGCAGTGTGTGAGTGAATTTACAGATTGCACCCAACTGAATACTCCATAACTCACCCTTTTTCTAAGCAAGAAAAACTATCATGCTAAAACTACGGTACAAGTCTCATTCTAAGGTAACGAAAATACACTTCTTATTTTCAGATGATTATAAATGAATAAAAACATACTTATATTCAATTTCTGCCAATAAAACCTCGTAAATCTCACACAATGGACATGGAAAAAACATTTTAACTGATATTTAGATTTAACTGATAGTTTGAGTTTTATTTGCGCAGATTTTGAAATATCTGAGATTTCAGCATCTACCCCAATACAACCGAGATGAATGGGATTTAATATGAGCGTTAACTTCTAAAAAGTACGGAAGCCGGAAGCGGTCATACATTCATACATTTTATTTCCTCCATTTTCTTGTGATAACGAGTTAATTTCATTTGTTTTCTGGTGATCTTGAGTTATTTTTCTCATTATCTTGAAATAACAAATGTTTTCCTGAGATGATGAGATAATTTTTCTCGAGATCTTGAGGTAACAAATTTGGCTCAAGAGGTAGAGCGGATTGTCCACTAATCAGATGATCGGTGGTTTGATCCCCCACTTCTGGGTTAGCTCCCAAAAACTGGCACATGGCAGCCAATGCCATCAGTGTATGAATGTATGTGTGAATGAGATATGTAGTGTTAAAGAGCCTTGAGACTAAAAGGGAGCTAGATGAGTACAGTCTATTTACCATTTATATTAAAACGTTGCAGGAATTCAGTGTAGGATTTGTTATTTTGAGATAATGACAAAAATAACTCGATATCATCAGAAAACAAATGAAATTAACTCTTTATCACGAGAAAACAGAGGAAATAAAATGTATGAATGTATGACCGCTTAGGGCTTCCATAGAAACTTTACAACAAGACACTTATTTCCAGAGTATGTGCCCCAGTTTCTGTGGATAATCTGCCGTTTATGCGGGGCTCACTGGGGTTTCATTGTTTTTAGTTTTTGTAATTTGGGTGAAACGACCCTTTAAAGTTCCACCCACCAAAAACAGCTGTTCCATCCTATAAATCAAACGTACCTTTTTAGAGACCTTCAGGACTTCTTCCTCCATGTCGAACAGACTTGAAGCCTTTCCGTGTAAAAATCTGTACTTTTCTTCAATTTCAGAAAACCTCTCATTCTGCTGTAGCACCACCCTGAAACCAAAGCAGACATAAAAACATTAATAAAGCACCACGAGAGAAAATAAAATAATAAAACCCACACAGACATCAAGTTTGTGGACTCACCAACTCAGAGCTCCGCATGCAGCAAGCGACAATAAACACAAAATACTCCTGACATCCAAACTTTTATTCGCTCCTGCGCTGTTTCCAGCTTCAGTCTTCACTTTCTGGGTTTCATCTTTGCCGTTTGCAGCCGAAGCTCCGGATACTTCATCACTTTGTTTTGGGGTCTTCTTCCTCTGCTTTACTTCAGTAGGCATTTTAGCACACTGGCACACTTTTTTAAAGGCCTAACAGTTAAAACACAAGTCCAAACAGCTATTTGTTACGCTGTACTGTCAAATAAAACACTCTGTTCACAGATAACTGCATACTGTAGGACACTAACATCACATAAAAAGTGTAATTAAAGGCTGTGTTTGAGTATTTTACCGCTATAACGACTCTTTTCCTTTACGCAGCTCCTTGGAAAACTGCCGCATTCAAGTGCTCCTCGGAAGCTCGTAAATACGAACACTAACAGCTGAATTGCTTAGTTAAAAACAGTAAAACTTGACCTATAACATACATAACATTTGGATGAATAGGTTAGCTTCCACACAAAGTGAAACAATGGTTATAGACAAATTTTAGTCGTGTTTGTAAATTGCTTCACTCCGAACACTCAAAGTTCCGACATCATATGAGGTACCTTAAACGCCTCGGCTAGCCACGTAGGCGTCTGCCAGCGGCGTTTGTCCTGAAGGTGGCCATGCTGGATTAATGATGCCTTTCAAGGAGGGCTGAGGCAGTTAATCGATTAATTAGCAACAATTTTGTTAATTGATCAATCATTTAAAGGTGCAGTGTGTCAGATTTAAGGGCTTTATTTACAGAATATGGCAGAAATTTAATATAATATGCATAATTATGTTTTAATTAGTGTATATCTATTCCATAAATCCATTTACTTCTGCTTATCCAGGATGTCCCTCTCCCCAGCAACACATTCCAGCTCCTCCTGGGGGATCCTGAGGCGTTCCCAGGCTAGATGGGCTATGTAGTCCCTCCAGTGGTTTCTGGGTCTGCCCCGGGATCTCCTCCCAGTTGGACGTGCACAGAACGCCTCCAAAAGAAGGCACCCAGGAGGCGTCATAATCAGATGCCCGAACCACCTCAGCTCTACTCCAAGCGCCTCGCCCTCTTTCTGAGGGTGGCTGAGCCCGGATACTCAGAGGAGGAAGCTCATTTCGGCCGCTTGTATTCGCAATCTCATTTTTTCGGTCACTACCCAAAGCTCATTACCAGAGGTGAGGGTTGGAATGTAGATGGACTGGAAAGTCGAGTGCTTTGCCTTTTGCCTCAGCTCCCTCTTCCCCACAACGGTCCAGTACAGCGTCCACAATACTTCCAACACCACACCAATCCGCCGGTCCATCTCACCCTCCATTTTCCCATCACTTGTGAAGAAGACCCCGTGTATCTCGGTCTTTTATCTACAGATACTACGGGTCCTCTTCCATGTAGTCGCCATGTTTCTACAGTAGCCCAGAGAGGACAAAGTAAACTCTTACTCTACTCTGCTTGCTGGCTAGTGAAGGCCACCGTAGCTTCTCCTATAGGGAGGGGTGAGTTCAATGTAATTGTAAGTTTCACTACCAGATAGTGCCAAATCTTACACACTGTACCTTTAAGTAATTTATTAAACAACAAAATATTAAAAATCTTCCGATTCTCTGCTTTATATCATGCAAATTAAATATTGTTTAAATTAAATATACATTTCAAGATGTTAACTTGGACTTTGTGAAACTGTGATGGATGGATTCGCTTTTTTTTTTTTTTCTAAATTAATCAATTAATCAAACACAGACGAACACATATTTTTGTGCAGTGCAGGTACAAAGTGAGCAGACAATGAGAGCTTAAGCACAGGCCATTTATTTGGCATGTTTCCAAAAATCTTACTTACATTTTGAGTGTCAAAATAAGTCAAAACTTGATTATCAGTAGCTTTTCTATAAATGGTAATTCAAAGCTCTATACAACATTGTATGTCGCAGGTCTCAACCTAAGTGTACATTTTCATATATTTTTTTTTTAAAGTTATTATTTAATGGTCGGGTTCCAGCTTTGTTGTCTTCCATGCAAATACACAAGCTACTATTCTTCTGTAACAATTAACAATATTTAAACAGGAAAAGACACAAACAATCTTACAAAGATCAAAAAACAAAATACAAAAAAAGTCTAACATGGACGCAAATGTTCAAATTGCAGTACAGTACATTCAAGCAAAAGCTGCCACGTGCAATTTTCTAACAAATTATGTGCAAAAGAAGGGGTAACCAGAGGACTCCACGATATTGCAATATGAGGGCGCGTTAATCGGAGATCTTTGGACTAAGGCATAGAGTGATGGAGTAAACAAATATTTGGTCATCTACAACGTTCACTTCGCCCTCTTCTTTTAGTGTTTCATATTTAACAACTCAAACTCCTGAGAAGCTTAAACAGTACAGAAATTGCTCAGTAATGTAATCATCCTGTTCTCGATCAGTCGTCCCTTAACTGCACGATGTCTCGATATCTGAAGTAGCATTTTTAGCATCATGGCAAACTAGATCAAATGCTGAAGCACAAGCTGTAGTTCGGATATCAAGCTGCTCTTTTATTGCTTTTAAATGTCAAATATAGCACCACGTGTAGTGCTACTTATGCCGAATTACTAGCTCTGTTATCTTTGACTTAAAGAATTAAAGATCTGGACCATGGCAGTCCGTTAAAGCAACAAAAAAATGAACTTTAAAGGCTTTAAAGGGATTGTTTGCTAAGTTTGTTGCTGTACGGTGAGGCCTTAAAGCTACAAAGAGGTCCCACCGCATCAGCAACTTCTCGCCTTCAAGAGCCTTTAATGTGTGGCTTTAAATTAAATATCAAAGGGGCAGTGTAGAAAGTCAACAAAGACATCTAAAACACAACCTCCAGCAGAAAGCAGCTACAAATAATAACCAAAAGACACCCCTCTAAATTCATTTAACCTACAGGTTACATTATTGACCATATTTATCGATTAGATCGTCTTAAAGTGACTAAATCCAAGCAACTGGATTGAGAAAATCCCACAGAATATAAACACGTAGTGCAACTCATTCTAATGTTGATTGCCGATCTGCTTTTTTAAAATGTAATGGACTCAGATGAGTTTAAGATTGATACCGCTATGTCTGTTAAGTAATGAAACCGCAGTTAGAGTAGCATAGCATGAAGACTAGAAATGGGGGAAACCATGCAGCAACCTCTGTGGCTGTGAAGTGAAGCCAATGCAGAAGTGCCAAAAACTGGAGTTCCTCTAACGTCCACTTGAGGCTGGCTACAGAACGAGTCAGTCTCCATAAGTCCCCATGTTAAAATGTCCAACTTCACAGCAGAAATAAACATGTTTACAGCCTGGTACAAAAAACTGTTTTGGTCTCTAGAGCTAATATACCCGTTCATGACAACTGTACTGTACAGATTAACCGGGAGGAGGAAAAAGCAGGACTAACAAGATGGCGACAGCTCTTCAGAAACCTGCGACAGCTAGCCTGGCTCTGTTTAAAGACAACAAAATCCACACTGACATCTTCAGTGCTAGGCTGGCTGTTTTGACCTGTTTTCAGTCTTTACGTTAAGCTAAGCTAACCAGCGGCTCGCTACAGCTTCATGCTGAACAGACAGATTCGAGAGTGGTATCAATCTTCTCATCTAAAACTGGTCAAAAAAACAAATTGGTATATTTCCCGAAATGTTGAACTTAAGCTTAAACTCTTTAATAGCTGCTTCGGCTTCATGCACCTCTTGCACGGCCTATGAACACAAAGAAAAACAAAACTGTTCTCAAGTAATAATGAAGCTTATGTGCTAACGAGGCCAATTTCAAATCTACACAACTCCTAGTGTAGGCAATTAAGGAACTAAATGTCTGGTCCCCCATAGCCTCTTTATCATGTTTTGGTCCTGTCTGTGGAAGAGCAAACATAAGTGCACTTTGGGGAGACTGGAAAGGACACTTGCAGGAAAAAGAAAAGCACAACACCACAGTACAGAGTGCATGTGATGAGCGAGAGTATGAAGTAAAAACTGAATTACTGCTTACATTTATTTGACCTCATCAATTAAAGGAACGAAAAAGCAAATCCTCCCTTCATAACACCATAAACCTTCTTAAATTGCTACATACAGCATTTCTAATATTTAAACTCCCAGACCTCAAAGCAATAAAGTAATAAACCGCAAACTAAATATTCTTCATGACTAAACTATACACATAAATCTCCCTTGAAGATGCCTGCAGGGGAACATAATTCCTCTGAAAATATTGTGCTCCCATCATCTTGATTCTCTTGTATATACATTATCTAATAAAAAAACTAGATATAGATGTATACAGGCATTATTTTGGGGGTACTTTTTGACACTGTTATTACTCACAGCACTGATTTTTCTCCTTATTTCACTCCCCATTATCTGAAACTTATCTGTTAAACAGAGGACAACTGAGAGGGTGCTGAATCCACGAGGAGACACACCATGACTCAGGTACTGTAGTGATCCTGCAACAAAGAAAACAAGACATATTATTAAACTTGAATTCATGTTACAAGATGTTTATATGATCTTGTTTCAAGTGTGGTATTTATTGACCGACCTGAATTGAGCTAACTACGCCGCTGGCCATGACGGAGAGTTTCCCCGCGACTGAGCGCACTCCAAGTTTGAGCTGTGACATGTCAGGAGCACTGGGCAGCACGTTGGTCAGACGGTACGAACTCGCTGTGTGAACAAGACCAAACACAGAGTCAAGATCAACTCATACTAACAGATCTGTCCTTAAGTGGCACATATGATCAATTAAAAAAAAAATAATGATGTTTCTTGTATTTTCTTATATTTTTAAATAAAAATAAATTAATCTGTTCTTAATAGTCATTATCATGTCTTTGCCATTTACTGAGGTTCAACCTTTTGTTTTTTTGTTTAAATTTATTAGCTGATCTACTGAAACATTTGAGATGTTTCCAGGAGAACTTCACAGTCTCTAAACACACAGTATATAATTTCTGCCGCTCAGTGTCTCAAAAAAGCAACAAAAAATGTAGTTTGATGACATTGTCAAGTAGCGTGGGATCATGGGAGTTGCTCTTTCTGAGATGACTTGGGCAGGAATCATGTTCACAGACCAGATAATGTATTAAAGTTTAATTCATGTCAATTTTTAGTCACAAACATCCTTCTCTGCACTTTACAGTGTTGGGGGCAAAGGCAGCCTTTTATAGGAATTCGGGGATTACGCTAATGATTAAATCCTCATACAAAATTCATCATTCGTCATTCATCAAGTTGAAACAAGCATTTGAATTGTTTTTGTAAAGACAGCGATGGTGCAGCGCTCGCTTACCGGTCTGTTTCTTTGGATCATCAAAGAGATCTGCTGAACTTATTGAGGAGCTCCCAGCGAATCTTTCCAGTTGTGTTTTGGCCTCGTACTAAAAAAAAAAACAGAAAAACAGAAACAGTTTTAAATGTTTTCAGCAGCTCTGATTACGTGGTATATCATAATCAGCATGGAAGAAAATGTTTTAGGAGTTTAGTATGTAAAAATAGATGTTATTAAATACCAGTTAGTTTTGGGGAATGAATTCTTAGTTACAGAATGTTTTATTGTTGGTGCAGGAGGTGTAAACATGACTTTTCTATAAATCAGTCTTTGAAACATATAAACTAAGTATTAAGTATTTAAGTATTTTTTGACTTATTATTAACTTTATATTATTAACATTACTGTTACATTGATGCTCTTTTCAAGCTCGGCCCATTTTTAATCGATAGTGCTTCGTGGTGCTGCAGCTCTGGCTTTCTCTTAGGGTCGACCACATTTTGGATCAATCAGGTCTGATTATACTCGTGTCCCGGGTGATGCTCGTCGGGGTTAGGCAAGATTTCCATGCATCTGTTTCAGATCAGGCCCAAAAGTTTAGACCCTGAATATCAACAACTGCAAACAATCTAGAGTTTAAAGTTTTATGTGTCTATGTCTCTCTACAATCACTCTCTCAATATGTGCACATAAAAGTGGCGATCAACAATAAAAAACACACAGTGTAAACGTGAACTATAATAAATACAGTATACACAACAAGTGGAGAGAGTAGATGTATGCTGTGATTGTGTACCTCAGAGTTATCTTGTTTTCCAAAGTACATGTCAGAGGAGATGGCTTTCACGTCTCCAAACTTTGACCGAGCTTCTCCCGTGTCCGTGACCAGTTCTGGTTTTCTTCTGGATGTGGACCTGATAACAAATCATGAAAACAATTATTAGATAATAAAAAGACATTTCATCATCATCACCTTATTTTAGCCATGCTTAAACCTGACATTTATGTATGAATGTGGCTTCACAAAAACATAACGTTTTTCCTTCATCCCACATTATAACCTGAACACATCAGATAAACTTTTATTTAGTTAAAATGTTGTTAGTTTTAGTTGCAATTTGCTTGAAATCATTAAACAGAAATTTGAAAACAAAATAAAACGATGTAATCACAAAATAATTCCTACAGTTTCAATCAAAGACAGTGAAGTTGCGAAAACTCATGAGTTAATGTACGTTACATTAAAAACATCCTACTTGTCATTCAGTGATGACATGGTGGTTATGAAGAAGTCCGGCTCTGGCTTCTTGCTCTCCTTCATCCAGCCTCCTCCTTCACCTCTGTCATCCCACCGCGAGGAGAAATTATCTGAGGTTTCTACTTGATCATCATAACGGGATGAGATCCTAAATATATATATATATAAAAAAAACAAACATATTCAGATATGGTATGAATACTGCAAAGCAGTGTAGGAATACTGACATTAACTCACATTTGTTCAGAAAATTGTTTAAGAAAAGACAAAACAAGAAAAAAATAAACAGAATTTAATTTAAATTCTCTTTGTGTGACTTGCAAATGCACACACAGATCATAAACATACCAATAATAATATTAATAATACCAGTAATAGACAGCAAGCAATGATCGTTTTTGGTTGTATATTTTCATTAACGGACCTGGAGCTGAAGGACGCATCATCATCATCGTTGTCCTCAGTGAACCGCCGTCCTTTGGTGGACTTTGTCCCTCGTGGATTCTCCTGCTGGATGATGTGCATGTCCGACGTGACAGAGTGAGACACTCCACTACAGAGCGACAAAGAGAGCAGCAAGAAACAGAGATATGATTTTAAAATCAGCTCCAGGATAAAGAGTATCTGTCTCTTCGTTATCCTCTCGTCATCATACCTCCTCATGCCTAGACCCATGCCCAGTCTCTCAGCTTGCTCCTTCTTGTTCCCCTCTAAACCCTTGAACTTCTTCTCCTCCATTTTTCTCTGCTGCTCGAGATCTTTACAGGCCAGTCGCAGGGATGGAGCGCTGAGGAGGGAGAGGGCAGATGAGCTAACACAAACACACAATTTACAGACCATAAAAATTATAGAAAACATCAAAACTAATAAAGATAGATGAAGACGCACATGGACTCCTCAGGTTCAAAACTCTTCTTGCCAGCATCTACGTTCTCTCTGAGCTTGTCGGCAGCTTGAGCCTTCTTCTCCAGCTCTGAGAAACTCTTGCTGCTGACCTTCTGAGCGCCCAGTCCACCCTTCTTAGAGGCCAACTAGAAGCAGTTTACAAAACACACCATGAATGCAAACTTTGTAATGTGTCGTGTCCAACCAGAGCTCAGAATAATACAGTGAGTACGTACAGTTTTCTTGGTAGCCGCTGGTTTCTTCTTAAATAGAGAGGAAATATCTGGAGGGATTAAAGGACAGTGAAGTTACATCTACTGCAGTTAAATGTCTTTTATCATAAACATGACGAAATTAAACAAACCTGGATTTGCTTTTGGAGAAACACTCAGCATCTCCACACTGGGACCCTCCTCTAGATTACCTGAAAGGTTTAACATAGATGTGATGAGCCACATAAATGCTACTGAGATAAATACAACTGTGTGTTCCTATTTTCTTTCTGAATACCGTTTTTGTCTTCCTCTTTTTCCTCAGTTGACGGTTTCTCTGATGTTAAGGAGCTGAGACTCATTTTGGCCATGTTCAGATTATCAGGAAGAGCCTGAAGCAGACACACATGGTGAAATTACTCATCCCACATCACTGTGTAGATATCCAAGAAACACATATGTTGATGAAATGAGCACACTTCTATACCTGTGAATGCAGACTGAAGAAATCCACCTGCTTGTCATCTGGCGATGTCGGGGAGAGAGGAGCCTGACTGTCGAGCCACAACTGTACAAAGAGGAGCAGTAAAACTGATACATAAGATATATTTCATACAAACTGTGACGCAAACTGCATGTGAGGAAACATCTGTGTTACCTCAGTGCCGTGGCGTCTGGTGGCTTGTGTGGCTAAAGTCTTTATCTTCTCTCTGTACATCTGAGCGGCTCGGCTGTTGTACTTGGCGTTGGCGGCGTTGGTTGTGCAGCCATGTTGACTGAAAAATCCAATCTGCCAAAGGAAGGTCAGAACAGATACAGAGACGCAGACGGGAAGAGTTCAGTTAAATTGTGCGTCACACAATGCCGATAGCGTGCTGATATTCTGCCTAGAGGTACTGACCGCACTCGCGTTGCCTCCGACTTGCATACATCTCAGCTGAAACCACGACCAATTAAAATCCAGCTCGGTGGACCTGTGGACAACAACGTCAGGATTTGATGTCACTTAGTGGTTTAACACATATTCACGCCTCTCAGGTTCCAAAATAAATAAGTACAGGATCATATTACCCAAATGTTGGTATTTCCACATTAGCTACCGGGTGCTTAAATCTAATTTTGTTTGTTGCATTTGTTTTTGTAGAGTTTTGGGGACTTTTTGAGCCTTTATTTGATAAAAAAACAGCTGAGGAGTGACAGTAAAGTAGGAAGATGACATTCACAGGTTGTGGTAAGGACTGAGCGTTTATACACAGGACCAGGTGAGCTAGTAGAGGGCATATCTGATTTGTTTTCACTATATAATAACCTGGTAAGAGTGTGTGCCCCATGTACGAAGACTTAGTCCTTGCCGCAGTGGCCCAGGGTTCGATCGCAACCTTTGCCCCTAAAGTTTGAAATAATTTACCTCTCACTATTAGATTAAATTAAAATAATAAAAAAGGGTTATATAAATTATATTTTATTTTGTTATATCCTATCTCTTTGGTATTTCTTTCTCACTTTGAAAACTTACCTGATAAAGGACAGGTGCACGCCAAGAGACCTGTGTGTCCCAGAGCAGTCTATACATAGGAATACACCGTAGGTGATGCTGGCCCAGCTGGGGTTTTTAACCGAGCAGTCAAAGCAAACCTAAGGAGGGAAGAGAGCACAGAAAAAATTAGATTTCAAAATAAAAACACGTTTTAAAATGAAGCAGTAAAGTCTGATATGTTTCTTCTTCCTCTTTGTTAAAGGCCATAAGTCCAAAGACAATAAAAGAGATGTGGAAGCAAACAATGTGAAGGATGTTAGCTGTGACTTGAAGTTCAGCTGCTGACTGTAAAATTAGCTGCTGCTGATACAAACAGCTGTTGGTGATACGGGTTGAATTTCGCAATGAAATTAACTCTTTCTGGTGAAGCTAAAACACACTTTCTTTGTGCTTATCATGCAGGATGTATGCACTAGTATCTCATATTTTAATCTCATATTCAAAGGCCTTAAAGACGCTTAAAGAAAGGGGATGTCAAACCTAAACAAACACAGCTAACGCCAGCTGTCACAATGTAGCCAGCTAGGCTGTCAGCTGGCTAACGTCTCGTCGGGTTTGTGACATTTTATTCTGCTTTAAATGTCACCATAACACAAAATGGACTTTGTCAACAACCAAAAACAACCACTAATATTCGACATGACACGGGTAATCGTTAAACTAAGCCAGTTAAGTTACAGCTAGCTTTTGGCGTTTGTCGAAGTGCGACGTGTCAAATATTTAGTGAGGCTAACTTCCTCGTTAAAGACAGAAGACCGTCCGCTGTTCGTATTAACTCTCACCTTGTTCGTAGGAATGGAGCGGAGCCGCTTAAAAATAGCAGAAATGTCCTGCTTGCTCGGCTCTGACATTGTTCCGCGCTGTTTAATAACACCTGGTTAAAGAAGAAGAACAAGAAGAAGCAGCTGTATTCCTCAATAAAAACCGAGTGCGACACGTCAGTTGGAGAACATCATGCTCGCGCTGTGATTGGATAAAAGTCACCCGTGGTTATGTTATTGTAGCAAGGGCTTCTGGGTAATGTAGTTAATGTGTACATTCGCAGCTCCAGGTGTGTTTTCCATGGATTTATGGTGTTTTCACAGGGCTGGGGGAAGTATTGAGATATTTTAAAGTACCTTTTGTGAAGGATGACCATGTTTGCATACATTTAAAATAAAGTTTCAGTTTTCAGGTTTATTTGTCATGTAGGTTAACAGTGCAATGAGATGTGTTGGATGAGAAGAACATTAAGAGCACTGTTGATACTTGTGTAACAGTGCTAAACATAGAAGATAAAAATAAGCCTAAGAAATAACATACAATAAAGTTTATTTGTATTGCACTTTTAATACAAAACATGTAACTTCACACAATAAAACCCCACCCCATTATAAACAAAGCACAACTCAAACTGAGGAAGCTCCATCTCATCATCTTGCAGTTAGGAAACACTGGAGGCAGGTTAAAATAAATAAAACTCTAAAAATTAAAAAAATGTATAATGGTAAAATAGTAAAACTCATTAAAATGTATAAAGATAGATAAAATAGCATAAAAGTGAAGTACAGAAAGCTAAAAATAAAGGTTAAGATACATATAAATGGACAAATAAATTCTAACCAAATAAATAAAAGTATATATTACCTAAATTACACTACACTAAACCACCTGTAATGTATTATTCAGCTCCGTCCTGGACTGCCCAGTGGAAGTGGAGCCCCTGCATGAGACTGTGGGGGCCTTAAACAGCTCCTTCTTCAACAGACTGCTACTCCCACCATGTAAGAAGGAGCGCTACCACAGGTCCTTCCTCCCAACAGCTGTCAGACTCTTTAACACCAGCAGGACTTCATGACTTCATTCTACATATTTCTTATTTATGAGGAATTTCTTGCCCACCAGCTGCTGTTACAAGTGAATTCCTCAGTGTGGGATCATTAAAGTCTGTCTTATCTTAAAATGTGTGAATTGAAGTACAAATTTCCACCGCTTGTCGAATTCTCTGGTATATTTCACTCTACTGAATTTTATTAAAGATACATTCAAGCATGTCAATGTGGCATGTTCCTTATTTTTATGAGGCAAATAAAACAAAACCACTGCACTGTAGATTAGCCTCAGGTCACATTTACTCCAACAGAGCTCTCTACAATCAAAAGAACTGTACGAGTAAACTGCTCATACATCAAGTATCAAGATAGACATAGGAAAAACAAATAAAGACAATATTTCTTCCAATAAATTCATTTATTATGTTGTGGGACAACATTTACAAACCTTACTGTACAAGTACAGTTGTTGCTGTGTTTTGACAGCATGCCCTGAAAACACGGCGAAACATCTCCTCTGTCACTATTATTAAAGACAACAAAATTCATCTTCCTCTCACGCTGCAGTTGAAGGCATCAGATAGCTTTTTTTTTTTAATGATTTCATCGATACGCCGAGCAAATTAATGAATTTGGAGCTCGCACAAGTGAAACGCTTTGCAGTTCATCTCTGCAAAAATGCTCATGAAATCAGGTTTATCGGTTCATGTCACAGCTCCTCTGTTGATTAATTCAATGAAGGGAAAATAATCATATTTACAAATACAACAAAATAACAGATATCAAGGGATATTTGCCATAAAATATTCAATTACTATACAAACTGATTTTCAGTCACAGCATTCTAACAAGAGTAGAACAAAAGCACTTGTGGCATTATAAATTAATAATTTCCAACTCATCTGATCTCAATGCTTAATTTTGCTCTAATATGTTTTATCTAGGCTATTTACATGCATGTATGCGACGGCATACTTGGCTTTGATTTTATTGCTAGAACTTGTAATATATTTTCAAAATAAAGACATTAAAATGCTCTCCCATAACTTGACATTTAACAAAAAGTGAAAGAATTAAAACATGGAGATTCAAGTGAGATCGACTTTTGTGAAAAATCTTCAGTGTTGCGTGAAAGTTAAACCATAATACGACGATCTACAATCAACATAAGGCAGATAGATTCGTGGGAAAAGCTTGAGGACAGTTCAGAGGGGGGTTAACTGGTCAGTGGTTGCAAAAATAGACAATCAATAAGTGAGAAAATACAATCAGTAAATATACATTCAATTGCAGTGACTAGATGAAGCTACCCACTGTGAACTAAATGAAGACTGTCGGCTCATTCCTTATAAAAAATAACCAGAACAGTTGATGAACTGAGTGGAAAAACAAGACCCTGAAAGGAATGGCATAACAACGTAAGCACTAGTTTAAAATCTGACACAATAATCTCAACATTAGGGTCTACTTTGTCAAAAAAAATGAGCATTTATGGACTGGATTCTAATAGTTTTAAACCTAAAACAGATAATTATGGTTACAAAGAGGGTCATCTCCCTTAACGAATCCATAGTGGCTTGCATATTAAGGCTGCATGTAACATTGCAAGACGATTTGTCAGACTGTCATCCCAGTGTTTTTGTATACAATATATAAATTCACACATAAATTTCATTGAATCTTATCGAATATAAATTGAAAAGCTATTATTTTTGTAACAGCATAAATGGGATCCTAAGTAACATATCTTACACTGACAGCAATTATTCTCTGTGATCTTCCTCCTCGCCTGGAATCACCCGGAAAACCTGCAGTTAATCTCCATCTCAGGGTCAATCTGTGGCAAGCGTCGATATCTCATCAAGTGGTCCTTTCTGTTTTTTTAATAATCCGCAACTTCTCTTCTCCGTCATTCTCCCACGACAGTCCAGTAACCTCGCCAACAAGGAGAAGAGGGTTGAAAATAAATCAGAGCCTCCTCGTTTTGCAGCCACACACAGCTTTCTTCTTTCTACTTTCTTCACATTTATTCACTCGTGATGATTCATTACTGGATGTCTTCGACGTAGTTAGCAGGATAGAGGCCTGTTTGTCCGTCCTTGAGCCGGCCTTTGCACCAACCCTGGTCGTCTTCCTCGCCGATTTTGGTGAACTCATCCCCTGGAGAATGGAGGAGGAGGAGGAGGAGGAAGGGGTGAATATTTGCAGAAAACTAATGTTTGTCTTCACGTCAATCAATCACGTGTTATTTGTTTATTAACTGCAGAACTAGTAGCATCTTCTTCTCTCTGTCTATTCGAGCCCTAAAGGGACTTTAAAGTTTTATTTAATTTGTGAATTTTAAAACTATTTGTTGTTTTTGTAGTCTCAGAATATTTAATATTCCCTCCACGTACCTGCTTTGAAGCTCAGCTCATCCTGCTCCTGTCCTTCGTAGTCATAGAGGGCTCTGACAGGCACAGATACGACCGGAGAAGTCGGCTCGTCTTCACCGAATGGATTCCCATCGCCGTTGGCGGAGAAAGGGTTGCCGCCCGTGTCTTCATCGGACCAGTCTGGAGTCTTCTCCATACTGCTCGCGCTGGGTGAACAGACAAAAGAGCCACTTAGAAAATGTATTTTCATGTCTATGTCAGGGCCAGGACAAAGCAGGGGCAAAAGTTCAAGGTTAGAAAAGTGAGAAAAATAAATATAACACCAAAGAAAAACACACAAAAAGAATCTACAAATCCGGGGACAGCTTTTTGTGATTCGTCCTGAAAACATCCTCCTTCTAAATAAAGTATAAAACATGCTTACTGATGGCATCAGTGCTACAAAGCAAGCATTCAAGTTCAGGCAGCATGACGAGTGATTTAAAAACAGTCACTTTGATGACACTTGATCAAGTGAGAGTGCGCGCAATGCTGAAAGAAGGCAAGGCAACAAAACAACATATCGAAAAGGCATGTGAAAAAAAACACAGCGACATGAGACCAAGCGAGACAAATCATTGATGTGAACGCATGATTGGATTTTGAACCTGAATGGCCAACAGAGGGAGCCACCTAAACACCAGAGAGAAGTTGAGAAAAAGTAAACACATGGCAGCACGTACTGTACATGAAGTATTTACAGTCAGATCTATTCACTGTGTCGACTCAAAGATTTCATGGATTTGTATGTGTATTTACACTCTTTTTGATGTATATGTATAATTGACCAGTCTGTATCCGTGTGTAAAAGTGTGTCAGATCTGACTGTAAGACAGAAACATATTGGATTTCCCTCAGCAGACACATGCGCCCCCATGCGCATGACATTTAATGTTCTGCAAGACATGGCACTGCTGTTAGGAGCGAAGGACAAACACACACACTGGCTTTGTGTCATTCCACTGACCATGCAGAGCAACACAACAACCGGCCACCTGAGGGAGGAGAGAGGGGGTTACGAGGACGAAGGGAGCAAAAGTAACAAAGAAGATGAAGAAACGGCAAAGAATGACGACCCAAGATAGAAACAGAAAAGGCAGAGGGGGGAGGCTGTGGATGGATGGGGCGGAGAGTTTCTCTCCTGTTCACCAACGTTTTTATTTCCTCTTTATTCACACTGATGTGGTTGACTGTGGTCTGCTGCTCCACGGCCATCTCCTCCTCTTCCTCCTCCTCGTCTTCGTCATCTTCGAACGGGTTTGAGCCCACTGGCGCCGTTTTAGTGGGCACAGTCAGGCTGACGACATGGGACACAGTGAGAGATGGGTTGTTGACATGCGCACACACACATTAAAAAAGGACACACCGGTGACATACATGACCTGTGGACAAATTCAAAGAGTGATGAAGCCAGGCAAAGGTGATGCTGCACTCTTTCACATTCTGACCTACTGTGACACAAATACACTGTGACGCAACAGACAAACATGGTGATGTTAGTCTTATTGTAGCTTAGCAACCGTAACTAGGCAAGGCAGGCTTTGTACTTCGCCGCATGTCGAAACACTGTGAAGGGGGCTGTTACAAAACTCATACGGTGTTTCTAAAGAGTTTGGAGGACGTGTCTGTTTTAAGCCTCAATCAGCAGTTTCATTAGCTAGCTAACGCTATCACTACTGTATGCTATCACACTGTATCACTGTAACTTTAGCAGCTCTGCTAAACGCTATTTATTGGATTTAACAGTTTATGCTCCAGCTAGCTCAGCTCCCCAGTTACATTTACCCAACATATCAACCAAAAAGCAAGTTCTTTATATTGAAATTGAAACATATGATGAAAATACAAACAATTAAACATAAATGTAATCAAATTTTTCATTATAGCATGTCTCTGTCTGACACTTGATAACTTTACTTTTTATTTATTAACCCTAACCTCTATCCCTTTATTAGTTGTTACAGATGTCGGTACAAAATTATTCCATAGGTATCTCAATTACAACTGTTTTGTTATTAAGTATTCAACAATGCATGACCAGAACAAATGGCCATACGTGGGTAAATAGGGAAGAAACGAGAAAAGAAAGTCACTGTTTTCTGTTTTGGGTCTTATATATTGTCCATTTTAGCCATTTTTCTTCATGTTGTGCTTCTTGTAATAGCAGACGATGTGTCATATACATACTATCTCTGTCCTGTTCCTTGCTTCCTTGCTCTGCTTTTTTTGACAATTTTGACAAACTATCTGTCTCTTGTACATTTTCTTCAGAGAAATTACACAAACACAGTACCATGCAGTTCATAGTAATATCATATCCTAGTGATTCATTCAGTCATTTGATTTCATTAATTTAATGGTCTGCCTCCCAAGATCGAATGAGAGCCGCTTCTCAGCAACTATTTTCACATCTAAGTCGGTAGTCTGAGTCCATATTACACAAAAATGAGTAAGGATCAGAAAACGGAGCTTTGTTTTAAGGGATCGATGTAATAATAAGCATGAGTGTCATCAACTAGACAGTACAAACTTTAGACAAATTTTAGACTAAACAGAGTCTTAGCTTACATTAAAACCCGAGCATGAACATCATAACTAATACAAAGTTGTGAAAACATAAAGACGATACTTCCTGTGTGACAGCGCTGCATTTTCTAGGTGCAGAAACCTGTCTTTAGAAGTCACATGAGGGCCGTTCACTTCCTACCGTTGTCACTTCACGCATCACGGCACAAAACTTGCACTAGGAGTCCACCTGTATCAGAGGAAACACAGGGTTTCTACTCCCTGTTTACAGACTCATCGGACCATGAGGAGCAGCAGCAGCTATCAGTTGGCCCTGGAGAGTGTTTAATGGAGAAATGTGAACGCCTTTGTTTGCATGGTCATGCCACGCTCTGCCATGAGTTGAGCCTGAAGGGTTATTACAACAAACACAGCTCCACTGGGAGTCTGGCACAATGTAACTTGGGATGGTTTCAGTCAACAAACAAACCTGCTGTTATAAATATGAACTCAAGTACTCAAGGAGCAGTATTAGAGCCTTATCTAGTGGGTGTTAAAACCATGTTCACTCAAACTTCAGACAACAGGGGAAAACTAGGACATGTTGATATGAATGAGGGCGTTCTGATGCTGATAAAATACTACTGAAACTACAATCAAGATATGTCAAACAACCGTCACGGTGGTCTGTTTTTGACCCTCAGACTATAGAGAGATAATACAAATTGTTTCCGATGTACCCTATCCAGCGCTGTACATACACAAAATTCACTCGTCACACCCATAAATGTAGGAATGGACAGGAAAACAATGTGCCGGTTGGGGGAGAGGTAGTCCCATGGCAGTCAGGTTCAGAGGTCAAATGTTTTCCGTGCCTCACATTCCCTATGTTGACTCCTCTACACACTCCTCTAGTGCTCTCATCACTTTGACTTCCTACTGGATGTGTGGATAAGAGGAGACAGCAGGTGTTTGTACATTAAAAAACAAGGGAACCTCATTACCGAGCTGCACAGGAATGTGAAGAGCAAAGGCCGAGTCATTTTAACAGACAGGATGAGATAATCGCCACTAACCTCGTATGCAATTAGCTCAACAATGCGGGGGCTCTCGCTTTCCAGTAAAACCTCTTTATAAACTCTGTGCACTGACTGTGTGACATGTTTTTCAGCGTGATGATGGACGCATGACACGCTGCTGATGCTTTTCTCTTAATGAGCAGTTTGCTGCGGTTTCCATGAATCACTCTTACGTCCTTGGCGCTGTTGCCACAACACTTAAGACACATTTCCCTAGAGAAGAGTTCTTATCTTATCCTGGCTTTAAAGGATTACATCATGTTACTAAAAACTGCCAATCAAACCTTGCCAAAATGGTTGAATTTGTTTATATATGATTAGATATCAGAGAGTTAAATCGGCTTTTGTTGCACACGTTTCGTTCGAATCTCAAACAAATCTGCAAATTAAACACAGTTTTCCTGTCATAAAAATGTATTTATATTCCTTTTGTTGGTCACAAACTTGTTGAATCCAGGTGCAGTTGTTGGCTTGAACACTAATCTGGACTTCTTTGAACTTTCCAGTACTAATATTAAAGCTATGAAGCTCTGTGTATGTGTGTGTGTGTGTGTGTTTGTGTGAGTAATATTTCCAAATTTCATTTCTGGCTCGCGCTCAACTATGTACCAGCCGTCTCCAGTCTAGTGGGGATGAATTCTTTCCCAAGAAACTGCAAAGAAATGTTTACCGTTACCACGGAAACAGGTGTACGACTAGACGTCACTCCCGGAGCTTCCCTTATGTAACGTTTTACAAGCATTCCTCAAGAGGACAGCACCATGTGCAGTGCGCTGGATTATCTCTGATGTGGGGAGTTTGGATGAGGAAGACAAAGTGAGTGAGTGTGTGTGTTCTTTTACAAACAGATACTCAGTTTTCTGTGTGTGTGTGTGTGTGTGTGTGTGTGTGTGTGTGTGTGTGTGTGTGTGTGCGTGTGTGTGTGTGTGTTAAGAGACAGAAAAAGTGAGTCAGTGAGAGATCAGATATCTACCTGCTGCTGGTTTTAGCAGGCTGGACAGGCTGGTCTGACCCAGTTTGACTGATGCCTGTCAGGGTGACGCCTTCCGATGGCTTCTTCTTCTCTCGTCTGCTGAGGGTTCGGTTCAGGTCTACGGACCAGTCCTGGTAGACACACACGGAAACACATCTAAAACTGAGCCAAACCAGGCTAACGGAGTGCTTCAAAACATGCCCACACAGATAACAGTGTGAGAACAAGTGGCAAGCATGTGCACAGCAATACACACACACTTCAAAACAGTCCAAAAATGTGTCAAACATTTCTCAGGCTGTGACACAGACTGGATTTTGAAACTATACATGCATGTGGGTGTTTATACAGCACAGTGTGAGGCCTGATAAAATGAGAGGCAGCCGTGTACAGCATCCATCACCTGATGGAAAGAAATACAGTACCAAGGAGTCCCCCCTTCACCAGAGGCCAACCAGGGAGAGTGGAGAAAGAGAGAGAGAGACGTTCCACTACCGTAACGACAACAGTTATGGAAAAGAAATGTTTTTTTTCTGTATACAGATATAGTTAGAAATGTTTTTTCCCCTCCTCATGTGACTTTTATTTTGGTGAACAAAACCTACATTCACAATGACTTGAATGAAACTGGAAATTTCCAGCATCCATCACGACATGACAGCATGATATCAATCTAATGTCGGAGCTGGATGTCTAAAATAAATCACCAGACTTCAGACGGCAGTCGTGCTATGCCTCTTTTCATATAAATGATATATTACAATATTAAGTACGACCTCAGAGCTTTCCAAAAAAACATGTCTAACCTCACTGATTTATCAGGACACTTAGTCTTTTTAAGATAAAAAGGTCTTTTGGTCGGACTCATGACCTCTGGGAGTCGTTGCTGCATCATGTGACGTACTGCAGAGTTCACATGGACAGAATAATAAGTGGAAGGGCCACGGAGAGATCAGAGTTCAAAAGTCAGGAAGAGTAGAGCTGTGTCATAGTGGTGTGGAGTAATTCTAGAAACTCTGATATGCAGGAAAAGGTATGCAAACACACTACACTTATAAGATAGGTGGATATGTACTATAGCGGGGACAGTGCTGTGGTGTCTGCATACACGTGCATCTTTGTCTTGTTGAAGTTCTTTGAAACTTGACTACCAGATACAAAACACAACCACCTCAAACACACACACAGATGGAAGCAGTAAGAGAGTTGCTGGAAATAAAACTAAAAAGACACCCCCGCCCATGGCTGTTGTGAAAAGAATAGCCCTCCCATGCAGAACTCACTAAAATGGACCTTCTCTTAAAGGAGCGAGGACGGGACCAGTCCAAATTCTGTCAGACATGGGGAAAGGGAAGCATGTGCAGAGCAGGGTTAATCCTAATACTGTGCAGGATACACTGTAAAGTGCAGAAATGTTAGTTTATGAATGTCACAGTGACATAAAAAACAGCAAATTATTCTTGGGATTGCCCCTAAAACAAGCTACATGAACCAAAGAGGCAGTAGCTCGCAGAATAATTAAGATACAAGCGTGCTGTTTTTAATGTTTAATTCATTACTCATTCAAGTTTTGTTTGGATATCTGTTCTGTTGGAGCTGTCTGACAGGTTATGTGTTGCTCTTTTTGTTGTGTTTTGTTATAGATTTATTCTTCCAAAAACAAAGCAGTACTCAGAAAAGACAAACATCCCGTTAATGATCGAAGTGGAGCAGCCATGCCTGCAGGAGCGCTCAGAAGCAACATAAATTAGTATTGCAAACGCATGCAGCTTTTCTTATTCCACCTCCTGCTAGGGAGATGACATAAAATACATCCCTCCGTTGCCACTCTGACTGGCTGAGGACAGATTTACGTCCACTGCTGTTTCCAAACAGCATGCTTCAATGACAAAAATGACACTCGGCTGTAACTCCTGTTTGGGCTACGTGTAACACTTTCCAAAAACTGTGGCTTGGTGTTTTTTTCCTTGAACATTTTTCAGCTTATTTCTGCTGTCATCTTGACTTATGGTTCTCAGAGCTGAGCCTGGGAGAGCACCACTGGTCTTTAAGACGAGATACTAGCATCTGAAGATAAGTAAGGACTGTAATTCATTCATAATTATGTCACTAAATGATACAGGACTTCCTTAAGAGTTACTGTTATCACATAAAGTGAAAGACCATGTCTTAATTTATGTCTGCTTGTGTCGAGAGGTGGTAGTTTTCCTCTGTCAAATATTTATCTGTTTTTATAAGTATAAATCGAGGGTGTCGTACCTCAAACTGGGGCCAGTTCATTGGCATGCCGGGGCCTTGATTGGACCGGAACCATTTCAGGTCCTCTTCAGCATCAGTAGCAGAGATCGTGTCTTCCAGTGTGTGGTAGATTGTCTGGAATCTGTGGAGACAATATTGCACATTGTCTTTCGAGGTGATGCCTGAAATCTCAAGCTAACACTAACACTTGGAAAACAGCGACTCTGTGTCTGACCTGTGATTGGTTGAGAGATCCAGGTGATGTTTAACCTCCAGCAGAAGCTCTTTGAAGAAGCGGATGCGTTTGTCTTCAAACTGCTGCCACTGCTCAAACACTTGCTCCATGTTCTCCATATACTGAGGGGTCAACTTGTCAAGTTCTTCCAGGGATTTCTCATAGCGTTCTTTAGTCTGGGAGAAAGTGAGGAGTGACGTGACAATTCAAATACATGAATTACAGGCTAATGGTGATATATTTATCTATTCTATCTATCTTTATCTATACCGCCCAACCTAATCTCTACCAGTACTGATGGCACTGAGTTCTAAATTCTTCATTGTTAAGCTCTTGATTTCAACTCAAGATCTTTCTGAAACGTACCTTGGTTGGGATGAAAAATCAATGACATATTTCCATAAACTCAAACATTTATTAAGGCTAGCAGTTAAGCAAGTTATATACGGACCTCTAACTGAGGAATGTGCGGCTGATACTCAGATGGAATTTAACTTTAATAAGTTGGTGTAAACCTAGTAAGCAGGATAAGAGATTTATAAGAGTGGACCTACAGTGGCCTTGCAGCATGTTGCCTTCGCCTGGGCCAAGGTACAACAGTCTTGTTCCAAGTTTCCAAAGGAAACCCTACCTTCTGCACCTCCTGCTGACATTTCTCCACCTTTTCCTGAAGCTTCTTTTGGGCATCGGGGTTGTTATTGCTCTCCAGTTTGCTGTTGGTCTCCCTGCTGGCTGCCAGCTTCTCTTCTTTGCAGGCTGAGTGGTAAGACTTCTTCATTGTCTCCATCTGTGGATTCAACCGGTAAAATAAAACACATGCAATGGTGGCAGTCTAGGAGGGTAACGTATAACAGCTGTGCAGAGCAATCAAAGATTGGTGTCTGACTGAGGGATTTAAGCTTAAGTTACAAGATCTTTTCTGGATTAACTTGTTGGAAACGTTTTAATAAGATCATTGTTGTCAACTATCCAAATCGCCATCTGTTCCAAAAATGGTTTTGATAACACGCCTGTGCCTAAAAGCCTGACTCACTGTGTGTCATTCGCCATTTCGGGAATCACCACAACCAGATTCCTACTTCAAGAAGTTTGGTAAGTTTTAGTCTCCAGACACAGGAATACTGGAATTAATGAATAATAACCAACTCATCTGAGGGTGGAAACGTGGAAACACTGATGCCTGAGAGGTTTTGTACGTGATGGATTTATGACAGGACAGGAATGAGCCACTCCTCCGTCACTTTGTTTATATTTAAACTCCAACAGATAAGTATTGAGGAAGCGAACTCAACCATGGTGGCTCTGTTTGAAGAGTCTTAGGCAGTGTCCTGTCAGTGTGAGTTGGAGGAAAGCCAGAGCAGCCATATCCCTACTGAACAAACCATGAGGTCACACATAGAGGGCACAGCAGCCTGTACTCATCCAAAAAGGCAGTTGAGTGTTCCTCTGTTTGAGAGTGCAGAAAACAAAATCCACTAAAACACATGAGGGCTCAGGACTCATGTATGTGTCTGTTATTGATATACTGTCCGTGTCACCCATGTCAGCTACTCATTCAGACCAGTAGTAATTAGCCTCATTTCCTCCCTGCCGTCTGTCTGGTCAATCAATAAATCACTCTAGCTACAAAACTGTATTGTTCTGTCCCTGCTCAATGGCAAGGCCAGGATGTCCCCACCCCCTGGTGACATCACATAAACAGGAAATGGGGGCAAGGAGCCTGGAGGTTGGCGACACATCCATTGGCTTTGAACATACAAATACTTGCATGTACACGCTCTTGTGCGCGTGCACAGAAACAGAGAGGAATGTGTGTACTGCAGAGTAAACAGGCTGCTAAAATGAAAGCAGTAGTAGGAAACGCATTGACCTGATTTGAACTCAGATGTGCCAGTCTACTCTGTAAGCCATATTTGTTTCCTTCCCTTTTACTGACAGTCAAGTGGACTACAGGATGTGCTAAGTGGCTGCCACCTTGGCACACTGTGGCTATTGTTTGTTTAGCTTCTTATTCAAGATCAAGAAGTTATAATTGTGCTTCTGCTCTGTTTTTGTTTAGTCAGCAGGTAGTCATGGAGGGAAAACAATAGTGAGTTAGTCATATGTAATCATGTGAACTGAAGGGTGAAATTGATAGTTATGGATGTAATCAGTGACTTGAAATTGACTTGCTCAGCTGTTTATAGTTTAAAAAAGATGCTACCACTGTACTACACATTGTACTATTTAAAGTCCATATAAAGACGATTCTTCTTTCAGATTTCTTTCAAAATACATTAAATATGTTGGAAAATAGTTGCTGAAAACATGAAAACATTAAATAGTTTTCATGAGTTTTCAGTCCAGGATTTTTTGGGCGGTCCTAAAGGGTGGCTCGATGACACGCTGAGGCCACCCTGAGCATACCCCTGCACCCCGAGCAGAGAGATAGAGATTCATTCATCTCACTCAGAGTGTTTCAAAGTTAGTCATGTCATTTTCTGAACTCATCCGACACGTTTCAGTCGCTTCAAAACTGCTGCTTGACCGCTCCCACGAGTGGGCGTGGCTTCAGCACATTCAGCGGACACGCCCCCCACAGTCCTGGAGCTGAGAATTCATTTTTACCTGAATTTGACACCTAATTTCATAAACTTGTCGATATTTTTAATCATTCAGATTTGGCTGGATGGTCAATAACACTTTCTTCTTTGGTCTAACAAACTCAGAACACATATTTATTCTTACTTTACACAGACTTTAAGTATCCTGACAAGTCTGAAGTCCAAACCTCTTTGAGTTTCTTTGCCCAGGGTTTCTGAGCCTTGCGGAAGCCGTCGTCAGCCTCTTTAGTCTCTTTGAAGCCGCCAATCATCTGTTTGTGGTAGGCGTCTCTCTGCCAGTTCTTCAGCTTCTCGTAATCTTCTCCCATCAGTGATGCTTTCACCTCCATGTGGAGCTCACTCACCTTCTCCGCCTCCGTGCACAGAGCAGCCCACGCCCGCTCCAACGTACCATACTGAGGGCCTGGAGAAAGAGATATTTAGCAGTCAGTGTCCGTGAGAGCCAAACTTTAAACACATTGTTCCTAAGACAGGAGATAGCACAATCCCTCTGACTTCATATATATTTTTCTCAATATTATACAAATACTGACTCTGAAAGTTTAATGTGAAGTGAGAGTTGGTATATCGGTACCTTTTTCTATGAGTTGCCGCCAGCGCTTCCCCCATTCTGTGAGCTGCTGTGCGTAGGCCTTTTCAATACGTGCCCGCTCATGAAGACAGTTCATCAGATCATTACAGAGTCGGTTGCCATCGTCTACCCGTTTCACTGTTCGCTTGTAGTTACCGACCTGAGAACCAGCAACAGAGGCACAAACAGAAAGATGAGTTTATTCTACTTATTTCATCAATTGCAACTGAGATGTAAATGTCGTCTTAACACAGCAGTTTGCAGTAAAAACAATCATGGAAGATTTGTGATCCTGGATTTGAATTGTAAATTAAAGATTCAAGGACTTAATGCGTCTCACCTCCCAGAAGCTGTCGCTGGAGACATCGATCATGGAGTCATCATAGGAGCCCGACATCGCTGCTGCCCTGAGTTACACTCAGTGTGTAGGGCCTAGAAAACACACGTAATCATAAATAAACTGTCAATGATTGAATTTAATTAAAACCCTTTCAGCTCACTCGTTACGAATGCCTGATAATACAAACAGAAGATTTCTTCATGGATACAAGTTAAGTTAGTTAACATAATATCATTATGCTGAGAAAGTGAATCAACTGCTAAATTATTAATACTTTTAGTCATTTATAAAGTAGAAATATGACTGAGTTGCTGTTTGACCAAACAATACTGATAAAAGAATAGGTAAACAGGTAATGTCAAACAGCTGTTTTACATTTTCTATTCAATTTTAGCATTTAGCAATTAGTAGATTAAATTGATTAGTGGAGTGACAAAAAAATAGACAAACATTTTGATAACTGAACAATTGTTTTAGTGATTTTTAAAGCTAAACATTTGTTGTTTCTCAGATATGAGGATCGGACACTTTGTCATACATAATAATAAACTTAATATATAATATAAATACTATTATATATAATAATATCTTTGAACTTTGGTTAGACAAAGCATTTAAAGATGTCATCCTAGACAACCAATTAAAACCTAAAAATGAATTAAAATGTTATCAAAATCTCAATATGGTCAATAAGTGCAATATCTGCAGGAGCTGCTTTTTTTTTTCTTTTTTTTTTTTTTAAATAAAGATACCAATGTATAAATGAAGCATTGTTGAGGTACAGACAAGTCCAAGCTTACAAATCATATTTTCCAGACATAAAGGAATAAGCTTGTTTGGTATAGACTCCAAAAAACAGCATGTATTTATATAAAATCATCTTTCATCATTTATATCTGTTTTCCCAGTCAAAATAAAATGCAAAATTACCATTCAAACTAAAATGTGACTCATCGCAAATTCTGTCAAACTTTTTGCATATTGTTCAGCACTAAAACGTGAAAAATAATCATTAGTTTGCAGTTCTACGTTCAATCAGTAAGCTGTTAGTGTTAACTGTGTGTGTTGAGTAAACTTGTTTACTTATTATTGTTATAAGTAAGCAAATAATTAACAGTCATGATTTTTCACATCTTATTTTATCTTATTATTTTTCATCTTTTTAAAAAAAATGTGTTTTTAAGTTTTCTGAATATTCCTCTTACGTCTTTGAAACTCTCAATGGAAAACATCTACTTCCAGGTTCAATTCAAACATAAATGAATCAAAGGAAACACAACTGATCATAAACCATATGCAATACATCTAATCAACATGTATTATTTACCATCTTACAGGTAAGAAAACACCTTTTAATCGGTCTGTTACACACTATCTGGCCTGTTTGCTCTATATTGAGTATGAAACCAACAGCTGAAGGACAACACCATCGAATAAACATCACTCCTCGGAGACTACAGGTGTAGATCAGACACTGATAACAAAAAAAAGTAGTTGCTGAAAAAATAGTTCAGAGAAGTGATACAGAGGCATGGAAGAGGAAGAGGTGTGAACGGGTGTGATGCGGTTTAATAAACCAGGTGACAGGTGGTTTTTTTTTTTATCTGTTTCTATAACCTCACAACCCATCGCATCACAGTCAAACAAACCACAGTGGTTGCTGGCGGCACACCGAGTCTCGGCTGAACTATACATATGTCTGTGTGTGTGTGTGTGTGTGTGTGTGTGTGTTATTCTGACACAGAGAAAAAGAAACTGTCAAGAAGCACACAGCGGGCAGCTTCCGCTTCCTTCAGACGAGTTCGACAGTCAGTCCTCTGTTACTCTCCTCTCCCCCCTCTCCTCTCCTCACGTCCGTCATTTCAAACTCAACAGTCTCTCTTTATTCCTCTCCCTCCATCCTCTTCCTCTCGGGCTCACTCGCTCCTCTCCTCCCTTCTCCATCAGTCTGAATCGTCTCCTCTCTCCACAGCTTCGTCTGGCCCTGTTCAGATATCTTGTAACCATATATATTCAGATTGTGGTGACGTCCAGCTGAGAGGCATCGGAGCTCAAATGCATCTCAAGTGACCACTCAAGATCGAATTTTACTTTCCAGCTCGCGTTCAATTGCACTTCTAGAAAAACTGCAACCACTACTAAGAAAGAAAGACTACACACAGCTAAAACAAGTCATTGATTGTCATTTAAGAGAAGAGTAATACATCTGTCGTTATTATTTCACATTATGAACACACTAAATGATCGATTCACTTCAACTGACAGTGAAAATAATCACTGGTTGGTTGCAGAGTGCCCAGCTCTAATAATATATTCAAGAGGCTTTTGTTTTCACACTTGAGTCATACGGGAATTTTTTAAAATACAGATAAGAGAGATGAAAAAAACCCTGACAACATAACAATGGATGTTTGTTTTCTGTTACCATAAACACACCAGAAACAAACATGTTTATAAAGATCCCTTAATAGACATTTTCACAGCAGCCACTTTGACATGAAGTAGTCAACACAGCTGTTTCTAATTAAGGTTCAGTTCCATTTAGTGCAGCAGAGACTTTCCAGTGAGCCAACAGCAGCACCCTGACTCTGTTTAACCTGAATGGAACGGGGCCCTAATTAGTATCATTCATAACACCTGTGTTTACCTACTATTTCATGTCAAAATGGCTGCTGTGAAAAGGCTCTATTTGGGTAAGATGAAAGTTTAAAAGTTTGTCAGCTGAAACTATTGACAGAAAAACTAATTTTTATGATTAATCGCTGATGTCTTGTTTCAAGCACAAATGACAAATGTTTCCCAGTTACAGCTTCTTCTTTCTTTAAGCTTTGGACAACACAGCCTTCGCCTTCAGCCTTCGACACAAATTGCCGTGGGTATTATTCACTATTTTCTGACTTGTTGTGGACATAAAGATAAATCAATAATAAAAAATAATAACTAGTTGCAGCCATAGGCAAAAAAATCTAAAACATCATGGCAAATATGTACATTTTAAAACAGGAAACACTCAAAATTAAGTGAATACAAACAGCTAAAATACAGCCAAAAGCAAAAATATAAGCTAAGATTAACACACATAAATTTAAATATATAAATAGGCAGTCTATAAAATGACTTTTAGTAAGATTTAAATAAAAGAATGTAGGTGTAAGCAACCCTTATTGGCGTTTATACATGTTTGATTTTTTGGCATTTCTTTCTGGTACTTATCTCCATCCTTCCTTTCACTGATGCTGATAAAAAAGGAGCCAAATGAAGACACAAAGGTCTCTCTTCCTCCATCACAGTCTCTCTCTCTCTCTCTCTAGACTCGTCTGACAGTCGGTTACACTCATTCAAACACCAACAATATCTGTCCAAACACACATCTCTAATCTGGAGCCGTCCACTTGTGATCCAATCACACAAGACGCATTTTAAGTGCCAAGAGTGAACACACAGGACCTCTTTCAGAGGAGTGAGACAGCGAGAAGATGATGGGGACGGTGTGTGTGTGTGTGTGTGTGTGTATGTGTGTGTGTGTGTTGGTCAATGGTCACTGGCCCATGCCCACCAGGGCAGGATTTGGACAGAGGGTAGTATTGTGGTCACTGCTAGCTGGGGAACAATCTTCCCTTTAACTGTGTTTGTAGTTTACAATCAGGTCAGTCAAACAGCCAAACACACACACACACCCACACACTCAGATACACACAGACACCGACACCGACACAGACACACACAGACACACACAGACACAGACACCGACACCGACACACACACAGACACACACACAGACACACACAAACAGATGTTTTCTGTCACCACTTCTAGAGAAAACCACGTTTAATTTTATTCAACTTCCTCATGAAAGACAGCCTTGATAATAGACACAGTTGTGTGTGTAGAGCATCTTGTATGAATCAAATGTCGTAACCTTTGATCAGTCAGCTCTAACTGGCTGTGAAGAGCAGAAGATAAAACATTTAAGTGATACCACAATATTAATTTAACAAAAAAGACCGATCATTCACAACTATTCTGTCAGGTTCATTATTGTAAGAGCCAAAATGTGTTCATAGCTTGTGTTGTTTATTTGTTTAGATCGCACGCGTTCCCGGTAATTGGCACAGGGGGTTGTGTGGTTTCACCTGTGTGTTCACTTAGTGACGGGATTCAGACAAAGAGGGTGAGTTAGACCCGAATATTTCCTGTTGACTGTCTCGTCTCTCTAGTTTTGTTTTGTTATGCCAAGTTAAGTTGTTTGTTATTCTTTTAATAAACACCATTCAACGCATCAGACGTATCGGCCTTTTTTAATTGATGGTAGTCGCTCTACTTATAATATTTAGAGTTCAAACAATTAGATTGAAAACTGATTTGCAGCTACTGTCACTATCATTTGTCTCATTTTTCACGAACCATTGTCAAACTTTCACCACCTCTAGCTGCTTTCCTTTGTCATATATGACAATTAACTGAATATTTTTAGGTTTTGTACTGGTATTTAATCATCCTTTGGACATTGTGCTGAACATTTTCCCATAATGTTCTGACATTTTATAGAGATTTCTAAATGATTAATAAAGAAAAGATTGTTAGTTGCAGCCTTAATATTATCAAACTATGTGATATATTGAAGTATTATTATTGTTTTTACAAACATTCTTTGAATGTTTGTTTTTGTGGTTGTGATGTTTAATGTATCCACCAACTTAATATATGGATACATTTTCCAGCTATGCTGTATGTATTCTGTCTTCTGTCAGATAAAAACTTTGGCACACACTCAAAACAAATACTGTATACGTACGAGGCAGAAGTCCAAAGTTTTCTGTTGCCCGAAACACTCATAAACATTTACGTATTTATGTGCTGTGTGGACTGAAAGGTTGGGAACTGAAATCTGGTACCAAATTATCAAAATGTGAAGTTCTGCTTATCATTTCCTAAACGCTTTGTTACTGTAACGCTTTGTTACTGCAAACACAGGCTGAACATCTGCCAGGATCTCTCTCCATCATGCATCAATACAACAACATGTCCTGTATGGTCGTTTCCAGTATTGTGATTGGCTGTGGGGGGAAACTCATGGAGTTCATGATGAATGCGAAAAACAGATGAGAAATGTAGCGACAGGAGAATTTAGGTGTTTGAATTGAGTTTGCAGGTTAATATGCTGTAGAAACTAGTGTGTGTTGTCTCAACAGACCGAGTGTGTGAACAGTGAGCTGTAGTTGATATTGTATAATTAAGGTTGCTTTAGGGTATTTATGGTTAAACAAATGTGCATTAAAGGTAAAATATAGCAACAAGAAGATTAAAAGATTCATTTGTGTGAATGTAAATTTGTTTATTTTTGTTTAAAGGTCAGTAGACTGCCATTTTCTGGGTTTAATGGTATTTATTTTAGTGTAAACTTTTTATTTTTCTTTATTATACCATTGTTTTCCTCTTGAGTTAATACATTTTGAGTTAATATATGAGGGCATAGTGTAGTTGTTCTGTGATTTCTGTTTTAGTGAAGCCACAGAAGTAAGGGAGGAAATAGTTATTGATCATTGATATTAAAATAGACTATCAACAAAATAAAACACAGGAATAAGAGTTTAATTTAATCAAACAAAGCACTGGACGCTACCTACAGACAAAGGTACATAAAGTGCTACACAAAATGTAACATAACATAATAAGCGTCCAAGTATTTCATCAAGTAAAAATTCAGATTATTCCCGACCCTACTGGACTGCCTAATTCACAACCTATCACAATGATCAGAGCTCAGAGATCCATTACAGTCTGAATCAGCAAGAAGTGTGTGTGAAAATAGATAAAGAAAGACAATATGGAAGCCTGGTTCACACATTATCCAGCCCCAGTGTCGTCCTCTTATCGCCGCTACATTTCCTCACCAGCTGTCCATAGTCGTCATTCACCAGAACACTGCTGCAGCACGAGAGAGGCGTACACAGGGGACAAATGGACCGAGCCACAAATATCTTCTCTAAACATGGCAACAAGTCTTCTGACATTAAACACAGCTGAGGACAAAGTCACACTAACAGCACGGCAGCATAAAGAAATATGTCCAGTTCTCTGTGTTAGTGTTTTGATCCGCACACCAAAACAGGCTGAGATTGACAGATTTAAATATCACATTGCTTCAGACTTTTTACTTGTAATTGATAATGTGGCGATACTTTTAAAAGACATTACGCACAGAAACATTCTGAGAATTAATATTGTAGATGATGCAGCCATTAAGACAAAGAACAACGCTTAAACTTTCTTGACTCTTAAAAAAATCATATACTGACAGCATCACTTGGCTCTACATCGAGGTAAAGGTTAGAAAGATGGCCAGTCTCTCACACATAGTTTTCTTTCTTTATTCACAATATCAGATGAGAGAGACACAGATATGTTTTACACAGATATCATGTTTTGTCTGACAATAAAAATTGTCCTGTTTTTCCTGCACACCTCCTGGCCAACGTGATGTTTCCTCTTTCACATGTTTAACTTGCACGGATATCTGAACGCCTCTCCGACATATCTACATGGATGAAGGCACACCACCTCCAGTTGAACTTCTCAAAAACTGAACTGCAAAACCTGCTATACACCATGGCATCAACATCAACTCTTGTCCCTAGCAGAGCAGTGAGAAACTTCAGTCATAATCGATGACCAACTAACCTTGTCTGATCACATTGCCTCAGTTTCTTTGCACTTAATAGCATAAGAAAAATCAGGCCTTACCTGATTCAACATGCTACCTAACTCCTGATACAGGCTGTGGTCATCTCGCGACTTGATTACTGTAATGCCCTCCTGATGGGCCTCTCAGCCTGCACAGTGAAATCCTTTCAGATGATCCAGAACGCGGCGGCGTGCCTGGTCTTCAATCAACCCAAAAGGGCACGTTACCCCTGCCTACAAAGTAGTCTCTGGTTCTGCACCAATTTACTTGAATGTCCTTATACAGAAATATGTTACCTCCTCCAATGACGCCTGGCTCTGCCACCTGTACGCTCAGGGCAATCCAAACTTTTCTTGTCTGTTGTTCCCCGCTGGTGGAACGTCCTACCTGTTCCTACCAGATCAGAGGCGTCCCTCTAAAACCTCCTAAAGACCCAGCTCTTCAGAGAGTACCTCTTCTCCAACACTACCAACAACTGGACATGCTATCTACCCCCCTCTACAACTGTCACTTGTTTCTGTGTGAGTGGTACTTACTGCTACACTACCCTGTCCATGTTGCCCTTTTTGTAAGTCACTTTGGACGGTAGCGTCAGCTAAAATACAAAATGAAATGTAAAGTACCATGCTACCCGACGCCTCATCTTGCAACAAGGTTTTGTAGTCCTTACATATCCAGATAAGCTTTTGTAATCAAGCTAAATTTAAAACATAAGGACACAGATGTATGGAAAATGACCTTGCGCTGCCAAACAATTCATCAGGAATTCCTTCACCACAAAAGCTCTTTTCCAGGACTTATGTAATCAACAGTAAACAGGAACAGCCGTTTGCACACCCCTGGCTCTGTAGGACACAGGGACTGTGTTAAACAATTGAACGCGGCCTGACCCAGAACTGTAAACAATGCTGTTGACCAAGTCGAGGTCTGAAGTCCACTCAATCTGTCAGCATAATGGGCGAACTCTGGAAAAATCCAACACGGTGTGCTGCTATGCAGGGAAACTAAGATGGAGATATTAAATTTGAAGCGACATATAAACACATTAAATAGTTCTTCCTGCCAACAAATACATGATTTCATCAAGTCTCCAGAAACTTGGCTGAATCGGGGATCTTAGATTACAAGCTTAGAGATTACGTAATCAAACACAACAATGATTTCCACTAAGGTCTGATAAGCAAATGTACTGAGCACGCTGGAATTTGGTTGCAGACAAGAGCCTTAAGATAGAAGTGAACAAATGTATTACTCAGTGCTACCATGCCCAAATTGAACCTTGGCATGTTGAGCAACTTCCCACACTGTCAGTACTCATCTAACCCCCTCTACACACACATATGTGAAGCGGCAGGGTTAACAAACATGAGCAGTTTGTTGATTTGTGTGTAATAATTCAGAGAGTGGCAGCTGCTTTGGACATGCTGTGAGCTAAAAGAGGGGGAGGAGAGGCCGATATTAACACAGCAAAAGCAAGAGATGACCATGTGTGTGTTATTAAAAGCACATGGAGGCTTACTGTACTATGAGAAGACCTGAGTCATGTCGAAAAAAGCAGACACATGAGATGCCGATGACCTTTCCAAGCGGTGCAGCAAGGGGAAAATTCGAGATAGATGAGGACCACACGACCAGAGGAAGAGGCAGGGTTGGTACAAGAGAATATTCTTTCCCACAAACCACCAGCAAACTGTGTGTTCGCCCTGTGTTTATGTTTCTCAGAGTGCCCTGGAGGTCATGAATGGAGCTGAGGAGCAGGAAACAAGAGGATACACAGAGCGCGGAGATGAGCGCATACACGACTGACAGGCACATGCATACCTGCCCCGAAGCCTGCGTATGTTTATGAAAGATATAATCGGAGTGCCAGGAAACCAACCTGAGCGGTGCTTCGTCACTTCAGAACAAACTTTTATCAACAGAGTAGAGCAAGGACATCGTCAGGTTAATGTCACACAATCTCGACATTTCATTTTGCAGGGCCGACTAATCAGTAACTGCTGCACAGCGAGTGGAGTTATCCTGAGGGTCGCTGTGTCTTATTTAGTGTTCTGCTAAATACTGAGAGCTCCCAGTATTGTTGGCATGATTGTCAATGTAAGCAAGAACCCACACTGCTTAGAACTTCGTCTGAATGAGAATGCATGACTTACTTCTCCAGGTTTTTAGGAATCTGCTCCATGCAGCAGATTCCAACGATTACTTTATCGATAAATCTGCAGCCATTTTCTCTGTTAATTGTTTGGTCAATAAAACGTCAGCAAACTGTGAAAAATGCCACATTTTTCAAAACTCAACTCACTTAAGTGCGGATGTTAATCACAGGGACTGAAGAAACGAGAAGTATGATTACATAACCAGCAATCTTTAAAGAAATACTCTAAGTTGGTGTGCAATGCCTTGATGTCTTAATCACATGAATATTGCTTCTCTGACCAGGGGTGATTTTTTTTTGTGTCCGTTTCCATTTCCTTCCTTTGTTGCATAAAACGCCTGCAATATCTCCACAGAGCCAGGGAGTGCAGCTGAGCTAATCTATCCCTTCAATATTGCGGTTTCACAGCAGGACGTTGCTAAATCCCGACTGGGCTACGAGAGAAGAAAACACAATCATTCCTTTGCTTCTTTCTCTCCTGTTGCACGCTTGCACACAAGCTCGGAGGTCAGAAGTTTCCATGGCAAACGCAGGTCATGACCTTGATTTTCTTTCCCTGCCAGTCACTCACCTCTGCCCTCGTTCCTTGTGTGAGCTCAACAGCTGCACAGGACTGCTGATCTTAAAGGAAAATGGTAGATTCGCTCAAATGCACACTCCCACCTATCCAGCCTTTATATAGATCACTGGCAGAGCTTCATACGGTGGTTTAACAGGCTCGAAAGCACCAGACAATGAAACCGTTGGCCCATCAACACCGGGTCAACTGTAGCCTCAACATAACTGACCAGTCCGCCTGCTCAAAACCTCCATGCTCAACGCTCAAATGGGACAAACAATGGCATTTGTTCCACACTTTCAGGCATTTTCCACTGGACACGCCAACAGCACAGAGAGGAACATAATGGAGGGAAATTCGGTATTACATGACAGGGAAGGGGAGATCCTGACGTAACCGACGGGCACTTTTTCCTGTGGGAGCCCCCTGTACTGCACGCAGAGCCGTGTCTCTCATGTGATGCGTTCAAAGCTGCAGACTTTTCAGGAAAGTGCCGTGAACACAATTCATCTGCCGTGTTTACACAACTCGATTCCAGCATTTGAAGCTTTCTGGAGCTTCTTTTGTGTATTTACAATAACCAGACGGCCTGTGAACGAGGGCTGCGATTAACAGCTAGTGTCAGGAAAATAATAATCTCCTAGAAAACAAGGTGACGTCTTCAAATGTCTCGGTTTGTCCAAACAACAAGACAAAGACGAGCACAACTTACTTACTTTATATATTTACTTGAAAAGTGACTCACAGGAATAATTAATAATCAAAATTGTTGCAAATTAAATGCCTGTCTCTCAGCTAATTGTTACAGCTTTAATTTTCTTAATAAATTGAATAACATTTGGTGTATGAAACATCAGAAAACAGGGGTGAAAAAGCCTGTTACATTTCCAAAAAAACTCAAGTTGACTCATTCATATTACTTGTTTTGTCTGACCAAAAGATATTCAGTTTATCATCATTCAAGACTGAAAAAAAACAGCAAATAATCACACTTGAGATGCCAAATCATAACACAAGTTATCTCATGACACTTTCCATATAGAGCAGGTCTAGACTGTACTCTTTATAATATTATTACGCAACAATTCCCACCATGATCGAGCACTTGGTGACGGTGGCAAGGAAAAACTTCCTTTAAGAGGCAGAAACCTCGAGCGGAGTTAAACATAAAATAACTTAACGTTCAATCCCATTATCAAAGTATTTACGCTGTCTGCGGATCAGCCGGTCTCAGCTATGACAGCATATTTAGCAACTTTGGGTACTTAACTGTCATTTTCTTTGGTGGGAGCAGTTCACGTTCACTCACACTGACACAGCTACATGAACTAAACCCTGCTGGACAATGGCTCATATTCCTTTAAGTAAAGTAGCCCTCTAAATGGAGAGCCTAAACTGGGATACCCACGTCTAAGTTTAGCTCGGTTCTGTGATGGAGCAATCAGTTCACATGGGCCCCCCTCCACCACCTCCATCTCCTTTAAGAAATAAGGAACACAGAGCTTTCGCTACTGCTTTTACCCTGACAACACTACCAAAGCACACAAATATACAGCCCCTACGGCAACTGCATGACTGAGATGACTTATCACTTCCACTGATTCATAAATATATGAGTATAGGCTGTGTCATGATCAGAACAGTTCCTGTTCTACGTGATTACCTCGTGTTTGACTGTAAGCTCACCTACCTCTGCTGATAAATGTCTTTTTATATATACACACATGTACCTGATGTTGGCAGCCAGCTGCCACTGCGCAAATTAAAGCCCTGGCTCGGCTGTGGCAGCCCTGAAACGAAACCAAGCAGCCAGCCAGCCAGCCAGCGGGAACTGAGCATCTCTCTGCGTAGTAAACGATACATATATAAATGTGTGTGTGTGTGCTGTTGTAGGAATGGATGCCTTGCAGGATGATATGGACCGGAGGGTTATCTTTACTTGCAAAACCTGCCCCGCCCTTTATCACTACATGCAATGAAGCACTAACCCTGCGAAAACTACACAGCCTGCTCTTGAGGAAACTACAAGAATTACGCAGATAAACGCAGATTTTAATATAAACACATCAGCCTTTCTCTAAACTACAACCTAACGATGCCAGCTTAGCACAAGTATGGACTTAATACCCCGAAATACCCAAGTTACAGCCAATTATGAGCTAGTAAACTTCACTTTATATCGTTTTACACATTTAAAATCACCCAAACATAGCCGTTATTTTATTTTGTTTATTCAATTTAAGTGTTTTTTTATTTTTTTTATTTTTATGAACACCACAGCAGTACCAACGTCCTCCCATCGGGAAGTAACTTAACTTTAACGTTAGCCCCCAAGTAGCTCTGATGTTAGCGACATTAGCCACAGCCCCTTTTAGTAAAGAACCAAAAAAAAAAGTTAAAAACGTACAATATAAAAGAGTTATTTTAAACCTACCTGGCACCTGGTTTATTCCTTTTGATGGTTTAGGTTAAACCGAAGAGTTATTTCTCCCGTCGGTGCCGATATACAAATCTTTTCGGCCGTTTTTCTGCTCAGCAGCGGCACCATCGATTGACTGACTGACACACAACCGTCAGTTAGCCGCTTGTACGGGTAAGCACATCCGGTCACGCTTTTCAAAATAAGATATGTGCACTCTACCACGGGTGGAAAGTAAATAAATGTACTGCAGTTTGAGGTATTTCCATGCTGTACTATACTGTACATTCACAGGGGCATTTTGTACCTTACCCCACATTTTCTAATAACTAGTTTGCACCCTGAATCTTTTAATTACAAACATATGATGCTTTAACTTTAACAAAATAAACTGTCTAAGGATATATAAAACTGAAACTATAGCTTGACTGGCTACAACTTTAAAATGCTTCTTTTCAAAATAACAGCAGCACCAAGGGAGATATGTGCACTGTACCAAGAGTGGAAAGTACAGAAATGTACTGTAGTTGAGTACAATTTATATAGTCGAGGTTTGATGCATAAGTAATAATACTCCAATAATATACAATGATATAACACCATTCTACACACACCTTTTATTTAACATCTTTTGGATTACTTGATAAATATCTTGCACATTTAAATATTCTGCATACTGTGAATAATTAGTGAATAATTTGCACATGTCTGCACAAAACTGTGCAGCTTTTTTTCATTTTAAAAACATTTTGTACATATATTTATATCTACTTCATCTTCCTTATTTTACTTAATCTTTGTTATGCACCAAAACACCAAGCCATAAGCGAATATATGTGAAAACCTACTTGGCAATAAACCTGTTTCTAATTTGGAATCTGTATGAATCTGTATTTACTTGTTGTAACTATTTCTACATAGTTTTAAAACGTGCATAGAAACTTTCAAATATCTGAGACTATGCTGTGATAAAAATATGTTTCGTCTAAGTTTAACTAATAATGTAACTTATTTCAAAAATGACGGGTTGTCTAGCAATTGTCAGAAAAAAAGCTTTATTTTGAAATCCACTAACTTCCGACTTTGCCATATTTAAAACTTGACTAGCTTCATGCAAAGTGTGGAGAGGCGCGGCTGTCTGACGTCACATCCCTTGAAAAAACTTTTTCTGGTTACTTTATCCTGAGTGATCCTGAGGCACCCCTGAGGTCTGGGACCCTGCAGGGGACCCCGGAGAGGCTTCTGAGGGTCCTCAGTATACAATATAGTAACAGAGGCGCATGTTTAGCTGTAAACTAAAATAGTGTTGTAAGACAGACAGCATGTGAACGTAAATTCAATATCTTAAAGACTGAAAGATGAAATGTCTAAGGGGCCTTTTTAGAAATAGTAAGTTAAAACCGTCTTATGTTTCTCAGAATGAAGCTTTGATGAGTCTTTCTTTACTCGTGCAGAAGCCATGAACTAATTCTGTAATCTGAACAGAGATATATTTAATTCAGAGTGGTGACACTCTCACTTTCAGATGTACAACATATTATTTTTGCTTCGTCGCCGTTTGAGAGAATGTGAGAACTGTCCACAAACTAGAAAAACTCTTTAGCTTAACAGAAATGTTTACACTTAAATTCTGTAAAAAATTAAAGCGGCAGTTCACCTGAATCACAACAACACATTCCCCCATTTATTTTTGCTTTAAAATGAACATTATTTATCGTCAAGGCAGCACCAATATGGATACTTTATTGAAAGGAAGACAGAAACTAAAAGGAAACAATGCATTTCTCATACAGAGGGATTTCAGTACCGCAAAGCTAAAAAACACAAAAGCTCTGTGTCATGTACACAACATGAGCTGCACAGTTTTGAATCACGAGCAGCCAGACAAAACCAGAAACCAGCCTCACGTCGACCCAGTTCCTTGTTTGACTGCCAGACACACCTCAGAGTTGAATGAGTAAATTTGGTCTCTAGCACAGGAGGATGTGTATGGCCTTACACGTCTCACATGGTTAGCATGTTCGGCATGTAGTAACCAGCTCCAGGGCCAGGAGGAAACAACAAGGTGGTGTTGGTGGAGGAGTGTCAAACCTTCAAGGGCAAGGAACGGTGCCATGCGGAGACTTTACATAAAGAACATAAAGGTCATTTAGCTTTTGAAGGACTGACCTCTGATTAATCAGGCTTTTCGGGCCTCTTACCACAGCGAAGTGACAAGAAACAGAAAATTACATTATTTAAATAGGTTAGTTTGAATTCAGCTGAAGTAATGAAAGCAAATAAAGAGGCCTGTTACATAATCAGCAGAGAGTCGTCCTTCTTTTTGTTAATTCACATCGAGAACCGACAGTTTCACAAAGCACCAAATGGTTTCTTTATCAGAGCAGGGCTGAACGGCTTCAGCTAATCACACCTTTCTTTCATCCACTGACAAAAGGTGCCTCTTGTTTGTGGAGTAAATAATGACATTATTATGATAGTCCTGATCAAGAGCAGGAAGATTTAATCAACTCAACCTTGCTTTAACATCACCCTACTCGTCACTTCTTTCCAAATAGCTCTACACGCGAAAGCTTAAAGTATCGGGTGAGATAAAATATAAAATATCACAACATATACTGCACACCCTCCCCCCAATTTTCCCCAATACTGCTCAGCCCTACTTGCATTCCCACCACCTTAGTATTTATGATATAATATGTGCAGCAGATATGATGTCGGTGGTCCAACTTAAAATGCAATATAAAGTAATAAAGTGCAAGAAGTCTCAGCACTGAATACAATCTTAATGAAACCCTCCCCCCCTGCATATACATAATGATAATGCACTTATAAAAACATTATTAAACTCTATTTTTGGGGTTTATACACATTTAGTACTTTGAATTCTGCCTACCAGGAATTATACTTTGCTTTAGTTAATATCTCTAGTCTCTCTCATCATCTCACAGAGCTCCTTCTTTTTAGCACCTGTGTGGTGGGTCAACTTATGTTAAGTTCGGGACGCAGTAATCATGCATAGTTCAGGTGATCCTCCTTGTTCGTGTTGGGTTTTTTCTTTGTTTTCGTGTGTGTAGTTGCTGTTTTTCAACCCACGGGAGTTGGCTCTTCTTCACATTTTTTCTTCTCTTCTTTGGGAGTTTGGACTGAGTTGCTGCTGTTGTTGAGATATGTGAGATTGACCCTCAGCCACACCAACATAATTTCTACATTTTTTGTAGTTACTCATTCATACAAACAGCCACGAACGTCCAGCCTTTAAACTCTTCAAACATGACCACATCATTGATTTTCCTGCCTTCCAGCAGTAGAGTCGTCGGCCCCTGTGCTTACAGTGGAGACAAGGAGCAGTCCTCCATCGAATAGTTGGGCTAAAATAAAAAAAAGTCTGGGTGGTTCTTTTTTATCCCTTGTGCCTCCTCTGTTGCACCCTGTAGTAATGTACAGGAAGTCATTAAGAGTCAGCAAATATCACCTCACTTCCAGGTGGCAGCAGTGGGGCGAACGCCTGCACTCCCCTTTGTGCCCTTTGACCCCAGGGACTGCCCGGAGCGGCTCCGCAGGTCACGCTCGGCGTTCTCGCTCTGCGCCTGCTCCTCGTCGTACCTGGTGACACGCAGAGCAAAACAATGACTCATATCATGTAGTGAAGAAATGCATGTGAGGGGGATTCCTGCTGCCCCCGCTCTTTGCCTTTAAATGGACTATGGAGTATGTAAACAAGGTGCTTTGCACAAACAACGCCCGCAACCCCCGCCACTGAACCCACTTCACGCTTGCTTTTGTGTTTAAACACTCTGGAATGAGGCAGCTGGCTGGTAAGCTATTGCAACACCCCTTCGATAGCTCAGTTGGTAGAGCGGAGGACTGTAGTGGAAAGGCCAGGCATCCTTAGGTCGCTGGTTCAAATCCGGCTCGAAGGAGTTACTTTTAAATACGTGTTGTTAGGCATACCAACAGATATTTAAGGTCCCTAGTGTTGTGGAGAAATTGCTGAAGTCAAAGGTCAATGGTGAGGTCAGGAGGGAAGAAAGTGTTCAGGAGCCTCTGATGTCTTATGCTGTAATATTTATTGATGCTTGGCCAAGGAGAATTAGAGACACTCTCAAAGTACATCAGAAGTGTCTGAGTCGGTCTCACATTCTGCCCAACTCATCCTGGTGGATAAACTTTAAACCCCAAGATAACACCGCAAATACTATACGCCCAGAATTAGTCAAAGAGAATGTCTTTACCCATGGAGGTGTTATTGTCAACATATTCTAGTCTGGAGACACAGATGTCTGTTTACGCAGATTGGAACGTCAACAGCCAGCTATCTATTATGTCTATGAAGGCAGCAATAGGTCTCTTCGACCCTGCCCACCACAGTGTGAGACAGACTGGCACCTCCTGTTCCCAATCAAAGCCAAACAATTAATACTGCTGAGGACCTCAAGGCCCACACGTGACCTCATGTAACCTAAGGATAGAAAATTCCATAACACCTAGAGGAAACATTTTAAAAACATCTAGCTGATGGACTGGCTCTAAATTTGGTAAACACATTCATGCCCCCAAGAGGATGAACTGTAATAAAAACTTTATCTCCAGCACCGTCATCTGGTGAACCTTCCTGTAAAACTAATGATATTGCCATCAGCCTCAACTATGCTTTGTGTTTAGTGTTAATCAGCAAATGTTAGTGTGCTAACATGCTGAATAACAGTCACAGCATATAGAAGAGGTTTACTGATGTTGGACCAACAAACTCATTTAAGTTTGTATTAAAAATAAATAAGAAAAACTACTATTAGCTATTAAGTATTCATTAGTATTCATTAAGGTAACAACTGTTTGCCAAGTGACATAAACTATGATATGAGCTTATCTTATTCATTGTATTAAATTACAGGTCTATGTGCCGAGGGGAAACACATCAAAGCACCACAATCTTATCATATCTGAAAGAGGACGTTTATGAGCACAGCATCACTAAGTGATTAAAAGGTTCTCCTTCGAGCCGGATTTGAACCAGCGACCTAAGGATTACTGTGACCACCGCTTTGTCTGGTACTCCCGCTACAGTCCTCCGCTCTACCAACTGAGCTATCGAAGGAAGACAGGGTGACTGTTATTATCAGCAGCAACATGCATTCCTGTTCACTTTCAGCAAGGAAGAAATAATTAAGATAACACTTACTGAGTCAAGTTAAGGTGGAGAAAGGAATAACGCAGTAATTTCCTTTTCTCCTCTCTCTGGTAGCTTTTACATAGACGTACTATGTAAACAAGGTGCTAAAGCACACACTGCCCTCACTAATGTGTTCAGAATGGGGCACCTATTGTCAGACGAGCTCTGGGTGTATTGTGTCAGTATGACCCACGGGTAACCGGTCTGTTACTAGATTCAACAGTGAGTTTTGGATGTGGAAGAACAAACCCTGTCTGCTTTAACTGAGCCAAACTTAACCAACACATATTTATCATTTGTGGTTGTTGCTTGTGGAGCTGCTTAACAAGACTGAGCGCTCTTCTTTTAATCTCCGGTCACTGGACTCCAGGTCTAAATGATTAAAAGTCACTCCTTCGAGCCGGATTTGAACCAGCGACCTAAGGATGCCTGGTGTAACCTCTACAGTCCTCCGCTCTACCAACTGAGCTATCGAAGGGAGACAATAACTGTCAGTTAACTAGTAGGACCATGTGTATTTACTGTATTTATGGGCTGTAGTATTGTGATTTAAGAATTAATAGGCTTGTTTGATATTACCTGCACCTCACCTGGGAAGTGGACGAGCTCAGGCGAAGGTAGCAGGGGGCAGTGACAAAAAGCTTCCTTCATAAAATATACAGATAGAACATCCTGTTATATCCACCTGTTGTCTGTCATAACTTTTGATTGGTTTAACAATGACAGATCTGGCAGATTTGAACTCTTGGAAGTCACATTTATGGAAAAAGAATGACCTACATGGAATATCTCTGTTAACGAACCGTCATTTAAGAACTGAAGTACTGAATCAGCAATCCAAACAGTTGCACAGGGAGGAAACCCATCAATTATGACAACATGACATGAGTTTACTTCAGTGGCAGACATAATTAGACTTGTGTGTTGTCCTTTTAACAGGTTTTCTGTCTCTTCACAACACGTATAAACTATGAAATTCTTAGACTAAACATATTCCACTTTTCTGGCTAACAAACGCTGTCATCAAGTTGTAATTTGGTTTCATCTAATCTTTATTAATGCGGGAATGTGTCTGTATCTGCCACTGTATTCTATCCTTTGTTCTTTTTGTTTAGATAAGCGCTACATAAACAAGCTTTATTATTATTATAATCAACCACACAAGATGCTCGTTAACTGACACGCTAACACAACATGAGACTAATAGTCTGCAATCTGCCATTTTAATTAGACAGCATGCTGTTTGTGGTCAAAACTAAGAGCAAGGCGATACTGTGCAAGCCTGGCTCATCTCGAACGAATCGAGTTGAATTAAAGTGGCTTTAGGTGAGAGATCCACATAGTATGTTGAGTCTAAGTATGTTTTAAGGGTGCACTGATCGGTATTCCATGTTTTTACTGACTGTACGTTGAACCACATGCGGTCTAAACTGGTCTACTGCGTGTATATATCAGTCTTAATATCAGTGTGTTGGAAGTAAAAGTAAAAAGATCTCAGGTCGTGTTTTCATGATATCTTATGGGGTAGTAACAAACAATAAAGTAAGAAGCATTCACTTCTTTGTCAATATAATGAATCAACAACACGTTTTGTACATAGCAGCATGTACTATATAATGTAGTGAAGTTTGAGACGGACATACAGTGTGTTGACAAGTTTAAGAGTGCCAGTTAATTAGTAATAGCATACTGTAGAAGTGTACAGTACCAACAGTCTGTCCTGTTTTTATCTACTGTTTGTTGAACCGTGTGCAGCTTAAACTGTTCCTGTCCCTCACTTAAAAGTCACTCCTTCGAGCCGGATTTGAACCAGCGACCTAAGGATGCCTGTTGTAACCACTACAGTCCTCCGCTCTACCAACTGAGCTATCGAAGGCAGACACTCTCTGGCAGTTCACTAGTAGGACCATGTGTACTCACTGAGTTTACAAGCTGTATTTTGTGAGTTACATGGCATAACGTGACCTTTGTTGGAAAAAAAGCAAAAGCCAGACACCCATATATTGCATGTTGAGCAGTAAACTAGTACTAGTTAGTTAATTAGAGCATTTTTTAGATTGTATTGATTAATGTTCTATTTTTATTTATTTTTTGTTGAATGGGTATGTACAGAAAGATTTTCAAGGTTTTCAACTGCAGACACTTTTCTACTGGATATTGAACCATTCGCAGTCTACACTGTCTCTCACTTAAAAGTCACTCCTTCGAGCCGGATTTGAACCAGCGACCTAAGGATGCCTGTTGTAACCACTACAGTCCTCCGCTCTACCAACTGAGCTATCGAAGGGAGATGATAACTGGCTTTTCGCCAGCAGGACGATGTGTACTTTGTTGAAAAAAGCAACTCAAAATGTGATTATTGGCCCACATATAGAATCTTGACTTGGTTAACTAGTCCTTGTTAATCAGTTAGAGCATTTTTTAGATTGTACTGATTAATCTACTTGAATATATTGAACAGTGTGTAGAGGAGATTTCACCTGCAGACTTTCTGGTTTTTATCTGGTTTATCTGGTTTTTATCTAATGAATGTTGAACTGCATGCAGTCTAACACACCAGCAGGGCCCTCACTTAAAACTCACTCCTTCGAGCCGGATTTGAACCAGCGACCTAAGGATACCTGATGTAACCACTACAGTCCTCCGCTCTACCAACTGAGCTATCGAAGGTCATGTATGCATGTAGTATGTTGACCAGTTAACTAGCACCAGTTAGTTAATTAGAGTATATTTTAGACTGCACTGATTGAAATTCGGTTTCTATCTAACTATGTTGAACGGACAGAGAAATTTTCAACTGCAGACTTACAGTTTTTTAATCTAGTAGATGTTGAACCACATGCAGTCTAAACGGTTATATATACATAGGACACAACAGCAAGTGCCTCACTTAAAAGTCACTCCTTCGAGCCGGAGTTGAACCAGCGACCTAAGGATGCCTGGTGTAACCACTACAGTCCTCCGCTCTACCAACTGAGCTATCGAAGGGCTGAAGGCAAACAGACAATAAATAACAGGTCAAGGTCAGTTACATGAGAAACTTTCACTTTCGACTGATATTTTTAGCCTCCTGGCTGCAAGAGATTGCTGAGTTTGTCTGACTGGTAGATTTTTTTAAATGTCACTCACAGAACTTGATAGTTGCCCAGGGCCTCTCGGGGCGGGCTGCGGTTCCAGCGGCAGTCTGGGATGTCTCCGTTGGGCGTGACGATGTTGAGGGTGTCGTTGATGAGGTTGTACTTCAGGATGCGGTCGTTGGCTGTGCTGGAGGTCAGCGAGGGAGAGGCGTTGACCTGAGCATGACACGGACAAAGAAAGTGACATTAGCATTTGAAGAGAAAACACATGGAGACAGGAAGAGCTTAATAACGTACTCACAGGCGTTAGCACATAGTTTAATTTCCTCCTATCCACATATAGAAGCTCTTATCTGACAGGAAATTCTGTTGCTAATGTGCTCTAACAGCTGTGCTCATAAACATACACTGAAGAACGTACACAAGTATCCGGAGAGAGATCATATCAACACACACACACTTTACTTTAGTGTAGCTTATGCCCTGTTTACCTGTTAATGTTGGCTACGTGCAGGAATAATGAACAAAGGAAAGAGTTCCTGACTAGGTTTGTGGCACATGTTTCTTCAGTCCCTCACTGAGGACCGTTCATGCCCTACAACCAACTTTAAGTCGCCCAGAATAGATCAGATCGGTGTCTGTTAACAGAAATAGTTCAGACTTAGCCTGGAAACCCAGCTACTCATTGTACGGCTGTCAAAACGAGTCCAGTAAAATGTGACAGCCACATGACAAGCACGAAAAACACGATACAATGATGACAGAGGAATCCTATTTTAAGTTTCAATATTAGCCAGCTCATAGCTTGTATTACAATGTACATACTTCAGTGTTTTTTCAGCTGGAATAAAGCACTGAATAGGTTAAAGATACACCTTCAGCATACCTTGAATACAAAGAGGCACACATCCAAACAAACACACACACAAAGTTCAACCTTCAGGGCATTTAAAGTTGCTTAACGCTCAAGGAGAGGGAACGTGGAGTCACTGTGTAAGCATGTTAAGTATCTCTGGGCTTGGCAAAATACGCATCTACAGGAACAAGGCAAAGAAAAACATGTTGATTTCACACAGCAGAGATGACTTAAACCACTTTTTCGTGCGAGTGGAGTGTCCGCCCTGGATTTTTTTCACTCACCTCAATAAGCCATGGCTTGAGCTTGTCATCGATAATGATGTCATACCCATAACACTCGAAACAGTGCTTGTCGTTGTTCATCACAGGCTTGGAGAGAGAGAGAGAAAAGACAGAACTGAATTAGGAAGAGGAACTGACCCACATTGTGCCTGATTGTGATACACTGGGAACTCTTTAATGCAACCGAGAATGATTCAGCAGGGAAAAGTGTTAGCGACTTATCGGAGCAAAAATATACAAGTGGACATAAGTATCAGCACACAGAGTAACCTGTGTGTCGAAGGAGCGAGAGGGGAAGTGAGTCAGATCACTTAGTAGAAAAGAGAAGTGTGCATTAAGCTGGGTGTAACAAAAAGAGATCACAACATCGAGGTGGTTTAACAGCTGTGAGTTTATAAATGATAGTCTGCTGAAATCACTAAAGGCCTGGCACTAAAAACATCCCAACAGGAACAAAGTAAAACACACTCACGCATTAACGTGTGGCTGCAGCACTACAAGTGAAAGCTCAGAGGGAAATGCACTTCTTACTCCACCGATTAAAAAGTTTCATCCAAGCAGCGTCTAAAATATGATGTATGCAAGACTGAATGCTGCTTTTACATTAATGTTACAGGATTCATATTGTAATGATATATATGATAAATATAACACTCTGAAAATACTTCAATACTGTACTGAGTAGAGTTTGATGGAGTACTTCTATATTGTGCTTCTAGGACATTTACTTAAACCAGCTTTAATCGATAAAACAGACTGAATATTGGAATGAGAATGATGTTGTATAATTTATAATTTATAATAATAATGTATATGTGTGGATGCGTACACAAGCAACTGTTTGCTAACAAATTCGGAATATCAGCTTAAAAGGTCAGTGTTGTGTTCATAATGTGTTTCTGCTGCTCAGAAGTGGCCAAAAAATTAAATCTATAATAGTATAATAGAGTATATTTGGTGGACAGAGCCTCCTGGTCTGTGAGGTGAAGCCAACACAGAAGGGCGTGGCTCCAGCACAACAGTCAAACAAGATCAAATATGAATCAATATTCTGTTACTACATTCTCACCTCGAATGTTTCAAGATGGGAATGTCCATAATGACAAAATCGGTAGGTTTACACTGGATCTATATTTCTGAACATTTCTTCCAGCGCTGTCAGTGAGTGAATATGAATGGGCACAGATGTACTTTTTTAAGATCTTAATTTAACACAGCTAACCTGTACCATTTCCGGCCAGGATTAAGTGTTTATTGAAATTCTTATTAGGATAATAAACCATTTAGAACCTGTTGGATTATTTGAAAAATCACAGAGCTGACAAGAGGGCTATTGTAAGGATAAGGATGCCTGTTGTAACACTACAGTCCTCTACTCTACTAACTGAGCTAACTGAGAGAGAAAACTCTGAAATGTGGTCAACTCAAAGACCAACATACAGTATGTTGGTCCTAGTTAATTAGTTACAGCATATTTCATAAGTGTACCGAAGGATCTTGACTGTTTCATATCGAGTGTATGTGGTACAGTATGTACAGTAACATTTTCTAGGTATTCACCTGCTCTTGTACCGTATGTTTGACAGGTTAAAAGTAACTCCTTCGAGCCGGATTTGAACCAGCGACCTAAGGATGCCTGGTACTTCCACTACAGTCCTCCGCTCTACCAACTGAGCTATCGAAGGGCTGGTAGGGGGCCTAAAATCGATCAGAGAGTAACACGAGAACTTATTTATGAGTGCCATAATTGGGTCAAAACTTCCTAAAAGTGTTACAATTTTGAACATGTGGGAGTAAAATAAAACGATTTTGATCTCCACTTACAGCCACGGCCTTCAGAGACTGCACCACGATCCAGTGGATCTGGTCAAACAGTCGGCTGGTCACCTCCTTGCCTCTGGTGCTCTCTAGGTACAAACGGAGGTTACTGACCGTCCACTTGCCTCCATGGACGTGGTTGTAGTCATCCTGCATTAAAGGTACACAGTCTAACTAGATACTGAAATTCTTGGTTTGATGTACAGATCAGCCTGGAGAGTAACGTGAGGACCTGGAATTGAAAGTCTTTGGATGTAGTCAGCGGAGGTTATATGTAATTTTATGAAATTAAAATCTTGATTTAAAGGGGCACTCCACCAATTTCACACATGAACATCAGTATACTCGTCACAGGGAGTTAAAGGGAGACTTTTAAAGCCTGGATGTTGCTTAATATTTTGAATTTTTGACTAGGGTCCACTGTTTTTCAGGATGTTACATCCACTGCTGCTTCTTCAAACATGACAGAGCAATACTGAATTGGTGGAATACCCCTTTAATATCCAATATAACTTATAACTCACATACTGAGACTAAAAGCTGATTTAAAACACTATGTTCTAATAACAATCTGTACTAATCATACTAGATAAGATACAGACTTACCCCATGTTTTTGGATGGCCACATTAGTGAGGTGAACAAACATGTTGTCCAGTTCACTGGTGCTGGGTGTGTATTTGACCGTGCAGAACCTGCAGAAGCCGAGCTTGTACCTGAGGACCAAACCACAGACAGAGCTCGGTCAAATTACGGTGCTAGTTTCTAGATGTCCACTATAAAACATTAAGATGTAAATTCAGGGCTTACATGTAGCATTTCAGAGGGCGATATGTGGTGACGAGAACATAGAGACGCAGGTCAAACTTCTTTCCTCCTATCAGCAGAGGGTTGTCGATGTACAGGGAGATGACGTAGGCCTCTTTGCCACTAGATGCTGCTACAAACCTGGAGGTGAAAAAGAAGAAGCCAAACGTCAGAAAAACCACAAACCTCTGACCAAATCAACAATTCATTAATGGTTTTGGACGTTTACCTGGTGAGCTGTTGTTGTAAGTCACCTTTCTGCCAACTGGTGACTCTTCTTTTTGTTTTTGTGTTAGAGTTATTCACATAATTTTGACCGTATGGCCCTCTAAATTAAGACTTGATAGTCTAACAAGGACAGGTCTGAAAATCATGACCTCAATTTGTGGATTTGAAGAATCGTGACACGCCTACTGTCTTTGTTAACTCACGTGGAGGTGCGGCTGTCTCTGGACCACTTCTTGATCTGGGACAGTTTGTTGATGAGGAAGATGCCTTTGCCCTGAGCCTTCCCGCAGGGCTTCATAATCCAAGTGCTGGACGGGTTCTTGCGGAACTCCTCCACAAAGAGATTATAGTCGGCGGGGAGCATGAACGTCACAGGGACAAAATCTGCACAAAGCATAGAGCAATTAGTTACATATATTCAGAGCAGCAGCCTCTCCGTGTTTTGTGAGTATGTGAGCATTTCTACACTCTTAATAGATACCTAAATAAATGTATTTCCCGTTCTCGTCCTTCTCTGCCAGTGGACTGCCTTCCTTCTCCAGCTCCTTGCGATAGCGTTTGATGTTCTTGATCATCAGGTCCTTCCTGGTAAGCTCATAGTGGTTGGGGAAGTGGTTAACCATCTGGTCATCTGACAGGCGGTAGCCGGTGTCCACGCTGAACACATTTCTGATGGTCTGGATGCTCATCCTACATGTGGGTACAAATAAAACCTGCATTATGGTGAGGCTGGTGTCTAGAAATAAACTTGGCGATATCATTATTACTCATTAATTGACACAAGTAGGTTCAACATGGACTGCATTTGCAGCGGCTGACAGTTACTGTGTGGAGAGTAGGTTAAGTGCTTGTACTTTATCAGAATATTTCCATTTTATGCTCCTTTTTTATACTTCTAGTGCTCTAAATTTCAGAGGCATATACTGTAGTTTTTACTCCTCTACATTTATATGACAGCTTAAGTCACTAGTTACTTCTCAGATTCATAATTTGCATAAAAAACATTTTGGCGTGTGTGCCAAAACGCCTAAACACGTGTCCAGTGCACACGTGTTTACACTTTACTCCCACTATTAACAGTTTAAGTATTGTAAAATATCATATTTATATAGTATGTCATATCTATTTATACAGTGACACATCAGTACTTGTATATACGCATAGAACACTACATATTTTTCATATTCTATTTTAGTATATTTTATATGTTTATTTTGTATTTCTATATTATTCTTTTTTACGTACAATTTTACATTATCATATTTAACTTCTTCAGCTTATTTGTATGTGCGGTGCTGTTACACTGTTTAGTGCTTTTAATGCTGAGCTGACCGGTTCCTCTAGGTCCAACATATTTCTTTGCATTGTTGAACATGAAACATCCAAAAAAATGAATAGAGAGCTGTGTAGCAGAGGATACAACAGATGTATTTTGAGACTGCCTGGAGGGGACCCAACCCTCAGATTGAGCAGCACTGGGGCTGAAGCAGGATCTTGAATGCAGCATGTTTGCTTATAGGGAGTATTATTACATTGTGGTATATGAATACTCCTTCCATTACTGCCTATACACAGCAAGGTGCTTGCACAGTACAGTGTAGTATTGATGGAAAACCTACCAGTAGAAATTCCAGTCCTCGTTCTCTGACACTGGGATCCATTCCCTCTTCTCAAAGTTGTTGATGAGCACTGATTTCTCAATATCTGTCACCCACTTCACCTTACCGGCCATGGTGCCTCCCACTAGGGTGGAGCACAAAACAACAGGTAAACATATAAAAAAAAAAATTAAAAAAAAGCAGATAAACAATCCATGCAATGATAAAGAGAATGAATGCATGCAGCTACCATGCACCAAAAGCTAGTCCCCCCTACCTGCAAATCAATGTCAGGAAACAGCCAGTCATCAGCATCAGCTAGCCGGGCAGGCTCAGTTAGCAGGCTGCTGCTGAATCCTCCCTGGACTGCTGCAGAGGCTGGGCGGACATCACCGAGTCAGTGATGCAATCTCACCAGACCGTCGTTATTTTAAACTCATAGCAGGAAGGCGGTTTATTTATTAGCATAGCTGCCAACTCCAGCCAACGACTTAAAACACTGCTGCCATGTTCGCGGTTTTTGGTGCTAACGGGCTAAATGCATTGATTCAGGCGTCGTGAAGCTGGAGACAGTGACGAAACACCCCACCGCGGTCAAACTACTCTTCACAATAAAAGTCTTACTTATTTAAACGTTATAACATATAAGTGTAATAACCTAAATATGAGGCTTAATTACAATTCAGACGACATTTTTAAATAAAATATCTCAAGAACATTAAACGACGTCGTTATGGGCTTGGTCCTTCCGGAGAATAACCTAGCAACGGAGGACGCGGTGACGTCATTGCAGGATGTCGTTACCACGGCGCACCAGCAGGTGTCAGTGTTGGACTGTGTGTGTGGACAAACTACAAAATAAAACGCACATTTTATTGTTTAAACTTACTTAAAAATATACTGAAAAGTACATTTTAAACATTTTCGATAGTACAACAAGATACACTTTATATATAACCCTCAAATAAAGATAAAGATATACAGATAAAGGTAATATAACAGCAAAATATGCTATATTTTGGTGGTCATCTATGTGTTAAATCCAAAAATGTTGAAATCTCAGGTGTAGAAAATGTGTTATTGGATTAACAATGTAAAATTGTTACATCATCTTATGTTTTGTAATAGATTCTGTTAATTCATTACAAATTAAACCAAATTATTAAGTACAAGAGTATACCATTAATAATTTAAAACAACCCAACATGTAAAAATAACAACAATAGTGTTGTCATTCTGTGTCCTCTGTTTTTTTATATATATTTTTTTTTATTTCATGAATCAATGAATGAATCAAGTTGCTCCCCGTCAATAAAATAAAATAAAGCACATTAAAATGTATAAACAGATAGACAAAATAGAATAAAAGTGAAACACATAATAAAATATATGAATAGGCAAAAAATAAATAAAATAAAAAAACATGTTAAAAAGTACAATTAGACAAATTAACTAACTAACTAATGATAAAATAATGCAGCAGATTAAAATGTATGTACTATACAGATACATAAGTTAACAAATAAAAGATCAATTTTAAAAATGACAACATAAATTTAATTTAATATCAGACAAAAATCAGCATATCCAAGTACACAGCAGCAGCTGTACAACAAAACATATAGCAGGTACAATATAACAAAATTTAATATTATTGTTTAGACTGAAACAAACTTTTCATACTTTGTTTTTCATTTATAAATATTAAATTTCCCGTGCACACAAATGTCTTTTATAAAGTCATCGGCTGTTCTGTTTTTAGAGTGAGCAAATAAAACCATGGTTTGCTTCTTCTGTTGTGTTTTTCCAAACGTGTCTGAGGAGCCTGTCGCCCCCTGATGGTCAGCCTCGGCAGCAGCAGGTAAAGGCGTGGCCAATCATATTTGTGGCAGTTACCTGAAAGCAACAAGATTAAAGGACGCTGCTGTAAGTAGAGGAAAACACCTTACGAATATTTCTTTATTTTATCACTTCCAAAATATTTAAACTATAATGTGTTTATATTTATTACAGGGCGGCGTCTACTTTAATCTAAACAAAAGGTAAGTTTTCTCTCTTTTTTTTTTATTGTTACATGCACCTGTTTGACTGTCTGAGGAGGATGAGCTTTTATAGTGGATTAATATTTAACATGATATTCTTCCAACATGACACAATTTAACAGTTAATCTGATAATATAATGAATAGAATTAATGTTGTTTATGAGTAACCTAATGTGTGTGATCTTCACAATGACCTTTGTTTGCTTTGGGTGAGAAGGATGACTTCATCTCTTTGTTATGACAATATGGCATAGGACTATCGACTATCACATGATTAATACTCAAAAACCGTCCTCTCTGTATTATTCTGGAGCCTAGGCTATGATTATTTTGACAAAGTTCCCACATTTAGGGTATATTTTGTTGGTAAATTTGCAAAAACAATGTAAAAATGTAAAGATAAAGAAATACAATTACACACTTCTTTATACTTTATAGTAGATTAACTCATGATTTGTAAACAAACACATTTAAAGACTGTTTATTTTTGATATTCACGTCTTTTTAAAGTATATTCTTTGGGGACGGTGGTGTGGTGAAGTCTTTAAAGGCAGTTGGTTGATTTGAGTTATGGAAATGGAGCATTTGCATTGAGGCACATGAGTGCAGGTACAACAGGAACTGGTCTGAGGACAGGTGCACGTAGGAGGGAACAAACCTGTTTGTTTGGGCACAACAGAAACTCAGTCATAAAAGTAAATTAGATGTACAGTTTCTTGCATAAACCAGTTGTAAACACAGGCTGGTCCACGGGATGGGTAGGTGGGTGGGTGGAGGGACTTACCATACTTTTGATGCAGCATGCAATAGAAACTGTCTACAACCGTTGGACTTAATCCAACAGATGATGTCACCTCTTTAAACCTAGGAGAGCCTGTTTTATCAACCTGGTAACACAGCCACCACCTATCCTGGTCACATGGCCCAGTGTTTACACAGCCCGTTTATGAACGTTAGGAGTGAAGCACACAAACACCCTCAAACCATGGAGCCATTATCTGTCCCTGCGTGGGCTAATAGGTCCTCCCACGTGGACTAATATGAATAATTTGCATAATCTCTCTTTGCAGACAACAACATGGTGGAACAAACAAGACAGCCGAGTCGTGCCGTGGCCCTCCAGGCTGGACCTGGTGAGGTGGACGCTGGCACCCTGTTCGATGTGAACTTCAGGTACGGCACAGGCCAGTCACAATAACAACAGTACAGCTCAGACAGACAAACTGCGCCTCAGGCGGCAGAACATGTGGGAACGGTTGTACCAAAAACAAACAGTATATAAAAAAGCTTTTGTTTGAGGAATCATTTAGGTATTATAGGATTATGTTTCTGTTGTTCTATTTCTGTTTTTACACGTGATGAATATAAAAAACAGTCACGTCTGTTACTCCTACAGGGTCACGGACAGGGCTGCAAGGGCCATTGGGCGCCAGTTGGCTGTAATTGGAGACCAGCTGGACCACGAATGGGGCAGCAGACGGCCGAACTGGTTACCAACTCCTCTCCACATGCTGAGACCCGCTCAGGCACTGACCAGGACCATCTATCGGTATAAAATCAGAACAAAAAACATCTATATCTGCAGCTTTTATGTGACTTTCTGTTGTAACCCGGTGTTGTTCTCTTCCAGGGATTTCCACAATCAGTTATGGGGCTTCCAGGGCCTGTCTGCAGCAGTGAAGGCCTGGATAGCGAGCACTGGGCCTGGGCAGGGGATCCTGAGAGCTGACGCCTGGGCAGCCTGGGTAACACTTGTTCTCTGTGGTATTAAATCTGTGTCTCAACCATAGATATATAATAGAACTTATATTATTTATGTTTAACTTATTTTACTTTCTCAAAAGGTTTAGCACTCCGAATTCTCAAGGTACAAATTATTGATTGCTCTTATAAGAGCCGCATGCTCTTATAAGAACACCAGCTGTAGAGGAAGCTCTATAACTGGTCTCATTATCAGTTAACAGGCCTATCAGAGCCGCAGAATCTGCATATTTTATCATTATACAATTGTCCGGATGACCAATACAGTAATTAGTCGCACGTGTGCGCTCAAAATGTCAAGTTGTGACACAAATATAAATCCGTATCTTCCTTTTTTGAAAACTGTTGCAACAAAATTGTCAAACTTACTGTCCGATTTCATTTCTTTTATTTCACAGGTGTCCACTTTTAAACCTGTAACCTGCGCTGGCTGGACCAGAGGAGCACTGCTGACTGTCGCACTGGTGGCTGCAGTGAGCATTTTCGGTGCACTGTGGGTGGAATGGAAAGCCTAATAAGAGGGGCCATGAGCAGGTCTTTCCGGTCAACCATATATTTTAAAACAAATGTTTGCAAACGAATGACAATTATTTCTAAACTGATTTGTTTCTGCTGTTTACTTTTAACTTCTCTTTTTATACTTTTTTTCATGAGCGGTATTGAATTTGATGTGATGGGAAGACAAAAACAAAAACATACACTAAAATTTGTCAGGGATTGGGGAAATTGTTGTTTAAATGGGTTTTACAGTGTTGGCCAACATTTTGTAGCAGTGACACGTTGGTTCACAGTTGTATTAATGTTAAAAAAAAAGTTTCCCGTGACTGGACTGTTGCTGGCCTGCAGTCTTTTGTATCCAGATTACTTTCTTGCTGGTTTAAGAGGCCAAAATTTTTACAAATGATATGTAGCCTGGCTTAATATAAAATGACGGGAGCTGGACTTTCTGTTTCAGATTCGAAAGTGCTTTTTCATGTGATGCAAATAAACTTTAAAATTATGACGTTTTGTAGTCTCATTAATTAAAAAACATTTATTTAATTACATAATAATACACAAACAAGACCATAAGAAGCAACCACAGGAGCTTGCAGGTTTAACAGGTCTTGCTGGTCATGTCCACATCATCAGTCTTCATAAGTGGTGACTTCCACGTGAGCATAATTTGTGAAGGCCTTCCTGTTACACTTTTGAAGCATGGCTCCGAGCTGCTTTCCCGGGCCGACCTCGTAGGTGTGAGGGAACTTCTTGCCCTGCGTCCTCTCGTAGATCTCGTGCAGAGTTTGCTCCCACTTCACGGGCGACACCAGCTGCTTCACCAGCTGCCTGCGCACGTGGCTCTCGTTCATGTAGCGCTTGCCGTCCACGTTGGAGTACACGTTGATCTCAGGACGACGGACCTGAACGGGAGAGAAAAGAGAGGTGTTAGATGACAAGTACTTAATCAGTCAAGATTTTTCTTTATGCCCAAAATGACCAAAAGTCCATTGATGTTTAGTTTTGCTTAGATTTTGGGGGTTTTCTTTGGTCAATTGACTGATTGATTAATGGCTTCATTACATTTCCAAGCACATGAAAATGTGAGAAATGACTAATAAACATATAAATCGTCATATTAAAAACTATTAAATATGCATTTACTGGGTGGGGATAGCCATGTGAGTTAGGACTGACCTCCACCTGTCTGAGCACCTCTCTGAGGGGTTCAGTAGCCGACTCCATCAGCTCAGTGTGGAAAGCGCCGCTGACCGGGAGAGGTGTGGTCCTAATGAAATGGAGACGTCTCGAGTTCTGCTGGAGGAAATCCAGAGCCTGGGAGGACAACACAGATATAACAAGAGGAGTCCAGAGTCCAGAGTAGCTTGCAGACTTGTGTCACTGTAATATAAGGGGCATGGCTGCTCACACTTCATACCTTTTTGTGCCCTGCGATGACCCTGCCGTCAGGGAACAGATAGTTGGCCACAGAGCAGACCGGCTCCTCTATCCCCTGGCTCTTGCAGTACTCTTTAGCCTGCACACATGCATGTTTATACTGGGCCTGTGGTCTACCGATGACTGACAGCATCCCACTAGGAACCAGCTCTGATGCTTTCTGCATGGCCTCTGCTCGTACCTTCACCGCATACAGAGCTAGAACACAGATAAACATGAAATAATGACGAAGTATGCTTTAAGTGAGTAATATCTTTGTCATGTGCGGTCATGTTTACCTTCTGCGTAGTTCATGGCACCAGAAAAAACCAGGGCAGCAAACTCTCCAACGCTGAAACCTGCAGCAGCAACACACGTCTCAATGGCCTGCAGGCAGAAGTGTAAAAACATGAGCACACACACTTGTTCTAGTAAGATAGTGCTAGTTTGAGCCTGGACAGTGAATGAGGGTCACGCAAATCCCTTAAAAGATTTTGCTTGAACGCCCTTGAGTCAAAGTCGCAGGTGTTAACTATAACTGGCTCTGTCCTCCTAAACTACATAAGAAACTTCCTCTGATCAGGGCAATCACAGATATTTTGAGAGGCTGGTGCTATAACCTGAAAAAGGGCACAACCAATGAGATGCCCTGTGAATAAAAAAATCTCCACATGCTTCCAAAGAATGCACAGCTTGTCACGTCTACATCACTTTGTGCAATACTGTCTTATATTATATATGTGAGATCAATAAAGTCGATCTTATCTTATCATTATTATTATGGGTGGTACTTTTTAGACTAATTAAAATCAGTGCATGATGTGCTGGAGGGAGTGTAGATCGGTTTGCCTTTCTGGAAAGAAATGGGCCATTTGGTCTCAGAGATCCTGGACCTGAGATCTGGTTCCTCGTTTACCTTTTTGTACATTGGAAATATTCCTAAAGACCTCAGTAGGAGTGACTCCTACCTTTTAAAGATCTTTATGGCTGCAGGTAAAAACAATAAAATGCTCCAGAGGAATCCTCCTATCACTGCCCTTCTTATTAGCATAAATAGAATACATTTTAATAGGCTGGAACAACCACTAATGTTCATATACTTACACATTATTAACCTGACACCTTACCTTGGGGTTTTCTTGGTTCAGCCTCTCCACCGCAGCCAGTGAGGTGACAAACACCGCCGGCTGACAGTGAACCGTCTTCATCAGCTCCTCCTCGGGTCCCTCCAGGCACAGAGACAGCAGGTCGTACCCGAGGATCTTGTGTGCGACCGTGAACATGTCTTTAACGTTGGGGTACTTCAAAAGTCCTCTGCCCATCCCCACAAACTGGCTGCCCTGGCCGGGAAAGAGGAGGACGGAGCAGTCGCCGGGGTCTTTTCTGGGTCTCCCCTGCTTCACCACGGGCGGCTCGCTGTCCGGGAGAGGAGCGGGGGTTTCGGGCGGAGGGCGGCGGGCTCCATCGGGGGAGCCGGGCTGGTTGGTGGACAGTCTCCGGCTTAGAGAGAGCACAGACCTGACCTGACCTCTGGAGGCTGCTGTCACCGCTGACGCCAACATTGCGGACTTCACACCTAACAGTGTTTTCACGGGTTAAGGCAGACCCATCGTCTGTAATTAAAGTCTAAACTGAAGTCTAATTATGTAACGAGAAGCTCAACTTTGTGTCTAACTGTCAGCCTGCAACAGCCCGCATGACACACACCAGAGAGCCGCCATGTTGGTTCAAATCACCGGGGTTGACTTTGTTTTTGTTCCGGGTTCTTTCCCGCTGCAGCGCCACCTTCAGGTAACTCATGATTATTTCCATTAAGGATTAATAAGACAATTATTTTCTTGATTAATCAATTAATTGATTGGTTTGTTTGAATAAATAATACTGAGAAATGCAGCTACAATGTTTGTTTTGATCAACTAATACTGCACACATCACAATTATCTGTAATACATTTAAATTATTAAAATAATTAGAAGGAAAAGCAGCAAATCTTATTTATATCATATTTATGAAGCTGGGACAATGAAATGTTCTCACTTACTGATTATCTATTTCTGTCGATCAACTAACTGATTAATCGACTAATCGTTTCAGCTGTACTTGTATAAACCACTGGGTAGTTTCATTTATAACAAAACATTATTTTTTTTACAAGCGCTTCATATGTTTTGTGTGCAAAATTTGTAAAGCAAATTTGTGTCAGACAAATATAGTGAAGTAAAAAGTACATATGTACTGGAGTAGAAGCAAAAAAGGCATGAAAAGACTCAAGTACAAGTACCTCAAATTTGCACTTGAATAAATGTACTTAGTTACATTCCACCTCAGCGTATGCATGACGAAAGTTTTCAAAGAGCCGCTTTGAAGCTCAAACTTCAGCTTCCTCCACTAATCTAAAAATCTGTGGGTCATCAGCGGACCTGAGGCAGGCTGAATGATGCCTGGGTGCTTAAACAAGCCACCTGTAACATCACCTACCTGTTAATCAAAGTGGCCACATTCTGCATAACTGCATAACTTTAAGCCTTAATATAATTTAAACTGGTGAGTTCCATAAAAATTCACCCTCAGTACAGTCATGTTAATAGAGACGTTTGTCGGAGGGAAATGACAAATATCATACAATGACGTTTAATTATTCATCAATAAACTTTATTGTACAAAACTGTAAATCTCTGTTGATCTTAGTCAAATGTGTTTTAATTTCTGCATCACATTGTGCTCGTCATCCTCGCTCTCCACCTCATTTCAACATATAAATATAATACAGCACTTTTTGTATTGTAAATTACTTTTCTTCTTCCACTTTCCCCTCAGTCTTGAACAAATAAAATATTTTATCATCTCTGAACTTGTGGTTTTGAAAACTGGATTCCCTAACCATCAGCGTCACATTTGTCCATTGGGTTTTCCCTGTAATTCATCCGACCCCTCTGACAGGTTGGTGGCCTCCATCTGCTCCTCCAGTCCCTCGTCGTCCTCTCGTATCTGATTGGCTCTTATCTTGAATTTAGAGATGAACTCGTTACTGGCCAGCGCTCCTTCCTTTTTGGGACAGGTCCGTTTTGATGATAGGCGATGCTCCAAACGTTCTGCAAAAGAAACATTAACAATACACTGATATATTTGACTTTTACGTCTTTTAGGTATGTATAATATATAATTGTTTGTTAGTTTGTTAGCTGAACATCTAGTGTGACAAGTTTTCAAACAAATTTTGTGGAAAGTTCCGCCATGGTTCGAATAACAAACATTTAGTCAGCCCCAAACAGACCAGATGACGAGCATACTGCACCTCCAGGAGTGACAGGTGTCATCAGGCGGTTCAGCTGGACGTTCCAGTGCCGTACGTGTTGACTGGCATTCCTCAGCTTCTCTTGTACCTCCTAGAAAATCAAACAAATAGATTTTTATAGTATTAAAAATGCTGCACACGGAGGCAATCCAAACACAAACGTCTCTTTCTTACCTCCAGGCGCTGGTGGCTCCTCTGGCGTGACGCCTGCAGATCCTGGAGCTCCTGAGAGGCCGAGTGAAGAGCTGAAGGGGTGTCACCGTCTGTACTGCCATCTGAGGCCTCCTGTGCGTAGCTGAGGTTCTGCTGCTCCTGGAGGAGCTGGAACTGCTTCTTCTTCTCTTCTTCATCCTGCAGCACCCTGGAAAGGAGAAGAAAGAGAAGACTAAATTCAAGTAACTACAAATGTCTGCATGATTTGGTTTAGAGTTTTCAGAGGGAGAGATGTGAGGACATTATGGAAATAATAGGAAGTTAGTTTTTGCAGTTTGGCCACTGATTTGTCCCATTCGAATGTGCTTGGCAACCACGGAGACTACAGCAGTTGAAGCAGCAGTAGAGGTAGTTTAAAACCCTTAGTCAAGTCAAGTAAAGTGTGTTTTGTGTGTTTAAGTAGCAGCAGAGATAAAAGGTGCAAAGTGTGTGTGGATATAGGTGCAATGTGCCGATTGTTTTATGTTTGCAGTCGTATTAACAGTCTGAATGCTATTTTTTGTTTAGCTGTTTAACCGTCTGTTAAGCTTCTTCTTCTTTTGCAGTCCTAACTTGGTAATACATGAACACACAGACATGATACGCATATTTTTAGATTCAGTGTGACTTTCTTGCACTTTCTTGTGATATCTCATAATTCCACTTAAAATCATAGAAAAAAGCTTCTTATAACTCCAGAACTTGCTTGAGAATCATGATGTTTTTAAGTTTTCTTCAGTATCAAAGTTGTCCAGTGATAGCAGTCGGTACATTCATGAGTGCACTGTAAACAGAGGCTGCTAATGGTGCAAATTGCAGATATGTAAACAAATATTGGCTAAAAACAACAGAGCTGAAGTTTTCGCCCACTCCTAACCACCTTTTTTGGCAACATTATACTTCCTGTTTACATCCCCCAAAGCATTATGGGAACTGTAGTTACAAACCTCGCAAGATAATCCCCAAAATAGAAATACAAGACAGTAAAATCTAACAGGATTTTTTATTATTTTTTATATGACTACGGTTCATTATGTCCCATCATGGTTCTCAATGATACTCTCCTCTATCCGTTCATAGACAGATATTTTCCCTGTGTTCAATATCTGTGGATATATATTTAAAAAAATAGTTTGAACTTCATCTGGTTAAGAGTATGTTTGGTACCCCTCCAGCTCCTGTCTGGCCCTCTCCTCCTCCTGCCGAGCCTGGATCTCCATGTTCAGAGCAGCCTCCAGTTTGTGCTGTGTCAGCTCCAACTCCTGGATCCTCTTCTTCTGTTGCTCAGCCTCCCTCGCCTTCTCCTGCATCTGTGCCTTCATGCTGTCTCTCAGCTGGGAGAACACACAAACACACACATATACACACCATTTGTGTGGAAAGAACTGACCTATTCCTGAATCACCTTTTCCAGGAATGTCGTTACCATTTCTCCAACACTAAAGGTTAAAGTCTGAATTTTATAATGCCAATTTTTTCGTGCTGTTTTCAGAGATCAAAGTCAATGAGATGGACTCTAAATCCCATTTCAGCGAATTGTAAATAAAGGATGTCGTCTGGAAAACTTTCCCTTACCGTCTCAGCCTCTTTCAGCTGTCTCTCCAGCTCCATCTGCACCTCCCTCTGTTTCCTCCTCTCCTTTTCCTCTGCCTCTCTTCGCTTGGTTTCTAATTCACGTGCATGCTGCAAGACACATATGAAGTTTAACACTGACTTTACATCACCATTAATTGTCTCACCTGATTCCTCCTGCTCTTACCTGTATGATGCTTTCTATCTCTAGATCTTGTCTGTCTTTCTCTTTCTCCATCCTCTCCGTCTCTTGTAGACTGGAGTCGTCTGATTGGCTGCTCCGGCTGCTGCCGCAGCTGCTGTGGGCGCTCCGGCTGCGCTCGCGCTGGCTGTGTTCACGCTGGAAACGTCTCTTCAGTTTAAGTTCTTGGTGAAGGGAGGACTTGCCCTCACTCTGGAGGCGGAGGGCTGTTTGAATAGCTTGAGAGGTAACAAACACACATTATAGATCATAGGATAAGTTTTGCCTGTGACTGTTCCAGGTGTGAAGTGCTGAGTGTGAACTAAAATGATTAATCGATTACAGAATTTTGATGTTTGATTAACAGTTTAAGTCCTTTATTAACCGTATTAACAGTATGTCAGTTCTACTACTAAAGGGGATCTCACATCAAAACAACAACAAAAAATATAGTTTGATCACATGAAGCAGCGTGAGATCATGGGAGTTGCCGTCTTTCATTGTTAAAAAACCACCGACCAAAATCTACCTGATGAGTCAGGCAGAAATTATGTCCACAGATTATGTTGTGTCTAAAACTCTTCCACGTTATGTTTAGTCACGCTGACTTCCTTCCTCCCTCTCTCATGTGTCCAGCATATCCCGTAATAACCCATAAGTTATATCAACTGGATGCAAATCGGAAATGCACTGTTTCTTTGACTAAAATGACACTGAACATTATTGGAAACATATTAAGTTCACAGCAAAATATATGACATAGCATCTAGCATTTCTTTCTTTACATTTTAATGAAGAAATGTTACACATAGCTTTAAATGTGAAGATTTATTGTTGTTTCCTGTTTCATGTCTTAAATTGAGGTTAAAATCTGTGGCGCTGGCCGCTGCCATGTTGGCACTCCTGTTTCTACCACCTCCTGGCTAATCACTGGCAGACCTGAGGCAGGCTGAATGACGCCTGGCTGCTCAAACAAGCCATCTGTAACAGGAACTATGTGTCAGTCAAAGCGGCCCCACTCTTAATTATGCATAACTTTAATCCTTAATATAATTTGAACAGGTGAGTTATATAAAAATTCACCCTCAGTACAGTTATCATGAACGTGGAAATTAGCTATAGAGACCAAAACTGTTTTTTGTACCAGGTTGTAAACATGTTTATTTCTGTTGTGAAGTTGGACATTTTAACATGGGGACTTATGGAGACTGACTCACTTCTGGAGCCAGCCTCAAGTGGACATTTGAGGAACTGCAGTTTTTGGCACTTCCATATTGGCTTCACTTCACAGACACTGAGGTTGCCGCTTGGTTTGAACATCGTTGGAAACATATTAAGTTCACAACAAGTCAACAAACAAACAGAATGGTGTGAATTTGCTTGGTGACCACAGACTGGTAAAACTGCTATAAACAGAATGGGCAGTCATAGTCACAGATAAAGAAAAGTCTGCATGGTGAATGTGAAGTTACATACAGATCAGCTGGTTAGCTTAGCTTAGCATAAAGACTGGAAACAAAGGAAAACACCTAGCCTAGCTCTGTCCAACAGTAACAAAATCCTCCTCCTACCAGCATGTCTAAATCTCACTAATCAACAATTAATATACTGTTTGTTTAACCTGTACAAACAAAAAGTTTTACAGGAAGTTAATTATGTTACAGTAACTTCTTGGAGCCTCTGCTGGTTGCTTAGCAACCTCGCAGCAAGCTAAGCTAACTGGCAGCGAGCTGTTAGAAGCCATAAACATGAGTCACTGCAGTCAAACATACAGCGTCTGACTCTGTACACGAATACTTATACACACCAACACACCTTGAATCCACTCCACCTTCTGCCTCTGGTCTGACGCGCTCATCTCGTAGGTTTTATTGTGGGTTTTTACACAGAACAAGCAGCGCTTCCCCTCCCTGTCCGGAATAGGCTGAAGCAGAAAATATAACACATTTCAGATTTTCCTGTAAACAATGTAATTGAACCTGCAGTGTTTACATAACATTTCCTCACCCACCTCTATGACACAGCTCTTATCCAGCTGGATCTCCCCTCTCTTGTCTTTTAAGTCCTCGCTGATGTAGTAAGCTATGAAGGAGGGCTTCAGGACAAACCAGCGCTCGGTCCAGTTCCTACGTACATGCCCCTTTTTCCACATGTAACCCTGGAAAAACAGGCAGAAATTAAGAAAAGAGAAAGACAGAAATGGCGAGAGGGAAGACGACAGACAAAACAGAAACTCACCCTCTTCAGGACGTTGTGATACATCTCCAAAAAGACCTCATCCAAAGCCAGACTGAAGGCCTCGGCGCTGGTGACCCTGAGCAGCCGGCCTGAACCCATGTGCTCCAGGAAGCTCCATACAGACATGTTCTCTGTGGCATCCTGGGATATTAAGTCCTCCAAGGGCTTCCCATCCCACTCCTGGCTCATCACTGTGGAGATTTTCTTGAGGAGATACTTGACCTAAAAGCATTCAAATGTTATAAACCTTTAAGTGTAAGACCACAAAAACAGATATTGACGATAACCGCAGAGCCTGATCGTGCCTGCTGATATTGACTGCTGACATATTGTATCCGTGTAGTTCTGCAACATATACCGTTAGAGAGGAAAGCTACTGTGCTGATAGCACAAAAGCAGTTTATTCTGGTCTCTGTCTACAGGAAACCAAAAGCATTATGGAGGAAGCGCAGGAAGGAAGAGACTCATTAACTTACTTACTTGCACTTGCTTTTTTTCTGCTGTGAAAAAATGTTAAACAGTTGGGACACATGATGCGTTTATGTGGAGCATATTTCTTTCTAACAATTAGGTGGTGAATCATCTAAACTGTCGCTGTGTGATTTGTTACTCTATTTCTCAAGGAATATTTGCACTTATCGCATATTTTTTTAAGCAAAATACGACCCTTTTCTCTTGCTGTACAGTGTCAAAATGTTTGCATTTTAAAGGTCCAGTGTGTAGAATTTAGTTGCATTTAGTGGTCCAATCACTGCATTGTAATCTCCTCACATCACCCTCACCTTCCTAGTGTAAAGGAGAAACAACACTTTAAGGACCCTGTTTAGAGTCAGTATTTAGTTTGTCTGTTCTGGACTACTGTATAAATAAGGTGTTTCAACATCCATGGCCTCCATGAAAGGGGACCCTCTCCCACTGTAGATATAAAAGGATATTTTTTAAGTAACAAACATAAAAAGATTCTTATTTTCAGGTGATTATACATGCATCAAAACATAGTTATGAATATTATATTCCATGTTTGCCTTATTCTGAAAACAGAGGGCCCAAATCTTACACACTGTACCTTTAAGCCCGAAGATGTAAAAAATATAATCAAATAAAATGTAGGTAACCCCTAGTCAATCAGGTCTCATTGAAATCCTTAAAATTCAGTCTCGTCCAATGTTAAATTCCCCTCTCATCAACATCTTTTACCTCCTCTGGTATCATCACCAGCGGGTAGCGGTCTTCAGACAGGAGGTTGAATAAACAGAAGAGCTTGAAACAGTCTCTTTCAGATAGCAGCGACTCTTGTGGTACCCCCTTGAAGTTCTTCTTCCTCGTCATCATCCAGCACAGGTCGTCAAACTTCTCCTTGTCAAACATCCCCTCTTTGACCTGGAAAGGCAGAAAAAGATGAAAACTTTCATTAAACCGGATTAAAACCTCAACAGTTATTCTAGACATAATGATAAATCACTATTTGTTTCTCTTATCTGGCTACCCTGCCCTGTCTGTGCCACCCAAACGGCAACATCCATGGCTGTGAAGTGAAGCCATTTCCTGGACAACCTCCCTCCGTCAAACGTCTCTATTAAAATGAGACTCAACCAAGTGGCAACCTCCGTGGCTGTGAAGTGAAGCCAATGTGGAAGCACCAAAAACTGCAGTTCCTCAAACGTCCACTTGAGGCTGGCTACAGAAGTGAGTCTCCATAAGTCCCCATGTTAAAATGTCCAACTTCACAGCAGAAATAAACATGTTTACAGCCTGGTACAAAAAACAGTTTTGGTCTCTATAGCTGATTTCGCCGTTCATGACAACTGTACTGAGGGTGAATTTTTATTTAACTCACCTGTTCAAATTATATTAAGGCTTAAAGTTATGCAGAATTAGCAGCGTGGTCGCTTTGATTGACAGGTTGCTATGCCAATTTTTAGATTAGCAGGCGGAAGAGGTTCTTTGGAAACCTAAGGGTGACGTCATGGATACAATCACTATCCATTCTTTATACTGTCAGTGGTTATAACCCATTTATTAAAAGTTTGTATGCTGCTCATGCATGTTAAACCCATAATATTAAGAATATTTTTTTATTTATGAACGAAAAACTAAAGCATGATACACTTTCAACATACTCCAGGATATAAAATCAAACATCAAAAGCTCATTTAAAATAAAAAGTTTTGAGTAGTTAACTTGTTTTCTGGAAATAAAACTGAGGTTTGTGCATCAATATCATAAAGCAAGCTCTGAAAAAAATAAATACATACATAGAAGAAGTTGATGTATAACATATCTGCCACCGAAGCAGTAATTTCAACATTACCTTATCCAGTATATATTTGTTGAGGTAGGGCATGTAGCCATGATTAGACACCGGTCCGTCATCGTCATCCTGGAAGTGCTCCTCCAGAGCAACAGGGTCATGTGGGATATTCAGTACTGTGTAAAGGTTGTGGGAAAGCACCTGAAGAGGTAACACAAAGGTATCATGTCACCTTAAGTGCACGAAGATCAACACACGGTTTTAATGTTTCTTCAGAGCACTATTTCTTCACACATCCATAAACACACACACATGCACAGACAGTCAGTCACTGAGCGTGTCAGGACAGCTTTCTGCTGTTTCCCCAGATTCTTCTTTCCTCTGGGTGCTCAGTCAGACATGTAGGAACTGGACAGAAAATGCTCAAAATGACACTCACCGAGGGGAAAGATTGCAAAAAGTGATCTCTACTAGCCTTCTTTGTTTGTCTTTTTGTGTTTTGAACTCTGACAGTGGTGGTATTATGTCACTAATCATGACACTGGGCCACAGAAAAAGGTTGTACATTGAAGTTGAAACTGGGCTCACACTCCCTCACTCACCTCCAATCTGAGCAGGTTACATGTCTCTGCCTTTAAGCTTCTTCGAATATTTGGACTTGTGTGTGAGCTTTGGGCGTTTATGTGCCAACTATTCCTCAGATTACAACACTGACTAACATTTCACAGCTTAATATTTCATAACATATAAATTCAAGTATAGAGACTGGTGCGATTTGGTTTGATTTCAGCCATAAAAATATAAATTAAAGGAAAGAGCAGCGCTGTTAAAGTCTGCTGTCCCGTGGGCGTCCCTCGGTCTCAGTTTCCTGATCTTAAAAATGACTACATACTCTCCCTGCTTACCTTTAACTGCGATTTGGACACTTTCCCACACTTCTCGACGTCCAGCGATGTGAAAGCGTACCAGATGGACTTGAGGAGTTCGGATTTTAAGTCCATTTTAATTTTTTGTTTGTGCGCAAACGAACTACATTTCCATGCGCAGCGCGGCGACTTTTACGCAGCGAGTGGAGAGAAACTGCGGGGCAGAGTACAGACCGCTGTGCAAACTGCAAAGGACCAAAAGGAGTCAGATGTAGGGCAGACTTAAAGAGGCGGAGAGTAGAGATAAAGGTCTACATTAGCTCCAAAATACATTTTTGGAGGCTGCTTTACATTCTTCACAACATAATTTGGATATTTTTCTTGCCATCCTCTCCAAACAACATAAAATGGTTAAACTTACATGGCAAAATTAGACATGTCCAAGCTACATTCCCAGTGTCTAAGCCTTTTATCCAGACAGTACAGGGTACAGGGTGGATTAAGGAATTCCTCAAGTGCTGCCAGCCAAAAAACAAATAATAGGATCTCTATTAATGTGTGTTATCAGATTCAGGAGGCAGGATTTATTAGACACACCCATTTGTCTAAAAGGAGCCTGAAGCTATATTTATTTTAGCTGCTTCAGAATCTGAGAAGTTAAGTTAAAATATACTTTTAAACATCATTGTATGTACACTGATGTAGACTTTATGGAAAATACAAACTGTAAGAAGTTATATTTTAATTTATAAAAAAGGATTTATTATATATTTAAAGTTGTTAAATTGGATTCTAGGTACTCTATTTCACTTTGGGAATGTCTAAAATGTCCAAAACGTCTGGGAGGATTTTATAAAATGTTTGTTAGATATGTTTAATACCAAAGGCCCCTTAAGTGCCAAACTCTGTGTGCTTGGAATATATCCAAAGGACTTTGTACCGACATCAAAACAGCCTAAACTTCTGAAATTTGGACTTCCACAAGCCAGGAGGGCTTTTGCACTATGTTAGAAGAGTATGGATGCACCATCATTGAGAGCTTTCAGATTGTTTTGGTCTGAAAAGACTAACTTATATTGCTAAGGGCAAGCATAAAGATATTGTCAAACTCTGGAAACCATACATAAATATCATTAAAGATGGAAATGTAGGCTTTACCTGTAAGGATATTGTAAATAATGTGAGGAAATATTTTATTTTACTTGTATTCTACCTTGTATTGGTGCAAGTTAAGTGGGTGTGTGTCTGTGTAATGTACGTATTTGGGGACTCAAACTGTATTTTGACTGTATGTTTTCCTGATAGGATGTTATAACAAAATGACAATAAACATATTGGGGAAAAAAGTACATTGATTTCCTATATAGCAATTGAAAAAACAGAACACCGGAAGGGCTTCAAATGACAGTTATCTTCATGAATCAAGCGTCTTTTCAAGGTTGTAACCCAAAAATACAGAGTAATGTAGTATTAATATACATGTAAAAACCTTAATTACAATTACTGTTGTAATGCTTGATATCCCAAATTAAGTTATCTCCTCACTACGCCTCATCTTTAAGGGGTGTTTTAGGGCTGTGGAGGTCTAACAGTGGCTATAATTTGAACCATTTGTGTTCTTCTGGTGACTATTTGTTCTGGAGATCATAAATAGTGCACATTAAAGCATGAAAAAATAGCTTTCAAAGGTATCATAAGTAAAATGTCCCTGGTGATTTCCCTTAACTTAAGGTGTTGCTTTCTCCGATCTCATCATTTGTGTGATAAATCTGCTGGTGAGGATGTAGCAACCTCAGGCAAAATAGTTTAAACAAGGACAGTGTAATTAGACAGAAAGCATCCGCAAGCCTTATTGGAGCATAATGTAGGTTAATCAATACCATAATTAGGTCATGAAAATGGTAGTCATTGTTTAGAGGCCACCGCCTAAAGCCTCTGTGTCTAAACGTTGATACATGTAGGTTTTAAACTTTAAGTTTAAATTATGAAAATCTACTTCACACGACCTAATTTAAGCAGGAGGATGTAATTCATGATTTTCTGCTACATGAAATAATCGATGCTGGGTCAGACTGTTGTGTTTAATCACACTCAGCAGCATGTCTGTATCTGCTGTCTCCCCCTTCAAGGTCAGATATAATCACACTCGTCTCAGGTGGTGGAAATGAGATGTCGTTCAGTCAGCCATAATTCAGAATTGCTTGGCTAGTGAGGATCGACCACTGAGGATTTAACACTCTGGCGCACTTCCAGTAAGACCTTTCTCATAAAATAAAGACTCAGAGCTGTTTCTGGGGACTTTAAAATGCAGACAGGAGGTTCAAACATGTCACCTGTCTCGATGAGGGATATATGCTTCACTTGCTTCTAAATAAAAATCCCCAAGAATGCTCTTTAAGATTCCAGTGAATGTTTATTAGACATTACAGATGTGCTGTATGTTGTTTAGATACCAGACTACATCAACATTACATTACAAGAATGCAATAACCGTTCATATATTCAAGGACAGCAGACCTTGACGTTCCAATTTCCAGCGTCTAATCGATATCGTATCCTATAATGAGGCAAAGATTTTTTTGTTTAATGTTGATAATAGTTTGCAGTTCCAGTCATGCTTGTTTGCACTGTTGGTGATTCTTATAATACATTATACATTAATGAATGTGGGTACATATATATATCATATTACACAAAGGTGCGGTGTGTGATGTTGAGGCTGGAATGAGGGCGAATGGATTTGTATCAGACATCTTAAATCATGAAAGTAATACTTTCACATTCATCAAAAGAACAGTTACACATTTTGGGAAATTTGCTGTCTTTGCCGATAGTTAGATGAGAAGATCGATATCACTCTCATGTCTGTAAGATACATCAGCTGATGAGTTGATGTAAGCTCAGGGTTATTGTTATTGTCTTCATGAATAGACTAGATACATTTGGACTTTGGTCATCTGACCATGGTGTATTTGAGAAACACACACACACAAAAAAACCCTCAGTGAGACACCAAGAAATCCCAAAACACAATAATAAAACACCCAATAATAATAAATGTAATCACAAATATAGATATATTTGTATTAGATTACTTTATGAGTCTGAGAAACACCGAAATTTGATCAGACTATCTGTTCAATGAGACTTCATATGTTTGTATTATTACAACATATGTGTTACTCATTTAATTTAGTAGAGACAGCATCCACCTTCTAACACCTCTAAAGCTACACGTTATATCTCATGTACTTATCACGGTGTAAGTGTATCAACCAGACCGGCTAGCTGTTTCCCTCTGCTCTCAGCCTTTATGCTAAGCTAAGCTAACTGACATTAACTTGTAGACATGAGAGTGGTATCAGATAAAATCCACCTACCAACACTTCTAAAGCTACACATTATACCTCATTTACTTATCATTTAGCCTGACTAGTTGTAAGTAGTATCAATTAGCCAGCTAGCTGATTCCCTCTGCTCTCAGTCTCAGTGCTAGGCAAAGCTAACTAACTGTTAACTTTCCAGACATGAGAGTGGTTTCAGTGAACTCATGTAACTCTCATCAAGAAAGCAAATAAAGATATTTAACTTTATATTTAAGTCACTTTGACTTTATTGTTGAAGAGAAATTCAAATCAGACTTCTACTCTTGTTTCATGCTAGTAGTGGTTTGTACAATATCATGGCAATGTACTCAAGCAAATGTTATTCACAATATTCAGTGATTTAAAACCATTTTGTGCTTCAGGATATACAAACTCTAACAACACAGAAACATCTGGAAGAACCTAAAGCACTTCAACACACAGTTAAATTACTACAGCTATACTGTCAGATGTATAAAGAGCACAAAACACCACAGACAGCAACAGATTATTAAGCTCTTTTTTCAAAAGCACCATTCTAGCACAGTGTAGTCTTTGTGATGGGAAAACTCAATGATGTGGATATGAACATCTGTTGAACACAGCCAGACTAAATAATCTGAAGTGCAAAAACTGCTGGTGAACATTCCTGTGCATTCAGATGTACTAAAGGAGGTAACCGAAATGAGAGTCTAACTCTAAATAATTATTTTTTAATACATGATTATTGTATACATTCTATATGATGAATCCATGCTGATATTTATGACACACAATCATATTGCAAAATCTTAGTGCAAAGTCTCATTGTAATACAATCTAGCTAGTGTTCGAGATTTTCAGTCTGTTGCCCAATATGGTCCCAACCCGAATTTATGATGCCAGACTTACTCTTTGCAGGTTTCAGATTGACAGAACATTAACGTAAGGACATATCTCTCGCCCCACCCGTACAGAGTCAAAGAAGCATTTCTTTAAAAATTGTGCAGAGTCAGGCAAACAATAAGTGTAAAGTGTAAACTCCACCAGGCACGTCTCCGTCACGTTGCGGCTGCAACACTGTTTTGGTCTGTTGTCCACGTGACTTCAAACCCCACCAGGAGTGTTTCGTTTTGCCTGCCAAAGCTTCCAGCGCTTCTGGGACGCTCCTGAACCGGACCATGGCGCATCAGGTGGGGTTTGAAACATCGACTAGAATGGCCGCAATTAGCTCTAGTGGCACACGGAATGTATTGCATCCATGCCCGGTGTAATTTGCCTGTAAAGGCCAAATTCTGGTGGGGTTTAAAGTTGCTTGGTGGGGTTTGAACCAAGCTTTGGTATGGACCAAAAGAGCAAGCGCCGTGACGTGATGGAGATGTGCCTGATGGGGTTTTGCCGTCAGTGTAAGAGAGTTGCGAAGTGGGTTGGTTCCTCAAGTATTTTTTTACCACCAAATTCTCTCAAATCTTCTTTTCACAATACCCTTAACGTTCCTCAACGTAGAATCAAAGGAGTCTTTTGGATAATGTAACAATACTACAGGTTTGCGTTATAACCATCAGTTTTAATTATTTAAGCTTAATTTCTGAATTTCATTGGTTTGATATGGTCGATGGCTCTAAATGCGGAGCGAAGGCAATTCAACAAATTCAGAACACTTTGTCATTGGGTTTTGGGAACAAAACTCCATTGTTGCCCAATTCATCCAAATTCAGCAATAAATTTAAAGTACTTTGATTTACTTTAACTGCTGAGTTATCTACATTTTCTACAAAGCTACATAACTTTAGCTTCAGCTCACTCTGTAATTTGATATTTTTTACCGAATTGCTCAACAGGAGTTTGTTTTGGATGTGGTATCTCATAAAACATTTGCTGATTTTTAATCTGGAGTTTTCGTGCCCATCCAAGCCTTGCAAGGCCTCCAAATGCCGGTCTATGCAGAAAATAAATGGGACTTGGACGCCGCCTAAAATCACATCCCAAGTTGCAACTCCAATACACTTTAAGGGCATAGTTCATTCCCAAACCTAATTATCTACAAATTGGTCAATCCTTGGTGTAGGTTTCCTAATTTTTAAAATTGACCATCAATGTGCCACCACACGTCGATGTTGTCTTGGTGCCAGTTTGTTGGCCAGCAGACAAGCCAGGGCAATGCCTCCAATCTGGGTGAAGGCCAATCCTAACACAGTGGCAGCAATGTGGAAGACATTGTCGTTGACCAAACTGAAGACTTTGCGGAAGCAGCCGTGTGGATGGATTCCTGCAGCCACTACTCCTTCGCTATCATCCGACAGAAGAGGTCGATTCTTGCAGCCCTTGCGCCTCACGCAGCAGCTGTCCGGCAGCGACACCGAGGTGCCGTTCTCATTGGGTAGGAAGGTCATATGCTGGATAGCCCAGTCCGAAGTGAGCCAGTCACGCCAACCCTCGGCTCCGCAACACTCCAGGGCCCTCTGCAGGCTGTCTAATGCATCGGCACGGCCTTCATCCTCTGTGTAGCCGGCCACCGCTCGCTGTAAGCCGCTGCGAAATCCTCCGGCAATGTCTTCACGATAGAAGAGACCTGAGAGTCCAGCTGCCAAACCGGCGACAAGTGCAGCAAGTTGAAAGAACCCATAAGCCCGAAGCACGCAGGGCAGGTTTGCAGCCACCCCCAGACAACCAAGGAAGCCCCAGGCGGTGACGGCAGCACCTGTGGACAGAAGGATGAGCGGGGCGTTGGGGTAGCGATTCGCAGACAGCAGCATGTAGTCTGCCAGTGAAATCTGTGCCCATACACCCAGGGTGAAGATAGCCAAGCCGGCTGCCCAGAAGAGGCAGCTGAAAGCCAGGAGACCCAGGCGCAGGAGGTGCATGACTCCCACTGGGCGGCAGCAAGGTGGGGCAGCGCCCACAGGTGGAGGTGCAGGGGGCGCCAGGGAGGCCTCTGAGCACATGGACAAGGACAGTCGCTGTTGCTGCTCGTGGAGCTGCTCCTCCTGCTCTTGGTAGGGTGACAGCAGGTAGCCAGGGATCGCGGAGGGTCGACGAGGAAGAGGAGGTGGAGTAAGCAGGTCGAGACCCCGCGGAGAAGACAGTCGCCGCACAGCCAGCTGCTCGTGTTCCCAGTCCAAAACTCGTCTGCTGGGACTCGGCCGAGCGGACAGCGAGCCGTAAGGCAATGCAATGCTCATGATCCCGGCTCTGGCTTTATCTACTCCTCTCTCTCTCTCTCTCTTTTACACACTCCTCCTCTCTCCTCCTTCCTCTATCAGCGCCTTTACTCTCCTGCAACACACAATCCCCCACTTCTTTATGACTGGTTATTAATCCGCCACCAACACCACCAACGCCGACTGGACTGTAAATCACACTGATGGGCGTCGCGTCGTGCCGTTATCTGCATCCACAGCCCCCCCTTGTTTCCACCCTATTTATTTGTTCATTTCGGACGTTCTTTCCACCTGCATGGTCACCAGCTCTTGAAATTCCTCCGCTGATGGTAACATCCCAACATCTGCTCCCTTGCTTGCTCACTGCTGCCCCTAGCTCTGGTCAAGATGAGAGGTGTTTGCAGAGGAAAGGACCTGAAATCCACCCACGCACACCCTCTCTCGGTGTGGAGGAGGCATCCCTTTGAGTTTAACTGTAATCCATTTGTGGAATAAAAGAACTATGAAAAACTCTACTACTGTTGATGTAGAGTATGTGATGTGTTTATATGAATGTAAAAACTCTCCTCATGTTTAACTTTTATTGTGACAAATAAAAAAAGAAGCTTGTAGCTCACATATTTTTTGTGGAACAATGTCAGTCAAGGATGCAACTAAAGCCAATGTTTATAGCACTTAAGTAAATTGATTTTATGTGTACCGTCTCTTTAAAAGTCATGTAAATTAAAACATATATTGAAATTATGGACCCAATACTATATAAAGACATACAAAACACAAAGTAGGTACATACACAATCACATCATTAGCTCCTCTAACGTCTTGACTGCACACTTTATGCTCACTACAGAAATGCATTTGTGAGAATAGTAACATAAATTAGCATCTTGTTAATTCTTATTTTGATGAAGTTTATGAAAATATCACACTACAGTGTATGCAACTTACAAACCAAGAAAGCATTAATTAGTGAATTTAATAGTTGATAATCAAGCTAATTTAAATTGGTTCTCAAACCACTCATGGTACTTGGTACCTGTCGTAGTCCTAGGAGGAATCTCTTAAATATTTTTTTTTAAATGAATTTATTTAAAAACATTTCAAACCATCTACAACAAGTTTAATGAAATTAAACTAAGATAACGCTGGATTGTTATTTAAAAAGAGATTTCCTGAAATATCTTGCCTGATACGTCTTCACGTTCATTCACGGAGTGCGCGCATACATCCGTGATTAGTTATTAGCTGTAACGTGACATGAGACAGGAAGTGGAGGTAAAATTAACGATTCAAAAACTCCAAACTGGAAATATTAGGAAGAAAAGTGCGGATCAGGAGTACCACTTTTCTTCTGAATGAGCTCTGGTTCTTGGACCGGTTCTGTTCAGAATCAACAATAAATAACCTTCTGAACAGGAATAAACCTGTCTCCTAACTGTGTGTAGCTAAACAGGGTCACATATTTTTCACAACTACTTTATTCTAAACAGAAATACTACAAAACAGTCAACTATTCCGATTTAGTATAATTAATAAAGCCATTATGTTGGCATATATTTACTTTCTATGTGGCATTGTTTTGTTTTGTTTGTTTTTTTGCCAAATCTCTCTTAAAAAATAGATGTTTTAATCACTATATCACTCAAATAAAATGCAAAATAGAATCATGACCCAAGAAATTGACTTCATGCCAACCCAGATACTCTATTAGGGTCTCTTTTTTTTCACTGACAATTTAAAATACATTTGGAAACACGTCCAAAGCTAAAAATAGATACCCAATTTCAAAACAATGAAAACCCTCCCATTACATGGCACTGTAACGACACTTTGTTGGTCTCCTGTTAAACGATGCAGCCAGTTTTATCCTGGTGATTCCTGCTCGGCATCTGCTTCCCTCCCATCAACCCTCTGCCCAGCCAGAGCTAATTAAAGCTTCTCACTTAATTAAACACATTCAAATGGCTATTTTTATAAGGACGAGTATATGATGACAGAGAGGGGAATATCCAGATTGACTGACTGAGGAAGTATGCAGAACTGCAGTGTGCTATGATACAGCAGCACTGTTTGATTTCTAAAGTCTTTGCTAAGTTACAAAGACTTACTGTAGCATCTTGTTCTCCGGTATATGACAGAGACGAGCAGGGTGAAGATTGAGGGATTTTTACCGCAGACAGCTGGAGGTCTGTTGAGGAAATGAGATTCTGTTTATGATGTTTGTAATTAATCTCTGCTCTATAACCATCAGCTCGTCTAGTTTTATGCACCATTGAAGGAAATACATCACCTGACACATGCAGGATGAGATTTCAAAGGCACCTCCAGTACAGCTCCTTGTAAATTCATCCATGGGGAGAAGAGTTGTGGGGAAACCACTCACATTTTTGTGGCAGACAATCCAGGGAACACCTTAAAGCAGTGTTTCCCAACCTTTCTGTCTTGTGACCTTTAAAACAAAGCCATGTGTACATGCAACCTCTTGCTACAGGTCACTTTTGTGTTATGCGTTCCCTTCGACCTGAAATGGTAAAACAAGACGAAGAGTCTGCCGTAATGTTACCAGCTCTGTGAAGCTAAATGTTTGCTTGCATACTAATTTGCTAATGTTAAGCAAGTATAAGGTTGCCATGTGCACCATCGTAGTTTGGCTTGCTAATTAGCACCAAAGTACAGCTGAGGCTGATGGGAATGTCATTGGTTTTGTACATTTAGTCATACAATTGTACCTGATGATGGTGCTTGAGGAAAAGTTTGGTATAAACCAATGTCTGTACCAAACTTCATGGCAATAAATAAGAGTTTTAGAGACATTTCACTAAAAAACAAAAATATCAGCTTCATGGTGGCGCTGCAGGGAAAAGGGCAACATAAGTAGGTTTTTCTGCTTTTCTATCCTGGTTAATCATCCATCGACCCCTTGTGACTTTAACTTGTGATTACTGTTGTGTGACCTGAAGTGTAATGCAATCCTTTGCCACCAAAGCAATGGCTTCGGCAAAAACTGCCATAAACATTTCATAAAGGTAGCATTTATTGCATGGCATCAGTTTTATGGGCTTGCCGTCAGATCCCTGTGCAGTAACACTATCAGATATATCAGATAGTCTTGATTATGTAGCCATTAAATCAGGAATCTTAAGGACTTTAGGAGTCATAAGCTAAATGTCACAGTATATCATTTGTAATAAAATTAATCGGGTGTTGGCCCCCTCCTCGCATCTCATTGGTTGATCGATGTCACCTGCTTGCAACGTTTATAAGCTAGATGATATTAAGATGACTCTCACTCCGTCCTGGTTTGGTTTAGGTTCCCATTAGTTTCATCACACCCAACATCCACACTCGCCACTGATCGTTCACACAACCAACACGGTATGATTTGATTAAGTTGAATTTAATAAATCATTTCTGGTTTACTTAAATTGTTTCTGCGTGGTACTCCCTCTTTTTTATGCTTTTGAATGAGCCAGGCGTAACAACCCTCCTGCTGATACACAGTATTATAGTACACAGAGATGAAACAGCGTAGACAGTATACGGAGTGGAAAAATGTATTTAATGAACAATTTGACTCACCTGTGATGTCAAAAAACTATTTTTGGTGTTAGACATAATTGTAATCTTCCTGTTGCAAACCTCAAAGCAAACTGGAGCTGAGGGAATAAAGCTGCACGTATAAAACAATGATATGTCTGAATGATTTGTGTTTAAAGAACTTTAAAGATCAGTTTTCTGTCAATGGTTGAAGGATGTAACGGGACCAAACATCGTCCACACTTGAAAGTCAGTAAAGTTGAGACATGTAGCTGTGGACACACGTTTCGCATAATCTGAACTTGTTAAATTTAATAAAGCTAAAAATCTGAACTCAAACATCCGCTGACATCGTCTCTATGATTATTTATTCGATTCCTCAGGCTGTATAGACTGCGCTGCTTCTCCTTCTTCCCCGTGTGTCTCCATGTGTTTCTTCAGCTTGGCCTTGGATGTGAACGTCTTCGTGCAGCGCTCGCAGTACGGTTTCTGCTGCTTCAACCCCGAATGGCTGTGCTTGTGTCGCGCCAGCTCCGACGAGCTCTTGAACTTGAGCTCGCAGATGTTGCAGGGATACGGCCTCTCGCCCGTGTGAATACGCTGGTGCAGCTGAGCCTCGCTGAGGGTGAGGAACGACTTCTCGCAGTGTCCGCACGGGAACGGCCTCTCTCCTGTGTGAATGAGGTTGTGTCTGGTCAGCGCATATGGTTTGGTGAAGCCCTTCCCGCAGTAGGTGCAGGGGTACGGGCGGGCGCCGGCGTGGGAGATGATGTGTTCCTGCTGGGTTTTCTTGCTCTTGAACCGTTTGTCACACTGAGGACAGGAGTAGGGCCTGTCGTCAACGTGTGACCTGTGATGTTTTGAAAGCTCGCCCTGCGACAAAAATCCCTTCCCGCACTGAGAGCAGAGGAAAGGTTTCTCCCCGGTGTGCATCCTCTCGTGTCTGGCTAGCACAGACACCAGCGTGAACCTCTTGGGGCAGTGGGAGCACTGGAAAGGCCGCTCGCCTGTGTGAACACGGAGGTGTTTAATGAGCATGAAGCGGAGTGAGAAGCGTTTGCTGCACTGGTCACAGTGGTAAGGTCTCTCCCCGGTGTGGGTAGACAGATGCCTCTTCACGTCAGATCTCCGAGTGTACGTCTTCTCACAATGCGGACACTTAAATTGGCGCTTCACTTGATGAACTTGCCGGTGCTGGGAGCGCGCGAGCAAGGAGTCAAAGCCTTCGCCACACTGGTGGCAGATGTAGCGCTTACTGGTGACGTGAGACTTCCTGTGCTCGAGCAGGTCAGAGGAAGTTGGGAAGCTCTGGCTGCAGATGGAGCAGATCTGAGGAAGCTGGCTCTCCTGCGAGTGAGACTTCTTGTGGTGGACGGTGAGTGCGCGGAGGTTAGCGAAGGAGCTCCGACACACCTGGCAGGAGAACGAAATGGCCACGCCGTGATGTTTACTCTCGTGTTTGGCCAGATCCCACGAGTGCTGGAAGGTTCGGTCGCACTGCGAGCAGTGAAACGGTCTCTCTCCGGTGTGCGTGAGCTGGTGTCTCCTGACGTCCGACGTCCTGGTGAACGTCTTACCGCATGTTTCACATGTGAGGGCCTTCTGTTTGCTTTGTAACACTTTGCTTTGATTGTCAGGCTGTTCTGCTTTGCTCTGCTCCGTGTTCCCTTTGGGGAAAAGTTTAATAGAGGTAAAAATTTCATCTGTGCTGGAAGGAGACGGTATAAATTTGGCCCCCGAGAGAGTTCTGTACACTTCAGTGCGAACGCTCTGCATGTGGAAGTGAGGAGGACTGTTGTCGTCGGAAATGTGGAAAGGACACTGCGAGCAGGTGAAGATGATCGAAGTCATCTCGTCTGAATCACCTGCAAACAGAAAAAGACGTCAGTGTGAGGAAAATATGTGAATTTCTTTTTTTTAAAAAGGATTCAAGCTCTTTCTCTTCGAGTCAACACACTACCTTTGTCGATTCCTTTGACGGCTATAACGGACGGGGCAACTGATACATCAGCACTGCTCCTGAAATAAGATGTAAAAATGTAGATCACTCATTATTTTGACATTTCTTTTGAATAATTGTGTTGGTGCACAGGGTGGCGTGGCCCCAAAATTTTTCATTGACCGCATCGTCTCATTACGTCGTTTTGTTAATAAACATTATAAAACTTATCCAGCATGTCTGGATTTTGTCTTTGATTTGAAAACATCACAGTACAAGCCAATTTAGCCCATTTTAATGGATAGTGGCTGCTATAGGTACTGTATATAAAGTTCCTTAGATGTAAAGATTGACACCATTGTCATTTCTTTGCAGTAAATGTGAAGTAGTAAGTAGCCGGTAAACTTAGACTGGCTCCGAGCTAAGATAAAAACACCTCTGAAGCTCACAAATAGACCTTTTTCACGGCAGACATTTGGACATGAAATAGTAGGGTAAACACAGGCGTTACCAATGATACTAATCAAGGTTGCATCCAGGTCAAACAGAGTCAGGGTGCTGCTGTGGTGCATGTTGGTTCACTGGAAAGTCTCTGCTGCAATAAATGGAACGGGGCCTTAATCAGTATCATTGGAAACACCTGTGTTGACCCTACTATTTCATGTCAAAATGACTGCTGGGAAAAAGGTCTATTCACGTGTTATTTGTTGTTTCTTTACGCTGTACAAAAACAAAATTAACACTTTTACAGAGGTTATGTGCCAGAATACCTCCTGACCAGGAGATGTCTTTTTCTTTCCAGTCTTTGTGTTAATATTTAGCGTATGGAAAAGAAGCAAGAAAGCAAATATTTAAAACAAAACTAGAAAAAGTAACATTATACGTTTACAGAATAAATGTTTCTGTACATTTTTGGTTCTTGGCTGATTTCCCTGGACGACCTCTTGACATTACACGTCCCGTGCCAGCTGGGTGACGGCTTCATTTGTAGACGAGTGGATCGGCGCACATTAGCTGAACCAGGAGACTGCTGTGCTTCTTCACAGACTGGACCTTCACTGGAGACATCCGCCGTTTCCTCATGGGCAGAGAAGGATTCGTGGTTATCGTTCAAGTCCGTACAAGAGCTCAAATCCTCCGTCATCTCTTCAACAGTGTTTTCTCTTTTCTCGTCAGTTTGGTCGCTTGTTTTGTGTCCTTCATCTGGTGCTTCTCCTGCTCCGAGCTCATCATTAAGGGATGAATCATTGCTCTTTCCCGTCAGTACATCTTGACTGAGGCTCTCCTTCCTTAGTGCAAAAGTTTTCGTCAGAGTCTCCAGAGCTTTGGCAACATCCACAGCTTCACTTGTTTCCTCTGGCCTCGTGCTGGTAGCCTCCTCAACGCCAGCGTTATCGGCACTAACAGCCACGATCTCTTCTTCGTAGAAATCTGTTTGAACTTGCACTTCAGTCGACTCGATCATTTCCACTTCAGACGCTTCCACTTCCATTTCAGTGTAGACGGCCACAACGCTGTATTGGTCAGTACCAATAAAGGTGACCGGGTTTAGGACGTTAGCATAGTTGTGGATTGATTCGAGTCCGACAGAGATGTTTGTCTTTTGTGAGGGAGGAATGGATAACGCAGACATGATGCAGCTACCAATAGTTGACGAAGGTCCATCTGTAAAAAAAAGAAAACAAGGAGTCACAGTCGGAAAACTATACTTTAAAAAGGCACTGACATGCAGTGTTGTAACTGAAGATTACTTTTATCCTTTTCCTATTACTTTTCTCAATTAATTGTCTAATTATTTAGTCTATAAAACATCAGAAAATAGTATCCAAGAATAGCAATTGTTTCTTTTGTCACACCAGCAGTCTAAAGTTCGGCTACTCTAAGACTATATTTATAACTTTTGATGGCCAGTAATAGGCAATAAGTAGGACCATCATTTGTTTTTGATCAAGTCTTAATACAGGTGTATGTAACTATCTTACTATGATGTTATCACCATACATTCAAAGTACAGTATACTATTGTATTCAAGTGGAAATAAAATTTATTTAGTCTTGTTTTCAAAATAAAAATTCTGTTTCTTGGGAAAATTTTGAGTTTAATGGCACGTTCCACATTTGGATATTGTTGCCATATGGCACATTTCTGTAATATCCAAGTAACAATTCATGCAATACAGGATTAACTTAGAAGATTAATTTATTATTGTTATTATTGTTGTTACATTTTTTTTCAGCTCTACTCACATGGCATTTTCAGTAGTCCTGAACTTTTGTAGTGCTCGAAGATTAAGCTCAGCTCTTCGGGTAACAACTGAGCACATTCCTCCAACACAGGAGGAGCCGAGCCGAGCCAGGCTGCAGTCTGTAATCACAGCGCAGTTATTGTTAAGTTCGTGGCATGTTTTTCTGACGTGAGACATCTGGATGTTCTGAATGAATACCTGCTTTAAGTCTGGCACTGGAAGCAGCTTTTCCAGCTTTGAGAGCAGCTCCCATAATAACACATGCAGAGCAGCGTCATATTGCGAGCCATATTCCACTGGAAACACCTCCTGTAGGACACCATTAAACTTTTATTTCACTGTAAAACTTTTTAAGAGTTCAAGCTGAGGAATGATTAAAATCTGTCAGACCTGGAAGAAATATGCTCTCTCGACTGGATCTTTCAGCAGACTCTGAACAAGTGCAATGAAAGTGGACTCTGTTGTTTTCACCTCTGCATCCCTGTACTGCCACAGACAGGATTCATGTCACTTAATGAGTTTTTATTATTCTTCACATAGGCATCACCTCACTGTACTTACATCTGTGTTTGCAGAGGTTACTGGGAGTCTATCCAAGTAGCTCTGGATCACTTGTGAATCAACCGAACCTCGAGTTGAGCCTTTGCAAAGCTCCAAAATCAACTGAAACAACAACCAAATGTTACTGGAAAGTTAATAAAGCTAGCATTTATGATAATATAACACAATCCACACGATTTAATCTCACCCTCGCTCTCAGACCCAGAATGAGCTGGGCTCTCTGTCTGTGGTTAATCAGTCCGGGGATGGCCTCGGTCACCGTGAGCACGAACTCCTGCAGCTTCTCATAATTCAGCACATCTTTCTGCCTCGCCAGCTGCCACATGGCAGCAGACAGGAGCTGCAGCGGGGGCACCAGGAGGCGAAGGGATGACAGAGGAAGGCTTGGGTCTGAAACATACAGGTGTAATGTGAGAGGTGGTCTGCTGAGGGCATCAATGTGCTTTTAACTGGAGAGACAACACTAATTCAACTTTAAAAAGAGCCATTTTCACAAAGGAAATATTGTAATATTAAGACAGTCAGGTGATAATTTGCTAAATCTCATTAAAGCATAGTTTTTGGTAAATTTATATTTTACTTCCTTTGTGTAAACTTCCCCAAAACAACCTGCCACAAGCCTGAACTACTATAATTGCTGGATAAACCTATTTAATACGAGCTTTAAACTTGTAGCCTGCTAAAGTTTCGTAATAATTAACTATATAACTTCATATTGTTAATTAAAACTTGGATTTAACAACATTTCTGATGCAGCAGCAGCAGCAGTCTGTGAGCCTCTAACTGCTCATGGTTCCGTTAAATAGACGGGTCCCGCTAGCTGTCCGGCTAACATAAACATAGCCTGCTTTAAATGACACCGGGAGTAGATTGTTAACGTACATACCGTTTATTTTCTCCGTTGAACCAACAACCTCCATTAGTGCAAAGTGTCTCCCGTAGAGTTGAGAAATTAATTTAAAATTATGTTGTTAGTTTTTGGGAGGGCTAGCATGCGCTGTTAGCACGCAAACACCCGCTTCCTCAACTCGTCTCCTGCGTTTCCTCTTTTCAAAATAAAAGCATCGCAACTCAGCTCAACTGCTCTATACTTGATAATCCAATTTCTCTCTTTTAAAGTTTATATTTAACACATGAAATTTAAGTATGCGTTTTGGTTGATTGGTTTTACACATATACAGTCGATCTAGTTTAATTTCTTGAACTTACATATAATTTATAGACAAAACAACCCCATTCTAAGGTCCACATACTAGCTTTTTCTGGGGCTTTCAGCTGATGAAGTGATAGAGTCAGTGTTTTATTAAACTGTTGTTTAAGAATGAACTTTCAGGTTAAAGTTGTAACCAGTTATGGATCCAGAACAAGTATACAAACATGTATAACAATATAGTATTAAGTCCATAAAATAATCCAGTAAAATATTGAGGAAACGTCTGGTTTTGACAGCTGTAAGCAATAACAGATGTGTAGTTTTTATGTTCCTGACGGAGCAGGAAAAAAAGCCTTGGTCATAATTACGATCAAATGTATCAGGTAGAACTGGTTCTAATTCATCCTGCTTTGGTTAAAATATCACATTTTACCAGATGTTACAAAAGCAGATAGATAGTTCCAAAATCCTCTGCTGAAGTGACTTTCAAAACAGCATAAAAACACAAATTTTAATCTAAGTTCTAGACTCCTTGATCTATAGACAATATCTGCAAAAATGTATTATTTTTGTAGTAGGGCGAGCTCACAAATAAATTCCTGACATGTTAATTAAAAAACAGTTAAATGTTATGTTTATACCAGCTCTTGCCTATGCTATCTGTCTATATAGTGAACGTTTGCCACTTGTAACAGCTCTCTTGATATTATTCACACAGGCTCATTACAAGTCTACAAGTTTAGTTCAATCAATCACACATACTGCATTTGAAATAAACATATCAAACAACTTCTAATGATCATTTACAAAGATAGTGTGTCACCGTGTAAAACAAGGAGTTACCTGAGTGCTGTATTGGATACATATACAGTAATTTGCCAGCTAATTGTGTCTTTCAAATTAAAAATACTGCTTTCATGATGCTCATTTATTGTTGAAAGTGTTTTAGAGACGTTGATTTAATGTTATATTTATGTTCCAGGCTGTAGTTACTGATGCTAGTAAACTGAATGTTGTTATATTGAGCGGTATCTTGGTAAAAACTAATATAATAACTAAATAATATAATAATCCGCTTCTAGGAAAGGGCTCAAGACATAACCGGATGTTGTTGTTTTTCCACAGATAAGGAGGGTGTTTCAAAATAAAAGCTCAAATCACTATACTCATTGGCTGATTGGAGCGGAAGTATTCTCCTGCCGTTTGTGACGCCACAGCCCGGAGTCACATGAATCGTTTCACGGCGAATATTTCTGCAGCACTTTCTGTGTTTTCGCAGTAAAAAAAACACTTCATACTAAAGGCCAAACTGCTCTTTCATCTGAAGGAGGTTTAAACACCGAACATGGACGAGGACGGGCTGCCGATTGTTGGCTCCGGTGTTGATCTCACCAAGGTTTGTGTCCTTAACGTTAACCGTGAAGCTAGCTTTGGGGAAACGAGAAGAAACGGCGCTTGAAACACAGCTGTCATTGCGTTTAACAGGTCAGGTAGTTACAGTAACGTTAGTTTAATATTTGTTATTTCGTATTTGTTGTCTAGTTTACTGCACAAACGTCCTGCGGTGGTCTGTCGGCTGAGGTGTTACGCTCAATTTCGTGACCTGATCAGAGGTGCAGCTGCTGCAGCATTAGCATTAGTTTGGTCTCACATTTTGAGAGCTTTTAACTTAAAATTGTGACACAAATTTGGTAGCTATGACAGCAGAAACTTGTTGTCAGACAGTATGTAAGTAGAAAATACGGAATCTAACAGAGTAAATACACTTTTATTCTGTTGTCACTGGGTCTGCATGTGTGGATAAATGTGTTATTTAGAATAAATTACAGGTACTGTAAAGTGAAAATGTACATTTACAAAATACAGCGTTCATTTTTGTATCAGAATAAAATAAAGATCTGGGCTTTGCCTGAGTTGTGCACTCTCTCTCAACCAAACCAATCAACCATATATCCGTTTTGTGTATGGCTTATCTCCATCAGGGTCACGGTGGTGCTGCAAGCCTATCCCATCTTACTTAGGGCGAGAGGCGGGGTACATCCTGGACAAGTTGCCAGTTCATCACAGGGCACATAGAGACAAACAACCATTCACACTCACAGGAAATTTAGAGTCACGTGCATATGTTCTTTGGACTGTGGGAGGAAGCCGGAGTACCCGGAGAGAACCGATGCAGACACGGGGAGAACATGTAAATGCCACCCCCAGCAGAGGTTCAAAACAGGAACCTTCTTGCTGTGAGGTGACAGTACTCAGAACTGCACCACCACATAAATATAGTAGTAGAAGTACAGCCTTTAACATTGCTTACACTGCCCATCATAGCTTGTAGCAATAACTGTTTCTTTGAGCAGACTTTACTAAATAATTGTGGGTAAAGGTGAATGACATCAGCTTATTTAAAAGTATGTAGGCAGTCTAAAATGTTGTATAAGTTGGCTCAGCTGTTGCATAATTCTTTATGACTGACTTCATCTTAAACTTTTAGTAAATAGCCAATGATTTCATTGCTGTAGTGGCAATCCAAAAACAAAAAAACAAAAAGCCACTTGACGGAACTTTCCAGCGCATAGTGGTGCAAAAAATGAGGTCTTCCATGAAGTATGCGTTTGATGTTTTGCTTGTATGCAAAAGCCAGGTGTACTGAAAGAATGAATGACCTAAAAACGAGCTCGTAAATATGAAACCAAACTGCTGACACACACAGACACACACATACGGTTGAGAAACTGTGTGGCTTCCCCAGTTCCTGATTCCTTGCGAGTGTTCCCCTGTGACTGCCCAATGTAGGCTATATGTGACTTCTGTGATACCTTCCTATGTGGTCAGGTGGGCAGGTGATATAGCAACAACAACATTCACCTAACTTACCACACACACTGCCTGTAACACATCAAACTTGGCTACAACAGTTGCTTTTCTGTGATAACGTGAATTACTTAATGTCCTCAGTATATTAAAAATGTCTGTCTGTGTTTCCTTCAGGTTCCCGCCATTCAGCAGAGAAGAGTCGTTGCCTATCTCAATCAGTTTGTCGTACACACAGTCCGGTTCCTGAACCGTTTTTCCACAGTTTGTGAAGAGGTTTGTACGTCTTCTTTATACTTTTAGCTCTTAACTTGACACGGATCAGATCCTGAACTCTCAACCTTCTTCCCCACAGAAACTTGCAAACATATCTCTCCGCATACAGCAGATCGAAACGACCCTGTGCATTTTGGAAGCCAAGGTGAGTTCCTCCGCCATCAATCCGAGTGCAGTTTATGATACTCTGTGTCTCACACTGATCATATTTTAAATATTGTAATGCTCCGAGCAGCTGTCCTCCATTCCCGGGCTGGAGGACGTCACAATAGATGGACTCAGTCAGCAACAACCTGCTCAGGCAAACGGACCCACTGTCACCAATCAGAGCCAAACAGAAGGTCCACCAGCAGAGCCACTGCCTCCCGCAGAGGTAAATAAACTGACGTACGCACACACACACACACACACACACAAGTATTTTTCAGCTACACTGTACCATGAAAATACATTTTATGTAGATACATTGGCCAGTTCCTAACGCAGTGCTTAGAAAAAGTCAGCATAAATACTGCAAACAAGGGGAAATGGTTAGCCTAGCTCTGTCCCTAGGTGACAACATGCAGCTAAAGCTCACCAATGAACACGCTACATCTGTTTCTTTTAATAAATGCTGCTTCACGGTAATGACAAGTCTTAAGGAAGTTGTTCTAACACATATCTCCTTGTGAAACCACAACTTTACACTTCTGTTTGTGTACAGATACAAATGAGAAGCAAATTAGTGATCTTAGTAGAAATGCAAACAACACAGATCTAGTACCACCACATCTGATATCCGCTGCTGTCTTTTATTTCATGTTGCAGCCTGCCCAGACTGCACCAGAGGCTGCAACGACACAAAAAGCAGAAGCAGCTGCAGAGAATGTCATGACAGTGGCCAAAGACCCACGTTATGCCCGATACCTGAAAATGGTTCAAGTGGTAAGTCGCCACTAACACCTCCTACACTGAGATAAGATTAGATGGCCTCCACACTGGGGAAATTTGCCTGTTACAACGGCTCACAATACACAAGGTGGGTAAGAAAAATACATAAATAGGGGCAGAGTGGTAGAGTGTGCTCCCCGTGTACGAAAAGCCAAGTCCTTCCTGCAGCGACCCGGCTCTGACTCCGGCCTGTGTTCACTCTCACAAGTTGAAACCTGTCCAGAGTTATCAGCGAGTCCAAAGTGAGTTCATTCAGCCACGTCTCTGTGATGCTACACTCTCCATACTCCCTCTGTAAGCCTGGTTAGCGCCAGGTTAGAGCTCTTCCGTTTTATTGGGGAGAGATTTTACATTCCCCATGATAACAGATGGTATGCATAGTTCGTACCGTCTTTTTCTCTCCTGGTGCTTAGATCCAGCTCTGCTTCCCTGCTTTCTTCTCCTCACTTCAGCAGGGATCTCTGTACTAAAATACTAAAACTGAAGTGATTAAGGGATACAATAAAAAAGTCTGTGTATCTCAGTATGTTTTCTGTGTCACAGGGAGTTCCAGTTATGGCTATCAGGAACAAAATGGTCTTGGAGGGTTTGGATCCAAACTTGCTCGAGTGAGTGTTTTCCCAATTTCTCTCCCTGCGTTCATGTTGATTCGTTTTTAAAGAAACTGACCAAAAACATCTCCACTGTTCATGACAGCACACCGGACGCCCCCGTGCCTGACGGAGGAGCGGGGAGCACGGAGGATCAAGACGTTGCTGCCACCAGCTCCGACAGCGAATCATCTTTCAGCGACTGACGGCTGCTCTTTGTTCCCATCAATGCAAAACTCCTTCTAAAGGCCTCCATCACTATTCTTGAGCTTCTGTCGGCCTTTACTCGCAAAGAGAAGCAGACTGCGAGTAGTTTGCAGCGAGAAGGTGCAAATGTAAGTGCCTGAAAACTGGAAAATGCAACTGAAGTGATTGTAATTTCAGTGTGAAGGAGCTGAAATGGTTTTGCTTATGGTCGGTCTGTGACCTCGATTTTGATACATTTAGCATTTTTGACAAATGTAAATGAAAATTTAGATTTCCCATGTTGGTTCTGTTAGCAGTAGTCCTCAGAACATGGCAGTAGCAAGTACATTTTGTACAGAAAAGTAATTATATATTGTAGAATTTAATGGCCTTTTGTTGTCACACTACTATCAAAGTCTCCTTTAAGAGATACATTCATCAGTTTAAAGTCTTGCCTCTTTGTTTCAGAGTCTAGATGAAATACAAACATATGTTAGATACTTGTGTATGTTTAAAACATGCATTGTATGTCTGTGTGTTGAGACGAGGGTGAAGACTATCACAATAATATTTCAGTTTCGATAAACAGTACATCACAGTATCAGTTTGATGGGAAGAAAAGTCACATGTCTCACAGCGTGTGACTTCTGAAAAATCAGCTATCATTCTGGTGTAGTAACGTTATGACGTGTTGACCTTTCACATCATGTTAAGTGCTGCCTGTTTTTCCTTTTATTTTGAATCATCAAGTTAATATCCAAGCAGAAGTTATAACTGAATGTCTTATCACAGAGTATTGTAAATAAGTTGCTTCTTTTTTCATAGTTTCACTTTCATCACTGCAAAGAGAGCGGATATTTTCTTTTCACCAGTATTGGAGAAACAAAAACTGCAGTACACTCGGTGTAAATCCTTTGTTGTGTTGTGTTGTCCCAGTAGATTCAGAAAGTATTCAGACCACTCTGCTTTTTGCACACTAATCGATTACATTTCATGTTTTTGGCCATAAATTCACACACAGTAACGTCAAAGAAAACGTTTTGCTTATTTAATAAAATTCCCAAAATTAAATCTGAATACCTTCCAGAGCTGCTGCACGTGTCTTGATTTATACTACCGAAAAAGCTCCAATATACACTACTCACTAAAAGTTAGGGATATTTGACTTTTGGGTGAAATTTATGGAAAATGTAAAAAGAAAGTAGGGTATTTAAGTAGAAGCATGGAATGGTAATATCTTCATTTCAAACTATTTATTGAAACAAATAATTAGTGGTAGATATACCACAACAAAAATTTTAATGTGTCAGTAATTTGTCGTTTTATCCTTGACTCGACAAGACGTCTCATGCTGTTCACAAGTCGACTTATTGCAACCTGCTGATGACACTCTGACACTCTAAGCTCAGTGGTAACTTCCCTCTGAGTACGTCCCGTTTGAAGCCTCGCACTGAGCAGTTCCCGTTGATCGACTGTTCGGTGTCGTCTTGGTCTCGTGATGTCAAAATGTGAACAGCATGATGACGAGGACTGTTAAAATACAAATTGAACTGAACCAAAACATTTAGCGGTCGATTCATGGATCAGATACTTTTCATACTCAGAGATTTTTTGCGGTTAACCACCTTATTAGAGAACAGCATGTTATGCAATGAGTACTGAAACATTGAACAGTTGGACGCTCAAAAGTTTAGAGAAGGTCAAATTAAGTTCACCTGTAAAGGTTATAGTGCATGTTAGGTGCACTCTGAAAGCTGAATATCCTGAACTTTTTGGGAGTAGTGCATGTCACAGATGACAGATAATGTATCGCCTGCCTCTGCTTTAGCTACTATACAGCCCATCTGACTAATGACATGTCACGTGATCTTCAATAATACGTCACTAACAGACACTCACTAACCTTTCTGAAATGAAGCACTAAGAAGTAAGTCAGTGCAACTGCAGCTGTTTTTTTTATTTTTTTATGTTGAACTATATTAGTCCAGTAAGGTCCAGTGTGTAGCATTTATTGGCATCTAGCACTGTCTATGGATACAAACGGGGTAACGAAAACACAACAAGTTTTATATTCGGGTGATGTAACTCTAATAAATACATACTTTGAATATTGAATATTCTACTTAATTTAGGGAGATTTATTTTGCCAATAGATCCTGTTATATTTTACACACTGGACCTTTAATAAAACAACAAAGTTGTCACCGTGTCAAGAACGCTTCATGTTGTACTCATGAGATTTCTATGAATGGATATTACTCTATAATAACTGTGAATGTTTTAGTGTGGAGACGTCTGGAAAGCACTTTGTTTACAAAAAATCTGAAATAAACAGTTTGCATAAAAAAAGTTTTTATCTTTATTTGACAACAATCTGTACAGTACATGATGTCATAAGCAAAACAATACCAATACAAAGTCAGAGAATAATAAAGATACTTCCCTTGTAGATACAGTATCTGTAGTGAACAGGTAATAATCTGTGTACACATTACAGCGATGGATTTTTCTCTAGATGAGATCTTTAACAGTGCAGGTCAGTGAAAGATATCAGCTAATACTCAAATGTAATCATAAACTTGGGCAACACAATGACACAAAGTTTGATCACTTTTCTCAGCATGTCACATGCTTCTCTGTCCGCATGTGAGGAGATTATGTTGAAGACATGTTCAGCAGCCTGACCGTACAATAACAGTACAGACAGTTTTATTCCAAAATCAGCCTCTTCCCTTGTGCTTCCTAGTCTATCTCCAGTGATGTTACTTACTGTAAAATAATAGCTACAGTATCAGCAGTGGTTCCCAACCTGCGGCTTGATAAAATCTAAGGGTTGGTCTCGACCAGTACCTACATATCCGCCACTTCTTTAAAAAGGAAATAAGATCCTCTGATCCTGTTGAGCCCTCAAGAATAATCCAGATTCTTATTGACTAAAGGCATTTTAGGCAAATTATACAGGGTGTAAGAGACACTTAATTCATATAACTCTGTTTGGTAATGCCGTAAGGTTAGTCTGAGTGCGCGTGGGCGCAGAAAAAATGTTTGGTTAACTGGTTATAGAATTGTCTCTGAAGTCAACTGAGTCTTGGATTGATGTAAGTTTCTGACTATTTTCACGTGAAGGACAGCATCGAGTCGGGGGTTTTGTAACTTTCTAAGTTGTTATTTTCTAAATAAATCCTTCTTCAAGTCTATGTTCATCTCTCTTTGTGACTGCGGTGGTTTTCCGCAAGAGGACTGAGTTACGTTTATGAACATAAGTGGCCTAGGCGCTTTGATAAATGGCTTCACCTCACTGAATAAAAATGTGATAATTACATAAGGCAATGCTGGGAAAAGTAAGCTAACATAGAAATCTCAGAGGAAACATGGCTACTAGTTTGGAAAACTCAGTCTACTTCTACTAACTCCGTGTTTTGGAGAGATTTCTGCTGAAAAATCTGACACTTCTTTAAATCCTCCAACCAAATATACAAATTTAGAGGGTCTCAGCTGTTGCTGGAGGGAGTGTGGATCGGTTTTGGCAGACTAAACTCATGAAAAAAGGAGAAGGAGGATAAATATTGAGAAAAATGGGATTGTTTTAACCATGACTAGACTTTTAACATGCTTATTCTTTCTATCTAGACCTCTTGTTGCTTATCTTTCTTATTTTTCATCTCACTGACTGAGATGTAAAACGTCAGACCTCAACTGTTCTGTGTTTACACACAAAAACTAAGAAACTGTATATATATATAATTGTAAAAATGTATTTCTGCTACACAAAATAGATCAGATTTCTCAAATTATTACATCTAGTGTAAATTTATTAATCATTTTCCTCTGCAGAGTCTTAGAAATCCTTCAGATTTAACAGTTTGACAAGGAAATGTTGAACTGTTTAAACTAACCTGTGATGAGGGGTCGCATGGATGCGTTTATTTTGTTCTGAGGGGGTCACAAGCCTGTTTATCTGTGCCTTTAATTCTCATCAGCCTCATTTCCTGTTTATGTCTGAGCAAACTAGTTAACTAAGTAGCCTAATTCCCATTGCATGTACTGTCCACAGGCTGCAGACGCATGCACAATCACATCCATAGCTGCACTGGCGAGCCACAGACGTATCAGCTGAAACCATTTATCACATAAGCAGTAAAACTCTGTATGGAGCGTCAATAGAAAGAGTTTCTTCTACCAAATTTGGTCGTGATCGAGCCAAAGAAAGCACAATTAACGAAAGCTTAACGTAAAAATATATAACTTCAATTAAAGAAGTGGCAGCATTTCAATCATAATCCCGTTTAAAGTCATTTGTCTGCATAAAATGAGCACCTACATACAGTATCAGTGAGAGATAACTCACCATTTTCTCACAAAACGTCTTGTTATTAGTGGTATTTTCATTAAACCACATGTAGCGATCATGTGTTCACTGTGTGATGAACTTCTCTTATTACTTGTCACATATCTGACACGACGTGTCACACTGGTGTGGCAACAGTCAAGAGCAAAGTGCAAAAGTAGCGTTTGACTGAACACCAAGTACACGTATAAAACAATTCAAGGTCGTATAAAAAGTAGAAAAATACAGGCTGCAGGTCAGCTTTGTTTTCTGTCATGTCACACCTGACAAACCATGTGTTATAAATAACAATGTAAAAAAGTACCTACAAATCTACTCAGGTGATATAAAACACGAAATTTTATAAAAGCCTTCGAGTGTAAAATGCAAATGTACAAAAATAAATGCAGCACATTTTCTTTAAAATACTGATATTCATACAAAGTTTTGCTGCCTGTTGGAGATCGATCAGGACTACTCCTGGTACTCTGTGTGCACACGCAAGGTAAAGAGCTGTAGGGAATAAAAATGCAGATAAATAAAGAGACCCTTACTGTAATAAATTAACAAACAGTTTGTGTTTGACGGCGTGATACTCACTTTGAAATCATCGATGTATGTGAGGAAGAAGCAGATGAAGCTGAAGGCAACAATCCACTCGCTTACAGCGCTGGCCAAGTGGTAGGGATAGTCCTGAAAGAGGGACACATGCTGCAGTCAGTCAATTAATCTGACAGTTATTTTCTAGATTAATCAATTAATAGTTTACATTTTGGACAATTGTGCAAAATCATTAAGTCCAGGGGGGCATCTTTTGGTATTTAAACAGTTAATTCATTACTTTTAGCTAACTATTTCAAATGTTTATGCTTTACGCTAACAATTCCTACTCTTTATCAGATGAGAGGGAGTGATTCAGTTGTAGGCACACGGCCACAGGTTGTTCTTTAATTTGTATAATGTTGTATGATTGTGTAATTTAAGCAAACTATTCTAAACTGTTTACTTTAGGCTAACTTTCAACTCCATTACTTTTGGCCGACTGTTACTGTTTATCCATTATTTTTGTCATTTACTTTAAACTAACAATTGCGAAACACGACTTAAAGTCTTACAACAGACTCAGGATGGTGGGAAGTTTGTGGTGTACAGTCAGCACTATAGTTGCTGTTAGCTTACTGTTTATTGTGTTGCTAATATTGCCGCAATACTGTACTTCTATTTGGATGTTTTGATGGATGTATGTCTTTGATTAAATTATAATTTATTTTTTAAAATTAGTTGTGCTATTCCACAATCTTACAAAACATCTGGTTGGAAATTCTCACAACTGAGAGGCTGGAACAAAAAAATATTGATATTAATATTAATATTTTAACTGATGCGTATGACATGTCAAACGACAACCTACCGCGTCTTCTTTGTCTCTGTGCAGTGTGGTTTGTGTCACAAAGAATGCACAGATGACAGCTGAATTATCCATTAAGGATCAAGTTTATGAGAATGTGTGAGAACTATAGCATCACGTGTGTTTACTGGTAATGACACTATCATGATAATGTCAACAAGAGAATTGCAATCATAAAGCTAAGTTCCTGGTTAAAGGCAAGTCATGCCCGGGTGTAGGCTTTATTTGGTATCTTGACAGATTGGACTTGTGTGAAAGGATACTGGGGAAAAATGCCAAAGTGGCAATGGTGGCGATGAAAGCGCGTGCTCGACACCAAGTCATGGAGGACCCAAACGGATAGGCGCGATATGATATACATGACTGGAGGACTGTGTACAAGACACCAGAGACAAAGAACAGCAGAGCTCCTGCGTCATGTGCCTGCCACACTGTTGTTTCCTGCAATGAACAAGCGGAAAAACACACCATTAAACATTAAATTAAATTATTTTTGTCTGATTAAAAAGTGCATCACATGTGACAACTTACCTGGAAGGTAGCAACAATACACATGCCCAAACAGGAGATCATCCCCAGCACAAGAGCAGCTCTATTGAGACGTGGGCTCACCAGTCGTGTTTCCTCACACAGCTTCTCCACAAACTTGTACCTGGCATATATGGTGGCTATTCCTGCATTTGCAGAGATCAAATTGTGCATTTACTGTAAAGGATATATATTTTTAAATATATAAAAAAGTCCTCCTGCATCCCAACAAATAAATTCTGCTTTCATTTTCTTAAAAAGGGAAATGTAACTGACATGTTTGGAAAGATTGGTTCCTCCCCAGGGAAAGCCCAAAGTTGCCTAACGAATAGAGTCAGTTTACAGATGTGACACTGCAGAAATGAAAATATACCTGCACATGCAGAAATAAATGTCATCAGGCCAAATATGCAGCTTTCTGGAGGGTTTGCACCTGTGTCACTGCAAAAAAACAAAAAAACAAAACAAAAGAAACGTGTTGATTGTGACCTAAATCATAACTTCCTCTTATTTGGAACTATTTGTAAGTTTGTATTTTGTTCAAATTTAAACTTTAGTGGTGTAATCTTAAAATAATAAAATAGAGAAGTGAAATTAAGAGGTCTTAAACGACACCTACGTGCAGCTGGAGTTTGGGTACCAGCCAAGTAACAGCGGAGGAAAACGAAACTAAAGTTTATCACGTCAAGTCATGTGTAGAAATGTTGTAGAAATCACAGATAATGTAATATCAACATGCATTTTTTATGTGTCTGATTTGATATGAAACTTTCTGCTCTTGTCTAAAACACATAAGCATGAATAAAACTTACCTTATGTATGGAAAAATTATATCGACATCGCGTCTGTAGAGCGCAATAAGGTAGGAAATAATGAAAGTGCAGGAGGACCAGACGACCAAAAACGCTGGCAGAGCGCAGAGTCCTTGCATGAACCAAAACATCTTGGGCGGATTTTACGCGGAACCTCCAGAGAAACGCTCCCCAAACAGTGCAATAAACCATAACATCCACGTTTTTAAATGCTGGGCCAGGAACAGGGCTGAGTCTGTTACCAACAGTCACATGGTGCTGTGAACTAAATCTTTCCCAATAAGCAGATACAGAATATACAGTAACTGCCTACCCAGAAACGATTCTGTGTGGGCTGGCCTACGCAAATAAAACCACCCGGTATGATCATCCGGCGCTTCCTGCCTCCCTTTGTCTTTTTTTTTTCTTTCGCTAAAAACATCAAGCTTCTGTAGAAATCTTTTAGTGTGACTCAACAATTACGGAAATGTCACAAATCACAATATGCAAACTCAAAACAAAGATTTTGATCGGGAAAAATGAACTTAGATAGATAGATAGATAGATAGATACTTTATTGATGCCAAGGGAATTTCAAGCATCCAGTAGCAGCATGAGAGTAAACATACATTAAAGTTAACCTATAACACAGTAAATATACATTAAAGTTCACCTATACGATAAATCTGAATCTAATAAATTAAATTGTAGTTGGTTGAGTTATCAACAGGTTGCTGATTATTTATCTGTTGACTAATAGGCTAATTATTTCAGCTTTAAACTGTTGAATATGACAGCTTACTGTGTCTTTATGGAAAGCCAGTCAGTTCTACATGACTTTGAACACTTTGTCTCTGTGCGGTGTGGTTAGTTTCACAAAGACTGCACAGATGACAGCTGAATTATCCATTAAAATGACACGTTTGCTGATTGAGGCGCAGCTGATTTGAACTACTTTATATGATGACGGGTAAATTTGCATTATATAGAAAATCATATGCTGTTTTTGTAAAATCTCCGTCTCTTGGTTGGTAATCTAGGGGATCTGTGCTGCTAGATGGGGTGAAGCTTTTAAGGTACTGGAACTTAGATTGCTGGATAAACAATGGGACAGAGCCAGAGGTATGCCAGTGGAGGCTCATGTCCAGAAGTCTTTCAGCTCACACCTCTGTAAAGCTTTTCTTACGTCTGAAGTAAAATGTAGGGACACAAAGTCCAATTGGGACCAGTTCAGAGCCTCGGTTGTTGATGCGACTATTGAAGCTTGCCAGTGCCTGACTTGGCAGCAATCTTAAGAAATTGTTGCTTGAAAGGGCCTTTTATCAGGCTTGGTTATCCCAGGGTACTCCTGACTCAGCAGAGAAGAAGACTCCAGGCAGACCAGAAAAATTGCAGGCTGCTTGATCTTCGAAGGGGAAACAAAAGCCTTTCCACTGCATGGTAGGGCTTGGCTTAAAGTAGGGAGGATTCTTGGCTGATCATCACAACGATACTGTGTGAAATGGCTTGTTTACACCTGGCATTAACATGCATCTTGGGTAGACGCAAGTGGACAGTCCAAACTACAGGTGGACAGTCCAAACAGGTGTGAATGCACCAAAAACACATTGAGGATGCAAGATCCAATCGCTGTGACCACATTTGGAGGTGGTCTGGATTGCATACTACCACAATTTCTTTTAGCAGTGTGTACGTGAATGTGTCCTGGGCCACACTGAAAGACCACCTCTAGTACGTAAGCAAAAGTATGTACTTATTTGTGCGCCAACTTTGTCAAATTTAAATGCAAAGCATCAACGGGAAGCCACAACAACAGGCAAAATGGTTTCTCATGAATGAAAACAAAAAGTACCACTTACCAGATACTATCCACAACATTTCCTTATAAAACCATAAAATAACAGTTCCAAGCAAGTCAAGTACAGCCAAGCTAAGATGAGCTGAGTCATGCCCGATAAAGACAAAATTATGCAATAGAATTTGGTTTAGTCTAGCTGTTCGTGACTCAACCGTTGACCTCAGAGTTCACAAAAAGGGATAGAAATAAAAGGTTGAGTTGCCAATGTTTTTCTGCTGGAGTCACTTGTACGCTTGCATTTTTGCACTATACAGTGTTTTAACGTATTGTTTATGCGGTACTGTGAGTACTTGAGTTTGGAAATTCATTCTTTACCTTGGGAATAAACATTTGGGTCAAAAAACAGAAGTCAGTAGACAGCCAGAGAAAAATGAAGGAAGTCATCCCCATCTGAAGCCAGAAATTATTCTTCACCAGAGCCAATGGTTATAACCTTCCCTCACCCTCATATGTAACCACCTGTTATCACGTGAAGTCCGGTCATGTGATGACACCAGAGCAAGTTCCCTTTTTTATTTTTACCATGTTTTTTAATTAATAGAAGTAGCTGTGATTCTGCTTTCCTGCTGCTAGAAAAATGCTTTTGTTACAAAGCATATTTGTTATACTTCTCATAGCTCGAGATTTGTATTTAGAAACCTGAGAAAACTTCTTTTGAATATGTAATTCTGGCTTCTTTCTTTCTACAACATCAAAATTAAAGTTTATGCTGTACGTTTGGTCTTTTTCCCCACGAGAAGTACGTAATACTTTACGGCATTAAGTCACACGCCACCAACTATTTCTCTGATTTTGGTGGAACTAGATCATATTTTATGAAGAAAATGTTTTCTTTCTGTGATTTACGGAGTTTCCTGATGGACAGTAATGTTAACTGATGCCAACTTTAGCTACTGCTAGCTAACGTTAGCTCAGTTTGTTAGCTGGGCTGCCTGAACTGTGAGCTCAGAGAACCAAGGAAGGGTTAATGATTGTACCAAGGGAGGACAGTATTTGACAGCAATACTCCAAGCTGTCAGGATGTGCTTTACCTGCTATAATGGAGCTGGATTTAAGACAAATATGATAAAATAACGATTTATATTTAGCCTATAAATGAATGAGCACACTTTCTTCCAAAAATCCATAATATTCAAAATGGAAAGTCTCTCACAAATATATTTTTTATTGATAGAAATAACAGTAGTTGGTTGTGTTAATAAAAACATAAAAACACAAACATATGTGCTGTTTTGTGAAAGTGTGCTTCCTTCGCCCTTGGGGCCATTTCGGACGGGGGTGGGACTAGAGGAAACACATCTCGATAGGAAACAGAGCTTGATACAACACCAGTGTCGTGATAGAACAGGAGCTGGACAAGCAGGCAATGTAACCAGGCTCAGCAGGCTCTATAGACATAATGACAGACGTTAAAAGACTGAAGATTACGTTGACGGAGGAAGCTAAGAAGAGAAAATGAATATAAAGGGCTCATTTTAACACAACAAAAACACAACTATTCATATTTTCAGGTGATTATACACAAATAAATACATACTAATGAGTATTCCTGCCAACAGATACTCTTAAATCTAACACACTGGGCTGTTGAGCCAAGGCCCGGGACCGTCCAGGCTCCTCCGTCCCGCCAGAGGGCGACGCCGGGTTCGAAGCGGAGAAAGCGGCGGGGCGGCAGCAGCGTCACCACCGCCAAGGAAGCGTGAAATGTATGGTTGTCATGTGTCATCCAGTCTGGCTGGTGGTCAGCTGACAGACCCTGGGTCGTTTGTGATGTTTACTTTCTTTTCTTCAGTGCGTTAACCGGCGGTTTTTTTTCCCTCTCGTGTTTAATGAATGCAGCGCTATGCTTCGCCGAGGAGAACCATGGTAGTCGTCAACTCGGTGCTCAAGCTGTTACAAAGGCAGACGTACACCTGTCTGTCCCACCGATATGGGCTCTACCTCTGCTTTGGGGGGCTCGTCCTCATGATAGTTTCCGCCTTTCAGTTTGGAGAGGTGAGCTTCATCTTTTCGATTAACTCCAGACACCTACTAGTTACTAATTTAGTTGAATTAGCTCACGTTAGTTAGCTTTGTCTGGGCTCTGTTGTGTTGAGTCAGTCCCACCAGACTCCATTTAAGTATTCGGCTATTTAAAGATATCTAGCTTGTTTGTGAGCATTCACACATTTAGACCTTTAATTTATACATTTTATGAACCCCTATAATGCTCGTACTAATTCGGCATAAAAATAGATCACCTAATTATAAGTATTTAAAGGAAAATACCAAATTTATGTATGAATTCAGTCCCTTTATGGAGGGTAACAATCTGTGCAGATGCATGAACCTGTAAGGAAACAGCCTTGTTTTTCACTGACATGGCTCTGTGTGTGAAATTTTGGTGGTAGCAACATATGCATCTACCTATCTGTCCTAGAGAGTTGTGTTATCTAAAGTGTCCCCCCCTCTTTTTTCCATACAGGTGGTGGTGGAGTGGAGTCGGGACCAGTATCATGTGCTGTTTGACTCCTATAGAGACAACGTGGGTGGGAAATCGTTTCAAAGCAGGTGAGAAATACTCATATTTATCCCCCCCAAAAAACGTTGTTCATACAAATTTGAAAAAGCTGGATTAAATTCACACCAGCTGGTAGATTTCCTTTGCTCACAAGCCAAAAAGCAAAAGTAATCTATAGAGTGGCTTATAAAACATTGACATTCACAAGCTATTTGATCAGTGCATGATTAAAATGTAATTCTGGAAGGCGCCGGTGAGGTGATCAGGATGACAGCCTTGCAGATTTAGGTCAGATGACTGATATGAGTGTCTCTTTTTGCAGGCTCTGTCTGCCCATGCCTATTGATGTGGTGTACACATGGGTCAACGGCACAGACGTCGCTCTGCTGAAGGAACTGAAGACGGTCAAAGAGCAACTGGAGGAGGAACAAAGACTCCTGAGGTGGATGTGGCTCTGCTGTCTGTCTGCAAATGTACTGGTTTAGTGACGCTGGGTTGGGCACAGTTAATGAAGGCTGTAACCCATGACTACAGTTAAATATAATGCTTTTTTTCTGTGTTGTCATGGAGTGCAGACACACTCAGGTGTCTTCAGTTTCTCACCTGAATGCAGTCAGAATTGGTATACGAGCTGAAGCTGTAGCATTATCATTTTCACTCTGATTGGCTTATTCAGAGGAAGTGAGAATAAGATCAAAGGTTAAAATAACTCTGTTTCATTTGCTTCTGAACATTTCTTCTTCTTCTCTGTGTTTGCAGCTGTTGGCATTATAAAAAAAAAGGCACAGTTAATCTGTTTGTTTTCCAGTGACTTCTGTAAACAGCAGTGTTGTTACTTTAGCGAGTATCAGATGGCAGTCATATGAATTCGCTGTTTGGTTGCACACAGGGAACGCCTGGGGAAAAATGCAACAGAGACAACTGAAGTGCCAAAAGACAGGTGAGTCTGAAGATACACTCCTTATTGTGGACACATTATTAGGCACACCTTTAAAATCTAATGCAAACCACATTTATTCTACCTTTATGAAGCTTATAACCTCAACTTTATGTTAATTATTGAGGTTATACTTAGTGATGGTGTTGAACTGGACTGCATAATATTGAAATTACTGTCTAATATTCTACCCTGCTCATGTTTATAAATGAATCTGGCCAAAAATAGAAACAATTCTCAATATAATACAGTCCTGTTCTCAAACTACAACCTTAATTATAAACATATGCTTGAATTAATACCTCTCCGACGGGGGATTTTACAGGTGTACATAGTTTGTAGTAGGCCTATAGTAGGTTTTTACAAGTGATTTTCAGATTTCAAAATACTGCACGACTGTTAAAGTGAAGTAACATGGTGAGAACACTGAATTTGATGTGGAAACAGGAAGCTGAAGTGGGTTATAGTGTAATCTAGTCAAAAGAGAGATGGCATTGTTCATAACTGATAACTGTTTTTTTTAATATATAAATGCTTCCAGGAAATAAAAATAGTGGAATATAAAGTGTACCAGTTGTCTTTAGAGAGGTGAAAAAGTCATTTTACATTGTGCACTTATCAAATTGATCAACCTTGATAGAGATGTGAACGCACAGCATGTTGAACCACAACGCAGATTCAGCTTCAGGGCAGATACTTCCTGTGTTCACCACCAAAATGTTTGTCTTGTTGTCTCCCTCACCGCCCTGTCAAGATTAAAAACCCATCTGTGAGCTTTAACCGCAGACACAAAGAGAAACTCATGCCACAAAGGAAGCTGTTTGCTGAATGTGTGAACTTGACTTCTCAAAAAGTGCAAAACCAGAAGAAATAGCAATCAGGGAAGTGATAAAAGTTAAAGTTAAATTAAGTATTATGATTTTTTTTTTTTTTTAGTGTAAAGCCAGAATGCCTGCTGTCCCACTGCATCATAGCGCCTATGCTGGCCCTGGACCCGGCTCTGCCAGCCAACATTACACTCAAAGAACTGCCAACACTCTCTTCCTCCTTCTCTGCTGCAAAAGAGCTGCTGCTGATGAACAAACCCTTCCACCCGTCCACCACCGCCTCTGTGGTTGTCTTCCATTCGCAGGCTGACGGTAAACACACACACACACACACACACACACACACACACACACACACACACACACACACACACACACAAGAAAAAAACAAACACTTTATTGCAACAAACGAGGGTAAAATCTGGCACGAAACAATGCTCCCTAAATGATTCCAAGCAGCATGCGAGAGATTCTCCAGGGAGAGCAATAGAAACTGCAGAGCGGTGTAATAACTGAACCCAGCAGGCACATTATCAGTGACATAGGAACTATTATTTACCGTGCAGATGATGTTATTGGGAGTATGATTAATGAGTAACAAGAACACGAGTACTCTGCAGTGGCGGGACCCTATTACATTACAGCGTGATGGATAGTTTTGTTGTAAATAACATACAAATGACACACAAGAAAACAGAAAAAGACTAAGAAACAATGCAACATGTGACCTGACTAATAAAAACTAACCTAACCTGTTACTCAACAAACAAAGTATCTTTGTTTAACCGCTTCCTAACCCACAAGATGCCCATAGTTAACCTATGTCATCATGAAACGAGCAGTGTACGCCGCTTTATTTGCGTACAGGACGTTGTGCTGGCTCAACTTCTGCAGCATTTCACACTTCACCTGCAGTGCAACTGTGGTTTTTCTAAATGTGTCACATTGGTGCATGTTCAGTTTAAAGACCTTGTAACCCAATGGTATATTACATTTTTTTTAGACACACCAGCAGGGTGACTAATAGGTTGACCTCTGTGTGAGCCTCCCCATCGTAAAGACCAATTCGTTATTGACTTGCTTGAATATTATTAGGAACCGTACGCCATTTGATGTTACTCAGGTGTTGGTTTGCATAACTTCAGTGTCATAGATGAACTAATTAGATTCTTTTTTTTGTATTTTTTATTGAATCTTCAAACAGATAATAGTTAAGTGGCATGTCAAGCTTCAGTTCAGTCAACACAACAGATGGTTTCAAACACATTAAGAGTGCATATTAATTTGCATTTAGCAATTAGCATTGATTTAGGGGAGTGATGAGTTTCTGTAGTTGGTCTGGTTGCAAGTGTGAGTCTTTTCTGTTGCTCATTATTTATTCATCATCTTTTCACAGCTGATAAAGCCTATACAGATGTGTCTAGAGAGGACCATAAATTCTCTGTGTCCAGATGTTACCTGGTGAGTTTATGCACATTGCACTGTATCAAAAATCTGCATGATATAACCTCAACATTAACAACATTTTTATGGAACATAAAAATGAACCTCTTTCACAGACGACGGATAAAGAGGCTCCTGGACTGATCCGCATGCAGTCTCTGGCTTATCTTAGCGGCTTCCCGGCATCTTTTAAGGAAACAGAGCAGCTGAGAGTCAAACTGCCGTCTGTCATAACCAGTAAGATCAAACAGGTATGTTCTAGATCAAGTTTATTTAGCTTTGACACCTATTCAAGTCCTTTAATATTGAGTATCTGAGTTCAATCTGATAGCTACATTTACCTCAGTGTTAGTTAAATATGTATCTGAAACATTTAAATAGCAGCTGTAGCCTTAGACATTTGGTCAAGTGATCCAAATACTGGATGTACTGGAAAATATGAAGTTGATGAGCTTAAATTATTGATATAAGAATAAAAGAGAATAAAACTCCTACATAAAGACCTAAAAAACACCCATATAATACAGTTAAGAAAGGATCTGATCAGCTTTATTTTAGCCTGTACTGATCCATTAAAATATGCCCGACTGACCCCGATACAGATCTTTAGGAATCCTTAATTATTAGTTTGTCAGCAACATTAATCAAATCTTGTCTTCTAGTTGAAATAGCTCCCGATGGTGGTTGTGATGCCAATGAGATAAGTTGTCAATAAGACATAAAGGTAAATAAACTCTGGTGACTAGCCGCTTAATGTGGGATGCTATGATATGTTTTTCCCCAAATTAAACCTGGCAAACATGTGAGTCCACTACCTGTTTGATAAGGAGGATATTTAAGTTTCTAAACAGCAGGTGGCAGAGTTGCACGCTTGATAAATGTACAGTTGAGACATTTATTTTCTGAAGTGACGAGGAAAAAGGCAACTTTATTATCACTGACTTTGCCACCAGATGTCACTCTCGTCGCGTCCTATCACGGCGCTGAAGCACGTCGTTACATCACTGTCACTACAGACATATACTGTATATTTGTGTGTGCCAGAATTACGATCTTTTTATACATCAGAGCAGCGTAATTTAAGAAAGGACTAATCACAAATGTCAAATCCTCCTTGGAGGGGAGGTCCTGCTAAGTATGGCCTTTTTCTATTCTGAACAGTTATGTTGTGATGTGGATAAAGAGGCTCTGTTTAGCCTCGGCGGCTTGTGTATCTAATAATTTTCTCTAATCAGAACTCTGCTTTATATTTTGAGAGAGAGGAATGCCACTAACGAGTCTGGATTACTCTGAAATAATCAAAGAAAACAAATCCTAACCCTGTCACGGGCCTGAGTCACTGTTTGTCCCGTCCTCTGTTAATAAACACACATGATTGGAATTAATGGGTGACAGATTAAATAACGTCTTTTGTAACTGCCTTTTATACTAAAAGCAAACCAGAGGTGTTAAACATCGGCTTTACTGTGTCGGTGGACGCCTGAAAATGTAATTCATTTTAAAGTCAGAGTCCTAAAAACATCCCATTACTGTAATTTATAAGGTAAACAATTAGTCAATCAATTGTATAGACGAATAGAATAATTAATTGTATGGTATAATAGAATAAATATAAGTATTTTTTAAGTGTAATTCACAAAATGTACGTGTTCCTGCTTCTGAAATGTGAATATTTGCTGGTTTTCTAAGAGATTTAAGTAAACCTCCATGTGTCTGGTCTGATTTAATTTTTCATTTTATAGACCGAATGATCAATTGAGAAAAAGATCAGCGTATTAATTAATAATTAAAATGTTTGTTGCAGCTCTACAGCATTAAAACATAATACAAAAATATTAGTTTGTAAATGCAACATTGCATCTTTGTACTGTAGTGGATCAACAGAATCAATTTAAGTCATTTTTTAAAATTCCTTAAATTTACTTCTTCCTGCTTCTCAAATGAGAATATTTGTTAGTTTTCTAAGCAATTTAGTGAAGACCTTTTTTTCATTTGGGACTGATGGTCTGACCAAACAACCCACTTAATATTACGTTTTATAGACCAAACTTTAAATTGAGAAAAGGATCAGCGTAATAATTGGTAATTAAAATGTTTGTTGCAGCCCTACAGCATTAAAATATTCTAAAAGATATGCAGTATCTTTGTACTGTAGGTCTTGCACAGTTATACCTTTTCAGGCAATATAGTTTGATATTTTAGTATATACTGTTTCACATCAAACAAGTTCAATTCACATCTTACATCTTAAGTTCTTTGTTTGTATTTTAAAACAGACTTTTGTGTTTGGGAATCCTTCATATAGTTTATGGATGAATGGTCCGCACATTTTTGGGGTTTCCATTGATTATAAATGCAAGTTTATCCACACAAACAAGCCTTCACAATCTTTTTAATCACTTTTCCGAGAGTTCCCAGAACACATCAGTTTGTTGCAATGTTTGGCATGAAGAAAACTAAAATTTACAGTTTTTAAAATCTCATTTTTTAAGTTATAGATCAGGAAACAGAACAATAGAACAGGAGTTTGTTTTTCCAAAAATGTTTACATTATCTGCTTTTCTAAATAGGTTTAGACTTAGTGGATTCTTTTTAAAAATGGGGTCTTCATTTTAATTCCAGATAGCATTAAAAAAAAGTGAAATGTAGAATATCTAAAACTTGCAAATACACTGATTATTACCATAAAATACGCAACAACAGTTGAACCTCAGGGGAGTCTGAATCACTGTAACTTTGTATGTGATGATATATAGGTTAACACAGTTTAACCTACATATCATCATCAAACCCAGTTGTCCCATCATTCCCTACATTGTTCTCCAGGTTTGCCGCGGTGTAGCCTGACAGGTCATGTGATAATAACCGGCGGCATTTGGACTGTAACCTTAGCTGGCGGTGTGGGGGTTAAGAGTACAACAACTGTTTGGAGTGGCGCGGCGCCACCTAACACACCGAAAAGGTCACAAGGATTGTACTGACCTTCTCTGCACTCTTGGACACACCCTGTCATCTCATACGTGTTTGTTTATTCCTGGCTTTACCTGTTTGCAGTCCAGTTTTTATCTTTTATAAGTGGAACAAGCTGGAAAGGGTGTCACATAGAGTCCAGGAAAGAGGATGGAAAGTGTGTGTGTGTGTTGGGCTTTTTAAGACCGGAGGAATTTTAGGTACACAGCCCACCACAAACAATACACAGTTTGGATTTCAAGGTGTTTCCTGGTGTCGCCGGGCTGATTCTGTGAAAGAGGGATGATGTGCATAGTGTGGAGGGAAAGCTTCAGCAGTGAGAGTTGGCCGGTATTTATAGCTGGTGTTAGACCGAGTGCTATGGTGATGAAAGCTGCCCCACAACCCCCCCGATCATCTGCCCGTGCTGCTGCCCGTCGTCGTGTCCTGTTTGTGTACAAGCCTGCTGATGTGTTTGTATTAGCGTGTATTTTTATGTGTTTTGAGGAGCGTGCGGTTGTCCACACGGTGTCTCATCTCCACCGTGAAACGAGCAGCGCCACAAAAAAGGTTGGTGTGCAAAGCTTAGAAAAACATGTAGCATAAGTGGTTAAAATGTGTCATGCTTGAGTGTAAATATGCTGGGAAAATATATAATATATAATGCTGTAAATATAATCACTTGAAAATTAGAATCGTTGTGTTTTCGCCCTTTATATCTACAGTGAGAGCGGGTCCTCTTCCACGGAGTCTGCCATCTTGAACCGCCATTTTTCTACAGTAGCCCAAAACAGACAAACCAAACCCCGATCTAGACGTGGCCTCCTGCTTTTTATGTAAATTTGGCAGCTAGAGTTTGTCTTATATGCTTGGAACAAGATGGTGAGGCATGGGAGAGTATTCATTTGGTTGCAATCTGCAACTTCACCACTAGGTGTCACTAAATCCTACACACTGGACCTTTAACTGACATGAACTGAGCACACTTTGATGTCTTTAAATTGCTTATTTTGTATGGCCAACAGTCTAAAACCCAAAGATACTCAACATACTTGACAAAAAAGTAGAAAATGTTGTAATGTTTGTAGTCCTGCTTCTTCCGCCTCCCGGCTAATCTAAAAATTTGCTTCCTGTGTAGTTTTTTCCATTTCTAGGAAAACAATCTGAAGCAGTATTAAAAATATGAGCAGTGAGGGAGAGAGTTGTTGTACTGTGTACACTGTGGTTTGAAAACGTAAACACTAAAAGGGTTCGACAGTTAACTGTCATGTTCACCAGGCGGCAGCTAAAGTTATTCATCACTACAGTATTAACATATCTCATGTGTGTCATGTGTAATTAGTCTAGAAACAATTGAGTTTGACACTCTGGGCAAACCAATTAACCCTGTGGTGAGTGATCGCTTTGGGCAGATGGATTCAGATGTTGTAGCGCGCAGCGACTATAAATGAGCTGCATCCTGCATCACCTGTTGAGTCGGCGGGATCAGTTTGACGATCAGAAATTGGCAGGTGATCTTCAGAGGAACCAGATGAAACCTGTCCAGTTCTTTTTATAATGTACCAAACATTGTGAATGTGACGACATGACAATGACGACGTGTGCTGTGCTTAGAAAGAGGCTCAGGTGTCAACTTTTCCAGCAGTGTGGGCCTGAGGAGTTTTTTTACCGATTCAACAAAATACATATTTTGGAGTGTTGTTGCACAGTTTAAGATCAGTCTGAAATAAGCTGTTGACTTCTTTTGTGTCACCTAAAACATCTTGAATCAGCCTGAATCAAAGAAAACATCCGATTTGTTCAGATTCAAATGAAATGAATCAAGTGAAACAAACTCATTTTTTTAATTACAAAAATCATTATCATTATTAGCTACTTTTTATTTAAACATTTTAATTATTTTACATAATAACACTTCCTGATATAGGACTTACATATATTAAAGGACTATAAAATATAAATTACAATAGTAATAAACCACAAAAATTTAAAATAATTATTAAGTAATAAGAGAAAAGAATTGAATAAGAATAAGAAAGAATAAAAAGAATGAAAAATAAAGTATATAAAATAAGTAAATAAATAAATAAAATATAAAAGTAACAGTCACCTCATCCCACTCCCACGTCCATCTTTGCACAAAAAATGTCCATAGTCAGCTGCAGACTTGCCGTCATTTGCTCCATCATGTAAACGTTTTTCAGTCTTTGGACCCATTGACCCATCGTTGGTGGTTTTGCATCCCTCTAGTTCACTGTAATTGTTTTCTTTGCTGTTAATAAAAGAATCCTAAGTATATGATCTGCATTATATAGCTCTTTGGTTTGGCTCCCAACAAAAACAACATCGGTTTATGGTGCGACATCCACCTCCAAAATAATATCAATTTCACTTCACTCATTATTTTGCTAAAATTGAAGATCTTATTGAGATAAACTGGGTTACTTTGACACAGACTTACTTTGAGAGCGGTTATTTCACATTTTCCTTCAAAGGTCCACTGGGTAAGATTTAGTTGGCTCTACATAATATGTCAGAAATTAAATCACTAACTCTTTCAGGACAGGTAATATGATTTCAGCTCTGATTTTCAGTGTAACCTCGTGAATAATCAGCTTTATGTGTGCTGAATTGTTTACACTTGCTCCGCAGGCAGGAATGTGCCTATGTGAGGCCACCGCACACCTCCGCTTTGTGTGCATGTGTTAGAGCATTATCAGGACTATAAAGAGAGCTATAATAAAGATGGCAACGTGATCCAGGGCTTTCGCTGTCTCCTGGCTGCTCCCCGCTGAGTTTATAAGACACAGCTAATCCGCCTCACCTAAAAACAGGAGCAGAGGGGAAAAAAAACGAACAAGTCGAGGCACAACGCGAGGTCAAATGAGATGTTTGGCTTCAGCGTTGGATGATGGAGCGAGACGAGGGTGAGGAAGCGAACTGGGGGGCAGGACAGATGGTTTGAAATGGGCTAAAGCCAGGGGAATCTCCCTCACATGCATCCGACACACACACACACAGTCCTTCAGTGCCTCGATGCCTCGCATAGCTCTCTTGAGATCAGACAGAGAGCCACCTCCATGTGACCCCCCGTGCAGAAGAAATAACATCACAGAATTTTCCGAACCTCTTTTTACACACACTGACTCAAGGCTGCAGCACCCAGCGGATGCCTCCACACGGGCATCATAGCTGCTTTGGTTTGACCTCTACAGCTGCAGGGTCAGAGGTCACCCTGCGTCTTCTCATTTTCATTCCCAGATTTTCAGAGATCTTCCTCTCACAATGATGCACTGAAGGTCTCTATCACAAGACTGGCACTGCGGCTAAACATGTGACTTCAACTCTGAGAAACTGCTGTTTAGGATGTTCCCGCAGTGGATGAGGTGTTTGAGAGTGAAGTTACTAAACGCAGGCTAGACTCCTGCGTCTCCTCTCGCCTTGAAGGGAACAATGTTCGATTAGAAGCAATGATTCATAAGTCAAAAATAAACATCTCATTCACCCGAGGAAGACATTCACTGAAACATTTGAGCTTGTTATTCTTTTGCATTGTAAACTAATAACATCTACTGCTACGTTACACTGTAACAAAAAAGCAACAGAAAAGTTTTTATGGTAAAAAAACTGTCAGCCGTGGTTGCCAGAACATTACCGCAATAAATACGGTATTTAACAGTCTCTAATGTAAAATACTACTTTATTCTGTATAAATTAAGAATTTTTAGTGTGGACCATGTAGTAGTAAAGTAGTGGCCACGCTGCTCATGTAGCTAATAAAAACACAACATATGAGAATTGCCAACAAAAGATGGTATTGAATTGCATTATGGGAAGTGTAGGATCAAACGTGTTTGGGGCTTGACCCATACTAGGGACTAAAAGTCAAGATATCCTGAAAAACTACCTGAAAATGCAATTCCCAATCACTTCAGTATTCCTTCAAGTAATTACCTTCCTGTTTATGTTTGTTTTCCCCTCAGTTTGAGTTGTACTCTGAGGCCAGCATCGCCCTGCTCCACCTGAAAACCCCGCAGGATTTCACCGATCTCACCCAGCAGGCTAAGAAGAACCTGACCCTGGATGGAAAAGAGTTAACCATCACCCCTGGCTACTTGTTTTGGGACCTCACTGCCATCTCACAGGTACGACTAGTCCTCCGTATCCATCTGTTGAAACATATTTGTGGATGTTAGTAGTCCGAGTGTTTATTTTTCACTCCTCTCTCCAGTCCAAACAGGATGAAGACGTGTCAGCCAGCCGATTCGAGGACAACGAGGAGCTCCGCTATTCGCTGCGCTCCGTGGAGAGACACGCCCCCTGGGTGCGACACATCTTCATCGTCACTAACGGGCAGATTCCCTCGTGGCTTAACCTGGATAACCCCAGAGTTACAGTTGTCACACATCAGGTAAAATTTAAGCCTCGACCTCTCACACACTGCAAAGTCTGACTGGACAGCCTATTTTTACAGACACCTAACAACTATGTAAAGTCTTAAACACCAAAAAAGTTAGCCTGACCTGATGAACAACCCTGCTAAATAGTTAATAGTTAATTAAGCTCTGATCATATTAATGAGTGTTAACGTTTAATTTAGTACTTCAAATTCAGATTTTCTGTGTTTCATGGAGTCAAATCAGCAAACTAATTTCCCAAAGCACTTGTGTTGTGCTCGTGTGTGAATCTGTTTTTCTTTGACTTCCAGGATATCTTCCAGAACCACAGCCACCTTCCCACTTTCAGCTCTCCTGCCATAGAGACTCACATCCACCGCATCCCAGGGCTCTCCCAAAAGTTCATTTACCTCAATGATGACGTGATGTTTGGCAAAGACGTCTGGCCAGACGACTTCTACAGCCACTCGAAAGGACAAAAGGTGTGAATGCAACGTGTAAACATCACCAGGAGTTCATTTTGCTGGTTTTATATGATGTTTTTCAAATAAAAAACACGTTCAAGTGTTAGATGTATGTGTTAATCTTTTCTTTTATCACCTCCCTGCAGGTGTATCTCACCTGGCCCGTCCCCAACTGTGCTGAGGGCTGCCCAGGATCTTGGATCAAAGACGGGTACTGTGACAAAGCCTGCAACAACTCTGCCTGCGACTGGGATGGAGGAGACTGCCTCGGTAAAGACACTCTCTCCTGTATAGATCAGCTAATTTGTTCCAATCACGTCTTAATATTTTATATATTTTGTCTGACAGGTGCAGCAGGGAACAGCCGGTTCGCAGCCGGTGTCGGTGGTGGCGGGCCCGGTGGAGCTGGCGGACAGGTGTGGCAGTTTGGGGGTGGTCTCGGAGGTTTTGGTGGGACGTCCTACTGTAATCAAGGCTGTGCCAACTCCTGGCTGGCAGACAAATTCTGTGATCAAGCCTGCAACGTACTCTCCTGTGGATTTGATGTGGGAGACTGTGGCCAAGGTGAGTTCAATGAAATTATGATTAAAATACATGCTATGTTGATATTTTCAGGCCACAGTTGCTTTATAACAATACCGGTTTGGTTGATGAAGAACAAAAACAACTAACAGTCCAGTGTGTAAGTTTTAAGGGGCTATATTTCCAAAATATGGAAGAATGACAGAATATAACATGCTCAATGAATGACATTCATGTTTTCTTTAGTGTATAATCACCTGAAAATAAGAATTGGCATATTTTTATTACCTTAGAATGAGACCACGGTGTCGGCCATGTTTCTACAGTAGCCTTTCATGTTTTTTCGCACATTTCGTCGCCACTGTAGTTTCTCCTTTACGCTTATAACGGGTGGGCAAGTGGAGGTGGTTGCAACTCCACTGCTAGATGCCATTAAATCCTACACACTGGGCCTTTAATTGATTCTACTAACAGGTTCAAGACCTGATTTATGTGATTATTCTGCCACAGACCTCCATTGTTGATGAAAACTAGTAAAAAAGACAGTTGCAATGGGTGACACATTCCTGTGACATTGTAGTTAATTTTTGTTAATTCACAGCTGAAAATAGTTCCAAACAAATGCACCGTTTGAGTTAAAAATGCTAAAAACTACAACTTCCTTTTTAAAGATTCACATCTTCAGTAGGAAACAATTGGCTTTCAGGGATGTACTAACAGTTATTATCCTTTAACATGTATTAATGTCTGTTTTAGAGCACTTTGGTGAGCTGCATCGTGTGACCCTGCTGAGGAATCAGAGCCTGTACACCCTCCCAGTAGGTGAAGTCAGGCCATATTTCAGCTTCGACAGACTGGCTCGCAGAGTCTCCGAGGCCCACGTCAGCGACAACACGGTGGTTCGCCACACCTCCGTCGCCAACAAGTGGAAGACTATCCACTTGCTGCTCCATCCCGGCCACAACGCCACTCAGATCCAGTATAACATCACCTTCCAGAGAGAAGACGAGACGGAGTTCGTAATGAGCTTCAGTGTAGCTGTTGACACCCGTGAGGTACCTCGGGTTAACGTGTCGCAGACGGTGAGCAAAGACGCCGCCAAAGAGCCAAAGCCGACCCCGACTCCGGAGCCACCGTTCCCGTTCTCGGATATTCCTGAGGACAAACGGGGCCCTAAGATCCAGAAGAGGGGGCCCGGTGAACTTCAGGATGTCATAGAGGTTCCCTCGCTGAATGTGTCACTTCTACCAGCTCCTGTGCGCAGCGAGCTGCAAAAGCTAGAGGAGAAGCTTCTGATTGGTGACATTACCATGAAGGGTTATAACTTCACAAAGGCTGAACTTTTAAAACCTTACAAGACACTGGCTCAACAGCAGCAGGTTGTCAATTCCAATCCAGTTAATGAAGGTGCAGCCAAGGCCCAGCGAAAGCCTTATAAAGACCTGGAGGGAGAGCACCTGGAGGGAAAACCGCCTGTGGAAGAGAAAGCTGGAAATATCATTCAGAAAAGTCAAAACTCAAAAGAAGAAACGTCCAGGAAAGATGAAAAACCTGCCACTCCTCTTATACCAGTCCATATTGACGATAACAAAGACTTTGAAATACCCAAACACAACCTTAAGGCTGCGATCGATAGGCCTATGACTTCCAAACTGCTGAGCAGCATTTCCAAAACCAAGAGCGCCGAGAATCAGGCAGAGCCAGCCGACGCTGCAGGAGGAGCTCCGGTTGGGAGGAGACTCCAACACTTCATCTCCTCAGACAGAGGCTTCCTGCCATGGGAGAGGAGGAAATACTTCCAGAAACTGCTTGAGGTGAGTAAGACCTGCAGCTTCTACTTTTCTAGTTTTGATTTCTTTAAATATTAATTCCTTTGCAACGACTCTACAGGAAGAGGAGCGTCTGCAGAGAGAGCTGTCGTATCAGACTGACGGTGCCGCCGCAGCCCGAAGGCTGCAGGACACTTTTGCTGACTCGCTGCGCTACGTCAACAAGCTGCTCAACGGCCAGTTCGGATTCACGTCCCGTAAAGTCCCCGCGCACATGCCTCACATGATCGACCGCCTCGTCATGCAGGAGCTGCAGGACACGTGAGTGTGTTACAGATTTGTCGCTGCCATTTTTAAATATTCCTAAAGAGGCAAGGCCGCAAACTGCCCTGCGATGTCTTCTTCAGATTCCCAGAAGAGTTTGACAAGACGTCAGCCCATCGTGTTCGTCACTCAGAGGACATGCAGTTCGCCTTTTCATACTTCTACTTCCTGATGAGTGCTCAGCAGCAGCTCAACGTGTCTGAGGTGTTTGACGAGATCGACACCGACCACTCAGGCGTCCTGTCCGACCGGGAGATTCGAACACTCGCCACAAGGATCCATGAGCTGCCGCTCAGCCTCCAGGTCCGACCTAACATAAAGCTTGTCAGATAACAGTTTGCAAAAGTTCTTGTGGTGTTTTTAGTACCTGTGTGTAATATGTCTTTGTTGCCTGTTCTAGGATTTGACAGGCCTGGAGCAGATGTTGATAAACTGCTCAAAGACTCTCCCGACTAACCTGACCCAGCTCCACCTGGTGAACCCAACTCAGGAGGCCTACTATGACCCCAGCATGGTGAGACACGCTTCAGTTAAATGTCTTGGAAAGAGATGGAATATGTTTCTTCGCCTTTCTTTTGTTGTATAAACTGAATTATTTGACTGATAATCTGTACTTTTTCTTGAATCCACAGCCTCCTGTCACAAAAGGCCTCATCCTCCACTGCAAGCCCATCACAGAGCGTATCCACAAAGCCTTCAGAGACCAAAATAAGTACAAGTGAGTCCTAGTGACTGATTAGTCTGTCACTGTACTAAAAGTCAGATGTCCTTCTTGCTTGTCTTTACTGTTGCTGCTGCTAACATGTCCTCTGTTGGACAGGTTTGAAATCATGGGGGAGGACGAGATAGCATTCAAGATGGTGAGGACAAATGTGTCCCACGTGGTCGGCCAGTTAGACGACATTAGGAAGAATCCCAGGTGAGAATGACCACTTTCCCCTTCCCCTTTTTGGATTTACCTCTTAACCATACTGGTTGTTAAACTGTGCTAACGTTTGTATTTTCACGAATCCCCAACAGGAAATTCATCTGTCTGAATGATAACATCGACCACAGCCATAAGGACGCTGCCACAGTGAAAGCTGTGCTGAGAGACTTCTATGAATCCATGTTCCCGCTGCCGTCCCAGTTTGAGCTGCCCAGAGAGTATCGCAACAGGTTCCTGCACATGGAAGAGCTCCAGGAATGGTAGGATGTGAAGTTTAGAGAACATCATGTTGTGTTGTACACACTGAATTTTAGCTAAGCTGTGACTGAAGCTGCAACTATCATTAGCCGTGGTAGCAGGATGGCTGTAGGGATGGCAATGTTGGTCCAGACTGAAATATCTCCACAACTATTGGATGGATTACCATGAATTATTTGTATGTTATCTTCTCTCGAAGGCGTCTTTTGTGGTTTTTAGTGAAACGTCTCTGTGACTATTGGATGGATCACCATAAAAAGAAATTCACATTTACCACAGGACGAATTCACTTCTTATCTAGTGCCATCTTTAGGTGAAAAATATGTCCAGTACTACAAAATCAATAACATTCCCATCAGGGCCAGCTGTACTTTTTAGTTTTTAGCTGTAAAATAGTGACACGAACAAGTTTAATTTGGTTTGTGTTCAGTTGTTTTAGAGGGAGAATGCAAACATTGGTCGGGTGACATAGACAGTGAATGAGAGTGAGTGAGCGCCGGCAACGATGAAGGCGTTGCTTTGCGACAGGTGTAAGATATTACGTTATTATTTTTTAATGAATAAATAGTAAAATAGCTATAGCTATACAAATGTGCATCACATGTTCCCTGCATCCAAGGTAACATCTTCAGCAGCTAAAAGAGTTTACAATAATATAAAACAAGAAAAGCTTTAAATTTGTACATTTGTGCAAATTGCTTAATCATCAAAATTGTTGCTCGTTAATTTTCTGTTGCACACCAGAGTCGTCTTGTTGCACGTGAGCCGGTAATCCATCGAGCTCTTTCTTCCCTCAAACAGTCTAGGTTAAGAATTTGTAGCTGTCACCACATGGGACAGAGTGTTGCCAGGTTGGAGTGGTGGGAATCCCTTGAGGGGCTTTAGAGGGTTTTTGTCGGGGATCTTGCTCCTGAATTCAGCTGGGGAATGCCAGCCTTTAAAATTAGACCAAGCCGCAGATCAGTCGCTAACTGTAAGATACTTGCTGAGCCTCCCGTCTCCTCCTCCTCCTCCTTTACCACCTCTCTCGTCTCTGATTTGGTAAAGTAACAGACAGATGGCGCTGGGCTGATGTCACCTTGTCACCCTGTTGCCCTGCTGCCCTCTGCATACTGCATGTTTCCTTCTTGTTACATCAGAGGACAACTAGCCTCCCCTCCGCAGCGAGACGTGCCACCTCCGACATCTGTCACCCAGTCAGGAAAACATACATTTGTTTCTTTTCTTTATTTAAAACTGACAGAAGTGTTTCTTTCTCAGGCGGGTGTATCGGGACAAGCTGAAGTTCTGGACGCACTGCGTCCTCGTGACACTCGTCATCTTCACCATTATGTCCTTCTTCGCCGAACAGGTCAGTGCATCCACCTCGGACCACACACAGTTTATTTACACACACAAGATATTCGTTCACACACCTCACTGTTTCCATGATTCACACTTGAGCTATGATTCAAACCTTCACTACCAAAATTCCTCCCCGGGATTCATCCGTCTCATGTGTCGTGCTTGTATGACCGGCTGAGCTTGGACCTGACTTCACAGAAATGAAAGACGCCCAGCAGTCCTCTGTGAAACGCGAGTTGTCTGTCTTTGTTGACTTGTATCATGCAGCGCTTATATTTACTTTAACCTTCTTTGTTGCCAGATAAGTTGGGTTTCTCGCTGGAACAACTTCCAGCGAACATCATAGCAAAGAATTTTTAAATTGGGATCGTGTTCTTGGACAACTTTCCTGTCAAATTCTTCCATTTTGGGATAAAGTCAAATGCCAGGAATTGTTTAACAAATACTACTCCACCCAGGTTTGACATTGAGTTGTTATGGGGCGCTTCCCTAATCCATAGGTTTCCAGTTTCTCCTCAGCGAACCTAAAGAAAGGTTAACAGTTGCTGTGACTTTAGGAGAATTTCCTCCCACAGCGACCCGTGAGACCAGTGCTCCCAGTTAAGAATGTGTCAGACTTGTCCAGCGTCTCTGTCATCAAATACAAGCAGACGAATTTGATGTTTTTTTGGCACCAGATGAGTCTGGCTGTCATGCTGCCCCCGAGTTATTAAGACGGAGAAATTTGAGTCAGCTTTGTACAGTTTAGATTAGAGAGATCTTCACTTCAGAGGAAGGGGATTTTATTCTGCTGTCCTAACATTATCTTTGCTTTCTTGGGTTACAAAAGGTCTGAGGGCAGTTGATGTCAAAGTATTATTATGTAACTAAGATCACCATTTTGGGAAATACGTTTATTTTCTTTGCGGTGAGGAGTTAATATAGATGAGAACATTGATATATGTCTGTTGGCTTGCTAGCTAAATATGTAGCTATAGTCAACAAACAGATGGTGGGTGGTGTTGGCTAGCTAGCTACAGGCTAAATATGTAGCTATGGTTAGCTTGGTAAAAACACTGGAAACAGGAGGAAACTGCTAGCCTAGCTCAACCTAAAAGTAACTAAATCCGCCTACAAACACCTCTAAAGCTCTCCAACTAACAATTTATAGAAAGTTGTGTTTAATTTGGACAAAAAACAACGTCAAAAAACGTCAGTTAGCTGTTTGGTTGTGTGCAGGTGTTGCGAAGAGTTCTGTGACCAGACTATTTCCTCGCTCTGGGCGGTTGCTAGGCAACCAAGGGAGACGCCAGGAAGTCGTGTTACTAAGAGATAATTTGGCACGTAATGCATCGTAAAACATTGAATTATCTTTTTTTATGTTTCGTGTTTTGTACAGAATAAACAACCGAGATATAACGTCAGTCATTTAGCGAACTTTAGAGGCGGATTTTGACGTCTATTTGACGGCCATGCAGAGCTAACTGGCTGCTGGCTGTAGCTTCATATGAAAGTGGTATTGATCTTCTCTCTTAGCTAACCTTCCACTAGAAAGTGAATAAGCTTAAGTTGTAAGAAATGTGAATGAAACCTTTTTGATGTTTAGAGTTACGTCAAACTTAGAGTTACGTTTAAAATTGGGAAAATTGAAGCAACCATTAACAGTAAAAGCACAGACACACACACACAGGTGGTCCTAGATCAGTGGTTTCTAAGTTTACCAGGGAATTGCTAGGAAGAGGGAAGCTACTACATCTTATATTAAGGAGAGATGAAAGAATTAAACAATAAAATAAGTAAATTCAGTGTATTGTGACTTTTTATTATAACTTCTGCTGGAAGAACCTTTTCTAGGGTTTTTTTTTTGTTTGTTTTTTGTCACTCCTAAACTAAAGTCATATCTGACATCAGTCGATCATAACTGTTGGAGAAAATATAGGGACGTCAGGGCGAACTACTACCACATTTTTGCGGTAGTAGTTATTACCGAGTTATTTTGGGGATGTGTTTGGAAAACTATGCTGCGTATTATTGGGACACAGATTCACTTTTGATTGTGTGACACTCTGCCAGAAAGAATAACAGCAAATGACACATATCTTCTGAAAATGACTGTAGCAGCAAAAAAAGGGAATCACCTGACGAAGTGGTCAAAATGGAGGATATATTTGTCAGTTTAAAGAAACTATGTTTGTCCCTCCACTATATACACTATTTAATCTAGATATGTAATGCTGTATGAGCTGCTCGAACTGTAATCCTGAATCGGAAGATCAATATTTCTATATTATGGATGTTTAATGCTGCCTGGCAACAATAGTTTGATCTGCTGTGCTGTTATGTTTGTTTTCTGTCAAAAAGCTAATAAAACCTAAGAAATGTAAACATCCCCACCCTCCTTCACCGCAGTCATCCTCCTGCTGACAGACAGCACAAAGCTCTTTTTGTCTTTTTTTTTCCGAAGCTGCGTGCAGTTTCTAATTATGCTGTTTCCTCTCTGCAGCTGATTCTGCTGAAGCGAAAGCTGTTCCCCAGACGCAGAGTAAACAGGGACAGCAACCCTGAGAGGGTGTGACATGGGAAGACTTCCCTCTCCTCTCTCCTCTTTCTTCACTTCAACCTCCACCCTTTCTCTCCTGCTCGGTAGAGAGGACAGACAGAAGAGGATTGGAAGTGGACACGGGAATCTGAAGTCCTCGAAGCTTGTGTTGCATCAGCACAGACAGAGAGGTCAGAGACTCATGTGAGATGAAACATTTTTCAGAAGATGATGGATGGAGCTGGCCGGTGAAAGGAACGGCAGCCAGAAAGAAGAAACCTGTGACTCTTCTTTTCCTCCACTGAGGGGCATCTGAGACTTTTGTACAACACACACACACTCACACTCACACCTACACAAACAAACACTCCCTCCACGCTGCACCGCCCTCCTCACCATGCTGTTGATTTATGTGCTGTTAAAGTGTGAAACATTTGATAGCAGCAGGTCAGCAACCATTATACATGTGTGTGCGTGCGGCACGTTTTACTGTTTAAATTCACAAAATTTTGCGTTTAAAGCTCAGATAATTAGCAGATTAATCAACATAAAACAATCTGATGATGATAACTGGTTGATAATCAATGAATCATTTGAAGGAAAATGACAAACAGCTTCTTAAATGAAGTAAACCTCTGGTTTTCTCTGTTTTATGTCACTGTAAGTTTAATATATTTGGGGTTTTGTTTGAAGATGGGCATTAATTAAAGCAATTAATTTAAAAAGATTAAAAAAAATGGTACTTCCAGCCCTGGTTGTGTTTGGCTTTTACTGTTATGGCTTCATTTTAAAGATAGGTTGGGGAAAAAGGTACTTAACATTCATTTAAATGTTGGCTGTTGTCTTTCAAAACATGAAACTTGAAGTGCCTTCGTTGTTCATTCCTGCTTGTTTCAACATTTTTGTTGTTTTTTTTTTTAATAATGTCTTATAAATGTTGGCCACACCACAACCCTCCTCGAGTGATTTACAATGAGAATGAATGAATGGGATATAGGATAATAATATGATTATCATTCTTACCGTGTTACAAATGTAATTGACTGTTGGAGCTACGTGTACATGATACTACAGCTTTCATAGCTACCTGTATGTGTGTCCCTGTGGGACTCGACAGGCTCGCTACTGTCTGAAATTCAGACTCCCCTCAGCATGTTCTGTAACTTATTTTGATTGTATTATCGTGACAGTGAGTTCCAGTGACTGATGCATCTAATTTGAATGCTGCAGAATGTAAACCTACCCTCAGACAGTGCTCGTCAAACTGTTCCAACTTTTTCCTCTGAATGTCAGTTTTACAGAGTTCTTTATTATATTGACAAAAAATAGGAAGCGACTACTAGAGACTGTCCGTATTGTGCTATGGAAGTCAGATGATGTATCTTGTGCCAGCAGGCGTGACGATGACTAACATACATGGAAATGGGATTTCCTCAGATTGCATCAGTTCAGTCGGTCCTCTGAAATAAAATGTGATTTGGTTCAGTCAACTTGGTGTTTCTGTCATTTATTATTTACTCATAACTGTACTTGAGTGCAATTTTGAGGTACTTTACTTAAGTAAAAAGACTGGAAACTGCTGGCCTGTCCCAGTCTAAAGGTTTTTTGTACTTCACTACAGTTACTAGTTAGTTGATAGCAGTTCCACCAAAAAGACATTTGTTTTATAAACTTAAATGTTTCTATTGAATGATGTTTGATGCCTAAAGAGGTCAAATTAATGATTATTTCACAAAAACAAGACTTTACAGCCACGCTAACAGCTCTGGGAGGTTGTACTTTGGCTCAGCAATACTTGAAGTTAACATGCCAACATCAACGAACCCTAACCAGACCATCAGGAAGTGGAGACTTTTAGGCCTCGGGCGGAGGCGAATGCTGATGGGGTGGAGAGCTGGTGTCGTGCCAGAACCGGAACTGGGTGAGCAGGCCGTGTAACCGAGCTCGGAGCAAGGTGACGTTGATGGAGGAAGCTAAGAGAGAAAAGTAGAAAGTGAAGCCTCCAGACAAGGGTAAATCTGGGACTGACTGAGAGCTTTGTGAAATAAAAGGTACTCAAAGTACTTAAAACTAGCTGCATCAGTATTTACAATCTCATAGTTATATATATTAATATATCTGTTACATGGGCTGTTTTCTTCCATACCATTCTTACTTGTAATGGAGTACCAAAGGATCTGAGTACTTCTTTCAGCACTGACAATGACAACGAATCGCGTGAAAAATATTTTCTTTATTACAATCTTTTCCACTCATATCTGTTAGTAGAAAGGTGTTTCACTGTGTATTACTGAAACAGTGCAACGTAGTGTTGAAATCAAAGGTCGTACATTTCAATGCATAGTTTCAAAGTCCATGATTAAATTATGCAAAACAATCCTTTTTTTTAGGGCACGCCCCTCTATAAATGTCCATAATCCTGCAGAAGCAGAATCTGAGAGGAAGATCATTTTATTTTTCTAAATAAAAATTGAATAAAATTGTTTTTTTTACCCTTAAATTGTTCACCGGCACTACAGAAATATCCCTTTTTTGATCCCAATGAACCTGAATAATGAACAACTATCCAGTAATAATCAAATCATTACAAAATGTACTGATAATCCAACAAATCTTCAAGATTAGAATGAATCACCTCTACATGATACACATTTCTATGAGTGAACAGTTAAAAAAAAAAAAAAAAACACCTTCCAGTAGCACTGTATTGTTACTATTGTTGCATCTGGTATGATACTTAAGTGGAAAAAACAAACAAACGTACAAAGCTGTTTTAAATATTCACAAGTTAAACAGTAATTACAACAAAAATATTTAAGGCGTCTTCAGTTGAATTCTGTACAATCACAAATAATTAACTATTAGCCCTTCAGGGAGAAGAACAGAGAAAGCAGAACGAGTCGTGTGTTAATGCTTCATCAGTCGACGGCGCTCTAAAAAAGGCCAGAGGTAAAGTGTGTTTTCTTATTTTCCAGGACTGTGGGATGAGATGAGTAACAGGAAATAAAAAATAATAATAGAAAGGCGTTCGTAAGAGAAGCCTCATTAGAAAACCTGTCGTCGTTTTCAGCATTAACACCGACTGTCACCCTTCCACGTAGCGCCATGACAACCCACCAGTCCACATTGCAAACTTCATTGGAAAATTATGAGGTTTTAAAGGTCATTTTAAAAACATTTTAGCCCCTGATTCACGTCAGATTGAGTCACATTCATTTAATAAATAAAAACAAATGATTGCAGGTATTTACTTTGGGCATATATCAAAGAGATTTACATTATCGAGCAGTTTGTCGTATATTTATGCGACAATCTTGCGACAAACATCTGTAAATTTAAAGCAGATAAAAGTGCTTTGATATTTGCCCAAGCGATAAAATACCTGTTGAAGAACATTTTGGTATTTGAATTGAATAAGGAGGAAGTGATGTAAAACATGCACTGATGTTTAAATTAAAAAATATTGGCTAAAACAGCCTGGTTCCATGTAATTTTCCATTCAACAGATCCATGCTTTTTTCTTTTCTTTTTTTTGTTTTGGTTTGTAGTGTCGAGTTTTTTTTTTCCGTTTTTTTTCTTCCATCTGCTGGGGGAGGCAGTTTTTAATCAGAGGTGGTCACTTTGTCAAGGCTGCAGTGGCTCAGGTGCGAGGGCGTCTCCTCGTCGTGGTCGTCCGCTTTCAGGAGCGGGGAGAGGTCAGCGTCTCCCCCCGCCTCCTCCCGCCGGGCAAGCCGTCAGTCTCGGTGGGCTTGGCTTGGCGGAGTGATGCTGAAGACTTGGATGCGCAGGTGGGAGGCGATCTGGAGGCACACACCTGTACAGTAGCGTGTTAGATCCACAAGAGAGATGACCTGAGGAAAGATTGAGAGGATCAAACAAAGTGCTAGTTGGTAAAAAAAAAAAATTACGTACATTTTTATCTGTACATAATAGGTTAATGTTCATGTTTACCTGTCAAGCTCCATGTTTTTAAGCTGTATTTATGTCTACATCTGTATGTACATGGAGAAAATTCCTTGTATGTGGCTAATAAAAGTGATTCTGATTGTACAACTGCATTAACTGTGACATTTATTTTAATTAATTAATGTAAAACAATATGGAACAAAGTTAAACTATGCGCTAGTACATAATTAAAAATAAATGTGCTGTAAGGTGGGGCTTTTATAAACCGCTTCATTATTTATAAACAGAGTTCTGAGTGTACCAGGATGTATTTCGAACCATTTCCGCTGAACAACCACATATTTATCCAGTATTACATTTGTGGTGTAAATATAAAAACAACCCACCACCTTCACTTCCTACACAGGAAAGCAGCAAAAGCACAAACTGTAGCAGCTGTATCCTGACTAACGCTCTATTTATTGTTGGGTATTTTACTCTGAGTCATACTTTTATTTTCCTGATTTTATTTTTATATTTTTGTTTTGAAATTTGAAAGTTTGTAAGTCCAGTTGCCTTTGACTTGGCACTTGTAGGTTTGCTTTGAAAGGTACTACACAAACAGTTTATCATTATTACATTATATTTCATGTAATTTCATGTTTTAGGTGCGTCTCACTGAAGCGTCCATGGTCCACCCACAGTTGTTTTCACTTATTCTCCTTGATTAAACCCGATTTCCTCTGAACTGTGTGACTGTGCACAGATCAGACTCGACTGACGTCTAACACCTTTTTCACTCTTATAGACCTTTTATTTTACTTTGAAAATCAGACAGCACAGACAGCTCTCTTTGATTTAAATTACCCAGTAATAAAAACCAGTGATAATGCATGCATGCATAATATCGAGTGTAATTACCGAGGTTGGTGCCCCCACTTAATACCCAGCTTGAACCTGAGCAGAGATCTAATCAGGCAAACAACTGTGTGTGGGTGTGAAAGTCCTTTCAGAGCTACTACAAACTTTATTATTATTTATTTTCTGTCCTAATGGGTGCTACCTTTGCACAGAAATCCTGCTAAACCAACAGGAATATGACCCTCCGTACCGGACTGCTGCTCAGGAGGAAATACCTGGGTGTTGTTGCTGCAGCTCCACATCAGCTAACATACTAGCAGACATATTAATTTTTGAGCTTGAAAATAGGACAGAAAATTTGACCTAAATTTGGTTGTCTTATAACAAGTTGAGTTTTTAAATGGTTCAAACGGCTATAAGATGCCTCTAAAGCAATTATAGAATTGTAATAGTTTTAATAGCAAATCCAATGTTCATCTCTTCATATCGAAACTGTATCGAACCTGGGTTAGAGGCAAGATAACGTCTGTTATAAATGCCGAAAGGAGGGTTTAACTCAAGTCATCTGAGTCTAAAATGAACTTTGAACTGAACCTCGAACTGCAGCTGTAATAAGTCCCTGATTAGATGGATAAAGAGGAAAGCAGCAGAGCTCAGAGTCCCACGAACGAGACTGAAAGCCACAGTGCTCATGTGTACATAGACTCTCAACTGTGTTAGTCATGACTCATCCTGCAAGTTTTTACTGTACACCTCCACACCTGGTTGTCACGATAATGAGGCTTAATGGAATTAGGTGTGTAAAGAAAAGAAGACGCTCGTTATGAAAATGCTTGGTCGGTTTTTCTGGTTGAATTCCTCAACGTAACAGCTTACGAATTTTCCCAACAGCCTTAAAGACATGTTTGCTTATGTTTGGTGGGTGCAGCTTCATGAAGCATTGATGTACAGTTTATATAACAGCACTCTATCCAAACAGCCGTCACAGAGAGAATTTCACACCATTAAATATGTATTTGGATATTATATATTCTATGTTTTCATCACTTTCAAAGGGCCAATCTCGCAAAATATATATTATAACTGTCACTCAGATTGTTCGGGCTCAGCTCGTACATGAGGAGGGATAAAAGACGTTATATAGCAACATAGAATCTCTTTCAGTCCCCATTTAAAAAGAATACTACGATCAATATATTGATTACTTACCATGGCGATCCAGAGGACTATATGTTCATCAATGAAGCTGTTAAAGTACTGGTTGAGGAAGAGGAGGCCGGGACCTATGAAGGCTGTGTCTGGGAGGTGCAGCTCACTCTTGGTCATGTGTGCGATCTACAGAGATTCAGAGTTACACATGAGAGAATTGATTAAATACATTCTGCATTTAAATCTGATTTAAAACAGAGTAAACATGGGAAACAAGCCTAAAAATACATGTTAGAGTTCATTAATTTAGGGTGATTAAAGTTATGAAAGGTTAATGGTTTTCATGAAATCAAACCCTATTTTTGACACCATATGATCAAAGTGTTTTTGTATTTACATTCTGCATATTGTTATTTTCACTGCTAGTGGCGGAGTCTGCCAATCCTGCACTGGATTCAACCTGTAATGCCATATGTAGATTTTTAAATTGGGTTTTATCTCATTGACATCTGACTTGCTGTTTACTGGTTTGCTGCATTACAGCTGTATCAGAGCTTCCGGCTGCTGCTGCTTCACATTAAAAGTGTTCAACTGATTAAACACTAGGTGGCTTTTATTGTGAAGCAGTCACAGGAAATGTAATAGTAGTAGTTATCACGGAGGTCAGCACTGACAGCGATCATCCCACAAAACAAACTTGTAAACCGAGTAGCTGCTCAACCACCAGTAACCAAGGGTGTTGTCATGGCAACCAGGACTAAAAACTCATAAGGGTTAAAGCTGTAAAACTTACCACCAGCTTGTTGGAGATCTTGGCCATGACCATGCCAAAGGCGAGCAGGTACAGACAGGGGTGGTGCTCAAACAAGTGGCTGGACGACTTCTTGAAGATGATGAAGGCCAGCGTGAGGCTGAGTCCGATGTGCAGACCAGGACTCAGCACACTGGTGTCCTAAACAGAGGGAACATTATTAAGCATTTATAACAATATATTATTGGCTATATAATGTTCAGACAACTCGTCTATCTCCAGACTTACAGCCACAGTGGAGCCGTTTTTGCCAACACCTCCGTTCAAAATGACGTGGAAGTAATTGTAGCAGGAGTAGAGGGCTCCGCCGATGATGCCGAGGATGGGGAAGACGTACATCTTCACTCCGATTATGGGCAACTACGGAGACACGTAAGGGCCAAATTAGTGTGAAAACACACAGCGTTCTCCTCACAGTAAGAAGACAGATGCTTGCATGATAGCTGCAGGCATGCCGAGCATGATGGGAGGGCAAAGCAAAAAAAAACAAAAAAACAATGCGGGTGACATCATCAGCTTTTTGAGCCAGATCATGTCCAATAGATGACCTGTTGCCATGGCGTTAGCTACCCATATTTACCTTCTCACTTCTCTCATGTGATGTTAAGTCAAGCCTCCAAAGGCAGCACAGAGTAAAAGTAAAACACAAATTCTTAAAAGACTAGAAGGACGACTAAAAACTAGGAACTGATAAAATAATTTAAAATTTAGTGTGAAAACTAGTGAAATCAAGGTGAAATGAAAGTGTCCCTGTGTGTGTGGGTGGGTGTACAGTATTTGTGCATCTGTACATGTAACATGTGGACAAATACATGATTCTCAGTTACCGTGGTTAGCCAAAGGCTCACGCCTCCAAAAGCCGACATCAAGTACATGATCATGATGGCGACTTGCACCTCCGTCACGTCAATCCTGTAACAGAGAAGAGTGAGATTACCGTTCATTAAAGTGACAATATAAAGCGTTGACAGTTATATATCAGCAGAACAGCTTCTTACAGGCCAAAGCGGAGAGTCCCGGACACGTAGGTCTGCCAGTGGGCGCAGAAGAACATGAACATCCCGATGAAACCGCAGAAGAACATCCAGTCTGGGTATCTTCCTATTCCACATGAAATGCATGTTCCCACAGCGACAAAGACTGTAGGATGAAGGCCAGAACAAACAAAAATTAAGCGCTGCAGCTGATTTTGAATAAACATATAGATTAAAAAAAAAAAAAAAAAAGAGAATAGTTTGGGTGTAGCACCTGTGGAGACAGCATCGCAGCCGTGGTCGAAGAGCTCCCCGAGAGGTGAGCTGCTGTTTGTCCTCCTCGCCTGCTTCCCATCAATTGCATCCAGAGACTGGTACACGAACAGGCCCAGAGAACTCATGATGAAGGTCCATGATGGCGCCTGGGGAGCGGGGAGAGAGTTTATTTAAGGATCCCTGCTCACAAGAAGGACCACAGTCCTGTTTTCCTGGGTAAATACGTACCTCTGAATTTCAGTTATTTTAGCTGAGACTTTACTGTACAGATGTGCAGCTACAGCAAACTGTAGTGTTGATCTTAGAAACCTTCATTTGAGGCTGGATTGAACTCACGTCCAACATAGAAAGTTATAAACGAGTCGTATTCACACTCTCAGATAACAGATATGGACTATGCACTCAACATGTATTCCAACATTTCCCCATATTTTCTTACGTATTTATTCTTGTTTCTATGCTTACTACCTTGTTTATTAGTATTTTACCACTTTTGGCTAGTTTAGGAGTTACAGGAGTTAGAAATGTTTGCATTTATGTCATCACTGGTCTCTAGATATAAATAGAAATTTAAGCAATTGATTACGAAACAAGATGCGTCAGGATCTGGGTAGTTCTGACGTACATTGTACAGGCCGTACTTGCAAGGCAGATTACAAAAATCATCATCTAAACATCTTAATATGATTATAAATCCATCTGTTTGATTCACATCTGAGTTGTCAGATTTAATTTAAGTGCTGGGAAAGTGTATTTTAGTGCCTCACCACAAACACACCACATGTATTTGTGTGTACTGTAAGTACAGAGAAGGAGGGTTTCCAGCTGACTGACTGGAGTGTTTCAGTTCCTCTTACTAGGTTGGAGGTTACAGACCATCTGGACATTTGAGCAAGCCAACACAGTGTGTTTACCACTATAGTGTGTGTGAGAGAGTGAGAGAGAGTATTTGTGTTTGTCTGTGAGTGTGTGAGAGAGGCAGACAAAGACAGTTTTGTGTTTCCAGAAGGATCAAGAATCCCATGCTGTCCTAAATATTCAGAGACCCCGCTGTTTCCATGTGCTAAATGCCACATGGACTGGTGGGGACAGGGTCTGCACTGCACTGTGTCCATTTGAACTCCTCTGATATGTGTTTGTTTGCACTGGTATGGGAGCTTCATGAAGAAGACTGGACTTAAGCCAGGTTTGCCTCGATGCTAAATAATTCATAGGGGAAACTGAATTGCCTTTGCACTCGTGGAATTTGACAGTAACAGCACGGTGCATGGACTGTGGACTTCTTTTGTGGACTTCTCCAAGTGCACCAAAGTAAACCTGGTGACACAAGTGAAGTGGATCAGAGGTCAACTGCTTGGTGCAAGGCCTATAATTGTATCTGAGGTAGAGGTCTTAGGAATATGTAGCTGGGACATTTCACATAAACTCATTCATCTAAACAGTTATTTTCCTGTTGTTATTGTGTAACATACTAATCTATTAATTAAACAGTGCAAGTCTCTGTAATGGTGAGCTGAAAAAGGGGCAACATTGCCCTCTAAATTGCTGTTTTACCATCAACAACATCACGAGGGTTTGGCCACACAACAACACGTCAAAGCTGTAAACTTTCCAAGAGCGTACGCGCCGACCTCACCACGTTTGTCCGCGATACAGCTCTCCCACACGGCGAGCGTTGTCACACTAACCCCGCTTAAAAGACGGACTATTTAAATCGCCCCCGCTTGTATGTAGCCATTAAAGCATAATTTCTTGTAATTTAAGATGTTTATATAATCGTCAGGAGATGGTCTTCAATTCGGCTTATATTACTATGCATAAATTAGGCTATATTTTAATAAAACATCAACTTTCCCGACGTGGTTCTGCCAAAACACACCGCTGTGGGTGTTAGCAAGCAGCGTAACCCCCGTTAAAGAAGTGGAAATGTTAAAAAATACGGGCACCTATGGTGTTTAAATGTATGCCGAATTAACAAGTAGAAACTGTTGATTCAGAAAATATATAAACTGTTCCCTATGAGGCGTTTTAAGTTTGCAAAAGTGGCCACCTAACTTTAACTTACGGCATTTCTGAATGGAGCATTCGCGTTCCTTCCATACCAGAGAAGGGCACGTAATTGGGGCTAGTCCCCGTGTAGAAACTTTGGCCAAGGTCGCTTTTCACACTCACCTCCTCTGTTGCCGTGGGACAATAATACACAAGCACCACCGTGGAGATGATGTTGACCACCAGGCCAACTATAGTCAGGGTGTTTGGTGCGATCCATGTCGGGATTTGCTGGATGAGCCAGTTCCAGTAGATTTGACACGGTGGCTCAAACAGGGATCGACCAGAGGCGCTGTATTTATGCTCCTCCAACCGCTTGAGTTGTGCGGGTGACAGCGGCTCCGGCCACAAGAAATGTGGCATTGTTTTTATGCCTAGTCACTCCTCAAATTACGGTAACAAACTTACAGACACTCCCTGGTGGCCTAGTGGCTCAAACGGGGCTATCTTCTCTCGACCGACTCCACAAAAAATAGCAGCTCATTTGGCATTTATAGCTAGGTGACTAGCCGAGGCCATTTCCACAGCGGAACCATCAGACGTCGATAGTGGTTTCTGGTCGAGTCCGCGCAGGAGGAGAGGGTCCCGGAAAGGGAATAATATGGCTGAGTACCGGGAAAATTTAAATAAAAAATACATTTACAGGACCTAAAACAGGATTTAACCACAAATTATGTTGTTTTAAAGCGTATTAACTACTTTAACTGTGTTGTGAACGTATGAAGCCAGATATAGCAGTGACAGGACGGTCATATCTGGTCGTCTGGCCTTAAATTTTGTCAGTTGGCACGTAAAAATAAAATACAAGTTAGCAAACACGGCGTTAGAAGCAACTGTTCATCACTGCGAGGAATTACATCACATTTAAATGTCAGTAAGTATTAAATTAAAGCGTACAAATGTCCCTTTTTAATGTTTGAATGTCACCAGGTGTTTCGATTTAACGAGCGACCGTGTTAACTGGTGACCGTCAGCCGAATGCGTCTGTGGTTGTGGTTACGACAGCTCTTGAAAACAGGAAGATCCTTGCGAACGCCTCTTTGTTTGTTTGTTTTTTCATTAACATTACAGTGTAAATAAATAAATAAATACCGGATTTGTCTGATTTGTTTTGTTTTTTTTTTGTTTGACTGCTAGGTATTCTCTCCCTGTTCTCAACAGCTGTCGTAACGATGACAACGGCGGATACGTTAACAGGGTCGCTCGTTAAACTGAAACACCCGTATCTATTTTTTTTTAATTATTTATTTACTTAGTTATATTTTCTGTAAATTTAATTTCCTGACATTAAAAACTAAATGTTTCAAATTATAAACAAAGATATAGTTAGCACAGATTTACATGCAAATTATTTGTCTTTGCATAGAAGCAACATTTACAAATTGAAGCTATCAGAAGTCCATATTTTTGTTTACTTTTTACCTTTTTTAAGCTTCAATTCAACAGATATCAATACTATTATAAGAGACCCAAACAAAAAGAATACTCAAAACAAGTGCAGAGTTTTTCAAATGTATTTTTTTATTATTATTATTGTGATCCATGGGTGATAATTACAAAGATAAATGCATGCACACATGACTGAGCATCAATCAAGCCTCAAGTCCAATACGAATCCAAAAAGCATAATGTGTCATGCAGAATAAGGACTGTGTGTAAGCCTCTACATTTTCTCACTTATTACACATAAATATACTACACAGAAAAAAGTGAAATGAACAAATATTAACGTGAAAGGGTCTACACATTCATTTATCCAACATTACTCTGCTCTATTTTAATTTTTCTTGCCATATAGAAGTTCTGACACGCCAGACAAACACCAAACCTTTGTTTATACATTCCCTTTTTCCTTCTTTCAGACCCCAGAAATAAATTATCACCTCCAATGGGCACTCCCAACAAGAATCAACATCTAAATACTGTATGTGTGCATCGATACTGTGTGTGTAAGTGTGTGTCACTGTGTTATATATGCTTTGTATATGTTTTATATGTACTTCATCAAAGCTAGAACCAAAACACTGCCGACATGCATCTGAGCTGTCTTTCAAACACAAGTGGGTGACAAAGACGTGAACTGGCTTTTTTTTTTTTTTCTATGGTAACTAGCTCCAAACCTGCACACAGCATACCACACCACAGACCAGTACACCCTCCCCCCACATCTCCTCCAACTGTCTTTCCATCCCTCCATCATCCCTCCAGAGAGATGAGGATCACTACTGGCGGCAGATGTCTGCAAAGCTTAAAATGCCTCATTGCACTCTGTCCGATGTTACTTCTCTTGCTCGACAATCTTGGACTCGTTCATGTACTTGTCAATCAGGTGTAGGGGCACTCCGCGTTGCATCAGTTCATAGAAAGTGAAGCCTCCTGTGGGGCAAGAGGAAAAACTCTCTTATAATATTGTTGGGAGGGACGGAGGCAGATGTGGAGAGTGAAAAACAGAGATGAAGTAGAAGAGGAGAAAAGCTAAAGAGCAAGAGGCTGGTTAAGCAGAATGCGAAGAAGAGGAGCTAGGAGTTCACAGTTAAATAAGGAGAAACAGTGAGAGGAGAGAAGAAAGGTAGTCAGAATAGCTCATGTACGCAGTCCACACTCACACTCAATCTTCTAGAAGCATATTTGACTCCACTGAAATACAATGCAAGTCCAACATGTTCAGAAAATTCAAATTAATGAAGCATTTACTGTCTTTAGTCATCCACGATATGATAACAGTGGTGGAAGAAGCACTTAAATCCTTTATTTAACTAGATGTATCAGTACCACAGTGTAAATTTACGCTGCTACAATTAAGAGTCATGCATTCAGATGTTAAAACTACAGGAATATTATTCACAAAACATACTGAGTATCCAAAGTTAAAGTACTCACAAGCACCATTTCAAGTGTTACTTTAATATTGGATTATTGTATCAGATGCTTTAATGTGTAAACAGCATTTTATCGTTAATTTAAACTAAGTTATACACTGAAGTTGGCACTTTAGACTCTTCAATCATATTTTAAATGTTTTGTGTATGAAAACTATTAGTCAGTAACTACAGACTGCATCTGTCAGATAAATGTAGAGTAAAAAATATACAACACATAAAAATATATACAAAACAAAAAGTTACTAAAAAACGTACTTAAATGAATAATTTGACATTTTGAGAAACAGACATGCTTTCAAGCCAGTGGCAACAAGACAAAGTAACTACCAAGCGGCAACCTCCGGGGCTGTGAAGTGAAGTCAATGCAGAGGTGCCAAAAACTGCAGTTCCTGAAATGTCCACTTGAGGCTGGCTCGTGAGCGAGTCAATCTCCATAAGCCCCCATGTTAAAATGACCAACTTCAAACCAGAAATAAACATGTTTACAGCCTGGTACAAAAAACTGTTTTGGTCTCTATAGCTAATTTCCCCGTTCATGACAACTGTACTGAGTCTGAATTTTTATAGAACTCGCCTGTTCAAATTATATTAAGGCCTAAAGTTATGCATAATTAACAGTATGGCTGCTTTGATTGACAGGTGGGTGGGTACACATTTTTGCCAATTTTTTGATTAGCTGGGAGGCGGGAGAGGCAGGACTACCAGCTTAAGCTTCAAAATTACTCTTCAGAAACCTGTGGGTTTCTGGTCAGACATACGCTGTCCATTCTTTATACTGTCAGTGGATATAACTTGTTAGAATTAGTGAGTTTAGAGGAGGTGGATTTTGTTACTTTCAGACAGAGCCAGGCTAGCTGTTTCCCCTGTTTCTAGTCTTTGTGCTAAGCTAAACTAACTCGCTGCTGGCCGAAGCAAAAAAGCGTACTTCCCAAAATGTCAGAATATTCCTGTTATTCATTCAGTAAATGTACTTACATTCCACCACTGTAAGATAACAGATACAACAGGAACTATGCTGTCTTCTATTGTGCAAACACATCTCATTACTCAGTTCCAAACCGAACACGGAAAAATTCCTGGTGTTAGTACGTTTGTTTGGATCCTGCATTATTGTTTACTTAACAGCAGAAAAAGGCTACGTAGACCTCATGTCATCATAGCATAAAACACAGATGATCTGGATCTCTTGGCAAAGGTTAGCATATTTGCAAAATGTTTTTACTCACCTTATCTGTGGCACAAAATACATGAGAGGTAGTCTTTGAATTCACACCATTTCATACCAACAACTATGGCAATCAATTAAAATATTAAAAACAGGGTAGTTAAATTCAGCCAGCTAAGCAGAACTGGGGAATAATTTGGCAAAAGTCATCATGCAGACCTTGTCTCGCCTAATTTCAGGTGTTCTTTAACTGGGTCCTGCTTTCATAAAGAAGAACTACAGTCCCAACGATTACAAGCTGGCTGAAAGACGCATAATGAATGACATAAGCTTCATATGCCAAATCCATATGAAAGCTTACCTTTTATGAGAACATACATTCACAATTCTTGAGTTTGGACTGGGGGAGAGAGAAGAGAAGAGGGGTTAACACAATGTTTACATGGAGTTATATGTGTGCACCAGGGAATACAGTTGAGTTATTACTGAACTCTTTTATATGAGGAGTTAAACCGTGTGGCATAAAGAAGACACTGGAATCTGTGGAGAAGAGTTTAAGACAACACAAAAACATCACAGCTCTATTTGTTATGCCTACTGAGGTGTAACGTGAGGTGTGGTGTGTTGTGATCATGAACAAGATGACTAGATGGACTGGACTTGGATAGAGTTGTGTAAACACACGGGGGATAAACCTCTACATGTGGTGCTGATGGAAAAGTGTCAGATATTATGTGCACTGCACACAAATGATATGAAACAGATTATTATGTCATTATTTGTATGTATTGTGAAAATGGTGTTCAGGAGCTGGTTGCATCAGCTGTTCATAAACTCAAACTTAGCAAGCTAAGTTTTAACTGAATTAAAATGGGTTGCACCACAAGAACTAGTTTTCATATGGAGATTAGTTATTACTAAATATTTACACCCAATAACTGCCAGATGTAACTGTCAGTTAGGAAACTGAACTAACTGGCAAAGTTAACGTTAGCTCACTAATATATTAGCTACACATCTAGGGTGAAAGAGATAACATAGTTGACACATCTGACCAAACACTAATAACAATTCAAAATTTCTAATGAATTCAAATCACAAAATGTCATGCTAATAATGTTTAGTCTAGTCTATAATGGGCCGTACTTTGGACATCCCTGACCTACATGTTACTAACAACATTAGCCTACACATTAGTAATAATGTTAGCCTACACGTTACATGATACAGCTCATGATGCTAAAGTAACTTCCCGTTTTCAAAGTTGATTACTTTTGATTGGACAGTTTCCTAGCAATCAATTTACATATTACAAATGTCTCTACTAGCTAAACCCGATTTAGCAAATCACTAGAAACTGCTAATAGTCATCAAGAAGAACTTAACACACAACCATAATAATGATTTTACGAATAGCTGGTGCATACCAGTCCAGATACTTACATGTCCACCGCCTAAGTAGTCAGCCCTTTGGTAGACTGCAACACAGTTAAAACACTACAGCAACCCTGTAGATTGGTTTCCCAAAGTCATCTTTGCTTCTTTCCACTCGTTACAGAGTGACAATTTTGATTAAAATGGCTCTTTTTTAGATAAAGAAGCAAAGATACTTGCATCAGTGCCAAAGAAATGAAGTAATAAAACTAGAAAGGCTTTGGGAAACCAGATTCAAAAACAGGCAGGTACCCAAGGAAGCAAGTGGAGCTCGCCCCCTGGTCCACACTAACCTTTGACCTCCAGCTTGCAGTCCACCTGGGCCTCTCCCAAGTCGTTGATGGCCTTGCAGGTGTACAGGCCACCATCATAAGGGCTGGGCTTCCTGATCTCCAGAGTACATACTCCCTGGTTGCTAAACATGCGGTAGCGTGGGTCATCAATGATGGTTATCTTATTCTTCATCCATATCACTTTAGGCTGCAATCAGACAACAGAAACATTAAGAGTAGTTCTTTTTTAATACAACCATTGGTCATAATTTCATAGTTTTGACCATCGTTTTTAGCAACTGTGATAACATTATACTAGTTTGGGTCATAGTTTTACTTTAATTTTCTTTAATTTTTGTCTATGTTTTTTTTTGGTTTTGTTCTTTAGTGATGTTTCCTATGGCCAAAACTACAAAAATTAAATCCAAGTTGCACTCATCCTTTAAAAGTTGATACAATACTGTCTTTAAATTGTTTCTGGCACATGAGGAAGATAAAAAAAAAAACACGATCAACCTGAATATTTACCTGAATATAATGTGTAATCTACAGACACACCTATTTTACCTGTGGTTCTCCCACCTACCCTTGGGTTGGCACGGACGCTACAGTTGAGAGTGGCATTGTAACCGGCGACGGCAAAAGTGTTGATCAGCGGCTGTGTGAACTTTGGTGCCTCTTTGAAGTCATGGTCACAATAATCGTGCGTTTTCACCTGCAAGCCTGTTGGGGGAAGGGTAAAGGAATGGGGTTTTGCATGATACTGGTGCTGAGCGGTATCATGTGGGGAATTCCCTATGTGACGAGGGAAAGACAATGTTTTTTGTTTATCATCGGCTGAGTTTAAAACAACATTGTTTAAAGGCCTGTCAGTCATAGCCCGACCCGTGTTAAGATTTTAAAGTGAGGCTGTAAATTCAGTCTCACTTTAGGGTGGAAAACATTACTGACAGTACCTTTCAGAGCTCTGTGGAAGAAATAGTCAGCAAATGAGACAACTTTATTGACATTCTCGACATGTGAAATCTAAGATTTGTGGTGATGGTTACATACAGATCTCACCCTTCCACACAAACATTCAGTAATAGGACAATAATTGTTACCTTCTTTCACGATGAGGGCACTTTTTTTAGTTTGGGTGGCAGTTTCGCTCGTGCCACACATGTTTTCCGAAAAGATCCTGAAGAAGTACTCGTTCCCAACCACCAGCTCCGTGATGGTGATGCAAGTGCGATGGTAGTGCTCAAAGCATGTATACCATTCCTGTTAAACAGATTGAAGCATGTTAATGCAAATATCAAATGTGCATAATTTGCAATTTCAGTTAAGAATATGGTGTAATCTTCTACCATTGTCTTTTTGTCTGCTTTTTGAATGGTGTAGCCTGTTATCGGGGCGTTGCCATTGTCTTTTGGTGGAGTCCAGACCAGAGCTACATTTCCTCCCCAAACATCTTCAATTGTCACACAGTGAGGAGGACCAGGTAGGTCTAACAATCAGAGGAAAGATTGTGAATAGACATTTTGGTCTTATTATTATGATTTCAAGAAGTAATACTGAAGAAAAACTGGTTCTTGATAATTGCTCTGGAGAACCTTTTTATCCTTTAATCGTTTTATCCTCCTTTGCTTCTTTGGTTCTTTGGATAACTGAATGCCAAAAAATGTTCTTTAAGTCACAACTGCAGCACTAATCTTTTTTTCCTTTTTAAATGTTCTTTGGAAAACCGATTACTGGTTCTTTAAGTTGACCCTTTGCAACAACTGGTTCTATAACAACCAATAGGTAAAATGTGCAAACTGGTGGAAACTAAATTCAATGCTATAAAGACCAACAGATACCCTGTCAGAGCAGGATTGCTTCACTTACCTACAATTTGTATGTCAATGATGGCTGTGTCCACATGATTTTCAACCTGCACCGTCATCTCATACTTCCCAGAGTGGCTACGTTCTGCTTTACGTATGAAGATGATGCTGTCGCAGTCTGTGTTACGGATGCTGACGTGCGAAGGCTCAATGGGCTGACCCTCCTTCAACCAGGTGACCTTCGGCCTGGGCTTGCCCTGCAGACATCACACACAGAGTGTATTAGTCTGCTCAGAGATGCAGCAAGTATTGATCAATTGGGAGATTACTTTACCAGAAATGGCACAACAAGGTTGACTGCTTCTCCAACTTTGCGAGTATATGTCTGCTTCAAGTGTCGGGGGACGCGGATCTTTGGTGGCTCTGAGGAGGGGATAGACCATGAGGTATGTGATTAAGGTCCTATTCAAGATATCTTTTGAATCAGTGTCGATCTTTTCCTTAAGAACATTTAACTTACAAATTACAGTATAAAAGTTCATGTTTAAATTTATTTGTAGAGCGTACAAAAGCAGTTAAAAGAAAAGTGTTTTAGAGCTCACCAACAACCTCTTTGACCAGGATAGAGTGCTGAAGGGTCCGTGGAGCACTAGCTCCGGCAGCATTGATGGCTTTGACTCGAACTAAGATTTTACACCCTGGAGTCAGCCCAGTAATGGTGTACCTGGTCTTCTCTGTCATTTCAGTGTTCGATATTATCCAGTCATTAGCTGAGGGGAAAACAGTCTGTTAACAACTGTCAGTGAATATTCGTCTGTTTCATGTCTACCTCTGCTCCAAATTCTGCTTTTGTGGACTATGACAAACATGCACATACATCCCATACAGGCTACGAGATAGCAGTGATCGCACAGGTCCATTGGATGTCACACTGTGCTAGATGGGTCTAATAAAATGGTTGGTCATAATTGTTTTGAACATACCCACAAATTAACGCAGACTACGTTTGGGTGCCAAAGCTCAAAATCGTCTGTCTCACAGTGGCCAATTGCTTGGATTGAAAACCAAAAATTTCACCATGTTTCTCTCAATTTGTAAACTTTCATCACAGTCTGTAGGGAGCTGTAGAAGAGGTTGTCTCACTTCCTTCTATGCAGTATTCCACCAAGTATCCATCCAGACCGGCAGCTCCGATAGTTTCAGGAGGACGCCATTTCACGGTCACTGAGGTGTCTGTGACATCGTCCACAACCAGCATGGTGGGCTCACTGGTCACAGCTGAGTGGAGATAATTTTTTTAGAGATCAGAAGAGTCATAGCCACCATTCCTCATTTGTTTTTGGGTATGAATGAAGTCGGAAAGCATCCATTTTGGCAAGTCATGAACACTTGAGCAAGGCGCCTCTCTTGCCGGCTGGTATGCCATCAATGTCCAGGACAGATCTTATTAGTCCCTGCTCTTGCTGTCTATTCTTGTATTCTGAATCATATTTAACTCCTATTGAACCCTCTGACAGACCTGATCTCCTAAATCTCTAATCCGCAGATGATTTGGCAGCCATTATAAAGACATATTTAATATCCTCTAAAGCTCCAGTGGAGGTCACACTCAGAATGCTTGGGATGGTGGGGTATCGGGAGGAACAGCTGCGTCGCCGGGGTACCAAGGGCAGATCACATGTGCACTATCACTGGCCTGCACTTTGAAATTTCGTCTGTTATTATGAAACGGTTGTTAGGTAAATTAAAGCATGATGTAATACTTTCCTGGTCAGAATATTGGCAGAAGCAAAGGCCAGAGTTTAGACTGTTAAGTGAAAGTTCATGGAGACATTTGGGCTACTCACCGAGGGGAGTAAAGGCTTTGGATGGTTCACTGGGCTTGGACACACCAATGGCATTGACTGCAAAGATCCGGACTTCATATGGCACTCCTTCAATCATCTTCTTGGGTTCGAATGATTGTTCTTTGATCAGGTCAAAGTTCAGTCTCATCCATCTAGAGCTCTGTTTCTTCTTTCTCTCGACAAAGTAGCCTTGAGAGGAAAGCAGTCAGAAAGCTTGTCACTTAACCCCAACACATAAATATAATATAATAAGTAAGTATAATAAGTAAGATGCAATGTTTACCTGTTATTGGTGAACCTCCATCATATTTTGGGGGTTCCCACGTCATAGAGCACCAATCACCACCCACCACTGGGACCAAGGGTGCCTCTGGAGGATCCGGGATATCTGCAGACAGCACAAGGCCATGTTAAGGATTCAAGAAACAAATGTGCAATTCTCGATCTTTTCGATTGAAGTGTTTTGTGATCACTTACCTACAACCTTTATTCTGACGCTGGCTGTAGCTTCACCAGCCTCATTCTGCAGGACTATCTTGTAGTTGCCACTGTCTTCCCGCTCTGTCACTTCAATTGTCAGGCTGGTTTGGTCGCCATATGTTTCAGCTCGGACACGATGGCCCGACTCGAGAATCACCTAAGACAAACAACAGAAAAAAATATATTTATGCCTTAGAGGTAAGGTAGACTACCAGATGACATTTAAAGCATACGCTTAGGAATATTCTATATTTTCCTTTTTGTCAACAAATGAAAAGACCAAAACCAGCAAAAATTGATCATACTAAGTAGGATCTAAAGCCAAAGCCTGATTTATCTTATTCCTCTGTACAATAAAGGTCCTTTATTGTCCAAGATTATTAAAAACACAGCAATTTACCATCCTGTTGTAGAAGGTAACATGTTCCTTCAATTAGGTCATTGAAACTCAAACATGGGCCTGCTGCCAGGAATACTCACTGGAACACCAAATGTGTATTAATCCACGGCTGAAAATAGTCCCCAACAAATAGGCTGAGTACCAGAAATGTGCTTGGGAAGTTGGGAAGTACTTTGGTGTTGGTCTTCTCATGGGATTTGTTGACAGAAACAAAAGTTTAAAGCTCACCCTTTCTCCCTTCATCCACACCACCCTGGGTGCTGGTTCTCCACTGATTGGAATCTCCAAGCGAAGTTTGTTTCCTGCCACAATTGTCACTGTGTTGTCTGGGAAGTTCAAGCTGTCCAAGTGCACCCTTGGTGGGTCTGCAGAAAATTAAGTCATTGGTATCATTAAAAAATTACATTAGGGTGTTTTTTCAGCATGATATCAATCCAAGGAAGCATAGGTTGTGTACCAATGATGTGAAGTTTGCAAGAGAGGCTCTGTGAGTATCCCTCAGGTACAAAAGTATAATCTCCTGCATCGTGAAGGGAGCTTGTTTCAGTTTCAAGACGATGGACCCTATGAAACAAAATGATGTTAGCATTTGTGTGAGTTGGTTTTGATTGAACAGAATTTAACAGAGACAACATACCTATTTCTGTGTATGATAGTGATACGGTCACTGGGCTGGATCAGCTGTCCATTCCTGTACCAGCGACCTGGGACATTGCCTGGGGAAATCTCGCAGTGCAACTTGACAGGTTGACCCAGTAACACTGTTATATCCTGCAAGTCCTGGTGCACCTTCAGTGGTTTCACTGATTAACAGTATGAGAGACAAAAACAGAATAGTGATAATTATTAATAAAGACTCCTTGAAAAGCATGAAAACAGCAAACAGGAATTAAAAATAGAAAAAGTCCAGGATGCTACATACAGTCAACCTGTACGTGAGCCTCAGATGTGCCACCAGAAGCCATAATGGAGTATGTCCCAGTGTCCTCTTTGGAGGCATCGTCAATCACCAAGTAGTGTTTTGTTCCTTCACTCTTAACTCGATATCTGGAGCGAACTCCTGTGGGAACCTCAACACCGTTCTTCATCCTGAAGGAGGAAGAAGCATTTCAGACGATGACATACACACAAGCGATGGATAAATGAGTATCTAAACATAGACGTGGGGGGCATAATCACTAAAACAATCAGGAAATAACTTTTTATTTCGCCGATTAACCAGTTTAACCAGATAACCAGTTTTCTTGATGCCAAATGAATGGAAAAACCTTCATTAATATTTCCTGAAAAGAACTTCTTAATTTGTTGCGAATTACATTAAAAGGAAAAATAGAAACAAATTCTTGAGATATTTATGAGTTATATCCACAATATATCAAGTAAAGATTGATTCATTTTTTATTTATTATTGGAAACTTTATTCCTCATTTATGTTGATTTTACATTTTGTTCATGTTCGGTTGAGCTGCAGTGCACTGACTAAAAGATTCTCCATGCTACAACGAACTGGAAATAATAGGAACAGGAAGTGTAAAGATCAAACAATGCCGCAGTTCTATCTATTATTAGCATCCAAGTTACCAGTTTTACCAGTCGTTCCAGGAAGCTTTCTGGGAAATTATTTGGAACATTGCTAGTGTTAATGTTTTTTTAAAATTAGGAGTACATAACCCACAATCTCAAAGCACCCAGTCACAGAGAAGTTGCACTACTCGTCCTTCAACCTGAGTTTACTTTATCTTCCGCTTTACTGAAGAGGTTAAACTTGTTTATTCGACTTTCCTTTGTTCTGACAAACCAGTGGCTTCTTCTTTCATTCCTGAGAGACTTATGTTGGCTTCAAGAAAGAGTTATTTAAAATATTCAATCTTTAAATGCTTTTCTTACCATTTGACTTGAGCGCCTTCCTCTGACACCTCACACTCCAGCTCAATCCTCTCATTCACTGTGGTCTTCACAGGCTCAATACCTTTAACAATCTTTACTGGCAGCTCTATAAGACACGATAGGACAAAGAAACTCAACAAGTCACACTAGAAAATCTGCATCATGTACAGTAAATAAAGGTGAACATGTTGAGATACCTTTAACAAACAGCTCTGTGGAGCACTTTTCGTCTCCTGCAGCTACAGAATAGGCTGCGTCATCGTTTACGGTGCAGTTGTTGATGACCATGATCCTCTGTGTGCCCTTATGCTCAAAAATATACCTAAACAGGAAGTCCATTAGTCACATCAGTGTTCACCTACACTATGTGTGAGTCAATATGTAGTAGTTGTAAGATAGTGATAGTAAAAGAAAGACAAAATTACAGAAACCAAACCTTCAAATCAAAATGTGTAGCAGCGTAGGCAAAATAAAGAACTGTATCATTATAATGCAACATGCATCAAGGGTCAGGCCAAAGGGGGGGATCACACCAAAACTCTGACATGAAGAGAAGAAGGGAGAATAGACTGGATGGATGGACTTACTTCCTTTGACTTAAGGTCAGCAGTGGAGCCAGAATGGGGCCGGAGCACAGGGAGTGTACAGGAAGTGATTATGGCACATAGGAAGGAAACACCATGATATGACAGACAGGTAGACAGACACACAAAGACAGAGAGACATCATGCCTGAAGGGGTGTATCTAGTTGGCAATCAAAGAGTCAAAGAGTATTTTATAGGGAAGTCCTCAGATCAGGGAGCCCACAGGAGACCAAAACCAGAAAACAGCAATAACCTCCCAGATGGCTTTAACTTTGTATGGCTTTGGACAGAAGTTTGAGCTAATGTATGGTTAGGCAGAGTGTTTCGATACCATTAGAATTGCTTAATGAATTCACAAAAACATGTTACTATGTTTCATTGGTTGAGCTTAAACTTGCTTTAAATGACTTAAGCAAACAGCTGTGTTTCTGTTCACTTGTTGAATGTAAATCCAACATTATTAGATTAGATTAGATTTATATAATTCTGTTTTGGCTTCCACCAACTTATGGGGAACATATTTGGCTCTTTAACTGCTCCCCTATGTTCACGGCTAACTTTTGGTGTTTGGTGCTGAGGAGCCAGCGTAGTGGTTTACTAGCATTTCTTTGCCAAAATGAAGCTGGTGAGAGCGGTAAGACTGACCCATAATTGTAAAGTTGTGGGTCATGACACTAAAACAATGATCTTAAAGATGCTAAATGCTAAGAGTTGAGGGGAACTGCAGAGTTTGGTAATAATTCAGTGTGGGTTCATCATTACAAGTGATATCTTTTACATTATACAAGTTAATTTTAATAATTTCTAATATAAAAAATATTAGTTAGCAGCTTTAAAAATAGCTTTTTAAAAATATATTGTTTTTTTCAGGGATATATTACATTATTTTCATATATTCATAAGGCTAGTATTACACCCAAGTTTTACAAAATATTTGAAAAACAAAATCATGACGCCTACATAATAATAGAAGTGGTGCTGTTAATGTTACAGTGGTACATGATCTTTATGAACATTTACTCTCTCATTTAGCATCTGTTAAATTTGTTCCAAAGCCATACTTGGTTAAAGACCTGTGAAGGAGGTACCACCTTTTTCCTGTACAGAGGAGGACATATACAGTTAATGGCAATTAAAGACAACAGTTGACATCGTACACCGCATTACCACCCAAATGTAGCTCTGCGGCCTTTTAAAGAGCCCTGTGAATTCATAATGAGCCACATTAGAGTCGAGAAAACGTTATTTGTTCACTGGCAATGGTTCACAGTCAAGTGTGCTACATATGAGGAAGGCTGCTTTGTAAAATTGAAGGTGATGTAAGGTTACACTAGAAATACTGTCTTATTAGCCACTATTAGGTTTTGATGTATTTCTATTGGCGTGTTTGTAAAAATGTAAGTTGTGTTATATGTTTATGAACTTAAGTAGATGAATCTGTGTAAAACTTGTGAACCATTGTGCTTTTGAGTTGTGACAAAATGAAAACACATAATACCAGAAAACTGGTATAGAGGCCGATACCACAAATGAAACGCATTTTTAAAAAACGCATTTTATCTGTGCAGTGTTTGAAGGGGAGAAGACGCAGAAGATGGACTGGAAAAAAACATGTTGTTACATACTTGGGAGAGGGTCTGATTTCCTGTCCGTTCTTGTACCACTTCAGCTCAACTGTAGGGTCGGCCAGGTCAACCACCAAGCGGATCTTCCCACCTTTATCCACCTGATATGCTGGTTCCAGTTTCTTTGCAAAAGCTTTAAAGAGACAAGTCACAATAATTAAATAATTAAATGTCAAACAAGATTCCCTGTTGACCACACAAAGATATTCTCTTGTTGAGTATTTCTACTATGCAACACTGATTTACCTTCGCTTTTCTTCTCCTCTTTTGGCATCTTCTTCATCCTCCTCAGCAGACCTCTCAGATCTGTGATGCCGTACATAAAGGCAATCTTCTCGTACTGATCTGGTCGGGCGTTTTTCAGGATCTCCCACACATCAATCTCTGGGGTATCATCCTGCTGCTTTGGCTCCCTAATGGTGCCGATACGAGGGAACGTTGTGAGGGTAGGAGTCATAGGTTGGTGTTAGCAACATGTCCTGAGGAACTACTCATTAACCTCTAGAGTAGGAGGTGAGTTAATATTTTTCTGCCGTTTTTGGTTTGCATATTTCGGTTCCCTGCAGAGCGTTCCTCAGGACATGTCACACAAAGGGATGGGCATGACGAGCTGTCTGTGTGTGTTGACATCAGCTTGAGTGAAATGTTAACTGTAGTGGAGTGGAAGCACAATTAACACAAAACAGAGGTGTTTTCTAATTTGCATATTATAAGTCGTGGAGGGTTAATCGTGTCTGTACGTTATTTTTCATGTGTCAGTTCACCAGGATTTATTTGGAAGTGTTCAAATATAGAAGCAAACAATAAGAAAAGTAGTAAAGTAATGTAGTTCCTTGACAGCTAGCCTAAAATCTGATCTTTTTGGATAAAAAAGTTGTAGAGGGGGATAGATTTATCATGTTCAGTTGTTGGTAGTGGTAGAGAATCTACTCTCTGAAGAGCTGGAGGTCTTCAGGAGGTTTTTAAAGGTAGAGAGGGACGCCCCTGATCTGGTAGGAACTGGTAGGACGTTCCACCAATGGGGAACAACAGACGAGAAAAGTTTGGATTGACCTGAGTGTACGTGTTTCTTCATGGCCTGCCAGCACATCATTAATGATTCAAAATGGTGCTTCATAAAAGTGGCATCTGACTTCAGATGCCGTCACCACAATTGTTTTTGATGCAAAGCCCATTTCGATCATTAATGACGGCTCACTGAGCAGTTAGGACTCCTCATCACAGGTCACATATCTGTCAGCTGTGAGTTCAAGAGGACTCTTCTCTTCTCAGATTTAGAGGTCTAAAGACTAAACTAAACTTTCGACTTGGGTCATGTAGGTCCTCAATTTTAAGTTGGCGACGCACTCCTCTAAACTGTGTAGAGTCATCAGGACGTCACCTGTCGCATAGTGACTTGTAACTCAAAGCACGTTTCAGCTACTGGTATATAAATGTACATTTAAATTAGCATTTTAATCCTGTGACTGCTGTGTTTTTCTACTTTTAAAGTAAAGTAAAAAAAAAATGTTTTCAGCATTTGACCATCAGGTCAACGAATGGTTAAATGCATCATTATGAGTATTTTTTTTAAATTTTTTAGAAATTTTATAAACAGCCAAAATATGAGAATTTTAAAGATCTTCCTCAAGCTAAGTCTGTTCTGATATTCTAATATTTTAGGTTTAATCCATAATAATGGTTGTAAAATTGCTTTTTAAGATTCTAGTATGCACTGAAGTATGAAAGGGAAACATTACTTAAGAAAAAAAGTTTGTGTTGGGTTCTTTTAGTTTGGACACTTAAGATCTAAGAGTAAGTGTGGAGGATGAATGAAAATAAGAGCTGTAGGATTAAAATAGCACACAAAAGCAGACACAGGAGAGTTTTTATATATATTGTGATGCTAAATGTTTTTGTGTGTTGAAATGCAGCATGCAGGAATTTAGTGGAAACCTGCAACAAAGACTTTATTTCATGTATTTGATGTTGCTCTTATGAACTGGCCCATCCCTTTGTCTGTTGTTGGTTTGAGTGATCACTTCAGAGATGCTCCCGAGACTGTTAGATGATGAAAGTGTCTCTAGGAAGTGTTAGATTTGTGAGATCTGAGTTAATAGACACATCGCCCTGGACATGAGTGTGTATCCATTAGTTTATATAAAGAACATTCAATCAGCCATTCATAGACATTTTCCCAAATGTCAGAAAGGTTGGAGGTGAATAGCGTAAAAATATTATTCTGTTTCTATTTCTCATCTGTTTATTTTCAGGCAATTATGAAGAAAGCTGAAATAAACATGGTGGTATTTGCCTTATATTTCTAAATTGAAATAAAATGACAATGTAGTGATAACACTATTTTACAGCATCATTTCTCCATGGCCCACTAGCACATCATTAATGATTCAAAATGGTGCCTCATAAAAGTGGCATTTGACTTCATGTCTTGATGAAGAGTCGTCGCCACGAGTGTTTATGATGCAAAGCCCATTTCCATTATTAATGATGGCCGATTGAGCAGTTAGGAATGCTGCCTTCAAATGAAGTGTTACCGTACTACAGTAGGCCAACACTCTTGCTCGTCCAATTCCTAGAGCTACATGTCATGCTGGGGACTCTACAGGATTATAGTACTCACCCGCAGTAAGGTCTAATCGTTTTAAAACCTATGGGTTTTTCTCTACTAACCTTTGATTTCTGAATATGTAGGGGAGAAGAAGAGACAAGCCCACAATAAATGTGTAATTTAGCTGGTGGAACAGTGTCACTGCCTAGGACTATTTGTACTCACATTTAAACGCTGCACTGTATCATCTGAAATATGCATCATGGTGTTTATTTTGAGCTACCACAGCAGCTTTGGTATAACACAGAGGTTTTCAAACTGTGAGGCACGCCTCCCAGGGGGGCATGGGATGATTAAGGGGGTGGGCAAAGAGGGAGAGGTAATGATACTACATGAGGTTAGAGCCTGATTCCCAAGTCATAACTTAGTCAAATCTGACTACAAAGATATGATAAACATATTTTTGGATTCACTTTGATTTACACTTTTTAAGGACACCATTATCTTAGGTGTCCTTCACCAATACACATCCATAAATCCACTTAGAAATCATAGAGAAAAGTTGCTATTCATAGCTCCAGAACTTGCTTCATCACATTTACATTACGCAGTTATAGTCATTTCTATATCAACGGGTACATTGCAAACAGATAGCTCTAATGGCTAATTTGGCATAATTTGAATGGTGCCAATTTAGACATGGCAACCACTGACAGTATAAAGAATGGACAGCGTATCCAGGACGTCACTAGTAATATTCTGATGTGGATCAGCAGTGGACCTGATGTGGACCTGCAGTTTTTGGCACTTCCGCATTGGCTTCACTTCACAGCCACAGAGGTTGCTGCTTGATGGCAACATTATATAACCTGTTTACATCTCCTGAACCGTGATTATCCCATAAGTTGAAGTAAGACAAAGACTAATAGGAGTGAAACCATGAATATTAATTTTTTCTTATTGTCATTACAAAGAACGGGGGTGTATTTTGTCTAAGGGGGGGCCCCACAGTGCTAGACTTTGAAAACCCCTGCTATAGCATAACGTATCATCAAATTGACAAAAAATTTGAAAGATCAAAAAAAGGGTTTAAAAATACTGACAAGGACAAAATCCACTCAGGGTCGGGATGTGATTCTCACCTATGTTTAAGGAGACCACTAAAGTCAAGCTCCCCTGCATCGTCTTGTCCTTCACTGCTGTTGTTAACAAGGAGAGATTAATAATGATTTAATCAGAGTTGAAACAGTAACAGGCACTAGAAAACAATGCTAAAAGAGCAACACAAAGCAAAAGCTCTGATACCAATCGATTAGCTTGAAGCTATCACATGATTGGTGTTTACACAAAACCCCTTTTTTGTCTTTTTCCAGATAAAAGCTTTAAACAAGGTGTTTTGTGTTCAAGAGCGGTCCCAGGCAATATTGCCACATCGTCTACTGAGCAGCAACATTGTGAAACTGGGATGTTTTGCGTTGCTTTTTAGACTCATTGTTTGGAGGGAGATTTAAAATGCAAGAGTTGGCCTTTAATTACACAATGAGTCAGCTGGTTGATTTGTAATCACCTTTGAGAAAGGTTCATGACATTATTACAACCATCTACTCACACTTACTGTACATGTCATCAATACTACTTGATGGCGACGTTGCATTTCTTTTCTTCACTTTTCAGGAACATTTATTAGTAGAGGATATCATATTTTCTGTAATTAATCGTTTGGTTTGTTCAGTTGAAACAAAAAAAGAAATAACTGTACTGTTATTGATTTCATATTGGTTGCTGCTGACTCCTTCACAATATCAACACTGTATCACACTTCTTTCATTACCTTCTTTTGAAAGCTGATCGAATATCAATACTCTGTGAGCCTGTGTGTTCAGCTTCTGTAAGACAGTAACAACACGTGCTAGTCTGTATTTTGTGGACATGTTAGAGTTAATATAATGCACTTTGATGCCTTAACAAACCTTTAACTTCCAAGTCAAAGGAACAGCTGTCAAACTTGTCCTTGTAGTTGACTTCACACCTGTAGTTTCCAGTATAGTTATCTTTGGCCTTGATGATGTGCATTTCAAACGTGTGGACCTGCCAGGAGGTGACATATAAACAGCTCCATTAGTGTGTACTATTGTGTGGTGCTCATGTACAGTGGGTGGGTGCCTTGCTGTACAGTACCTTGGTGAATCGGTCAAAGGTCTCTTTTAGCTGCAAGTGCTTTCCTGTCTTGCTGGCCAGATCCATCCATTTTCCTTTAAACCACTTGATAGTGGGTTTGCGAAGGAGATCTTTAGCCTCCACTTTGGCGACAAAGGAGACATCTCCACCTTTAGACACAGAAAATACAGTATGAAAGGGTCCAATACATCATTAATGTCTCACTAAAGGCTGAATTAATAAAAGATAAATTCCTCTTTATTTTCTATATATGAATTTATTCCTCTATATTAATTTAGATGCAGAGTCTGTTGCCACTCTGGCCATTTTTCTTGCTTATTGGCTTTATTGAGTATTAGTCCAGGTACGATCACCCATGAGAAGCACACCACTAACTATTTCACTGATTTTGGTGAAACTGGATCATATTTTATGGAGAAAACGTTTTCTGGTTTTCCCTCTAATGTCCTCCGGCTGCTCCGCCTCAACTCTCTGTGATTTACGGAGTTTCCTGAGCCGGTGTCATGCCAGAACCGGAGCTGGGCAAGCCTGCAATATAACTAGGCCTTGCAGCCCCTATGGACATTTTGACAGAGGCAAAAAGACTGAGGACGTTAATGGAGGAGGCTAAGAAGACAAAAGGAGAGAGTGACGGAGTATGAAGCCGCCGGACGAGAGTAAATCTGGGACTGACTTTTAGTCATTGGCGAGAGCTTGGTGAAATAAAAGGCTGAAAGACAGACGCTGAGCTGGGCTTGATTTTGGACTAGTAAGCAATATTAGCTGGCTGCTATGTCTTGCGTTGTTGCACTTGCTTGATGTTTGGCTGTTAGCAAAGTTGTCGACTCGCTAGTTTTTGAAACTGGGGGGCGCTAAATCACAAAAATACCAATTTCTGCGTAATGTTGCTTGCAGGCATAGAAGAATCAATGCACCACCCACATAAAATCCTATTAATATTTGGAATTTCCTGTTTTACCATCTTCAACTCTTCTTTAGCACCTCTTTGTTGCTTTATCACTCACCCACATGGATCGTGGCACTTTGAGGTTTCTCTATCAGCAAGGTGGACAGCGGTGGGGTGTCAATGGGCTTTTCCAAGTCCTCTGGGGCCTGGCCATCTCCCAGAGACCACACTGGTCAGTCAGAAGAAACACATGCATGATACAATGCTCTCTGGAAGGATATAGCAGTACAGTTGAGGAATTCATACACCCACCTCTCATTTTTGATCTGAAAGTTTTAATCTTTCCAGTGAATTATACAGACAGACAGACACATTTTCTCACTTTCAGTCATCACACTTCATACAGCAGCAGAATTTAAGCTCTTTGCAACATGGAAAGCATGAAACAGACAATATGAAACACTGAAAGAGCGCCTAATTTCCACATTTAAGGGACATTTTCTGCTAAATATAAAGGTTTATGAGAACTCTTCGTCCAGTCTTCTTGCAATGGGAGTTTTACATGCGGATAAATCACCATATAGTTGTTATCCAGGTCCAGTTGTAGAAACTAATGCAGTGTGGGTTTGTCTTTTATCCCAATGCAAATGAAAAAGATTGAATTTTCCGAAAGCCCCATCATGTCCTACATGCAACCAGGACGGGAGCAGTTGGGACTATATCAGGAAAACAATCTTTCTCATGTTGTACACTGTAGCCTTGGGACAAACGAACCTACCGGTCTGTGTGGAAGGAAATGAACAAATTTACCATGAGAGTCTTTTTTTATTTGGCTACCACTTTATTACCTGAGTCTTTTCTCCCCATGGCTGGCACAGGGACGCTATCATCTAAACAAAGACAAAGAGAGATTTACAGCATATTGTAAGAAATAGTACTGTAAAGTCTGAAGCAAGCACACACACATAGAAAGCAAAAGAACACAACAAGAAGCATTTACAAATTTGCAAGCAGTGACCCGAGGAATTCTGAATCAAAAATCTACTTTATTTTGAATATTGATTTGCTGTTATGATCAGAATTCCAAACGTATTCACATAAATGACAATTTATGTGCACAGAAAACACCCAAAAGTGTAATCTTGAAGAAAAACAATGTAATTACTAGGTGATGATAGATGGTAATGTGTTCGGAAGGATCTTTGCTTTCTTCTATTGAAAAGCTACCTTCCAAACACACAGAAATATCTATAACTAAACTTGTTTCCTACATTCAGACAGTGGGTCATTTGGATTTATAACAGGCTACTGGTTTGGTCAGAGCTACTCAAATGGTGGTAAGATTTAACAGAGATCTTACTAGGCAGATCAATTGAGAGTTTCTTGGGTGAACTGGCATCCTCTGTGAAAAAAGCACAGTTATCATTGAAATTAATCAGGATAAACTCAACCCCATTTGATGGTTTGGTCAATATTGTGTTCAGTGTACTACCTGCTGGACGTTTTCTATTGAAAAGCAGCTGTGTGCTCATCTTTTTGGAGGTTTCCCCAATATACATTTGCCAAACCAATCACCTACCCTTCATTCTTGAATCCTTTTCTCTTGTAAAACTGTAAAAGGAGTGTTTAAACCCACATACAATTACACAAAGTGTGGCTTTTACTTTATCAGAAGTCTTTTTAAAGTCGTTTTTTGGTTTTACAAGACAAAAGTCTTACTGGTTGATTTGGCAAATATATATCCCATTAACTACCCCACCATACAACAGCTTTATTTAGCTTTTTTAATGGGAGTCCCAGTGATTACACGACTATATGTGAAATTCAAATCTAAGAAAATTTACAATACTTACTTACTTTACAATACTCTTACCAAGATTTAAATGAGAATAACTGTTCCCTTTTAGTAGATAGACATGGTTTTACACAATATGCATATACACATTAAGCAACCATGTATTTATTTTCTATATATAATATATACATGTGAAATATCACTGTCACATCCATACCTTTATTTGAGATGAGTAAATAAAGGTTGATGTGATTGTAGTCTTAAGTAAAAATCACACCTTTACTTCATGTATGTCAGTGCACATGACATGCATCAGAATATTTTAAGATTTGACATGAAAATACGTAGAAATTATATATATACATATACCGTTTCAACTGTGGAGATGCCTTTCTGTCACTAAAGACTAAAACACTGAACCTGTGAAGCTGAAATTCGCATTATACATCGCAAACAAAACTGAATTTTATTTAACCTTTATTGGATCCCTGCCAAATTGTTTGGCAACTATATGACGCCACAATACGACTGCTAACTTGCCATACAAGCATGGAGGTGATTTCATCCCGACTTATGAGTGCTCCATTGCTCCAAAGGGTGAGGTGAGGAGTAATAAAGTAGGAAGGCTTGTTATGGGTACCAACCTGGTTGGGGTGTTGGTGATGGGGTAGTGGCTGCAGCATCATCATCATCTGTAATAAAGGTGTCAATGACAAATAGACCCACCTATCAAAAAGCTCCAAGTCCATCACTGGCAGGCCAACAAGACACAAGACTGGCAGGCCAACAAGGCCATCGATCACATGCGAGACAAGACTTGAATGAAAGATATCATGCAGCTCTTTAACGGGAAGACTTAAAATCTCAACCGATGGTTTGGTTTGTGCCCTGTAAGAACTACTATGTGTCTGAGATATAAAACAGTGTGTGATCGTGGAGGTTTTGTGCTCACTGCTGCAAGCTTCTCAAGCTGCCGAAACAAAAGCACAAGCTCTCAGCGCTGCAGCGTGCATAAAATCAACCTGTAAGCGACAGCTGCAACTCATATTTGCAAGACATGACCAAGCCAAATGAAAGCTTGAAATACTTCTGTAACCCTGAGTTGTATCTTCTTTCAGCTGTGACACAATGAAGATCAATTCAGTCCAACTCAACTGATGCTAAAACTGATACAAGGAAACCAGTCGGCTGCCTTGTCAGCACTATATTTACCGTACGTGTGTTTGTTCGTCCCTGTTGCCTTGTTGTTCTGCCTACACATTTATGTTTCTGGATTATAGAATAAAGAGTTTGGTGACTCACCTTGCACACAAATTGCATCAACTTCAATTTGCCATTTCAGGATCTAATCAGTAATCTATTAGTCTGTATTTATTAGTTATATTAGTTCTATTTATTAAGACATCTAAAAACTGCCACTGCACCATAAAATAAGGTGCAAGTATTTTTATTTCTATGAAATCTGCATGCATTTAAAGCCATGTAGGAATTAGAGCATTGTTTTAAAAGTAAATCAATGCATGGCTCCAATCAGTAAGAGTGAAGTCCATAGCATTCTTAGCATGGAGGTAAAGGTAATCTATTAGCTTTGAGCTGAGGTTTTAGATCATGTAAGATAAAAAAAAGGGCAGTTTGGCCATGCTGCCAAGTTGCTGTAGTGTGAACTGAAATTACTTTGTTTCACTAGCATTTTAAAGTGGAAGAGCTAGAGGGGTAAACATGCATTTTGAGAGAGAAATGGGACTGGTTCATGTTTAAGAGGTATACTTACCAGATGGTGGGGGAGAGCAAGGGCCCTCTTCCTTTACAGCAGAGTTACTGGACTCTGCTGTCTGCTCTTTTACCCCAACCCCACCAGTCTGGGGCTGGTTTGAGCCATTCTCGGTGGGGCTCGGCTCCTGAGCCACCACAGCCTGTAATGGCTCAGGCTCTGTGGGCTCTGGTTTCTTCCCATCAGTCTCTACTGGCTCTTTCCCCTCTGCTACCGCCTCTGTACAGCAGACAAAGCGCTAGGCTGGAGCAGCAAGCATCGAGCACAACCACCGGCAGCCTTACAAGACAATGCTTGCTCAAACAACATGGGTATAAATAGTTAATGACCAGATAGCCACAATGCTAATTGGTGACATTTGAGTAAGGAAAGTTTACAACCACACTAGTGGCTCTGTTGGGTTTAGACACAGTGTTTCCTTGAACTAAATGCTAACGCCAGCATGCTAACATGCTGATGTTTAGCAGGTATAAAGTTAATTTAGCATTTTAGCATGCTAATGTTTGCTAATTAGCACCAATGTACAGCTGATGGACAGCTGAGGCTGATGGGAATGTAATTAGTTTTAATGATGTTGGGTCATAAACAAAGTACTGAAGACTTTGACCTGACACTGACACTAAAGGAAGACTCGGGGGATCATGTTGTTGACTCTGCACCATAGACAGTATAAATATGGACGTTGTATCTGTGACATGACATCACCCATAGGTTTCTGAATGGCTGTTGTGAAGCTCATAGTGTGGTGACTCTGGTGGCCGCCATGTTGGCAGTCCTGCCCATGCAACCTCCCATCTAATCTAAAAATGGGCAAAGATGTGGACCATGGGTGGAGCTACACAAGAAAAGTGCAGTTTCACGACTCCTGTTTGCTCAAACAAGCTACCTGTAATGGCACCCACCTGTCAGTCTTAATTATGCATAACTTTAAGCCTTAATATAATTTGAATTGGTGAGTTATCTAAAAACAAACAAAAAAAAACCCTCAGTACAGTTGTCATGAATGGGGAAATTTGCTATAGAAACCAAAACTGTTTTTTGTACCAGGACGTAAGCATGTTTATTTCTGCTGTGAAGTTGGACATTTTAACATGGGGACTTATGGAGATTGACTTGTTCTGTAGCCAGCCTCAAGTGGACGTTTGAGGAACTGCAGCTTTTGGCACTTCTTCGTTCACTTCACAGCCACAGAGGTTGCCACCAAAACAGTTTTGGTCTCTATAGCTAATTTCCCCGTTCATGACAACTGTACTGAGGGTGGATTTTTATAGAACTCACCTATTCAAATTATATTAAGGCTTACAGTTGCATAATGCATAATTAACAGCGTGGCCACTTTGATTGACAAATAGGTGCTGTTACAGATGGCTTGTTTGAGCAACCAGGTGTCATTAAGCCCGCCTCAGCACCACCCACAATCCACGGCGATTTTTAGATTAGCCGGAAGGTGGAAGAGGCAGAACTACCAACATGGTGGCGACCAGAGCCACCACACTCTGAGCTTCAAATAGGCTCTTCAGGAACATGTTGGTGATGTCACAGATACGCTGCCCATTCTTTATACTGTCAGCGGTAGCCGCTTGTTAAAAATGTGCTATGCCATTGTATGTATGCATCTATTTGGTCATTGCATATCTATACTGTAAAGTGATCAAGGAGGCATTGATTTACTGACTCACAGTATGTAAATGATCTGATTGCTTGTACCATTAAATTTATACAGCTGGCTTTTGACAAGAGCCAACAGAGTCAGTAAAACCGAGCCTTCCTAATCCCTCTGCAACTCCTGTGTGATTACACAAAACACAAAGACAGCCACAGCAGAGTTAGCGACAGCACCAAGCCTCAAAGGCGAGTGGAGAAGTGCAGGCATGTGGATATGTGCACAGTAAATGGGGTGGTGCTCTTACAGCTAACCTGAATCAACTCTTTGTGTGAACACATGTGCTGAACAACCATACCTACACAAGAAAAGTGCAGTTTCACGCCTCTCAGAGTGAATTAAGTAGAAAAAGAAAAAAAAATCGTGATGGCACACACCAAACGAACACGTGATGTGAGTGTGATGTGCAAAAGAATGAAACATTCTGGGGCAAGTGAAGGGGGTACGTCAGGGTTACCCACCTGGGGGTGGAGAAACCTCCAGGGAAATCTCAGGTAGGGGCGGGGCACCGTTACTTTCAGGGGCAACACTTTCTGAGCATGTGACAAATATAGTGGTGGATGGAACAGCTGCTTTTTATAAGCACAAAGCTTTTAGCATCTGCTTCAGTCACGCACTCAAACAAATGCACAAGATCACATACAAACAGATATAAAAACACACAAACGTGTACCAACCCACCTGCACAAAGGCATCCACACTTACATCATATATTCAGACCATTCACACACAGGAAAAAATTATCCTAAGACTATTGTCCTGCCTATAAATGTACAAAATGTGCTGTTAATATGTCTGAATTAGGATTATGCAAATGTCATTGAGGATCAGGATTCAAATGCACATTAATAAACACACCAAGTTAAAATAGTACCAAGGATAAAGGCTGGATCATCAAGAGGTTGTGGTGGTTTCGTTGGAGATGTCAATAGGGGTAGGCAGCATTGGATTTACCTGTTGATTGTTGTAGCACCACGGCAAGTGTCGTGCATTGTCAGGCATTTGTTAAACTTTAAGTAATTAAGATAAGGAGTTTACCGGAAAATGGCTTTACTGGATCATGAAATGTTGTTACCTCTACACTTACAATATGTCCACGTGCTGTTACACATGTTATCACCAGTATTGTGCAGTTACTAATCCCAGTAATGTTCCTTTACTTTACATTTTTGCACGGTGGGCGTCTTTGGAGTTTGATCAAGGGCTTAAAATCATGTTGATCTCTTTGCGTTCAGTGTACAGAGTGATCCCGGACTTGTTAACTTGATACAGAGGTGCAATGTGTGGTTAGCTTCTGCAAAAATGCGACCTCTATGTAACAGCAAAGGTGTTTTGTATAGATGTTGTGTCTTCTTATCTGGGATTTTCTTTGAGATGCAGAGTGCGTAAACCCTGAAGCTTTACTGTGAGTCGTCACTGTCAATGGGGCTCACAATACGCTTCTGTAGCTGTTGATAACAGCTGCTGTAAATATTTCTGTCTATTTCTACATGTGTTAAATGCAGAATAGATGTTGTATGGTTAGTGTGGTGGCTCTGGAGTTCCTTTGACCTTAAGGTATTTGCCCAACACATGTTACGGCCCTTGAAATCATGAGTCAGTGCACCACTGTTATAAAAACCCCACTAAGATCTGAACAAATTATTTATCCATCAAATTATTTCAACAGTTTCAACACGACATTTTTAGAAAAAAGCTGAGCTCTCCCACCGTAGCTGTGTCGGAGCATCAAGATGCTGCAGCTCTGACCAAGGTCAAACCCCAGCGCCGGCAAAAAGCCAGTGGCATGCCAGCACCTTGCTCACATGGGGGCGGCCAGGGGAGTCAGCTGAATCAACAGAGAGGGATCAGCTGGCCGGCGAGAGGAATGTCAGAGATGCTGACAGCTTGGTCGCCACAGATCACTCCGGAGCACAGCAGCACATCCATATTGCTGACTATTGGCTCCACATTTACACTCCTATATAGCCTGTGTTTGCACATTCACGCCGACTTCAGAGCTATGATTGTCATGTTACACGTGTAGACAAGCTCGGTTTTGCCCTGCGTCTGTGCACCTTAGTGCAAACAAGGCGTGCACACTTCTCTTCCGACAGTGCACAAGTTGGTTTCCTGTTACCTCACTTTGTTCTACTTTCACTTACACAACTATGCTTGTTTTTAAAGCAAAATATTGATGATTGTATGTCTGTCCTTGTGCATACAATGTGCTGCTATAATCTGCTAGACTGTGAGGTGACAGAGGAGATTAAGTGTCTATCGCTGTCCACTCACCTTCTGGCTGGCCATTTGGCGTCTCATCTAAAGAAAGAAAAACAAAACACATCACTGTCAAACATGACGACAAGATCTCTTGTAGAGTGTCTATAATACAATCATCACACATAACAAAAACTTCTTTCCATTTGTGCACAATGACCTGTTTTGTTGATTCATTCATCACTAAGCCATATCATCTTTGCGTTGGATGACTGGCTCCTCATGCTTAGACACCATGCAGTCTTAACTGATTATGATGAAGGCCCCCATGACACACCATTTGTTTGCCCTCTGCCTCATCTAGACTTATGAAACTAATGGTGGGGTTGTAGCGACAGAAACCTGTTTGGATACAACAGCACTCACAATGCAAAGCCTCAACAGATTAAAGCATCCATACAACCACTGGCACGTAATGACAGGGTTAAAAAATGTAACCTCTTTTGTTATTAGTGTGTTAGTCGAGCACAGAACCATGAGAGATCTTAAGACTAGTCATGAAACATCTGGAGGAGCCTGTTCTTTTTCTGTCTTTGCTCAGATTTGATTAAATTCTCTCAAAAGTACACGAGGCAAGGGGATTTATAGATAAGGGCTTAGCTTCAGACCTTAAACACCTCCTCAGAAATGTACACAAATACCATGAGGGAGGTGCAGAAACTGTGAATAGCAGTGGTGGAAAGAGCACTGAAAATCTGCTACTGGTGTTACAGAAATACTTAAGTAAAATTATTCTTCTCAAACTATCTAGAGTATTGTGTGAATGATTAGCTCCTAAAACTGATAAGCAGTTGGCACCTTGCATGGCAGCCAATGCCATCAGTGTATGAATGTGTGTGAATGGGTGAACAAGATATGTAGTGTACTGTAAAAAGCACTTTGAGTAGTCAGAAGACTAGAAAGGCGCTATATAAGTACATTTACCGTGATCATGTGTTTAGTGTTGTGATGGTGCTATCAGCAGGTGAAATCCAGTGCTTTACTAAAAATCAAAACCTATGCTGGTTTAACTGAGTGGCCCAAGCCACTCTGAGTTGAATTAAGTCGACAACACTGCAAGAAATGAGTTGCTCGTTGTTGGAAAAACTAGTCGAGCTCCTTTGCTCTATCTATCTAACTTGATACATCGACCTATTTGCATGTATTAAATCAGACTGTCATCCAACGGCAGAGCTTTGCATATGTGAGAAGAAAGGGAATGGGAAGGTGTGGGTACAGGGATTAGTGATACATATTTGGAGTGACCACAGTTGACAGCTCTGTTGCTATCATGTGTTTGGACCTGTCACTCTATGAGGAACTCCGTCAACAATAGTCTGAGTGCTTCAGGGATGCCTGTGTGCCTGCGTATGTCGTTTATGTCGTTTCTTTGTGGATCCCCTTCAGTCCTCTCTGATGTCTGATGCGTAACATTTTATGTTTGCAGAGAACGTAAGAACAGGGGGTTAACACAGGGATTAAGGAGTAGATATAGGTGGGTAGGTAAGGTATAAGTCATGATTTCTATCGAGTATAGATGGTTAATGTTGTCAATGTAAAGATCCATACAAGGGGTATTCTCTGGAGCCAAAGAGACAAAAGACATTTCAATACTCAAACCCAGTATCTTTGACATTAAGTGTCCCACTTTCTGAACTCCTTTTACATAACACAACCAATTCTCTGAGACCTGAAGCTCTTCCTTTAGCATCTTTAGCTTCATAGAAACCTTTGTTCCCTTCATAGACAGTCTAAGTTTCTTCCTGCCAGTTGTTTGCAGCCAGTCTATGAATACTGCAACCCTAATTCCATGTATGTCCATCGACTATGCACCATTTTTAACAGCCATTTTCTCCCATCACTTATTGGCTCCTGATATGCCTCCATTTGTAATGATTCCCCGTGAACATTCCTTGTCAAAATTAGCTGTGCTCCCACCTCACTTCGAAACAATGTGTCGCTGGCCACCGGGCCACAATCCTGCAGGGTCACATCATGCACCCGAGAATCGCGGCTCTGTCTCATCACTATTGAGATAATGAGAGTGGAGAAAGGTTTTGTTTTACCTCTGAGGACTCCCAGTGCAGCTGACAGGGTTGCAGGTATTTTCAGCTGTTGCCCCTGCTGGCGTGCAGACAGAAGGGCTCATTGAGGCTCCAATGTGAGCCAAACTGCTGGCAGCTTAATTTTTCCTAATTTAGACCTTTATTTCTTTATTAAAGTGGTGCCTACATTAATGATACTATACGCACTTGTTGTGTTTCTTTATTTAACTCTTTGTTTTTGGCAATTATGGTAAGACGAGGACTTTAATGAGGAACATTTACGAGACATTAAGTATCTGGTGAGAGATGAGAATGGCACTTGGGTGGCAATTAGCTGTTGACAGCCCCTTCCCCCTGTATCTGACCACATGGGTCTGATTTATGAGGTGGTATTCTGTAACACAAAACGAAAGTGTCAGAGGACAGAGCCCAGGGAGAGTGATGGGCCTTAGTGACAGTAAATATCATGAGGTGAAGACATGGGCTTGTCCAGGACTGAAACCCCAAACTGAGCAGCAGCGAGGACAGTACTGTAAGGCCTCTGGGCACGGGGTCAGAGCTTTGATAGCGAGGGTGTCTGACCTCCGAGTGATCCGTGCTGAACCGAGGGTGGCAGGGAGATGTCTGTTTTGGTGCGTGGCACAGAAGAGGAGGAGGAGGGGTTGGAGGGAGATGGCAGGGAACAAGGGATGGGGATTAAGAGTGCACTCATTCTGAACTATTCCAGGGACAAGAATCCCAGTCCCAAGAGATCTGCAGGCGACTCAGCCAGTCCGTCATCTCTGGTTCAGACTTTTTAAAGGCTTGAGAGTGGGGTGTCTAAAACAACAGCGCTGGCCTTCTCCTCTTCAGCTGTTCAGACTCATTTAAAGAACAATACTTTTCTACCCTCATTTATCTGCTGCTCTGGACTATGCTGCTATTTATGGGGGGTGTTTGTAGCAGACTGGAATCTGCTGCCTCTATTTGCCCACAGCTTTGTCTCTGAGGGGATCAGGGATGAATATGGCAGTGGACGAACACTGTGGGGGCACTGTGCACAATCGATAATCCAAAGGTGGTGATACTAATAAAGGCCAAGTTGAGCATTACATCACTTTGGGACCTAAGTTTACTCTGGCTGTTTCGTGACCTACTCCTACTCTTTCTTGACCATGACCCAACAAGAGATGGGGTTAAAATTTGAATGCGAGGTCCCTTTTAAAGACAGACAAGAAATAGACGCCTTGCATATGGAAATCTCGCCTGATGTGTCAGTAACACCTACAGACAGATCAATGACCCCCTGGAGGTTAATGTGTTTTATTAAAAACTTGGATCGGCTCTCGTCAGGAAGGCGCCAAAGATCCAAACAAAACGTCCCATTTCCTCTACATGGTCATGTCTGGGTTCAACGGCAGAGCTGAGCTAATGGGGAGGGAGGGGGTAATTCTATATTGTAATGACAGACAAGAGCAGATTAAGAGGGAATGTTGATGGACATGACGGTACAGATGAGTGATGACATGGCACGAAGGATGGAGAGGGATGGGTTAAGATACTGTGCATGGTTCATTATGAAGCATGAAGTAGGGGCAGGGGGGCAGATCTGATGGGTCCAAATTGGCCATTCCTGCTCAGGTTATCATTTATCCAAATTGCAACATCCTTCACGGGTCTTTACTTGTGTCTGGCATGGCACTCAACAACATTCCTCTAGCGGGCTTCATCATCGTGTCTTTGTCCAGCTGGATCACACAGATCACACAATCCCCCCAGCAACAATAGTGTGTGTTCATAAACCTCAAATCTTCTCCTGCTCCCCCGTAATGGTCGAGACATGCATGCATCAGTAATACAATACCAATGTCAAAGTCACTTTGAGGATTCCTACGAACAAGCTGGCAGATAGTTGTAGTGATGGAGCTCCCTGCAGTGAGTATTAACTGACTCTGCCCTTCTCAAACAAAGACAGCAAACATGCAAATGTCGATTTGAACAAGGCAATCATAAAAAAAAACACATAACTTCAGAGTTATTTAATTAAACATGCAGTGCAGCAGCTTAATTTGGATCTTTTGAGTGGCTGTTACTGCTAGAGGCAACATGTTAATCCCATCTTCTCTATCAACACTCCTACCTTTCTTTGTGGGCTCTGGCATCTTGCGCCTTGTCCCAAGAAAAAAGGCAAGTTAAAAGGAGTTAAATGGTGCAGGTAGGTAGAAGGTGTAGGTAGGCCGGGTTGTAAGTCGTGGTGGCCCTCTCGTCCAGGAGGGAGAGAGATGATGATAGAGACAGAAGAGGATCAAAAACCTCTGGGACCCCTCGGACCAGAGTGATGGGAGATGAGGAGGGCACAGGGATACAGTTTGGAAGTCTCAGTGGGGGAGGAGAGGAGGACCAGGGACAGATCCAGGAAGGACAGGCTTTCAGGCCTTATATAGAGAGGTGGCATGCTCCTCCTCTCTGTAGTGGACAGTGCAGCTCTGTCCTACTGTCCTACTGTTGCATCACTGTCCCCTATCCACCGGCTGCTGTGCCAAGTTTTTAGGGTGGAAGAAAGAAAGAAAGTAAATGTGAAGTTAAGATAAGTGATGACATAAGTGACTTTCTGTAGTGTCTCACTGGATTAAAGTCCAGTTTATTCGTTTTGTAGGTGGAGGAACTCAAACTTTAGGAGTTCAGCAGAGCCCAGATTTTGTATAAATTCCTCAGAATATCAACATTTACATGGCTAGGTAATCTTGTGACATTATTCAGTGTCCTGTTTGACTTAAATAAATAGTTTGATGTTTGCTGAAATATGCTTTGTTGAGAGTTATACGAGAAGTTTAATACCACCACGAAGCTCCAGCTAGGCAGCTAGTTAGCTTAGCTTAAGATACAGTTTGGAAACAGGGGGCAAAAGCTAGCCTCGCTCTGTCCAAAGGTAACAAAATCAGGCTAGCCCAGCACCTCTACAGCTTGTTGTATCTTGTTTAATCCACATAAAGGCCACTGCTTCTCGCCAAGAAATAGTCCCCCCTGTAAAACCCAATGTATCGTTTTTACGCTCCAGCTTTTGTACAGACTAAACAAATGAGATATAACAAGTAAATCAGGGAGCTTTAGAGGTGTTGGTAAGTGGATTTTGTTATGGTTCGATAGAGCCAGGCTAGCTATTGAAGCTAAGCTAACCAGGTGCTGGCTGTAGCTTCATATTTACTGTAGAAACATGTCAATGGTATCAATCTTCTCATCTAACTCTCACCAATTAAGCAACAAAGTCTATTTTTTCAAATGTCGGAGTATTAATTTACAGGCTTCCAGATTTCCTTCTCAGTATCAGGGTCAAGGATGTCAGCCAAGCATCAGAGGAGAGTATTGTGTACAGAAGTACGTGACGATGGAGGAGGCTGGGAAATCAGGAGGTAGGATATAAAAGGGAGAGGTGTCGTCATTGTCACAGGTCTGAGGCTGATGTAATACTCTGAGACAATCCCACATGATATACAACATATTCAGAGAATCTGTTTATTTATCATAAAAGAAAAGTTTGGGAATGACATGCAGCCATTTGATGCCAGATGCCAGATATCAGTTTAATCCGAGGGGAATGCTGTCCAAGAACAGCCGGCTTTCCAACCTGGCAAATAAATACTGGGGAGATGCCTGTGCAGTGGTTGTATGGCCTATACTTAGAAAGCTGTAATAAACCTTGACATTTGACATGTGTATCTGACACGAAAAGAGGGATTCATTGTGAATTATGTCACTGATGCGGCTCCTTTAGTCCTAATGAATCTTTTTAGCACGTCAAACACGAGCGATAAATCAGGTGTAGTCTCTGATAAGGTCGCTAAAGACTAAACAACAAGGCTGAAAGCTGCTGGATTTACAAGCAACAACAAGCCTGGTGCTTTTGAAGCATCTTCACGTGTACGGCACTAGAGCACGTTAACGAGCTCAACATGAGAGTGCACTTAAAACCTGCACAATTAATTCCTTAGGACAGTCAAGACAATGGGCACAGTTCTATTTTTGGCTTTTGCGCACTGTCTGAGCACAGGAATGACTGTCAGCATACGTAAAGATCTTTGAAATGAGTCACCATCACAAAATAGGATCTATACCACAAGACAATGCATATCATATGTAGTGGAAGCTTTTAATTAAGAATATACTCTTTTCTTAAATGACTGTTTCGGTAATTCAGCTCAAAGTATGTGGCCTTTCTTGGTAACAGACACCCATAGCTCAGTTAGCCCATTTATAACCTGGAGTGGGCTCCAGCAGTAAATACTAGGCTTAGGGAAGTATCATGTGGGTCCGCTACAAAGAGCACAAAACCATTTGGTGTTGCCCGGGACAGGCCAAGAGTTCACATCACAGAGGCGATTTAGCCATGAGGTCACACCACAGGGGATAGGAAAAAGAAGCTGAGAGGCTTTGAGGTGGACTACACTGACACCCTCTGGTTCCATCAAAAAATGATTACATAAAGGAAAACACACGCACATACGCACTTGTCAACAGGTCATGAGGCACATTAGAGATGTTGTTCTTGCAGTTATATCAGAAATGTTCAGAGTATGTCTCAGTACTGCTGAGGAAATCTATTTAATTGAAAAATTGAACTATCATCTGAGAATGTTTTTGACTGATATCAAGAGAAAATAACCACTCAGATAGTCAGTTACAGGTCTAACCCCTGCATTAATAATCTACTTAAGTCAAACAAGTAATAAATATTTACTTTGAATAGGTTTAAATTGAGTTTTTCTTTCGGGGGAGTTCCTTTGAAAATTGACAATAAACTCAAACACAACTAACTGATCTAATTAAAATAACCTCGTCACTAACTATATCGTAAAAATCAGACCTGGTTCTACATGAAAGTAAATTCTTGAACCCTGTAATTATTGTTTTCCTTCAGATTAAACATGCTGCAGAGACAAAACCGATTAATCTGTCCAAATACTTTAATTTAAGTCACTTTTGCTTAAAAACCTGTTTTAAATTAAGTCCTTTTAGGCTTTTATTAATATTTTATGGGACTTAAAGAGGTTAAATGTTTGGTACAGCTCATGTGAACAAAAAGGCAATAATCTTCATAACAGATTTTTGACTGTATTTTAAGGATTAGTTTGAACAATTACAAACAGCAAAATTAACTTATTTAATATGTTGAACAGCATTAATATCACATTACTGGTTGGAAAAATCACTGATGTATTGAATGATGTTTTGATTACAGATACTTCCTTGTTGGGAACTAGTATTGTCTCATTTTCCTGATTATAATATTGATGTTTTATCGTGTCTGTTTTCAAAGTTCAGTGTTTTAATTCACCTCAACCTGTTTATCAGACAGTACAGACACGGTGCAATAAATGTGCTTTGCATTGTCTTCAATAAACAGTAAAATGCAATAAAAATGCAATAAAATGTCACCACTGTAAGGGTAAAATATTTCTTTTTTTATTATTTACACCACAAACTCAACACTGACTAAGAAAAAAACACCAAAACTGTTTTATGACACTAATAAAATGTTGTAACTGAAAGGTAAAGTTTCTAGATTAAAGAAAAATGGACGAGCACACTTAGAGTTTTGTACGATTTATGATACGAGCCACATTAGCCTCCTCTGTGACACTTCTGCAGTGACATCAGGGTGTCTCGGCTGAACTGGTAGGTGAGCTTCTTCTTCACCTTGAAGATCTCACCGGACCGGGCGTAGTTTCTGAGGGCGCGGGACATCTTCTGATAGGTCATGGGTCTCTTGTTGCCTTTTCTCTGTCCCCAGAGTGCCGCCACCTGGTCCTTGTTCGTGGAAGAAAAGCGGAAGACGCCGGCATCTGCTGGCACCCAGGACACACAGTGGGCCATGTTTGGATCCTCCAACATCTCGAACAGGAAGTGAAAGAGTCGCACCTTCCTACCTGCAAACAGCGAGCAAAGAGTGGGTCTGTTTAGAGGGATTTACTATAAAGGTCCAGTTATGGAGCTTTGTTTACAGAATATGGCATAAATGGTTATGTTTTGTCACAGTAGCCCAGAAAGGACAAACTAAACACTGGCTCTAGATGGGGCCTTTCACATTTTTCAAGTGTCTTCAAGCATTTCTCCTTCATGCTAGGAAGGATGGGGCGTGACAAGCATCAACTCCACCGCTACATATCTCTGAATCCTGCACACTGGCCAATTAGAAGGGGATTTAGGGATTATAACGGCAGCTGTGCCACACTAAAACAGTCAGTGCTGGTTACAGTTAATCATTTCCTTAAATTCCCAGAAAATCTCTTCATTGATGGGATGCCATTTAGAGGAGAGAATAAAGCTGTAAACACTGCGGTTATCTGATAGATATGTAAAAACAGCTATTGAGTTAAGCCATGCACAGCTCCATTGTTTTTTTTACAGTAAAGGGAAGGTCTCTTATTTGCTCTCTTGGTCTTGTTTCCCTCAGGCTACTAGCAACCGAGGCAATAACAGTATCTAGTGACCAAAAAAAGGAGAACTCACCACTCCCCGCTGTTGTGGTCGGGTGTTTGGTTGGTTGTCTTGCTGATACAAAGTTTGGCAGTGACCCACGTTCACACAATGTTTCTGTTGTGTTGTGGCTGAGGGCTGGTGGGGCGTCGTGTGCCAGCAAAGGCTGAAGTGCAGGTTTGATATTCTGTGATGAAGATGGAGAAAAGGCTATCAAGAGAACAGCTTTAAAGTACATATTTTGAAACATTTTATTACTCACAGGTGACTCGTAGCACATCCAGCGTTGCTCGTATGATTCCCCGTCTGCAGTCCAGTACACCTTGTCCACTGTAAAAAGCAAAAAATATCTAATTAGTTTAAGTATTTTACTTTATAATTTTATTTTCCAGCCTTTCCTCTTACCATTTTCTCCAGCGTTTTGTTTGTAGTACTCCTCCAGGAACTCTAAGATCACCTCCAAGTCAGACTGAGTCTCCTAATAAAGATAAATAATTCAAAATCAGCCTTGAATTCTGCACAATTTTTTATAATTATCATCCAATTCTGCTCTTCACCATCACTGATGAGGTTGATTCTTATGCAGCACAGTCCTTGCAGTTTGGGAGAATTTCACAAAACTGACTTTGAGACGCTCAAGTACCCAGACTCTTATTATACCCCCCACAGGAACGGGCTTTCTGCATAACACCAGACGTTTTCTATACCCCGGGCTCACAGGAACAATGACCACCATCCCACAAAGCCCCAACACCAGCACCAACAAAGCCTCCCAGAACTGACCACATCCTCCCCACTGAACCAGATAAGACCTGGCCTGGAGGCAGCATCTACAAAATGCTCTCTTTTCAGGAAAAACACACTTGCTGCCATATTTTTCCTCACAGGATGTGTCTTAATTTCAGATTTTTTAGTGCGCTTGTTGTAATATTTCACTACAATGGAGACGGTGCCAAATCTTTCAGCACAATCTTTATATTTTTGCATGATAATGTCAGCAAAGGACGAGAGTGCGGCTGCAGTTTTGCTGTTATCAAGTCAGTAAAACCAAACACAAAACAGAAGTGAGCACACAGATTGTTTTATTGGTTTTTATTCACAAGATTAAAACAAATTCTGAAAACAGTGAATTATGATATTATTAACAAACATTTATTAATACACTATAAATACAATAAGTACACAAACAACCTTTTCTTTAATACTTTCATCAAGAAAATTATCAATATTTACACGTGATTACACAGAATGCTTATTACTGGTTGCTTCTTGTAACAACAGGAGTGTTAAACAACATGTAAATATAAATTGTTATTACTGTTAGTAATCTTTATAACCTCTCCCACTGTCTTAGACAGTTAAACGTCTTTGCACAGCCTATATTTTTACATTTAGGGGGTAAATCTTACATTAATGCAGCTGTAATTTCATTATACATCTTCTAAAATTAGAAAATACAGGTAGAGATAGGTAAAAAAGAAAACAGACTGACTGACTGAAGTTGGCTCTGTAAATTAGTTTTGTTCATGTTTCATATTCATATAAGCCACAAACAATACTTAAAGATACTGAATAAAGATTGTTTTAAAATATTTTTAACCTAAATCTTTTGTTAATTGACTCTAAAATCTGAGATCTGGAAAAATTAGACTTGTCAAGTCAACATTAAAAGTTAAAACACGTGCTGCCATTAGCTGCAAGACAAATATCTGTAAATAGGTACGTCTAATTTAAGTAAATCTTTGCCAAAATTGACAATTATTAGTTAGATTCAGCCAGTTTGGATCTAAATTTAGGTTTTTTTCTAAAAGAAACACATTTCCTCCCTCATATTTTGAGTATTTACACATTAATTTATATCTATATGGAACACAAAATGCTAAAATAAAGTCTATTTAAACTGAGCAGTGTTACTGTTTATGCAAGGACCCATAAAAATTAAAGTCTTTGAAAACCTTTTCAAATTTTTAAGATGTTTTCTCCCTCCTCCAGCTCAGAGTTTGGTTATGCTGTGTGAAGTGAAGCTGGAGGCCAGGTCGTAGTCTTCCTGCACCTGGTAATGTCCATACCAGCCGTGCCAGTCTGCCGCTGCAGAGCCGCAGTAGCTCTGTTCAGCTGAGTTCTGCTGCTGCTGCCGGGTGTGGACCTCCTCTTGTGCAGGATGGCAGGGCAGGTGCACGGGCACCTGTGCGGAGCCCAGCCTGTGCAGGATGTCTGGGTTGAACTGGTAGGTGAGTTTGCGTCTCACTTTCATGATCTCACCGGTGCGGCTGTAGTTTCTAAGAGCTCGTGCCATCTTCTGATAGGTCATGGTCTTGCGGTTGCCCTTGCGTTGGCCCCAGCATTCAGCCAGCTTCTCCTTATTCTTGGAGATGAAGTGGAAGGTCCCGCTGCCGCTGTCTGTCCACTGGATTGAGTCGCCCATGTTGGGGTCATTCAGCGCCTCGTGGAGGTATTCATAAAGTCTGAGCTTCTTACGACCTGAGGAGGATGAATTGGTTTTAGTGATTACAGAAAAAAGGTCAAAGAGTTGCTCATGTAAAATATTTAACCTACTTACCTTTGCTGTTCCTCTGTGGTGGTAAGATTGAGTAGAAACGAGGGGATTCATTTTGCACAGAGCGACCCAGGGAGACATCAGGGATGACCTGAGGCCAAGATTGCTGCTGAAAAAGTAACATTAAAAGTAAAAAAAACAGAATTTTTCCTATATTTTTCCACAAAAATACAGATATTTGCACCACTTACAGCCACTTCATTCCAGTCGTATACAGGAGTTGGTACATCGGACGGGTGTGTGACGAGGCAGCAGGAGATCTGACACTGAAGCGATGGCTGCTGGTTACCCAGAGTCTCATAATATGTGTATTCTGAAAAGAAAAAATCAAATATGAACACATCAGTTGGCATTATATCCAGATAAAAAACAAAATAAATTGATAAAAGTGATACAATCAATCAAAATTGCCTTTTTTACATGATAGATGAGACAGTAAAACTGATTTTTAAGCAAAAGAAACAACTATTAAAGAAGTTTTAAGTAGTTTTAAGTGGTAGAGAGGTTTTTACTGTACCTGACTCGTAATATGAATTATTTGAATGATGTTGAATCACATCAATTGCATCCTGGAAGTGTTGGTTGATGTCGCTGTCCAGGGAGGTCTAGAAAAAATAAAATATAAAGTATAAAAATAAAGAACATTAGACTAACTTGTCCAAATAACTGTGATAAAAAATGCACTCAAAGTTTAGCATCCTTATAACTCACCATCTTGTATGTCTGAGTGTTGCCTTCAGTCGAGGCCATTTCTGTCCTAATAGGTGAACACTGCTAGACTAGTGCAGGTGTACAGTGTTTGGACAGGTATATATATGTTGCAGACCTCCAATACCTGTTCACCGTTCATCCACATGAACAGGTAGAGAAGGCTGGTCAATTTAAATGTTTTTAACGTCACCATGGACTGCAGCACAACACTTCTTCTTTTTTAAATGCAGCACAGATCAGATAGACATCTGAGCATCACTCTCTCGCTCTCTTTTGGAGATCACAATCTGAGAACAACAAAAACCTCTTTTATTGCACACTCAACCGAGGAATACCACCAATACTCCAGCCTGACCTGAGAATTTGCATACCGGGCGAGATATGTGTCTAACATAGACATATGTAATCAGTGGCTGTTCAGCAATATGCTTTTTCTGAAAATTGAACTGTGTTTCTTTGTTTTCTGGCAATGAAATAAAGTGAATGCATATTTGCATGAAAATCCTTTTCATATATCTATAGGGCCTTTAGAAGAAACACAAACAATAAAAATAAATCAAAGGACATTAATCATTCGCCACTGCTAACACATAAAAATATTCCACTTTAATTCAATGCCAAAAGAACCTAATATATATATTTTCAGTACCATTAATTATTATTAAAGTTATCTAGTTCTTTAAAATTTGAAATCATATAAAAGAAAATGTAACTAATGCATGTTTTCTGCAGCAATTACAGCACAAAACTAGTAAAAGATTAACTAAAAAGCTAAATTAAAAGACATTTGCATCCCTCGTAAAGCAAAACAAATCTTCTCTGACCCTGCAAACAACAAACTTTGTTCCTCTTTAGCTTTTTTTATTTCATTACAACATTTTTTTTATCACTCATGGTCATTAAAGAGGCATTTGTTACATCTAATTTTTTTGTCACTTATTTTTTATTTTTACTACTGTTTGCTTGGATTTTAAGAGAAGTTTATTGTACTCTACTTAAAAGTTGCAGTAAAATTTAAAATCATCTGTTGTCATTTGTTAACTTTAGTGTTTTTTCACCTCCCGTACATTTAATAAATTATTTCTGTCATTAAATCTCCATGTCACTAAAAACCTACACAGGTGTGTGCGAGTTCCCAGTCTTGCTGGAGCCAAATCAGAATCAAAGTGGTGACTATTTGAATTTCCAATTCTCCATAATGGCCATTAACACAGCTTCAGATAAATGTGACCGTAAAGGTTAATGGTTAATAATGTGGTGATCACTGTTAAAGTTAGCCTGCCGCTTTTTTCCCCTCAAAGCCAACCCCCCTGTTCAAATATACATGGGCTTTTTGAGAAGTTCATTTATCTCCGCCGTGCAGTTTTAAATATCAACTGACTTGCCCATGAAGTTCCCCTTTCAGCCCGGGAAAGAGTGGTTGCACTCAGGCCTGAACGCTAAACTGGAAACGTCATGGAAACAAAGAAAATAGAGATGCACAGATTATAGCAAAGTCCAAAGATGCATTGTTAGATTACAGGAACACTCAGCTGACTCCAGTTTGATCAGATGTGATTTCTACAATTATTTTGGTTGATTATAACTCGCTAAAAACTGTTTTTCCTATCAGTTAAGAAAAACACCTTGTCACAGTAAATTACCATATTGTGTGTGTGTGTGTGTGTGTGTGTGTGTGTGTGTGTGTGTGTGTGTGTGCGTGCGGGGGAGGAAGGAGTGTCTGTGTGTGCAAGCATGCAAATATGCATGTGAGTGCATGTGTGTGTTTGTGTGTGCTTCCTGCCTGTGCAGCACGCTGATAAAAACAAAGAACCACAAACCTCGTCCAGCTTTCCCTCTTTCCATTCAGCGTGAAACTTCTGTCAGATCAGCGCCATAAATTAAAGACCACAACCTGCCAGGCTGCAGCTGAGGCCTGACAGCTGTGTGCTGGTGTTGGCACTGTGTGGGATGCAGACTTGGCTTGCTCCATTAGGTTGCACTTTGGGGGTCTTAAAAAAACATCATTTTTAAGTGTTATGTTCTTAAGAATCATATATTCGCTGGTCTTTTATTCATAGTGCCATTCAGTCTAAACTTACTACACTCATTTGCAACATGTGAGTGATGCAGGATGTGCTTGTTCGTGGCAGGAACCAGGATCAGAGATCATATTTCTCCTATTTTAGCTTCTCAGAATAATATTTAAAGCAGCGTTGTGCATGTATGTATGCATGAATGGTGTCTCTGTCACTCGTATGTCTGTTCTCACACTATGTAACTTTGTGCTCCGGTTACGATCACCCACAAGAAGTATGTAACACTTTACGGCACTAAGTCACACACCACCAACTATTTCACTGATTTTGGTGAAACTGGATCATATTTTATGGAGAAAATGTTTTCTGGTTTTCCCTCTGATGTCCTCCGGCTGCACCACATCTACTCTCTGTGATTTGCAGAGTTTTCTGATGGACAGTGAAGTAAACTGCTGCCAACTGTAGCTGCTGTTAGCTAACGTTAACTTGGTTTGTTAGCTGGACTGTGAGCTCAGAGCACTGGGGGAGTGTTAGTGTTTATACCACAGCTATTTCGTACCTCTGGGAAGAGGACGTTTTCAGGCCTGTGGCGGAGGCGAATGCTGACAGGGAGCAGAGCCGGTGTCGTGCCAGAACCGGAGCTGAGTGAGTGGGCAGTGTGTCTGAGCTCAGCAGCCTCTATGGACATAATGACAGAGGAGAAAAGACAGAAGAGGACGTTGACGGAGGAAGCTAAAAAGAGAAAAAGAGAGAGTGAGCGAGCAAGAAGCTGCCGGACATACCAGAGCTCCGTGAAATAAAAGGCTGAAAGACAGACGCCGAGCTGGGCTTCTTGCTGTTGGACTAGTCAGTAATATTAGCTGGCTGCTATGTCTTGTGTTGTTGACCTTGCTTGATGTTTGGCTGTTAGCAAAGCTGTCGACTTGCTAGTTTTTGATCATAAGTAATGTAATCATAACAAATACACGTGTACAGCTGGCTATATTTACCACAGTGGTATCACACTCTGAAACTGGGGGCGCTAAATCACAAAACTACTAATTTCTACGCAGTGTTGCTTTAAGACGTTTATTTTTGATAGAGCTCATAGTTAAAGCTGACTCAGGTGAGTCCTGAAAAAGCCTTAGTTATGATGATATAGGCCCAGACTGCTGAGGGATTTCCCATGGTTCACATACACATGATCTCTTCTTCTCCATCACACGTTCATGTTACTAACTCAGCTTCTTCCTCTGAGTTTCTCAGGTTGCCATGGATCTGGTTTTGCCTAGATTGGGGATTGTGGTCCTGCTTGATGCCCACTTATCATTATTATTAGTATAACTACAGCCGGTATTAAATATTATATTGTATTGTTTTTAATTATATTTTTATATATCATCATTTATATATCACCTTGTAGCTTGTACTTCTCAAAATAAATATCTCATATCTCACTCACTAAATCTCATATTTTAACACAATCAGACATCACGATTTGCTTCACTTTGACACACTTTTATTGCTATTATCTGGATATTAAAATGTTGAGGGTGTCAGTGAATCCATGTTTATTATGTGGTTAGGTGTGTGTGTGTGTGTGTGTTAAGAAGGAAGGGAGTTTGGGAGATAAAGAGGTTCATGTTTGTCTATGAAGGTGGTACAGTATATTTTCTGACAGAGCAGACAGCTTTATCTTTCCAAACAAAGAAGCACTTTCCTTCCCCTTCTCAATTCAATAGCTGTGTTCATGTTGGCACCGATGTGGGAACGGCAGGCTGACCGCAGCACAGTCAACCCCATTGTTCTTCTTTATTTACTGGCACCCGATGAAAATCAAGAAGTGTCAAAGCCACTCGTACATAATTAGTCTATCAGGCTGAATGCTAGTGTGACCGCAGAGTTATAATCATTATCTATGAGCTCATGTTTGTGTCCTGAGTGAGAGTGTGGAGCAAAGTCCAGCCGGCAGGCAGCTTCACTGTGTTTATGCTGCGTCTTTTTTAAATGTATTTTAAACATTTTTATGCAGTATTTCTAATCTGAGTAGCAATGAAAACAAAGTTGTAAAGTTGTTTAATCCATTATGTATTCGTTTAAATGTATTTCCTGGATCCTGAGATTATTTTTTGTACTTTTTATCACCTTTATTTGAGAGGGGGATAACATGCAGCAAAGGGCCTCTGTGTAAGGACTAAACCTTTGTACATGTGGCACATGCTCTGCCAAGTGAGTGAACTGGTCCCCCTTTTCCTAGTCATGTTGATGTTGAGGTTGATAATGGTTTACTAAATGACTGAAATGTTACCGACTGACCAGCAGACGGCAGGACGGAGCAGTAAACCAAACACATCTCTTCTTAATTCAGGACAGAGGGCTGTAGAGACATCATTTTTCGGCTTCTTTCTACTCTTTACATTTAGTCATTTAGCTGATGCTTTTATCCAAAGCGACTTACAGGGAGCAATTTGGGATTCATCTTTCCCAAGGAAAGCATGTGGACTGGAGGAGCCGGGGATCGAACCACCAATCATCTGATTAGTGGACGACCCGCTCTACCTCCTGAGCCACAGCAGCCCCACTCTTATGAGTATTTAATCAGATTTTCTGTTGTCTCTCTGATGACTCTGATACTAAAGCTCTTTAGACGAAGAAGGTGCTGCAATAAAGCAGATAATGAGGCCACGTGCACATTTTTTTTTGCATAATAACAAAAGGGTTGCAGCATTGTTAGATTATCATTGTTTTTTTTGAGCTTGTTGTAGGAAGTTGATGTTGCCCTACATATGTACTGTACGTACTCTTGTATGCAGACCTACACAAACTCTGTATGTATTACACGAAAGCTTGAAGTTACTCACTCATCCAACCTTCCTGTGTTACTCAGCAACAGGCAGGTGTATCTTTTCTGCGAGATTTGATTAGCTAATTTTCTTTTATTTGTCTGTTTCACAACTGTCCCTTAACAAAATGTTCACTGGAGCACTGGATGATGGAAATTTACAAAAACAGATTGGCCTGTGTATTTCTCATCATCTGCATATCGCTCACTATAAACCACTGAGAAGAAAAACTTCAAATTAAGTAGTAGAATGAACTAATCTACTTTGTTGCAATCAATTTTCTAATTTATTTTCATTTTCTCTGTGTTTTTGTATCACAATCTATTGCACTCTTTAAGATACCGAGCATTTGTAGTAGTAGCAGACCTAAAATCTACTACTATTATAGCAGGTTACAAAAGTACCAGGAATGTGTGCTTGTATGTATTTGATTGGCCAGTGCAGCCTGTCAAATATTAACTTTGTATTTCTACATTGATGGGTTTGGTTCCTCAAGGATTGAGAAAAAAAACAAACATATTTCTGCTGAACTCGAATCTCCAATCTTTGTTTTTTGTGGAATATTAGATGTTGTCCACTCTTCTCTTACCTCTAAAGTGGTTTCAAATGAAAAGGGAGTATCATCGTTTGGTTAAAAATCTTATATCTGAATGACATCTGCCACCTTCAAAAGGTGTGAGTAGACACTGTTGCTTTGAGTAATCACTCCTTTTATATTAATATCCGACAGCAGTTGCGTGTGAAAGAAGTCGCTCATTTATCACCTGTCTCTGCAGGTTCTCCCAAGTCGAGTAGATTTTAGGCATTTTAACCAACTGTTTCGGTTTTCCGGTCCACAACTTCACTGGTTTGGTTCACTCTGCCTGCTCTCATGGCATCGGTTTCGCCAGCTAATCTCAGCAGGTGAACATAATGAAACGTTTAGCAGCTAATGAGCCAGATATTCTCCTTAGATAGGGGTTAGTAGAGGCATAAGCAGAGCTAAAAGAACAGGAATGTTGGACTTCACACTCCTAGGTAAGATAACTGTTTGCTAACAAGTTCACCGTGTCAACTTTAAAGATAATAATATGCCATTGTTGTGTTCACAGCTAATTCCTGCTGCCCCCAAGTGGCCAAAAACTTACTGCAGTCAAAAAGGTAGTTTTCAGCCCTCTCTCATTTACTCTCCTGCTTTTAATGTCTTAGCACAAATACACGAGTGCCAGTGTGTGCCAGATAATATGATTTCATATTCATATTGTTATCTCCAGAGCTGTAATGCACTAATATCCCCATTTAAATCTGCAAACCAGCATTTGTATGGCCAATAAAATGTTTTTATTGGCTGAAAATCTGAGCTGCAGTGTAGAGTAACATGACAGATAAGAGGAACTTGTGTTTGATTCCTTCCCTTTTTGGTGAGGTAATAAGAGACGCAATCACACAAAGAAACATCAAACAAACATTTCAAGTTTCAGGATTCTTTAAAATTGTACCGTACATGATTTTATTTATAGGTTGACATTTTTACTGTTTTCTTAGAGATTTATTGCATACAGAAAAACAAAGGCCATGAGCTCTGCTATGAGCTGAGGTAGCACGAGACGAATCAGAGAAATTAAATTAATGTGGTCTAATATTAGTTACAATACAAAAAGTGTTGGAGAGTAAAATCCAGAATTCAGAGAGTGAAGTGGAATATTTCATTTGGAATAGAAGACCTGTGTTGAAAGGGTGATTCATGGTTAAAGATGGAGGTTTTTTACTTTCTACAGTAGGCCACTGCACCGTATGCTACTACTCCCACAACAGCTACTAAAGCAGCGCCTCCAAACAGCAGCTCAGTGGAGCTCAGAGGTTTGGTAGTCTTTGGTAGAGCGGTGGACTCCGGCTTTTCTGGTGCTGCTTGAGAGGCTTCAACCGAATGTTCCTCCACGTCCGAGAGGGGAATCTGTGTAAATTTTAGTTGCTCGAGACTCTCTATCGGAGGCTCTGCTGCCATCGGTGCAAGGATAGAAGGAGGGTGGAGCCCCTGAAGGGAATAAAGCTCCTCAGCTTCAGCGGTTGTACTTGAAGGAACCGGGGTGGATGTAGTTGAGGGGGGATCGAACCTGACGATAGGCAGAGGAGGTAAGGCCATTGGGGGAACCACCTGCCTGAACTCCGCAGGCTCCCTCTCCATGTGAGGCTCCTCTGCTGACACTAGGAGCCCCTCAGTTTCTGGGGCTTGGAGGTCCTGCTCCTCCTCCCTAAGCTCAATCAGCTCCCTCTCCCCACCTAAAACACTCAACACACTCGTCTGCAGCTCCTCATCTTCATCCTCCTCTTCTTCTGTTCTCCTCACCCTCTCTTCCTCCTTCTCCGCCTCCTCAAGCATCTCGACCTCCTCTCGCTCCAGGTGGACCATGTCAGAGTTGGAAGAGTGGTTCTCCTCTCCGGCCAGAGCCATCCCGTTACTGCTGTCCAAGCTCTTGGTGTCCTCGGGGTCCACGTCGCCCATCGTGGACCAGGACTCCGCCAGCAGGCTCTCGCTCTGCCAGGGTCCGAGGCTGTCTGCCTGGGTCAGAGGCAGAGTGGGCCCTGGGCTGAGGGACCCGGCCTCCCCGCCTCCTCCATCCCCCCTGCTGGGCTCGACTGGGGCTTTTCCCTCCAGAATGAAGGCTGGCTGCTGCAGAGACAAAACAGGTAACTTCAGATGTGATAGTGAACATAAGTACATTTACTTTAAGTACTCTACTTGGTAGGTACAATTCTAAAATACTTGTTTACTTGAGTAATTTGAGTACTTCTTCTCTGCTACATTTAAATATATATATATATATATATGTATAGTATATAAATTGTAAAGAAAATACAACATATTTTGGGCATGGGGAAAAATATCAAGTCATCATCAAGTAAAAATGCTGAAGTTGGAGCAAAGCCATGAGTCACTGATGTTAAATCAATAGTTTGATATTTTAGGAAATACTTATTTGCTTTCTTGCCAAGAGTTAGAGGAGATCGATCCCACTCTTGCACCTCATGTCTTTTGACCATCCTGGCTCTGTCCAAAAGTAGCAAAATCCACCTCTAAAGCTAATTAGCCAGGTTGCATTGTTTGATTTTTGTATTATTTTAATTGCCTGATTTTATTTGCCTTATTGCATTTTTTAATCCTGGTTAAATCATATAAAGCATGTCGTAATTTTGTTTTGAAAAGTGCAGTATAAAGAAAGTTTTCAGTATTATTGCTATTATAAGTAGTAGTAGCAGTACTACTAGTAGCACCAGCAGCAGTAGTAGCAGTAGCAGTAGTAGTAGTAGTAGTAATTGTAGCAGCTGCAGCAGTAGTAGCAGTAGTAGTATCTGAAAATGTCTGACTAACACTCCCTGGTGGTGATATAAAAAACGACACTGTGGCAGACAGCAATGCACAGCAGGACACTTGAGAACTCAGCACATAGTCTGCACCGGTCTCCACCAGGATCGTCTCATTTTTCTGCAAACAAAATTATTTTAAGAATTCTTTACTCAGCGACTAAAATAAATAATGTGCAACGTGCTTATCTAAGTTTGTCAACGTGTTCTCAGTGACACCGGTGAGGCATGTGGTTGGAAAAAGCTGCTCACTGGCTGCTCTGTATTGCAGCGTCTGTGACTATCTATAGCCTCGACCTGCATATCTTACTATGTTTAGGCCCTATATACATCTCCATCTGTCACCCAAGAGTGGAAGCTATTTCAGTGATTTCACATGACGTGAGGGTGGGAACATAAAATGGAAGTGACATACTATTCATTATGTCTGAAAACTTCCAGGAGTCCACCTCTCATTCTCACCAAAACTGAGACACTAAAATTGAATCTCAAATCTTGAAAGCACTTCCAGATTAAGGATGACCACCGTGTGCATGATTGTTCGCTTAAATTCAGCTTAAAAGTGCCGATCAGTCTCAAGGTGACCCTCTTCACCCCTTGTGCCATGTTTCAGCTTTGATTGCAGAAAGTATTCACCCCCCACGCCAGACCCAAAATAGATACTCTCAACACTTCCAGCGTTGTATTGCGTTCACAACATGTGGCCTGTCTGTGTCCACTCATATGCTCACACTGTGGAGCACGAGTGAAAATGAGAATGCGAAAAAATATTTGGGTGTGGATAGATTAGTGGGTTGGAAAATGGTTTTGTTGTACTTATACTACTGTTTATACTCTAGTATATAAACTCATATCATACCTCCAGTTGTTAATTCTATAAATGCACTGTAAATACAGTATCTTGACATATTCCCATTGTTCAAGTTTATTCTATATGCTAACACTAGACAGATATAACAAGCAGCAACCTCCGTGGCTGTGAAGTGAAGCCTATGCAGAGGTACCAAAAACTGCAGTTCCTTGAATGTCCACTTGAGGCTGGCTACAGAAGTGAGTCAGTCTCCATAAGTCCCCATGTTAAAATGTCCAAATTCACAGCAGAAATAAACATGTTTACAGCCTGGTACAAAAAACAGTTTTGGTCTCTATAGCTAATTTCCCTGTTCATGACAACTGTACTGAGTCTGAACTTTTACAGAACTCACCTGTTCAAATTATATTAAGGCTTAAAGTTATGCAGAATTAATAGTATGGCGGCTTTGATTCACAGGTAGGTGCTTTACAGGTGCCAAGATGGCCACAGCCAGAGCCACCACACTCTGAGCTTTGATATCTATGATATACACACATACTGTACAAGTGACAAATTAAAGGAAAAACCTTGTTAATGAGTGGAGAAACATAACAAATGCGGATGTTTACACACAGCATGGTACACTTAAGCAATCCAATCATGCTCTGTGGCGTGTATAAATAATCATAATTCCTCTTGCCACCTTGATAGAAAATCTGAATCAACAGGGGTTGATTCAGATTTTCTATCAAGGTGGCAAGAGGAAAAGATCTAACTGAGTTTGGGTTCATTGTTGTGCCACTGATGGAGCTTTTATAACACCAGCCAGTTGAGCAGTTATAAAGACTACTCAACTGGCTGGTGTTTCAACAGGTAAAGTAACATCTACATTTAGATCTGTGGGAAGGACGTCAGTAGATCGTGCATTAATGCGATATGTAAGGAAAAACAAGAGCAGCTCTTCCTCAGGTGACTGAGAATGTCAATGCAGGACGTGATCATTGACAGTCACATAGAGAGATATTATAGTAGGGTTGTAGTGCAGTCTGATACAGGCCTGAATGTTTGACCCCTATAGTGAGGGGATCCGGTGGCTCTAATATGCTGTGGGGAGGATTTTGCTAGCCTGGTTTGGGTCCACTTTTCCCCTTAGAGGGAAGGGTCACTGCAGATCAAAACAAAGTTGTTCTGAGTGATCACCTTTATCTTATGAGGAAACATTTCTATCCTGATGGGTGTGGTCTCTTCCAGGATGACAATTTTCCCACGGGCATGAGGGGTAAACTAATGGTTTGATGATGATGTGAAGCATGTGCTGTGGCCTTTGCAGTCACCAGATCTCAACCCAGTTGAACACATATAGGAGATTTTGGACCAACATGTTAGACAGCACTGTCCATCACCATCATCAAAACACCAAATGAATATCTTTTGAAAGAATGGTGTTCATCCCTCCAGTAGAGTGACAGAGGCTTGAAGAATCAATGCCAAGTTGCATCGATGCTGTTCTGGCCTCCTTTAATTTGTCACCTGTCTGTATGCACATTACTCTGCACATTACAACTTTTTGCACTTCTGGTTAGATACTGAACTTCATTTTGTTGTCTAAGTACAGAGCAGAGAGGCGGCGGAGGAAAGGATGAACCCAAGTGAACCCAAACCCTAGTTCAGACACTCGCACTGTTGACCTCCATGGATGGGTTAGGTTATGGTCAAGTTATGGTCAGCTTATGGTTAGGTATTTAGGTTATGGTTAGGCATCAGGGAGTTCTTATTTTCAGTTTGTAGCTGCAGGTGGTGAACATCAAGACTCCCCCTCAAAACTGTTTTGGTCTTTTCAATCTACAGATTTCAACTGAAACTTTTGAGTTTTAGTTATTGTTTGTTTTAGTGATTTTTAAAAGTTGATTGCTGAACATAAATTAAAGGTTAATTGGTGAATTAGATCCTGGATTCAGATTAAATAACATGCTATCAAAACTCTAATTTCAAAAGCATAAAACATATAAAAGACTCTCTGCTGTTTGAAATGGGATTCATGAAGCAGAATATAACCATGTCTTTTGTTTGGTACATCTTACATTTCATAATACAGTTTAATGTTAAAATAAATTTTAAGGTTTAAAAAGAGATGCATTAACGTTATTTCTTTTATAAAGACAACTGGTGCCAGTTAGTTTTCCTGTGCCCCTAAATATAAATGTAAGAGTAGAGCCCCGCTTAACAAGGACAAATCCTTTAACAGCCTCCGCAGGGCTTGAATATCTGTTACATTTGCACTCAACCTTACATTAAGTCGTGAAACAAGAGGCGCCACTTCTCACTGTAAGCAAAACAAATAACTGTAATTAGTGATGATGAGTAGCTCCAGCAGGAGGTGAAATGTAAATGAGATTTACTAGTTAGATTCAAGATGTTGGACTGTACAAATAACATTTTTTTAGTTATCACGTCTCTCTTTCTTTCACCATGTTTGTTGTCTCTGTCTCCATCAAATCTAAAATGCCAATAAAATAATCTTAAAGGACTTGTGATAAATGTCTGCAGATTTGCAAGAAGTCAAATAAATGTACTCTCCATATCATGTCTGATTTTGACTGATTTAGTCCATAAAAGTTTTTATTTACATTCGTCATTAAACATGAAACATCTACTGTAGCTCTTTGGTTTGAGACTCACAAAGAGGTCACAGGATGAACCTGAGGCGTCGAAAGAAGAACAAAAACATACTTTTGCTCCATAAAATTTCTTTCATCTCTCTTAAACTAGTCACAAGACAAAAAATCTTTTGACACTGATCTAGATTGTGTCTAGATCAAGTGGCAACCTCCGTGGCTGTGAAGCGAAGCCAATGCGGAAGTGCCAAAAACTGCAGTTCCTCAAACGGCTACTTGAGGCTGGCTACAGAATGAGTCAATCTCCATAAACCCCCAGCAGAAATAAACATGTTTACAGCCTGGTACAAAAAACAGTTTTGGTCTCTATAGCTAATTTCCCCGTTCATGACAACTGTACTGAGGGTGAATTTTTATACAACTCACCTGTTCAAATTATATTAAGGCTTAAGGTTATGCGTAATTAACTTTGATGGACAGGTAGATGCTGTTACAGATGGCTTGTTTGAGCAACCAGGCGTCATTCGGCCCACCTCAGGTCCGCTGATGATTGGAAGAGGCAGAACAGCCAACATGGTGGCGTCCAGCACCACAGATTTTGAGCTTCAAAACGGCTATTCAAAAACCTGTGGGTGACGTCACGGATACACTATCCATTCTTTATACTGTCAGTGGTCTATATATGAACATATATGGAACGTTTGAATTTCCTTCTTTCTGTAATTCTACTGCTTCCCCTTAAAAAACTCTAAACATTATGTGTAAATAGGTTCTATTAGTATTGTATGTTCTCAATTTTCAATTTTGTTTCTTTAGTGTTGCCTAACAGGAGAAATCCCATCCTGCCTGTTATGCAACAGCTTGGTACTTTTTGTGCAATAAAACCTTCAGACTGTGAGTCTAGCAGCTGGGCAAAATCAATAAAAAAAAAATCGTGAAAGAAAAATATCAGGCCTTGAATAAACATTTCTAGCACACAGTGGAGCCTTTAAGAAGCTAAATCACCTGATTATTAATGGTCAAGTTTGTGCTTTAGCATTCAGATCTGTTAAATCTGTTTGAATATTTTGTATATTATCATTTTTTCATGCTTCAGTGACTAAAATCCTTGACACTGAATCCCTCCACCCCCTCTAGAGTAAGCAGCCTGAACCAGACGCCTCCCAGACGTCACTAATGACCGACTAGCTGACATATTGTCTGTCTCACACCGTGTGTCCTGTCTGAAACATTAAATTTTGCCTTCACACACACAGAGACTCACCTCTGCTTGCTAAGAAAACCAATCAACCTTTTCTACTCTGTCACCCTCCTTTACTTACTGGCCTACTTGAGTAATTGGATTACCATTGATCCTGTCCCCATGATAACAGACTCATGGTGAAGTAAATGATCAGGGAGATTTAGGGCCCTGTGCTAGTGTGTGATGAGGACAGTGATATCAGACACCAGATTTTTTTTTTACTAAAGGTCAGATTTCAATGTCAAAATGGGAGAACTGGTTTGATCAGACGCAGCAGCTCCTCTTGGGAGTTTCTATGTCATGTGCAAGGTGAGATTTTTGCCCTTCACAGCACCAGAGTGACCCTCCTAACTCACTGACATGATTACAGACACACTTCTAACAAACCATGGCACACAAAGGCCTCCCTTTGAGAAAAATCTGATCACATTCTTGACTCAAGGCAAAGTCTACATTCTTCTTCAGATTTCAGGCTTTGCTAAAACTTTCTGCCACGTTGAATAAAAAAAAGAAGAAGAAAAACAACATCCTAGCATACCTGCGTCCCCTTGAAGGAGTTGCTAGATGAGAAGCAGATGCTTGGAGATCAAGGTGAGACGTGCATTCAGACACGAAGCCACAAAACAACAGATAGGCAGACATGCATGCTGTAGCTGGCACAGGAATAACAAGATGGGCAAGCAAAGTCTCTCCCTCCCTCCCTCTCTCTCTCTCTCTCTCTTTCTCTCTCTCTCTCTCTCTCTCCCCCTCTCTTTCTCACCCACCCCTCTTCCCAAATCCATGACATAACAGTTGGCCGGAGAGAAGTCAGTAGTGACTTTGCTGTCTGTTCAGAGTGAGAAACTGTAATGTGAGTAAATAGTAAAACAAAAAAGACTTTATTCTTGTATCAGACTTTAACCTGTGTGTCTGACTGGTTTAACAGAGGTCAGTGGGTGAGTGTAAACACTCTGTGGGGTTTTATGTTCACTGTCCAAACAGCAGATTATCAGTCAGGCTTCAGCGTGCTGTGAGCCGGTGACACCGAGTGGAAAAAGCATGTCAGATAAGGAAGAAGAGCTATTTCTAAAGCTGGACTTTCCAAGTTCTACTTCCCTCTACTGGCAAGACATGTTACAGTCACAGTTTGCATTTCATGATGTAAACAAGCTTTTTTCTTAATAGCTGCTCCAAAACAAGGAAATTGATGGCAAGAAGGAATTCTTACCATTCATTTTCAGTTGTGGTTTTCAGGCGTTATTGTGTCTGACCCGATATATTATCTGCTTTGAGTGACCGTTTGATTTTTAAAGGACCAGTGTGGAGAATTTCCTAGTACCAAGATAACCTGTGGTTCTAAAGGTAGGTTGTAAATGGACCCGAGGTCCATCTGCAAACAATAATATCAGGGTTGAGTGGTTTGGTGTGGGGAGCGTAGATCTTTATTGTCCATTCATTGAGTTTCCTGATTTGTAGTGTATGCTGCTATACTGTGTTGTGTATTGTATTTTTATTTACTAAGATCTGTCATGACTTTCTTCTTTTTTTTTTTTAACTTGATTTTAAGTTCCAAGTTTGTTTACTTGTCATTTGAACTGTAAAAAATACAATTAAAACGAAATCCAGCACAAAAATATAATGTGCAGTATATAAATAACAAAAACACGTAAGAATATAACTTGGCTATTTTATTCTCTAATACTAACTAATATATGCCAATGATTATTTGATATAACAGATAAATGTGTGAATAAAGGATGTTAGCTAAGCTGACATCATGGACAACACCTCTCACCCTCTGCATGACACTGTGGGGTCCCTGATGTGACATGTTATAGTTTCTGTTTCTGTTTAAATTACCACTACTACTCACCATAGCTTTTATACTTATTTTATTTTTTTTATCTGTATTTATATTTCCATTCCAACTACGTACCATGTGCAATATTATTTATATCATGGCCACTTTACTTTTAGTGCTCGTTTTGCTGAAGGTGTCCTTCAGCCTATTCAATAGTGTATAGTGGTCTGTCTGTTCGTTGTGTTTGCCCTTTTTATCTTACTTCTATAGTGTGTATTACACATTTTCTGCTGCTGTTACAAGTGAATTTCCCTGTTGTGGGATAAATAAAGCATAATCTAATCTAAAAGCAATGATAAATTTTATTTGTATAGCAGTTTTTTTTTAACAAAGTTGATTTATAGGAGAAAATGAAAAAAGCAAACATTAAAACCACATGCAAATAAAAACAAGATTATAAAAACAATAAAATAATTAAATTTAAATATTTTTCAATCTAAAATATAATATGTATAATAACATATAATTTATTAAAATATTTTAGATTATTAATAATATAATTTCCACGTGTAATAAGTGTGAAAATAATAAAAATAATAAATCATTAAATTAATTAAAAGCTCGTCACATGTTCTCACACCTGATTGGCCGCTCGCCCGGAAGTAAACATCATGTGACGACGCAGATCAGCTGATCCTCCGTGGACATCTTTACGAGTCACGACTGCAGCAGATTAATTCATACCTCCTCCTCTGTGCTTTTCGGGTAAATAACGGTCGATTTAAAGGTCACATCAGAGGATTGAAGCCTTCATCTCGTGTCTGATGTGTTCTTTTGTCACTCACTGATTTAAATTTTGTGTTTTTTTGTTGTTATTTTGTCCTCGCAGGGCCCCGCGGATCTTCTGACAGCTGCGACCATGGCGCTCAGCGATGCCGACGTACAGAAGCAGGTAATGAACCGTGTTAACCTTCAGAAAACGACGCCGTTCACCTGCCTCTCTTCAGTCACTGTGCATATGTTATTCTAACGTTACTAAACGTTTTATTAAAGCTCTGCGAAATGTTTCTATCAGCTGTAATATTTGTGTGTCGAGGAGAATGACATTGACAGCAGGGCTGCTGGAGGTTAGCATCTAAATAAACACAAACCTGAGCTACAGTTCGTGTTCAGGGTGTTTCTCTGCCTGAAAATCTACTTTATAACAAAAATGAGCAGCCGCTTTGAAGGCAGTGTTGTGTGGAAGTTATGGCTGAGATGTGGAGGGTCATATTTCCAGATGGTCACATGATGAACACATGCCAGGCCTTCATGAGGAACTGGGAGTGAGTGAGTGAGTGAGTCTGCACACTTGAATGGGAAATCTTAGCAAACGCTGAAAATAACCTCTGAAATGGGCTGATTTAAATGTAAAGACACAGAAGTCAGCTGCTCGTGTGTCTTTATAAGTTTGAGGCCAGCGACATGGACAGAAACATTCCTCACAATAGTGATAATCAGTTCCCAGCAGGGTGAAGGGAGCACGTCTGGGTTTCATTATGAGAGACATGAGGATTTGAAGTTCACCGCACTGAAATTGTACTGCTCAGTTTTGAAATTTAGGGATATTTTGGCTCCATAACACATCTTCTTTTACACTGGTGGAAAGAAAATGCCCCCAAAATCCACATTTAGGTTCATTTTGCTTCATTTTGTTTGTTTGTGTGCTCAAATTTCACTAAAAGATACAATTAGAAAATGACTCGTACATCTTTAAGGGGAGACAAGACAGGTGAATCAGGTAGAAAATTTAGATCATCACCATGAAACTTCCCCAGCTGAGTACTTACGTGAAGGCAGTTATGTTTTGTATTACAAGTTTTATGTTTAAATATGCAAATAAGGTATTATCTCAATATAAATGTGCTAATTTGTATAAATTGAGCAGCCAGGTTAAAGATTATTGTTTCATTTTGTTGATATATTAGAGTCAAAGGATTTTACTGAGGGAATTTTTGATATTTGTTTCTAATCAAGACACTACAGGTGAATTTTGTTGACATATTAGAATAAAAAAATTCTTTACAGAGGGAATTTTGGATCTCTCTTTTAATGACTCGATAAATGAGATTAATTTTTGCCATTTTTTAGGAATAAAATGTGCGTAAAATGTAAACCAGGCTATGAATGATACACGAACTAACCCCTCTATAAAAACCTTCAGATAATACATAGGAAAACTCTTTTTGAGAGTAAAGATATACATTGTAAAATACCAGAGAATACCATAAAATACTTTACATTTTGCAAGACATTACAGGAGAATAGGGTAAGAAAAATTAATTCATAGACTTCCCCATTTTTCATATTACAGGTTTTCTGAAATTTAAGATAATATTTCATGATTAAATTACATATAAAACCCTAAAAATGTTTGTGAGGAAGGCCAGTCGTCTTTGTTTGCTGAATGAATTCTTTCTTCCTGTCTGCAGATCAAGCACATGATGGCCTTCATCGAACAGGAGGCCAATGAGAAGGCAGAAGAAATTGATGCAAAGGTAAAATCACAGTGTTGTGGGTTTTTTATTTTTGTTATATTTTATGACTTTTTATTCGTGAATCATCAGCCGAGAGATGACAGGAAATTTAAGGGGAGAGAAATGAGGAAAGACGTACAACAAAAGTCCCCCACTGGACTCAAACGGGTGTTTCAGTCCAGCTGAGTTCATGGTCAGAGACTCAAACTGTTGAGTATGAACTCATTCTTCAATATTGATTTAAACAGATGTCAGGACAGATTCTTCCCCCCAGATTTGATTAAAATCAGACCAATGATGAAGTAATCTAAGGCCCTTTTAGTTTTTATTGTATTAGCTCCCTCAGACAAAGGAGTGAACTGTGTCAGTATTCATTTACTGAAAAATCCTCAATTCAAACAGGTTTGTATCATTGGTATCAAATCAATAATAAACATATACATTAAAAGAATAAACATTAGACAATTTACATGCATAATAAACATTGATTCCACATCAAAGAGACTAGAAGTGACTGAAAAACACCATCTGAGACTTTTGATGTATGAAACTCACCACTAGGGGCAGTAAAAGCAAACAAAGTACAGATATATTAACGTGGGTCTATTTACAGATTTCAACTGTTTTCCTCAGTCTATAAATGAGTGAACATGCAGTTCAACTAACATGATAATTGTTGTTTATACATATTTCTATGGAGGCTGGGTTATAATAGTATTTATATAAGGCTGTCAGGTAACCTTCTTCAGTGATGGCTTGAGATAATTTGGAAATAGAATCAGACAAAACCTGACAATAAAATCTTATTATTTCAGCTCTATGTGGCCCAATTATTTCATATATTTAAAGTCACTAGCAGCAGGAAGAACCTGTAGATGAATAAAAAGGAAAAATGTAGAGAGGAGCTTGGTTTTATGTGTGTATATACTTTTATCTTTGCCCTTGCGTGACGCATCTTGAAGGTAGAAAAGTGATCTATAAATAAAGATTATTCTTATTCTTGTCATTATAAACGTGTAATGTTTAAGATGACCAAACACGGAGCCAAAACAGATTCTCCTTTTGGGTTTTGTTAAAATATAGTATTAACTTTAGCAGTTCCTTTACATTAATCAATAGTTTTTGTGGTGCTGAAATAATTAGTTGATTAGCAGATTGACTGATAATTAATCATCATCTACTTGTTGATGTTTCTAACTTGTCAGACATGAGAAATAGCTGTTTTTTCTCTGTTTTATAACATTGTAAACTGAATATTTTTGGGTATTGGACTGCAGATAAAACATGGTATTTTAACACATCACTCAGTATATACTATCAAACTTAGTTAAAAACAATCTCACAAATGAAACCTTTAAAGTGACGATCAGAAAAACAAAGTCATGACGGAGGATTTCCTGCTGAGTGAACTGTGTCTCCTCCTGCAGGCCGAAGAAGAGTTCAACATCGAGAAAGGCCGCCTGGTGCAGACCCAGAGGCTGAAGATAATGGAGTACTACGAGAAGAAAGAGAAGCAAATCGAGCAGCAGAAGAAAATGTGAGTCATGGCAAGCGATCACAGGACACATCAAGTCCTCCCATCTTTAACCTTTTTAAGAACAAAGAAATATCTGTATGTGTCACACAGAGTTTCCGTAATTTTATTTAGTCCCCTCCGTCCTACAATGACTCTTCTGTGAGTTGTTTTTGTAGCAGTCTCTGGTGTTTCCGCACAAACAAACATAGTCCCACTTAGAAATCTAAACAGACACAATGTGTGTGTTATTTGTCTACTTAACAGTCAGATGTCCAACCTGATGAACCAGGCTCGACTGAAGGTGCTGAAGGCCCGGGATGACATGATTGCCGTAAGTTTGTCATAACGTGTCATATTTTATGTGTGTGTACAATGTGTACAGTCCTCTTTGTAAATAATAAAACCTCTGTGTGTATTTGTGGCTTCAGGAAATGCTGAATGAGGCACGCCAACGGCTCGGTAATGTCGCAAAAGACCCAGCCAGGTATCCAGCTCTGATGGACGGATTGCTTTTACAGGTTGGTTTTCAGTGTCAGCTACTATACACACAGTTGTCAGTTTATTATTGTAGTATTATTAGTATTATTATAGTATAACGTGGTGATGGTGATCTTAGCTCATGGGGCTCGACCGGGTACCTCCCGAAGCAGGGAGAGGCGTAGGGGTCGGCTGTGCTGTTTCACGGCATTGTAGACTGTTCCTAGTCATGTGGCGGGGGAAGGAACTGGAGCTTGTGTGGGAGGTGGAGCGATACCAACTAGGGCTCACCACTACGCATAGCACTGTATCCAGAACCAGAGTCTTGATGAGAGGCTGTACTCTGGACTCTTTTCTGGAGGGCTAGAGGTGCCAGGCGGGTATGGGGATACTCACAAGCCCTCAGCTGAGTGCTACTGTGTTGGAGTTCTCCCTGTAAAACGAGAGGGTCGCTGCCTGGAAATCTCTTTGTGTGTGCTTATGCACCAAACAGCAGTTCAAGGTGTTTCTATGTACATTAATAAACTAATATTATTGCAAGACTGCTTTAGTTCTAGCTAGAGCTAGGTGTACCCAATAAACTGGCAGCTAAATGTGTCACTTTATGAGGAGGCTGTGTTTATATTTTCACCATCATCTTTCTCATCAGGGATTTTATCAGCTTCTGGAGCCCAAAGTGACTATTCGCTGCCGTAAACAGGACGTGCAGTTGGTACAGGTGAGTCGGATAGTGACTGTTTATCCATTTGCCAGGTGCTTTTTTTTTTTTTTTCAAAGCGACGTACAAATGAGCTTCAGTCGAAGCCACCGTAGATCAGTGAGTTTTAGATTCATGCGTCTATGTCACAAGACATAAGTGGATATGAAATGGATTCTTATATATTGTGTGTTCATTCTTCAAATTTAGAGAGGAGGATTCTGCTGACAGTTAGGTGTTACCTGTTAAATTCAGTTTGTATTGTGACTCTTTCAGGCTTCCATCCAGAGGAATATTCCCATCTATAAAGCAGCTGTGAAGAGCAACCTGGAGGTCCGCATCGACCAGGACAACTTCATCTCCCCGGACATGTAAGCAGCATCACTTCACAGAGTTAAAATTGAGCATGAGCAAAGAGCATTTCCTCAATTTGAATTCTCATTTTTCTGTTCAGTTCTGGAGGTGTTGAGATCTATAACGGTGACGGGAAGATCAAGGTGTCCAACACCCTGGAGAGCAGACTGGACCTCATGGCTCAGCAGGTAGGAAGTAGAAACAGGTCACATTGCTATCCTCAAACTGCCCTTTTCATCCTCAACACCAGACGTTTAAATCATAAAGCATCATAAACATTCATTATTTAACAATTGCTAATCTGCCCCTTCCATTTTTTCATCTCGTGTTTAAAAGATTTCGATGGTCATACGTGTGATTTTGTCTTTTAAGTTCACCCTCGCATTAAAAACCTGAAGTTCAATTTAGGTTTCATATTAACCGAAATTGTCTCATCTAGAAAGTTGCTCTTTAAGATAAATATTTGCTTCCAAGATAGATAGTTTATTATCAATTATAATGTTTTATAGAGCAAATAGAGTATATTTAAATTGAATTAAATGTTTTCTTTTACAGTGTAACGCACACGTAACCAAAAAGTGACAATAAATAAACATTATGAGAAAACAAAAGTGAGGAAATAAGAACGAGGATGTTCCCACCATAATCTACACAACTTGATACAGCAGAAAATTAAATTAGGACTGTGTAATGAGGTCATAATCGAGCAAATATGGCTGTATGTTTTCATAAAAAAGTCAAAGGAACTGACTTTGTACAACATAGGGGACTGTAAATAAACTAGGAACCACAATACTTACATTACTGTACACATGCTGTACACCGATAGTCATTAAAAGAGATAATAAACAGATATTTTAGGTATATCAGAATATGGATGGAATCTTGTTTCATACTTTGTGTTTTTGTTTTTTGGCCAGGAAACTAGTTTAATCTCAGTGAGGCTTTCCCGGTTAAATAAAGGTCAAATAAAAACATAATCTGCTTTTAGATTATCAAACTATTCGTGGTCTACAATTGAATCTCGTGTTAAATGAGGAGTGCAGTTGTTGCCTTTGACAAAATGAGATTAGTGAAGCTCTTTAGCTTTAAATTCTTCACTTGTAACAAGAATGAACAACAATGGAGTGACAGATTTTTTTTTTATATTATTGTATTATTATTTAGGTATTTGTTTGTCAGTCTCATTAATTTATTGTTTGGCACTTTTTAGACTATTCTTATGTACATATAACATATTTATTTACACTTGGAGTTTATATTATGTAAACTAAACAATTAAAAACAACAAAAGTAACAATAACATGATAAAACAGAAGTAATAGTAATGAAATTAATGACTTAATATTAATAATTTATTTTGTTGATGGTTTAAAAAAAAAAAAAAGATTTTTAGGTTGTTTTCATGATATTTCTCGTTCTTATTCACATTTATGAGTTTATAATCAGATTAGTTTAATTCTGATCTTGTGTCTCTTGTTTTGTCTCATTAAAGTTTTCCAGTTAAATAAAGTCAGATACAACAAGACAGACAAAAAAAAAAAAAAAACAGAACACAACAGAGACATTTCAGGCTGATTGTGGAGATGTCACCTCAGGTTTCAGAAAGTTGTATGGAGCTTACTCTTTTCTAACATGTTATAGATCAAACTTGATTTATTTAAAAAAATTAATCATCAGCCCATCTTATAATTTATGTGTTTCTGTGTTTGCAGATGATGCCTGAAATCCGAGTGGCTCTCTTCGGTGCCAACCCGAACCGCAAGTTTATGGACTGAGCAGCTCCGATGTGTTAGAGAAAAAAATTCTCCTTTTTATTTTTTATTTTGTCATATGAAAAAAAAAAAACGTCATTCCTCTGTCTGTGAAACAAATTTCCGATGCAAAAGAGACATGCATTGTTGTTGTGTGATGTATCGCTGTATTTTTCTGTGCATTAAGGGACATGATAGTCGCTGCATCTCAACATTACAGATGTGCTTTGTACTGTACTGCACCGCTGTAATGACTGGTTTACTCTGCTGCTTCCCTTTTCGAGGGTCTCGGTTTACAATGATTTGTCACGGACGACTAGGTCGGGTGATTTGGTTGGATGTTTAACAGGTCGCTTTCTAATTGGATCACTTTTCATGACAAACACAGCATCTGTGTCATGGTTTTTCCTAGTTTCATTAACCTCTACCCACCCCACATATTATAAGTTGCACGGCATTGTGTTGCTAATGGGTGTCTCCTCCAACCAATCATAGAGGGAAAAAAATAGCATCCCAGAAACAAAACTGAAGACTTTACATGACCTTACAGAGTTAATTTATTGATGTTACATCAACCGTGTGTTATTCTGTCATTAAACGAGTGCGGGTTATCATTCCAGAGGGTGCACTGTATGTATATGAGGTTTCCAGATTAAATTATATGTATGTGTGGTTGTTGTTTTGTTTTTTTGTTCTTTTTTTTCTGATTGTGTCTCAAACTGAAAATGTTGAAAATATTGTGGAAATGTAAAACCTAATAAAATATAAATCATTAGTATCACTTCTCTGCCTTTTTTTTTTGTGTGTATGTGGTTCATACAATGTCCTCTCCATTGCTGAGCGACGTACAATTTCTACATTTATTTTACAACACTGGCCATTCATGCTTTATTCATTAGTTTATCACATGGTATTTGTCAGACAAAAATGCCTCAATTATCCAGTTGCTCTGAGTATTTTGCTGACATGCTCGAGTCTGGACTGATAGCGGACGCTCTTGAGGGAAAACAAGCTGATTCTTTTGGGAGACGGCTGAGACACGACACCAGGAGCTCTTTCTTAGTTGTGAGTATTTTATGTTTTAAAGTAGCTTTAAGATTTTTACCGTACTTGTTTAGTTTCTCTGAATGATCTGAGGGTTGTTTGTCACTTATCTCCACTTCTCTCTCCACTAATTTTACTCAGAAAGCGGAACAGTCATGTCAGGCTACTGAATGGACTCTGTGAGCACCGTAATGCAAGATGTTATCAAGTTGATGACCTTAAAACAAGTTGAATTTATTCACTTCCTGCGCTGCAAAAGCTACACCAACTTCTCAGCCGAGGCAGAAGAACTTTAATGTCTTTTAGTTCATGTCTCATGATGTATTTCTTTCTTTACAGCAGCAAACAAAGCAATCCTGCTCTGGTGGAGGGTGTGTGATCATGTTCTAGCACCCTCCTGTGGCAGATAAGGACATGGTGATCTCAATCTGGCAGGCTGTGGTCACTTATGTGCCCCTTCTGTGGTTTGTACGAGTGACTGATGGGATGCCTGACCCCGCTCAAAGGGACCTGCTGATGCGTCAGGAAGCGTTCAGACAGACAGGAGGCCAAGTGGCGCTGACGGCGGCCGAGCAGAAGCTGGACGCTTACCTGCATCATTTAAAGGAGAAAGAGATGTCTGCTGCACAGTTCCCCCCTGCGATCCATTTCTTCAAAGCGAAGCCTCTCATCCAGAAGAGTTCAATCTTCAAAATGCTGCAGAAGATGCCTAAAGGTGATTCTTATTCTTTTGACATTATAGCTGCACAGCATACTGGAGCTGCAGTGTTTTAATTAGAATAAAGCAGAGAGATAAAACAAATCATAAACCTGATCCTTTTAAAAATGACCAAAAATTAGTAGACAAATAATTAGAGATGCAAATCAAAGATGAGCACAAAAAACACACGCAAAACTAGAAAAAGATACAAAATTATTAAAAAAATGACAAAATGATTACAGAGTTATGGTATAAATTTACTACAAAGACACAAAATGTTTGGAGACAGAATGATGCAAAAATACACAAACAACTACAAAGTGACAAATCAATTTTATACACAGAAATTGACTCAAAACAACTACAACGATGTAAGACGACTTAAAACAACAAAACCATCATCATGCTGCGTTGTAGGATGGGTGGACGCCATGGTCACAACGCCCACCAGTAACCAAGACCTTCATTTTATGTCACTGTGTAGGTTCAGTTCATCAGTCTGAGGTTTTACCCTGCTGTTTTGGTGACAGGTGCAGCCCTCCACATCCACAGCTCCTCCCTGGTCAGTGTCGAATGGTTGGTGAAAAACGTCACCTACAGGCCGCACTGTTACATCTGCTTCACGTGGGACAACTCAGTCCGCTTCTTGTTCTCCGACCGCCAACCCTTCCCACGATGGGACTGCTTCTACTGGCAGCTGCTTGAGACCCTGAGAGCCAAAATAGGAGATCCTACAGGCTTTGATAACAGGTTGAGTAAGATATCACCAAACACATTTCAGGTCAAGATATAAATGGGAGAACTTAACCCAGAAAATTTGATTTTTGGTGTTTTTCAGCTTGATGCAGCACCTCACACTGTTCACTGAGGATCCGGATGGTGAGTACCCAAACCAAGATGTTGTGTGGGAGAAGTTTGAGAAAGCTTTTATCGCAGCTGCTGGGCTAATCACCCACGCCCCGGTGCTGAGGGACTACTACTACAAAGGGTTAGGGGAGCTTCAGCTTGACAACATCATGTATCTGGAACTGAGGAGCGGGCTCTCAAGGGTTTGTGTTTGCTTGTTTGTTTGTTTACACCAGATCTCCAGCTCCAGCCACGGTATAAGTCGTGGTAGATCTGCCATTTTTAAATGTTATAATTTAAAATCTGACCCTGTGTTTCAGACGTACGAGCTCGATGGAACCATTCATGACAAAGTCTGGTGTCTGAAAACGTTTCAAGAAGTTACAAAGAAATTTATAGCGGATCATCCGGACTTCCTTGGGGCTCGTATCATAATTTCTGTACACAGGTATTGTAATTTATAAAGTTACAGACATGTTAAGGCATCTATATAGTGTGGCCTGATGTTTAAAGGATCTCTACAAAGAAGAGACAAAACATGCTTAATTTATAAGAGACTGACAAAAAAGCTACATTATTGCAGTGGTGGAAGAAGTATTCAGAGTGAAACTACTAATAAAACTATAAATCCAAAAAATCTTCCATGCAGGTAAAAAGTCCTGCATTCAAAATGTTATCAGCAAAATGTACTCAAAGTATTAAAAGTGAAAGTACTCACTATGCAGAAAATTAGCCTCTGTGACTGATATGCTGTATACAAAGTGGTGTACAATATTGATGTAGTGACAGTATAAAGTTGAAGAAAACTGAAATATTTAGTTGTTTTTTTAGTGCAGTACTTGAGTACAGGTACTTTGTTACTTTCCACCACTGCATAATTAATGTAACACAGAGATTTACAACTTTAGTTACAGAATATGACTGTCGCTTTCTAATTACATAATACAAAAATCTGTAAAATTGCAAATATTTCTGCTTTCTTAAATTACATACAAAAGTATGTAAAATGACAATTAACTGTAAATAAATATGTGGCTCATTATATAGATGTTTACATCCAAACATTCAAACTCTGTAGCACAATTTACGGAGAATAACGTAATGGAAAACAGTTTAAAAATTGTATAGAAAATTGTATAAAAAATAGTTTTACATTCATGCTTACTAATAATTATGATACAAATTTAGCAAACTTTTTTCATGACATCAAATATAATGCATAGTCTTTAAAAATAAATAAATAAAAGCTGCACCACTCTCTTAAGGTTTAAACTTTCTCACATGTTGCACGTCTGGCCACAATCAGTAAGTAAATGCACATACATGCCAATAAATAATGAATTATGATATTTAAGCAATATCACATGAAAGTGCTGATATTCAGAACAACATCACTCCCTCTCATGTGCTATTGCTTTCAGACAACAGTTCTACAAGCATCATTTATTAGTTTACAGTAATGAGTGACATCAGATTATGATTTGTTTGATTATTTAATCATTTATTTGGCTCCGCCAGAACAAATAGTTCCACAGCTAGGCATGGGATGCACTGTTGCCATGTCAGGCTAGTTTTGAGCTAAAGGTCTCTACATGTTACCGCCACCCAGTCGATGTTAGTATTTTTGAAACTTAGCCAAGTAAAACAGCTCAACGCCTGTGTTGCCTTACAGTACAGTTACAAAGTATCCAGACTTTCCTACACTTCATCCTCTTCTGACGACCATTCATAGTTTAAATAAAATGTTATTTGTGGAAAAATGTTCATCTTTGTGGTGCAAAGTTCGTTACAATTTAAGATAACGACCGTTAACGAATTTAGAACACCTGTGAAGCAAAGTGATAAAGTCCCAGTAATTTGTACTCGTGGAGCGACTCTGGTCCAATCCAATTACTTGGTTGGAACTAACTGTTCTGTAATTTACTTTAATTTTACTGTTTTTGTTCGGCAGCCAGTCATTTAACCGTTTTTTTATGATTGTTTTTTACAGTGTACTTATGAGTACTGTGGTCTTACGTGGCAACTGTTGTTTTGTTGCTGTTTTTTGCTGTTACTATTAACACCAGCTGTCATCATTCTGTCACCTTATGTTTCGGCAATGCACAAACATCTATACCTATGAAGCATCAGAGTAGTCGTTATATACAACGTTCATAAGTTAGTCATCTCATAATGTAAATGTTAATTTAATGTTGTACAGTAGGTTTTTTTTGTTTGTTAGTCTTGCTGTATCTGAGTCCTCATTTCTGTGTCTATTATTGCTGCTGCTTTCATCAGGGCTCTGAGTGTATCTGCGGTCAAAGCAGCAGTGAAAGAAGCCATTCAGCTGCAAAAGGCCTTCCCGGATATTGTTGCAGGATTTGACATGGTAAGAAGTGATCTGTCTATGACTATATGACTTAAACAATAAGCTCTTGTGAAGTGAAAATATTTTTTCTTGTTAGTTTTCAGAGTTTAATTTGATTTTCCTTGAGCTAACTAGGGCTTCAACTAACAATTAAAACTCAAGGTGACGTCCTCAGATGCCTTGTTTTGTCCACAACCATGTTTCCATGGAAATGAATTGAAATTCCTGACCCCATAACTGATTTAAAAAGTATTTTTAACAGGAACAGTTCTCAACTAGGGCTCCAATCTACATTTATTATGGATTAATCTATGAATAATTTTCATGATTAACCGATTAATTGTTTGGTCCATAAAACGTCAGAAAATGGTAAAAATGTTGATCGCTGTTGGCCCAAAGTGTTGTCCTCGAATGTCTTGTTTGTTCCACAACCCAAAGATATTCTCCTTATTGCAAAAGAGGATTAAAGAAAACAGAAAATATTCACGTTTAAGAAGTTAAAATAAGAGAATCTGGACATTTTATTCTTAAAAAAGTGACCCCAAAAGATTAAATGGGTTATCAAATAATTTAAGAGTTGACTACTAACTGACTTCTCATTGAACATGGTTTGCAGGTAGGCAGGGAGAACAGTGTGGGGACCCTTTGGTACTTCAGGGAGGCACTTTCTTTGCCAGCTGAAATGGGCGTCACACTACCATACTTCTTTCACGCAGGAGAGACAGGTGGGTCGATCAAAATACATAAAATACATTGTTGTAACAGTACAGTAACAGTTTGCTTTTGTTCACATTGTGTGTGTATGTTTGTTTGTAGATGATGAAGGCACTGACGTAGATCAAAACCTTCTCGACGCCCTTCTGTTCAACACAACACGCATTGGACACGGCTACGCTTTGGCACATCATCCACTTGCCAAAGAGCTTTCAAGGAAAAGAAACGTAGCCGTGGAGTTGTGCCCCATTTCAAATCAGGTCAGATAACCTACCGTCATTGACACAATATAGAAAAGAATATTTCTAGTCCACGGACTTGCAGACTTTTATTGTACTTCCATGTGTTCACATCAAGACTGGACGTTTCCTGACCCTGTAACAGTTCTGGTATTGATATTGGCAACTAATACCTCCACAGCTTACTGCTGTATGTATCTGTTATAGATTTTGTCAGAATATGCAGTGAAATTTAACCCTCGACTAACAATCCTAACAGCGTAGATGGTCAAAAAACAAAAAAAAACACCCTTTGTCTGTCTAGTTTTGTACAATATAACAAACAAATACATATTTTTCAGACGTCTCTTTACATAATGTTGCAGAAATTAATCATCTAAAATGAGAATTCTTATATTTCGTACCTTAGAATAAGAGTTTTATATCCAGTGACACAGCGGATCCTTTTTGCTGCCATGTTTCTACAACAGACAAACCAAACATTGGCTCTAGATAGACAGTTTTACATTCTTAACGCATTTCTCTGCCATCGTAGTTTCTCCTCCATGTTTGAAGGGTGAGTGGAGGGGATTGCAATCCACAATTACAACTCTAGATGCTATTAAATCCTACACACGGATCCTTTACCCCAAGTGGTCTCACTGGAAGCCCCCTTGTGGATTTGTGTGTTTGACCTCCAGGTACTGAAGCTGGTTTCAGACCTTCGTAACCACCCTGCAGCTGTGCTGATGTCTGAGGGCCACCCGATGGTGATAAGCTCTGATGACCCGTCTTTGTTCGGCACCACGGGCCTCTCCTATGACTTCTATCAAGCCTTTGTTGGCATCGGAGGGTTAAAAGCAAACCTGGGCACTCTGAAAGAGCTCGCTGTTAACTCTATCAGGTGAGAATCAGTTGATTTTATTTATCTCATGTCACTGTTTTTTTATACCAAACTGTCGCCTTTGTATGTTTTTAACCAGATGCCAGACTTTAATAAGCATATTTTGTGCACTCTGTCTACTTTACAAGTCTGGTTAAAGTCAGGCTGTCTCCATACAGTCCTCCATAGTCCACATGTATTTGAGCAAGACTCTGAATATCTCCCGACATGGGAAAGATATGTGGCTTTGGAAGAAGATGTATGTGCCAGCTTACTGTAATATAATACAGTGAAGATCAGAGTCTCATTTTGAAATCTCTATCTTTCTTGATAGTATGTTCAGCAACTCTCTGTGACTCCACCTTTGAGAAATTCACGGGGATCCCTACTCAAAACTGTTGCAAAAATTGAACAATTGAAATGTAACTTATTACAAAAAACAGAGGTGACAAAATGCTGGGATTGTAATAAATTACTTAAAGCAACATTGCATAGAAATGTTTGCGATTTAGCGTCCCAGTTTCAGAGTGTAATACCATTGTTGTAGTTATATGGCCAGCTGTACACGTGTATTTGTTATGATTTTATTACTTATGATCAAAAACTAGCAAGTTGACAACTTTTCTAACAGACAAATGTCAAGACAAGTGCAACAACACAAGACATAGCAGCCAGCTTACATTACTTACTAGTTTAACAGCAGTCAGCTCAGCTCGGCATCTGTCTTTCAGCCTTTTACTTCACCAAGCTCTCTCCAGTGACTAAAAGTCAGTCCCAGATTTTCACTACGCAACTTCTTGCTAAGTCACTCTCATTTTCTGTTCTTAGTTTACCCCGTCAACGCCCTCTTTGGTCATTTTGCCTTTGTCATTATGTCCATAGAAGTTGCTGAGCCTGGTTACGTCGCCTGTTTGCCCAGCTCCTGTTCGGGCACGAAACTGGCTACCCAACAGAATTACCGTGCCAGGCTAATAAACTGAGCCAACGTTAGTTAACAGCAGCGATAGTTTGCAGCACTTTACTGTTTCTGTTTCTCCATAAAATATGATCCAGTTTCATCAAAGTCACTGAAATAGCTGTTGGTGTGTAACTTAGTTACGGTAAAGCGTTATGTACCTTTTGCGGGTGATCATACACGGGAACACGAGAACGAAGTTCCGTAGTATGGAAACAGGCATACGGGACGCAGAGTTGGAATGACAGACACCAGTGACGTGATCAAGTGTCAACATGGAAGTTAGTCTCAGTATAGGCTAATAGCAATAATAATATCTGAATTCTAGTTTTTGGTTTAAAAATGTTTAGCTAAACAAATCCATGTTACATTTTACAAGTTTTTAAAATCTTATCTTTCCTGCCTGTAGGTACAGCTCTCTGCCACCTCATCTGAAGGACACGGGTTACGCCATGTGGCAGAACAAATGGGATGCCTTCATTGCTGATCATTCATGACAGCCAAATCACAACGGATCCTTTTTGACTTGAACTTTTGTACATGTGTACATGATAGTGCCAAACAACCAAACATCTGCAGGCTATTGGCAGCCTTTATTTAAACAATTCACTGCAGCTACTGTATCTCTGTAAAATGTTGGCTGAAAAGGTTTTAACATTCCTTTAAGTCTTTTTGGAGGATTTTATCAGTCAATATTAAATAAATGGGGTCAATACTGGCTCCCCCAGTCCAGTCAACGTGTCCTTGAACAAGAAATTGAACCCCCAATTGTTCCTGATAGTGCTGACCAAAACTGTCTGATATAGAACCAATATGGTGTGTGGATAGGAAGCTTGCACGACATGGCCTCTGCCATCAGTATGTGAATGGGTGAATGTGAAAGTGTTGTAAAAGTGCTTTGAATCCAATTAAATATACCTAAATAAATAAATAAATAAATATGGCTATGAAATAAATGAATAAGGCAATAAATGTAAATATGAATATATAAATTACTCAATATAGTTCAATAATTGTTTTTTATTTAAAAAAAAAAAAGAATTTTCAGGAGGACTACTTTAGATGTAAATAAAAAGAGCTTCAGAATAATGTGGCCTTTTGAAAAATGTCTTTTTTAAAAATAGAAAATTTTATATGTTGAACTATATTGACTTGTTTATATATAAATTTAATTAAATAATAATTATTGCCTCATTTACTTATTACTGAATTACAGAGGCCGATAATTTACCCCGCAATCCAAACAATGCAGTCTTTAGATCTTGGGTTAATTTTGTTATCTGAATCTGTTATCTTTATTTACTTTTAACAACTGACGCCTCGTTGTCCAGTGCGCTAAGGCACTATAGATATATAATATTCAGTTAAAGTTTCACAGGCGACTGCACTTTTATGACAAAACATTTGAATGATGAAAAGAAAAAACAGCCTTTTGTTTCTTTGAGATAATCTCAGGATAACGGCATTAAAAAATATTTACAATCACAGTCATGTTTGGCTTCTGTACAGGGATTGTTTCATAGCCATTTTTATTTATGTCACAGGCATATTTATTTAAATGCATTTACGTATGTATTTATTTAATGTTGACAAAAATAACATTCCACATTCAAAGCTCTCGATAGCCAATCATTTACTATTTCGAATTACACACAAAAGTTGTAACAACAAACATTCATGAGGACATTTTTGTATTAAAAACAACACCAAAAAAAAAAAAAAAATCAATACTCAATAGTAATTCATACCGTGTTGTCACAAATGGTAAGGTAATAAGTCACAAAGTTACATAAAAACAAGAGTTGAATAAAAATTACTTTTTTGTGCACCAATTGTTTCATTTCATTCATTTATCTTGTCCTCTAGCCCTTGCCCACTATTTTTTTTTATACGGTCTTTGATGACATTATCTATCTTCCAGCTCTGACCGGTGCACTTCTGAACGACAAGTTTGTAATAACCATCTTCACCCATCTTAACTTCCAGACATCTCTTTGTCTCTCTGTTTTGGATAGGTCCATTCTGGGAATAAAACACAACACAACAATAAAACAGGACGGCCTCTTTGGTGTGGATTTATAATCCAAAACTTTAATATTTACCTGTTTGAAGTCCCACAGCATGTGGAACTTCTTCTGCTTGGCTGTTTTGCACTCGTACAATCCCGGAAAAACTCCGGTCTCGGGATCTACCAGACAGTGATTGCTGTTGTACTTAAGAGATTTGATTCTGCCGATGTAGAGCTGTCCGCTGGTGCGATAATAACAGTGCTACACCAAAGAACAATAGTTAACCACATAATAAAATATATATTTATATATATATATATATATATATATATATATATATATATATATATATATATAGTCAAACTGTGCTATATATATATATATATATATATATATATATATATATATATATATAGCACAGTTTGACTATGCAGTCAAACTCTGTAAATACCTGAGGTGAGTATTGGTGGCAGGCATACAAGATGGGTGTATTTCCAGGCATTGGGCCCTGGTCAATACAGTGGTCTGATTTCAGGGTATTCCTCAGCTATCACCAGAAATAGAAGTAGAAAGTAACACTTTAAAGCATCCATTAGAAATAGTGAAAACATAGATAATCATCTAGTGATATAACATCTGATTCTGTGTCTCAATTCGGATAGTTCCAAAGCCTCGCAGAAATGTTAGCATGGCTGTAGGCTTAAGCTGTGTCACCTTTAGGATACTTTCGTTAGTACACTTATATGTAGTACACAGTGTAGTCTATGCAGCCTCTGGCACAGTGTGCTAATTTCAGCAGGGTAGTGTTCTCTCAATTCGGATTCGAATTCTCAAGCGGAAATAATGATGAATTACAGCCGGGCGGAGCATGAATTCCAACGTTTCACTCCCAAAATATAAATATGATACATTTGTATAACTAATATATATTTTATATTGATGGGTCAAGAAAAACAATAGTTTGTTTGAAGTCAAAAAGGTTGGGAACCGCTGGTTTAAATGATAATTGATGTGATATCCAGAGAGGAAAGTGGAAACTGAGATGCTGAGATATTGTAGCTGTACTGTAGCCAACATATTAAAGATTTATTTGGACAACATTAATGAGTGAAGGTGATTTAATTGACTGTGAACAGACATCCTCCAATAGAGCCTTCATGCATCTTTGAATAAATAAAGGCTTAAAAAAACATCTTGCTATTATTAAATATAACTTGGATGATTGCTAGCCTTGAAATATAATTAGTTTTATAGTCTATGTTGTTTCTACTCACAGTTCCATAACCTTGCAGGTCATCCAGAGGGTCTAGCATGGGGTAAATATTATCCAAATACCACTTAAAAGGCTTGCAATTCAGCCTCTCTCTCAGCTTTTTCCTCTCAGACACATCCCCAATGTCTATGCCATGATTCTGTGGGAAACAAAGTAAACACAAGAACCATTAGTCATATCCATGAGACTCTTTTATGAAGCCTAATTTGCATAAATAATTAGGTATCACCCTTTACCTCTAAGGGAAGGTTCCAAGCAATGTTGACATTGTATTTGAATTCATCCAGCCACACTTCAGCCACCCTCAGTGCATTACGTTTCATAGTTACACTCAAGTCTGGGAGGTAAGGCTTTCTGTTACGCTCAACGTGGGCAATTTTAGAGCAAGGTATAACTTCTATGCTTCCTCCACATAGCCACACCTGCAAAACACCAAATATTTAGAAAAGTAGACTTTAACACATACTCAGTATGCAGTTAACACAAAGCGACATCAACACCACTATAATGCACAAATATGCATGGCCTAACATTATATTATTTCTCCTATCTCAGCATGCATTAGACAAAAGGCAGGTAAACATCCTGGAGGACACCAACAAACAGACATGGAGTCTTTTTGTACTCAGGTGGTGCACTCAACAATCAAAAAGTTGACTGTTGAGTGAGTATTTCTTAAATTACAGTCACTATGAAACATCCTGAAAGTCTTACCCGGATGCCGAGCTCCACATTTTCACCGCCGTATATTTTCATTCCACCATCAAGGCTTCCAATCTCTCCAAAGAACTTGCGATCAGCTACAAGAATGCCCATGATGGAGGGACTCCTGAGGACACAATCATTTTCAAACACTTAATACACTACGTTAAAGTAAAACTATGTGTTCAGTCGGTCACTTAACACTGGTACATAAAGAAGCTGTGTGCCAGCTTGAACAAAAAGGAAAGAGGTGAGTGAGGTTACTCTAAAATATCGCTTTGTTTATAATTGCATAGATTGTAGATGGAGGCTTTGTATGCAGATATAAATATCTTTTTGTATTTTATACTGATACCTTATCATGAAGCTGTGATAAATTGGTACGCTACAATATTTACCAGCGGGTAAGTAACCTGTCTGAGAACAGCCTGGTACATTCAACTAATTTACCCAATTTAAATCAAATTTTTCAGCATTTTTACCTTCAGTAGATTATTGTTTGCAATGACAACAGAGGTCTTTGGATTATCCTGTGTAAACCAGAACATTATTTCTGGAAACGTGTTGCTGATTAACTTTACAAATGTTGGTTTCAATCTTTTAGCACCACAGACTAAAATGTTATTCCTATTTTAAAAAAACTATCAGCACGACTATTGACATCACAATCCTATAGTTAATCAAGTAATTTGACGTTTTGTAAATAATGCTGATTCATATATTTGCTCAGGGTTAGATGATAAGATTCATCTGTCAGTCTATATTATATCTGTCAGCTTAACTTAGCATTAGAAAGACTGTAAACAAAAGTTAAAAACTCTGCCTGCCAGCCACGCTTACCAATCAACATGTTATATCTTGGTTGTTTGAATTCATATGAAAGAAGTGTAAAGATTACAAGTTATATATATTATAGGGGGGTCATGTGCCTGACTTCTTCTCAAGCAGTAACCTCCATGCCTGAGAAATGAAGCCAACACGGAAGTTCCTCAAGCGGCCACTTGAGACTGGCTGCAAAAGCAAGTCAGTCTCCATAAAACAGGTAGATGATCTCAGCTCCATGTGTCCATCAAGATGGCAACGACCAGCACCACACCAGCTTTTTAGAAACTTATTGGTGACGTCACAGAGACTACATCCATTTTTCTTTATAGGGTTCATGCTTTTTTGGGTTGGGACTTGCTAACTAGTTAGCCTACTGTCATGTGAGTATCATAAATCTTTGACTTGTCTCTTCAAAATGGAACTTACTTGCCAGGTTGTGAGTCGTCCTTTAAAGCATACCACTCAGGTCTGAAGAACTCATACGTGCACCACAGAGCCCAGTCAAAGGCGTCTGCCGCTGCTGGGTAGGGCTCCACTTTCAAATCATAAAAATGGACGTTGTCAAACACGGGTGTCAATATCACAGTGCGATCCTCTTTAATCCGAGCTAACAATGGCTCTGCCCTGGACAAACAATGACAGTTTAACTTAACCATAGCACAACCATAGCATACAGTACAAAAACAACTGAACCAAAATTCAAACCAACCATTGCACATGGACCTCTATGTGAGCATCCAAAATGGCCACCACGTCCCCGACAGCAGCCTTCCATCCTGACAGTCTGGCCTGGGTGAGGCCGAGCTGCTCAGAGTGCCTGACTTTTTTCACCAGGCTTGGACACTCCTCGTTGATGGACGTGATGTAGTCATCCAGTTTTTCTTTTAAATCCTCTGCAGAAAGCAAAGCTTAATGTTCGTGTCATGAACAATAGTAGATGTCAGTCTAGTTATCCCTCCAAATCAATCAATCAATCAATCAATCAATCAATCAGAAGTCTAATCAGGACAGAATACAGGATGTACAAGGCCTTTAAAAAAACTCTGCCTTTTTTTAACTGCCTTTTTTTTTTTATAGGAAGGAAAAGGGACATGGTGTCTGCAAACAAATGTCCTAAATGCAAATTAATCTTGATGTGAGCTCCACAAATGAGATGTGTGTTGGCAGCAGAGATGTAAATATCTGAATATCTGAAATATTGGAAGCTATTTGCATATAGAGATACCAGTGTATCTCAGTGAGTGCGACATTTTCTTGTTATTTAGGAACTTTAAAACCCCAAATCACCACTTTGTACATCTCATAGTAATCTACTATAGCCTACATTTAGAGCCAGTAACAGGATTTAGTCAAAGCAGGTCACCCTACCGTTACTGCTGTGATCGTCCACCAGTATGATTTCTTTCAGCAGCCGAGCTGGTGTCTTGTCTATGATGCTGCGGATGGCCCTTTTAATGACAGAAAGAGCTTCGTCCAGGTAGATTAACACAACGCTAATGCTGGGAAGATCCTCCGGGTACTTTTTCTCAGCACACCTGTGAGGGGGGAAAAAAAGTTTGGGAAACATCATTTATAGTAGCAGATAAAGAAGAAGAAATTTGTATACAAGATGTATCTAAGTTAGGGTTGCAACTACCTAACAATCATTTTTAGAAATTAATAGTTTGCTCCTTAAAATATAAAATAGGAGTAGTTTAAGATCTTAATATTCCTTGTTTTATCCAGCTTGCATTAATATATTTTGTTTACTATCATAAAACTCTAAGTAAATCAGCTAACGTTCACACTTAGTGAAGTTTTCAGTAAAACGCCTGCACACTTACAACACGCAACAAAAGTTTAACAATGACAACATTTTTATCCAACTTGGATCTTCATCAGATCACAATATTTAGCAAATGTGCAAGCTTTTTCTTTTTAATCAGCTTTTTGTTTAAGATATTTAATCAAGATATACAGATTCAAAAGCTTAAACTGTAACAAATATGTGACATTTTTGTTGCTAACCTCATATAATTATATTATATTATTATATATCATAATTCAGCCCAAAAATGTAAAGGTCAGTTCAGTTCAGATGTCTTGTGCTGAAAGGTTTATTGAAGCTCGATTGAGGAGAATGGAGGATTTACTGATACACTTGTCACATGAAGCTGTCCTCTCTGGCTCGTCTATATGCCCTCAGGATAATGCCACAACTACTCGATGTCCTAAATGGTCATTAAAATACAAACACGAAGTTGTGTTTACTCTTAATGGTCTGGCATCGTTATCTGACTTTGTAGAGGCTTCTACGTTAATGTACCTACCTATTGTGTCGAGGGAGTGATACAGCCCTGACTCTCAAGGAAAAGAAGTCAGGGTCTCCATAACAATCTAAGATTTAACACTGTCCCTACAGTGACTTCAAGACATATGCTTGACCCTGTGTAACCCCCAGTGTACCCCCTTGAAATTAATGAATATGTGTCCAGATATAACAGTTACAAATACAAATCATTATAAATAAAGCTCATATGGCTCTTATTTAGATCAGACTATCTGCGTATAAGGAATATAAATTTTGGATTGTATTGTCGGACCAATATGGAAAGTTTTAAAATGAGAGATGAGAGAACAAGGTGTGGATCAACAGTTTCTTTCTGTCTACAACTGTACAAGCAGTGATAATTACCTGTGCGGCCTGGTGTCAGGGATCTCTCTGTTGAGTGGCAGCCTGTCACTGAGGAAGGCGTTATAGCCGTATCTCTGAAACAACCTCTCAGCCTCCTTCTGCTCCTCCTCTGACAGCTCATCGCCCCACTTGCTGAACAAAGGTGAGTTGGGATACAGCTTCCTCACCACCTTCCTCTCCTTCTTCACCTCTACGATCTTCTGTGGTGCCGATTCCTTTTTTTCAAGTCTATTCATCACACTTACTGTGAACATAAAAGAGCTTTGTAGGCATAATAAATCCTGGTGGCTGAACAAACAGGTGCTCCTCCCTCAAACAAATAACTATGATGTGTATTTAATGACTGTCAAAGTTTGTGTTTGCACTGGTCTCATCATTAGTATAATAACATATAAGAAACCCAAAGTACATTAATATAAAGTAGCATTTCTGTTAATAGAGTTCATAAACAGGAAATGAACTGGCAGATGTTTTAGTTATTGATTAATTGTTTCAGTCAAATTTCAAGCAAAAGTGCCAAACGTCCTTAGCTGCTTGACTTTGTCCAATATAAACTGAATTTGAAGTAGTTTTGGACTGTTGATCAGGAAAAAAAAGATACCTGAAGATGCCACTTTGGGACCTGGGAAGTTATAAAGTCACTAATCTTTTACATTTTGTTGACAAAATCATAAATACATTTGACTAAACAGTCTTTTACTGTAATTATTGAATGTGAAGTAGGTCCATGCAGTGGCGGAATAAGTACTCAGATACTTCACTTAAGTAAAGTAGCAACACTAAGGTAAAAATATCCTGTTAGAAGAATTACTTCATTAATCCCTTATTTTTTACACAAAAACACAACGCCACACACACAAAGCCCGGGAGGTGAACTGGCACCTCTCCAGCTACCAGTCCACGCCTCATACTGAGGTCCATGCTGGACCTGAACTGGCCACCCTCCCAAGCCAAGTCTCTACAGACTGAGCTACTGGCCCCCTTTTACTGTCTCATGTATTTGAAGTCAGAATATATTGAAAATACCAAAAGTACAAGTACTTATTATGCAGAATGGCATATTTCAAAATTCATATCATATCAACGTATTTTAACTATTAATGCAATAATATGTACACTTTAATGATACAATATTTACCTCCAAAATGTGTGAAGTTGAAGTATAATTACTAAAGAAAAGTATAAGTACTGCAAAGTTGCATATACAATACTATGTACAGTACTTCCACCATTGCCTAAATGTCTGAACTTCTCCACCAAATTCAGCCCAGATTGTTTCGCCGTCTTTATCTGGTGTTGCAAGTATCTTAAAATCAACTTCTTGAAACCTTATTTTGTACCAACGGACTGAGACTTTGACTCACACAGGCTGTTGATGTCTGCTTCCATCTTCTGCATCCTGTTGAGCATTCCCTGATCCCTGATGGACTCATTGTGGTGAGCCCTCTGCAGTCTTTCCGAATGGGTATGAACCTCCCTTTCAATTGAGCTGAGGTATAACAGAGCCAGGGCCACAACAAAGGCCAGAAGTGATCCTTTAAGCCAGCCAGGTCTCATCCTGGAGCACCTGGGCATTTTTTGTGCTTTGTTTTACCTTGCACTGAAAGTAAAAGTAGGAGGAGGTGTTCCTCTACCTTAATTTCAGGTGCTCGCCCTCCTTTCTCTTTCTCTCCACCCTTCTCCACACAAACACACAAAGGCTTGGACAAATACAGTCACAATTTTGCACTATTGATGTGTTATCTGATATTCCGAAGTTCACACCAGATTTGCTGTGTTGTTTTCTTTACCTGCTGCCTCTTTACTACATTACAGGGGAGTGTTATTAGTGTTGGCACCACAGAGAAAGGGGAGGTTTTCAGGCCTGGGCACCAAAAACAACAGCCGAGCAACACTTCTCACAACTCAAGAGAGAGTGATGGAGCGAGAGACCGCCAGACTTAGAGTTACTAATTAACATATAAACCTCTTTGGATAGAAGCCGGAGTACACGGAGAACCCACGCACATGCACCCTCCACCTGAAAGGCCTCTGCAAGACCAGAAACCTTCTTGCTGTGAAGCTTATGAACTCAGTAGTCTCTCTGACCCTGATGTCTGTGACTTGGAAACTTGGAACTTGGAAATCCTCTATAACAGCTCTGTTTTGTGTTCAATAGAGGAATCTAATAATGGACAAATCGACAATTAACAGCACCTCTGATTAGATTAGATGTCTGATCTCTCAACATCAACGTGGTCAAACTGCTTCAATGAAACCTCGACAAGAAGAAGACAATTTCTTGGGCCAAGAAACACAAAAATGGACATTAGACCAGTGGAAATCTGTACTTTGGTTTGATGAGTTCAAATTTTAGATATTAGCTTTGAACCACTGTGTCTTTGTGAAAAGCAGAGAAGGTGAACAGATGTTATCTGCATGTGTGGTTCCCACCCAATGACCCATAGGTTTTCGAAGTGCCGTTCTGAAGTCCAAAACATGTGGTGCTGATCGCAGTTCGTTTGCAGTTTGGACACAAACCTCTTGACTGAAGTTCCCATTGACATGAGTTTTTTTTTAAATTTTATTGCTCAGTGCATATACTTTTTTAAACAAAAAAAATAAATAAAAAGTGTTTAATGAACAAATATTGACTGTTCCCTACTTGTTTTATAAGCACGCTGATGTTACCCATAGATCAGATAGGATAGATAATTAATTCAAACAGAGGTCTACATTCTTATCCGTATTATTCTGGCACACTGTCAGAGGAGACGAATATATGTAGTGTTAATGCATGTTACTAACTGAACTTCTTCCCTGGAGTTTCTGTGCTCTCTCGTCCAGCAGGTTCTCATGGATCGTGGCTGCTGCTGTGGTCCTGCACAATGTCCACTACATATATTATTACTGTCATCATTGTTACCATATCTCCATTGCAGTTTATAGTTAGTTAATGATTTGCTGCTGCCGTGCATCTAGGTCTCTCTATCTCTCTCTATTTACTCCCCTCTGTGGGAAAGTGTCATGAGATAACTTTTGTTAAATGGCGCTATATAAATAAAATTGAACTGATTCGAGTAGTAAGTGTCACCACTCTGAGAAACATGCACGTTATTTTGACATCCTTGTATCATCTGCACATTAAGGATATAGTACAAATTATTTATCTGACGGGCAACATGTTTTGCAGGGTATACCTACTTATTTTTTATGCTTTGGAACAATGCCATTACTGACTTTATCCTGACGTGAATAAATATTATCCAGAAACACCCATTTGATTGACCCATTATAAAGACATCATTGTGCTCAGATCAGCTGCTTCACAGTACATCGTCTAGTCGCTTGTCAACAAAATAAAAGCTTTTGCTCAAACTACCAATGAATATGTAAAGCTGTCTGTTCTTTCCTGCATTATCAGTTACTTATGTAATTTTTTTTATCAGAGTGTCTTACACTGTTGAATAGTCTCACCCCCCAAACATCTGGGCATTTGCACTACATGTAAAATCGTTTAACCAGTTGTCACAATCTGTCAAGCAGAGTTTCTATAAATTTCCATATTTTCATATGCATATTTTCTATCAAATGTTTCAACATAGATCCCTGATTTGTCCACTGGATAAAAAAAGATGTAAAATCCCATATTGTGTACTGTTGTTCAGTGACTAAATGTTTTGTGCCTGTGTTGATTCACAGTAAAATAAATTATATTTAAGCAACATTACATGAGAGGGACCGATGTTGTACTGAATATCTGCACAGCCGTGCTGTTATTGACAGATTATAAGTTAAAATTAGAATGCACATGTGATGACAGTAGCCTGACTGAATGAGACATATTGTGAGACACAAAAATGCAAAATGAAAATATTTGTTTCCTGACCACACTGATGTCACCTACTGATCAAATATTAAAATACAAACAGGTCTACATCCTTATCCGTATTATCTGGCACATTATCAGAGGAGCTAATGTGTACAGTAGGTAAATAAACTGTTACTGACACCATGATGACAGTGTGCATGTTATTTTGACATCCTTGTATAATCTTCAAATTAAGGTTGTACAAATACCAATTATTTATCTTCCAGGCAAGGTTACAACCAGTGGGGTGGTGCAAGGTATACCTACTTATTTTACAATAATTACTTGGGTGAGTCATGAAATGTGTCCTGAATAGTTCATGTGTTTCGGTTTGGAACAATGCCATTATTGACTCTATCTCGACGTGAGTATAAAAATATACAAAATTAAACTGATTTTAAATTTTATTTTATATATATATGTACATAATATACAGTGTTGACATGCAATAGGAAGAAAGGGAACAATATGAGACTAGTTTAAAAAAAGAAAAGAAAGAAAGGTACAATGCATATTTTTACACATGCAAGTACCAAAGACAGTTCTTTGAATGAATGTGAGGCGTGAACTCTCATGAGGAGGAAGCAGAGAGCATCATGTGACTTTAGAGGTTTAGTAGGACAAATAAAGGACTATTGAAATGAATATTTACAAGCTTATTTTTAAAATAGGTGATGAAGGTAAAAATAACAGAATGACTCAGTGAATCGCAACGCTGGGGTGAAGAGGTTTGACTCGAACCAGGCGGGACAGTCCAAGCCGCAGACCCTGACCTGGAGACTTCACTGCTGGACTCTGGGATGAACTGGGACTTCTACCAATTTGACCTGTGAGATTAAAAAAGGTTTATTAACATTAGTGTTCAGTTTAGTGAAACATACGTTAAAGGTTTACTGCTGCTGTTCAGTTGCACTGTACCTGGTGGGGTCCACTTTGGTATTCTGCCCCCTGCTGGGCTGGGAGTGAACGTAGGCTTCAATGTGGAAACCGTGGAGGAAGAAGCAGGTTTTTTTGGTGCGAGTTTGGCTGTTGGAGGACTTCTCACTGGTGTGGTAGCTGCTGTGAGACAAAGACGTTCTCATAACAATTACCAAATTAAGTTACAAGCACAGCCAAAAGCTGAATCTTCTTCATGAACTTCACAATCGTACCTGTTGCTTGTGATTTGGGCTTTGATGGTTTTGACGCTGGCTTGTCTTTTTTAGAGGCAGGAGGCTGTTTGGGCTTGACACTCTTGGTTACTTTCTCCTTCTTCTTTGTTTTGCTGACTTTCTTCACCGTGAATTCCTCATCTTCGCTCTCAGCTGGTTCACTGAACTCTTCATCGCTTTCTGAATCTGGAAAGGAATTATTGCTATTTTACTGACCCAAGAGGAAAAACAACATTGAAAGTACTTGAACAGAAAGCAGATACTTTGAGATTGATGAAAGGGTGACAACCTGGTGTCAATTTGGGCTCATAATCTTCATCTTGATCTGTAAGCTTCTTCCTCGGTTCTTCTGCGGCTTTAGCAGCAGCCTTTCTCTGTCTGGAAGAGGCAAATGAGTCCTTTTCTGATGTGATTTCATCCAGACCTAAAGAAAACAAAACATTAACAGCTGCAGAAAATGTTTGTACAAATTATTTCTTTATCAAACAAGATCAAATTTAGGACTAAATGTGCAATAAAAGATGTACAGTGGACAAAAATAAAGAGAGGAACCTGGATGCAGACAGTGGAAGACCCCCAAAAGAAATCAAAACAAATTTATCAAATTCAGCGTCCCATATTACTAGTTTTTGTATAGCAAGGCCCAACTACTTCAAGGCTAACCTAGATAACAGAGGTGTCTCTTGTAGAGATGAGCCATTTTGTTTACAGCTGGGTAGTCTTAAAAAAATGAGGGCTATTTACCAAAAACTGCACTATCCACGCTGCAGTTGGACAGGTGCACAGAAGCTGGATCTGTGTTTTCATCTAGCAGAACTTGAACCTTCACATCACCTGGAAAAAAACAGGAAGTTGAAACTCTTAAACAACAGACAACCATATTTTTAATTTAACAAGCCCAAGCATACCTTTACTGGTGGGAGATAGGTCCTTTATACCATCTGCATTATTGAGCAAGGATAGTGTGATGGCTGCTTCTAGATCTCTTTCATGCAGCCTCTCATCCAAGGGTCTTCTGTGAGAAACAGATTTAATGTTGAATGCATGATGTTATATTGTGATATTAAACTTTTATTTTACTCCTCAGATACCGCATTAAAATCTGTCACATGCTATTGTTTAACTAAGGGCTTCTGTTCCAAGCCAGTGAGTACAAAAGCCACGGAGTCACGGACTTCTGTTTATCTATCAAGGTGACATCAGCTGACACAATATGGCTTTAATGTAAGCAAACACACACAGACACACAGACACACAGACACACACTTAAGTGCCTGCAAGTGACCTGGCTGTAATTCCTTGTTGAGCTCAGTCATGTAACAAGACATTGTTATGTTTACTTTGAAGAAGAGCCACTTAATTTCTCATCATACACTGTATCCTGTTAATCCAGTTCAGCAGCTGTGCCTATGTGGAGAGTTTGTCGTAATGTTGCAGCTCTCTCTAAACATCTCTAACTTTGTTGACTCACGTTTGCACATTTTACAGACATCAAAACAATTCTCTCAACCTGAGTTGGTCCAGTACGTCACGTTATCTAGTCTCTACTACCTCTCTCTCTTCTGGCTGGATTGTGAGTTGGACTCTTGACTGGAGGACTTGCTCGATGATTTCTTGTGCTCCTGTTTCACATCCTCCCTGGCCTTTTTGCTGGGTGGAGCCTTCACACAGGCAAAATCCTCATCTGTCACAACATGAATAAAGAACATAGAGATATGTTAGTGGTGAGACAAGACTACATCTGGTAATGTGTGTATATGTGTATCTCTTCCTTTCTATTTCAAGTCTTCTACAAACTGTCACCATTTAAAAAGGCAAGGACCACACCTTGAACCGTTCACTCCTCCTTTGACTCAGTTTCACATCCCTCCAAACCCATTTTTCTTTTCTCTTCTCTCTTTCATTCAAACACAGGGCTCTAATCCTGTAGAGCGACGAAGAAACAGTTCCCCCACTCAGAGCCCACTCAACTCCCTCCCGGTTCCCTCCTATCTCCCTACCGCCAGCTGACGCCGGTCAATCTCCGAACTCCTACATCAATCAACGACCCCAGTTTCTTCTCTCATCCCCTTCCCTCCTACAGCACATCGTCTCGGTACACCTTTATCCATAATATGGAACAAACCTGTCTAAATTTAAATTTATATTGGCGTGATCACGTTGGTGAGTGTGCTGACTGTATTACAGACTGATGTGAAGCTTTTTTTCTTCTTAATTCGATGTCTGGTCACAACATTGGTCAAACCAGTGATGACTAAAACTAATCATTTAACCATGTGACTTTTGTTTACAATACCAACCATCTGCTACCCGAATGAAGAAGGAAATATCTTTATCTGTTTGGATGCGTACTTTTGTAGATGTTTCCTACTTGTAATATTGTTTTTATTCATTAAGTATTAACACTGCATATCCGGTCGTCAGAGACTTTGGACATTTTTAAATCTTCTCTTAAAACTCACCTTTTCTCCCAGGCTTTCAAACCTGTGTGAGAAGAAAGTTGTTTTGGTGTGCATACTTGTCACCGTGCTTGTCTTTTTTTATTTTATCTTTGATTGTATTGTTATTCATTTATGTATCTTTGGATTTTTTGTTGTTATTCATTTATGTAAAGCACTTTGGTCAACCTTGGTTGTGTATAAGGTGCTCTACAAATAAACGTGACCTTGACTAAGCTTATGTAACAGTGATGACTGGATAATGTAAATATAACCACGTGGCAGCTGGGTGGTGTTTTCATATAACAAACATACAACTATCTAAATTGTATCAGCAAACATTTGATGGTAATTAAATCAAATCTCCCTTACAGTGATGATGTCGACATCTTAATAAAGTAAATACAGAAGTTAAACTAACGTTAATGAATGAAGAGACACAGTTTCTCACCATCGTCATCAAAGTCCTTGGCTTCACAGTAATTCACAACCTTGGTCTTCCTGTGTGTGTCAACATAAGCAACGTGTCAGCATTTAACACACAAACTGGGTTCACAAATGAAGGTTTAAAAAAAGAGCTGCTGGTTTACAAACCGTGGTGGTCGCTCCATTGTTGATTTATCCAGCTAGCAGTTACGTGAGGTTAAATAACGTTTGCTCGCCGTTTGAGGCTAATCTAGCTATAACTGTCGATAATTACAAATGCGAACATGTATACGATCATTCAGGGAGTGAAACGCGGTTACTATAACCAACTACCACGTTAATTAATGTTAGTTTAGTGACACAAACGAGCGGCTGAACGGCTCGTTTGTGTTTTCAAGCAGCCCGCCTGAAACCCAGGGGACGTGAAGTCACGTGACGTGTTTGACGAACACCGGAAGCCGATTCGTTTATTAAGATAAAAAAAAAAAAAAAAAAAGCTAAAACAAAATAAAGTAAAAAATAAAACAAATAGAAATAAAGTTATTTTGTTTTGTGTGCAAACGGGTTATTTATTTTATTTTTTGTTTGTTTATGTATCTAAAAAAAAATAGAAAATGTGTCGAATCTGCTTTCATGTATGACGCCCCTTCCCTGCTCGCTATGGGCTAACGGGTTAGCCGACAGCTAACTGTGCTCAGTGTGGTGAGTGTCTGTGATTTCTTTATATTAGATACTTTCTGAAGCTTTTATAACACACGTAGGAGTGTGTAGCCTTAATATTTATTGTGTGTCAATGATAATTACATGCATTGATACTATGTTGTTGTGAACAGCTGGTAAATTTAGCTAGCAAACCACTTTAATGATTAAATCTGATTAAACATGTTACAGCAGCTACAATGACTGTATAATTAAAATCACTGAAAGAAATCACATGAAGGGCTGCAACTAACAATTATTATTATTATTATTATTATTATTTTATTTATTTTATTTTTTTACAGCCTAATTTAATTGTACAGTCCTTTAATTAATATTTATTATTATTATAATATTTGTAGTTCTTTCTCATATTTTTATAAAACATTTTTATCTCTACAGTCACTTTCTATTTTAAATATAGTATTTGTATAGATGTTTAGCACGGGTTAACTTCTTAGCACAGTCATTTATTTATTTTCTATGCAAATGTTTCATTCCTCTGCTCATTTTTTTTTTACATTTTTAATTTCTCTGCACATATTTAAATTTAGATCTATCTCAGGTTAATTTTAACGTATGGTTACTGTGTTATAAGTTAATTCTAATGTATGTTCAGTGTATGCATGCTACTACTGGATGCTTGAATTTCCTTCAGGATCAATGAAGTATCTATCTATCTATCTATATATATATCCATATCTATATATCTATCTATCTATATATCTATCTATATATCTATCTATCTATTATTATTATACTGTACATTAGCTACATATGTTTTCATGTCCTTTGTAAAGTGCTTTTTAATAGCAGTTTACTTTGCATAGATCGTAGTACAGGTTTAATTTCTTAACACGTTTAATTTCGACAATATCTGTTGAACAGTTGAAGCCCTGCTGTTGTCGTGTGCCTGCAGCAAAGAATAACAAGATAAAAATGTGTTTTAGACATTTGGTAGGATATTCTAAAGAGTTCACCTGATGGACACTTACTTTACATTAGAGTCTAATAATATTGATAGTCTGAGCACATAACAAGAAATTGCAGTCATAAAATGGCAAATATGCTGCAGGTTTTAGGTCCTTTAGTAACAGTGTCCTCATTGCATTGTTTGTCCAGCAGAGAGCAGACTCAGGCTTGGTTTTCACCTGCAGAATGAACTCGTACATACTTTCTTTAACAAGTAAACTGACAGCACCAGTCAGTCTAGATGTGCCATGTGAGGCACGTTTGGATCATCTCTATCATGTTTTCTCCCCAGATCTCTGAATCAGGGTGTTGCTGTAGTTTATTTGTAAATAGTTTGTTTGATCTTGCCTCTCTTTGCAGATTTTTTTTATTTATTTACTTCAAATATATGATCGCCTTGTAGTGTGTTTGTGATTATTCGGCTAAATAATAATAATGTTCAAAGTGTGTATATGTAAATTTATACATTTAAATTATATTCATCTTACGTTGGATGAAAAAAGGTCTTCAGTTTGGGACAGCTGAAAGTGGAATTCAGTCACTGGACACTGAGTAAAAAAAAAAAGTTCATTTTGAGCGTTTCCTGCCAGGAAAAAAAGGAACATTTTGAGACAGTGCATGCCAAAGACAGTCTAAAGTAGTTACACGTCCCACACCTACAGCACTGGGCGGCCAAACCTAAGTTTGCATGAGCGAACACGTGTGTGTGTGTGTGTGTGTGTGTGTGTGTGTGTGTGTGTGTGTGTGTGTGGGGTGGGGTGGGGGGGGTGGGGGGGAGTAACACTTACTTAAAAATATATTTTTAAAGGAAATAATTAATTTTTCAAACTATGCAGTATATTAAGTATGTACTTGTGTCAAAACTATATGTTTAAAATCAGTGTCACATATATGTAAATACATGTTTTTGCATATTTTAACGACAATTTATAATCTGAATTAACATAATATCTTTTTGTTCAATATGGACACTTGCAGTGGCTTTTTTACAGATTTGAAGGACTGTATCACAATTCCATTTTCATCTTATAATGAATATTTGAAATCGACCAAGCTGACTGTAAGTACATTTCTGTTTCTCCGTTCTCAGATCTTTTATACGACCTGCGTGAGTTCAGCCAAGCAGCTGACAGTCCAGCAGATGGCAGCAGGAGTCTGAAGCTCCAGGGCCTCAGATCACAGAGGTACAGAGTCTGACCTGCTGATTGACATGAACATGACATGTCCTCAGCCGCACAGTCGCCCACTCTCAGGGCGGAAGCAATCACAGCTCCCTCTGAAGTGCAGTAAAAGGGAAATCGCTCCGTTTTTACTAGACTTCTAAGCTTCAGCCGTCCCGAGGGTTGTCATTTTCTAGTTTGTGAGTGGGTGGCTGTCGGCTGCGGTTTGTCACACTGTGGACCTGGAGGAGACGTTCAGGAGTGTGATGGTCCGTGTCTTCGGACCCAGACAAGGGAGGAAGACATGCAGCCGTGAGGCCAAAGGGCCCTGTGGTCACACATTCCTAAACTCCTCCAGCGCTGCCTACAGCCATGACCAAAATATCAGATCCAGTCATGCAAACACTGCGGTCACAACATCACGCTTCCAATCACACATATAGTGTGTTTATATTGTGTTCCAGACGATATTACAACAGCTGTGGTAACACAGGTGACTTGTTAACCACCTGAGCAATCATAAGGGGTCATCCTGAGATGATGTGGCACTTGTCCATACGTACATCTCTTTTTAACTTGGTACAGGAAATGATTTAGATTTATGTTACTGGAGTGAAAATTGCACCGCCTCCACTCTTACACTATATGTATAAAAACAAATGCACGTGACCACTGGCGGAGAGCAGAATGTAGCGTGTATATATATGCTTCACGAAAAGTAGAAACATCCTCCCAAATTATGACTCTGGTAACAGTAATGTACTGAAAATTGTCCCGAGTTAAAAATATTTAGGGATGTGATGTTAAATGTTCAAAATGAGCAAAGTACGTATTGTACCTTTGCTTCATGTACGACAAGTTACTCACTTTGGTTGAGGTAGGTTTGTTCATATTGTTCATATAACAGCTGGGTTTACCTGTTTTATTCACTGACAGTATAAAGAATGGACGGCATATGCATGACGTCACCCACAGGTTTCCAAATAGCTGTTTCGAAGCTCAAAATCTGTGGCACTGGACGACGACATGTTGCATTCCTTCCTCGGCAAGAACAATCGGCAAAGACATGAATCATCAGCAGGCCTGAGGCCTGGATGCTCAAAAAAGCCACCTGTAATGGCACCTGCCTGTAATTAAACCGTCCGCACTCTTAATTATGGATAACTTTAAGCTTTAATATAATTTAAACAGGTGAGTTCTATAAAAATTCAGCCTCAGTACAGTTGTCATGAACGGGGAAATTAGCTATAGAGACCAAATCTGTTTTTTATTATAGATTTAAAATTGTCTTTTAATCTGCTACCTTGTGGGAAGCACTTTGAAGCTCTGGATATTGAAAAGTGTTGTATAAGTAAAGTTTCATTCTTTTATTATTGATATTATTACAATGTATAGTACAGGTATAATACACAACTGCAATGGAAATATTGATTTCTCTTCTTAAAAACTGAATAAACAATAAAAAAAGGCAATAAAATACAAGTCAGTTTCAAGAAATGTTCAGCTGACTTCAGTTGAAGGAAAAAGTTTGTTAAATATTAAACACACCGGTAAATAACGTCATACAAGCTCATCTTTCTGTAACTAACTGACTTGTTAAAGAAATTCTATACACCTGCTGTATTTCAGGATATTTAATAAACCCTAAACTTGTCTATCTGTGGCACCAGCAGGCGGTATTACCAGACTATTTTGGAATTAGACATCCAGCTGGATTTACTAGCCTAGATGGCAGTCGTGAGGTCATCAGTGGTCTTAATTTGAGCTTGTTAGTTGGAAGTGGTCAGGAGGCAGTTTTCCCCCTCAACCACTGATGTGAATGCCATCATTATGTACTGTATAGCAGCTCAGACTGGTAGTTTGTGTGGGGCTCTCTTCAGTCCAGCGCCCGTTGGCCTTGTATGGTTGTTCCGCAGGCGGAGACTGCGTGACAGTGTTGTTATTTACATTCCACGCAGAGCGAAGAAAAAATAGATTTGTTCTTTACTGTTGAGATGTTTCAGGTAAGATGCCATGTTTTGCGTGAATAAGATGCAAAACTGCTGTTAAAATGCTCCAAAACAGGTGATTTGTTCCATTTTCCACTGTGTTATGCTGCAAGCTTGCAAGTATTTTTAGCTCTTCACAAAGACAAAATGCTCTGTCAATGAGAAAATGTATCGGCGTTCTGTAGGGGGCACCAGTTATTTACAAGCCTCAAACTAAATATGTCTCAATGAGTTCCTAAGTATTTCGGATATCCGGCGTTGCAGTGTCAGTGTGGTGTTGTTATTGTAACCTAGAAATGGCCTTGCGTCAGATGTCTTTTGGCATGGACCAGTGGCAACCACAGCACGACCACAGTGGCCACGGCTTAGCCAGAGAACCAGAGTGGGCAGACAGATCTGTCAATCAGTGGCTTCCGGAGTTTGTTTTCTACGACCTCGTCTTCTTAAGTGCATGCTTTCGTTGACTTTTTTTTTTTGGAGTACACACGCGGCAGCCACAAAGCTAATTGCAAGGGAGATGAGAGTCTGGAGAGGAACAAGAGTTTTTAGGAAGTGTGGGCTTGTGTCTGCACAAACTTAGGAAGACACAACATAACCCACAGTAACACAGAAAGTGATTTAAGCTATGAATCTGCACTTTGCACCATTAATTGTCACTGTTTAACGTCTCACAGGTGACTGACACTCAGAGGGAGTGTTGGTCTGTCACATTCAAAGATATTTAGAATTTGCAAGAGCAGTTGTTCCCAACCTTTGGAGCTTGTGACCCCTCATGACAGGTTGCGGCCTCATGCTGCATTCATGTTATGTCGGATGGATGGTAGAGATGGGAAACAAGAATCATGCAGTCATCTGTATGAATACAGAGAATTCAAATACTGTGCATTGACAATATAACATCAGATCCATTCAAGTCTTGGTTTGATTACATCGAACGATGTTTTTTGGTTTACGTGAGGCATCCATATATGTTTCGTTTTCAGCCACTTCCGTATTATTAATTGCCAAATTGGACATATTGGAGAGTTTCTCTATCATGGATTCATCCTTCATGGATGTGTCTCATTCAAATGACTTTTAAAGGTCTGAAGGAGAAAGTAAGCAAAAAGAAACTTTTTTGTACAATTTAAAAAAAAAATCTAATCACTCTAATGGGGAACATTAAAGGGAACATCTGTTTACAGGTCATGTGGAGTAGGTACTGCTGCATATATGAAACAAAGTTGTATAAAACCTTTTGTGGCTCCAAATCTGATAAACTGCCTCATGTGATGTCACTTGAGTTAGCTTCACCCGGTTTCTCAAGAACTGTTTTGATCTGAATATGCGGCTCTGGCTGTCACCATCTTGGCTGTCCTGCTTCTTCCGCCTCCTGGCTAATCTTAAAAATTAGCAAAGACGTGGATCATTGACGGATCTGAGGCTGGCGGAATGAGTGCTCAAACAAGCCATCTGTAATGGCACCTACCTGTCAGTCAAAACGGCCACACTGTTAATTCTGCATAACTTTAAGCCTTAATATAATCTGAACAGGTGAGTTCTATAAAAATTCACCCTCAGTACAGTTGTCATGAACGGGGAAATTAGCTATAGAGACCAAAACTGTTTTTTGTACCAGGCTGTAAACATGTTTATTTCTGCTGTGAAGTTGGACATTTTAACATGGAGGCTTATATAGGTTGACTAATTCTGAAGCCAGCATCAAGTGGACGTTTGAGGAACTGCAGTTATTGGCACTTTGGCATTGGCTTTACTTCACAGCCACGGAGGTTGCCGCTTGGTTTGGGCTAAAGACGAGACAAGTTTGTAGCTTTGTAGCTCGTACATTGTAAATTAGCATAAGCATACCACGCCCGAATCTCTGGCCAAACTGCCAGAAGTGGGTAATGTAGACATCTGGTTTTGACAGGGAGGAGGAATGCAAGCATTTCTCTGAATCTGCTGCATCAATTTTACTACTTTTATAACAGCTTTGTTATCAGTGTGCAGTGATAAATTGGTGGAGTACTCTTTTAATCATCTGGTGACCCTTCAGATTTATCCTGAGCCAAACCGACCTCAGTCTGGAAACTGCCAGACGAGAGCAAAAAAGTAAGAAATTTACTGCAAAGGAGTAGAGCAAAAGCCATATAAAAAAAAACAATCAAGGCTCTTACAAATCTCTCTGTGCTGAATCATCATGACAAGACGTTTCTGCTTGTGTTTTTGGGCAACGTTATTGGCAATATCAGGCCCTGGATCAGGAATCTGCAGGATGATTATATGTGTTGACAAGACGGCAGGGATATAAACAGCATCAAAGGGCCGGCAATAATTCAACGCTGCCAGTTTTACACTGTGACACCATTCAAAATAGCATCTGTAACGCGGCATTGTTTCCTGCACTCCAGCATGGCACTTGAAGGGCACACCGTGGAGCAGTCTCATTAGGACGACCTTTTAACTGGGGAGGTCACAGGCAAGAGGACACGCGCACATGGGACCTCAGTTATGTCTCGTCATGCCTGGGATGCACTGCGCTTGCTGTTGCCTGATTTTGTTGATAGACCAGCTGGATCAGATTCTCTGTTGTGCATTTCCCCCACAAAGTGCTCTGCACAAAACGCACGGCCATCTTTTATAACCAATAAGTGTACACATACTTCTGACGGCAGCAGTGCACTTACCGTAGCAATTCCAGGGACTCTAGTTTCTCCACGAGGAGTCATGCTCCTCGATGAGCTTTGACTTTTGACTTTTGACTGTAAAATCAAGACACGAGCCAAAACGTAACTGAACTAACTGATTGTAGTATGACTCAGTGGTCCATTAGTAATCAAAAGATACCCTGATGAGGTTATTCTGTTTTATTTTGACACTCCACTGAGACACACTACCTGCATTGCAGAGGATGACACAGTTTTCTTTACTATGTTTAGCTGAGCATCTGGATAGCACATTATGCAACAAGATGAAGCTAATGTGGGTTTGTGAACACTCACTGAGGCAAACTTTGTGCTCATATGTGAGGCTATTCCAATAAAATATACTTTTCTGAAGTTTTATTCAAAGTAAACTCCTGTTCATTGATTATAGTCAAACCATATGCCAACGTCCCAGTGCTGCAATGCAGTGAGTTATCGTCCCACAGAGAGGAGCTGGATGTCTTAACATCTGTTTGACACCAGAGGGCGATGTCCACATGTGAGAGGGATGGGTTGAGGTGCAGCAGGCATATTTTACTACAGTGTTAAAAGGAAAGTTTTGCACAACCTGGACTCTTTTTTAGTAATTCTGACTGTCATCCTCAGTCAAAACTCTTCATAAGTGGAGCATGTTTTACTAAACAAAGGTTTTCGGCTGTGTTGCCTTCATCACAGTGGTGTCTGTTTTCAGTTTCCTTACATACAGTCCATTGATAAAAAGTTTACAAATCAATATTAACATGAAAAATAAAGTATTTACTCTTAGTCGATATAGAAATTAACAAAAGAAATCCATCCATCCATTTTCTGTAACCGCTTATCCTCATCAGAGGTCGTGGGGGGATGGAGCCTATCCCAGCTGATTTAGGGCGAGAGGTGGGGTACACCGTGGACAGGTTGGCAGTTCATCACAGGGCACATAGAGACAAACAACCATTCACACTCATATTCACACCTACGGACACCATTAAACCTATTAAGTGCATGTCTTTAGACTGTGGGAGGAAGCCGGAGTACCCGGAGAGAACATGCAAACTCACCAGCCAAGGTTCGAACCAGGAACCTTCTTCACAAGAGAAATCATAATTACAAAACATAACAAAACTTTACAACCAAATTTTTTTATATTATTTTTTACTAAAAACAGTTCTTCGTCTTTACTGAACAATAGCTAAAACACAAAGCTGTGCACCGAGAACAGTTGTGTGATCTGAAATACTACAAAAGTATCATCCCAGCCTGTTTTTCACAGAGCTTGTCATGGCGACTCGTCCTCCATCTCTCCTCCCTGTCGTTTCACACCTGCCCATCAGACGTCACACGGATGCACCTGTTCTGCTGACCACAGATCACAGTGCACATTTTAGCTTGTCACAGTTGGAATAGCACAGTTAGTAATAACATTAATGCTGATTAATGCTGATTAATGCTGATTCAGGTCTATGCAAAGGTCCCAGTAAGTCATGATGGTGTGACGGTGAGTAAGCATGCACACTACCAGGAGCCTGAAACTGAAGCAGCATAATGGAATTCGGCCATCATTCATGTGCTTTTCCTGCTGTGACATTTCAAAATGTCTGACATGAAAAAGGCAAATCTACTCATCCTTTGACTGCCTGTTTACTGCTTACCTTTTGTAAACTGTTTCTACCTCGCCTTCTTTGCCTGGAGTTTCCTACTTTTGGGTATCAAACCTGTGAGTGTTATGCAGTGTTACGACCCAGCTCGTGTAGGGAAAAGGAAATCACATAAAATCAATTGAGTTAGGATTAATTATACGACAAAAAGAGGTGAGGCAGACTACTCCAAAAAGGGGAGTCTGAACTACCGAAACAATGACTATCTAACTTTTATCTAATAACCTAAAATCACAGAGAAACAGCACCCCTAAACTTAGTGACTCCAAACACAAATATCACTACGTGTATGCAAAATCAGCAAAATAAACCATACCTAGCCCAGTCCCCAGGAACTGAACAAAATACCTCAGCCAAAACCAAGATAGTACACTTAATACCTAATATTCACAAATATAATACAGAGAGGCATGTTGGCAAGCTCTAGACAAAACCCAGCCGCCATGACTGTCAGGCGGTTCAAACTTAAGTAAGTTGTTCTCAATAGGAGGATCCAGCGGATTGGATTGGTCGGATCGGGTGCTGCTCCAATCGGGATTCTCCAAAGTCTCCAGGAAGGGATCATCAGCTGAAACCAATGATGGGCTGGGGACCACACACACCTAACTTAGCATCCACAATAAACTCTACAAACAGTGTTATACATAGCAAAATCAGCAAAATCAACTATACCTGGCCCAGTCAGCAGGTAGTGAACAAGAACCTCAGCCAAAACCAAGTTAGTACACTTACTAACATTCACATGTATAATACAGAGAGGCATGTTGGCAAGTTCAAGACAAAAACCAGGCCACCACGACTGTCAGGTGGTTCAAACTTAAGTTTGAATTGGATCTTGCGTATTGGAGAGCCGTTGTCCAATCGAGATCCTCCGAAGTTTCTAGGAAGGGATAACTAAGGTGGCTACGCCTCGTTAGATGAAACCAATAAACACTACAAACAAAGTTAGACATAGGCGTATCTGTGGCAGCCGTAACACACAGGTAAAAATAGTTGTGTTGTTTGAAACTTTGTGTAACTATAAAAAGTCTAAAATAAGAAAGAATAGACAAAATAATGGACAAAACTAGAGTTTTAAAGACTTTAAACTGATACTTTCACTATTATCTGATATTTTATTTACTAAATTATTCATATTTCAAACTAAATACTCAACAAATTATTTAATTATGTATTATTATGAAAAATTCTGAAAGTTTGTTAGCTCAAGGCCAAGCTAAACTAAAGTAGAATTTGCTGATGACGCGAAAGAAATCTGGTCTGGGTAAACCATGACCTGCCACTGATTCTTCTGGATCATTCCTGACTATCATATTTATTAGTTGCTCTCCAGGACAGACCGGAACCTTTGATCAACTCCTTGGGGGTTTAGATTTCATCCAGCAGGGGCCGCGACAAAAATAAATGATCCGATCTTTGTTGTGCTGGCCGAATGACAGCAGCTCCGTCCAGGATGACTCACTCTCTCAGCAGTCTGCCATTCCTGACGCTCTCCTCTTCCCATCAGCCAAATTGCCTTGATCCTCCGCTCATTGCCGCCTCTCGCCCACCCTCGCGCTCGCTCACTGTGGAGCAAGGTGGTCGCATCCTCGGGGGCCGGCGGCACTCTTTACATCCCATAAGGGTGAGAACGTGCAAAGCAGTGAGCAAATGTGTTGAGAGAATTCCTCACATTCTCCTGCTCGGTCCTGGTGGCCTCGCTTGGTGTTGGGTTCCTGGGAGAGAGGGAAGAGGAGCCAGGGGGAATCGGCTGCCGACTCAGCAGCTGACACCTCCTCTGATCTCTATCTCTTCCTACAGCCATAAACCAAACTGTCTTGACTTTTCAGCGTGGCAGCCACGTAAACAGAGCTTTCCTCGTGGCCCCAAGTAAGTCTGCCAGTTTTTGCCTCGAAGGAGCCGGTTATGGCGAGGATGTGGCAATGACCAAACCTCAATGTTACCATATCTGATATTTGGTACGGTGGAGAGAGAAAAAATAGCTTTCACTACTACAATTACATTGGAGCTTGGAGGAGGACCATTCGCTTTAAGCTATGAGTCCTATACTTGAACACAATGATACACGTCACATCATCAGTTTTTGCTCTACTTGTCCACAGAAATTAATTCAATATAATGGGTGAGTTGGCAGGTGTTATTACATTAATGGTCCTCATGGACCCTTAAATCTGATCCTTGGGATTTGGATGACAAACAACCGCTCTGTAAATCTTGCAAAACTTGCAGTACTGACCAGTTTTTAGGACCTTGTGTTAAGGGATTTTACAAATGGACAACCCCGCTGAGCTCGCACTCTTCAGGGTAACACAGCTCACCATGTAAGACTCACAAAACAGCCTTGTTAAACAGACGTTTTCACATCTTTCAGCTCTCCTGGGATGCAATGTGATTACTGAGCCTAAATGGAGATCAATGGCCGTGACGGGAGGCATTCGCCGTCATTCAGAGTTTGCAGCTCTCTGTGGCTTTTATTGTTATCGCTACAAGATCTAGTGTTCTTTCCGTATCCATGGCATCTACAAACATAAGAGTGACTTGAATGTAACGTTTAAAGTTTGGTTTGATAAGAAGAATATAAAATCAAACTTTGGAGCCTTACATTACACATTGTTGCTCCCTAAAACTATTTATTTAGACAACTGACAATATGTCTTTCGATCGCCTAAGAGATCTCCATCAGATCTTCATTTGCTGACGAACAACAACTAAACTTGCTGGCAACAAAAAGGATTGCGAGTCTTTGATTTTGGCACCAAAATGGTGTTCAGGAGAGGAACTCCTAATACTCGCAGTTTGACCACAAGTTTTTGTTCCCGGAAACTTGGGTTCCAACTTATTTCCATCATTATTGATATGTTAGCAACGTACACCGACCAGCTACTTCATTAGATACCCTTGTACAATCCAATGTGATCCAATACAACAACTCTGCCATAAAGTCTACCTTTATACCTCCCATGTATGTAAATCAGGTGGCCAAAATATTAGAAACTTCTCTCAATATAATGCAGTCCAGTTCAACACTACTGTAAACTACAACCTTAAACGTAATAAGTGTAATTAACTCTCTCTGACAGTGTCAACAAAAACTGAAATATAATAATTTTTGTAAAAGTAGAATTCGTAGCAGAGTTTATATTGTATTGGATCGTATTGGATTGTACAAAGTGTACCTGATGAAGCCAGTTGATGTGTTTCCTCCATCAATCAGTTAGTTTTGCCTGTAAGTGTCAAAAAAATGTCAACGTTTTATAATCACAGCAAATCCTAATATTTGCAACGGGAGTAAAAATTTGCATTTTTGCTTGAAAAATAACTTAATGATTAATGAAAGCATTGATGCATTTTCTGTCAGTTAACAGGAAACTTTGAGTTTGAAAAATAAGTTTCAAGTCGTGACAAAATGCAGGTTTTTTCCATTAATTTTAGTGTTGAGCCAGTTTCGACTTTTCGAGATTCACAGCCTGACATCACACTGCGACTGCCAATGAGACGATCAGATCGGTCAAACCCTCCAGAGTCAGCCTGATATGTCATTAAAACTGAGACTACCAGGTGGGTTCATACCCAGCTTCTAAATCTGTGTCTGGCTCGTAGTTTACGCTGCAAAATAGTGACACGAAAAAGTTTCCTTTGGTTTGAGACAGAGAGAGAGAGATATGGCTTTTGTGAGCTACAGTAAATGTTATGATGTATGGGTTTGTGAGTTAATAAGCAGTAACTGTTTTATGTCTCCGATCTCTGCTGCTGTACACATCTGAAGGTAGTACTAAGCACTGTATTCACTCCAGCTACCTTGGATGCTTTGCTGAGTGCGTTGCTGAGAATCGTCCAAACATCCTGACATGACAAATTGTTTTTTTTTTTGCTTTACAGAAGAGCTTACTGACATGAACATGAAAACTGCTGCGTCACTGGTTGGGATTTGAAATCCGCGCACAAGTCACCCCTGCCTTGCTTCTTTTCCCCTTAGTCACTCTACGCCCAATTTAGCAGCACGCACGTCTTTCTCTGCAAGGTGCACAAGCTTTACCCTTGAAAAGATATTTTTACTGGGAACACTCCCTTCTGACAGGCTGCTCTTTGTCTTCTCTGTGCAGCTCCAAAGACACAATAATAATTAAAGAAGCAGAGCAGAGCTACCTGAAATATTTCAGCTTTTGCATATGTCCTAGTAACCGGGCTTGTCAGTTAGTATCAAGATCCCCGTGGATTTGCTGCTACTCCCTGTGTCACAAATGTACAAAGCAGCAGAGGAAAAGAGCATAACCCAGTGCAGTTTTTGGTTGTTGAATTAAACATAAGCTGGTTCAGCAAAAACCTGAACACCAAGCCTCCTTTCAGGGTGGTACCGTTACTATTTTACAAGGCCTGTCTCCCATGGATTGAAATCCAATTGCTTTCGATCGATCACCACGTCACTGCGATCAGCTCGATAATGTAAAGTTTTCTTCCTTGAGCAAAGGATCCCATAGCCGTTTAGTGGCTGGGGGATGAATAGTGAAATGTGGTGTGTCTGTAGTTTGTAAGAAGAGTCAATGCTGCTTCGCACAGCCATGCATCAGCAGTGAATATAATATCTTCTGTCATGCAAAAGTATTGTTGGCACAGGAGTGGATTTTTAGTCATGCTGGCTCTGTGGACGTCAGTGTGAGGCTGTCGTCAGTCTGTCCACTGCTTAAATATCTCAACAACTATAGGATGGATTACCATGACATTTGCTTCATAATTCCCTGAGGATGAATCCTACTGATTTTCTGAGCTCCTAATTTCTGTAGCGCCACTCGCAGGTCAGTTTTAACTCATCCAGTGAAATATCTGAACATCTAGATGGAACCAAATTATGTGCAGGCATTCATGGTTTCCAGACGATGAATCCTAATGTCTTTCTTGAGCCATTAACCATTTCTGTAGCACCACAAACAGGTCAATGAAATATCTAAACATCTAGGTGGATTGGAACCAAATTATGTACAGACATTAATGGTTTCATGATGATTTCTGATGCAACATGAACTTTTGTGTTTTGTCTACAACTATTGGATGGATTCCCATGAAATTTGCTTCATAATCCCCTGAGGATGAATCCTACTGACTTTGAGCCTTTAACCCTTTCTGCAACACCACTCGCAGCTCAATTTTGACTATATCTAAACATCTAGATGGAACCAAATTATGTACAGGCATTCATGGTTTCCAGAGGATAGATCGTAATGACTTTGATGGTTCCTGACCTTTATTCCAGCTGCAACATGAACTTTTGTGTTTTTCGATGGATTCCTGAGCCCTTTATAATTTCTGTAGCACCACCAACAGGTCAGTGAAATATCTAAACATCTAGGTGGATTGAAACGAAATTATGTAAAGACATCCATGGTTTCCAGCTGCAACATGAAGTTTTATGTTTTGTCTATTAAATGGATTACCATAAAATTTGCTTCATATGTGCTTCATATTCCCCCGTCAGGATCCTACTGACTTTAATGAGCACTTAACCATTGTGACTCATTCTGTAGCCTGTTAGCTTCACTTCACAGCCACGGAGGCTGCCGCTTGATACAGATACAAACTACTAGACCTGGCCTTTGATAAATCTGTGGGTTTGTTTTTTTTGACATAGCTGCTGTACTTTCACAGTTTGTTTCCTGCGCACAGGATTGCTTTGTTTGCAGTTGTTTCTTATCTTGCGGTCTACGTTATTGAAGCTGCTTTAATGCAAGAATAGCCAGTGGATTTTGGAAGATTTGCATTGCAGTCCTCTATCTGCACTGTAGTAGTAATAAACAACTACGTGCTTCCATTTCTGTGGGTATTCAAACAAGTGCTTGTCTTGTTATATTTGCTTATGTTAAGCCTTTTTCAACTTTCCTCTGTCACCGCCTCTTAAATCTCTGCTCACTGGGCTGTGCCAGCCAGTGAAAAGCAGCATATCGCTGTCTGTGTCGTATATATAAAAACAGTTGTAGATGTGAATATTCTTTATGAATAATATGATAAAGCGATTTTAAAATCATAATCCCGTGTCTTTATGTGAGGGCCGCTGCAGCCTCGGTGTGTCGTCTGTACATACTCAGTTGGACTGAGTATTATTGCCCGTCTATGCCAGCGATTCTGATGTCATTCCAGAGAAATCCCCCCCTCCATCTCTGGGTCTCCCCAGCTGTTGTTTCAATATCGTCTTTTAAACCCCACGTTAATAAAACAGTAATTGAAAGAGCTTTACGTCCTCCGGTATCTTGTTACTTACACTTTGGTAATACGCACAAAAGCTGTTTGTATGGCTATTCCCTCTGGTCCATTCTCTGATTGATGTGTGTGTGTGGGTGTGTGTGTGTGCACTAAATAGATCCTATAATTGCAACAAAGACAGCTGACCTGACAATAGTAAACTGCAGACAATTTTCTCTTGCTTGTGTCTCTAATTTCTGCTCTTCTACTTTGGCTCTGATATATTCAGTTGAGGCCAGTCCCTCCGGCGTCCTCTTGTTGCTTCACAGTGACTCAGTCGCAGTTGCTGAGGTTACTCAGTTTTTAGAGTTTGACTCTCTGGCTCCAGTCAAGAGCTGCAGTGATTTGGATAATCGATTAGTATTTTAAAGGGGAATTTCACTGTTTTTGCACTTTAACTTGTCACAAAGTGTAATACTTCTACGACTACTAACCCTGATGATGTCATTGTGATATCATTAGGGTTATTTTGACTTGCTAAACAAACCACAGTTGTGGAGTTTGAAAGAACCGAGCATTTAGGAGGCAGCGAGTGTGAAATAATATTTCAAAAAATGTACGTTGTATCTGTGATGTCGCCACCATCTTGGAGGTCCTGCCTCTTCCGCCTCCCGGCTAATCTAAAAATTGGCAAAAACGTGGATCATCAGCGGACCTGAGGCGGGCTTAATGACGCCTGGGTGCACAAACAAGCCACTTGTAACAGCACGTACCTGTCAATCAAAGCAGCCACGCTGTTAGTTATGCAAAACTTTAAGCCTTAATATAATTTGAACAGGTGAGTTCTATAAAAATTCACCCTCAGTACAGTTGTCATGAATGGGGAAATTAGCTATTTAGGCCAAAACTGTTTTTTGTACCAGGCTGTAAACATGTTTATTTCTGCTGTAATGTTTTTTTAACACAGGGACTTACGGAGATTGACATGTTCTGAAGCCAGCCTCAAGTGGACGTTTGAGGAACTGCAGTTTTTGGGAATTCAATGCTGGCTTCACTCCACAGCCACAAAAGTTGCTGCTTAAATTAAAGACACTATTGAGTTGCATTATGGGAAATGTAGGACCCATTGTGAGTCCTCCAACTTTATGGAAGTGCAGTACTAAATTGCTATTTTTTAATTAGTTATTTTTTAAACAAAAACACCATGATAGCTTCTCAAATGTGAGAATGTGCTGTTTTCCTTTATATTAAATTAAACTCAGTTTAATATATTTGGGTTTTGGACTGTTGGTCTGACAAAATAAGACATGACATATAAAGATGTCACTGTGGATTTTGATGGCAATTTTTCATTTCTATTTTCTATTTTTGGACATTTTATAAGCTAAACAATCAAAAAAATCAAGTTGCAGCCACACTCCAGTCTTTGTGGAATAAGCTAAAAGAAGGCAAATTTCAGGTGGACACACTATTTATGTAGTGTGTAAATGAATAGTTCAAGGATAAGTGGTACCATGTTCTGCCAAGAGTGCACTTGCTTCTGATTTTTGCATTTTAAAAAGGTGTTATTACTAAAATAGCAGCATCAGCGTCACGCCAGTGTACAGTACAACAGAATTAGCTGAATTAATCTCAAGAGCTCAGCACCGTCTCATTAAGTGCCCACTCTCCATTGATTGAAGTTACACTCAATGTCAATAACCCAGTAGTTTTGTCTATTCAGGCTGTTGGGTTCCCTTGGATTGCATAGCCATGTGCTTACACGGCAAATCAAGAAGCTGTCTCATTAATTTGCTATTCGGTGTGTTTCAGTCTGTCTGCTCCGGTGGGACTTAAAGGTCCCGTTTTTCCTCTTTTACAGTCTGTCAGCGATGTTTCGATGTTTATGTTTACTGGTGATATTATCGTATTGTTATTTTGCAAGTTTAGTTTCTGTTGCTCGACTTAATGGTTTCAAGCAAATTGGTACTGACAAGACTGGGTGTCAACAGCAATGCTAGCGGCGCAGTGAGGCGGTAGTATGGCACAGTAGTGCTTTGAGCTAAATGCTAACATTCTTACAATGACAACAGTGAAAACACGCTGATGTTTAACAGGTATGATGTTTTCCATGTTCACCATCTTACCCAACTTTAGATTAGTCGGGAGGCAGGAGAGGCAGCCAGTGGCACAGATTTTGAGCTTTAAAATGGCGCTTCGAAAACCTGTGGGTGACGACACACGCTGTCCATTCTTTTTACTGTCATTGGCAAAGATGTGGATCATTGGCGGATCTGAGGCCTGGGTGCTCAAACAAGCCATCTGTAACAGCACCCACTTGTCAATTAAAGCGACCGCGCTGGTAATTATGCATAACTTTAAGCCTTAATATAATTTGATCGGGGGAATTAAAATAAATTCACACTCAGTAAAGTTGTACAATTTTAATATGGGGGCTTGTGGAGACTCATTCTGTAGCCAGCCTCAAGTGGCTGTTTGAGGAACTGCAGTTTTTGGCTAGAATTTAGTTTCTGGCTGTTGATCTGACAAAATAAGACATAAAAAGTCATCATCGTGGACAGTGATGGTCATTTTTCAATATTTCTGGACATTTTTTAAGCCAAGCAAGCAAACATGAAAAGTCTTCCACACTCTAGTCTTTGTGGAAGTTGAAAGAAGGAAAAACTTTGTTGAATTTTAGGTGGATGTTGGTTGCTTAAAATTTGCCAACTATAGCACTAAACACAAAGTACAGGTGAGACTGATGGGTATACCATGAGTAGTAGCAGTAGTAGTAGTAGCAGTAATATCTTATTTAAATTAAAGCACAAACTTATTATGTCAAAAGCAAAGAATCAAAGTAAAGTATTCATAATGCAGACTGAGTGATGAGTGTTGACACTGATGTATTTATGTGTAACTAATACTTTTGTTAGATTAAATATCTGATTAACCTTTGCAACACTGTGGTTATCTCAAAAATACTTGCTCTTATTACTTTACATACATTCTTTGTATATTTTTCCAGCATACTCTGTATCTTTGAGTATATGCAACTTAAAATGTATTTTAATGCCTGTCAACATTCCTTTTGTAGTTTTACAGTTTTGTGTGTATCCACGTTGAAGCACATATTAAATGTTTTGTTTGTTTGTTGTTTTTTCCACTATGGGTTGTCTTGCCGCTGCTGTTTATCAGCAACAAGGTCCTCTCTGGTTGCTAAGGTGGGCCTGAGGCTCCCTGGCAGCCGAGATCACCTCGGGGCCCCAGAGCCTGGTGCTCTGTGACGTGCTGGGAATTCCCCGGAGTCTTCATCTCCTACCAGCACCCTGCAGGACGGGATGCAAACAGGGATGTAAAAGAGATCGAACTCGTCTTATTTTTATTTGCTCAACGTTTTATCTGCATATCTATATTTATTGGGGTCTTTTAAATGGAAATGAAGCTGAAATCTGTGAAGTAAAATATTAATTTTTACCTTATTGTGATCACAAACTGCAGGTTTCTTTTTCTGGACTAGAACTCAGTGCAGTAACCAAAACAATGCAATGTATTTGATCCATGCAGGTTATATTATTCTGTTAGTTGCAGAGTGTGTTACTTACAATAATAAAGCAATCTGACCAGGCAAAATATCTGGTTATGTAAACTTCCTGAACAAACAGCTAAGGAAGTGTCAGACAGGATTGCCATTTGCTCTCCTGTGACTGGCTGTGACTGTTTTTACACCTTCCTTCTAAATAAGGCAGCAGGCTGCCAGGACATATGACCACCGTCCCGATTTGGGTTCTGGACACAGTATCCATCCATCCATCCCATGATTGCTCAATGCCAATGAAAGTCTCACACACACACACACACACACACACACACCCTCCCCTCAGGCAGGTTTCCCATGTGAGGAAGAGCTGCGTCAGGTCTGTCACAATTAACCAGAGGAAGACTGAGAAAATAGGGCTAGATTACCTTCAAAATAAAAGCACAAATATCACAACTTGGGGGGGAAATATAAACTTACAACCCTGAATTCATTTGAGTATGACTATAATCTATCTTGTGATATTAAAATGAAATTAAGGAGAAAATACTGTGTTTTTAATCACTGTTAATATTAGCTAAACTGTAATGAAGGCCTGTGATGCCCCGGTAGCTCCCCTGGAAGAGTGTATGCACCATATATAAAGGCTAAGTATCTATCACAGTGGCCCAGATTCAGTTCTAACCCACAGTCCTTGATGTCCTAGATGTCGTCCCCCCCTTACTGTCTGCCTTAATGTGTCAAAAAAGCCCCCAAAACAAACAAAATTAAGGCTTTCACTCTGAATGCAATCTAGCTCAGGCTGCATTTCTAAATTATGTTCACCAACAGTCTGTAATTCTTTTGATTTGTCTTTCTTTTTTTTTAAGGTTTAAAATGTTCTGAACGTCTTCTGAAATGTCTTGTTTTGCCCGACCAGCAGTCCAAATATCAACAAGATTTAATTTCCAATTATGTAAAACTCACATTTTTCCTCGCATTTCAGAAGCTACAACATTTTGGTATCTCTGCCTGATTAAACGACGTCAACTACTGATTAATTATCTGTTTGCCCGTTCATGTTTTTAATCAACTAAAAGTTTAAGCTCTACTTTAAACTGCTGATTGTCCAAAACAAGAAACTGCAAGACTCTACCTTTGTCTTTGGGAAATCTTTTATTTTTTTACTTTCTGACACTACATAGAATAAAGAATTAAAAATAATTAATATATAAATGCAAGTTAGTTGCAGCTCTTGTGTTTTCACGTCATTTACTAAACTTTCAATCACACTTTTAGGCTGCTATTATTAGTCTATTTAGTGTCCATCTGTCTGTCTTTGTTGATCTTTGCTTTAATCACTATCATTCACAGGGAACATGAACAACCAGTGTTCCAGTTTTTATGAGTTTATGTGAACTAATTTTGTTTATACTGCTCAATTTTTATTTAAAATGTACAAGTGGGTGACAAATTAATGCAAATCCGATGTAAACACTGTAAGGTGAGACAAAATCTCAGAGATTCAGGTTGAGATGATGACCAAAGTCAAACTGCTAAACTTTCATGTATTGACGGAGGTATCCTCTCTCCTTGAATACAGTCTCCTGAGGTAAATGAACTACTACTATCTCATTCACCCATTCACTAATTCACTCACACACCAATTTAAGGTTCAGTATCTTGCTCAAGGACACTTCGACATGCTGACCAGCGGAGCCGGAGATCGAATCACCGATCATTTGATTAGTGGACGACCTGCTCTTTCTCCTGAGGCACAGTTACGACATACTGCGCGCTCTCCACTACTTGTCTGTTTGTTTTATTATAATTTAAGTGATGTTCAGGGACACACAGAGAAGCAGTGTTCCTGTTTTTATTATTTAAGTCACTCCCTTTCTTCTGGGTGTTAAATTTGAAGTAAAGCCCAACACAAAGTGTCTTAATGTGGCGTCAGAAAGCTGCCTGTACCGCTGCAAAACTTATTGGCACAGACTTTAGTCTCAGTAAACCTACTGGAGGTGTTATATTCCTTCATTTGGTGTTTTGATAGTGAGCTTCAGCTGCCTGTACTTTAGTGTGAGTGCAGGTGAGTGCTTTATTTTGAAAAGCAGCAGAGGAAGCTCTTCTTCTCATGCAGTCTGGCTTGTTTGCCGCCGATGTGAAGGTGCAGCACCCCCCATCATTTCTATCAGAACTGCTGCTGCTGGGGTCCTGTAACTCTCTCTTTCTCTCTCGCTCTCTCTCTCTCTCGCTCGCTCTCCTCCTTCCTCCTCCTCCTCTTCCTCCCTCCACCTCCTCCCATCTCCCACTTTTGATGGGGGGGTGCAGCGGTGAAGTCACAGTGATGTCATTTTAGGATGTGAGAGTCGGGCAAGGTGAGCTGGTTTTGCGGTGAGTGGTGTCCCCTCCACGGCCAGCGTTGCCTGTACAGAGGCGCGGAGCGGCGAAAGATGATCATCGCCACCGGCACCAATTCAAGCTCCGACGCGCTCTGTCCCTCTCCTCCTGCTCAGATCTCGGGCTATGGGGCCTTGATCTGCCTTGATCCCAAACTAAGCCTTTACCACCACCATGCCAAAGGACAGAACATAAGAAGAGTTGCATTTTCAGGGCAGGTAACTTTGACCACGTGCCCCAAAGGTAAACTGGATGGCCATTGCGCAAAGGTGCCTCTACAGTATGTCCAGCGGGGCCAGGACGCACTGGACGCTGCCAGCAGTTATTGTACTGTGGACTTCTCTCTGGGGGATCGCCTCATCTTATCCGATTCCGAGCAGGACTAATGCGACTTTCTTGGAAAAGAAGTGGGAGACCCTCTTCTCCCGCTCCTATCTGGGTATAAACGGGGGGAAATCGGAGCTGAACTGGGAGAGTGACTATTTGCAGGGCATCAAAAGAGTGCGACGACTGTACTGCAACGTGGGCATTGGGTTTCACCTGCAGGTGCTCCCGGATGGCAGGATAAGCGGTGCACACAATGAGAACCAATACAGTGAGTTTGCATCCGGCCCCAAAGCGCACTGGACGCCCGAAAAAAGAGCGTAACCCAATGCGCCAATGTGGCCTGCGTGAAAGTTAGAGCGGGGTCACTTGTCTTTGCATGATATTTAATAAGAGGTGTCGGCATGGTTGAAAGTTTCCGAAAGCAAAAACAGTGTACTGAGCGTTACATCCAGTGCAGTGCGAAATATCCTCCCAAGCCAAAAACATGACATGAATGCTTTGGACCCAGTTTAGACGCTAACTTATTTTTACCCTTGCGTCCCCGCTGCAGCAGGACACACACACGCACACGCATGCACGCACACCACTCAGCACGCTGTAAACTACACGCACACACAGGGGGGGTGGGGGTCATAATGTTAAAACTGGGGGTGCACATAGGTGAATAATCAGAGAGAGCATCATCCAGTCGCAATGCACCTGCAAGGTTACACCCATCAGCTGCTGCAGAGGCCAGTTTACTCGACTTTTTGTACCCCCTCCTCCCTCCACCTCCTCCACCTCTTCTTCCTCCTCCAGTCGCAGTGAGACACTTTGTCTTTGCTCCCCTCCTCCTCCACCTCTAACATTATGTCTCCTTTAGGTCTAATAGAGATCTCCACCGTGGACCGAGGAGTGATCAGCTTGTTCGGAGTGAGGAGTGAGCTGTTTGTCGCAATGAACAGCAGGGGAAGGTTATACGGAACGGTACGCGCACGCACACACACACACACACACACACACACACACGCATGCACACACATCCTGCTCAGTGTAAGATGAGTTCATGTTAGCTGCTGCATCCGTGGGTTTATGAGCACTGTTGTGTTATTAATATGCTCTGATGATAGGAGGGGTTTCACAGAAGAGTCCAAGGAGTCCCATAGAGGAATGCTTTAATGTCAAAATCTTCTGCTGTGTGTGTCAGAAATATTCACATCCTGTACTCGTGTTAAAGTACTAATACTGCAGTGTAAAAGTACTCCATTACATAGGGGAAGTCCTGCACAGAGGTGTTACGAACATATGTTAAAGTGTGTTCTAATATATATCTGAAGGTTGTGACTGTAAAAGCAGCTGTAGCTGATCAAGAGGGAATTTTCAACTATTTTTTTACATATTTGGGTTCTCAGATTTTCATGAAGTGTAAAAACTGCAAAGTCACTATTAACTCAGATCAGTGTAGTGCAGTAAAAAGTTCAATATTTCCCTCTGAGATGTAGTAAAACAGAAGTATAAACTAACATAAAATGGAGGTAACTGAGTAAAGTAGCTAAAAAAAATCTGTATATTCTGTATTTTTCTATATTTATATATCCATATATTTAGTTTATTCCTCACTGAATTCATTAAAGCAGATGATAACAGTGATTATTCAACTGTCGTGGCTGTTAATAAGTGAACATTTCATGATTTAAACCAACGACAGTGCAACGTTTCACTCAGCTCGTGGCCCGTCTTTAAAAGTAGGTCAGTTACGACCTGCTGCCTGACGTCTTAGATTATTATAAAACACAAACGTTTGTATGTGATATTCACAGATTCACAGTATATGTATATTTAGGAGCCATCAGAAGGTGTTTTATAATGAAATTACTGACATTTTAAATCATGTTTTCTATTATATATGTTCAAAAACAGCATTTTTTTAAAACATCATAGAAAACTCTATAAGTGCATACACTCCGGTGGAAACACTATACATAGAGTGTATACGGTATTTAACAGTTCATAACTGTCCTGTTGGTTTGTAATGAGCCTGTAGGATGTGTCCAATCTGTTCTGTAGCTCGTACAGGGGAAAGTAAAGTAAATCAAACTTCCAAATTTAGATTTTAATGTCACAATAAAAGATCCAACAGCTTTATGAAGAGTTGGCTGTCAAACCTTGATGCTTTTTTGGTAGCGTTGAGTATCAACAGTGCCTAAATCTGCTTTTCTTGCTCTTTGATGAGACAGTTTCTGATTTAAATCATAATGTTGCTGCACGGCTGCTTGTGTTTGAGGTTATTTTGTCTTCAGAAGAAGAAAATGTTCATTTAATATCTTACTGTTTTGGTGTTGAATTGGCACTTATAAAACATAAAACTATACTCAGCTCTAGTTTTATGGTGGTAATAAAAGATATAAAACTATATTTATTTGGTCCAAACATGGTTATGAATATGTATTTTATGGAGTAAACACAATGTGTCCCTGTTTCCTAATCCTGTACGTGTTGTTTAGTGTTTGTAGCTTATTTAGTCGAATTTTTCTTTTTGGATTTGTAGTTTTCGAGTCGGCCTACCTGACGTTACTTTATGAGTTCAGCAGTAAAAAGCAGGAGGCCGGTATCTGCATTCGAAAGGGGCATTTCTTTTGCAACAACATGCCACCTCCTCCAATTTCCCTCAAAGCATGCTTTGTAGGCAGGCTGTCTGCCAAAGTAAAGGTCACGTGGAAACCATGCATATGTTGTGATGTTCATCCTGTGTCTGTCATTAGATTTACTGACCCCCTCTCTCTCTTCCTCCCTCCTCTCTCTCTCTCTCTCTCTCTCTCTCTCTCTCTACCTTTTTGGCATTTTTTAGAGAGTCTTCGTGGATGAGTGCAAGTTCAAGGAGACTTTGCTGCCCAACAACTACAACGCCTATGAGTCTTTTGTTTACAAGGGCTTCTATATCGCCCTCAGCAAGCATGGCCGCGTAAAGAGAGGCAACAAGGCCACCACCGCCATGACTGTCACACATTTCCTCCCGCGGCTATGAGAGAAACTGGCAATAACTCAGTAATTTGCACATGTGGATGTTCTTCCAGGTAACATAGAAATGCATAGTCATGATATACACACACCGACGGACTGCGAGAGAAAACACAAATATTTATTCTGTTTATATATATGTATATTTGGATAGCTATCTTTGTATATGTACTGTGCTGCTTATTGTTTTTATGGACGGGGAGAGTTGAAGCCTTTGCCTGTCTCACTTTACCTTGGTGCTTGCTGTAACTGAACTACGTGTCACTTCCTTTTTTGAGATGGAGGATGAGCTATATCCTGTGCTTTTAAAGAGTGAAATGAATACTTTTTATTACCTCAAAGAACCACTTTACTAGATTAAGGGATGCATGGACTTCTGCTCAAATATCTGCTAAGTTTATCATTTCTTTCAAACCTTTGAGCGCTTGATGGCTCCCTGCTCGATTATCAATGTCCGGCAGTTGGGGGGGAAAATTTAAATGCACTACCTTTGCTGCACGATTTAAAGGTGCCTTGGTGTTCCCACTTGTGGCCCCCTTAAACTTGCATGTAAGAGACACCCGCTGGAGTCAGAAATAGGGCTGACACTCCGGAGAGGGCCTCAGAGGGGGGGGGGGGTTGACTATCTCTGGTTTATTTTCTTTTCTGTAATTAGATCGATTAAGTAATATACAATCTGTGGTCGAGACCAGAGAGCGGTCAGCCATGGAGACTGGCACAAGGCCATAAGTTTGACTGTGTGGCATCGCCAGCAAATAAACAGGGTGGAGCACTTATCTATCCGAGCATGGAGAACATTTTTGTTTGAACCTGGCAAGAAAGGATAGATCTGCGAGTGCGCAGGAGAAATGTACCTGCACATTGTCTTGGATAGAGCTCCTGCAGTGAAGCGGGTCGTTGTTTTGTTTTGTTTTGTTTCTGGAATCGCAAAGCTTTAGCTGCTGCTGAAAATGATGTCTAACTGTCCATGAAAACCAATGAAAACGTGTAAATAGTCGCAAATGTTAAAAGAAGAATTCAGGAGCTTTTTAATGCTGCTTCGTTGCAGTTGCCTGAACGAGGCAAAAAGAGTTCAGGATGCACAGATAACCATCGATGATGGTGCCTAAATGTTTTTGGTAAGAATCGTTCCCACGCGTTTGTTCGTGTCTCTTTTTAATTTAATCTTTGTGTGTTCGGTGGAGTATGTGCGTCTCCCCGCTTGTCTGTGTGCTCTGCAGCAGCACTGCAGTGGCAGCGAGGTTTTTGGGAGATGGAGGCAGATAGTTTAAATGTAATTAGGGATGAGTCAATCGGGTGGCCTGATGGATTGGAGGACAGTGCAGTTTGGTGGACTGGATGCACACTGTAAGAAGTATTGTTGAGTTTGGCTTGATTTTAAACATGTTGTGGCGTAAAGAGAGCACTTTTAGGGTGTTCATAGTACAGTTTGTTTACAAAGCTGAAGATGAACCATGCTTTGTACACTTACTAACTAATATAGAGTTAATATCTTGTTACTTATCCACAGTTTCCGAGTCTTACAGCGTGCATCTGCCTGTGTACCTGCCTCTGCAGCTGTTTTCTAGAAAACCCTGATCCTTGCTCCGCCATCAGCCTCCATCCATTCTTGCGTTTCGAGAGGAAGCAGGACTATTTCAATCCAGGAAAAGACGTACGCGAGGGAGCCGGCCTGCTGTCTTTGTTGTTTGTCAAACCCGCTGGAGGAATGTGGATCTGCCAGGATGACAGGCAGCCTCCCACATACCTGAGTGGCTCCCCCCACCGAGCTCTGTCACCCCCAAACACCCACCTCTGCCTGTCCCTTACCCCCTCACCCACTTGCAGGCAGGGACCTTGGGATTCCAGCTGTAACCCAGGAGCTTCCTCCTCTCCTTTCAGCCTTTTTTAGTTCAAGGTCAGAGTCACAGACCAGCCTTGGCCCCAACCCCAGTGGCCAGGGTGGTCGGCTATATAGGTCGTACTGTTTCCATGAAATAGGAATTTGAAGTATCTTTTTGACACAGAAAACACTTTATTTTATGCTTGAACACTATAATTTATTGAACAGATGACCTGAGAGTTGCTCTCCAACTGACTGGTAGCTCTTGTAGTTCCTCACGATCTGCAACATTTTTTGAAAACGACTTCCCTTTTCTGAATTTAGAGTCACACCTCTTTAAAATGCAGCTCATGCTGTCCCCTCCCTTTTCCAAGTACTTGTGTTGGGATATTTCTGGGGAGGGGACATCTGCAGAGTTAATGCAGTGTGTGAGGAGCAGAGTCACGCAGAGCCTCACCTCTCCTGCTGCACTCCAGTCCTGCAGGACGGTACTCCGAGCCATCCTCAGGACGTGCCCTCTGCTGCTGCTTCTGCTTCAGCTTCAGCTTCTGCTGCTGCAGCTGGGCGCTGCCCCGACCCCGAACACCTTCCACCACCATGTACTGACACAGTATCACCTGCTGCTCAACTGTGTGACGCACAGATCGATTCACAACAGTATTTTTCTCACAGATAAATCTCTCTCTCTTTTATGTTCAGAGGACTTTCTTTTGCTGTTGCAAGACGCAACACAGCAGAGCAAATATCGTGAGCTTAGCTCACACTAAAAGACTTGTTGCTGCTGTAGATGAGGCTGCATGGAAAATAATTTCTTGTAGGGAAGAAAATAATCATCGTTTCTGGCTGAAGTAGCATACAAAATCTACGGTTTCAGCATTTTCATCTGAGGAAGGTGTGGAAGTGAACTTTGCGCATGCACAGCAATGAGCACTCGTCTCTAGAAGCACCTTATTAACAACATCTTGATTATTAATTAGTCTAAAAAGGGAGTTTTCTCACATTTTTTTTTTTCTGTCATGAAATAGAGCCCAAAAGAGTGACGGTCTGTGTCTAAAACAAAAAGCTCACCTTTCAGCTTTGACCAAAAGAAATGTATCCAGATTTATCTGTCGCCTCTTTTTTCTTTCCACAGCTTATCATAGATCAAATTTAAATTAATTCAAGGTGAGGAATATCTTTTTTTAAAATCATGTTTAATGTACTATTAGCATGCCTGAGCCCCGAGCTTAATTAGGGGTGTGTGCTTCATGTGTTCTGTTTTTTTGTTTGTTTTGTTTTGTTTTAAACTCCTGCTCTAAAAAGGGAGTGAGCCTCCACTCTATTCCTCTCATCTCTGTTCTCATATACCTCACCCTCTGCCTTAGTTTTGGTTTGCTGATGACTGTAAATTAAGACGAAACAAACTTCAGTTATTTGTTTCTGAAAAACAGACAATGCTAAGTAAGGATATTAAAGTTTTTTCCTTTTATTTTTGTACGTATGTGCTGTGCACAGCAGTCTACTGTATTCCTGAGATAACAATAAAAGTTTTTTTTTTAACTGGTTGCTGGTAACGTGTCCTTTTCTCTCTGTGATCATCTGTTTAGAAACAACGAAGAAGTACTCAGACTCAAGTAAAAGAAACTAAAAGTCCTTCATGTAAAATCCTTCTTCAGTAAAAGTATTATCACTAAAATGTTACTGTACTTCTGGCCCTAGTGACCATCCATTTTCTATAACCACTTAGCCTCCTCATCAGGGTCACGGTGGGGCTGGAGCCTATCCCAGCTGACTTAGGACGAGAGGCGGGGTACGACCTGGATAAGTCGTCAGTTCATCACAGAGAAACAACCACTCACACTCACATTCACACCTACGGCCAATTTAGAGTCACCAATTAACCTGTTAGGTGCATGTCTTTGGACTGTGGGAGGAAGCCGAAGTACCCGGAGAGAACATGCAAACTCCACACAGAAAGGCCCGAGCCGAGGTTCAAACCAGAAACCTTCTTGCTGTGAGGCAACAGTGCTAACCACTGCATCACCGTGCTGCCTGCCCACCCGCATCATGACATTATTAGATTAATACTGGTGCATCAATGTGTACACAGCATTTAGCTGTTGTAGCTGCTTCTTTTGTAAATAAGATAGACTTTAATGATCCCACAACGGGAAATTCACTTGTCACAGCAGCTCGTATACACAAGGTGGATCGGAAAATACTCATAAATAAGAAATATAGTCATGCTGGTGTTAAAGAGTGACAGCTGTTGGAATGAAGGACCTGTGGTAGAGCTCCTTCTTACACGGTGGGAGTAGCAGTCTGTTGCTGAAGAAGCTGTTTAAGTCCTCTACAGTCTCATGCAGGAGGTGAGAGGAGTTCAAATACATTTATATAAAATGATGTGAGAGGTTTGGAAGAAACTCACTTTGTTGTTGAACTTGTAACATCACGACAAGAGCGACTGTACACTGATTTCATTCAGGGGTCATGAGCCGAAAAGGTTGGGAACCACCAGATTAATCTTTAACAATGTGTTTTATAAGCTTCTCGTGTGTCTTTCTGCAAATCTTAAAGTAAAAGTATGTTTAGATGTCTGATAAATATGGAGAGCATACTCAAGTTAAAAACCTCAAAATTGTACTTGAGTAAATGTAAAATCAGCTCTAGATTTTACTAAATTATCTAGATTTGTCTACAAATACAGGCAGGTTGTGAGTTCAATTCCCTGCTGTATAATGACATTTTGTGTTTGTTTTCTGTGAGTGCTTTTAGGAGTATTCTCTATACAGTTTAATGTGTCCTATGCTGCAACCAAAAATAGTTTAAGCCAGTCAAGTGTAACTTCCCACAGTATCCCAGTAAAACTGTGCTAAATAAGGGAGTGGCTCCCTCTGCTGGTGGACTGGTGAAAAAGTGGAGTTTGGAAGATGCGTAAAAGTAGAAATAACTTCATAGTACGACTAAACAAAACTGTGAAATATTTAAGAGGGCGCTTTATTAATTAAAGTAAGTCCTTAATCAAGACTTCTGGCGAATTGAAAATGTCAATTGAACTAATTCACATAGTGAATTTTTATCCCTGATTTAATTAACAAATCTTTGTTTCCAGTCTAAATAAAATACCTGAACCAGTGCACCATTAGGAAACAGTCTTAGAATAATGTTTAAGGTGGATGAGTCAAGACGGGTCACCAAAAATAAGAGTCTGTCTGACCAAGAGCATCGGGATAAACAGACAGAGGTGGAAGTGGCCCTTCCGCTGCAGCAAACCCGCACATCTGCTTTGGGGGCGAGTTTTTTTTTTTTTTACGCAAAGGATGTGAGCAGGAGTGGCACTCGGGGGGCTTTAAATAGGAACTGTCTCCAAACTTTGGGACAGCAGAGCATCTGAAAACTTCCAGTAGCTCGTAGTGGAAAGCACCGGTTTGCTCTAGGATGGACGTCAACAACAGAAGATTTGGGATGAGGGACACTGTGCTGGCGCTCTTACTCGCTGTCCTCCAGGGAGGATTTCATCTCGGGGAAACGGTCCCGAACCCGTCGCCTCTGGTTGGATCCAACTGGGGGAACCCGAGGAGATACGTTCACCTGCAGACATCCACAGACCTAAACAACTTCTACTTGGAGATCAGATTAGATGGCACTGTGCGCAAAACTACAGTCAGGAGTTCATATAGTAAGTTTATCTCTCTTTTTAAAAATGTGTTTATTTTTTTGCAATGTGGCTCTTTTTGTCACTTTTTGTCTTTAACACTCTAATGCGCATTGCCCTTTCTTCCCTGCAGGTGTGATTTTACTGAAAGCTGAAACAAGGGAACGCATCGCCATCCTCGGCGTCAAAAGTAACCGTTACCTGTGTATGGATTTGGAGGGCAACCCGTTCAGCTCTGTAAGACAATATTTACTTTAAGTTAAACTGATTGTAACAATTAATTCTCTCTAACTCTCTCTTCTTTCTAACTCTGAAACTCTCTAACTTTCTAACCTTTGTGAGGTTTTACGCACCGTTTTTAACGCCTTTTTGACCGAGTCTTCATTTTACGCACAAAGTTCTGCAACTATAAAATGTCTTAAAATTAATTTGATTATCACCCAAATCGACTAATTGTTACTTTTAACCACATCTATCCTCTGAACGTTTAATTTTGTGTCCATATTTGGCACCATTTTCAGGCTTTACGCGTAGTTTTAATAGTTTTCTGTCCTTTTACGCGCTTTTGCGCGCAGCCATGGTTGTTAAAACGTTGATTTATTCACAGTATTTCTTTTTTATGCTGCCATTCATATTAAGTAAACAAACTTCTTATGTTGGCGAAGCCATTTCACTTTTGCAAAGCAGTTTCACTTATTAAAAGTTCCTTAAAACAGAGAGATAATGCACCGAACCAAGACAGAATGAGGAGAACTGATTTGGACTTGAAATATGAGGGAATTATGTCACCCCCGATTACCTTTTATGTCCAGTATTATTGTGTAATTTTGCATTTCAATACATTTGCTTCATAAAGCTCAAGAGGTCTGATTTAGTCAGAATATCTGAAGGAGAATGAAACGTCGGGCATATTCAGTGCACTAACCTATTTGGAGATGATAACTCCGAAAATCCGATAAAAAAATGTTTAACCTCTAATATCTTTGAAGAAATATGTATATTTCTTTCCTGTAGTTTCATCCTCTCCCTCTGTCCTTCCCTCTTCCAGCCCATCTGCCTCCGGGACGATTGCCTGTTCAACCACAGACTTCTGGAAAACAACCGAGACGTGTACTACTCCAGCCGGACCGGCATCCTGTTCAACCTGGAAGGCTCCCGGCAGGTGTTCTCAGCGGGCCAGAACGTGCCGCAGACTTCCCTCTTCATGCCCAAGAAGAACACGGTGCCGCTGGAGCGCCTCCTGTTGCACAGAGAGAAGAGGAACCAGGTGGTGGATCCATCCGACCCGCACAATGTCTACATGGGACAAACAGAGGAGGGCTCGGACTCTCGGGCCATGCAGGAGGACGACGCCGAACTGGAGGTGGAGGTCGAGGTGGAGGTTGGAGACGATGGGCGCAACGTGTCCCGGGAGACTCCACTGGCTCCGTCCAGCCACGACCCCTGGAACGTGCACTCATCCAACCTGGCCAGCCCAAGGAGCACCGGGACCGTGGGGTGATTTTAGTGGTGACTTATATATTTACCATACTCGGAGTGAGTTAACCATGTAGTTTGTGGGACTTTTATTTTGAAAAACAAAGGACAACATTCAGGTTGTTCCTTCTTTTTCAGACTGATTTAAAAATGTCTCTTCCATCATCACTCATTCAGAAAAAACAGTGTTTATACACTGTATGTACAAAATATTAGACTTGACTTGCAACCCCTTTTGCACAATTTGTAGTGTTCACACACAATTTTTATACATCTCCTGCTCTGGGATGTCTTTATCTGGATTCATCTCATCAATAATGAATATTTTGGATGATATGTGGATGTCACCGCAGCTAAAAAAATCTTTATATGTGCCAGGATGAGTGATGAAAATCCATTTCCCATCCCCATCCATTATAATTAGTTTTATTTATTGGCACTCTCTCACACTGATGTATCGCTTAGATGAGAAATGGCACTAAATATTGATTGAATTATTCATACAGGCTATTTAGTTATACACTGTATAACTGTAAAGAACTAGGATTCATTTTAGAAAAGCAAACAAAGCTTTAGTTATCAGTGCTTTTATTTTAATTTTTTTTGGTTTGTTTGTTGTGGTCTCTTCTCATTGAGGTTTTTTTTTTACAGCTGGTCTGAGAAACCCACATTTCAAAGTGACATTCATGTTAATCTCAAGACAGAAGCCTAATTTAGCCTACCTCTAGAGGACTGAAGGGCCCTGTATGCTGATGTGGAAGTAGGCAGACGTGATTTTAAACCAAAAATATACACATGAATATACTTAACAGTCGCATTTAGTAGAGTTAGGGATAAGTTTTGCCTATATTTTTAAAGTCCTGAGTTCACTGAGTTGGATATAGTTTGTTTCTTGTTAGATTTTGAACCTAAAACAGCAAAGTTTTTCCTAAACTTACAGTTCCCCACAATTACAGTATTTGTTGTGTTAATGTGTCTGTATTTGTACAATCCAAATCATGACTTGAATATAATAACTACAGGGTAAACAACCTTTACAGAGAAGTAATACTAATATCAAATCTGAACTTACTGCTTTGTGATTATTTGTTTCAGGTGCTGGGCACCACCAGCAAAACACGTAAAAAAAAACAAGTCCCAAAGAGTATTTATTTATTTAATTCCATTCCTTTGTTGTTATTTATGGTATTTATAAGGATGCTTTACAGTTACATGTACATATAATAAAAACATGGTTTGTTTTTGAATGTATAAGTTGGAGATGTGGATGGAGTGTTGCTTGAATTTGGGACAAAATAAACTAAAGAAAGGAAACATGTTCAGTGTTGTGTGTTATTCATGTGAAGCCACTGTTTGCTGTCTGAGAGGAAGCACCATGAATATGTTAAGTTTAACACCGTTTACTAAGCAGTTCCGCTCATTATCTGCACTTTCACAGCTTTTCCGCTTAATTAGCACACAAGTACACGAGTCACAACTGAGTCATGTCGCTCCAAAAATAAACTTTGTGCCATTTTTACCTGAATTAACAGTTAAATTGGTCAAATGTACCCATATTAAGATTTTTTTTTGTACTACTAAAAAGGGGAAAGTGAAGCTCAAATAGCTGTTAAAGCTCTTCACAGTTCAGTAGTGAAGGTAGTACAGAGTCCTTTTCCAGTCACTCATGTTGAGGGAAAAGTGATATCTATTAGTTGTTAAATACATATAACAGAAGCAAATGAGACTATTTTGTCTCTCTGAGAGCCTTAAATATTGGGGACATATGTTTATAGTGTGCTGTTTTCACCCAATTACTGGCAAAGAGTATGAACAATATATTAAATATTAAAACTGCGTACGTATCAATACGTGGCAATGAGCAGAATAGACACTACACCCACATTTTCCAAATAATATATAGTTATGAAGAAACACAAATCTAGAGACACGCCTCCTTCAAACATTCCCCACAGTAACTAAATCATATTCTGTTATGTTAAACTGAAGAAGTTGCGTGCACATCCACAAAGCCTCAGTGGGATAGATGCTGGATACAAATCTGTTAACTTATAGCAGAAACCATATACCTTAAATGAAACTGGTGTTTGATATTGTATATTTTGTGACCTTCTGATCAAAGGTTTGTGCAAAAAACTATTTTTGTTGCCGTCACATATTATACATACACTGTCATATATTGCATTGAAAGTCAAATGGGCAGCACAATAAATACAAAACTAGACACTAAAAATACTCAGCTATCAAGAAGTAGCAATTTATTGATAATGCACTACATGTATGCAATTAGTATTTCTACATAAATGCTGTACAAACAGCTCTCCTGCCACTGTTTCCTGTAATAAAAGTGCATTTGTGTCATTCTTTTTTGTATTTACCCTGTAGTATGAACATAAATAGATCAAACTGTGTTTGAAATACTGATGTGCTGCGAGTGGAGATTAATAAGTGGCTCTAAAAATAGAAACAAACACACTTCTGCTGAAGACTAAGCATCCTGAAAACAACACCTGCCTGCAACAAATACACAAACAGCTGTCATAAATGTCACAGACTTTTGTGATATTTATATATTTATATGTATAAAACTCAACAAAGACTCAGTGTTGTATGTTGTATTGCACAAGTCAAATAAGCAGCCACACAGGAGACCAAATGCCACACCTACTGACAGTGTTCAATAATTTACATTAAATAGTTCTGACTTTGGTATGAGGTGATAAAAGAGGCAATAAAATTAACAATTAAATTAAAAATGAAGTATGATAGGAGTGTTTACTGGCCTACAGTTCGGAGGTTGATGAAATGGTTTGACAATACAGTACTGCACAATTATTTTAACTTAAAGCTCCACAGTAAAACACTCTTACTTGTTGAGTAAACTCCACGTGTTTCATACAGTTACCTGTGGTAACTTTGAGGTCTTATTTCCCTTTGTGTTCATGATTGTACCCGTCAGAGATTGTGCACATATGCACACAAACAGTACTCTGTGCGTAAAGCTAAATCTCATTTCTATTCAGCAGCTGTGAGGTTCACCAGGTGATCCTTCCTGTTGGTAAAGACGCAGCGAGCAGCAGAGAGAACCGGGCCGGACTCGGACTGCCTCAGAGTGAGAATGAAGCGATTGACGCCCGTGTTTGGACAGGGTGAAAACAGATGGGACATCTTCACCCCTGCAGGCAGAGAGCAGTTTAAGTCCTCTACAAGGTGCTTGATGGCTACGCGGATGTAAGCGCCGTGGCTCACAGCCAGAGCGTGGACCGACACCCCCTGGAGACCGTCGTCAGCCAAACCTCCCAGAGCGACGTCTGAGGCGGCAGCAGCAGCTGCAGTCCCGCTCGCAGAGTCTCCGGCTTCTGATGCTCCTGATGCAGAGGCGTCTGGCCTTGACCAGCCGTGTTCATCCAACATTTGCTTGAAAAGGACTTTGAGGTACTTTTTGAATCGCAGCCTCACCTGGAAGCAAAGTGACAGTGAGGTGACGCTCCAAACCAAAAAGATTCCTCAACACCAGCAGATTTGAGGCCACAAGCCGGGAGAAAACTCTCTTTTTGCCATCTGTCAGCTGCTTTTTTATCTTATACATAAAATCTAAAAATAAAACTGAACTGATAAATCGATTCATCAGTTCTTTTAAATATTTCAACAAACGTCTGTATGGCATAATGTGGGAAGCAAATGTGCCCAAAATAATTGGTTGGTAGCCTCTCCAACATGAGGATTTGCTGCTTTTTTTCTGCTTTCTATCCTAATAAACAGAGTAAGTTTGGGTTTTGAACTGTTGGTCGGGCAAAACAAGACACTGGAAGATGCCACCCTGGTTTCTGGAGAATTATATCAGGGATCTTGCACTATTTTCTGAGTTTTTATAGTAAAAACAACCATTTTAGCGAGAATATAATCACAATAAGAGAGCAGAAGTAGGCAATGTTCAATGACAATAACCGTGCTAATTTGAAGATTTTCATATACACTGAAGGAATAAACACTTCAACGTCTTAGGCTAATATAACAGTCTTAAAATAAATTGAACTAATTGAAAAATGCACTGTCACAAAGCTTAAAACAAGACTGTTCTTGTATCATAAACATTTTTTCAAGATATTTTTGGCTTTATTGGATAGAAACAGCCGAAGTGTGACAGAAAAGTGCGGAGCAAAGGGCCACAAGTCTTTGCTACTGCAAGGACTGAGCCTTTGTACGTAGAGAGCACACTATCAGGTGAGCAAACGGGCACCCCATATCAGGAATGTTTGACATTATTAAGATACATCACATGCAGTTACACAGATCTATACATTTTCATGAATTAGCTTCAGGGTTTCCACCCTTTGTAAGCAATATAAAAACTACATTAATCTGTCCTGAAACAAGTTTTAAATGCAGTATGCACATTGGCCACTAAACGGCGCTGTTGCATAAGCAAAGCTCTCTTGACCTTGAGTTTCAGGGTGTCTGTTTTCAACTTCATAATGTCATAATGATTAATCCTGACTGTATCTGACTCACCTGGTCTAAAGTCTCTCCTCCTGGAGGGGTGTAGTCACGACATGACTGGCCGGCAGCGTTGGCCATGTTCTTCAGATCTTCTTTGGGACGTCCTTCAGCAATGCCAAAGCCCTGCATCAACAGCAAAACCACAGTTTAGATTTAAAATTAACTATTATAGTAACTTTAATATCTGGAAGTAATATAACATAATAAGATCTTACCCTCTCTCTGAGTAACGGCTCCAAAACCATCTCCGTGCCAGAGCAGTGAGTGTTGTTTCTCAGAATTATTTCAGCTGTCTGACGGAGGAAACGTATTCTGGAAATTACTGACTCAAAACATTTGTAAGCACCAAAAGAATCTGCCATGGTCGAACTAAAACGTCATTAATACATTGTCAGCATTAGTGAGTCAAAGACTACTGAGACATGAATGTTCACACAAATATTTCTTATGTATTAGTCGTTCACATGCATCCTGTTTCTCCCCCTTTCCCATGAAAACCAGGAGAGAACAATGACATTTTACTGGTCTGACAGAGTCCTTTGTTCCTGACGGGGAATAAATAAGTTACACATATTTATCACTCAACAGATTTCCATATATATATATATATATATGTGTGTGTTTACAGACAGATATGGAGGTCTGAAGCTCCAACAAGCTTAGAATAAGTGCTCATGCTCAGGTCCAGTCACAGAATTTCTTTTGCATGTTGGTGATGAACACTACCGGTTTGCTTAACGCAGGTTAATGTAAAAAAGATTAAGGCTGCGATGACAGTGTACGGGCTGCGATCGTTAATATACTGTTTTATATCCATAATGACAGAGAGGTGTGGAGGCCAGTGAGGATGTGAGGATGTTGATGATTAAAAGGGAAAATGTGTGATGTCTGAGGAATATTTGTCATGTCTGGAATCACTTTACTAAAAGGTCACTGATGTTAGGCTGCTGCACAACGGTCACGTTGAAAAAGAAACTTTTATTACTTCATTTATTTCATCATGCGCCCATATAAAACTGATCATTTATCCTATTATCAGGCAGTATTACAAGCATTTCATTTATCCAAATCGTGAAGTGAGACCTTAAAAATATCTAGCTTTGAATACAAGGTTTTAAAGGATGAGGATGCTGAGCATGTTTTTCTAACCAACAAACCCATAAAAAGACCAAAATCAGAAACGTGTTTGTCCGCCTCTAAATACTTCCTGACTTAACATTGGATTACAAATATACACTTATCAGTCATAACATTATGACCACTTATTATTTCATTATCATGGGAAAGAGTGAGGATTTGAGCGACTTTGACAAGAGCCAAACTGTGATGACTAGATGATCTCTAAAACTGCAGCTCATGTGGGGTGTTTCCAGTCTGCAGTGGTCCAAGGAAGGAAAAGTAGGGTCATGATGCACATGGGGAGGGAAGGCTGGCCAATCCAACAGACGAGGTACTGTAGCTTTAAACTGCTGAAAAACTTAACGCTGTTTCTGAGCATGTACGGGGCAGCGTAGCCGCAGACCAGTCAGGGTGCGTGCCTCGACAGGTCCGGGTTGTCTTGGGGCAAAAAGGGGACCTGCACAGTATTAGGCAGGTGGCCATAATGTGACGGCTGATCGCTGAATAGTGTCACCTTTATATAAAAAAAGATAAACTGTAGTTCATAGCAAACATTACTCAAAAAGCGCATTGACCATGGGATTATATTCAGCTGCAGATTAACACACATTCGGTGCTCTAGTGAGTATTTCCAGCAGGATGGTGTGTGTGACTCAAAATAAACCACAGTACCTAAAGTTCATGGTGATGAATGAATGATTGGTTTGTTTTGGGGCAACAAACTGTGGAAATGTTGGTATTTTTATGGAATTTGTTGGCAATAATCTCTACACAGATACAATCACACTAGGGCAGTGACTTTCACCGTCACCTAATCTAAGCGTGATAGTCTCAGTAACCCAACTACACGGTCAAATTAAAGATGAATGAGTCTGTCTCACCTGTATGGCTCGCTGTAGGTTACTGACAAACACATTGCTGAATGTGACGTCTCTGAGGTACCGTCCCACCGCCTCGGCCTGCTGCAGGCCTGTTTCTGACAGGTGAGTGTCCACACCTTGTCCTGAAAGAAGCAGAAAACATTCAGCGTGTACAGAAGCTGTCTGATAGAGTGTCGATGCTCTGTAACACCCACACGTTTTAACAGCGTACCTTGCAGCAGCTTGTCCTTGTTGTACTGTGTTTCCCCACTGTGTGAAGACAGAGCACGTCATTCAGTTAGTCAAGCTTCACGTCACTGTCCTGAGGTAAACAGCCAGCTCAGGAGGCTGAGACACACTGCACAGGTGACCACAGTCATGCAGTCAGAGAGGTCAAACTGCTTCTCTAGAAAGCAGCCACAGTCTCAGCTCGTTCACGCTCGACCCCTCCGTGATCACACACAAACAAACAACACTGAAAACAAACACTTACTGTCGCACGAGCGTTAAACTGAATGTAAACATTTTCAGCGGAGCCTCTCTCGTGCGGGTCTCGTCCTGACTTCCTCGTTTAGCTGCGACTACGCGACGTAGCCGTTACGTCATGACGCAAATCAAAGCAGCGCTGCGTAAAGAAATATATTCAGTAATATTTTATCTTGAAAATTACATTTTTTTAAAAAAAAAGGAAATAAAACGTTTGATATAGGTGGAAACTATTTTTACTTTTACGTTTATCTCAATATTTTGTACATTTGTATATCATTTATATATTTTGATTTATATTTATAATTAATATATTTTGATTTTTACTTCCTGTTACGTTCATCTGAATATTTTATACATAATTTATATATTTTGATGTTTTTAAATTCTTGTTACGTTTATCTCAATATTTTGTACATTTGTATATCATTTATATATTTTGATTTATATTTATAATTAATATATTTTGATTTTTACTTCCTGTTACGTTCATCTGAATATTTTATACATAATTTATATATTTAGATTTTTTAAAATTATGTTACGTTTATCTCAATATTTTGTCTATTATTTATATATTTTGATTTATATTTATAATTAATATATTTTGATTTTTACTGCCTGCCTTATATACTTTGATGTTTACTTCTTGTGTATCTTCTGTTGTGATAACTTGAACACATCTGTATTATTTTTAACATTTTCTTACACGCGTACATTTGTATTTCTATGAGGCCAAATAAAGCCATTGATTTATTGGTTTATTATTATTGCACCCATATGCTACAGTCTGATGTTTGTCACTTTTATTAGGAAGGTTTTTGGAAGAAAGGTTATTTCATTTTAACTATTTAATAAGATTTAAATGATAAACTTAAATTTGGACTTGAATTACTTAAAATAACCCTATATATGCAATGCAAAAAAACTATATTTACTATGATTTACTATGTTACAATGTTTCCTACTAATTAAAAATGAAAATAAGAGAATACAGGCAGAAGGCTGCAGCGTCTCTGCAGATACAGACACAGCCACACACTTCTAGTAGGTTATAAGTAATTGTTTGTATTATTAATACACTATTTTCCATTCAATTATAAGACACTGCAACAGTACAACAGTTTCAGTGATATGATTTGGAGATGCAGGCCTGTGTACAGATTTATATCCCACTTGTTTATGTTTTGAGAGTCGCCCTCTGGTGGTATCAGAGAGGTAACATCTCACTGCAGAGGAGCAGAGGAAGACAAAAATACACCACTCACGTGATTTTAGCCAATTTATTGAGGAGAAATTGTTGAGGTACACTGTGTGGTCGCACATGGGGGATAGTGGGAGAGGAGTTTGGAATAACAACCACACTGAACAATGATAAAACATTCTGGTGGTTTAAACTTCGACTAAATGGGTACCTCAAAAAAAATAAACAATATTCCACTTAATTCCAAATGAACTGATCGAAACATGTCAATGAAACTCCAAGTAGGAAAAAAGAACTTTTTTTTTTGTCTTTCCGATACATGTATAACATACAGCATAGGCTGTTTTTTGACTTAGATATATGAAATAACCTATTTTAAAGTATAGGCACTTATAACTGCTCAGTGGAAGACATTTCTTGATTTAAAACAGGAGAGGCAACATCCGTCCTCTCATCCAGACAGAAAAAAAAAAAAGAAAAAGTGAAACCCGTCCAACAAATTCAGAGTGAAAGTGTGATGTGAAGTTTGATGAGGTAAATGCGAGATGGGCTCTCGCTCTCTATCCATCCAAATTAACCTGAGGTACACAAACATTACAAAGAAGCAGCAAGAATATGATAGAATATAAAGATACAAATGAAACAATAAAAGAATAAAAACATGCTAATCAAGATCAACAGACACAAGTACTTCCAGTCCCGCACCAAAACTGTGTTACGTTCCCTCCAGTACACATACAGAGAAGCAAAGAAGACTTGTTACATATACAACATTTCATAATATAGCAGCACACAAGTGAATCACAATAAGGCATCTTTGTGTAAGACTAGAAAAGAAAAGCTTCATAGCAGCAAGAGAATGATGTGTATAATCTAGTTTTCTCACTTTGGAATTATCTTTCAAATTATACACAAAAACTTTGAAAGCATAAACATTTTTTTCTATTTAAAGCACTTTTTTTTGGGAACAAAAAAACAAAAAAAACATTTGGCTTTTTGCACAACAGAACATGCACGAATACAATTTAGAAACTAGATTTCTGTTCTAAAATGTAATGAGGATTTCTAGCATTTCTGCTCATGGAGAAATTGGTTATATATACACAGTCAAACTTTTCCCACCGTGTAAACCCCCTAACCTACCCATCGTCTAATAAAAAGGAGGAGAAAACTCACAAAAGACTGTTTTAAAACTTCAGTTCAGAGAGCAGTTTACATAAAAATACAAGAGCAAAACAAGAATATTTAGGACACAGTATGTGTGGGTGAAAGAGCTATTGGAAGGTTTTGGCTATGAATTAACAAAAATTCAAGTAAGGTTAAATAATCGCACTGAATCAAAAAAAAAATTTTTAAAAATCTACAAGTGACTTGGCTTTCCTTTGTTTATAGACTATTATACTATAACACCGATTATCCTACGTCTAAGTCACCTGTCGGGGCGTAGCTTTCAAGACAACGTGCATTACCCCATGGGAATCCAGCCCAGAAAAAAAAAACAAAAACAAATAACTTAAAGAAAAAAAATGACCCTAACAACCCACTGAACTCTCCTCAACCACCATCCCCTTACCAATCTTAAGGAGTGTGTTTTTAAAAGTGCATCAATATTGTTCCAAGTCGCCCGCTCTCCAAAGAAACGAAAAAAAAAAAAAAAAAAAGGCAAAGTTGATAACAGGAGAAACCTCAGCACAACTTAACTGACTCCCCAGGACATTAACAGGAATTCTTCTTATATAGCTTAAGTTAACATCCTGTTTTTTTTCCCGCTATCATTCATCAATCCAGACTTCTAGTATTCCCCGACTTTCCACATGCATCTCCTTACCAAATAAAACCTCACATAAAACCCCTCAAACTGCGTTCGTTTCCTCTCAAACCTGGTAAAAAATTAAACTTGCCAAATCTCCTTTTGTTCTAGCAATATCAGTACTACCTGCAACCAAACTACTAAAACACTCCTACCATGTAAGGGAGCTAGACCAGGAACAAGAACAATAATAATGTAGCCTCTGTGAATTATAATACACGTACATATCATCCCGTTAACATACTGCACTGGTCTCTGGATTTAGCAGTGAAATCAAGACCTTAATAAACTGACTGTCCTCTGTGTTGGCCTTTTACAGTAGCCACTGCTCCAGACTTTGAAGCCCCTCATGTCCTTCCTCTGCGAGCAGGCCCAGCCCACTCCTGGTCAGCACTTTTCAGCATAAATAGTAAGCAGTGCTACAGGTGCACAGTATGATAGATAGAGAGAGGGAGCAGCTAGCTACAGTAGCGCCCCTCTCTGGCTGGGTTTAAATGCCATGTACTGTATTATCAGCATTTCACTCACTACTATAGGAGTTTTCCTGCAGGAATGTGTATAAATCACAGGTGAGGAAACCCCAATAAAACTGTGAATTGATATAACTGCTCGCTTATGATGATAAGAGTAACATAACTAAATGCTAGCTAAATATACATTATTTATCATATCTATTTTTGCAAGGTTGTATCAAAAGAAATATGTATATTTCATTATGCTGTTTGTTTGTTTTTTCAAGTATGAAAATATATTCAGGTTTCCATTCTGGGAAGCCTAAGGCACTATCAAGTTTTCAAGAATTTACCGTTTTTTAAATAGCTTGTTGGATTACATGTGGCCCGTTAAAAAAAAAAAAAAAAAAAAAAAAAAAAAGGTGACACCCAACTGGGTATGAACGGGGGAAAAAAAAAAATTATAATAATTATAATAATAAAGAGAAGAACTAGAAATTTCTTATTTTCTAAAAGTTCATAGATTGTCACACCATCGCTCATGTGGCACGTTGACGTAGATACTGGCAGCTCACAGCTCCTCCTCCTCACTCCTGTTAGTTCACTGGCAGACAGTCATGAGTGGTGTGTGTTTGCGTTTGTGAGTCGGGTGGTGCTGGGAGTTCATAAGTTGACGTCCCGTACATCTGTGGGGGTGCTGGACTGGTCTTGCTGCTCCCTCGCCTTGTTGCCTGCTCTGACTCCGGTCTCCTGCCTGTACTGTTGGCCTTGCTGCAGGCTGGTGGCCAGCACACGCTCTATTTGCTCCTGGCACGCCCTCAAACAATCCTGGAACAAAAAAAAAGAAAAAAAAAGAGTCAGATGTTGTTAGACGAACACACCTCAGTTATGCCTTTGTTGGTGTTTAAATACTAATAGCCATGTACACACTCTGGAGTCCAGGTTCATGCTTTTTTTCCCAGCAAAACTCAGCTACAAATCTGACGTTTTTAATCAAATTAACAAAATATGAAGCTGCCAGGAACCAAAACTAAAAGAAAAACTAAACATGCTACATAAATTTACAAATCTTCAGTGACATAAACACGCAAAACACTATAGAACAGTTAAAGGTTGTAAAAAAAGCTTGCTTCACTATTAATACAGCCAAAAAAATCTAAGAAATATAATTGTAATATGCTGTATTTACATGTAAAGTTATTCTTTACAAACCTTTTGTGCCTTTTTCAGTGAAAGTCTGTATGCCAGACTGAAAATACTAATCATTTTTTTAAAAAATGGAGGCGTATTGAATTGAATATAATATTCATTGGTATGTTTTCATTAGTGTATAATAACCTGAATATAAGAATCGTTGTGTTTTTGTTGTCTTAAAATGAGCCCTTTATATCGACAGTAAGAGCGGGTCCTCTTCTATGGAGTCCGCCATTTTGAACCGCCATTTTCGTACAGTAGCCCAGAACAGACAAACCAAACCAAACACTGATCTACATATGACCTTTTGCTTTTTATGTGAATTTCACAGCCACGTGAGTATTCATTCGGTTGCAATCTGCAACTTTACCGCTAGGTGCCACTAAATCCTACACACTGGACCTTTAATTGTTTTGTTTTAATGGTCTACAGCAGTGTTTCTCAAACTTTTTACACCGCGTACCGCCTGAGAATATATTCAGCTCTCCAAGTACCACCAGCATTCACAGACGTTAAAATACAGTAGGCCGACCCTGTTCAGCTACAGATGGTTGATGCAGGAGGAACGTTTATTCCTTCACAAGGGAGCCACTTGCTCCTGATCCACACTTCTCTTCCTTATAGTTCCCATTTGGAGTCATGATTGCAGAGCTTTTGAACCATTCATTTACCTCCACTTACTGTCTCCCCTTCATATTTTAGCTCATAACTAATCGTGGATGTATGAGTGCTACATGCTACGTGAATGAACGTAACGTGACTATGGAGCAGGATAATATTGAAACAAAATATTACAATACCTCATAGCTTTAGGTTTTCATTCCAATTCTTGTAGTAGTGATGGAAATAAATGTGACTAATTTATTGAATTAAAAGATTATATTTCAGAGATTTCTCTGTGTACCACTCAAGGGAGCTCATATAATACCAAAGGTGGTCAGACATGAATGAGATCCAGCTACATCAGCTGGTTTTCTCTCCTGTCCCTACATGATACACAAATAAAGTTATGTTACTATGAATCAAACACGCTCAATGTATTAAGTGATCAGGGTTTAGTCTGTACACTTGTATGTATACAGTAGTGTGTACAAATCTGGCACATCTGATGTGTAAGTTGTTTAACAGCCTTGGTCACATGCATGGCATACCAGCAGGGAATTATGTGTCTTGAGGTAGGTGGTCCTGTCTGCATCATGACCAGAACAATGGGTACCAGCACACACTGCAATGCCAGCGACACAGTGCAGCGAGCTACGTGTTGGGCACAAGAGTCCTCTCTGACACGAGACCTGTTTATGTCTGAAGTATGAATACATGGGGGAATTTGTGGGGGCGAGGCTTCTTAAAAAAAAAAAATTAAAAAAGAGCTCTGTGGTCTACCAGGGAAGAGATAAGCAGCAGATCAGAAACTCTGCACTCCGCCCACCACCCCCCCACCACGGGTTTACAGCACGGTCAGTCCCATGTGGAGGTCTAGAGGAAATGGCTTTGACCTACTGCACCCTGAACCTATGAGTTTGGGTGTAAAACAGAAAATAGGACAGTGGGACCGGATGTTTTTGGACAACTTCTCTTGTGAAAGGGGATCCACTCGCTCTGTCTCTGTCTCTCTGCAGGTCTGTGTGGAAAATGTGGGAGGTCTGCCTCACTGAGCTGGCTGCAGGACTCTTAAAAAGAATGAACCGAGGCTCGCAAAGAGGCCAACATTCCTTTGAAATGTACGGATAATTGGAACCCGATGGGCTGCAGTCGGAGTGCCTGTTGTGACGGCTGGGTTGCGGGGCCCTCGTCGCCGCGGCAACGCAACCACAAGCTAAAGAGGCAACCGTGTTGTTCCTGTGGCCCATTGGCTGCGGCCTTTTTGGACTTCTAGGCGTCTGAAATGGTCCTCTGGTGTAACAATGACTCATTGTGACAATGAGAGTGGGATAAATCTGGCATAAGTAATATATTTTTAGTGTTATTGATGTATAATTCTTTGTCTATGTCTGCTGTGACTTTTTTGAATCTATTTAGCCAGCGTATACCGTACATGCAGTACAAAATACTCCTTATTGCCCACTAATCAACTGTACATAATATTACTATGACATTTATTGTTATGAGGTAACATAATTGCATTAAAGTCAATGGTGGCCCATTCACTCCCATTATAAGTTCAGCAGACTTATTTTTTAAGTCTTACCGTCTTTAAACTTGTTTTGAAACATAGAAATGAAGCTGCTGTTCCATAAGAACAAACATTTTCCTGCAGTGAATTACTTCACAATACGAGGCTCGGTTATGAGGTGTCTATGGAGGCCCATTCACTCGCATTCAATTTAAGTAAGTACAAGTTTCAAGCACCTTTATACAGTGCAAACTCCATTTAAATTTCAAAATGTTAAAACTGCACACTGATAAATAAAAGCTCATTATGATGGCATGTAGAGTTTATGACCTATGATTCAAAGTCTACTGTATAAAAGGCTCATTTACTCCCACTCTTTTTATAACAGGATAAACTCTATCGATACAAAATGCTCATAATTTCGCATCGATCAAACATACATAAGCTCTTTATTTTAGCACTACAGTTTGAGTTATTTGTAGTAATGCATTCAAGCCTAATTCTAAAAGTATTTTTAAAGCTCCATTCACTCCCACTGAAACTAGAATCCAGCCAACACATTAGAGCCAATGGGTTTTCACATGTTTACAAAGTCATCCAAAAATGTCCTAAAGTGTCGGTCTGCAGGTTTGCGGACAGCTTGGATAACTTTCTGTTTCTTCGTTGGCCTTTGCTCTGGAAAAGACGCTCCTCGACTTCATTACGAACATATTCCTCCACCAGGAGGGGCACACAGCTAAAGTGGGAACCATGCAAAGAAATTGCATGTGTCCTACCACAAGAATGTGGGCTCTGAGTTTTAAGAAGACATTCCCTCTGCCGCTGCTCTTTATAGCAGCAGTCTGGCTCCACAGCCAAGAGCCAAAAGCTTGCTCTCCCTCTCTCTCTCCATGAAAAGTAAATAGCTTCAATCTGCCACTACTGAAGTCATCACTGTTGTTTACTAAAGGGCCTTTTATGCTGCTGTCGTGAGATGTTGCAATGATTATTATTAACAATGCATTGTTGTGTAGCACTAAAACTTTTGAGTAATTACTTCTGGCAGGTCTAAACTTCCCTCATTGTTGTACTCACCACCTCTGTGTTGGTGATCTTGGCCAGCAGGTCTGTCAGGTTGTCTCGACTCAGCCTCTGGTCAGTGTGGTCCAGCTGCAGGCCACAGACGGCAGCTCCCATGCTGCCAGAGGCGATCATGGAAGGAGGGTTCATGGCAAGGCGGTCATCTGGCGAGGGAAAGAGTATTAATGTGCAATTAGTCAAGCAGTAGCTTTAGGCCACAGTGACAGACAGAAATCACATTTGTAGCTGTGACACTTAAAATCAACCAAGAGAGATGCATGAGAGGTGCAAACATCTGAATAATCCCCAGCATGCATGCTCCACAGCCGAATCCGGCTTTCCCACAGAATTTCAACAGACGTAGCTGCATGGTGTAACCTGTGTGGTTTCCTTCACAGAAACCTCAGCTCTGATTAGAAAACCAGAGTAGGAGTCCTCCTACTCTCTGTGCAATGAGTTCCAGCAGGAACGACTCCCTCCGGTACAAATCCAAGTCTAAAGGTTTAAGCGACAACAGGCCTGGATGGAGGAGGCGGAAGAAGAGGTGGCCGTGGACAGCACACCTCCGCAAGTACTGAGCTGGAGCTGCTTTTGAAGCACTCACGATGTGGCTGTGAACGAACCCTTCTTTCAGCTCTCGACTCTACAGATATTTTCATTTTAAGGCATCAAAAAGTGTCTCATCTGACCACTAGGAGTCTTCCTAAATGGTACTTAGCCTTTTACAGAGAAACTGAGAGAACGTCTGAGCTATGAGGAGGGGTTGACCCCATTCCTATGGCTGACATCATGTTTCATGAATGGTATTACTCACCGTGTCGGACAGGGATTGGTGTTTGACAGGTGAGCTGTCTGTGCCGGTGAATGTGAAAGAAAATATTCATCAAAGAACAGGAGGAAGCTCAGTTTGCTTCTTCAGATCTGCTTGTCAGACGGTTTAAAGGCTTCAGAAACCTCGTGTCACCACACCTTTCCAATGCTGGACTATAATCAGCTGTGTCCGTGTGTCATTTCTGTAACTTTCCAAAGACTTAGTTTGAACTTCTCTCTCTGGATTTTCAAGTGTGGCCATTTGGAACAACAATAAACACTTTTGATTTCCATCGAGGCGAGACAGTGCAACGTATAAACCAGTTCTGTTCAAGCATAACCCAACCCTTGTTGGATTGTTTGCATTTTTTTGTAAGCTTACTTGCACAACTGTCAAAATATACTTGTAAAGTTAATTTACCTTGTATATTTCCACGCTGACGCATGACGTGCACCTTATTTTTATGTCTCGAAACTCAACCAGCTGGAAGAAACTTTTAGTGTTGTTTTGTAATACAGGCCCTGGAGGGTTTTCCCATTATTACAATACACAGGCTTCTTCCGGTCTCAGCACATGGACATGACCAACACTAATCTTAAAGCACGCAAGTCCAAACCAGCCCAGTGCAAACCAACCAGTGGTGGCCTGATAGCTTTGATTAAGCCCTGGAGAGCAGCCTAGCTTCACTACGCCCATCTTCTCCTCCAGGGGCCAGCTGTCCATAGGAGGAGCTCCTCCATCATAAGAATAACATCTCAACTCCATATAAAACTCCAAACATTTACATTACTGCACAACCACAGCAGGCCTCGTTTTTTTTCCCACTGCGGCTGCTTTGTGCTTGGATATAACCAGCTGCTTATGACTAGCAGAGGCGACCACTGAAACACACCCAAATATAAAAAAAATTAAAAAAAAGTGTGACACTAAAACTGTGCTAAACGGGGCATGAAAATCATTGAAGGAGTCTATGGGTTCAATAACTAGCTCTAGTAAACAAGTGCTTATTGGCCAGATCTGACCACACTGGCATTTGTGAGGAATTTTATTGCACTGAAGTGACCTCCCTCTTTGTATTATTCCCATCATTGAATTAGCTGAAAGGAGGTAGAAGATGAAAGGCAGTCTTGTGACAGAGAAATGCTGTATATTATGTGCATTAGGTGAGTGTTTCTGTCCAGGATATGAAGATATTACAGGGATTCCTTGAATAGGCGAAGGAATGTCATGAAAATTCACCTAGGGAGAGGCCTAAGGGGACATCTGAGTTTGTGCTTCTCCAGAGCCTCCAGTTTATTTTGGACATGAGGCCGGGGATGGGAGGAGGAAGGAAGATCACTGGATCTCTGCCCTTATTTTTTAAACCTGGAAGCTTCCCTGTCAACAAACAATACAGGGCGAGTAGAGCGGGAGCTGCACCTGAGCCACGCAGCGCAGTTTGTGCATGCTGGAGTACAATCATTATCATCACCCAGTGTACGTGGCTTATCTAAACACAGCACTGATATGCTTTTTTTTTTTTTTTTTTTTTTTTCCACAGGAACTTTGCAGAGACATTTGGGAATGACCACTTTAAGCAGCTTTTAGCAGCTGTGAAGAAAAGCCCCTACTACAAGCTGTGGAGAGACTAGAAAGTGGATAAGGCAGCCAGCAGAGTATGTGGAGAGAAGAAAGAGGTCACAGATGACTCACGATGGGAGAATGTTTGTGTGTGTGGGAATATTCTGGTGGATGTGGGAATAACAAGGCAGCAAAGTGAGTGTGCGAGTGAGCAAACATGTAAAGAAAAAAAAAAAAGGCACATGAAATGATACGCAGCTGTGTTACCTGTGGCACAGAGGGCAATGAATGTCTGCGTGTGTTTGCGGACCATCGCCAGTTTGTCTTTGGGAAGGGGCAGCCTGCGTATGATGTGCTCTATGAAATCATTGGGGATGACTGAGGCCATGTTCCACTTCAACTTCCCTAGCACGACCAGTTCCCAGTCCTAAAAGACAGAAAGAAGAAAAAAAAGGTGTCAGTCAGTTCAAATTCAGTTTCTAGGCAAAATTTATTTAGTCAGAGGGTTAAATGGCGTGCTGCCATGCCTCCATTGACCGTGAAAAAGATCACAGTCAGTCCCTATTCCCAGAGGAAATGGCTCTGTTAGAAGAGTAACATTTCTTCACTTTATCTCTCCTCGCTGTATCTTATTATCTGCATGCCTTTCTCATTCCTCGCATCCTTTGTATTCATATCGCCGGCATGTGACAAGCTTTGCCCTGCTTAGAGGCCCTGCCAATGAGACAGCTAGCCCCTTCCTTCCTGTCACAAGCCTCATACAGCAACAAATGATTATGCACTGCAGCAAGCAGCAGCAGCAGCAGCAGCACAGAGCTGACTCTTCATACAGTCAGCTTTTGTACCGGCAAGACGCCGGCAAGAAGGTGGACGCCTTTTCGTGACTTAATTTCCTGTGTGTGTTGAGTCAACCTTAACGATTCACTGATGTTTAAATGCTTTCATGTCGGGCTTTTGGATAAGAAGGAGGATGCAACCTAAATGAAAAAAGAAAATAAGGTTTAAAAAGGTGCATCCGTACACTTGACTAGTCAAACGATATCACACAGGAAGAACTGAAGACAAAGTGCAGAGACAGAATGAGCTGTTGTTGTCATCATCTGAACCAATAAAACTCTCCATGGAGGACTCATTTGTACCCAAGCAACAAAATAACCAGCCATTTGCAGGTTTTCAAATTTCCAAAGTCTTTCTTTGCCAATTTACTAATGAGATCCACAACTGTACGACATTTCCATCGGGGTAGACAATCACATTTCTGCCATATGCTTTTTCAAAATGAAAGTCTGATTTAATTTCCATATTTCTCATCAATAATCACAGTAAAGGTTTTGATGCAGTGAAGCAGGAGAGTTGTAAAAGTTTGCAGTGTTTCCTGACATTTCTCATCTTGGTCCCCCCCTCAAGTCACTTCATAGTGATGAAGAGACGTCTGCAGCATCATTTCATCATTATTTCAGCATCACTGTGTTTCTCACGAGGGGGACAGCACCATTACATTACAGCGTAAAGTTTTATGCTCGCATTTCCTTTAATTTGGCTTCGCACTTGCTCTGCAAGCGTGGAAGTGTTGCCAAAAAAGCAAACGTAGTAAACACCGAAACCCCAACACCGTGCAGGGACCGTCCCCCTGCATCACCAAACACTCATCCGTCTGACATGTCAGCCATCCTTTACATTTACATGGGCTTCCTGTCTATAAACCTGCCACACACACACTTGTATTGAACCTATTTTAGCCCGTGTGGAGACTGCGAGATGAGCAGGGCGGAGGTTTGCTGCTGGTGTGCTCACTTCCTGGACAGCTGCCCCGACACAACCGCCCCTCCACCCTCTTCAACTTCTCTCTTCCAGCAGCAGCAGCAGCAGAAGCAACATTGTGAGTGTTCATTACAAGGAAGAGCTTGCAGCATCTTTCACTGGCGCTTTGCTGCCTTCTCTGTGCATCCTGTCAGGATATCCAGGAATCTGGAGTCTTTGGACAATATGGAGCATCAAATGGGACGAGTGTCATTTCCCTCAACAGCTGCAGGCAACACAGGGAGGATGTATAGAGAGTATGTGGGGCTGTTTTTAGTTGAAATATGAAGCAGGTCTGACCTCAGATTGTAAAACTGAAACAATTAGCTGATTTATGGATGAGTCAAACAAAAAATGAATAATTTAAGTCATTTTTAAGCAGCCATTTTGCTTGAGAAATGGCTGAAACGATAATTTTTTCTGTCACTTCTGCTCTACTTTTCTCCATCTTAGCTCTGTGATAGCAAAATTAGAATCACACAGGACGCTAGAAAGCTCCAGAACAAGACTTTATGCAGACCTTGAGTAAAGGTTGTTTTCAGCTTAACAGATTTGTTAAGTTGTCAGACAAAACGAGCGATTTGAAGGACATGTACATGGCTTTAGAGATGATGGGTGATGGTCACGATTTTCTGACATTTTAAAGAAAAAAAATAAACTATTGTTGATGAAAATAAGCATTTGTTGCAATGCTAATATGTTCATAAAGTTAGTTTAAGCCACATGTTAGTAAGAGAGAGAGTTAAAAGCAGCCTTATACGTGCCATAAAGAGATAAACCCCTGTAGTTTAATACTCACATACATGTAGGGAGGTAAGATTAAACAACACTGTGGCTGCCTGTCTTCATATAACTCCTTCTATATCTAATTAAAATACATGTACTCCATGTACTGCAAGATATCCAAACTCTATACTGCATTACTGGCACTAGATGGCATCACATGCCTCCTCAGTCCACATGGATCCAAAGAAAGGATGTGGCTGTATTGTGCACAACTCAACTTATAAAAAGGAAAATGGGATACTTCCTGTGAAAACAATATAGCTATTAGCATTATAAAATCATCCCAAAATATGACACTGCATTTTTTAATGCTCTTATGAATGAATGGGGCTTTTGAAAATAAAAACATATATTAAAAAAAAAAGTTCTTACCAGCAGTTCCCGTGGTGTGATGGAGCTGTCTGTGTACATGCAAAGTTTTTCTGCTGATATCGGCCTGCAGTCTTTTAACTTGGAGGCCAGGAAAATGCACACAGCTCCAATAAGCTGCAAATAATTCTTTCTGGAGGGCATCACTGCTAAAAATCTGTCCAAATAATTAATGGCTAAAGGGAAGATGTCTTCATTACTGTGCTCCTCTTCACACACCTAGACAGGAGACAGAAATATAACAGAAAACACACATTAGATATGGAAATATAAAAAGAAACTGTGACTATTTAAAGGCTTTAAAAGGAAGAGGAGTTTTTTCAAAAATATGTGGGTGGTTTTGCTGTGATTTTCCTATGCTGCTGTTGTCTTTAGGTTTAAGGTTAAATCACTAATTTCCACTGAGTTAAAAGCTGCAAAGTCAAATCAAGGCTGTAACAAATTAGTCCAATGTCGTTCAGCTAAAAAAACCTCCGTCGCCATTCAGCTCCTCTTCCTTGTTGGGGCATGTCGTCCTTTTTTTTCTTTTTTTCCCCTCTCTCTTCTCTTAGAAAAATAATAATTAAAAATTAAAATATAACATGTAGCAGCTTTAAAACACGTGCACAATGTCTAAAAGCTGTCTTACAACACTTTCCGACAGTTACAACAAACTATATGTTGCTAACATGAGGTGATTTTTAAAGCTCAAAAATGAAAGTGGTTTTCTTGCAATGCACGTTGCTCGACGAGCCTGAGTCACTTTAGAAAATTAATAATAATTAGCACGAGGTGGAAATGTCGTGTTTATGATTATGTAAATTAAGATTAACTCCCACGCTGACGCCTGAGCTAACCGGTTAGCAGAAAGCACCAACTTTTATAGCTGTTAAGCAATGTAAATATCGAGCTTAGGCTGCTTCTTTGAAGCTGATTTTTCTTCGTGGTGGAATTTCCGACTCTCCCACGCCTTTGGTGACTCATTCTCATTCAATTGTCAAACAGGCCAACATCCATGACAACTCTCCCCCCAACTTACATACTCCATTTCTGACCCAGAATCAGCTTTAAAGATGTGTGTAAACATGCAGCAGCAACAACAACAACAACAACACATAAAAAGGATTAAGCTCAAAGCAAAAAGAAATGCCAACAAACCTCGTGCATCCAACCTGCAACCATTCGTCTCATATAAGGGTGAATATCCTTCTGGACCCGCTGGAAATACGAGCATTGAGGTAAAAACCTGTCCTCAATTGTTAATAAACTTTGTAACACTCTGTCATCATAGAGGATGTTTGGGTCAGGCTGGGCTCTCAAGGCTATGTCCGACTCCAGGCAATAAAGCTCCATGACTTCTCGGCCCCCCTCTCTCCCTTCTCCCCCTCCTCTCCTTTTTTTTTAATGTATTTATTTATTTTTTTTTTTAAGTTGGTTAAATAATAAAAAAATAAATATTGTCACAATATTGTCGACAGCGGACAGGAGGAGGAGAAGTGCCCAGGATGAAGCATGAGGCTGAGACTGCTGGGTTCGCTCCAGTCGCTGCTGCCTCTCAGTTTTGACTTCTTCCTCTACGCCGCCTGCTCGGCGTCAAAAAGCGGACCGCACCGAGGGGAAACAACATCCGGTTCCGACTTTCAGAATAAAAGTCGCTGTTGCACATAACCCCCCCCCCCACAACAATTGCTTTTCGAGGAACTTCCGGTCTTGTTAGTCAGCCTTTATCTACGGAAGCACATTACTGCCACACCAGGAACATTAAAAAAACATATTAAAAACTATCCCTATCACGTTATAATGTGAAATTTTTAGGTTAAAACCAAACGTGATAATCTATTGTTATAACATGATTTTTGTTGTTTGTTTGTTAAAATGTAATAATTTATTAGTGTAAAATTTTTCACGTTAAAACATGATCATTTGGGCCGTTGATTGGCTCGGCGGGTGGAGCGTCCTCCCCATGTGCAGGGGCGCGGTCCTTGCCCCCGCGGCCTGGGGTTCGAGTCCGACCTGTGGCCCTTTGCTTCATGTCATTCCCCATCTCTCTCTCTCTCCACTTTCCTGTCGCTCCTCAGCTGTCTCTATCCAATGAAGCTTATCAAAACATGATAATATAACATAATGTGAAAGTTTTCACCTTAAAACTTAACATGTAGATTGATGTGTCGGTTGCCAATAGATCAGATTTTTAAATTACCATTTTTATTTTTGAATTTTAGATGAAAACACTTTGTAATTTTGTTTCCCTACTGCTTTAATCATGAGCTGTGAGAGCAGGACAGCGTCTTGCTAAAACCTGGACGATTGCTCACCGAAGGTGAAATCTTGAAGCAAACTCTCGACAGTTGAGAAACTTTAATCGTAAACTTGGTAACTGATAACTGGACTGTGAGGACATTTGTTTCCTTGTTTTGGCAGGTAACCACTCTTGAAGCTCATACTTTTACTCTGTGATACATGTCACGTTATAGAAGAAGAAGAGATACTTTTATTAATCCCTTGTGGGGAAATTTAACACACACGTTTATGTACACATGGTTCACATGCAGATGTGGAGAGAGATGGTGGAGTGATGGGCAGCCACCCAGAGCAGCGCCCTGGGGGGGGGGGGGGGGGTTCGGTGCCTTGCTCAATGGCACCTTGGCAGTGCCCAGTAGGTGAACTGTCACCTCTCCACCTACCAGTCCACCACCATACTTTGTTCCATACTGGAACTTTAACGTTTTAAAGGCTTCAGCCTATACCGCAAAAATGTTCGCGTTAAAATGTGATAATTTATACTGCTAAAACATGATACATGTCATGTTATAACGTGATAAGTTTGTATGTGGCAATAATGTTAAACTCAGCAATACGCTTCAGTATTTATCTCCTCTACTTTCTTAACACTTTAAAAAGAGGCAGACCATGACGTAGCCCTCATCTGCTCCACAACTGGACTGCAACCTACTTTTATGGTGTTTCTACATCAAATATAGGATAATAACAACAATGGACAGAGTAATTATATATACGAGAGCTTTTTTTAAGGGGGTTAGTTGCTTATTCTGGAAATCAAAGCACATAGCTAGTTTGTGCAGAATGAGTATAATGATAATAATCAAGCAACAGCAGAATTATCATTATAATAGAAATATACTGTACCTACTTATTATAAATTATGTAGGCTATTTCACAGTTGAAATATACACGTTTACACACATGCCATACTGTACATATTCCCCTACTTTATGAGTATGAAGTCATACATTACGTTACCCACTCAATATTTATTCAATATTTTGGTCAAGTCAAGTGGATTCAACCATTTACACAGTGAAACGAGACAGTGTTTCGCCAAGGACCATGGTGCTACATGTAACATAAAACATAGTGCAGACAAGACTACAAGTCCTCAAATAATGTAATTTTTCTAAGTAAAATAAATGTTATATCATACGGGGCCTTTATATGTCTCAAGCTGCTTTATAGCTTAAAAGACCTACCTGTTATCAGATGTTTAGCACAGTAGATATCACCATATCTCCACATAGCATAAGTGAGGCAATATAAATGGCAAAACTTATGTTTAGGTTATTGTAAAACAAATGTTTGTCTTTATCTTGGTTGAAGGCAGCATACGAGTGAATATCAACAAGAACTCTGCTGTATTTAAAACTGGAAAAATGCCACACTGCATCGTGTACAAATCATAGACAGTTTACATTATTATATGCAGTTTATGATACAAATCAGCACTTTGCAATGTCTGCCATCAGGCCTCTCCAACCCAGATGTTCTAACATATGTGTTGACCAAAGAATCACGGACACAGCCTCTTATTAATACTCTCCCTCAAAAAGCTAACAACTGTAGCTCACAGTGCAGTGACAAGAGGTCAGGAAAGTTTAGTAGCATCTCTGCAGACATTCTCATTTAGTTACAGGCTACCATCTGCATTAGTTATCTGCTTCTCAGTTTTAATAGGATCATGTCTCTAATTGAAAATGCAGCAGAAACATCTCTCAGTCAACTAACACTTCACGCTTAACACTGGACTTCCTGTAACTTCTTTACAGCTGAAAATGTGCATTAGCTCTGTTCTACATTCAGACGTGTTTCTCATTGACCTTACTGTGTTTCTGAAGAAAAATAACTCACAAAACAAACCACACTTGCTGTGAATGAATGATTGAAGATGTCCAACAAAAAGTAGAACACTAAGAATGTTTGATTTTAGCTGTGAGATTAACTGGCTAGCTTATTCTGATTATGTCTGATGTCTCCTCGCTTGCTAAGCTGTATTCTGGATAGATGTAGTGGTCCAAATATAAGCTAATCACCTGCAAAGTGGGGCTATTGTATATTTTTTGGCTGCTCAGCTTCCATTTATTGTTATTTTAACATTTGTCAGTAGGGAATCTGTCACATTAATCATTTCTTTGTATGATATGAGACATTTTTAGCCATGCTAGCAGCATGAATGGTGGCCTATAAGTCCATCATTTTAAATATCTGAACAACCATGGATTTCCAGACATATGAGGCCCCCAGAGGATAAATCTTTATGAGTTTGATGACCCTCTGAGGTTAACATTTGTGGGTTTGATTTGAATGTTTGAACGCCAACTTCCACCAAGATGTTGTTTCTGCAGTGGTGTTTGAGGTATCTGTTATGTTTTGTTGTAGTCATGGCACACCATTCACTTGACAGGTTCGTACACGTATAAAGTCAATTCATTTTGCCATAGACAACAGTGTTACAATTGACCTATTGCGCAATGTTAATATGTGAAAAATAATTTGTGTATCCAGTAGCCTCAGTGACATCACCCACAGGTCTCCTAGCTAATCTAAAAACTGGCAAAGACGTGGAGCGTAGTTGGAGCTGAAGCAGGCTGGATGAAGCCTGGTTGCTCGAACAAACCATGTGACGGCACCTACCTGTCAATGAAAGCGGTCACGTTCATAATTATGCCATATAATTTGAATGAGTGAGTTATATAAAAATTCACCCTTTGTACAGTTGTCATGAGTCAACTGGCTGTTTGCGGAAATGTTTTTGACACTTCCATATTGGCTTCACATCAGAGCTATGAGGGCTGTTTGGTATCCACCCAAGGATTCGGATCAGCTCCAAAATATAATGGGTTCTTCTTTGGCTCCACCAAGTGTTCCTCAAATGACCACTTGAGGCTGGCTACAGATTAGACAAAAAACAGTTTTGGTCTCCATAGCTAATTTCCCCATTCATGACAACTGTACTGAGGGCGACTTTTTATATCACTCACCTGTTCAAATTATAATAAGGCTTAAAGTTATGTATAATTAACAGCGTGGTTGCTTTGATTGACAGGTAGGTGATGTTACAGACGGCTTGTTTGAGCAACCAAGCGTCATTTGGCCCGCCTCAGGTCCGCTGATGATCCACATCTTTACCGATTTTTAGATTAGCCAGGAGGCTAAACAGCTCTTCAGAAACCCGGGTGACATCACTGTCCATTATGTCTGCTTCAGGTTGAATTAAAACTACTTTAATGATATAGCAACATCAGGTCAAAACATTGGTTTATGCACATTTACTTGCTAAATTAATACCCATCATTCTCAGCAGCTTGCCTTTATTGCAAATGTTATCATCCTGACACCCTAAACTAAAATAGCAAGCATTATACGTGGTAATCTGTAGCTTTTCCTAATTGTAAGTGTGACCACAGATTCACTGATCTAATCTAATAACGTGTGATTGCTGTGAAGTCAGCACACAACCACATTTTTCTTTTAATCAGGTCATAGCTCTGCCACATGAGCTGGGATCCATGGGACACAGTGTGATGTTGCAGACATCCTTATGGCGAAGGGTGTGGACGGCATCTTGATCCCTTTCCAGGGAAAAGTTTTCCGTAAAGGAAGTCCTTTGGCACGGTGGCACGCCAAAGGATGAAAGTATGAGGATGGACATGTAAATCTGCAGAGAGTGCTTGTGGTGTCTCGTGTCTAAAAGTGTTTGTTATTTTGTCCTTCTAAGACAGGATCTAATCGGAAAAAGGTAGGATTATAATAGAGGAGGAAGTCACTTTTGAAGGCCATTTCAGTCCCATTTGTTTTCTCCGTGCAGCTGCAAGCGCTAAATTCCTTATCAAAGGCATCAAAACATGCACACACACACAAAAAAAGAGGGCTTTTCGCACGTCTAAATTTGCTGCTTCCAATCATGTGTGAGTTAAGAGGAAACGTTCAGTTGAGGTGAATGACAAGAGCTGAACTGAATCACTTCTCACTGGAACAACTTCACAAACTTCCCCCTTTCACAGACGCTACCAGAGAGCTGAATGAGATATGGAGTTTCATTGAGAGAAAAAAAAAAAAAAAAGCGAGAGAGCACTGTGGAGCTATTATGAGAGCAGACTGTGAAGTGAGAGTGGGAACTGTCTCTGAGGGAATGTCAAGGTTAGCAAGATTAGTTCTACTTCAAAGGAGGGGATGTATGTTTGAGAGGATTCATCTCAGAATTGAGATTTCATGTTGGAGGGTTATCCCTTTGTCTGTTCGCGGAGAGGTTAACAAATCCCCAGGTCAGTGTTTTTGTCCAAAGGTGTCTCACTCTCCACAAGAGGCCAAAGAAGCCTACCATACCAGACAGTCAAAGCCTGACACTTGAGGGAAACAGAGGTGTTAGGCTAGATAAAGCAGCCTTGCCCTGTTGCTTCTGTGAGTGCATGTGTCCTATGATAACACATGTCAGCCGCTATCACACACTCTGGGCTCCACAGAGGTAACAGAGAGCGCCCAAAGCCCTGGGAAAACGTGGAGGAGCGTGAAATCACCTTGATCCAAAGATTCCTGCTGCATACCAGTCCACTGAACCCACCAGAGCACAGGGGCCCGGAGATGGGCAGACTGCCACAGATCAAGAGAAAGAGACAAAGACAAGAGAACGAGAGAAGAGGTGGAGAGGGTGATAGTCAAGATCTTTAATCCTAGAGATTGGTTTGGAGCTTAACATCATCTTATGTATTTCCTGTGCAAGATCAAGTAAGTCGCTCCATGAGGGAGGCCTCGCTCTCTCGGATATAAACACAGGATTTACTTTTACATGCCAGTTTCAGGGCCAAGCTTGATTACAGGTTGCCCATGTGCTCTGTGAGTCAAGCTGGCTGTTTGGGTTTACTGACAGTAGAGAAGAGGATGCTATGGCTGGAATGCTGTGGTGTGAACAGTGGTGAACACTCCTCCCAGTGTTGAGTGATAGCTGGTGTAGCTCAGCCAGCAGTGTAGATAAAGTGGCTTCTGTCTGTCACATGTTTGCATACTATATGCTTTCACTGATTATACCCCACTGGAACACCCATTCCCAAACATGAAAAAGTAGGCGACATAAATGTTCATGGGTAGTCGCATGTTCTTGCTCCTTCGCATGCTATTCTGGTCAGGCTATCAGGAGCATGGAGCGTGCCTGTATCACACATCAAAAGCCGGCTTGTCACTGCCACTCAGTGCAGAGTGGCTGGACGGGGGGTGGAAAGTGGGAAAAGAAGGTGCTTTCCAGGAGAAGTTAAGCAAATCATGTGTAGGATCTGAGAAATAACTGTTTGGAGCAGCCAACACTGCTCTCACAAGCTACCCAACATCTCATAATTATATTTTTTCGGATGGCTAAATGCCACTTCCTTTAATGCTCCTGGAGTAACTCCCACCATCACCATCAATCCTCACATTGCAATTGGAGGTCCTGTGGTGCAACCAGCTAATTTGCACTCAACTACGCAAGTGAGATTAGAAAACAAATGGAGCGTCGTCAAATCAGCACAGGAAAAAGAGGGTGTTTTCCACACTGCGTCTGAGGAATGTTTTGGCTAAACTAAAAGCCATCATTCAAACTAAAATGGCAACATTTTGAGGAGACAATGACGGAACAGATAGCAACATCCGGGCCTGGTCTTTAGTAGTCTGGGTTGTGAAACACAAGAGGGTTTCTTTTCTACAGTTTGGGCCTCGGTCACCGCTGAATCCATCCCCCCCCCTCCTCCTCCATTAAGTCTGTATACAAGTCTGACGTCCGGCAGCTTGCATCCTTCACTCCTACCAGAGCCTCTGAGAACATTGCACTATTCTCCACCATGCACTCAGGAGTAATAGCTGACAGAGGAGGGGAGAGGAAGAGGGTACACTTTAAACAAAAGGGGTTCTATAAGGTGCTAGAACAAGGCATTAAGTACTGCGAAATGCTCTATGCTGCTGCTATAAAGACTCCTTTGACAGGATGGTTTAACATTTTGAGAAATACGCAGAAGATTTGATGAGAAGATCGTTAACACACTCATGTATGTCCGTGAAATATGAAGCTACAGCCAGCAGCCAGTTAGCTTAGCTTAGCACAAAGACTGTAAACAAGAGGAAACAGTTAGCCTGATTCTGTCCACATAACACAAGTGGACGTTTGAGGAACTGCAGTTTTTAGCACTTCCAATTGGCTTCACTTCACAACCACGGAGGTTGCTGCTTGAGTGTTATATGCTGGACAATTTTTTGGAAAGAGCCAGGTTATCTGTTTCCCTGTTCCCAGTATTTATGCTAAGCTAAGCTAATGTAGCTTCATATTCATCATAACAGACAGACACGGGAGAGGTTTCTTGCATAACTATTAGCTAGAAAGTGAACAGAGGTTGCTGCTTGTGTCCAATGGTAACAAACAAACAGTAACAGCATCTCCAAAGCTCAAAAATGAACATATCATATTTTGTTTCCAGCCTTTTTTACTAAGCTAAACTAAGCTAACCTAATGCAGGCTATAGCTTCATATTTAACAGACAGATGTGAGAGTGGCATCAGTCTTCTAATATAACTCGAATAAAGTTCAAATTTTGGGTTTAAGGAAGTGAGACATGTCTTAAATTTGTACCACTTGGAGATTTTTTGCATACAGATCCAACATCCCCGTCCAAAGTCATTGAAGAATACTCATTTCTCTACATGTGGGGGGTGGGTAGGGACACTTGGCACAAAGGGGAAGCCTGGATTAAGTCATGAGCGGCAAGCGACATAGGTTGGATTTTAATTGGGTGAGATCACATCCTCTCCAGTTTTGCAGTGAATAAACTTCAAGTCTTGAAGAAATCACTTAGATATCTGGATAAAATGAGTTTTGCGTCTGTCCAGACGTGCATGCATGTAGAGTAATGTCCATGTTCACGGTATGAGAGCTCGGCATGTCTCTGCAAAAGAGAGTTATGTTCTTCATGTGAGCATACGGCTAGATTTCTGACTGTTATATAACTCTGCTGCTGTGGGGGCCCCCTTGTTCTGCTCCAGCAGTGGACTCTGAAGTTCCCCTAGCTTTCCTGCTCATTTGCTTCACAACACACAGATGTCTAAGGGCGGTGGAGAATACAGGGCGGTGGAGCAAGGGGGGGTACTGGGTTGAGGGCCAAGAGGCAGCGGCTGCCTGTCACAAGTGAACAAGTGTGTGTGGTCAGAGATTAGGGAAGGAAGGACACAAACAAAAATTCCGGCGGAGGAGCTCCTGTGGCAGCTGTGGTTTTCCGAGTGCGAAGGATGCTGGACAACTGGAGCAAGCCGATTGGCCGGGGAAAGGACAAGTGGGCGTGTCCTGGCAGTGGCCTGCTTCCTCTGCGTGATCTTAAATGAGAAGAGTGACAATTCATCAGGGACAGGATGTCCAATAGAAAGACAGATCCCAGGGGTAGATAGAGGGCCTTGCAGCTGGCCACTCGATGACCTTGGATCAAACAAAAGTTAGTCTTTCTCTTCACGTCCTTCTCTGAAACACTCTCTATATACCCGTAGAAAAATGAGGCATTAATCAGCAGCCTGAGCAGTTTCCAGTAAGTCATTTTGTGTGAGTTTATTTTAAGCCGACGGGCCTCACTGTTCCACAAATAACATTGCTTTCTTCGTCCATTCACTTCCCTTCGACTCTGCAACATTTCCACTCCTGCACACTTACATTTCCCTCCTGAGAGAGAGGAGGAAATGGGGGCCTCGCAATGTGAACGAAAAACTCTTTGAAAGTGGCGATATGCTCCTTATAAACGGCCAAGCGGGGAGGGATTGAGGGGCGGACTGCTGGGGCCTGGACTGTCTGGGAGCTGCCTGGTGTTTTCCTGTGTGTGATGCATGCTAACCCTGGGCCCCCTCGACTTCTGCAGGGGCATAAAGAGGCCTCTGTAAGGCTGAGTCAGCTCGAGCCTTAATTCACCTCATTGGTCTCATTGCTTGATTAAATTCAGCAGGGGGACTCAGAAAGGCCCCTATTTCCCCCCCCCAAAACGTCAAACAGAAGGGTGGAAATCAATCTGTTATCAGTACGAGGGTCAGAGTTTGCCACAACAATGGTCCTCATGTATTGCAGATAGAGAAACAGGCCAGGCCAAACATATTGATGCACACTGACAAGTATTGTCAGTTTAATAGATCTAAGTGGGAGTGGGAAATATTGTTTCTGTGAGGTAACTCTTGTTGTAATGACTTTGTCTTAAAATTGAAACCATTCTAGCATTCTTGGCCGACTATGGCATTGCAAAACAAGACTACATTTATCCAATTAAGCACAGAAGACAAAGAAAGAGTGTGTGAAATACAGGAAGCAGAGCCTATATAGCATGATATAGCCCTGAAAGAACCACTTCACTTCAACCACAAAGCAATTTTTGGTCCATCTCTGGCTCGCATTGAGCTTACCACCACAGTTTTTGTGATGCAAACAAACAAACACATAGGCCGATGGTGAAATCTAATGTTTCCCTTGCATATTGTGCAATTTGGCATTCCGGAGAGCCCAAGAATAAATAAAAAAAAAAAACAAGACAAAAAGGGGCATACCAAGCCTATCTGCAGGAAATACCAGGATACGACTATGCGTGGTGATGGCGTGGTCAAGGGTGGATGACAAAATCATTCTTCCCTGTCCCCTGACATCCAGCCTGGCTTTGATCCTGTTATGGGTGGGGGGTCCAGTGGAGGTCCAGTGGAGGTCCAGCGGAGCAGAGGGGCAAACCTGCTTGGTGGCGCCAAGACCATTAGCTTGAATCTGTATCCACCAGGGCGTTCCTGTCTTTGACCATGCCAAGGGATTTCACATACTGGGCAGTGCTACTGAAATCATCTCATCTCTCATCCAAGTGAAGGAATATGAGAAACGTCAACGAAGTAATTTCCCGACCCTGCGATATAAAGATTAAATCCACGTCCAGGCCTGCAAAGATTACACAGTTAAAGGAACAGTTTGACATTTTGATAAAGAGGCTTATTCACTTCACTGCTAATTGTTGCCTGTCTATTAAATATGAAGCTACAGCCAGGAAACGTTAGCTTAGCTTAGCATAAACACTGGAAACAGTGGTAAACAGCTAACCTGGCAATGTCCAGCAGTTGCCAAGAAATTGTCCAGCATATAACACTCAAGCGGCAACCTCTGTGGCTGTGAAGTGAAGCCAATTGGAAGTGTCAAAAATTGCAGTTCCTCAAACGTCCACTTGAGGCTGGCTTCAGAAGTGAGTCAGTCTCCATAAGCCCCCATGTTAAAATGTCCAACTTCACAGCAGAAATAAACATGTTTACAGCCTGGTACAAAAAACAGTTTTGGTCTCTATAGCTAATTTCCCCGTTCATGACAACTGTACTGAGGGTGAATTTTTACAGAACTCATCTGTTCAAATTATATTAAGGCTTAAAGTTATGCAGAATTAAGAACGTGGCTGCTTTAATTCACAGGTAGGTGCTGCTAGAGATGGCTTGTTTTACCATTGTAGCCGAGAGGCGGAAGAAGCTGGTCTACCAACATGGCGGTGGCCAGAGCCAAACTGAGCTTTAAAATGGCTCTACAGAAACCTATGGGTAACCTCACGCTGACTTAAATGGTAAACTGGTATATATAACATACGATTTAAATTGAAATTAATAGACAGTACATAGCACATCAACATTGTGTAAAAAGGAGCCAGCTGAAGTGGTCAGGTTTAGGGTGCCTCCTGGGCACCTTCCTTTGGAGGTGTTCTGGGCACATCCAACTGGCAGGACACCTTGGGGCAGACCTGCTTCCACCGATAACCTGACCCTGGATAACCAGAAGGAAATGGATGGAACATACATATAGCATGACATAACTTGTTAAGTATGACTTTACTCCCCATTTTTAATGTCAATGTACTTACATCTTTTATCTCGCAGGGTATGTACAATATTTAACAATCACCTTTACTCTGTTGCCATCTTATATTTTATTATCTTCTGCTTTTGTTGTATGTACCTCTTATTGTGTCTTTGTTGTACTCCTGTACATACGGTTATGTTGGTATGTGCTGTAATTAAGTCAATTGCAGCTGTGTGTAGCACTATTGCCCAAGCCAAATTTCCCCGCGGCGACATTAAAGTGTATCTGATCTAATTGGTAGCTTTATAGATGTTGGTAGGTAGCTACCATTTGACAGAGCTGGTTTGTTTCACTCTGTTTTCAGTCTTTAGGTGAAGCTAAGCTAACCGGCAGCTGGCTCCGGCTACATATTTTCTGTTCAGACACAAGAGTGATATCGATCTTATTATTTAGCTGTTGGAAAGAGGGAGATTAAGCGTCTCTACCAAAATGTCAAACTATTCCTGTAATAAATGTCATTTTTTCTTATGTAATTTGCCATCCTAAAACAGTTTAGTCAGCATTTTACCATGTTTCTTCGCCTTTACACATTACTCTGGGTGCAGCACTGAACTTAAAATCCAGTTGAACAGGCTGAGCTTTAGTTTAGACAGAGAAAGAGAGCAAAAAGTACTTCCACCTCAGACAAAAAACAGTTGAAATCAAAACCTGGAGATTAGTCTTAATCAAATAACAACCTTGCAGAACCAGATACCGGGGCTTTGTTAGCCCCCCGAGCTATGAGAGGTGGATCAGACTGATCATGATACGACATGCTACACACACAAAATCATTTCACACTCGTGGAAACATGACATTTGATCCAAATAACATTCCCACAAGGACTGCCATGTTTAGCAATCTATAATAGTTACCGCCTAGGAAAAAAAAAAAAAACTTTCCTCATCAATTCTTCCCACCAAAAAGTCTGGGAGGAACCGGACTTCTTATTCTAGTAGTTGTTCATATGTCAGCCACGGGCCGGCCCATGCTGGGAAAGAAGGAGGTTCACAGTGTCGCTGCAGCCTGAAGCTGTGATGTTCCAGTTGATCTTTAGGCCACTGCTTCCCAGGACCGAGGCCTTGTCCCTAGGGGAGCTCTGCTGAAGTTCCGGCTGCACCCTCAGCACTGTCCATAATGGGAACCCATCCCATTGTAATGACCTACATACTGTACACAAAAGTATGCATGTAAGACCGTCTTTGGATACCTGTAACAGCTTGTCCTACAGCGCAATAACACAGCTGCTTCACATTCTGGTCAGGGCACAAACAAGGAGTGGTATCAACCACCTGTAAACCTTTTTTAGCTGTGCTAGCTCCACGGCTCTAGAGATGGTAATGTCTGGTGGTCGGCCGGTCCAACGCTTTGGTCCAACTCAAATATCAAATGGACTATTGGATGGATTGTCATTACAAAACCTAACCGTACACATGTTCATGTAACTGGTGATAAGCACAAAACTTTGCACATTCATGGTCTCCAGATGTTGAAGCGCAATAACTTTGGTGATCCTCTAAGCAACTATATATCTAATGGGTGCATTTAGACAGCATCAGGCGCTGCAGTGAGTTGCTGCAGGCTGGATGTGTGTCTATTTGTTGAATGTAACCGCTGCAGAACAATCAGAAAATAACTTTTTATTTTGCTGATTAACCGGCTTTATCGATGCCAATGCTCGCTCACTCTCATTCACTGTCTGTGTCGCTCGCCCCTATGCTCGCTTTCTCAAACCATTGTATACAAATTGTCACTATTTTGCAGCGTAAATTTATAGCCATACACAGATTTCGAAGCTCGTACATAAAATAAACAAAGCCAGACTTTCTTGATGTCAGTGTTCTGTCACTCTCATTCACTGTCTAAGTTGATCGATCACAAATTGCTCTCAAATCATCAGACACAAACCAAAGAAAACTTGTTCGTGTCACTATTAGCAAGCCAGACGCAGATCTAGAAGCTGGTACATGAAATAAACAAAGTCAGAACACAACAGGTAGAGTGTCAGAGTTTAGTCCATGAATCCACCTGGATAGCTTCAGTTTCAGAGACATTTCAGCCTCTGAAATCTGAGCGTCCGATTGGCAGCCACAGCTTTATGTTGGGCTGTGTGTTCACAGTCCTGCGGCCTACGCCGCCACAGCCAAAACGCAATTCCCCAACTCAACTGAATGGAAAAGGCTGCTTTTTCGCAGCAGCGTCGCATCGTGTCTAAATGTACCCTAAAGATCATACCTGCTAAACATCAGCATGTTAGCATGCTGACTTTGAGCATTTAGCTCAAAGCACAATTTTGCCTCACAGATCCTCTATCATGGTCGTACACACAGTCTTGTTTTAAACAAGGATGCTCACAGTTTTAGTGTGATGTTCAAAAACTTCCATTTTCTTGCACTTATTCCATTCTCATGGAAATCAAGGGAGGGCTAGCAACCTAGGATGTCTTTGTTTCCGACCCTTATGTAATCATTGATAACAGGAAGTAGTGGAGCATATGTTATGGTTAGAGCCACGGCCAGAGCTCAAGTCTTTGGTCAGGATTCCCACTGTCACTGAGGAAATGAAAGCACAGGGAGGCTCTCTTTATGGTTAGCCCATGAAGACATAAATACTCACTGGGAGAAGCAAGAGTTTCAATCGGACTGCAGAAAAACTGATGACTGGGCAGAGAAGGAATTGCACAAGATGACATTTTCTTGTAGAATGAGATCCAAAAAGCTGCAAGCCGGTGAGTCACACAATGTAGCTTTGGATTCATTCTCTTGACCTGGTAAAAAAGCAAACATTGTTGAGGAATGTGTGAAATGTGCAGCGTGGGAGGAGAAGTTTGACACATGGGGCTGTTTGCTAGACATGAAAAGTTGCCAGGGCTTTCAAGGTGCGGCTCTCTTTCACCTTCCCAGTCATTGCTGTCAAGTTGATATGTGTTCTCATATATGAAGGGGACCGTACATATATAGCGTGTTTGTATTCTGCAGGCCTTCCTGAGTTCAGTCTGTGGCTAATACAGATCACGCCCGCTGATAGGGGGGGGCAAACGGGTCTGCTGTCCCGGGCCCAGGGTAAGGGGGGGGCAGAACTGGGCCCTCATTAAATCATGGAATAATTGAAAAAAAAAATTAAAATAGGCCTATTTGTGGAAAAAATATGTAATATTTGAGTTACATAAAAGCTTTTTATTTGTTTTCTTCCTAATTGTCCTTGAAATAGTGGTCAAGAACCCCCCCGTCCCCAACACAAAAATCAAAATTTGATGTTGACATTTGAGTTGAAGTTCAGTACGCTCGAAATGTCCGGTCAGCACAAGTCCGGTGCTCAGAAAGGGAAAGAAAAGAAGAAAATAGAGGCCTTAAAGATTTTCTTAACAAATATTTTTTAAAAAAAAGGTGGTTACGGTGAAGCTGGGACTAGTAAAGTGAACGTAGAGCAAGGTAAGAAGCAGTGCAGCCAATGTTTACCAGCCTTGTAACGTAACCTAACAGGCTAGCTCTAATGTTAACGTCCATTGACCATTAGTCAGAAACAGTTGAGTTTGGTAGCTCTGTCAGAGAGGATGAGACAGAGAGGAGAGAGATCCAGCAAGGGACAGAGTCAGGCTACCTGTGAGAGAAAAGAGAGAGAGAGAGAGAGCCACAGTGGAGCGGGAGGGGTCCGCTGCCCCGTCGGAGAGTCTGATCACACACTTAATTTCAGCGATCCTGCATTATGGCCAACTAGAATGACCGACTCTGATAGAGTGAACCTCGTACGTGTGATGGCAAGACTGTCAGCTGGCCTGATACAAATACAGTGACGGTGAACCTGATTCCCACATCACAACATTTAAGATCACGCAACATCATCTATACTGTCCTACAAAGCCAAACCACACTAACTACACATTACATCAAAATTGAGTTAAGACCAGAGTCTACATTTTTGACATCTTACTTTACCGTATAAAAATGACTATACTGTAAAAATGTGTAATTTAGGAGGAGAATATAAAAATAGCAGGTAGCAGTCAAGTGTACTCTGGCTAACTAAGGCTAGCTGGTAAGATAGCTCATTTACCTACTTCTTCCTGTTTATCCCAATAGAAAACTCAATATTAACACTCCAACATCTTAGCAACTGAGTTTGTTAGTTACACAACTAAACAACACTGTAGCTAAATCTAATCATAACGGAGAAAAAATGTAACAACCAGGTAGTCACGCTAACGGTAGCTTGCCGTTAGCAGTTCCTAGTGTGACTCTAGTGAAATTGATTTTATTTGGTTACACTATCTTTAAATCACATATTTAAATGTATTTATTTTAAGTTAATTCATTAAACTAGTATTTTTTTCAAACTGAGTAGAAAGCTGAAGGAGACAACAATAATATATTTTGTTTGTAGATACTGTGTTTTCCTTTGCGCAGTTTAAAACCCAAACTGCAGTAAGTGCACTTTGGCAAGCTAAGGCTAGCCGATGAGATAGCTCATTTACTGACTTTTTCGTGTTTATCCCGATAACACCCGAATATTCTAGTAATTGAGTTTGTGAAATCAATAAAAACACTAACTGTAACAATAATGGAGAAAGAAATGTGACACCAGATAGTCACGCTAAACGACTGTTAGCCTAGTTTGCTGTTAGCAGTCTAGCAGTCTCTGACTCTAGTAAAATTCATGGGATTTTATCTTTAAATCATATATTTAAATGTATTTATTTATAGGTTAATTTATTAAATTATCATTAGTTCAAATTGAGTCAAAACCTGAAACAAGAATATATTTTGTTTGTAGATGCTTGCTTGCACAGTTTAGGTTGTCTGCAGTATATAAAAGTTGTCACGGTATTATGTGAAGTGTCTGACAATGATAAATGTCTAAAAAGGCGTAAAATGAAGGTTTTACAACTTAAATATATGTTTCAGTTTGGCTAGGAGTCTTCAAACTTCAAACTACTTCACCACTTCTGTTGTTACCTATACCTGCTAGTTAGCTGACATTTCTGAGGATCAGAAGTCAACTAGCCAAGTTCAACTAAAATATCTGCCGCGAGAGAAAGAATGAGGCCAGAATTTTTAAGGCAGACAGACAGAAAATAAAGTGAACTAACAGCAGCTGAGGGTTGCTGCAGACTATTGCGGTTCAACAGAGAGGAACAACAAAGGTATCAATGGCTAACAACAGCTGGGTCTGCTTCCTGCAGAGAGCGGCGTTTGATGGATGGGGAACATGATATAGACTTTTCCACTGTGCAGCCACATAACAGCCTACATGATATTTGATATTTAACTGCACATGTCCAGTCTGGACTAATCGTCTTGACATGACACACGAAAGCGTTCAAATAAAAAAAAAAAATGCAAGAGGACACGTGTCTTTTTTTTTTTTGACCTAAGTTGTGAAATGTGCTTCGTTCTCATTTTACAGATAAGAAATGCAAATATGTGACATTCAACTGGTCGAGCATGCATAAGAGAGAGTGTAAGAGAAAGTGATAACACATTCCCGTATGCTATAATCATTTCCTCCCTCCGGCGCAGTTTCTGCCTCGACAGCTAGCTCACCAGCTGAGAGAGGATGTACTGGGAAATGTGCATCAGCAGCAGCAGCAAAAAAAAAGAAAGATAGGCTACACGGGAAGTTCACATTTAAAGTCAAGGTTTGACCAGTTCTTTGAGTGGAGCTCTGTCCTCAGATAACTTATGATAGGAAGTAAAAAAGGCAAAGTCATTAAATGGTTTCACACCAACGAAACCAGTGTTGCTGCATGAATAAACACCTCTCTCAAGTAGGTTTATCTAATACACTTAGGGACTTTCTAGTTATAGTTCAGTGACCTTTTGTTATATGGCAAATATATGTTGAAAAACATATATGTTTTGATATCGAATTCTCCTTCTATGGGTTGTCTAGACCTCTACAACGGAAACCTCGGTGTCTGTGAAGTGAAGCCAATGCAAAAGTGCCAAAAACTGCAGTTCCTCAAACGGCCGGCTCCAGAAGTGCATCACCCAGCCTACCTCAGGTCCACCGATGATCCTCGTCTTTGATGATTTTTAGATTAGCCAGGAGGTGGAAGAAGCAGGACTACCAAAATGGCGGCAACCAGAGCCACAGATTTTGAGCTTCAAAACAGCTCACAGAGTTCCCATTTAGCTTTAGCATCTTTTGGCTCGTTGTTTCAGTTTTATGTCCTGCACCACAGATTTTGTTTCAGTCTTGTTTCCAGCTGCAGTACACAGCGTTATTTAGCACAAAACCAATAAACCAACATACTACCTGGCCAGTACCAAACAGCTGATAAATAGTTAGCAACTAGCTTGTGACTATAGTGGCGGACTTAGCAACTAAAGAGCCAGATATTTGTCTCAGGAGTTGGTGGAGGTCAAAAGTAGGCGATATTATGGCAACGTTGGGTTTACAGCAAGTGGCAATCTCTGTGGCTGTGAAATGAAGCCAGTGCGGAAGTGTCAAAAACTGCAGTTCCTCAAATGTCCACTTGAGGGTGGTTATAAAAATGAGTCAGTCTCCATAAGTCCCCATGTTAAAATGTCCAACTTCACAGCAGAAATAAACATGTTTACAGCCTGGTACAAAAAACAGTTTTGGTCTCTATAGCTAATTTCCCCGTTCATGACAACTGTACTGAGGGTGAATTTTTATAGAACTCACCTGTTCAAATTATATTAAGGCTTAAAGTTATGCAGAATTAACAGCGTGGAGGCTTTGATTGACAGGTGGGTGTTGTTACAGATAGCTTGTTTGAGCACCTAGGCGTCATTCAGCCCACCTCCAGAGGATGAATGATTTTGAAGCCGAAAATATGTCGCACTGGCCGCCGCCATGTTGGAAGTACTGCTTCTTCCGCCTCCCAGCTAATCTACATATATATTAGTAAGTCATCTGTAACTGTACCTACCTGTCAATCAAAGCGGCCACACTGTTAATTACTCATTTCCCAGCCACAGAGGTTGCCGCTTGGGGAAGAAACAGGACCGCAGGACATGGCGGCGGCCAGAGCCAGAGATTTTGAGCTTCAAAACAGCTATTCAGAAACTTTTGGGTGACGTCACAGATACGCTGTCCATTCTTTATACTGTCAGTGGTTTACAGCTTGTTGTGCTGCCCCAAGTGGCCAAAAATCAACTAATGCTGCTTTAAAATAAGACGCTGTGACTTTAAATACAACTTGACTTCCTCTATCTGCCTTGAACAGTGCTTCGAGGAAAAAGTGAGTGACTTTCGTCGCATCCGTGGCCAATCTGTATCTCATCTTTCAGGCCACAAGATACTAAGACACTACAGCCAGAAACCCATTAAACATACAACAAACAGTGTATTTATTTCGTCATGGTAACAACACCTACACTGAGTGATTGCAGTGCACGGCTTCACAGCTCAGTGCAGTACCTGACAGAGCACTGAGAATGAAAGCATTCAAAGACTCATTTCAGTTTGTTTTGCTCAGTCAGTCTTTTTTTTTTTTTTTTTTTAACCCACAGATGCTGAGTTGCGTCTCGTCCGTGATGGGAACACGGATGTTCTCACCACCTACGTGATCAAATGTGATCTTATAGCACACAACTTTACACCCATTTATCTGTCACTGATGTGGACAACAAAACAGGCGGACGGGCACGTGCCAACACGCTGAGCACTGCACCCTCTTTTGACACAACAGGAACGCATGTTTTCCCACACAGGGTTTAGACACCAAACATGTTCTCACAATGCTTTTAGATGATAACAGAGAGGTCTTTTTATGTAATTCGCCGCCTATGTAATCAGAAGATCAGAGCACCCATCACATAGCAGGAAACATGGTGGTATGACTGAGCAGCCTCTATAAAAGATAAAGACTGGGCTTTATTAGAAGGGAGGTATGAACATCTCTGAGCAGCCCATATGCTGTGTGCAAGCGAGACTGGCCACAGGGTAGAACCAGGTCTCATTCACACGTCCACTGCAACTAATTACGCTTTACTCATGTTGCCACATCAAATAGATGCTTAAAAACTAATGGGATTAGATGTTTTTTGCATGTTATTGTCCTGCTGGTGAGATTTTTTCGTCTACAAGACACACATCTGAACCTGCAGAGGTTTAAATCTTATTTCCAGATGTTTTCATCCTCTGGCCATTATTCACATGTGCTAGGAATTTTGAGAATAATGCCTTGTGGAGCTTTACATCATCTATCATCAGTAATGCATCCGCATTGTGAGGCATGTGAATTTCTTCAGAACTGAGAAATTGCGCACTGATTTTTTTAATATTAAATCACCGTGGCTGTAGTGCTCTTTTTTTTTTTTTTTTTTTTTTTTTTTTTTTGCAGCCCAGAGGTGCAGCAGCAGTTCAGCCTCGCTGTAATGGAACTTTGTGTGGGCTGAGAGCTCATTGACGTTGGCTCTCGCGAAAACTTCCACATGAAAACGCTTTTGCAGTGTCATATCACGGAGAATAGGGGCAGTTATCTAGGCGACTACAGCAGCGGATTGTACAGCAGATCAAACACGGCCAGCCTGGGGCGCATTATATCAGATTTCATTTTGAGTTGAGGCCCTTCATTCATTTTTTGACATTTACAGTTGGATCGGTGCACCCCCCCACCCCTCTCTGAGGCCTCTTGGCTCTCAGTCTGCACTGAGGCCCCACCAGCCACTCTGGAAAAACCCGGTGCATCTGACTTGCATTGCCTGGCTCCACTTGTGTGTTCTGTTTGGCCCGTGCCGCTGGAGGAGGAGAGCGGGCCAATTACCAGCCGCCGCTCTGAGACCAATATGATGTCATCCTCCCCGCTCCGCCATAACAGGCTGCAGATGAGAGGGGCTGGGCCTCTCAGCAGCCTTATTCACTTAACAAAAAGCAGGAAAGCATGACAAAAAAAAATCAAAATGGTATTAAATATCCTTGAACATTAACATTTTTCCTCATCTAAACTCACTTATTATCCATTAAAGTAGCGTCTAATGTATCACAGCCTGTTAGGAGCGCAACAGACTGGAGATAGCAAAGATAATAGCTCACTGTTTATCTCATGAGCCAGAGCACCTTGTTTGAATAAGACTGATAGCAGACCGTGAGAAAACACCGCTAATATCATTGTGTTTTCAGGCGGAAGTGAGATTTCAGCTGTAAAGCCTTCCATACGTTATCACCGCGCCCCACCCCTAAGAAAAATCACCTGTGTGATATGCTTTGCTGTGCCCTTTCGCTTGCGCCGACACTCCCTCATTCTTTGCAAAGCTGCAGTCAGCCAACGGCGTCCTCACATATCAAAGGAAGGCAGTTTGACAATAACACAGAGTGGCAGAAAAGATACACTAAAAGATCACGCTCGAAACACACGCTCACAAAACTCTGGAGACTACTTAAGTGCTATCCCAGAAGGCCTTGCATTTCCTAGGAAGTCTTAAAGCCACATCAGAGAATCTGAAGGGGCATGTGGGCTGCAACAGATCTCCCCTCATTTCCCCTCGTACTCCATCTCCAACGCCCCGCAACCACACACTACGTATAGACCCTGGAGATGATATATAGCCTGAGCTGATAGCAGGCCGAGCGGAGTATAAACAAATGGCAGCTTTAACTGTTTAGGTGTGCTCGGCCGTGATTTTATCTCCATGAGAAAGAGAATCAAGTCAAACAAAACCTTTGAGGAAAAAGGTTTATCAACAACTGTCTGCATCCTTTTGCATGTAAAAAAATAAACATTGTTTACAGGTAAAACAAGTTGCTAGTTATGTGTGAAATGTGGAGATTGCAGTCATCCACTGCTCGTCTTCCTGTTTGACAGTGCATCTTTAAGTCTTAGTACAATCTGCAAGTTGTTGTGATCTGTGGTTACATGTTTAGTGGAACGCAAACCACTTAATTGTTTCTGTGTATACATTCAGAGATATGCTGCAGGCTATTTTTACTCTGTGTGGGCTTACATGATGGAAGAAGGAAGAGTTTTATTTTGAAATTCAATATGTCGGTTTGGTTTAACAAGACTTTGCTAACATGCTAACATGTTTTTAACATGTTCACCATCTTAGCTTAGTGTGTTAGCGTGCTAACAGTTGCAAACTAGTTATAAAAGTACAGTACAGTGATAAACTTAAGTACCGGAGAGACAAATATGAAAGACGTGGCCTGCGTTGGGTTCAACTGTCTCTAAAAAAAGCATGTTAAATTCAGCTCATCTCACTGCCTTTCCCCATAGCTGAAGATGCATTATCAAGAATATCTGTTGGTATTTGTTGTGGGAGGGTGAAAAAGCTTTGACAGTAAATTCCTGTCTAAGTCTTCGCAAGCCGAGATACAGATACGACTCACGGGAGGGTGGGTGAAGCGAGGTCAGGCACTTAACCTCCGCGTGAGGCGGTAAAGGAATGGACTTCATACCTTTACAAAACTCTAAGTGGTTCCCATGATGATTAAAACATAAAGAATAAAAAGATATATCTCATCTGTGTCATCTGTTTATTTTTTGCTTGTTTCTTCTTGTGAAATACTTTATACTTTACTCGTTTAGTGTTCTAAAAATCCTCCAAATTAACCAATCTGTGAAGAAAAAATCAACTTTTATTTAAATGACTCATTTCTTGTCAAGAGGGCACACAATTAGACTCTACTTCAACTGAAAGGTAAAGTTCCACATTTTGATAAATGTGCTAAATGCTTTCTGTCAGAGAGTTAGTTAGCAAGCTTAATACTGTCTGTTAAATATAAAACTACAGCCAATTAGCTTAGCTTAGCACAAAGACTGCAAATGAGGGGAAACAAATAGCCTAGCTCTTTCAAATGATATTGATATCCTATTAACATTTTTGTTGCTATCTGTTTCCTCTTGTTTTAGGCAAGCGGCAACCTCTGTGGCTGTGAAGTGAAGCCAGCGTCAAAAAACTGCAGTTCCTCAAACGTCCACTTGAGGCTGGATACAGAACTGAGTCAACAGCGTGGTCGCTTTGATTGACAGGTGGGTGCGGTTAAAGATGGCTTGTTTCAGCACCGAGGCATTATTCTGCTGATGAGCCACGTCTTTGCCAATTTTTAGATTAGCTGGGAGGTGGAAGAGGCAGGACTGCCAAGATGGCGCCAGCCAGAGTCAGAGATTTTGAGCTTCACAAACGGCTCTTCAGAAAGCTATGGATGACATCACGCACATGCTGTCCATTCTTTATACTGTCAGTGGTTTAAAGTCTTTGCTCTAAGCTAAGCTAACTGGCTGTAGCTTCATATTTAACAGACATGTGAGACATCAATCTTCTTACTTAACTCTACCACAAAGTAAATAAGCATATTTCCCAAAACTCAAGGGTCTACAAGCCAAAAAGATTGAGAAACACTGCTTTAATGCATGCCACTTCTCTCTACTCTCACAATCTTATAAAGGCAAATAATGCTAGAAAAGATGTAGCAGAGATTGTTGAGTTTGATTGGGATAAGGACAAAGCTTCCATCGACACATCCAATCAAAGTCTCATCCATCATGTCTGCAGGATGGGTGACTTAACTGTCTGTAAACACGATAAATGAGGGCTATACTGCAGCTATCCAGAGTCCCATCATCCTCTTTCATGAGGGTTGACTCCTCTCTGTAAGAAGACCTCTACCTTGTCAATGTGTCTTTGCGTCTGTGCCGTAGAGACTGTGTGAGCTATGCCCCGCTTCGCATTCCTCTGCCATCCAACCTCTGTCCAGCCTGGACTTTCCCACAGAACCCTAAACCCTGTGAATGAGAGTAGGCCTTTGTTTCAGGCATTTTTCATCCTGATCCCAGCAACTTCCCCATGGTGGAATGCAACAGGAATGCCAGCGCCAGCTACCTGGCATTAGAGAGTCTTTGTGCGGAAATAGGAGAGGCTGAAGGAGAGAGCAGGTCAAAGAGGTTTGACAATGGATAGCTCACTTCTCAAGGTGCCCAGCCCATATTACAGAGAGAGTGAGCAGCAGAACCCGGGTCAAGTCTCTTTAACATGGCAAAGTGCAGGACGGAGAAGTGAAAAAACGACATTATTTGCATCTAGGCCAGTTTCGCTATGAGTTCGCTCCCTCTGTCAGGTTTTTCTTTTACTGTACAAATCATTAACTGCAGCGCCGATGTAGCAACTGATTGGCATGCAAATATGAACACAGCTGAAATGTGTGTCTGCAACAGTTAACAGGTTGTTGTGAGCTAGCTGAGAGCTGGAACGGCGAGGCCGCGGTTAGCCTCAAGGTGCAATTCCATTCATTCCTCTATAGTGAGAGAAAGCCGAAGGTGGATTTTAATTTGAGGGATGCCATGTGAAGATGAGGATTTATTATGATATTATCTGATAATGTTTTGATGAGTTTTTCCTCCCCGAGTCACAACTTCTCACTTACGTTTGAGTGGCAGTGACTCTGCAGCTGCTGATGCATAGCACTGCCAAAACCAGAATGAAAACATCATAAATAAGAAGATGTTCATACTGGTAGGACCAGTGCAGGGGCCACCGGTGTGGAGGTGGTGTACATGTCAGAGCAGGAGCTCTCTTTGAGGCAAGACGCTCACAGACTTGAGAGACAGACACTTACCCGGGGCCCGTCAGTAAAAGCCATTTCACCTGTAACCCGAGCAGCTCAGCCGCTGAGACGACGGCTGATCTTCTCTGGATCCTGAGTCTGATGATAAGCAGCTGAGATAAGGTGCTAACTGAAGGGTAACGACAGAGCTATGAAGACAAGGGTGGGGCATCAGGTCATATAACCCTGCATGTCATGACCACAATTACCGAGGGGGCCTCCGCTCACCTCCTGTGAGAACCAAACATCTGTAACATGCTGCCAACTCCTCTCGGTTGAAAGTCCATTTCATAATAAATATAAATAAAATAACTCAGATCGAATACGTATCATTAGCTGCCACTTGCCGTTTTAAGTCGACCAAAATGAAAGAACCTCAACGTCAGTTCTGGTCCAAACCAAACCAGACCAAATTTGAACCGCACTTTTTCTTGTCTGTTCACTTATAGCAGCTTGACTGTTCGACATCCCATTTCCTAGAAAATTCAGCAGATGTTCTATTTATTATGCTCAGACTGCCAAGAATCTCAGGGAGGACAACTTAAACACATGAAGAGAGGCAAACTTTGTGTTGACTAGACTCCCCTTATCCCACCAGAGAGAGAAAATTTTATGAACTCACTCGGGAAAGATAAGGCCTTCTTCCTTGACACGACCGCTCATATTACGAATTCCAGCGGAATCGACACAGTATATTCACACACTGATGTATCTGTTAACACCTTAGGCCAGTGTGGCCTAAATATGAGCCACTGACAGTAAAAAGAATGGACGGCGTATGCGTGACGTCACCCACAGGTTTCCGAAGAACCATATTGAAGCTCAAAATCTGTCTGTCTGTCGATGAAGACGTGGATGGTTGGTGGACCTGAGGCAGTCCTGGTTGCTCAAACAAGCCATCTGCAAAGGCACCTACCTGTCAATCAGAGCATCCACGCTGTTAATTCTGCATAACTTTAAGCCTTAATATAATTTGAACAGGTGAGTTCTGTAAAAATTCACCCTCAGTACAGTTGTCATGAACGGGGAAATTAGCTGTAGAGACCAAAACTGTTTTTTGTACCAGGTTGTAAACATGTTTATTTCTGCTGTGAAGTTGGACATTTTAACATGGGGACTTATGGAGACTGACTCACTTCTGGAGTCAGCCTCAAGTGGACGTTCGAGGAACTGCAGTTTTCGGTAAATTTCACAGTCAGGAAGGTTGCCCCTTGCTTGAAACAGGAAGAAACAGCTAGCAACAAAAATGTTAAGGAGGAGGATATAGATAGAGCTATGCTATCTGTTTCCCCTCATGTCCAGTCTTTATGCTAAGCTAAGCTAACTGGCTGTAGCCTTATATTATAGGGCAGCCATTTTGAAATTATAGATGAGTGTCACAGGCCACAAATCAAATCAGATCACTCACAAACCTCCCAAGATTGATATAATTAGGGTTTACTTAGGAAGAAATATGCAGATATTTTTTTCAGTTCTGAGCTCCTTTATCAGATTTACCAATTTTTTTTTATATGAGAGGAAAAATCTAAGTCATGCAGGAGACCTTCGGTTCTTGTTTGCTATTTACAAACGCAGACTTCACCATGGTCACCAGGCCTGCACGCTGAACATGCAGAGAGCGAGCGAGAACCATTTCCTATTTGAAACCTCAATATGTAACCAAAAGATAGCTGTGTGAGCCGGGTTGCCACCCCTGAAGCATCCAGAGATTTGCTGTTAAATAGTTTATATAGGATTAGAGCAGATGAGGGGCAGTCAGGACAGGGCTTGTTAAAAGGTCATCTTCTCTCACACGGTCAGCTCTTGGGAGGTTCAGGGGAGGCATTCCTGCAATAAGCCACTTTAACAGGCATGGAAAGCCGCCATTCACAATGTCTGTCCGGAGCAGAAAAGGAGAACTGTGTAGAGACATAGCACAAATTAGTTCCCTTTTAAGACTAAAAATAAAAACAGAAAATGAAACCTGTAAATTCTGAATGACATGCAGCACGAACGCTAACATACAAAGTTAAAATGCAGAAACTAACTTAGGCAGGGAGCAGCAAAGGGCCCAGGCCGGATTCCAACCTGGGTCACTGCAGTAAGGACTCAGCCTTAATAAATGGTACACACTGTACCAGGTGACCCACCAGAGCGCCCCTTCTTTTTGTTTTATGATATATAGAGTTATTGTGCCATATAAATATACATATTTTCCATGAAAACAGCTGGTAACTACAAAACAGTAATCACAGTTCACTGTACTCTGGCTTTGTAGCTGTGTGTTACAGGGGAAAACCAGCTAATGAGCTAGCCGTGATGAGCTAAAACTAAATTTACTTATTGATTTTTCCCAAGCTGCTACTGTAATTAAATTAACTGATATCTTGGTAATTAAAACATACATGATAGACAGGATGGAGAGGAAAAACAAGATAAACTCCTGCTAATGCTCACTAGCTTAGCAGAAGCATTAACTGCCATCTCATGTGAAAATTCATGCGATTTAATGTGGTTAAGCTACCTTTAAATCACATGTTTAAATGTATCAAAGTGTAATATAAATCATTATATTTACTTTTGGACAAGATGGCTGATGAAAACAATGGCAATAAATCTTAATTACTGCCCTAATTAAACTAATCTGTGAGGCTGAACATAGACAGTCTTGTTTTAATCTGAATGCTAATGTGAGCATGCTAACATGCTACAATATTTAACATTTTCAACACTTTAGAAATGAGCACAACATACAGCTGAGGCTGAGGGGAATGTTTTGGACATATCATATAACATATTATAGATAAAAAAGTTAATGATCACCAAAGATAGTACTGAATATCTGTATCTAACTTCACGGGAATGCAGCCAAAAGTTGATCAGACATTTTGCTAAAAATGTCAACCATGGTGGCGCTACAGGAAAAGCCAGAGGATCACCAAAGTATTTAGGATTTAACCTAATGTTTGTAGAAAACTCAAGGGCAAACCATCAAATAGTTGTTGAGATATTCCAGTCTGGACCAGTGTGGTAGGCCGACTGACAGACTGACATTAGGGCATAAAATTATGGCATTACAACTTCTGTATCTATTACATGTCTTTGCTTACGTATGGCAGAACAGCATGAGAGCTATTCTTTGACATGAAATTGGTGTTCATCAGCAAACAGACAGAGGGTTGGACTTGGTTGGTGGCTGGCTGTCACACTTAGAAAAAAAGTCAAGTCAGACGCAGGCATTTATCTAAGCCTGTGAAATCCTCCACACAAAAAAGGGAAAATTTAAGAGTGGTTCTCAAATAGCCAAATTCCATTTTCTCCTCGATGCATCACAGTGGTGTGCTCACCTAGTAACTGGTAAACACACATCAACAATGACTAAAAACCATTAATGAACCTCAATATATTCTCCAAAAACAACAGTTTAAGTGTTGCCACACTGCAAAGCCTGAGGAATATCATCCCCGATGTTATTGCCTACGTGCCTACTGGGGCAATGTTCACACTGTATATCTGTTTCAGTTTTGGTGTTACTAATTTATTGTGTCAATCACTATCACTGCTGGAGAAATGATATGCCAAAACAATACAACACACCTTGGCCGAGCGGCTTAACACCTGACCATGATAAAGAGCTGAAACTAAATTGCAGAGATAATGATCTGTCATAAAGTGTCTTAGTAACCGCATACAGCTCAAACTGAAACAATAGAGACAAAGACCTCATGCGTGTGCGACATGTGCTCGAAGAGAAAAGATGTCCAGACGTTCAGTCAGGCTACTCGTATGACCTCGGGGGTGTGCTGCCCGTGTCATACTATTGCATTGTTTGTAATGCGGTCAATGTCAGGGTGGTGCTTGGACAGGTGCTCGTCTAACATCCACTCAACACATGTTGATACAACATGAATTATTAATCTTCTCTTCATAATGTTTAATTAATAATTAAATCTAAGAAGAGAAGAACCGGTTCTTTAAAAATGGAGTAGTTATCATGTTCCAGTTCAGATTCAGATGTTTCATCTAACGTTTCTATTGTTCACAATCAGGACAATCAAATCTGGTTAATGGGGGATGCATATACCACATGTGCCTTTTATACAAACACAAACAATACTGAGGTACTTCTTCACTTGAGTTCTTCCATTTTCTGCTGCTTTTCAGAGTAATATTGTAATTTTGTACTCCGCTACATGTACAATATGTAAAATACGATCAATTTTATAGATTAAACTACCCAACAGTAGATAAGATATAAACAACAAAACTCTGTAAAGCTGAAATGCAGAGATCCACTAACGTAACCCCTGCTAATGCACGTAGCTGCAATACAGAATTAATGCAATTTGATGTGTTTAAGCTACCTTTAAATCATGTTTGAATGTATTAAAGTGTAATGTAAATCATTATATTGACTTCTGGACAACGTGGCTGAAGAGGACATTTTGATGGCAGATATTTTACCCTTGGCAATGAATCTTAAATATTGCCCTAGTAAAACTTATCTGTGAGGCTGTACTTAGATCAGGCCGCAACTTCCGTGGCTGTGAAGTGAAGCCAATGCCGAAGTGCCACAAACTGCGGTTTAAAACGGCGGTTTGGAGACAGTGGTGCTTGAAGCTAACATGCTAACATGCTCACAATGACAAATGCAAACACATGAACCAAAACAATGAGCTGAAAGATGCTAAAAGACTCTATAGAGTTGAAGGGAACAAACCACTGTTGACTCCTGCTAATGCTAACTAGCGTAGCACAAGCAGTAACCGCCATCTCATGTGAAATTCATGCAATTTGATGTGTTTAAGCTACCTTATATGATATGATTATGATTATTATAATATAATATTGATTATAGCTGATTTAACTGAATTGAAACTGAGCACTTCCACTTCCACTGTTATTATTTAACCTATTAAAGTCCTCAGTGGAAGTTTATAATTGCCTTTGCAGAACTTAAAGTACTGGCTAAGCATAAATCCATTGGTATTTTTAAAGTGGGTCATTTTAAAGTATGAGGCTACAGAGCATGTTTTTCTTAACATCCTTTTTTAGTTGTTAGTCACAAGAGGTTGTTTATCTTATTTTCCAGGAAACCACCTCGAGAACAATAGGGTCAGATTTTCATAATATTTGATACTGGACTCTTACAACATAGATTGAAAAAGAAAAATGATAATCAGTTGGTCCATTTTGTATAGCACTGGTTCTCAAACTGAAACGTAGTGTGCACATACATCTACGGTTAGTTATGAGCTAACATGTAAGGACTAGTTAGTAAATGGAGGTAAAATGAATGGTTCAAAAACACTGCAGTCATGGCTCCAAACGACACATATTAAGAGTTATTAGTGCACACACCACTTTTTATTACTCTGGTTCTTTAACTGGCTCCAACATTAAAAAATCTTCTTATTAGGAATAAACCTGCCTCCTGTGTAAAATGGCTAAATATGGTCGCCTTACACTGCTGATACTTGTAAAGTCTAATAATGGCTGTGGTGGTACATGGGATAAAAAGTTTGATAAACACTGTTATATAGTATTCCTATGGGATGACTGATGACTAAATATAGTTATATCAAATGCTTGGTATCATTGGATTCAAAACAACTTCAATAATATTTGCTTTCATCCAGATCAAACCTCATATTTAACATCCCAAATCAAGGTTAAACTTATTTTTGTGACATTATACTTATTTTTATGCATTTTGAAATGAAAATCAACTTTGTCTTCCACCTAAGGCATAATAATTTTCATTTTTTTTCACATTTCTTTACAGTTTTCACAGCAAATTTTGTGTTTCCACCTCTAACAGAAAGTCACGATGGGTTAACAGATAATAACAATAGATGAAGTTGCTTATAAGATGTTAGCAATCATGAACAACTCCTCTCACCCCCTGCATCAGACTGTGGGGGGCTTTAACCAGCTCCTTCAGCAAGAGACTGCTACTCCCAGCAGTAAGAAGGAGCGCTACCACAAGTCCTTCAATCCAACACCAGCATGACTTCATGACTTTCCTTTATATTGCTTATGAGTAATTTCTTACCCACCTTGTGTATATGAGCTGCTGTGACAAGTGAATTTCGGTTTGAGATCATTAAAGTCTTTCTTATCTTATTTTATAAATTCACACACATACACACTGATGTTTACCATCATTCAAAAATGCACATTTGTTTCTGATGTCTTACTTGTGCAGTCAAGAGATGAGATCTCACTGGAACACCAAAACCATTGTCTGTGACACTGAGTCAAAGTTAAACACATAATATGCACATCTAGCTGTGGTCTTTGGTTTGAATGTGGGAGGAAGATACCCCCAATGCAGAAAGCTGTGCCTGTGTTATTGGCAGCGAGATGACTAAGCATGAGGCCTGCCGCCTGTGGCACTGTGCAGACATGTTCCATTCTGTCAGAGCTTTGCAGCACATAGGCACCATTTCACACGGTCCCCCGACTCTTGGCGAAGCAAGTGGGAACTTTAGAGGCTCTGCTGACAGTCTATACCAAGCATTTAAACGCTGAGGATGTGTCTGCAACGTTTAACCTCTTTTTTTTTTTATTGTAGTTTCCCCAATGCATTTTCAAAACAAATACTTTCAGTACCTTAAGTGCATACATTTAGAGCTCAGATGTGCTGGTGTTGATGCATCAACAAGAGTGAAAAAAACATAATTGCAAATGAGTTTTGTACTGTCATGTTAAAAGGCCTGCAGGTAGAGACAAAATACAATACATCAAATCTGAATGAGATGATTGTTGTTGTTTTCAGCAGCCGCAATGAGAAAAAAAAGTGACTTCATTGTTCTTCATGGGTGACTCATTTATTATACAGGAGTGTCAGGAAAATGAACGCTGAGTCCTATGGCAGGTATTTCCCCCCAAACAGTGAATATCTAAGCTAAGCATTCTCTTCAAACCAACCCCACAGTATCATTGAGTGTGTTCACAGTGTGTGTGGTCTGAGAGTGGAAAACCCTTCACTGTTTTTAGCCTTCAACGCCACCTACTGGCATCTGGAAGAAATGACTGTGCTGGTGTACTCAAAAGAAAAAAAATAATTAAATAGAAAATCATTCACAATGTACATGAAAATAAAATCTTACAATAAATTAGTGTTTATATTCCTATGATTATATTCCCATGTTCAGTCTTTATTCTATTAATTAAGAGAAGAAACTGTTACACATCATTTTTGATGTCACAAGATCACCCTTAAGAAAGATGAGGGGCGTATCCTCGGTGTATTACATCAAAAATTATGTGACTTAATAAGAGCATGTATAAAAATATCAGGTGAACCAGAACCGAGCCCTGAGGCACTCCACAGTCCTTCTTAGCTAGTTTAGCTAGCATTTAGCACAAATATGTTTGTTTGTTTAATCTGTACATATACATAAAAGTTATATAGCGTGTTAATTATTTAGCTTTAGAGGTGCTGGTAGACAGATTTAGCTACCTTTGGACAAAACCAGGCTAGCTGTTTTCCCGTTTCCCCAGTCTGATAAGCTAAGCTAACTGACCGCTATATTCCTATGAGTATATTGCCACTTTCACCCAATATTGCATTATTTAAGAGGAGACATTGTTAGAAACATTATTTTTGATGTCACAAGATCGTCCTTAAGAAAGATGAGGGGCGTATCCTCAGTGTATTATATCAAAAATTATTTGGCTAAATAAGAGCATGTATAAAAATATCAGGTGAACCAGAACCGAGCCCTGATGCACTCCACAGCCTATCTTAGCTAGTTTAGCTAGCATTTAGCATAAAGATGTTTGCTTGTTTTGTTTGTTTAACATGTATTAACACTAAAATTTAAAAATGTACCGTTTATTGGCACAGGTAAGTGATATTAATGTGTTAATTAGCTAGCTTTAGATGTGCTGGTATGCAGATTTTTCTACCTTTGGACAAAGCCTGGCTGCCTGTTTTTTCCTGTTTCCCCAGTCTGATAAGCTAAGCTAACTGGCTGCTATAATCCTATAATAATAATAATAATAATAATAATAATAATACATTTTATTTAAAAGCGCTTTTCTGGATACTCAAAGACACTGTACATAAAACAACATCAAAGCAGCAAAACAACATAAAACTATGATTATATTCCCATGTTCCCCCTGTATTAATTCATCTGCATCCATCCAGTCAGCCGGAAAGTTCAGGTTGTTGGCCGTCCTCTTTCGAATCTCTTCTGTACATTAGCATGTATGCTGTGCCTCTGTGAAAAATAACACCATTAAACATTTTTAGACAGAAATGTACAAAACAAAGTTTCACAGTTGGGGCATGAAGGAGATAAAAGGAACACATAAAGAACATTTCAGTACAATAAACAGGAATAAAAACTGAGAATATAACTACCAGGTGTTGAAAGACAAGACAACATGACAGACAAGACGGATTTCCTCAGTTTAAGAGTTCAAAACTTTGAAAGCCCTCATGGCAAAAACACCTTTAGTCTTTAATCTTCGGTGAGGAACAGACAATAAGGCTTTGTCTAAAGATCTAAAGCTGTTTCCGCAAGTAGGAGGATAAAAGCTGCATGATGTCAGCGGGAGTCAAGCATTTAAGGCTTTAAATGTTATTAATAAAAATCTTAAATTCAACTCCAAAAGCAACTGGAGGCCAGTTTAAGCAGGCTAAAATGGGAGTCACATGTTGTTTTGTTGCTATTTGCTGTAGGCTTTGTTGCTGTAATCCAAATTTTTTTGGAAGGTGAGAGATGATTTTATAAATAAAGCCGAACACAGAGAGTTTGAGTTGTTAATGTGATGAGAAATAAAATATTAGCTCTCTGTATTAAGATAAAAAGATGTCTTTACATATCTTTTATCTCAGTTTAAATAGTTTGTTTGCTTTCTTGCCGAGGATTAATAAGAAGACCGATAACACTCTCATCAGTAGATACGAACCTGGATCCAGGAGATGGTTAGCTTAGCTTAGCATGAAGACAGGAAACAGCTAGCTTGACTCAGTCCAATGGTAAAAAAAGAGCCTATCAGCTCATCTAAAGCTTACAATTAATGTCTTATACCCAAGCAGCAACCTCCAGGTCAGTGAAAAAAGGCTAATGCGGAAGTGCAAAAAACTGCAGTTCCTCAAACGTCCACTTGAGGCTGGATACAGAAAGAGTCAATCTCCATAAGCCCCCATGCTGCCATTCTTTATACTGTCAGTGGTAGTAGGGTCATGTTTAGCGTACGCACTGTATATAAGAGTGGTATCAATCCTCTCATCTCTTGGCAAGAAAGCAAGTTCCTGTAAGTGAATTTCCCAAAATGCTATTATGTACTATTCCTTTAAGACGACTTCATAACCCTGCCCTTATCAAAACAGACCACGCAAGACAGAACAGACATAAAAAGTGATGTTAAACATACCTGTCATATCCTCCATATGTTTTCTTCACTTCTGCCCAGGAGACCTGTGTGTTGGGGGTGCAAATAAGAGTCTGAAATTAATCAAAAATTTAGAATAAAACTGAATTATAGTAATGAAAATCCCTCCTGAACAAGGGGCGGTTTATTTCCTTTTCTCTTGTGATTTCTTAAAATGTGCCATATTTATGCAAAACATCTCGCTTTGAAACAGAGTTCTACACGGGAGCTTTCATGTCTAACTCAACAAGTATAAACCAGGAATTCATGTGAGATATACTTTGTCAGATTGGAGGTACCTGTCTTACGTGGCTGTCATCTGCATAGTACCAGTGCTGGTTCACGCTGTGACGAACGTAGGCAGTATAGTGTCCACACATCGCATAACCAGAGTGAACTACCACTGCATGAAGAGTGTACTTGCAGTCATTCTGGAAAAGCAAATAAACTTGTAGATGGCAATAGATACAATGTCTGGATAATTCATAGGAAATAAAAATACCTGGGTAAAGTCTGAGGAGAACGCTTCTTTGACGATCTCAGAGAAGTCAAAGGTTTCTGGAAAAGTAACCTTGCAGTCAAGTTTTCGGGTGCCACCGCGGCTGTTTCTGAACCTTTTCAGGTTCAGGCACAGGATACGAGGCAGGGAAAGCAGTTTGACACCCTGAGAAAGAGAAAAAGGTGTTTGACTAATGCTGGTTCATTCGTTATAGGAAGCATTTAAATCGAGCCTCACCTGTTTGGACGGAGTCTTTGTTTCACACTGTGCACAATAGCAGCTGTCTATGCCTCTTAGCTCCTGATGCTCAAAGAAGGAGGTCATGCTGCCTTCCTGAAAATGTTCATGTTAGGAATACTCATTAGTTTAAATTCAGAAATGTTTAAAGTAAAAGTTTAAAATAGTTTGCAGTGTTGTAAAACAGAAGCAGCACCAGGGAGTTGTGATCTTCTTTTATATGCAGAGGAAGGCTGAGCAGGTAGCTGCTCTGAGTCTGGACGGAGTTACACACTAAACACTGCAGATGCGTCTCCACAGAAATCTTGTACAGATTCTGGATTTCAAGAGCCTGCCAGAGAAAACAAATGTCAGTAGATATATGATGCACTTATAGGTGAAAAATAAAGATTAATGATTAAAGACAAACCAGAGCTTTGTCATCCAACTGCTCCTTCATCAAGTTCAGGATGAAGAGAAACACCTCATCAGCATCGTGCTGCGTATTTACTGCAAGAGCACATTCAAACCATAAGAAGGTGTGAAATAAATCACATTGATATGAAACATTTATTTTGTTTCTCCTCACGTCGAACGGAGTTTCTGTCCAGACAGCGAAGGAAGTCCGTATGGTTAGCAGGCTGAGAGAGGTCACGCTTCATGTCCGCGAGAACTTTCTTCAGCTGCAGGGGGACGTTACGATCATCCGTCTTCACACCGGCTGTTTCCCACCTTGAACAATTCATAAACCCTCGTTAATCTAAATTTTTTAGCATCTCAGAAAAGCAGCCGTTCTAGAGTTTTCATCAAACTTTCTCAGTACATAAATGAAGTATCTATTGGTAGGATTTCTGAGCAAAAAAGCATTACGTTAGACTCCTGTGAAGGCCTAGTCACGTCTCTTAGGTGCATTGGTTGAGTTACGTTCCCCAAAACTAAGATTGCTCTCAGATTAGCAATATTTTTAGTTCTAGTAGTTATTTATGGGAATACTGTATCTGGTAATCTAATGCTGTGTTATGACTGAACAATTTTGCATGTTTTTCTTGTAATTTCAAAGTCAAACCATGACAAAATGTTTCATATACCATAAAACAGACTTTATTTTTATAATTATAAAAAAAAACTAAAGCTCACATTTTCTGGTCATGGCCTTATGTTAAACCTCTCTGGAAATAAGTGGTCCATTTGGTCTCAAAGATTCTGGACCTGAGATCTGATTTCTTTTTTATTTTACCTTTTTGTACATTGGAAATATTTTGAAGATCTTTATGGCTGCAAGTAAAAACACAATTACAAAATGCTGCAGAGGAACCCTCCCACCATTACCCTTCATACTGGCATAATCAACTCTATCCGCATTATGAAGAAAATGACTTTCAACCTTCAACTACACAAGAAGAAGGGGGATAAATATTGGGAATCCATGTCCAGTACCTGTGCCTCCTTTTTATTGCTTTTCTTTCTAATATTTCATCTAACTGATTGAGATGCAATGCCCCAGACTTTATCTGTTCTGTGTTCACACAGAAACTAAAGGAAAAAAAATCAGACTTTATTTGTTATTAGTAATGAGTTATTCCTGCTGCTATAGTTTCTGTCCTGGTGTGGCAGCTCCAGCAAATCAGAGGCTGGCGTGACGACATGCATTTATACTAAACTGTAGGTGTGGTTACTGCAGATCCAACACATCGTAGGGGGGTTCAAAACTTGATTCATAACTTTAGATGTTATTTAGTATAAATTCTTTAAGAGCAAAGAAATAATGTGAATTAAAATGTGGATAAATAAAACCCTTACAGACATTGACTGTTTTATAAGTCAGGATCTAAACGTTCTTACTTGTCTAGGACGTCTGCTAGCTCCCAGGTAGCAGAGAAGGTCTGCAGCAGAGTGTTCACGCAGCAGGACAAACAGTGGTTGGGAAGGCCTCTCATTCCTGTGACAGACCAACAGAAACATTAAAATAACTCTATTCGTGATGATTCTTGAAAAAAGCATGTCGTCCATGACCGGGTCTGCCATCAGGTGAGCACCGAGGGGCCCCCGAGAGCGCCAGAGGGAGTTTGCATATGTGAAAATAAAATAAAAATTTAACAGTAAAGTCCTGATGCTGACTGGTGTGAGTACAAATGTCAACATATCTGTGCAGAACACCCACCTCACTGGTATATTTTATTAAAATAAACAAATCAATCATTTTATAGAAGACAGAGCAAGACGTGTTTGGTTTGTTTCTTTAAGCCCCCCACGTACAGCAGGTTTATTTTACACAGATCCAAGTTCAGTATTTTATTTTCTATGTCATTGCTGCACACGTGAGGGATTTATTGGTTGTGAAGAGAAAAATAATTGTGCGAGATGCAGTAATAGTAGGAAACTCGCTGATGAAACCACGTCTTAATTCAGCCGTGTTGTTGTAACAGCTGACGAACAACCACGTCTGTGTGGGGTCCACGAGATCTACAGAATCACGGAGACTCTCAGAGACTCCCACATGAACTTCAGAGAGTAAATACGTTTGTTCCCTGAACATTTGTGAAATAATGTCTCGAATATTTATTTAAACGTTTCCTTCCTCTAGAAACGAGCCTGTACAGGGTTACAAAACATTAGCCCTGTAATAAATACAGATTTTGTGTGCTGCTTATTTGAGTGTTTAGAGTGTGTTTGAGTTTAAACTTTATTGCATTAAATAAAAAAAATATTTAGTCCACCTCACTTATACACTGTGTAGGAGCAAATCTACTACAAACAATGCAGTCGAACACAACTACAGCCTCAAAAACAATCATATCATTCAGTGCTAGTACAGGCTGTTGTATTGACGTGTACAAGTATATTTAACATGTAACACAGTGAGTAAGATTTAAGAAGCTCTATTTAGAGAATATGACAAAAATAGAATATATTATGTATAACTATGTTTTCACTTGTGTATAACTACCTGAAAATAAGAATCAATTGTGGTTTTGTCCCTTAGAATGAAACTTTTATATCTACTGAGGAGTCTGCCATGTTTCTACCAAGTGGCAACCTCCGTGGCATTGAAGTGAAGCCTACGCTCAAGTACCAAAAACTGCAGTTCCTCAAATGTCCATTTGAGGCTGGCTACAGAACAAGTCAATCTCCATAAGTCCCCATATTTTACAGCAGAACTAAACATGTTTACAGCCTGGTACAAAAAACAGTTTTTAGTTTTCTGTCATAAAGGGATTAATTTAAGTTTATTATTGAGGTCTAAGTGGGTGCTGTATTGTACAGGATCAATATGATGCAGTCCAGTTTAACACTACTGCAAACAACAACCTCAATAGTAAACATAACAGTTAAATGAATACCTCTCTAATAGTGTCAACAACTGAAACATTAAAAGCTTTGTAAAAATTTATGGCACAGTTGTTGTATTAGATCACATTGGATTGTGCAAGTGTTCCTAGTAAAGTGGCCGGTAGGTGTACATGCATGATACAAATGATCCTACATACATATCCGTATACTTGAAAGGTGTATATAACTTTTTATTTGGAGTATATCCTCTATATTAGGAGCATTTTCTTATCTACCTTGTACTTTGTGAGCTGCTGTAACAAGTGAATTTCCTGGTGTGGGTCAATAAAATCTTCTTATCTTAAATAAATGAGGTGGAGTACATTATTTTTCTCTGACATGTAGTATAAGGACAAAGTAGCATAAATACTATAGTGAAGTACTTTAAATGTATTCAGCTACATCCCACCACGGATCATCATCATACAGGTTGAATGTGTCCACTTACCGAAAGAGCATCTCTCAGGAAGTCCTGAAAAAAACCCCCATTTGAATGTAGACATCAGTACAGACTTCACCCCGTCAGTGATTTACCTGAAGGTCTGCAGACAAACGGACTGTGCAGCTTCAGAATAAAGAGTAACAGGAGTCAAACTTATCCTGCGTTTAAAAGTCTGTCACAGCTGCTCTCGGCTCGGAGTAAACAAAACTCTGTCACATCATCAGCTGACGATCGCTTTCGATTTACACGTTCGCCGGAATCGAAACTTAACAGGTGACATGCGCAGAAAAATGCGAATAAACGGACCGACAATGTGAAGCTAAATGAAACTTAACATATCATTCGACTGAATCTTCTTTATCTCACACGGTGCCAACAAGTCAACGGATGTAACTAAGTACATTTACTCGAGTACTCAGTATTTTGGTAGTGTTATGCAACTTTATACTTCTACTCAGAGGTGAATATTGTACTTTTCACTACACTACATTTGTCTGACAGCTTTAGTTACTCGTTACTTTAAAGATTTTACTATTACATACACTTTTTGTCCACCTAAATACACGTATCTTAGATTTTTTTCATCCCATTCAGCTGAATACAGTAAAACAACAACAAGATATTTAATATTCAAACTGATGAACTTTATTGCTTCTTTGTAAATATACAGTCATTCTGAATTTGATGCATTCTGTTATTATTTCCATTTTATACAGCGTGCAAACCTTTATGGAATCTGAGTTTTACTTCTTAAATTAAATAAACTATTAAAAACCTCTCAGATTATCTGGAAAATTCATTTTACAAAGCTGAAAACTGTTTTTCTTAAGAAAAGTTTTGACTTTTTACAATGATGCTCTTACAGAATATGATGCAGTGATGTAGATTCAACTACTCAACAGTATATAAAGTGATTAAAATAAGCTCTATCTTTTACATCTACAGCATTAAAATGCAACATACACATAAATGCAGCAGAAATATAAACCCAAAAACATCAGAAATATAATATATAATAGTAAAATACAGACATTTTGCTGCAGTATGAGTATGTTTATGTTTTATGTTTGATACGTTGATAAGTAAATTTTGCTGATAATACTTACTTTTACTTAATTAAGGTTTTGAATAGACTCACTTGTGGTGGAGTTCACTTGAGTAAATTATCTGATTACTTCTTCCACCACTGGTTGTGTCTAAAGGATATTTACGTTTTATACAAGTTCAAGTTTTTCATCTAAACTATAAATATACTGTTAAAACGCAGTAACAAATGTGTGACGTATTATTGTGCTTACATTGTAGTTTAATCAGCCATTTGGCACTATAGAGACAGATATAATTTCTGTTTTTGCCGTGATGTTTGTATCTTATCTTGAAATTTATGGCCGATTTAAACATACACACACAAATTGGGCATATACACATGATATGACAGTCAGTCTGAATCACTCTCACAACCCAGAAACAAAATTAACAAAAACTTTATTTGATCTGGTTTACAATATCCGTATGTACACATCTGTCTTGTCCCCTGAGATTTTTTTGTCTATTTTATTATTAGTTTGTATTATATGCAGTATTTTTTAATCAGGCTGTAGGTTCTGTGTGCTGCTGCTGTCTTGTCAGCAAGTCTCTTTCCTTGTTAAATGAAGTTATTATTATGATGACAAGGAAGTTACTTCAGGATGAGCGACCTGTAGGATGTGTTAGTGAAGACCTGACATGAATTTATGTGAAAAGCTCTGTGGTTTGCACCATTAAGACTCAAAACAAGAAGATAAAGTCAGCCTCTTTCAGTCTGTGGATGTGGAACATCTTGACGGCAGCAAGAGCCTGTGGTCTCTAAGTTAGAAAACAACAAATACTGCTGGAAATGTCTTTGTTTAGAGTACGAATAACTGTTAATATGACTGATGTTTCAACAGGTTTAATAAAATATTGTGATTTTCAGTCTTTACAGTCCTTTGCTCTGCGTTACAGCCTGATAGTACGGTGCAAACATGGTGCTCCACATCTGTTTAAGCAGTTGAAGAAGTTTGGAAATCCACATGAATGAAGACGGATGAGCTGCGGGGAAAAGAACAGGAAGATTTATTCCCAATCAATCAAAAGTTTTATACTTTAAACAAGCTTTGAGATGAAACTGAGCTACAGATAACGTTTAATCCAACCTGGATCCAATCGAAGGAAAAGCATGTAGAGGAGGACGACAGCCAGAAAGACTCTTCGCAGAGAGAATGAGCCAGAGCGAGTCAGCAGCAGCTTTCTGTAGAAAAACCTGAGCATGGCTTCAAGTTTACGGATTACGGCTCCTGTAGAACACAAACACAATCAGAAAGACTGCCTGCATTCATTATTTGCCCTTATGTGCGTATAATATATGAAATGTGGCACCTTTAGTTGAGACAGTCTGTGCAGTGGTTTCAGAGTTCAGATTGGTCCTGGGATTTAGAGGCAGTTCTTCATTCTGTCGCTCTTTTGTTTCCACAACTTCCAGCGCAGTCTGCCTCTGGTCCTCTGTGAACGCGCTGCTCCCAACCTCGCCGACGATCAGCCCCACAGCCTCGTCTTTGTGTCCGAGAGGGACGAGGACGTGCAGCAAGTACAGCTCTGCCACAGTCGCGAACCCCGTCACACCGCTGTTGGACGGGCAGTGTAACCAAACTCTGGCAGCATCCTGCATCACTGCTGGCTCTCCCACTTTGGAGTAAAGAAGTATGCTGCCAAGATGAGAGAGGAAATATATTCAATATGTATCCTAGAGCTGAAGAGGATAGACTATAAACTGATTAGATTGACAGGACTGAACTGATCATCCTTTTTGCCAAATATTCTCTGATTTCAGCTTCTTACTGTGAAGATCTGGTGCTTTTCTTGTTATATATGATAGTACATTAAATATTATTAACATATATTTTTGTTTTTTGGACTGTTGATGCCATTTTTGGCACGATTAACTATGGAAATAATCGACAAAACACCGAGTTCCCAGAGCTTTGGTTTTGATTATATATATATATTGGTAATTCTATTGTATTTTTATTGTATTCAAATATGCCAGACTGCTATGACGACCTAATTTCCCTTTGGGCATTAATAAAGTCATCTATCTATCTATCTATCTATCTATCTATCTAATTCTGTTGATAAATGGACCAACTCAAAGCTTCACCTCTACTCACCACATCTGCATTATTTTAGCTGGTATTTTCTCCTGCTGTTCATACTGCTGGAGGACCCAGGAGAGGACACCCTGCCACTGATTGAGCTCAGCCAGTGCTTGAATCCCTAAGATGCAGAAACCAGCTTTAAACTCTGCACATCTGCGGAGACAAAACACAGTAAACACCACACGGTGACTTCACACATCCAGGCTGCATCCAGGCAACATTCAAGTGACACCACCTTCTCTACCTGTTGTTGTCCTCTTGCTCCGTGTTGGCGAGACTGTCCAGGCCTCGTTCACACGTCTCAAAGGCTGCCTGGAAGTCTGTGTGGACCATCATTAGCTCTGCAGCAGAGTCCAACATGCTGAAGATCTGCGTTAAAGAGCAGGCGAGCACGGGGCTGCACAGTGAGCCTGCAGCCAGGCTGTTTGAACAGCTGCTCATGACGAATAAAACAAAAAAATGATGAACTATTTAACCCTCTAACAGACTCTTCTTTAGGTTCAGCTGCTTAGTTTAACCCTAAAGCTGTAAGGATGAGGCTCAGACATCTTGTTTACTTTCTGTTATACTGAACCACCTGGTTTGAGGTCGCTGCTAGCCAATCAGACGCCGCCGTCTTCAGCTTGACGGAAGCAGCCAATCATATTGCTCTTTCTTTAAAACGTCATCGCTTCTTCTTGTAAACACGTGTGCAGCAGCGGAGAAACTAAAGCAGCTAAACTCGTTTTATTTCAGGTAAGCTCTTAAAGTTTATACACGTGGAGTGACGCTAACACTCTGGGTTTATTTAACACGTTGAGATCGTTAGCTGTGATGCTAATCGTGGCACTGTAGCAGCTAGATGGCTAACGAGCGAGCTAACTGTTTACTTCGCATGGCGTAAATTAGCCGTAAAGCTAATTTCTCTCTGTGCTAATATCTTGTATCTTGTGTAATTAGCCTGACTTTAATTCACTAATATGTTATAACTTTGGTGTTATGTCGTGTGAATAGTGAGCAGGCCCCCTCTTAAGTTCATTAAAGGCCAAAGACTGAAGGCAAAGGGCTAAATTGTTCAAATTTAAAGCTTATCAGGTAATAACAGTGGATTAAATGTAATGTATGAAGACTGATTACTTTAAATGACCTGTGAGCTACACTTTACCATAACTGTATTCCCTAAAATTGCAACTCATCATAGTGAATTTTTAAAACTTGTCCCTCTATATATATTTAAAGAGCTTCTTGCCAAAAGACTGCTGGTTAATGGCTTTAATAAAGTCTCTGTGGCTGCTTCCTGGTCCTGTTTAGGAGTGTAATTTTGAGGGTGCCATCTTCAAAAATAAAGTGGTGGATGTGGAATAGAGCTCAGAGAATTATGTCTTGTTGATGAAGTATAATGTATTCATTAGAGGCCGAGGTAGACGTGTACAATACAGTGTGAGCCAATACAAAAACTCTGCCATAAATTCTACTTTTTAAAAGCTTATGTTTCAGATTTTCGTTTAACTTTTATGTTTGCATGTAGAGGTGTTTTTAATATTTTGACCACCCCATTTAGACACACGAGAGGGCCATACTATTAGAAAAACCTGTCAATATAACCTACAACCTCAAAAATAATTAACTTGATTAAATTAATACCTCAACGACAGTGTCAGGTGGCTGGTCGGTATATATGGCGGCTCCTACAGTGACTTTTTGATCTTGGTGAAAGTAGAACTTTTCTATGTGGACTTTGCTCCGATATGAGTATACAAAGTTACTCTGAAGGCTGCTTTCTTAAGTAAATTATTTTATTAAAGAATATTTAAGTTAAATATTCTTTAACATGTTAAATAAAAATAACCAAACTTAGTTGAGAGCTGCTTCTTCTCTCTTAATCTGTGTTGCTTGCCACAGTTTGTACATCGCGGTTTACTCTGCTGGATGAACTTTGCAGTGACAGAATATGTCACCATAAGCATCTTTTATGCACTGGATACCAAAAAACAGCTTTCATATCGGTGTATATCGGATAATAATAGGCTGATATCGACATATATTACCCAATCTACGTATTCATACTTGTTGAGTGTTGGGCTTCCTGTGAATATTTGTTCTTTGTCTTGGTATCTAATTATCCCAGAGCAACTTAATTTATCTGATAATAGAAAACATACTGCAAGTGTGTGTCTCTAAAGATCTGTTTACTCTCTGGAGAACGTACAGCATAAGCCTGTTAGTCTGACTGATGTGTTTTTGTTTTGTTTAGATCGTCCTTAAAATGGCAAAAAGTCTCCGGAGCAAATGGAAGAGGAAGATGCGTGCGGAGAAGAGGAAGAAAAACGCTCCAAAGGAGTTGGCTCGCCTGAAGCAAGCTCTGAATCTGGATAAGAAAGGCGAAGCTGTCATGACTGACGTGCAGGAGATCGCCACCGTGGTGCCAGCGGACAAGATCAAGAAGCAGACAGATGTGGATATGGCAGAGATGGAGGGTGACGGTGAGCGAGATAATAAAGCACAACTGTGTCTCTTCTGTTATTGTGACTTTCTTATTCATAAATCTGTCTTCTGTGTTGCAGATGGGAAGATGGACATGGACAGCAAACGCAACAAGAAAACTCTGTTGGATGAAAACGGTCAGTACCCTGCGTGGATGAATCAGCGGCAGGCCAAGAAACTGAAAGGCAAACGGATGGCAAAGAAAAGCGGCCAGGGCAAGAAGAAGAAGGGCATCTCCTGGTGAACCTCAGGACCGAAGTTTGCTTTTACCTTAAAGACTTTTGCTGCAGAAACACAGGATCGTTTCACGCCTTCTTTTATACACGATAACTGTGGAAGCTCTGCTAATGAATCTCATTCTGATCAGTGGATTATAACAGTGATGGTTCAGCCACCGAGCCTCGTATTGTGAAGTAATTCACTGCAGGAAAATGTTTGTTCTTATGGAACAGCAGCTTCATTTCTATGTTTAAAAACAAGTTTAAAGACGGTAAGACTTAAAAAATAAGTCTGTCTTTAGCTTGAATTAGTACGCTATAGTAAAGCAGGTGATTGTCATATTCTCTACTACAATTTAAATCTTCACACTCAAATAAAAAAGTACTGTTTACTGTAGGTTTCTGTCTTATACAACTTCAGACTGGCTGATATGGTTCAAATCATTATTACTGGGGCACCGTTGTGGGTTATCTTGTCTCATGAGAACATTTGTTGCATGTCATTCCACATTTTCCTCCCCTTGTTTCATGTCAGCATCTTTAAATTCATTGGTGTGTTTTTCTGATATCGCTGCGTATACGATGATGTTGAAGATGTTTGCAAAATCATAAATAAATGAACTGTGTTGTAAATAACTCTCACTTGATAAAGAACATTTCGAATCAATCTGGAGAGCAGAATATGACCACGATAAGACAGTTCCAGTGACAGATGAAACAGTAATAATGTGAGTTGACACTGACGTGAAATGGATAATAAAATAAAAGTTAACTTACAAAAACACAAAGAGGCTTTAAAAGGATTATTTTATTGACTCCAGTCAGTTCATTGCAGATATAAAATGGAACTTATTGCTAATATTTCATAATATGATATTGTGTTCATACTATCCTCAGATACTTATTGCCACAGACCATAAGCGAGATATTCCACAGTAAAAGTAAAGAAACCAGCTGATCAGAAGCCATTTTGGCACAAATTTACCATGATTCATTCTACAATCAACAAAAATATGAACACAACACTTTAGTTTCTGCTCCCATGTTTCACGAGTTAAAAATAAAAGATCTTCTAATCTCTTTGGACCTGCTGGTAACATTGGACGGCTTACAACTTGCGAGAGCTGACGTTTTTTGTGAGCTGCTGTAACAATAAAGTCTGTTTTATCTTACCCTATAAACACAAAGGCTTCATTGGAATATCAGGGTAATCTATAGCCCCATGTGAAGTAGTCATCATTCAGCACTTTATAAATGTCCTTTTTCATTAAAAAAAAAAAAAAAGCTCATCTTAGGGGCCCCAGTAGCTCACCTGGTAGAGCGTGCACCCCATGTACCGAGGCTGAAAGTCCTTACCGCAGTGGCTGCAATTCGATTCTGACCTGTGGCCCTTTGCTGCACGTCACCTGACAGCCTTCATCTGCCAAATAAAAGTGAAAAAGCCCCAAAAAATTGTGACCAGTCCAAAGCTAACCTGTGTCATAGCCATGCTGTTTAATCAGCATGTTGATATGCGACACCTGTCAGGTAGACTGATTATCTTGGCCAAGGAGAAGTGCAAATTTCTGAACAAAATTTGAGAGAAATAAACCAAAGAAGTTGATTGATATTTTACTTAAAAAACTAAAAAATGGGAGCAGAAACAAACTTTTGTGCGCTGTCTTTATATTTCTGTTGAGTGTATAAATACGGTGCTAAAATTTATTTAAATTTTCTTCTGTTGAACAACCTGATAAATCTGAGACTGTGCAAAAGTGAAGCTTGTGCAGACACCTCCGGAGCGTGTTGCTCACTACATCAGCTGAACGTAAGCGGCCGGAAAAAGACCCATTCGTCCGCGACACTGTCCCTTCCACCAGCCCTCGTCGATCATCTCTATGTTGGTGATGATGTCGTCCGGGTTGAAGGAGATCTCATCGTCAGCCTCTGTGTGGAGAAGAAGAAATGATTTGTCCTGACAAATGTTGAGAGATGATGAAGAAATATCAGAAAATGAAGTGAAAAAGTCTCACACCTCCTTCGTAGTCATAAATTGCTACTGCCTTCTGACCACACGACAGGTCTTCATAATCATTATCTACCGCTGTGAAAGAAAACATTTAAGTTAGTATCTCATGCGTGAACCGTTTGACATTTAACTGATGGCAGATGCAGACCTGTCATTGGTGGAGGAGGCGGTTCGACGAGTTCTTCGTACTCCCCTTCGTCCTCCCCTTCGTCCTCTTGACTGTCTACTTGTGCCGACCTCACGGGGAGCGGAGGAGCGTCATGCTCGAGGAAATCCACTGAGCGTGGAGGCAAATCCGGAGGCTGTTCGTACTCCGGTTCCTCCTGGAAACATCACAGAGAATATCTTTGATTTCATGATCTCAGAGATGAACTCGACACAGTCTGTGCCTCTCATGTATTACTCATTTTTCTGAAGCGGTTTCCAAAAATCCTCAAAGACTCTTTGAACTATTTGGATAAAAACATGATTTGTCTGCTGTATGCTCGTTGGCTTTTTACCCTAGACTGTGCAATAACTCTGCTCTGTTTCCAGCGTGAACAAATATTCATCGTATGAGTCAATGTTTCTTTACAATATTTTATATTTTCATACAAAATATGTTTATATTTGCTTGTGTTATACAAAAAGAGCACAGACAAGTCATGTCTGTCCACCTGCATTAGATAAATTAGTTACAAATCCTGATGAGTAGACGAGTCTTTGAGGAAATTAGTGTTGTTCACTGAATGTACTAATGAATATACACTGCTGGAATAAAATATTTGTACCTCTTCTCATGAAATGATTGTGACAGTGTGATTTATTCTTGATAGATAAAGTGTATCTTCTCAAAACTTTATTGATCAATCTCTTCCAAACATATCACAGTGAAAATTAAACCACAACTAACCCGATGTGTATGAATAGGAATAAAAAGAGGAATGTATCTGAAAACAAAATTTGAAACAAAAATCCGTGGATCGAATTTAATAATAAGACATGAAAGGCACTAATTGGGGCTACAAAAAGACCCTGATACAAATAGGCTTGCAGTACGGGGATGTGATGCTCAAAGTTTAAGTCCAGTGATTCTATATTTTCATTACTGTCAATAACTGTGTATCCAAAGCCTGATATATCTCATTCCTCTGTGTTGTAGAGCTCCATTGTTGTTTAAAATCTATTAAAAACACATCAGTGAGTCACACTGTTGCACTGGGCGACATGTTACCAAGAACACACACACTGTGGTTAACTTTGTTTCAATCCCACGTACGCCGTCCTGCTGCCAGAAATACTCAGTGGACTGGACAGGGTTAGGGTTGTTGCCTTTTTCTCCCCTTTTAAGCTCCTCTGAAAAAATTTGTTGTTATAACTGTTGCTATGTTTTTCAGTTACTGATTGAACGTCATGGTTTGTTGATAAAAGTGTCAGTGTCAAAGAGTTCAGGCCACAAATATAGAATATTACCAGCCTTATCCTTTAAACGGGTGGATTAATCATTCTATATTTGTCAGAGTGTCTTACCTCTGGTTCTGGCTCTGGCTCTGGTTCTGGTTCTGGTGTTTCTTCTACATCTGGCACGTGCTCGTGGATTTCTGGTGATGGCATGTTGTACGCTGGAGCCACATCTGGAACAGGAGGTGGAACTTCCTCCTCCTCCTCCTCTCTGCTTCTCTCCTCCTTCAGGAAACACAAACACATTACTAAACATGTTGACCGCTCGATGATTTGACCTCTTTAACGTGTCGTCAGCCTGCATTACCTCCTGTCTGCGTTTGGCGAGCTCTCGCTCTCGGCTCTCTCTGGCTTGTCTCCTCGCTTTCTCTTCTTCTGCTTTCTTCCTGTTCTCTTCGTCTGAGGCCTTGGCCATGTTCTCGAAACGTGCCTTCAGTTTTCCTGCTCCTGCACTTGCTGCACAAGAAATGAATATGAATACATATTAACAATGACCTTTGCACTGTTTCAAATCATCTGAACACGGGAACACCTCAGCCTGTCTCGTCTTTCAACAACTCAAGGCGCTTTTACAATACATATCTTATGCACACATGCGTTGAAACACTATACACATGGCGTTCACTGCCAACTGCTCATCAGTTTTTTTGGAGCTAACCATTCATGTGCATTCACACACCGATAGCACGGTTTTGGGAGCAATTTCGGCTTCAGTATCTTTAGCTCTGTCTTCGATCTGATTAGTGGATGACCTGCTCTACCTCCTGACCCACAGCCGCCGTGCTTGATTATGCTGAGTGAAACTTACAGGCCTCTATCGGTTGTGTCTTTTTATAAGCAGAGGTCGGGGAGTCGATTTCTGAGAAGCCAGCTGCACTCTAAAGAGATAAACAGAGAGGAAGATTAATCATCACTCATCCTTTCATTCACTTTCAATACTGATACTACTAATGCCGGAACGATCAGTTAACTAACTGGAGTATGTATATATATATATGTGTGTGTGTGTGTGTGTGTGTGTGTGTGTCTACAGGCTAGAATAAGTCTAATCTAGTCTAAATCTAATGAAGATTGGGTTATGTGTTTTATGTTGATGAAGTTTTTATCTGAATTTTATGACATTTAACAAAATAAATTCAACTATTAATGAGAGAAAAAACCTCCAGATGAATCAAAAATCAAAACAATGACCAGCGGCAGCTCACCTTATCCATGCGGTCTGCCTGTACTCCATAACGACCTCCAAAACCTGCTGAATAATCTAAACAGAGATAAATCTGATCAGTCTGATGTGCTATAAATCTGATATTTTAAAACACACACACCTGAGTGTTTCCTCACCTTTCTGTGACTGATGTTTCTCCGTCTCGCTCTTATAATCGTAACCCAAGGCGGCTTTATCCACCTTCTCTTTCTCAACACCAAACTTCCCTCCAAATCCTTTTGAGTAATCTGAATGTGACAGGAATGAGTTACAGAATAAAGCTGTCAGCTAAAAAAGTGTCAAACGTGATGAAGTGATGAACTTTAACTCACCTTTCTGTGACTGGTGCTTCTCTGTTTCTCCTTTATAGTCGTATCCCAAAGCAGCTTTGTCCACCTTCTCCTTCTCCACCCCGTACTTTCCTCCAAATCCCTTCGCGTAGTCTGGTGGAAATAAGATGAAAATGGAAAATAAAGCAAGTGTGACGCAAAAAGTGTCAATTCCTACAACTCAAACTCACCTTTCTGTGACTGATGCTTCTCTGTCTGGCCTTTATAGTCGTACCCCAAAGCCGCCTTGTCCACTTTTTCCTTCTCCACGCCGTATTTTCCTCCAAATCCCTTTGAGTAATCTATAAACAGATTAGTTGTCAGTCAAAGGAAAATGTTGTACAGTAAGTGAATCTTTGAAGCTGCACAGGTGACTTACCTTTCTGAGACGCATGTTGCTGCACCTCTCCTTTGTATTCAAAGCCCATGGCAGACTGCAGACACAGCGAGCACATTTGAGCTTCATATATTGCTTTAAAGATCCCTTTAAAACTTTTTAAAATACTTCTAATAAAAAATACTAACACTTCTTTCATTAATAATTTGCGTTTGATTTGATTTTCCCACAAAAAAGTTCATTTAAATTAGTTTAAAATGTCTTAAAATGACATTTACTCATTCTCTCTTATTTAAAGTTTTTCTGGACCACGATTGGCTCCCAAACTAGTTGTGATGTCACAAACTCTGCTTGTCTTCTCACCTTGTCGATGCGATCTTTCTGAACACCATATTTCCCGCCGAACCCTTGTGCAGCGTCTTTCTGGGAGGAGTGTTGCTCAACTTGTGCCACATAGTCGTGCCCCAAAGCCACCTGAACAGCAGAGATACATTAATGAACAGATTCAGCCTGCAGTACACGGTTTATATGAGCAGTGGATGGACTGACAGTGAATAAAGAGCAGCTTATCGCCGCTATTCGTCAACCTTGTCCATTCGGTCCTTCTCCACTCCGAACTTCCCTCCATATCCGTACGACGCTTTGGGAACGTGTTCCTTCTGCTTCACCTGCTCGTGCTCCACAGCGACTTTGCTTCTGAGCTCTGCAACACTGGCAGGTCACACAGAGGTCAAACATACTGACAGTGAGCGGCACAACAGTACACACAATGATCATCAGAGAGTTTGACTGTAAAACCCAACATACATGAGGCAGTTTGAAAGTGCTTTACAAACAGAAGTAAAGGATTAAATAAAAGAAAGCATGAACATGAACTTGTGTTGATATTTATTTTATTTATTTTGTTTATTTGGAGATAATTCTTTAATCTTATTTTATTAAACGATTAACTGACTGATCAGCCATCCACCGTACATTTGCTTTGAGATTTTTATGGCACTATGGAGCTGGAAGCACACTCAAAGTTAGCTGTTAGTTAGTCATACTTGGCCTGAAAAAACAGTAATCTAGTCTAACAGGACACCTGGTTAATAAATCATTCATTTAGTCTATACAGTAGATCAGTTATAATCCATTAGTAAGTGTTAAGGTTGTGAGAAATCCCTCACAAATGCTGGAAATCTGTTAAGAGATGCTTACAGATTTACCATTTTCTAATTAATCATTAAGTCAAGAGTTATAGAAGTTAATAAATTTATTTTTTTAGAAATATTCTGCAGGTTTTAGCAGATGGTAAGTGGTCCAAAGTCTCTACTGAAAAAACTAAATTTTACTTATGTAAAAAGATGAATGAAATGTCCGGCTGTAGGAGGATAAACACCAGTTTAAGTGTGACTTCTTAAAAAGAGGTACTGCATTCTGTGAGAAATCTGTAGTCCTATTTTTACATTCGGCTCTACTGCATGAATTTATGGTCTCACCGAGCGTCATCATCATATATTACCCATATTAGGAGAGACTTTGCAGCCTGACAGCTCGTACTTTGCTCACACTTCCTCTTCCTGTTGCTGCACAGCAGCACCCACTCTAACCTGAATTTCTTAAAGAATCATTCATTTCCAGATGTGCTCTTTACCTGATGTGCTCTTTACGTCCCGAGCCCTCGATGGTCTTCGCTCCCCACCTCTGCTCCTGCTCTGATACGTCATTCTGAAATTTAAAAAATCAGAAAGGGGTTAACGGAGGAGCCTTTGCACCAACACCAACATCTTCCCCTCAAAGTGACACACACACACACACACACACAGTACCTCAAAGTCTGGGTCTGTCTCCCAGTCGTCCCCCTCTGCAGCCACCTTCATGCTCACATTGTGGCCCACGACTGACTTCCACATCTGGGGGAGTAAAACAGTATGAGCGACACTGAACACAGCATACAACAATGATTAATAACAGATCATTAATTAATGATGAAATCTGCACATTTAGGTGTAACCGTGCAGTCTATTCACTGTTTACTTGTTATAATGACTAAATAAACTCATGTGCTCTGACCACCATTTGCTGAAGTGCCCAAAAAGGAAGTTATTTTCAACATGAAGCTTCATTTCCCCATAATGAAACACAGTGCAGGACCGTATATTGTTAAAACAAACTAAAATATTGAATAATTCTTATTATTAAAACATACTATTTAGAGAAAATACTTAAAGTAGCTCTTAAATTCGTCTGTAACACACTGAAAATAACATTTATGTCTAGAAATAAATTAAATATATTAATCTAATGAATGCAAGGTTATTAATTGTAATAGTGGCAGTTGTAACAAGTAATATTGCACGTTATATTAACTAATATTGTATTGTTTTAGCAACATGTCACCTTATATTTGCTAACGGTTTACACCAGCTTAGACTACGTTTGACTAAATCCACTTCCTTAATGTCAGTTTAAAGTTAAATAAATTAAAAGCACGCACATAAAAGTGTGTTAGAGAGTTAGTTTGAAGTAGTATAAAGTTACCTTTAAGCTGTCAGGGCGATATATCCGTGTTTGTGTGGATATTACACCGATAAAAGTTGTTATTGTTGATGTTGTTGTTGGAGGTTTTCACACAAGTTGTGACAGTTTGACGGGGCGACAAGTGCACGCGGAGCTAACGGTCGTGAACGCGCGGCGATTTAAATAAATTAAAAACTAAATGTCGGCTATTTTTTATTTAATATTTATTAAATAAATGGCGTTTATACCGCGTTAGTAGTGTTGTGATACAAATATATAAAATAATATTAATTAAATTAATTTAAAAAAAAAAGGAATGAAAATGTTGCATTCAAGTGCTAACGGAAATCTGATTTTCACGGCTTTTAACCGCTTTAGAGTTAAACACAAACACTTACAGTTATAGGCGTTTACTTTAGTGACAGTTTCTCACTTTTTAAAATTATATTATGAGCAGACATGAGTGCAGATCACGGCTACAACTGTGATTTTTTCAGTCAGTTGTAGTGTAGTGTAGCTACAACACTTGGGGGCACACTCACACCGTTTAAACACCAGAGGAGTCCACAGCAACCTGCAGTCAGACTCAAGGAATCAGTGATGAAAAGAAATCACAAGCCAAATAAATAAATAAATAAATAAAATGTGGTTGTTTTTTTTATAGTTTTGGAAGGGAAATACATTTTCTGTCAAGGTTCAAAGCTGTCAAATAATTTTGAACATAAAAAGTTACTAGAAATATTCATGAAATCTTAATTCTACTAGATTTAGACACAGAATTCACATGAAATATAAATAATCTCCCTCTAGAAAAGTTCATCTCCTGCATGAAAAGAATTAAATTTACCGTTTCTCCATCCAAACTTGTTTTTCATGCCCACTAACCAGGAGGTATAGCACAATCTTCTGAGCCATGTCCCCTTCATGAGGGCCCTGTGTACTCCCCTTACTCATCTGGACTACTTTACCATCTCAACATCTTGGCGAACATCCACAGTGTTTGGATCAAGGGTCATCTCCACTTGTTGAGGAGACTGAGGTCTTTTAGAGTGTGCTCCTTCAGCAACAGACTGCTAATCTCTTTAACACCAGCATGACTTTTTTTCTATATATTTCTTATTTATGAGTAATTTCTTATCAACCTTGTGTATACGAGCTGCTGTGACAAGTGAATTTCCCCGGTGTGTGATCATTAAACTCTATCTTATCACTACTACACAAGTATCTAAGATGAATCTAGACCCAGACTTCACTTCCACATGAAAATATTTTATTCAAAGCTTTGAATGTGGTAGTGATTCACACGTTTATATCATTCTTCCTCTCGTATGGCAAACAAATCTTGTGTTTTTAAGACCAGTTAATTTAAAATGTTACAGTGTGTCATGACGTCAGTCCACTGGTTTGAACCAGAGCGTTATATCAACCCTCTGGTGTCCAATCAATGACCCAATCAATTGTTCTTGCAATCATGGGCATCGCTCAGACCTCAGAGGGTTAACTGTCATTAGATGTGATGACCGATCGCTGTCAACAATAAGAATCATGACTGAATACATGAACAGGATTTCTAATCAAAAACGTGTGCTCAAACGTCAGAATCACTGATTAATGATCACCCATTTATTCTTAATTAATTCACAAATAACAAAATGTGTTTTCATTTGCTGAACTGAGACAAAATGAACCCAAAAAAAAAAAACAAACAAACAGTAAAGTCACATAACAAAGGAGCAAATAATTAATGCTTGACGAGATCGGTCCCTGATCTAAACCACCAACACTTTTATTACAGTTTAGTTTTCTATACAGCCCTTTTTAAACAGTTATTTACATTTAAAGTAGATTTCAGTAGGTCTAAGATGTGAAGAAGAAACATGAGAAGTCAGTGAGCGATTAAATAAACAGGAATCAAGTGGATGGTGTCATTATATATGTACGGTAGTGGACAACTGTTTCAACTGTTGGACAATAAATTATGCTACATCAGAGCAGATTATAATGAGATGGATATCATTAGAAAACACAGCAGTCTTTCTCCTCTGGAATGAATCCACACTGTGGTTAAACATTGCACCTGAAAGGTAACTTCATCTGCCGTAAAAACTACAGAGTAACGTGTGCAACAGAAGCTCGGACGGGGAATCTTAACGGACACGAAGGAGGGAAAACTCTCGTCCAGCTGATGTACATAATACATGTACATATGTACAAATATCAATATAATGCTCCGTTTTGTGATTCAAATAAGACGGAAATAAAAAAAAAAGGAAAACACACAATAGGAATGTGTAAGAATGGGAAATTGCACTGTGCTCCGATTTTGTGCATGAAATGAGTAGAAGAGGAAGAGATGGGAGTATAACAGCACGTCCTGAACCTCAAGCCATCCTAAAAGAAAAGGCTGACACACTGGGAAATACGCTCATTCCCTTTCATCAGACTAGAAGACTGATACCACTCTCAAATCTGTCGGCTGGTTAGCTTAGGACAAAGACCAGAAACCTGACGACACTTGCTCTTTTCAGCTGAAACAAAAACACCTATTTGCACCTCTAAAGCTCATTAATTAACATATTATGTCTTGTTTGCTTAATCTTCTATAAAAACTGTAAAAAGCCTGGCTGAGAGCTGAAATATAAACCGGTTGCAGAGCACTGTGCAACACCGCAGGCACATATCCCCCGTAAAACAGCAGCTTCTCTGTTTCTTGGGTGTCTGTACGAATTAAACGTCCATCCATCCATTTTCCGTAACCATATCCTCATCAGGGTCGTGGGGGGCTGGAGCCTATCCCTAGGTACACCCTAGACAAGTCGCCAGCTCATCAGACAACCATTCACACCTACAGACAATTTAGAGTCACCAATTAACCTGTTCAGTGAATGTCTTTGGATTGTAGGAGGAAGCCCGGAGTACCCAAAGACACAGGGAGAACATGCAACCCACACAGAAAGTCCCCAGCCGAGGTTCGAACCAGGAACCTTCTTGCTGTGAGGCAACAGTGCTAACCACTGCCCAACCGTACCGTCCACAAATGAATAGATAATAGAGATATGTCTTGATTGGTGAGTTGCTTCTGTGTGGATTTTGTTGCTATCTGACAGAGCCAGGCCAGCCGTTTCACCCTGTTTCCACTCGATAGCTGTGGCGTCACATTTAACGGACAGATTTCTGAACTAGCGTTGTTGTCCCAATTGCTCTCTAACCATTTATCTGTGAATTTAAAGGCACCTGAAGAACACCATCTGCCAGAATACTTGATTATGAATCTATGTGTAGATTTCTAGAAAGAAAAATGAAACCACGTCCCTTATTGACCTCTCTGCTTTGCTTTGAAACACCCTCAAAGTCAAGAGCAACATTAAATCAATGACAGCTTGATTTATAAATCTACATACTTTGGTTAAAAGATTAAGTCCTGTAAAGTGCAATGTTTGTGTGTAGATAACGATATAAAACATATTGATGGCTTGGGTTAGGTCTGTGTAACATCTCCGTTTTCTTTCCCTCCCTCGTCTCTCTATCTCTATCTCTTATCTGTCAGGTTTGTTAAAGGGGAGCTGGTTTCAAAGGTATCCGCCCAGACACAGCAGCAGCAGGACGTGCACAGTGAGCAAATAGAGGCTGAACAACAGAGGGGTGCGCTGACGGGAGCAGAAGGCCACTCGGAGCATCCGCATCAAACCCGGGCCACCTCTCCGAGTCTGCAGGAAGAGAAGGGAGGGAGGCAAGGTTACAGGAAACATCAGGCTCATACGTCTTTATTATCGTGGTTATTAAGATGACAGATGAGGTGGTACGGCACATTAGCGGAGTCTTACTCGAGTGACGGCTCCTTCCGGCGGCTCGATGAAAACAGCAGTCTCTGACTGATCCTCTTCTTGCGCTGAGTGCCATTTAGTCTGGCTGTGACTAATAATAATGATAACAACAGATGTTAGCTGTCGTGTTTTGTGATTGAACACATTTATCAGAGCTAACAGAGCTTACATAGACTTTAAACATATTGACAAACTAATGTCATCACTTGTAGTCTTGTCATGTAATGTGTAGAGCTGAAACAATTCACAGACTAATAGCTTAAGACAATTAAATGGCAACTAATTTGGTAACTTTTAAGCAAAAAGTGTGAATATTTTCTGCTTTTCTGAAGTCTTATGTTATAATTAAGTATCTTTGGACCGTTTGTTAGACAAACAATCTATTCGAGGATATCAGCTTGTTTTTTTAGGACATTTGTGACGCACATTTTCTGATATTCGGCTCCTCTCTCTTCGTTGCAGGACGGAGAGATACAAAAGATCTTTTTTACCTACTGCCATCAGACTTTTTAATTCCTCTACAATTGGTAGATGAGCTGACAGACAAATGAATTTCCCCTTGGGGATTAATAAAGTAATTTGTATTGTATTGTATTGTATTGTATATTTTAGAGGCCAATCAATCAATCAATCAATCGAGAAAATAATTGACAGATTAACTGCAGCTGTAGTATATTCATGGATCTGTGTATATCGTGGTTTTTGTTGTATATGCTATATATTCAGACAGACAAATAACCAGCGTAAATTGCAAGCCAGACTCAGATTTAGAAGCTGGTACATGAAATAAACAAAGCCAGAACACAACAGGTAGAGTATCAGAGTTTAGTCTGGATAGTCTCAGTTTCAGAGACATTTCAGGCTGACTGTGGAGGGTTTGACCGATCCAAGCGTCTAATTGGTGGCTGCAGCGTGACGTCGCGCCAGATCCTGTCTAGATGAACCCTACGGCGGTCTTATTAGCAAACAGTTGCTTATATACTCATCTAGCAGTTTAGTTTTGGAGCTCTCCCACTCACAAGTCATCTGAAGTTGTGTGTTCTGTCCACCTGATGGATGTAAATCCAGTATTGACTCTCATTTAGTCCAACTATGTTCACAGGTTAGCTGCTAACTCTGTGTGTCTCCAGGCAGGTAGCATACTGGAAACAGCTTTGATAAGTTATTAGACTGACAAAAAACCAAAACAATGAGCTGAAAGATGCTAAAAAGCTCTGTAGAGCTGAGAGCTACATTCAGGTTGTAACTCTCTGTGGGTTTGTCACTTCAAGCCACCTCTTCCACATCTAATCCATTGTTAATAGCAGCTTTAATTCCCCTGGGTGGGATTGACAATCTCCTTTAGCTTTTACCGTTTTAGTCGATCCTGTGTGGCCATAAGCTGCTCTTCAGCCGCCACCCTCTGCTGCATCTCTTCATCCAGCCTGGCATGAAAAAGTTAGAAATCAATTAGTATCACTATTTATCACAACACTTTTTTTTCTGGTAAAGTTCGACCTCTCCTCTACTTTACCTTCTCTGTAGCTCTTTGAGCTCAGCTGTGTAGGCGTGGCTGTCTAGCTGGTTACTTCGCTCCTGTGGGGCTCCAGGAGCACTGTCCACCTCCTCTGTACCCTGTGAGAACATAATGAGAAGTCACATGACGAGGTCAAGGTAAAATGTTTCTAGCACAACTCCAGGCCCAATTGTTTATTCCGAACATGGTGTCAGGGCTCACCTCTCTCTGATAGTGTTCCTGCTGAAGTTTGGGCTTAAGAGCGCGAGCTTCCTCCAGCATGGCGGTGAGCTGTCGCAGTTGTTGGTCCCTGTCCGAGAGCGTGGCGAGGGTCTGCTGCTTCAGCTGCTCTGCTTGAGCCATCCAGTCGATACGCTCCAGTCTAACAAACACAAAACGCACAAATTCAAGTCATTTTGCTCAGTTAAACCGTGATGACAATGATAAAACCGCTGGCTCTGTGCCTCACCTGAGAGTTTCTACTTCCTGCTTGCCCATTTCCACCACGTTCTCCAGCTGCATGATGGCGCCCAGCATGTCTTCATTCTTCTTCTTCTCCTCGAACAGCTCCTGGCTGACTTTAATCAGCTCTCCCGCTCCCAGTCGAGCCAGCTCTGTTTTCTGCTTCTTGAGCTCAGATGTTTGTGTTTGAAGCTGCTCCAGCTGTGCACGGAGAGAAGGGGAAAACATGTTGAAATAATGTAAATAACACCACTGTGATGTCTGAAATATTTACATTTATCGTCAGACACGTTACTCACCAGTCTCTCTCTGTCATTCTGCAGGGCTTGTAGTGCGTTCTTCAGGCCCCACACTTCTCCGGTGTTTCCTCCGGGGCTGCTCAGTGCTGGATGGCCTCCCGCCTTGCTCATCTCTTCCAGCTTCAGGCTCAGTTCCTGGGCCTTGTTTACTGCCTGGTCCCTGTTGTCCTGCAGGGAGGCCATGGCTTTTGAGAATGACTGGTTCTCCGCTCTGAGCTGCGTCGTCACCTCTTTCTCCTCCAGCAGCTTCTGTTCGACGGCCAGCAGGTCTCGGGCCAGCTCCGCCACTCTCTCCTGAGCGCTCTCCGACTCTGTCCGCATCACACCTCCCTCCCATCGCAGGTCAGCTAGCTCCTTCGACGCGCTCTTCTTCTCGTGTCTCTCTTTCTGTAGGCTCTCCTCCAAAGCCTCCACTTGTTCTCTCGCTGCTTGGAGCTGCTCCCTCAGCTTCTCGACCTCAGCGCCGGGAGCATCGACGACCTGTGACGCTGTTGTAAGGTTAGCAGCCTGGCTAAGAGTCTCTCTCTCCACTTTGCCTGCTTCTACTTCTGTCTCTTGGACTCTGTTAAAACTCTTTAACTGACTCTCCAGTTCCTCGCGCTGCTTTTCCAGAGAGGCGATACGCCCTCGCTGAGCTGCTAGAAGCTGTTTGTGTTGCGACTCCTTCATGCTCAGGACTTGGTTAAGTTCTTCACGGTAGCCGTGAAGCTGAGCGGAGAGCTTGGCCTTTTCTGCATATAGGTCGTCCCTCTGGACCAGCAGAGAGCGCAGCTCCTCCTTCAGGCTGTTATTCTCTCCTGCTGCCTCTTGAATCAGACTGTCCTTCTCCATCATCACCTGAGACACAATAAAAATATTAGATTGGCAATGAAAACAAGCTCTACACATACTTGAAGCTCTGAATTTGTGCGTTACCTGTAGGTGTTTCTCCTCCAGTTGTTTGTACATGTTGAGGACTCTGTCTCTGTCGTCCTGCAAGGAGCCCATGGCCTTCATGAAAGAGTCGAGTCTGGCTTTTCTGTTGTTGCTCTCCTCCTCCGTCTTCCGCAGTTTTTCTTCCAGATCCCGCAGTTCACCTCGCCTCTGCTCCAGCTCCTCCTCGGCCCCTTGTGCCCTGCTGTCGGCCTCCTTTCTAGCCTCCTCTGCAGCCTGAGACATAAAAACATACATTAATGGTGAGAAATCTGTGTGATTTCTCAGTAAAAAGTAGATGAAAACATGTTTATACCTCAGCAACAGCTTGCTCCTTCTCCCCCAGCATTTCCACCTCTCTCTTTTCCTTTTCATTTAACTCTGTCTGCAGACTCTCCGTCAGGGCTTTAGAGGATCGCAGATCTGTCTCTAGTTGCTCCACATTCAGACACAGCCGCCTCTCTTCGGCCTCCCTCTCCCTCAGCTCAGTCCTGGCCTGATCAACTTCACCCTGCAGCTGACTTACAGCCTCCTCCAGAGCTCTCGTCCTCTGATGGAGACTCTCCACCTCGTTTTTCAGGGCGCTGGCTTCATTTTGTGCAGACTGCAGCTCAGTCGTAGTTTGCTCAAGTTTGTTCTTCTCCTCCTCCAGGGCAGCTTGGCTCTCTGTGACTTTCTTTTCCTCCTCTTCCAGTCTCAGCTGCAGATCTTTGTTTGCTTTTTCTAGTCTGAAAAAAAACACAAATTTGTGAGATAAAAAGTTGAACAAGATCAATAAAAAGGAAACAAAGAGAAGGTTTTTACCTGTCCACTGTAAGCTGAAGTTCCTCTTTCAGGGTAGTTTCTCTCTGAAGCTGCTCTGCCAGGTCCTTGGCCCGAGTCTCAGCCTCCCGGACTTCAGCCTCCTTACCCTGCAGAGCATCACTGAAGCGAGTCTCCCATTGTCGGGTCTCATCCAGAACTCTGTCCCGGTCGTCTTGCAGTGAGGACATGCAGCGTGAGAAGGCAGCCAACCTCGCCAGAGACTCGTCCAGACGGGCTTGCATCTCCTGGGCTCGTCTCTCAGCTCCTTCGGCGAGCTCTCTGGCCTCCAGAGTGGCTTCCTCTTCCTTTTCCCTTTCGCTGTATGCGTCTTCCAGTCTCAGCTCCATCTCCTTGAGTTCGGCTCCCAGCCTGAATCTCACAGAGTCAAGGGTTTGCTCCGCTTCAGCTTTCATCAAGGCCTCTTTCTTTTGGGCGTTCTGTTCAATGGTTGTTTTCTCAGCTAAAGCGTCACTCGCCTGCTTCTGGGCTTCGTCCAGCTGAGATTTGCAGCTCACCAACTCTGCTTCAGTCCTTTTCAGATCTTCTATGGTTATGGACGTCTCCAGCTGTGATTGTTCTAGTTTCTTTTGGAGCTCATCGTGGCCTAGCTGCAGCGCTTTAGCTTCTCTACCCAGTTCGCTGATCCTCTCCTGGTACTGGATGCAGTCCTTCTGCAGCTGACGTACCTCCAGCTGCTTCTCCCTCAACAGTTCCTCCAGCTGACGCGCTCGGCTCTGGCTGCCCTCCCTGACCCTCTGCGCAGACCTCAGCTGTTGCTCCAGCTCCCTCTGCTTACCAGACTCGGCTTCAGCCTCGGCTCTTTCTCTCTGGGCTTGCCTCATGTCCTCCTCCAGCCTGGCAGCCCGGTCGCGCTCGCTCTGAGCCTCGGCTTCGAGTTCGGCTCGCTCCCTCTCCAACCTCTCCACCTCCCGCTGCAGCTCGGCGAGGTGCTCCCGGTTGTCCGCTGCCTCTTGCTGGTAGCCAGCAATGCTGCCGTTGAGCTGAGCCAGCTGGTTCATCAGACGCTCCTCCAGGTTGTCTTTCTCAGTTTCAAGGCTCCTGAGGAGCTCTTTGAACTGGGCCTCCCTGTTTGAACCCTCTCCAATCAGGCTCTTTTCTCTCTCTTTGCTCTCTTGGAGGCACTTCTCTAGAGAGGCCACCAGGCTCTCCTTGTCTTTGCTCTCCTGAAGATCTCGCTCGAGAGAGGACAGCTGAGATTTGAGTTCAGCCTCCTGTTCCTGCCACAGTTTCCTCGCTGCCTCCATCTCCTTCATTTTATCCTCTAATAAAGCTTGAATACTTTCAGTCACTTCTTTCACCTCAGCAGGTTGTAAATGTGTTTCTGGTGCATGCTCTGCAGTTATTTGGTCAGCTGGTGTCTCCTCTAAGGGTGTTTCTGTGTCTTCATACTGGCTCTCAACGGGCTCTGCTTTGGTCATGAGTATCGCTGATTGCTGGGCAGCAACAACCTCTTCAACAACAGCTTCAGAGCCAAGCAGAGTATCCTGAACTACACTATCCTCTTTCTCTCGTGATTGGGCAGATTGTTGCCTCAACTCTTCAATCTGCTGCCCTAAAGAGTCTCTTTCTGCCGCTGTAGCGTCCAACTCAGCTTTCAAAGCCTCCAGCTCATCCTGGAGTCTTTCCACCTCAGCTTTGAGAGTCTTGCCCTCTCGTTTTATCACAGTTTTATCCTGCGTCTCTCTGAGTCTCTCATTCTCCTCCTCTAAATCCAGTATTTTCTGCTGCTTTGTCTTGGCGAACTTTCTCATTTTGTCTTTCACTGAATCCACCTCTTTCTGAGCCTCTTCCACCTGTTTTTCAGCCTCCTGCCTGGCAGCCTCGTGCGTCCTCACTCTGGACGCGAGCTCTTGCCTCTCCTGCCTGGCGGCTTCAAGGACTCGCCTCACTCGCTCCGCCTCGTCGCTCACGTTCTCGTACGACTTGAGCAGAGTCTCGTACTCGTCCTTCATGCTTTGAACCTTTTCCTCCCATTCTCTGCATGTTCTTGCCGCCTCTTCTTTCGCCAACTCCGTTTCTCTCTTACAGGCGTCTTTCTCATTCAGTATACCGTCCATGGCTAGTTTGAGGCTCTCACAGGACGATCCCAAGCTTTGGTTTTCCAGTAATGTGCGGTCGACTTCGTCAATCAGTCGAACTCTTTCCGCTCTTAGCTTCTCCAGCTCGTCTTCTGCTGACTCCATTTTCTGCTGCAGTTCGGCTATGAGCTTCTCAGTTGAAGCTAGCTGCTCCTTCTGGGTTCTGTTTTCTTTCAAGGCGTCTTTGCGAGAGATCAGAGCGGCCTGAAGTTTCCGTTGAAGCTGCTGGATCTTTGCCTCGCTGTCTTTTTCTTCCTCTTGCTTCTGTGGAACTTCAACTTCCAACCTTTGGCTTTTTTCTTGCTCAGCCTTCAGCTCTTCCTGTAAAGACGCTATCAGCTGGTCCTTCTGAGACACCGTGCCCTGCATTGAGTGTATGAGAGAGTTCTGCTCACTAAGCTGCTGGCTCAGCTCCGTGATTTCACGGTTCTTGTTGTCGAGGAACTGCTTGAAATCCTCCACTTCAGCCTGAAGAGTTGCAACGGTGGATGTAGAGTCTGCAGATGCTGCGCTGACTGCAGCTTCCATCTCTGCCTTCAGGGTCTCAGCGTAAAACTCCGCTTGCCGATGCTTTTCTCTAAGATCAATAATTTCCTCTGAGAGTGCGTCAATCTGTGCTTCCTTCTCTCTTAGTGTTTGTAGCTCTTTGCCCAATTCCAACAATTCAGCCTCCTTCAGCGACAAACTGGCCTGTGTTTCCTGCAGCTGCTTCTCGAGCTCGGTGTTAGCCGTCCGCACAGTCTGGATCTCGAGTCTGAGAGCTTCCAGAGCTTCCTCCATTTGTGCAGAAAGGACATCAGACTGCTCTGCCGGATGCTGAACTGGATCACTGGACTGTGGTTGTGATGAATCTGTCTCAGACGTGGCAAAGTCCACCCAATCCTCCTGGACCCAATCACCTGCTGCTTGCTTTTCCAAATCTTCAACCAGCTGCTTCTTGGTCTCTTGGTGAGGTACAGCTTCACTTTCAGTGCTCACTTTCTCTTCCAACTCTCTCAGTTTAGTCAGGAGAACCTCTCGCTCGCCGCTCTGCAGCTCAAACCTTTCCATCAGCTCGCTGTATTCCTCTTTCTGCTGCTTCAGCTGTTCGCGGTGGTGCCTGTCTTTCTCCTTTGCTTTGCGGATGGTTTCCTTGCGAGACTCTTGAGCCTCCTGAACTTTCCTCTGCAGCGTTTCACACTCTGCTTCAAGGGAAGTCACTTGGGATTGTAATGCAGTTGTTTCAGAAGAAACGTCAGCCTGCTGTGAGTTTTCAGCTTCTTCACTTAGCTTTTTATTCAGAGCAACCGTCTCAGTGAGAGTTTGATCCTGCTGGCTAATTTTCTGCTCAAGAGTCTCGACTGCCTCTTCTTTGGATCTCAAAGCTTGCTCGAGTTCGATGAGTTTAGCCTCCATTTCCTGAATCTCACGTCCTCTAGGTTGCTCTCCCTCTGCTGTCTCATCTTGCTCTTTCCGTTTCTTTGCTTCTACCTCAAAGTCAGCGACCTTCTTCATGAGCTCTTTGCGTTGCACAAGTGCAGCCTGCAGCTTCTTCTTTGTGTTTGTCAGCTGGGTTTCCAGCACTCCTTTTGCCTCTCGCAAACTCAAAAGTTCATCATCTACCTGACCGGCTGAGTCTTCACAACTTACATTAAGTTTCTCATCTTTGACTTTCTCCAGTTCCTCGATCTGCTCCTTTAGTTTGTTGACTTCACTGTCTGTCTGAAACTTCTCTTCTTCTGCTTGGAGGAGTTTAGCAGACATGCTATCATTGAGCTCCATCACCTCTTGCTCCTTTTGGCTAAGGCGGAGCTGCAGCTCGCTGATCTCAGAGTCCTTCATCGCCAAACTGTCGTTGTTGAGCTGTGACGTCTGAGAGTATTCCAACATGCTGTTTTCCATATCTTGAAGCCTCCTTTCGAGCTCAGAGGAGAAGAGCTCTCTGTCCTCCAGCTGAACACTCAGCATCCTGGCCTGTCCCTCCTGCTCAGAGAAAGCTTGGCGGGCCATTTCGAGATCTGTCTGCATGGCCTGGATCTTCTCCTCCTTGGCTTTACTTTCAGTGCTTAAAATGTCTATCTGCTCTTCTAGAAGCTGCATTTCAATACTGTGTTTCTCCACACCAGAGCTGCTTTGCTGAGAAAGCTTGTCCAACTCTTCTCTGGTTGATTTTAGTTCCTCTGCAAAACTATTAGCCTGGGACTCAGCCTCTTCTTTAGCAGCACTAAGGGATTGTGCATCTTCTTCCAGGCTCTTGATTTTCTCCTGTGACTCTGCTGCTGCGTCTCTGAGCCTCTGAAGCTCAGCCAAAAGCTCGCTGTACCTCTTCTGAAGCTCCTCAGCTAAGAGCTGAGCAAAGACCTGGCCAGAGGGAGTGTTATCATCTGTGGTGGAAGAACTCTGCTGAGTTAGATGAACTTGTACCGTCTCTCGGATGATGACAGAGGAAGATTCAGCTTGAACTGTGGAGGTTTCCTGCTCCATGCTCGTCGCCTCCCAGGACTGCAGCTGCAGCTGGCCAAAGTCCTGCAGGATGGACGGCCACTCCTGGCCTCCATCTTGACTCACAGCTTCCAGGAGGGTCCAGCTGCTGTGGGCCACCTCTGAATCACTACTGGCGACCATCTCATCTGAGGAGGTTGCTTTGGATTCTTCTGGGGATTCAGACTGGTGTCCGATAAGCTCTGGGCTGCTCTCATTATCAGCAGAAATGGAGAGGACTGAGGCGTCCTCAGCAACTAAGGTGGTCTCCTCTTCTTGTGTGTCCTCCATGAAGACAGGAAGGGCCGGAGAACTGCCATGGGGGGGCGTGCTGGCATCCTGACCCTGATGTGGAGTCTGATCGGATGCAACCTCAACTGCGCTGTGCTCTTTAGCCAGTCTGAGGGACTCCTGCAAGGCAACCAGCTCACTGTCTTTTTCTAGTAGGTGCTGCTCCAGTTCCAGTATGCGTGCTGTGGAAGTCAACAAACGAGAAAGTCATTAGAAAAACATCACTAACAAGCAAAACAACATGAAAATAAGACTCATAATTCCCTCAGACTTCTGCACCTGACGGACCTGAACCTGCGTCCGGAGGTCAGTACAGTAAAGTGGTGTTTGAGTCAGTGTGTGATGTCCTGTGTATTGTATTTGCAATGTGTGTGATGGCTCTGAAAGAATGGGTGTGGGGGGACCTATAATCTTATCGCTCAATACAGGGTGTGTACATTACTGTTTATACTGCAAGTCTGTCATTTAGAAAAATTACTTTAATTACTTTTTAATTCCTAAGCAAAAAACGATTCCCAGAAACTGAATTACTTTTTATTATCTTGGACAATCTAGTGAATCTTTTGCAACCCAACCACTTCCACACTGCTTAAGTCGCTCCTGTTACTGGAACCAACTCCTCCACCGTGGATTTATCGTCAAAGATGGCACCAGTATTATTGTAAATGACATAATATGTAACACTAACCTTAATCTAAAATCAAATAAGTTGTATTACAATCAAAATAAAGTTTAACTTTCATTATATCATTAAATGTTTACGATAATTTCTCCATCGAGTTCAAGTTTTTATCCAGGTGTCGTACGCTATACCATAAAGCTAATTTGGGATTTGTGTTATTGGGCTTTATAAATAAAACTGACTTGACTTGAGAGTATTAGCATGAAAATATACTTAAATCATGTAATGGGAGTATAATTACTGATGCATCTGTGTGTAAAGATCATTTAGGTGTAGCTGCAGGTGGATCTAATTTTAACTTTATACTGTTGGGTAGCTTAATCTATAATAATGCATCATTTGTCTGGAACCCTGACAGGCAGAGTGGAATTCATTTTATTGTATATGTGAGCATACTGATCTTCACTGATTTGTTTTTGACATAATTTATGAATTATTATTATTATTAGTTGTTGTGGGAGAGACAACCAACAGATCCGAGGTCAGAGTTTTTATACCTTTATTAGCTTCAGATGAATCCGATGATGGTTCGGTCACATCGTCTCTTTCAGACATCTGAAACAGAAACAACAAATGAGAACTGGCACGACTGAAACGTGTTGATCTTGTGATTAATTAAGGGGAGACAAAACTTTTAAAATCTCTTAATGATGCTCTTATTTCAGCAGCACACATGGCTGTAGCATTACGTGAAGGTCAGGTTGGACAGTCAGTCATAACAGTGGATCAGTGCCGAAAGGATTAAGACGCACTTCCCCACACTGAGTTGAAGTATTGTACTGTATTAAGTACTGTCTATGACCCTGCTTCTGTCCTGTCTGGGTCAGACAGACCAGGTATGTCTCTGGATCAGGTGTAGAGGATAAGACCAGTCTGACTGCCCTGCATGAAATAAAAGTCAACTCTGCAAACTTTATTTTAAGGGGAAAAGTACAGGGCACTGATGTCTGCCTTTGTAGACAGAACTCATTTAACTTCTTATACCGCAGCTCAGACTAAGCTCCCAGCCCCACATCTCCCACTTCAACACCTTCTTTTAAAATCATATAAACAGAGACACAGCATCAGAGAAACTCATTACAAAGGCACCGAGAAACTTTGAAGTTAAAGCTTTGCAGAGACCATAAAGCCTACAGAGTATCACAGAGCTTATTTAAGATTTCCTTTTGAAGTTTACATCTCAAGTAGAAACTGGTGTCAAGCAGGTAATGATCCCCAAAACAGGCTCTTTCAAACTGTGTTTGAACTAGCTACACAACATTTGGAGGTGGTCAGGCTCACACGGTGATCGAATCTCTGTGACCACATTTTTAAGAAGAAAAACCCTAACCAAGCAGGTTTAAAAGGTAATTTAACTCTGTAACTCTTCCTCCTTGGGGCGCATTCAGACAGATCTGGCACTAAATCTGGGTCTGACTCGCAATGTACGCTGCAAAATAGTGACACAAAGAAGTTTAATTTGGTTCGTGTCCGATGGTTTGAGGGAGAGAAAGCGAGCAGTGGTCGAGAGACTTGGACAGTGAATGAGAATGAATGAGCACCGGCATCGATAAAGCCGGTTAATTAGCGAAATAAAAAGTTATTTCTGCACAACCCTGCGGCGATTCGCTGCAGTGCCAGATCCTATCTGAATGTACCCATAACTCTTAAGCTCAGGAGGTAGCTCCAGAAGGCTATGCCATAGGTGTGTGAATGATTAGCACTCTGCATGGCATCCAACACCCTCAGTGTTTGAAAGGGTGAATGAGATATGTAGTGTAAAAGCACCTTGAGTGGTCAGAAGACTAGAAAGGTGCTATATAAGTACAGTCCTTTTACCATTGAGCTGCCGTAGTAGTTCCCTGACAAAAAGTGATGAATGAAAATGAATGACGGCTTTGTTTCCCTTCTTGGGATGCAACAAGTCCACCAGTGATGCTGAACTTATTTACATGTTGAGATCTGATCAAGTTGCAGGGAGGATTAAGATAATGAGAACACATCTTAATACCAGATGTAAACATAAAGCCTGTGGATCGGATGCAGATACAGATCATGTGGGTTCTTAGCACTGACCGTTACAATTTGCTGCTCCAGCTCTTGTATCTTGGCAGCGGTTTCCTCGTGTTCTGTGCTTTTTCTGTCTAGTTGTTCTGAAAAATCAGAGATTCATCTTAGTGCCAAACACTAAAGAGTTGAGATTAACACGCTGAATTTCATGAAGAGATAAAGCCAGAGATATTTTCTTACCCTGAAGGGTTTCCATAGTGTGGGTGAGCTCGGCACAGTGTTCCTCACTCTCTTTCAGTTTCGTCAGTCGAGTCTCAATAGACTGCACAGTGTCCAGGAAGAGGGAGAGGTCAGCAGGGACGGGAAGCTCCTCTGCTGCCGTCACATCTTCAAGGGCGAGAGGACGTAGATGTCTCCACATTTCACCCAAGATCTCACCTTTCTTCTGGGCATCTTCATGCTCCTCCTTAAGTGACGCCAGCTCTCGCTCTAGTTTGTCAACTTCTGACTTCTCGCTCTCTGAGGCGTCCCGGCTGGCATGCTCGACCGCCTCTCTCATAGATGCGAGCTCGCTTTCAAGCTGAACTCTTTCCACCCTGTCTCTCTCTGACGCATCGTGGCTCGCTTGGACGGCTGCGAGCTCAGCCTCTTTCATCAGAGCCACTTCTCTCTCCAATCTGGCAACTTCCAGCTTCTCCTGCTCCAGAGCCTCCTGACTAAGACGCTCTGCCTCTCTCAGGGAGGCCAGCTCGCTCTCTTGCCTTGCCACCTCCACGTTCTTTCCTTCCAAGGCCTCCTCCAGGCTGGTTCGGAGGGCTGCGAGTTCTGCATCGGCCCTGCCGGCCTGTTCGACCCACTGCCGCCTCTCCTCCTCCCTCTGCTTGACAGCCTCGGCCAGCTCCTGCTCCATCTGCCGGAACTGAGCAGTCAAGATCTGAGAATGAGGCAGAGAGGAGGAGGAGGATATTAGTGGGTGTGTGCTGTGTGCCTCAGCCAAACAATGCAAAATACTGACGTGCCATCGTGATGTAGGGTGTGTTTGTTTGAACAGTTCCCTTTTCATCAAGCAGAAACAATATTCAATACAGATAACGCATCTGTAAACATCTGCTAACACGTGGGTCAGCCTCTAAACCAACAAAAGGAATCCAGAACAACAGGATCTGTACCTGTTTTTGCTGATCAGCGCTGCTCACTTCCTGCTGCAGCATTTCCAGCACCTGGGACCGAGAGTTCAAGGCCTCCTCGAGCTCCTCGCATCGCCTCTGTGCTGCATGCAGCGCCTACGAAGAACAAAAACAACCGTGTGAACGGTGAGCGTATGTCTGTAATATTCCATTGGTGGATAAACTTCACCTAGAGATGAACTGAGGTAAATTATTTTCAAAACAAAGTTCATGTTTGGACCTGTTTTCCCCTGTTTTTCCCTTTAAAGGTTTTTTTTCTTATCTCAGTTGGCCGTCTACGGATGAAGGACGTTGTATTGTGTACAGATTGTGAAGCCGGATAAATACATGATGGAAACGTCTGTGGACCACAGGCTGGAGTCAGAACCGGGTTGCTGCAGGAAGGACTCAGCCTTTCATAATTGGGGAGTCCCCTCTACCAGTTGCGCCACCAGGGCGCCCCTATTTTGTATTTTTCTTATCCACCTTGTATATTGTGAGCTGCTGTAATGAGTCAGTTTCCCTGGTGTGGGATCAATAAAGCCTAGATTATCCTATATGAGTCAATAACACAGCAATAAACCAAGTTATTTAACAAACTACTGGATCTCGTACCTGCTGAAGCGCTCCGTCATTCTGAGACTGTGTTGTGACTCTCAGCAGCTCTTCTTCGTGTTTCTGGATCTGCTCCTGGAAACGTACGTCCTTCTCACAGATCACAGCCTGCAGTTTCTGCAACTGCAAACAAAAACAAATAATTTAGAGAGAGTTTTCTTCTGAATATTAAAATCATTAATTAAAGACGGCAGCAGCGGTGTTACCTGTTCAGCGTGTACAGACTCTTTCTCCTGAAGGAGCTGCTCTGTGGTCTGGAGTCGTTCCTGAAGCCCTCTGCTGTTGGCCTCCTCCTCGCTCAGCTTGGTCTTAAGTTCTTGAAGCTCCTCCTCGACTGCAGCACCGGCTCCTGTGAAAGAGCTGTCTGGACTCTGCTGTAGACAAAACGAATGTTCACGTCAGATAAAGAATAAAGTGCATGAGCGTTATTGTTAGTTTGTGGTTAAGGAGTGGCATATATCTCAGTAACTTACTGTTACTCCTCCTTGTCCTTTCAGATCAGATATCTGTTTGTTGAGTGAAGCCATCTTGGCTTTGGCCTGCAGTTTGAGTTTGGTGAAGCGAGCCTCAGCTTCTTCTTTCTCATTCTGCAGATATGAACAACAGACATCGGCATAAAGAATATACTGAACGGACGTCTTGGTAGTAAACAAACACACAGGTAATTCACCTTGAGCTGTGCATCTTTGCCAGCCAGCTCGGTGTCCTTTTGGATGAGCTGGGTGTCTCTGTCTCGGATGAGCTCCTTCAGCTGGACCACCAGCTGCTCCAGGTGAGCCAGCCTCTCCATGGCCTCCTCCGGTACTTCAGACTCTACTGAAGCCTGGCCCTCACCAGGAGGGAGCTGAGGAACCAGCATGCCCTGGTAAAGGAAGCAGATAAGGTCAATGTATTTGTCACAGTTTGTCCAAATCAATCTGTAAAAACTACAGCTACATAATGTCTTGAATTTAAAGGATTTTACACATCATTCTACCAAACCTCTGTAGTCCACTACTCACCTCTGCTTGATATTAGCTGCTACTAGCATAACACACCTGAATCTCCATACAAACTGTTGGCAGACAAGCTGCATTGTGGGTATTGTAGGCACCATGTTTTGTCTGGTCCTGCTGTTGCGATTATAATACTTTTTAATAAACTGTCCATCGTGAGTCCCACAGTATTACAGAACTGATGGAGTAAAAATGAAAGATGCTACTGAGCTGCATTATGGGAAATGGAGTAGGACCAGAAGTCAGGATATCTCAGCCTCTGTTGCTTTATTTTGACTGCTCATTTAAGTGTTTAGGGTTATTTACCCTAAACATTTTGATGGTTATTTACCAGTTATTAGACTTTAATTAAAGAATGAGTACTTCCTGTTTTTAGCTTGAATTATTTTCAAAATAAAGTGTTTAGTTACAGTTCATGGACTATGTTTGTCCCTGGTCTGGAGTTTTATCTTATCCAATTTGAGTGTTTAAGGATAGAGGACACCGTATGTCACACAGTACTCTGATATATACAGATAAAACTGAATTAACTACATTTACAAGACAATAATATACAATTTGTATTATTAAATGACTAAAACATTAATTTCTTGATGTGTCTGTGGTGAAATGCTCAGTCGATAAAGAGAAAATAAGTAAACATAAATGTTAAAACTTCTGTGGTTTCACTGATTTATATTGTCAATTTAAACATGCCAACTTGTCTTCTTGAAGTGACTCCATATTAAAATCGCTGGAGGTGGGACAGAAAAAGATGTACATGGATATGCAAACACTTTGGAGTCATGCGAGAGTTAGAGAGAAGAGTTATGCCAGTATGTTTGGCCTGGTCTGGAGTGTTTTGAGTCACTGAATTTGCATTTGTTTATATATCTCCCATTATATATTCACATATCGTGGCAGTGTGTATTAAAAGAAATGCCATCATCTTTCTTTATTTCAAAGATGATTTGTTTTTTGTGTTGGTCGCCCCACTCTGGAGAGTTTGACACAAAAACAAACACTTATTTAACAGCTGGAGACTCGTGACTCTTCATTATAGACTCGTTATAATTTTTGTGTTGCTCTCTCACCTGTGGGTCTCCATCTGGGCCCTCCTCTCCAGAGAGCTCCTGGAGGACCGTGGCCAGACGGCTTAACATAAAGATGGCACTGTGAGGAGGGAAAAAGAAAATACCAAAATGTTCAGCGTAAACGAACATTAGTAAATCATCCCTCTGCTGCTGCACCTGCATAAACCCTTTTCTGTTCACTGTAGATAAAAAGGTGGAAACATAACACCGATTTTTCAAAACCTCTCTGTTGTTGACACTTTTTCCAATGTCCTTCATCAGTGTTAGGCCTCTGTATTATTCTAGCTGCAAGCGTACGTTTTAATTCTATTTATAGCCGCAAAAACACAGCCTACAGTTAAACCTGTCTTAAATTCTTAGAGTATATAATGTAGGATATATAGACTTCCCCTTTGACTGTGTCTTTGCAGAAAACAGCTTGAAGTGCTGCCTGACGCTGATGCTGAATGACATGTCCTCTGAAGGTGTGAATATACACACAGAGTCCCAAAGCATATTTAATATAATTCACTTTCGTATGCACACAGTGTCTGCAGGCTGTGTCACAATACATTACACTAGAGCTAGACTATTAGTGGAGTAGTCAAAAGATAGAAAAATTATGTTGACAGTCGATTAACTGTTTGTTTTTTCAGGTAAAAATGGCATTTCTGAGGAGCGTTGCAACATCTACATTCGGAGGTGTTATAATCATCAAGGAAACTGCGACTGTTGTTCTCCAAAGAAGAAAAAGAAGTAGTTTACACACATACAAAAGGTGTATAGACATGCAAATGTGAAGAGGCGGTGGAGTTATGGGCTGCCACATAGCAGCATCATGGGAATAGAGGTTCGATTACCACCAACTGGCAACTCTGCAGCTAAGAGTCCACGCTCCACACTGCGGTCCACGCTGGACTTGAACCACTGACAGTATAAAGAACGGACAGCGTATGTGCAACGACCATTTAGAAGCTCAAAATGTGCGGTGCTGGCTGTTGCCATGTTGGTAGTGCATGCTCCACTGCACGGCTGCGATTGACAGGTGGCTTGTTTGATCACCCAGGTGTCATTTGGCCCGCCTCAGGTCAGCTGATGATCCACGTCTTTGATGATATTTAGATTTAGATTAGCTGGGAGGTGGAGGAGGCAGGACTGCCAAGATGGTGGCTGTCTCAGAGTCACAGATTTTGAGCTTCACAATGGCTCTTTTGAAACCTGTGGGTGACGTCACGCATACGCTTTCCAACCTTTATACTGTCAGTGTTAGTTTTTGTGGCCACTGTGTGTTGCTGTTTGTTGTTTGTGTTTATGTTTATGTATAAAAGTCAGAATATGTATGTTAAATTTAATCTGGCATGGATATTTATGTTGTTTTTGTCTGTCTTATTTGCTTATAACTTGACTTTAATGTGTAGAAATGTTGCCTACAGCTGCAAAGTGCAGCGTTGTTGATGAAAACTAAATAAAAACTAAGTTAAATTTAAAAAAAAAAGCAAAAAAGGGCTGAAAATTATTAACAAAAAGCAGTAATATTTGAGACTCAATTGTTATATGTGTATATCACATAACCAGACAGATTTATTCTTCTTCATTTATATGAATAAACTCTAAAACAGGCCTCACACAGCACCATATTGTGTATAAAGTCTTATTTTTCCCCTCGTCCTGAACAACACATTGTCAGACACCCCCCTCCCATCCTCTTTGCCCCGAGCTGGACCGAGCAGAGCCGAGTTCCCCCGAACACTCCCGGACTCCTCCACTGCGGCTGCGTCACTCTTTTTGTGAACAGCAAAGATTATAAGCTAGCTAACGCGAAAAAGCGGACGGCAAACTTTCTCCAGCGTTTGGACAGCGACGTCTTTAAAAAGCAGTAGACACGTTTGAAGATAAAGAAGCGGTGTCGTGGACAGGACACTGCGTGAACACATCCGGTGTTTACTCTTTGGCTGCAGTTTCTACGATACAGTAAGTTAGCTCGGGCTACTTTAGCAGGCTAACGCTTACCACTCGTAAATAAGGACAGCTTCTTTAAAATCCCGCCTCGCTGAGGTTTTCTCGTCCTTGCGTGGCAGCTCAGACATGCAGCACAACAAGAGGTGTGTTTTCTAAAAGAAAGGGCCCTTGACTCACCTGTGCGAGTGCTTCCCAGATGAATGTCTCTTCTTTTTATTTGATATATTTCCTCGGATGGATGTCAGAGCATAGCCACATCACCAAACATTCCCGGAAACAAAATTTCCTTTGCTCTGATTGGTCGGCCGGGATTTGCGTAAATAAGGGAGTGTCTGCAAATCTCCTGAAGCGTGCTCCTGTCTAAGGGAGTATCTGCAAAAATGTATACATTTTAAAAAAAACTAAAAATGAGCCCTTAAGAACATAAAAATACACAAAGAAAATAAAAATTCTGCACCTGGAAGCATACAGAAGACTTAATAATGGCAGGACATGACCAAAGAGTCAACTTAATCCTCAACCATGGCAGGCAGCTGGGGAGGAGTCTGATCCTGCTGGCTCACTACGCCACCGTGTTTGTGGCCTTCGTGGGGCGTACCGTGCAGTGGATGGTGGACGCCGTGAAGTGGACCAGCCTGTTTGCGCGCTACACGGTGTCAGCGTTTGACTCCATCTACAGACATCTGCACTGGGGGAAGAGGAAAGGTGTCGCCGGTGGTGCCAGAGACATCTGCCCGTGTTCGGACATGGACCCAAACTGACTTTGTGTTTGTCTTAAGAAGCCAAATCAACACAACTGAAGCTGAAGGAACTTTTGGAAATATAAAGTGTAAATGATGCTGGATGAAGAATGAAAACGAGGCCTTACTGTAGTCAGAAAAAATCTAGCTTTTTACTTTTTTAAGCTCTTAAAACATAGTGTTATTCGTGTTATATTTGTGTGTATATATATGTGGTTAATCCATATTTTGTTATTGTCAAGAGCTTTTCCAATATGTTGGAAACTATATTTCAGGATATTTGTGAGACACAATGTTGCTGCCATTTATCACTTATACTAACTGATATGACTGTTAATGCAAATGTGTTGCAGGGTAATGCAAATTAGAGTTAAACATGAAGGAAGCATACATGGCGTATGCCTTTTCCATATTACGTTATTGCACCACAGGAGACATAGAACAAGATTTTTGAACACTACATGAAGAATTCATCATAACCAAACCCAAGCCAAATGTTTTGTTGTTTTTTTTTTTACATCCGTGCCTGTCTGAACAATATTTTATTTTATTGTAATATCTGTAATGTAACTGTAACAACGAGCAAACACACCAGTTACCTGTGGAGATGCTGCTTCCTGTGAAGTTTTATGGCCAGAAAGAGACACTAACGCTCCAGCTGAATGTATTCCAGACACCACTAAACATGACTTTAACCTTTCCTGGAATGTCAGCGGGAGATCTGGTGACATATTCCTTTATTTTTACTTTTATATTAACACATATATTTTAACTAACAGCACATTTAGACTTCCGTTTAAGCACTGACATGTATATATCTGCATTATTTGATATCTGATAACATGTTAACAAGTTGTAGGAATGTTGGAAACTGCACTCATAGCTGCTGAATGCGATGAATTCAAATATGATTATAAGTAGGCGCCACAGAAGGTGGTACTTAATTTCATACAAAGTACTACACTACTAAAGTACAAGTACTTAGACGTAGTTGCAGTTATTGCATTATTTTCCTTGTTTCTGCTGTTGACACTAAGATCAAGAAGCTTTCTGCTGTGTTTTGAAATTAATTTCACAAATTAGATTGTTTAAGTTACGAATCAGCCACGTGGCTCATGACTTCTTGGCTTTAAACTGTGGCATTCAAATAAAATTATCTACCAAATTATGTTTTGTATTGTTTATTTGTAGACAAGTGGAGCAGCGGCTAAAGGTTAGTTTCTATTAATGATTAAACTGCTGAGTTTTTTCCTCAAGTCTTTGTTGAATACAAGCGGCAACCTCCATGGCTGTGAAATGAAGCCAATGTGGAAGGGGCCAAAAACTGCAGTTCCTCAAACGTCCACTTGTGGCTGGCTCCAGAAGTGAGTCAGTCTCCATAAGTCCCCATGTTAAAATGTCCAACTTCACAGCAGAAATAAACATGTTTACAGCCTGGTACAAAAAACAGTTTTGGTCTCTATAGCTAATTTTCCTGTTCATGACAACTGTACTGAGGGTGAATTTTTATACAACTCACCTGTTCAAATTATATTAAGGCTTAAAGTTATGCAGAATTAACAGTATGGCTGCTTTGATTGACAGGTAGGTGATGTTACAGATGGCTTGTTTGAGCAGCCAGGCGTCATTCAGCCCGCCTCAGCTCCACCGATGATCCACGTCTTTGTTGATTTTTAGATTAGCTGGGAGGCGGAAGAGGCAGGACTGCCAACACGGCGGCTACTAGAGCCACAGATTGAGCTTCAAAACAGCTCTATACTGTCCATTCTTTATAAATTTAGTTTTTATAAATTGTATTATTGGTACTTTTACTTAAGTAAAAGATCCAAGTACCACTGTTAAAGCTGCACCACTCACACTTGAGTGTATATAGCAGTGTTGCAGTCAAGTCCACCTAAACCGAGAACAAGTCACGACCAAGACTAGAGTGTATCAGGACTGAGACAAGACCGAGACTTTGAGGGCTTGAGACCAAGTCAAAACTTAGACCAAGGTATTGTAAGATCGAGTCAAGACCAAGACCGGACAGTATATAGCCTACTTAAGTAGCTAACATTCACCAAAACTCTTGGCGTAAAGGTCCGAGTCATCTCGTTAAGCGTTGCCTTGCTGTATTTACAAACTGAGTGAGTTCTTTTGGACGCCATTTTACAGCGTGGTTTAGGAGGCTGATGCCTCCTCCCAGACAGCCACAACTTCTTCTCCTGTTTCCTACATTCACTTTCTTGGAGTACAGGGTTTTTCATCCAGTCACAGTTATGTCAACAAATAAATCAGAGTCCTCTTTGTCCGAGACCCAGACAAAACCTGAAATGCGGGTGATACAGAGATGAGTCTGAGGCTTTTAAAAAGTGCTTGAGACTGGTCTGAAGACCAAGACTGATCCCGAGTATTCTAACACTGGTATATGCTGAGCGAAGCGTATCCCATCAGTGTCAGATGCACGTGAGTGTGTGATGGATGCGTGGGAGGAAAGCTGTCTTGTGTCTGTCAGCGGTTCTCAGCGGTAAATTTGGATGGTGAAGTCAACCTGTCCTTTTAATGGACCGATTAAGCTGATCATCTGCATGTTCGGCTGGATTACAGCCAGTGATTAAACCCAAGGAGAACACAGAGGAGACATCCCCAAACAGGCAGCTACAAAAGGCCGCCTCGAGCCGCTACTCTCACTCTATGTCCCATTGTTGTGACTGTGAAGAGGAATAACCTCCGCTTCAACAGTAGACCAATTGGACTAAGAGGTTTGCTACTACACCTTCCTAAACTACACACACTTCTGTGTCAGAAAAGAAATGGGTAACTCAACAGGAAGCACCGTGGACGACCTGCAGGCGGTGGAGATGCACCTTTGGTACAAGAAGTTTATGACTGAGTGCCCTTCGGGTCAGCTCACCCTGCACGAGTTTAAGCAGTTCTTCGGCCTGCGAGGCCTGGACCCCGAGGCAGACGCCTACATCGAGCAAATGTTCCGCACGTTTGACATGAACAAGGTAAGATGGTGGGTTTATTTTAGGCAAAGTCAAGAAGGTTGGAATGTTTTAGGGTGGGATGGTTCCTCTGGGACTTCTAGTTTTCTGTTTTTATTGACTTTTAAAGAGAGAAAGAACAGAAGATATGAATAAATACATAAAATATGGTGCCGACGTACAAAATAGGAGGTTAAAACTTATTACTCATATTGTAATTGTATTTATAACATAATTAATTTAATTAACAATTCTGGGTTTGGGAAAGATTTTGTTTAATTACAATTATATTTCCAAATAAGGCTGCAATTAATTATTTCTACAATTAATCTCGAGTCTATAATGTCGATAGTATCTATAGAAAATAGTGAGTCCAAAGTGACATGTTTACATTTCCTGTTTTTGCTGATAAAATACGTTTTACAATGACATAAAACAAAAAATAAGCTTGTTTCAGCTCTTAGTAATTATCAGAATTCAGACATCATCAATGTCAGACATTTTCTTCATTCAAAAAATGACTTAAAACGATGAATCAATTATCAAAATAGTTGATTATTAATTTAATCATTGACAACAAATCAATTTAGTCAAGAATTTATCAGCTCAACCTAACATGCATGTTTTATCTTTTCTCGTCTTCATGAAGATAATCAGATAATCTACTAACAACTGACAACACCCATCACAGCCTGATGTGATGTCTTTAACTTGAATCTTTTGTTCAGTCCAAAACTTCAAGACATTGAACTGTTTAATAAGTTGAGGCACTACAACAGCCTGAAAAATGACTTAATTAATCTCAGTCAGTTGACTAATTGTTTCGGCAGTAAAACTGATGAAAACACTTGAATAAGATGCTCTGCTGCTTTACATTTGAAGTGTTTTCAGGTCTAGAGCAGTCTGTATCATGCAGTGACCTCCCAGCTACGAGCTTGCATAACACTTTGACCCTCACAGATTAATTAGGACGGTCTTCGGGTTTGCGACAGGGTCATCACAGGATGTGTCTGTCTGAGAAGCCGCACGTCTATATTTAGTCTCCCCCTCCGTCAGCTCACAAAAGGCTAATCTTTATGCATGATTTAAACTGTGAGATTATCTCAGAGACAATGCTTTGATGCTAAGATTGTTGCCCGTGTTCAGACAGTCCCTGGAGATAATCCTCCATCCTGCTGAGCTTCATTTCACACAGATAGCTTTTGAGAGTTGAGACGAGGGGCATCTCTTTCAACCGAGCGACTGATTTGTCACTTTTGAACGGCTGAAAATAAGTAGATATTCATGCATAATACTTTGTTTGACACTGTTTTGACAAGTCTCATCTCCCTGCTTGTTTTTTTGCAGGATGGCTACATAGATTTCATGGAGTACGTGGCTGCTCTCAGTCTGGTGATGCGAGGAAAGATGGAGCACAAGCTGCGCTGGTATTTCAAACTTTATGATGTGGATGGAAACGGCTGCATTGACCGACATGAGCTCCTCAACATCATAAAGGTACACAGTATAGATTATGATCCTCCTGCAACACTGAGTGTTACAGAAGGCCCCTGGCCTCGAGATGATATACTGATTTTGTTCTGTTCCTGCAGGCGATCCGTGCGATCAATGGGAATGAAAATCAGGACATAACCGCTGAGGATTTCACCAACCGCGTGTTTGACAGGATTGATATAAATGGAGATGGTGAGTTTGTTCTGGCACAGAGAATTAGGAAGAAATCGATCTGTGGGTGGACAGTGTTCAAACATTAATCAGCTTCAGTTCTGTCTGGAAACACAGCAAGCTTAACACAAACATAGTAAGTGGTTCAACCCCTTTACAAAAGATGCCAATTCAACTTTTGCACAAATAAGGCCTTAAAGGTAACCTCCACCAATTCTGCACATCAAAGTCTGAGAGAGAAAAGCTGGATAAGGCTGCATTCAGACAGGATCTGGTGCAAGGTTTTTCCATTCATTTGAGTGGGGGTAGTGCGCTTTGGCTGCAGGAGTGTCCACCAAAAAAGCCGGATCCAACTTTTGGAAAAACGCAATCCAACGCAACACTCAGACACTCAGATTGGGCAAACTTCTCCACAGTCAGCCTGAAATGTCTCTGAAACTGAGACTATCCAGGTGTATTCATGGACTAAACTCTGATACTCTACCTGTTGTGTTCTGGCTTTGTTTATTTTAATGTACCAGCTTCTAAATCTGTCTGGCTCGCAATTTACGCTGCAAAATAGTGACACGTACACAGTTTAATTTGGTTTGTGTCCGATGGTTTGAGGGAGAGAAAGTGAGCAGTGGTAGAGAGACTTAGGCAGTGAATGAGAGTGAGTTGGCGCTCTAAGTGGTAAAGTCGGTTAATCAGTGAAATAAAGTTATTTTCTGGTTGTTTCAGAGAACACACCGCTGCACAACCCTGCACAATTTGTCGTAGTGCCAGATTCTGTCTGAATGTACCCTTACTATGATGTAGCTCTATTTATAATTAATCTGTTTTTGCAGATTTATGGTTACAAACTCACTCCACCTCCCGTCACTCGTATTTTGAAAAAAAAAAGAGAAGCAAATAGCATGTTTTCCCATGGTTTTCTATAGATATCATGATAGTATTGTAATGGTAAACTCGTCACAGCCCCAAGTCAGTGTTGTAGTAGATTGGTCCACTTTCTGAAGGTCTCGGTCTCAGACAAAGAGGACTCAGGTTTTCATTTCAAGACCACAGCTGAGGGGAGATTTATTTGTTAACATAATCACTGTGGCTGCAGTCAAAACTTCCATTAACTTGACAGATTTTTATTTTAAATTTTTGGTACCAAATCTCTCCCCTCCCTGCATCCCTTCACATGCATTCAATAAAAGTAAATGATGGCTGTCTGGTACGAGGTTGTCCGACAAATCTTCTGTAATAAAATCTGACTTCCTAAACAACAAAGAGTTCATCTGTAAAGCATCGTCCAAAAGAAAACACACAGCAGTCTGTCAATACTGTACACAAAAACTACACAGCTTAGCTGTCTAAGTAGTATATACTGTCTGTTCTTGGTCTTGACTACAACACCGTTTCATATTTATGTCTCTAAAGACAATATGTCCCCTCCAACAGGCGAGCTTTCCCTGGATGAGTTTGTGGCCGGCGCTCGCACTGACGAGGATTTCATGGAGGTGATGATAAAAAGTCTGGACCTCACCCACATCGTGGCCATGATCCACAACAGGAGGCGCAGCGTTTAAAGATCTCGCCCAGTCCGACCACCTCATCCTCATTCATGATCATAACCCGAGAGCCTCCATATGTTGCCTCTGGTGAAAAAGTCATTTATAGACTGAGATTTCTATTAAGATTGAATCCAGTTTAATATAATGCCAGTGTACTGCAAACACTGATATTTCTTATATTTAATCTCTCAAAGAGTGACACACATGCACTTTAAATGCAGTCGGATGACTCAGTCAACCTTTGCAAACTGGTCATTGTCCTTGTTTAATGATGCTGAGCTCTCCCAAGGCCACGTTGGCAAGAGGGATGATCTCTCAGATGGTCCACTTACCCACTGATACCCTCGAGGGATAAAAGAAGCAGATAGTGGAGTAGAGTGGCAATTATATGCACTCGATGCTTTTACTTTTTTTCTGGATCAGAGTTCTTCTGCATCAAATTACTCAACTCTGTGTTTTCTTGCCTGTGGGTAAACAGGAGGACGCTGTGCTGCAGTGTGCTCGATGTCCACGCGTATTTGACCCAGTCAAAGGTTGTAACACAAAAACAGGTGAAAGGTTTTGACATATTTACATTTTTTAAACGTTTTTAACCTTTTATAATTTTTAAATTGATTCAAGTTGAAACAAAAAGACCGACTTTGGCGTTTTGTGAGATTGTTGTGTGGGTGATTTGCTGCCTGTTCAGCATAAATACAGATATAGATCACCTTTGTTGCTTATTTGCACAATAAAAATGAACAATTTAAACCTACTGTGTATTGTCTCTATTAAGTATACTAGATATAAATGTGTTACACATATTTTGGCTTGTACCCGACAAATTCAGTCCAGCCTCTTGGTTGCCAAAAAAACTGCAGATCAAACTGATGCACCTCTCCATACTTCATTACACATCTGCATCAGTCTGAGATCCATGGGAACAAATTTATTTCATCTTACTCATACTGTGCATTACCTCATGTTATGACTGGATGTCGGCCTGGACTGATCAACTACTAATTAAGACAAGACAGCTCTTTACTTTAATCCACCCTATTCAGCATTTACATACAGTATCACTATAAAGAAGTTGTACATAGATATAAGGATATTTATTTAGATTTAGATTTGTTTATAAATATATTTTAGATTATAAAATTAAATAATTTACTATATTCTCATACATTAGCTTCCAGTTATGAGTTATACGACTTAACTACATCATACATGTTATAAACATGTGATATACAGCATATAAATGGTAAATAGTCAGGGTTAAAGTGAAGTGTTTGTCGAGTTCAGTGGTTCTAAACCTGATCTTAAATATTAGGGGAAACAAGATTAACATGAAAGGAAAGTGGACTCTGATAAAGACAAGCAGGTATGGAAAATAAATTAATGAATGTTAATCATTCTTCTCTTGTTTTCTGGATGATTTTCAAGATTTCAGGCCCTTTAAAAAATATTTTAAGAGTGCAAGGAAAAAAAACATGAAACCAATGACAGGGACTCAGATGTAGACTTTGGTTTGTTTTCAGGGTTCACAAGCTCATAAGGTTGGAAACTACGGCTTTAGTGTTACTGTTCAAAGGTTAAAGCAGGAGGAGCACACCAGAGACAATAACTCTTTATAAAAGCTTGTGAATTTTCTCCATTATAGTCAGTATACAACCTCATACAACGGGATAAACAAAGGTGACACATTACGGAAGCGAAACCCTTTTAGCGAGGACGATGACTCACCTGAGTGGTGTCGAGGTCGCTCTATGTCAGGCAAGAATAATAAACCTGCATCATATTCATCTTTTTCCTCTGATACTAGATTTTTTACCGACTCCGTGATTCAAATCTCAACCACAGTGAGAGTCTTTGAATATTTCCTTTAAATACATAGCAGATTTAACGGCTTTTAACTGAAATGAAACAAATAGAAATTGCCAAAATGGCATTTATTTTACACAAATGCAAATCAGTCTTTACAAGAAAAACAAACTCATTCATCAACCACAAGGGGGCAGTGACATAATTGGAATAATTTTCCTTCAACAATAGTCTCAGCTCCTCATTGTCCTCGTCTTTAAGTGTATAAATCCCTCTTTTATCTTACTGTCACTGAGTGTCATCTCTCTTCATCCACAGCGGGCTCATAGGAAGTCATACAGGTACTTGACGATATCAAAACTCACCGTCCTGGAAGATAGATCACACACATACACATTCTCAGTGAATGTAACAGTTAAATTCCTGTGATTAATGTATTAACAGACGTGCATACACACCTGGATATGGCACAGATGAAGTCCATAGACACGGCACATTTGTACTTCGGGGCGTCGAGCTGGTCGTCGTGACTGACCTGAGTCAACAGCTGTAAGGTCACCAGAGATGAGATCTAAATGGAGACGAGAGGGAAATGACTCTCTGTTCCGCTTCTTTAAACACAGCTTTTCCACACTTTGATGCAGAGGCACTAAATTATGAGAGCCATTCGCACAGATATGGGTCGAGCATAATTTCCTAAAACCATTTCATGCTGGGTGGCCATAAATAGATCAGCATTTGGCCACAGATCCCAAAAACTCATGACCATATGGGTAGAAAACATCTCATCTGAGACACTGTGGTCATTCAGCTTGATTTAACATAAAATAGTGACATTTTAAATCCTCTGATTATTCTAGTGTACATTCTCGTTCATTTGCTTATCTAGCAAATGGGCGGAAAAAAGTTAAATTAAATGATTTTCTAGAGTCAGATGGAGCCACTTTACAGACCCGGGAGACTTCCCACGTCTAACTTTGAGAGTCACAATCATGGAGAAAGATTACAAGCATTGCAGGACTAAAGGAAGGGCAAAATTAAACCGCTACAGAGCTCAATTTAACTCCTACAACGGCGACACAAATGGTAGTGTTGAAAAAGGCAATGTATACAGACAGTTAAAGAGATTAGTTCAAGTGTTTTTGATGGATAATTTTAGTGTTCTGATGACAAACGTACATATTTATTTATCCCTTTATTTCAACTGTCGAAACCGGACAATGTCAAAATATTTGCACGCTTGAATCCATGCTTGTGTCAGATGAGTGCAGAAGACAGTTTACAGAATGTGGTGGCTCTGGCTCTCACCATCTTGGCAGTCCTGCCTCTGCCGTCTCCTGGCTAATCTAAAAATCGACAAATACGTGGATCATCGGCGGACTTGAGGCGGGTTAAATAACGCCTGGTTGCTCAAAGAAGCTGCCTGCGACAGCACCTACCTGTCAATCAAAACAGCCACACTGTTAATCCTGCATAACTTAATATGATTTGAACAGGTGAGTTGTATAAAAATTCACCCTCAGTACAGTTGTCATGAACGTGGAAATTAGCTATAGAGACCAAAACTGTTTTTGTACCAGGCTGTAAACATGTTCATTTCTGCTGTGAAGTTGGACACTTTAACATGGGGACTTATGGAGACTGACTCGTTTTGGATGCCAGCCTCAAGTGGACGTTTGAGGAACTGTAGTTTTTGGCACTTCTGCATTGGCTTCACTTCAGAGCCACAGAGGCAAAAATTCAAAGAACTAAATTCTGGTGCATCTGAAGAGGCTCTTCTTGTTTCTTCTGGTGGTGTGCAGGCGATTTTCACTTTATCTATACATCGTGTTTTGAATATTTAGTTAAATAGGGTAAAAAAAAAAGAAATTCAAATGTGAAGTAACGAAATGTGACTGACCTGGGAGAAGATGCTGGCAGTGGGCGCGACTCTGTTGTCAACCACACTGTAGAAAATAGCGAGTAGGCGGTCCAGAGGGAAAGGCTTTGGCCCCAGAAGATGGTTACTGGTCTAAGAAAAGAGACAGAATATATTGATATTATATTCAAAACGTGTGTTTAAAACTAATGGAGCAAAGCCAGTGTTGTGATAAGATGATCACCTTTTCATTTTTCTTCAAGAAGTTTGTTTTCCTTATTTTACCGTGATGCTGTTGGAAGCAAACAGAGCGACATCGAACTCATAAATTCACACAAGCCAAGACGATTTTATTTGCATGAACACACAGATTTGCCTCAAAGGGCTTTACAATCTGTACAACATACAACATGCTCCATCCAGAATCAGGGTTAAAAACTACAAAAGCATAAAAATGAGTCAACCTTTAGGAAGAAGCGTTTATCTGTGCGGGCAGGGTTGTAGGACGCCAGGTAGGCAGCGATCAACAGGAACTTGGAGTAATAAGGCAGTTCAACGTGAGTGTGAGCAGATAAACCTTCAGGGACATAAATGCAAAGAGTTAGAGCTACTACTCTAAAACTTCATCCTCGTATACGTCCATACAGTGATTTATTTCTGGTGTGATGTTACAAGTTATGAACTGCACACAAAAAAAAGAAATCCAGCATGAATCCTCAGTGTCACCGCTCCCTATTAGCAGTTTTACAGTTTAACATCTGCTCTGCAATCATGTTACGTCAGTGAGGGCAACAGCGCTCAGTGTGTGTTTGTACCTCTCAAGGCTCCTGATTCCTTCTCCTCCATTTGCTGCATCTGCTCCCACTGAAGGCTGAACAGAGAAAAGAGATGACACACACTCACTAATGAGAGGAAACCAAAGCAGAATATAAGTGGAGTGTGTCGTGAGATGAAAGGCGACGTGAGTAAGCTGATGTAAAGAACACAGACCTGGACACTTCTCGTAGGTAAACAGTCTGCATGGCTTTTTTCAAATGAGGCTCGATGTTTCTCCACAGCTTGTGTGTGTCAGTCTCTTTAACTGAAGACAGAAAACAGAGCAACACTGTTTATAAAATCCAGTTTTAGCAAGAGAGAAGCAGGAAACAGGACAGGAAAACTATGAAACCTGCACATATCAATAGTTTTAATGTTACGCTTGTAATGATAGGGGTTAATGAGAGTTGAGAGTTTTCTTCTTTTTCAACTCTCTCTTTATTAGGTACACTTAGATACAATCTAATGTATTCCAATACAGCTCTGCCATAACGCTTAGCTTTATAATGTTTTATGATGTTCTGCCTTCAGATTTCCAACAATATCAACAAAATTAGTTTGGACCAAGCGCCAACCTCTGTGGCTGTGAAGTGAAGCCAATGCAGAAGTGCAAAAAAAACTGCAGTTCCTCGAACGTCCACTTGACTTGACTCCAAAACGAGTCGCTTTGACTGACCAGTGAGCAACGTTACAGGTAGCTTGTTTGAGCAACCAGGCGTCAGGTCCGCCGATGACCGACGTCTTTGCTGAGAAGAAGCAGGACTACCAACACAGTGGCGGCCAGAGCCACTACACTGAGCTTCAAAACGAGCCTTCAGAAAGCTGTGGGTGGCATCACGCATACGGCGTCCATTCTTTACACTGTCAGTGGTTAAAATCTGCTCTGCTTCTCTCGAGTGGCCAAAATTCGATTAATGCAGCTTCAAAGAAAAAAATATAGAAATGTTCAAAAAGCTGAAGGGCATCTCAACACGGTAGAAAGATCCCTCTTCAAATGAGCACAAAGAAGAGGTATTTTTAAATATTGATCAGCTGTCAGATGAATGAATATTCCTCTTTATGCTTTACCTTTTCCTTCTGCCAGCGGCTCACAGAACTTTGAAAAGTTGAGGGCAGCCTAGTCATAAGAAAAAAAAAAGAGAAATCAATGATGAAAGAAAATCAAAACAATGAAAAATCTTTACTGACTCATGTGTTCATGTCTGACCAGGTGACGAAGCTCTCTGAGGTCCCGACAGACCGAGTAAAAGACTCCCAGCAGGATGTTGATGTAGGAGGAGTAAAACTCTGCAGAATATGAAGGATGTCTGTCCTGGGACAAAATCTGCTGCAGCTCAGCTACAAATAGACGAACGGACAGAAAACGACTGTCACTACCCTCAGATATTATAAAAAGCTGCGTCTCTCTGAGATTCTCACATATCATGTGTAATGATTCACTCCCTGTATGTGCTGAATTTAAACAGTGGTGTTTTATAAAGCTATAATATTCCTCCACAGTCGTTGCCTAAAGTGTTAGAACAAAATCACAGGTACAGATCTCACATCTCACACCGCATCCGCCAAGTGTGCGTCATCATTGGGAGCTACTGATGACACTGGCTGATGTGTCGTGTTTGAGTGTGTGTGAACGTTTATACCTTTACTGTAGTCGGGGAAATGAAGCAGAAGGGGCTCGAAACAGCCGGTGTTTGGTCTGAACTTGTCCCAGACGATCTCACTGAGCAGGATGACGGTAACGTTGTCTTCGACCTGAAAAGGACATGTAAAAAAAAAAATGTTATGCAACAGTGGTTTTGTTCAACAAGTGGATTCAGCACTTGTGTTTATGGGTCAGCAAGAGTCCGTCTCCATGACTACAGATATTACTACACTGAAATTATGTGTTTTATATATTTATATCTAATGCTTTGTACATTTTATTTCTTTGTCCTAAATTGATAAATAAATAATAGAAAATGACCTATAACAATATGAATAGTCGATTAATGACTTAAGTAATTTATTAATTGAATTTATTAAATTAAATGTATTGATTTGGTGCTTTTCTCTAGTTCATATCACTTTAAACTGAATATTCTTCAACTGAATAGTGACAAAATCACATTGTAGTCTGTACAATGTGATAACTATATATTTACCATGTTTAGTATAGCGTATAATACAGTATGAACTAAATGTCCTTGAGTGCTTAAACGACGCACTAAATGGCAAAAACCGATTATAGCAATGATAAAAAAAAATGTGTAGGCTGAAGCTTTTAACACCTTTCTCACAATAGTACATTTACAAAATGTATGAACAAGCTTTACAGCTCAGATAGTTATTAATTATTACACGTTGCCTGGCCACAAGATCTTGTCCCTTCAGGGAAAATAAAGATTAAGTTAAAGTGGGCTGCAATGGAAAGCCTGGACATTACATAAGACACTACAACACTTTATGAAGGATGGATCAATCCTAAAAAATGTCAGAAAATATGTTGATCACAAAGTCCAAGGTGAAATCTTCAGAAGATCTGCTTTGTCTGACAAACTTAACTCAATTTAGAAAATCTTCAAATTGGAGGGCTGGAACCAGAAAATGGTTGGTTGCATAGGAAACCTATCTATCTACCTGATAAATTTTCGGTTGATTAACTACTCTGCCGTGACGCAACCAAGTCAATCAAGTCAGCATCAGTTTTTAGTGACACAGCGATGCCTCGTGTTACCTTAAATAAAAACGATCCCAATGAGTTCAGCCCAGTGAGCTAATAGAGCTTAAATCTGGGAGAAAGACAGCACTGGTACTTTATTCTGGCAAATATTCTGACTTTAAGTTACATCACTGGTGGATCATGAGGTACGCTGCTGACACAACAACACATCCTGATCCAGTAAGACCTGAGGTTTGGCAGGCTCTGCCAAGAAACACACACTCTAACCTTCTGTCTTGGTTAGGGTGTATTTTATTATAGTGCAGAAAGACAGGTTAGTCTTTCTGCACTATAATAAAATACACCCTAACCATCCATCCATCCATTTTCTTCCACTTAACCAGGGTGGGGTTGCGATGGCGGCAGGTTTAGCAGGGCGTTCCAGACATCCCTCTCCCCAGCAACACAATCAAACTCCTCCTGGAGGATCCCGAGGCGATCCCAGGGCAGACGGGCAATGTAATCCCTCCAGCAGGTTCTGGGTCTGCCCCGGGGTCTCCTCCCAGTTGGACGTGCCTGGAACACCTCCAAAGGAAGGCGCCCAGGAGGCATCCTAATCAGACGCCCGAACAACCTCAGCTGGCTCCTTTCGGCGTGAAGGAGCAGCTCATTTCGGCCGCCTGTATCCACGATTTCATTCTTTTGGTCGCCACCCACAGGTGATAGTTGGAACATACCCTCACCTTTTACAGTAATGTTTAACCTTTGTGCAGAGAGGCCATAATTATCATAACACACATTAGAGACACAACACCCCTTCATCACTCTTTCATCCTTCACACGTGTGTAAATCTGCATCCCAATTATCACTTCAAAATCCTGTGTGGCAGCACTGAAGCAACACAAGACTGAAAATACAGATTCCCCTCAACGCTCACAGTCCACTAGAAAACAATCAGAGGAATGAAACACAAATAATCACATAAGTCTTTGTCCTCTTGATGTCTGTAATTAAAATGCACTGAGTGGCTGCCATCCTTCCTTCGTAACAGCGTTTTGAAAGAGATCCACACATTCAGCTCAAGGTCATTCATCACAAAAGAAGCTCTCCGAGCCCCCTTTCATCTTTCCACACAGTGCAACAACAATAAAATGGCTCACTTGATAGATAACACAAAGAGCTCACTGCACTTTCTCACCAATTCCTGAAGGCGCAGGAGAGCGGGGAGGAGATTAGCATCGGTGTCTCTCAGAAGCTCGGCTTTTTCCATTACCTGAAAAATATACACATTGCATTTGAGCTTACTTTGTAACGTCTATATTCAATAAACTAGAGGTTGGGAAAGGCTGTTTTATCACACTGCTGCTTTATATGCTGCACGCAAATGATGAAGCCAAAACACTAGATTAAACCTGCTGCTGTGTTGGCTGGAAATTACACTTATTTTCTTCAGGCTAATGCATCTGGAGCTTTGTTTTACATCTATTTTCATGTGTTATCACAACTAATCATATTATCATAGAAACATTTAAGTGACACATCCAAAGAATAGATCATTCGACATGCCAAGGATTATAATATCTTTGTGTGCCAAGTGAGGAGTGATTTTCTGGCTGGGGCATAAAGTGCACAACACTCACAATGTATCGCGTCTGCTTGGCAGGAGTCTGGGAGCACTGCTGTCTGTAGATGCGTACAAAGTCAGACAGGGAGGGACTGCGGGGGAGTAGCGAGGCAGCGTCGCAGCCAAAGAAGGACAGCAGCACTTGTTCAAACAGCAACGCAACAGAGACACACTCGACACAGCTGACTGTGGCGTGAGGCAGCTGCAGAGAGGAAGAGGAGGAATGTTAAAAAACATCAGTTTGATTTCTGTGGAGTCAGTACACACTTCACATTGTGTTGGTTCTCTCTTTAGCTTTTGTTGTACACTGAACATTACAATCTGTCCTCAATGAGATGACAATAAAGTATTAAAATGTGTAAAATGTAAAAGTTAGTTGTAGAGCTGATTGATTAATGGTTTTGATAATCGATTAATCATTCTTCAAGCAAAAATCCAAAAACATTTGATGGTTCCAGCGTGTCAAATTAAAGGATCTGCTACTTTTCTTTGTCTTATTTGAGAGCAAAATTAAATATATTTAGGTTTAGGACTGTTGGTTGGTCAAAACAAACATTGTAAGACATCACTTTGGGGTCTTTTTCCACAATTCTTTTGACTTCTTATAGACTAAATGATTAACCGAGAAAATTATGTGCAGATTAATCAATTATGAAAGTTACAGTTGCATTCTTACTGACTTTATAGTCCATACTGTTAAAATGCTGTCTTAGTGTTCACCACAGAGCATTAAAAACTATATATGACTTTAACTGATGAGGACAAACAGCAGGAACACTATATCATGGTGGTGATTACTTGTCTAAAGTGTCTCCCTGAGGGTAGCCCGGAGGACATGACATCCATGATTTCCAAAAACAATTTGAAATGTGGACTCATCAGACCACGGCACACTTTGCTGCTTTCCTCTGGTTTGTGAAATGTGGAAAAACTCTTCTCTGTATTTTGGATTAATTCAAAAAGATTTTTCTAAACCCGATGACGGGTAATGATTCAATCCGCAAATGTTAAATCAAGAAGGAAATATAAGCCTACACACTTTCAGCTTTGTGTGCACTGACAATGAGATTTCTCTGTAAAGCAACACAAGTGACTGAAAGAATCAAGCTGCCTTCCTCCACTTTATGTACTTTTAATAAAATGTAATATTTCTGAGGATTAAGCACTCTTTGATAAGAAAGCAGCTCAGTGTGACTGAAGTACGAGCTTCTGTTTCAGGTTTATATAAGCCTAAAGTCTTCAGTGATTCAAACTCTTGAAACTGACACAAACCTGCTTCACGGTTTGTCCTGAAATGAACGTTTAATGTCCGTCTGCATGAGAGGTGGAGGATTTGAACCCCCTAACCCACCATTCAGCCCTGAGGGTCCTTGAACTGACAGCAAATGTCTCTTTCTCACCTCGAGTTCCTTCAGCAAAACCTGCATCACATGACTCTTCCCAGAAGCACGATGACCATAGATGAAGATTGAGGGGTAGCTGTACTGCTGCGGCTGTAAGAACAAGAACAATTGTGACATTTCATTATGATCTGCCTCTATCTCTTACTACCTTGTTGTTTACCAACATTATTCTGGCTTTTATGATCAAATTAAATCCACTGCTGTTGTCAGTAATTAACTGTTACGCTCATGTCCTTGACTAAAGATATTCTACACTGTTTGACAACCAATTTCCCTAACCGGAGACACCAGATACCTAATGACAAACAGTTTGTTCTCATAAAAAGATCTAAATAAGACAACCCTGGTCCAAAATAGGCAGCACATATAACTCCTATTGCAATTCTCTTATTAGTTTTTAAATTGCTGAATGGTACCTACCTATCTTTCAGATATGCTTCATTGATATGTACCCAGCAGGTCCCTCAGATCCTCTGCAGCTGGACTCCTAGTTGTACCAAGAACCTCCACAAAAACACACAGGGAGTCCACCTTTAGTCACCGTGGCCCTCTGTGGTCTCTGGAACAGTCTGCCTGAGGATCGGAGGGACTCCACCTCTGTTGACATATCTTAGCCTGGCTTTTATTTAAGGTGCCTCGTCCTTCACTGCTGAGCTTTTAAGTCTTGATCGTCCTCTCTGATACTTTTTATCCATTGTTTATTCACCTGATAGGTTTTAATTCACTTTTAACATTTGATTGGCTTTATGTTGTAGTTTTTATGTCTTATAGGCTTTTATTTATTATAACATTTTAAACTTTTATGGCCAGATTTTATTTATGTTTTGTCTATTATGCTAGATTCAATTCATTGTTGTCCATTTATGTTTTTTTATTTGCTCGGTGAAGCATTTTGGGCTGCATGTTTGCATGAAAGGTGCAAAAATAAAGTTTAACTTAAACTTGATATTTATTTTGCTGTATCACATTGTGTAGTTTCTGTATTACTCATCTTTTCTAAGGGTATGTTTGACCATTACATACATGACATGATATACAACCTATGTAAATCATTTTACTGAATCTTAGAGAGGTTTTCTATTTGATTTTATTTCATTTTTTAATGATTCAACCACTTATGACTGTACTTAAATGTCTCTTTGCCACCTGTTTGTCTAAATGTTTTTTTTAATTTTAATAAAAGGCTAACTTTGATGTGTTAAGTTTGTTGTATTTAAACCACCTGGATGTCTAAATGGACACACAGCGCTGACAGGAGCTCACCCCAGCCTACATGCATACATACCTGCCCCATGAGCGACAGCAGCATCCCCGCCTGGAGGTCCCTGCAGGGCAGCTTCTCTGCGACCCTCTGCAGCCTCTCCTCCTCATATCCTGGATGCTCCAACAGCGCTGTCATCTCCGTACCAACCACCACAACACCGTCCGTCCGTGTGTGTGTGTGTGTGTGTGTGTGTGTGTGTGTGTGTGTGTGTGTGTGTGTGTGTGTGTGTGTGTGTGTGTGTGTGTGTGTGTGCTGTGTGTACACCGGGAAGACGTCGGTGACACGCGGCTACAAACAAACAGTTAGCTTAACGTTCAGGCACGAGACACTGCAGACTGCTCCCGGTATTCGGTCAAAACGCGAACAAAACGATGAAAACAGGAGAAAACTATTAACTGTGAACACGGCGGGATAGTGTGTGAATATCCATACCTGGAAATGAAATGCGTAAACGACTTAAAATGTGGTGAAAAGGTGAGATAACGTCAGAAAAGGTACACACTCACAGGACTTTCGCGCGCGCCTTCAGGTTACGTCAAATGACGGTCTTTAGCTACAGCCAATCACAAATCACACAGAGAATCATGGGTAATGTAGTTTTTAAGCTCTAAAACTAGTACTTGGGTTGAACCCTGACTGATAAAAAATGTTGCCACAACATCAAATTTTAAACACTTTTAAAACATATATTTATTTTACATATTATTATCTTGTAATTCAATGACAACTGGGCAACTTCACCTGCTGAGGAAGATAGTGTGATACAATAAGGCTCCTGAACAGCCCCAGTTGAACCTGTGTTGAGATCATTTTTATTTGTTAAATTAAGATATCTGTTTGACAAACAATCCATTATTAACTAGAATCACAGATACTTCATTTTTTAGAGTATATGTTAATACAGGTCTCACAGGAAAATATATTACATTTTTGCATTAACAGCAAGGCAAAAGCTTGCCTTTTTAATTTCACTTAATCTTAGTGAGTTTCTCTTTATTCAATTTCTTAAATTAAGACGTCTGTTTGTTTGACAAACAACCGACCAATGTTGCAACATAAATTATAAAAAGCCTAAAACAGCAAAAATGTCGGCAATATTATTATAGTTTTATAATGATTTATTTGGTAACAAACACCATGAGATCAATTTAACTCCTACCACAAACACAGTATGTTAGTTTTAATTATTATTGTATCATTGTCATTATTAATGTTGTCGAATAAGTGCTTTAATTATCAGTGTATTTGCACATACACCTCTCATACAGTTATAGGATTATAAATAAGATTCACTGTTTATGTTTTTCTGATGTCTGTTTAAGATTTCGCGCGTGTTACTCGAATAATACGTCACACTGGGATTAAGGGATGTGGGCTGGCCCTGTAATATCCGAGGCTATCCTCCAACTCTATTTCAATAGGATCTCAGCTGCGGTTGTTGGTCTGTCGAGCGTCGAGCACAGACGGACCATTTCAGCGAAGATCTCACACAGTCCGATGACTGAGACGAGCCTGTTTGTCGGAATAACAGTCTCCGGGTCTCCTGGACACGACTCAGATAGGGATGCCTTTTAAATAAATATGAAGACAGATGTAGGATAAATCCTCGTTTTTTTTTCTGAGCTGGATGGATTCATGAAGCTTGTGTTTTTTTCCTCCGGAGCGCACGTTTCGTTTTGGCAGAGTGATGAATGAAAATCAGAGGAAAACACAAGAAGAAGAGAAAATCCGACCTGATGCGAGATGCGAGAGTGCAGTGATGCTGTGACTGAATAAAGTAAGATAAAATAAATATATAATATCAGAATAAAATCCGACTTAAGTTCTGCATCAGATGCACCAGATGTTATTTTGCTGAGGACTCATTGATCCTGAGGACCGAGCAGACCCCCTCTCCACACACACACACACACACACACACACACACACCCGGAGGATGGTCCCAGGGGCCCCCAGCACGACCACCACCATGCTCCCCGCCTCCGAGGCTGCCAAAATCTACCAGACCAACTACGTGCGCAACTCCCGCGCCATCGGCGTCCTATGGGCCATCTTCACCATCCTCTTCGCCATCGTTAACGTGGTGTGCTTCATCCAGCCGTACTGGATCGGAGACGGCGTGGACACCCCGCAGGCGGGTTACTTCGGTCTGTTCCACTACTGCATCGGGAACGGACTGTCCCGGGACTTGACCTGTCAGGGCAGCTTCACCGAGTTCAGTGCCATCCCATCCGGCGCGTTCAAGGCCGCCTCCTTCTTCATCGGCATGTCCATGGTGCTGGTCCTCACCTGCATCGGCTGCTTCGCGCTCTTCTTCTTCTGCAGCACCGGCACCGTGTATAAGATCTGCGGCTGGATGCAGCTGGCAGCAGGTAGGTGACTCTGCTCTGACTACAGGTGGGTAGTTCATAAAACAGTGCAGTGTATGTCAAAGTGTTTGTCCAGTGAGATGAGTTCACATCTCCTCCACCTCAGATTGTAGACAGTTTCAAAAGTTTGGTATAAAAACTCAAAAATGCAAACAGCTTGCACCAAAAGTCCAGATGTTAGATGCTCATTTGAGCTCTAAGGAGTGAGAGTTTTATTCCACAATCTGGAAACTGAAATGAAAACAACTGACTAGAGTCTGAATGTGCATAGATTTTACCCAATATTTCAGATTTCCTCCTGCTTTTTCTGATCACAGACTTAAAAGAGACTCATCTGCGCTCTATTTTTAATACTCAGAGCTCAAATGAGTACAAGTTATTTTATGATATTATATTTTATGATATTTTACCGGATATTCTCTGTTTCACTCTCAGTCTGAGATATTTCCACACACATGAACTGTAACGTTCTCCTACATTAACAGGCCATATGCTCCTGATAGATACCCATTAGAGCTCTAATGAGTGAATGTTTTAGTCTACAGTCACATATTTCACTGGATAATGTCTGTTTTCCCTCATTCTGCGAGTCAAAATGTAAAAGAAATACCAAGTTTAGGATGGAAACAGCTGACCAGAGTCTAAAGGTTCATAGCTTTTACCCAATATTTCCAATTTCTCTGATATTTTTCAGAGCTAAAATGAGTAAAAGTTTAATTCCACAATCATATATCCATCCATCCATTATCTGTAACCGCTTATCCTCATGAGGGTTACGGTGGGGCTGGAACCTAAAATCATATATTTTACTGGAAATTCACCCTCATTTCTCTACTCATTTACTCAAATGAGTAAAAATGAGGCTTTTACCTAAAAATCCTGATGTTCTCCTGCTTTTTCAGGTTGTAGAGTCTAATAGATACTCATTTGAGCTCTAATCAGTGAGAGTTTTATTTCACATTCTACTGGAAATTGTCTCTTTCACCCTCATTTCCCCATTCAGACTGTAAAAAATGAGTTCAAATGTGGCTTTACCTAAAAATCCAGATGTCCCCTGGTCTTTCCAGGTCAAGAACTCCAGCAGTTTGGCCACAGAGCCTCATTTTATTAGCCTAGATTTGGTCCTGTGAAACCCCGTTATAGAGCATGTCTCTGGTACTGAAGCCCCGATAAAACATTATGTAACTGTCTGAAGTGTAGGTGGAGTGACAACAGCCTTAGGGGAACGTAAGACCTCGGATTCAAACAGTGAGAAACACTCTGTGTGCTGATGGCAGTCGTACAATGAAAAGATACAAGCATTGGTTTTACAATTGCATCTTTTGTTGGGGATGTTTTACTGATATCTGCACGTCAGAACTGGAGTTTAAGGTTATCCAGCCATTGATCTGAAACAGACAGTGATATATATGCATCATTTGCTTCATCAATATGTTCAAATATGTGTTATTTTATGTATGTTTTCAATCCCAAAGCTTTAATATTTGTAGTTCAATCCCTTTGATGCAACTTACTCCAAAGTACATCCAGAATTTTGTCACATATCAGCCAAAAACAGTAATAACCTCTCAGCTCTGCTATAGAAACAGGTAAGTCCTCAGTGTTTTTTATGATTTACGCTGTGATCACCTTAATGAGAACATAAATGGTTGCTCTAACATCTTCAAACCCACCATGCACATTAAATAAACACAGGTACATCTAAAGAGCAGGAACATGAAACATTTGTTTCTTTCTGCCTCTAATTATTTTTTTGTCAAATTTCCAGCCTCTCCTCTGAAATAGACAGAATTTGTCCTGCATGTGCAGAGATCTTGATTTCCTTCCAAAATGATATTTTCAAATTACCGGTGCAGCTCAGCTTCATATCTCAGCCAACTATTTGAGTACACAAGAGGAAATGACAGTAAATGTCAGCAGTACAAACTTTTTTCTCTACTTAGAACCAGGACTTTTTAAGCATTTCGGAAATACTGAATGTCGCAAGACCCACGCAACTCTGAATAGGGCAACACGCATACTTCCTTCCTCGTCAAAACCATAGACTGTATAAAACATGGACATTGTATCCGTGACGAAGCCTGGTGGCTCTGGCTGCCTCCATCTTGGCAGTCCTGCCTCTGCCGCCTCCTGGCTTATCTAAAAACGAGCAAAGACGTGGATCATCAGCAGACCTGAGGCAGGCCGAATGACGCCTGGGTGCTCAAATAAGCCACCTGTAATGGCACCCACCTGTGAATCAAAGCGGCCACGCTGTTAATTATGCAAAACTTTAAGCCTTAATATACTTTGAACAGGTGAGTTGTATAAAAATTCACCCTCAGTACAGTTGTCATGAACGGGGAAATTAGCTATAGAGACCAAAACTGTTTTTTGTACCAGGCTGTAAACATGTTTATTTCTGCTGTGAAGTTGCACATTTTAACATGGGGACTTATGGAGACTGACTCGTTCTGTAGCCAGGCTCAAGTGGACGTTTGAGGAACTGCAGTTTTTGGCACTTCCGCATTGGTTCACTTCACAGCTAAGGAGGTTGTTACTTGGTCAAAACCTGGTGCCTTCATTACCCATGATGCAACCTGACCGTAGTTAGTTATGTCTGAGATTTTGGTGTGTTATGTTAGTAGTGGCTCATGTAGCTTTTAACCGCTAACCTCAAGCAGAGATCAGGAGGTAACCTTGTTCGAGTTCCCCTTTAAGGACTTTTGCTAACACACAAACATTTAATTTATCTAAAACTTGTGAGTATAAATTCTAAACAGCAACTGTACAAGGTCAAAAATAAAGGTCCTGTCATTCAAATGACCTTGACTCCACATTTACTTTTAAGAGTGGATTTTTAACACGATGTGAGAAAGAAAAGAAAAACTGAACATGTAAGAAAACGCGTTGAGCCAAAAGATTTGATTCCTGTGAGAAAATGAGTGGCATCACACCAATTTACACCCACACAGAGAAATCTAAGACACATGACTGATAAAAAAAAAGATCTTGAGCATAATTTATGATTCAAATTTCTCATATAAATCTAATTTGTGTGTATAAATAACCTCCCTCGATAATGCTGTGCATCTACGTGAACGTCTGCTGTAACACTGCTTGTTCTCAAAAGGGAATTAAATGTCACAACTGATAACGATCACATCTGTAGCGTGCTTCTGTTTTTGCCTACAGAAACAAACAGAGTGAACGTGTCCCTAAAGTCCACTGACCAACAGTTTTAGCAATAAATAGCAACCATAGACTGCAATCTAACAAAGCATTGAGGTTAGCAGAGCCACTGGCCAGCTGTTAGGCCTATTCTAAACACTATGTTCTCATGTCGTCACAAAAAACTCGTCTGTAGCAAAAGTGTCCCGAGTGTCTCAAAGCCCAGCAGCTGTGAGTTGGATTATCTTGGGGTGAAGGCTCTTCGATGAGCTCGATCACAGCCATAATGAGTGGCACAGCCTGGCAGTTTGTTTTTTTTTTTGTCACAGATCAAAGCTGCTTCTTATTCCTCTGAGTCACATGTTGGCTTTCCACAGTTTTCCCACCATGTCAGAGAAGCAGATTTTCAGAAACTGTCACAGTTGATACCGTCGTCTCTGGTGGTTTGTGTGAATGTGGTTAGCACTGGTGGAGAGTAACAAAGTATATTTACTCATGTACTGTATTTAAGTACAAGTTTTAGGTACTTGTGCTTTAGTATTTCCATTTTATACGACTTTATACTTTGTACTCAACAACATTTGTCATATTTACTTACATATAAGCATAATGATGAGGGCTGCAACTAATTCAATTTTCTTTGTTTGGTCCATAAAATGTTAGAAAAACAATAAAAACGTCCATCGCAGTTTCCAAAAAGATTTGTTGTCCAACCAACAGTACAAACCACAACATTATATTTAACACAATATAACATAACAACACAATATTTAGCTTAATATCAAAAATCAAGACCAGTAAAACTAGAAAATCTCTCTAGAACCAGAGAATTTTTGATGTTTTTGTTAGACAACATCAAAACAAAAACATTAAACAATAAATCGCTAAATTAATGTTTAATCAGTTAATCAAACTAAAGGTTAAACCAGCGGTTTCCAACCTTTCTGCCAGGCGACCACTTATCTAGTTGGGGTTCCTGGTCTTGTTTCAGATTTCCATGAGTCCATTGAAATGTGCAGCGTTCCACGCTCAACTTTTTGACTGTTATGAGCGCACCATCTGGATACAGTACACTGTGTTTTGCCATAACTGACAGCGTGAACGCACTTATAGACACAGCACGAGATTCTGGTTTGTTGTGCCAGTAGTGTGTAGAGGCAAATATAGCCTCGAGCTAGCCTCAAGCAGAGATGAAGAGTAGATCTGCTAAGCTCTTCTTTATAACTCCTCACTTCCAGCCCTCTTTGAAGCCTCAACATACAGCTGTATTTCACATACACTGTAGTGCTTCTCGAGGCCTATAAACAGACGCAGCTCCCCTCTAGATAATTGTTTAAGGCCCAAAGTGGTCAGATTATTAAAGATTTCACAGAATGTTTAGAGAAAAGTCCAAAAAAATAATGTTAATTTGTGGAGCAGAACCTTTCCTTCTTTCGTGAAACATCAAACATCTCACAATCCCTGCTGCTAATATTTCAGAGCCTCATTCAGTATCACTCTGTCCATCATCTCCCCTCCTCTGTTTCATTCTCCCAGAAAAGTCCCATTGAGGCCACCGTGAAATCTGCCATAAAAGATTTTCTAGGCAGCTTAAATAGTCAATATCGAGGTGCCTTCTCTCTTTAAGCAGTCTGAAATCCCACCGTGATTGTAAAAAAATCCTCCCTGTCAGATGTCATTTCAGGTGTTATGTGATGTGCTATCAAAGGCAGCACGCACAGCTCAGAGGCAGCCCTCTTCTCCAACGATGCGATGTCCTGAATGTTTGATGAGCGCCGAGACTTTTTGGAAACATAGCCGAGAATAACGATGATCGCTGTGATGATGATGTAGCTGTTTTCTGTGCCTTTTTGCTGAAAAAAAAAAAACATAGTTTGATGGCCCGTTTTATGGTTTTAAACAAGTCTTTTGCATAACTTTGCACAGTAGTTGGCAGGAGTACATCAAACAGAACTGGCATGCTGCCCAAACAGAGCTAATGTTTATGTCTTTCACTTTGTCTGCCTGAACACCCGCTCACCAGGAAATCACCCTCTAAACTGTAAAGTCACCTCTGCCACAATGACAACATCTGATATACTTTAATTTATATATATAGGGTTTATTTATAGAGGGTTGATAATTAAAAGGACAGTCATGTCATCATGATTTGTCAGTTTATTTATATCTTGGGACACTATACAAGTTGTTTTCTCTATATCAACAATTCCCAATTAACGTATGATGATGATTTATTAGCTGTACATTCCATGAAGTAGTGAGATGATTACCATTTAATTCGGTAAAGCTCGGTAAAAATTCCCAAATTAATTAATTTGATCACAACGTTGAAGGCTCAATAAAAGAAACATTATTTTCTTTGGCTTCTTAGCTATTACTTTAATTCATCAGGAAGGCTCATGGGTGTTTATTATTGATTTGGTAACATTTGTAGCTGCTGAGTTAATTGTTTTGTCAGACAGTGAATAAGTCATCAGCGCAGTAATATAACTGATGACAAATTAAAAGCACAAGCGGTCACTGAATGATTCAAGATTCAATATTTTATTGCGATTTCAACACAGCTGTTAGTTTGATAGCTGTTATTTGGTGTATTCACATAAAACAAATAAGGCATCACCACAGACTGTTTGAATATGGATGTCGTGTCCGCGACATCACCCGCGGGTGTGTGCTCTGGCCGCCGCCATCTTGGCAGTCCTGTCTCTGCTGCCTCCCGGCTAACCAAAAAATGCGGCGGGTTGAATGACGCCGGGGGGCTCAGACAAGCCATCTGTAACGTCGCCCACCTGTCAATCAAAGCGGTCACACTCTTAATTATACATACCTTTAAGCCAATTAGCTATAGAGACCAAAACAGTTTTTTGTACCAGGCTGTAAACATGTTTATTTCTGCTGTGAAGTTGGACATTTTAACATGGGGACTTACGGAGTCTGACTCACTTCTGTAGCCAGCCTCAAGTGGCCGTTTGAGGAACTGCAGTTTTTGGCATTCCTGCATTGGCTTCACTTCACATCCACTGAAGTTGCTGCTTGGGCAACAACAACAATGAGGTGTAAAACAAGAGGTAAAAACGTCAAATGACCACAATTAGAAATAAAGCTTTTGTGTATAATGGAATAATAAAATAATTTATAAATAAAACAAGCGATATAAGCACCACAAACCCTCTGTACATAACATCATACGAATATCATTACGAGTCTTATGGACAAGAATAACAGCCAGGAAGAGAGGAAGGTAAAATGATGGATAGCAGCGTGAGAGGAGTATTTGACTGTAGCTAAACGGTGTAACAGAATCATATTTGTGGCCTTTGTGGTCAACACCACCATCATCAAAACACCAATTCTTGTGAATAAAAAATGTGTTTCATCCCTTACATCTTGTTCCAAAGTACACTGAAACTGGCCCACGCACACTACTGAGGATTTTATCTTGTTTTTTCCTTCAGTTTGTCACCAATGTGGAGGTTTTTTTTGGATGAATTAAAGAGCTCGTGAAAAAGCAATCTGGAGGATGATACACACTAGATTTTTCACAACCTTAATGACCTAAAAGGTTATTAATGGCTTTATAATTTATATCTAAAGCCATATAAAGTGATTTATTTGCAATTAACAGATCCATTAGTCCCCTTTTAACAGCGTGTCTTACTTTAAAGTGTCACCGATGATGAAAGCAGGACGAGGTGAGCGTGCTCGGTGTGGAGAAAGCTCTGACACGTTTGGTGCTCAATAACCTGGATGGCCTCCAGAGCTTTGATGGCCATCTGGATCTCACACACAAACACACACGCTCATACGAAGATGAGATGAACAGCTGCCCCTCTTTTTTTTTCTGTGGCTGTAAATCCGTAGAAATCCATCGAAACAGAGGTGGATTTATTCAAAGTGCTGTTGAAGCGTTTCCAAACACACGGTCCATTTCCTGGTTGTCTGACCGGCAGCTCCCTGTGCAGTAAGTGGCTTCCCTCGTGGTTACTCTCTGCCTACTAAGTGGTCTGGCATTCAGAGCCAAAAATAAAAAGGTCCATTTGGTAGCTGGAGCTTTTATTGATCCAAATGGTCCAGAATATGAGGAAACAGGGGACAGCTGCGTGTACTGTAGTTCGGTTTTGTGTCATTGTGACAGAGAACAAAATAGCTCTGGTTTGCCTTATGTTTGATGCACAATAACACACTTTGATAAAGCGCCTGACTGCCTGATATTATTATACGGACGCTCGGTACGTTGGGTGGTATTCAATTTTACACCTCTTCAGGAAGATGTCAAGTGGAACCGGGGCGTTCTGCTTATCACTGTCACATTGTGTCCTGGAAAGGATACGCAGAGACACAATCACACTGTATCTGCAGAGGAGACGCCAAAACAGTGACAAATGATCTTCGTGTTGTTGTCTCTGTTGTCTCTGTCCATAATAATCCAATAAGAAGTTATATTTACTCCTGATGATGATCAACACAGCTTTGATTCCGTCGTAGTTCGATCAAATTCGATCTAAGTTAATGGCTGGCTGTGGCTCAAGAGGTAGAGATGATCAGTGGTTTGATCCCCGGCTCCTCCTGTCTGCATGTCGAAGTGCTCCTGAGGTCTGCACCATCGGTGTGTGAATGTGTATGAATGGTTAGCTCCCAAAAACTGATGGGTGAATGAGATATGTGGTGTAAAAGTGTTTTGAGTGGTCATTTACCATAATCATATAAGTAAATCAATAAGTGACAACAGATTATCATTTATTTGGTAGTTCCACAACTGATGTCAAGCAACACATCAATATTTTCCTGAACAGTAGCTTGCTAGCTTTGATCTGTAAGTCTGTGTGTTACTACATTAATATTTTTGAGACTTGATGTCTGAAAGCAGTTCAAAGCCCATGTTGTTTGCCTTGCAGTGTTAGCTTCTCTAATTTGTCGAGGTCAGCTGATGTTGTATGAACGCACCTGGAGATCTGGGCTGAAGTATCCAGTTTTTTTTTTTTTTTTACCTTCTCTTCGTTCTTTTCTGACAACAATTCATAGTTTAAGTCAAATGATATTTGTTTTGTGGCAGTGCAAAAGTTTGTTACAATTTAAGATAAGATAACGACCTGTGAAGCGGAAAGATACATGTAGTTAAAGGTCCCGGTGATGTTGTGCAGCGCTCATGAAACAACACTTGTCTAATCAGATTACTTGGTTGGAACTAACTGTTGTATAATACACAATATATTCTATATTCCTTCCTGACAACAGATGCATAAGAGCTGTATTAGGTCCACTAAAATTTTGTTTTTAGTTTGGCCTGTTTCAACTATCAAAGAACAAGAGCTCTGTCATGCAAGTTTAACCATTAGTCAAACAATAGATAATAATCACAATCATACAAATGTATCGTGTGAGCATTAATTAAAAGATTTTTCTTTTAACATAGATAAGATTCATGTTTTCACCTGTGAATCATTACACTTTAAAGCTACTATAATCAGTATTTTTATCATAACAAGGTTTAAAATGACAATGTGAAAGGGGTTGCTCATAATTATACAAGAAGAACAATAAAGTAATACATCTGGAAGACTTTGCAAGGTAAAATTAGGATGTTATGATACCTTTTAAACCAGCAAATCATCCAACAAACGTTCAAAACATGCAATCGTCTCGGCTCAGACCGCATCACTGCTGTGCCAATAACGACAATAAAGCACACCCTCTTGTGTAATATTGCTTAATTATGATCTTGCAGAGAATTATCACCAGAATTTGCAGCTTCCTTCGTCTTTATGGAGCTTGATGACTGAGTTTCAGCTCATTGTTTAGCTTTCAGTCCACAATTTTACTGTTTTAATTCACTCCCACTGCATTTATAGTGTCTTTTTTTGCTACAGCAGGCAGCTGTTTTTAGTAAAATAGCTCTAAAAACCCACTGCACACCACCAGCTGGTGATGTGTCTATGCTATGTGCTCATCCCTATATAAAAATAGATATTAAATAAATAAATAAAAGCATGTAATCTGCTGGTGATAATTGGCCACTGATCAAAGCATCTCTAATAAAAATTTTTAAAAAAGACGCATTAATGTGAGCTTGGAGAACATTTGCAGTGTCGTTGAGATGGTCTGGATTTAAAGCAGCTAATGACATCAGCCCGGTCTTTATCCTCTCACACATATAATGAAAGACCGGAAGAGTCTGAGAGGCTTTACGGTGATGTAACATGACCACACATGAGGTTCAGACGCAGACATGGACACACACACACAGAAGAAGAAGAAGCTATTAGCTGAAAAGAAAAAGATGCCTTCACCACCCGAAGGTTTTTAGAGGAAACCCTCCGCCCTCTACATTCAGTGAAGTGCTCAGCTGGTTCCCTTCTGGCTTCCTGCCCTAAAGGTGCCAAAACATTTCTCTTTTTTTCTAAGCTCAGAGGATGAACGGTGAGTCAAAGAAACGCTACAGAAGCATAAACAAAAAGAAAGAGATGGCAACGCATGCAGAGTGAATCAGCCAAATTAAAAGCCAGCCAAGTCAGCTGAAGCTCATGGATCTTAACTACAGACTAATTCTGAGTCCGAGGATTAAGAAAGTGGATCGCCTCTTTTAGCTGATGTTGATTTTAAAGGGACAGTAACCGATCTGTGGCCTCGATCAGCCTCTGAAGTTGACTTGTAGGAGACAGACAGGCACTTTCATTACTTCAATGTCCCCGTTTGACAACAAGATTACTTTTCAAAGAATACAGCCACGATGCTACAGGAACATTTGGGAAATTAATGTAGTGTGACAGCGGTCTTCAGATTTAGATTTGATAGAAAGCCAATGTTTATGTATCACTTTGACCAACAATTCTACATTTTATTACTTGGCAGTAATACTCAAGATCAGTGTTGGTCTTCAGACAGGTCTCAAGACGACTTTTTAAAGGCCTCTAACTCGACCGCATTTTTACTCGGTCTCAAAGAGGACAAAGAGGACTCTAGATTTTAGTTCAAGACCGGTCGAGACAACAAAACACTGTCCAAAAAAACTCACAACCTTCACCCAAAGAGTTTTGGTCAATGTTAGGCTATATACTTTTGGTCTTCACTCGTTCTTGCAATACCTTGGTCTTGGTCTTCACTTGGTCTCAACCCCTCAAAATTTTGGTCTTGTCTCGATACACTCTCGTCTTGGTCATGACTTGGTCTCGGTTTAGGTGGACTTGACCACAGCACTGTTACCTGGCTTGACACACATCTTGTTGTAACTCGAGGACAGTTTTTCATGTGGGCAGAAGAAAAATAATCTTCTTGTCATTCTCAAGGATCGAGTTTATAGTGAGACTGCAAAGGAAGCCCGGATATCCATTTTCTGGATATCTGCTGGCTACACCAGAAGCCCAGAAACAATGGTTGTTTTGATCCTAACATGATCTTCCTCACCAGATGTTGCAGATGTTGATTTCTGTGAGCACTTTAAGGACTTCTCGTCCATGTTTGCTTAACAGACGCCCAAAGAATATGTAATATTTTCTCAAGCTCAAGATGAAATAGATATCAACACTACACACCGTTACACAGTTACACCAGAGGAGACCTCGGTGAACTGCTGCAGCAGCTTGTAGCACTGACGACACCGTTACCTATGAAACTGTTAGTGCACATTAATGTCAGCTTCCTCCCCTGTTTGCAGCAGATTTGTGAGCGGCTGACAGGCAGATATGACGACCTTAAGTCTGGCTGTGATCGTAGCATCTCGGACACGATGTTCAATCTCACCTCTCCACCAGACCACACACCCCATAAAACACCTCGCCCTCTGTGGCACCTTTACATCACCTCGCCGTCGCCGTCTTCAGATTTACTCTCAGGCTGACAGCTCTGTTAAGTAGATCGCTGATCATCTGGGTGGCAGACTTTAAAGGACACGTTTCAAGCTTTTTTGGGAGGTTTTGTGCAAGCTCTGTATGTTTTATGTCTATCTTTAAAGGGGCGTTTAGTGAGATAGTTCCTTATTGCAACATTTAGAACGACCATAACTCGTCCATGGATGGGCTGACAAAAGTTGTATTGTACATGTAATATAACATTTAACTGGTAAATATGCTATGAAAGAAACTATTTCTGAAATATTTATGTAGCTATGTTTTTTGTAGTGGTGTGTGTATACGTTTAGCTTTTTAAAAAATGTTTCTATATATGCATTCTTTTGGGAGCAATATGGGGTTCAGTCTCTTGCTCACGGACACTTTAACATATGCCAGCAATGAACCGAGAAACTTCAACCAACTCCAGCTGTATTCCTGCAGATTTATAGTCTGGTTGGACTGACAGACCCACCATCAGATCAACACCTGATAGCAAGTGATAAATAAATAGTTAATGAGAATAAAATATAAGCAAAATCAGTTGAATTATCAAGGTCACATTTACTACAGCTTTATGAATGAATAAGATGTCATCCTGAGGTGATGATGAGTTAAAAAATTAGCCGAGGCGTGATGGACAGATGCAGGCTGCAGCAGAGGCTGGAGACCGTTCGAGGTAAAAGCAAAGTGTGGTGTGTCTGATTGGAGAATCGCAAGGTATTTAGAGCCTTAAGTGTGACTGACAGTTTTGATTGCAGAGTAGTTAGACGTGGAATGAGCAGAGAGTTGGAGATTATCTGAGACGGGGAGAAGTAGAGGAGACTGTCAGGGCTGACAACCAGATGAAAATGACATCCAGAGTCCCCCCCGTTCTTCAGAGGGCCTGTAATTATCCTCCACAAAATGGATAGTCCGCTCCGGGTAAACTGCAAAGAAATGAACAGCAGTGATAGAGGTCTTTATTGACACGGGGACATTTAAATGCACAAACAAAACACAATACAATAGCTCCAAGGCCACTGACTGATGTTGTTTGACTGATATGGGGTATCATAGACACCTTATTACCTTCGCTACAGCGGCTACGTTCTTCAACTGTTTTTCTGCACAATACTTAAAGATGTTTTTTACAGATTTTAGTGAATGATTAAAGCTGCATTAATTGATGTTTATGTGTTTTTATCACATATGACTCCAGTATCTGGCCCAACAATCACAAAAAAAGTTAATTTTTGAGGTACATTTGGGTATTTTTTATGATATTTTAGAGTTTGTCTCACTGATTACTGTACAGATGCACAACTTTATAACTTTATTCAGTGATTTTGGTGAAACTTGATAATTTTATAAAATATATCTCCTGTATATGAGTTTCCTGATGAACAGATAATTTTACCTACTACAGGCAACTGAACCGGGCTCAGCAGCTGGACCAGACCAGGTTCGAGCACAGTCTCTGAGACCAACAGGGAATAACGTTACACTATCAAGGTGATTTACTCTTAAGGCTCACATTACACAAGCACATTAAGATTTAAATTTGAAGTTGTTTCTGCAGGCATTGTATAAATCTTAACAGTCATATCTTGGCTGTCAAGAGAAGTTTGGTACAATTCATCCTCGTACAAAGATCGAATACTTGCAGAATTTAGGGATTTCCTAAAGAACAGTGGCCATCCACATCCATCATTGTGTCTATTATGATGCAGATCCACATTAAAAACTTGCAAACACTCGCTATTATCAGAATAAAGCTGCCTTAGTGGACGTATAAGTCCTCTCTGATTTCTTTCTATTTGTTTTAAAAGCCTTATTTAATACTAAAATACACTTTTATTACTCAGTTCCGGACAGCTGCTTTGTGGGGACAAGCATCAGAGACCTCGCAGGCCTCATTACCTACATGACGATCGTGATGTTACGGGATCGCTGAGGGAAATTCGTCAACGCTGCTGTTATTAAAAACTGTCAGAGGCGAAACATCTAATTACACCAACACCAACAATTTGCTTGCATGAAGCAACACGCTTCCTCAAGAGCGATTTGCGAGGCCGCCTGTAGCCTTGATTTCTGCAGTGCTTGCCAGAATGAGGCTTTATACATGTTTCATGAGACCTTCCTGGTTCTCTTATGTTTTCGCTGAGGTCGGAGAAAGAAAACAGTGCATCTTTTGGAAGTCTGTCGGCACTTTCCAAAGCTGTGCTGCCCTTTAAATTGGTTGGATGATGATGATGGGATAGTGTCCAGTTGCCAGACAGAGAAAGAGCCGGTGTTGAAGCTGATGGGGAGATAACGAGGAGTCTCTGCAGGATGTGGACGTGCTGAAGTTATAGAGCTTAATAACACTCCTAATCAGGTGCTAGTTACGGAGCAGCAGGAGAGCTAACAGCAGGGGATTTTGGACAGAAATGAGAGTGCTGAGCGGCATGGGGAGAGGAAGAGGAGTGATTGGCAACTCTGAGTTTGACATCCCCGGTGTGTTGTTGAACAGGGTGGAACGATAGCGTCTGTGTGTGTATGAAAGACAAGAGATTTATTCATCTGAGTGTGTTTCAGACCGGCTGAGTGGGAGTATCACCGACGCGAGCAGCAGCCGTCGATGTTGTGTTATTTTCCTCTCTGCAAAAAGAAAATGTTCCCAATCTGCTGTTGTATTATCCTATTGTATTATGCACCCCTGAGGGAGCGTCACTAAATAGCCTGCTCCCTACTGCACGAGGGATCAGTGACAAATCCCCCAGCAGGGGGAAAGTGATAATCTCAAGGAGCGTAAGCTTGTCCCAGAGGAGAACAAAATAGTCTCTGTTTTTCGTGCTGCCTCTAAGTCTTATGGGAAACTCCAGAATAACACAAACTTGTTCGTTGGAGTTGGGGATATCAGTCTGTTTTGCATATCAAAGGCTAACCAATCTTTAAATTTATCGTCTGTCCATACACAAACACACTGTATCTGTATCTTTATTTAGATTTAATTTTTTGCCTTTATTTGACAGGACAGCCAAAGACAGACAGGAAAACAGGGAGAGAGAGAGATAGGGGACGACATGTAGCAAAGGACCACAGGCCAGAGTCGACCCCGGGTTATTGTAGCAAGGACTTGGGGTACATTCAGACAGGATCCGGCTCTGTGCATGCAGGTTCTTCCATTCATTTGAGTGGATGTCCGACAAAAAGCGCAGCAACCTGCAGTGGAGAAGTTGAGCCGAGTTCCAACTTTTGGAAAAACACAGCCCGACGTCACACTGTCGCTGCCAATAAGACAATCAGACCGGTCAAACCTCCACAGTCACCCTGAAATGAAACTGAGACTACTACTCTACCTGTTGTGTTCTGGCTTTGTTTATTTCATGTACCCAGCTTCTAAATCTGAGTCTGATTTGCAATTCACACTGCAAAATTCTGACATGAAGAAGTTTATTTTGGTTTTCGTCCAATGGTTTGAGAGAGAGAAGAGCATTGGTTGAGAGACGTAGACAGTGAATGAGAGTGAGGGAGCACCAGCCACGATAAAACCGGTTAATCAGCAAAATAAAAATATAGAAATAGAAATAGACACACACCCAGCAGCCCCCCACACCTGCCTGATCGTACCCTAAGACAGACAGGACCACAGGCCGGAGTTGGACCCGGGTCGCCGCAGCAAGGACTTAGCCTTCTGTACAAGTTGAACCATCAGGGCGCCCTGCTGCATCTGTTCTATCAGGACATTATAAGAAGAGTCATTCTGATCGAGTGTCTGAATTTTAAAATCCATCCATCCCATCATCCAGACAGTTTTGGACAAATTCCACTCAATCAATCACGGCTGGACCTGATCCTGATTGATTCCCCTTATTAAGTAATTACTAAAATCCTTCCAGTCAGACCAGTTTGCAGGACAGGAAAGCCTCATTATTCTGGGTCCTATCTGAGCTGGATGAATATCTGGCTTTTGGGCAACTATTGGCATAAATTAATGCAACTTTGTGTCTTCTTTAAGTAAGTCTTGGAGAACATTGTAATATTAAAATAGATCAAAAACCCAAAAACATGACAGTGTAGTGATAGGCAGGTTGAGGCCTGTTTGAAGTGTGTAACTATTTGTACAGTACAGTACATCAATCCAATATTCAACATTAAATACAGATTTTTTGTTATTAGTCGTCCAGTGTACGTCCAATACGTCCAAGTTTTTCATACTGCAGCAAACCACTGAGCTCTTTTTTTGTGCGTGTTGCCTGCACCACCAGCTCATCCTGCAAGAAAGCACTGCACAGCCATGCACTGTCGTTGCTGTTGGAGCTCATAGTCTATCTTCATGTGATTAAAAGCCGCAGGATTGTCGAGTATGCAGATGGCGCAGTGAGCATTGTCCATGACCACAAACTCTGGCCAATGCTTCTGTTTGTCAGGCTCGTATTGGCCCTCAGAGCTGGGTGCGGGTTTATCCTCTGGGCTGCAGAGTGCAGCTAAAAAGGCTATGAGGCAATGAGTTTCATACAGTAAAGTAAACATGTTTTAAAGAGGAGAAAAGAGATCCTTTATATCGGTAATCAGTATCACCAAATACCCTGATTCAAGGTAGAGAAAGTTGAATTGGTGAATCCCTTGCTTTTAACATGTTGCTCTTGGTTTTCACTCCTGATTTGCTCACTGAATCAGAGTAGGCTAAACGTGTTTCTCTGGGTGTTGCAAGACACGGTATTTGGAGTAAATTAACTAGAAGTGTTAAGACAAGTCTGCCAGATTTGGGTTTCATTAAAGAAAAAAGAATAATGATTCGTTTGACTTTGACGGGATGTTTTATTGATAACCAGTGCAAGATATCAAGACAATCTTTCTCTTCCTGATCCACACAAACGAACAGAAGACAACCAAATAATGCCAAGAAAAATAAGAAGAACAGAGTTAAACTTGGACCACGTGACTCTGACGGTGCTTCAAAATCTGTAAATATCCTGACAGATCTGCTGTAAAATGGGTTTCAGATGGTTTTTGTTCAGCTGCCGTAGCCTACGTCCAAATCCCAAAGAGGCTTCTAGAAACCAACAAAAGGTTCAGCTACCTCCGTTAGTAGAGACTGACATGTCAAGCACAGCGCTGAAGTCTTCCACGCCTCATTAAGATTTGATTATCCCATCTCCCCAGGAGTAATGTAATTAGTGTAACCAGTATGGTGGAGGAGGGGTGGAGTAGAGAGAGGCAGCCCTGGCCTGTACCGCTCATCTCATCCCTGCGAGCTTAGAGCCTCCACACTTATGAGGAGGCCTGAAACTTCTGCAAAAGTTTCCCATCAGGGCTAAAAAAAAAAAAACAGAGACTGAGCTTTGAGGCTCGCCTTGCTGTGATGGGATGTGACAGGCTGAATGCGAGGAACAAGACCCAGTATGTATGCCAAAACAACTGCCGAATGTTGCTTCTTGAACCCTCGGGCCTTTCAACCGGAGCTCACAGTCAAGATATTTTGGACATCACAACCTCGCAGATTAAATGCTGCCGCTTGTTGTTGTCATTGCTTCTCTGCGATGCCTGCTCGGGTCACTTTGATATGAATTATAAATGCAAACACAACTGCTTGTTTGTGAATAAATCATTACACTCTTAGACATGAATGGAAGTCTTTCTTGTGGCACCGTTATTCAAAAATTCAGTCACGTTTTAGTTGTACAAAGTAAATATCCTCATTTAATCCGCTGATAGCTGATAACTACGCTGATTCTCTGTGGCTTAAGAATGCTAATTCATCTGTAGCTTTTCTGGAATCACGTCCAGTAAAAATATGAACACAAACATCCAACCAACAACAAATCCCACCCTCCCTCCTCCTCAATCTGTTTGTATATCTACTCGGTCCAGAGCGAGCTCCTCTCCTCTCTCCCCTGCTTCATAATTACTAGATGAAGGAAGTTGAATTCAACTTAATTAGGACCTGAGGGCAAAGAGAGAGAGAATAACTTCACACAATTAATCTCAGCCCAAGGGCGACGAGAGGGTACTGTGTTTTGGCAAGTAAAATGTCGAGCGGGGGGGGGGGTGAGGCATATTAACAAGAAGACATCATGTTTATATGAACATGTTTACTGTGCAGGGAAAGATAATACAGAGGACACCATTTTAAGTAATCATACAACAAGAGCTCACTATTGAGATGCTACTAATCTCTAGTATTATAAATAAATGTTCTCCTCTTCACTCTCTGACTGAAATAGTGCAATAGTATTTAACCAATCAACGATCCCTGAACACAAACACTTTAAAGACCCCCACTCTCATATATCAGCAGGTTCTCGTCGTCCTTTGGACTTTTTAGGGACAGGTTAATCTAAAACTCTAAAATGCTGCTTCCGCTATAAACGATGCAAAGTATGATAGGAAACTATTAAAGTGATTCACATGGAGGCAGCAGATGTAGTCTCTGTGACGTCACCCACAGGTTTCTGAAGACCTGTTGTGAGGCTCAGAGTGTGGTGACTCTGGCCGCCACCATCTTGGCAGTCTCCCGCCTCCGCTCTCTCCCGGCTAATCTACGGACGGACATGAGGCAGACTGAATGAAGCCCGGGTGCTCAAACAAGCCACCTGTAACGGCACCCACGTGTTAGTCAAATGATTGTTGACCACTAAAAGTCGCTAGTTTTGTCTGTGTTTGGTGCTGAGCAGGTAGGGTACGGTGAGATGAGAGCTAAAAACAGAATAAGAGTGAGGCAACACGGAGACGTTGTGGGTGTAAAAGCCAAAACGACGAGGCAGAGCCAGGTCAGGTGTAATTCATCACGAGTCCTCTCACATCACCTTTAATTATTTGATGCAGGGTTAAGATAAAACTGTGAAAACTGGCTGATTATGAGTTGATTCTCAGCTGACAGCTGATATTTATGTTGTTCCCTGACACCTCTATCTGCTCCTGATGATCAACCAAACGCTCAGAACTGAAACTGCGCCCTGCTCTTATCTGCTACATGTCAGTGGAGCTCCAAGATTTAAACTTGCAAGTGTTTTCAATTTGGCAGAAATTTCTGTTACTTAAAATGTGAGCAAGCAAAGATATTTCTTAACGGATTAAAAAGGCTTATTTATGAACAGCTGATTTGACTGTTGTCATTTTTAAAAACCCATAAAGTAATCCAGTTAATCCATCAAACTAGAGATGGTTATGCGTGAGTACACTCCATAAATATATATTCACTTCAAAATTATTCATATTTGTCTGCATTTTAATTCACCAGCATGTCTGTGGGCTGGTTTCAGCTATTTCAGTGTTGGCGGGGGAAAATACTTTGCAAAGCTCAGACACAAGATGGAAGCTTTTAGTCTGTCACCATCTGAAAACAGATAATCCACGGGAAAAGTTTGAAAGGCTGTTTGAATATTAAGTAACATGCTGTGAAGAAGTGCTGTGAAGAAATATTGCAGAAGATGGATACAAATGTATGTATTGAACATGAGAGTCAGCTTGGTTCTAAAGTTTCAGTGATTACATTTGAAAAAGGACAACCTGGTCCTTAATTGACCCCTTTTATGTCATTGAATAGCCTCACAGCACTTGTCTAAATGACATTTTATTCAATACCCAACAATTACAGATAAGTTTTTTGTTATTTTTTCTGTCAATAACAATCATACAAACTTAATAGGCTGCTTTTTTAAAACAAATTTTGTGTTTTATCTTCTCCCTGAAGCTTGGTCATTGTTTAATTAGTCATTTGATTGTTTTAACTTTGTATTTGTCACATTTAGTTCAAGAAGTAGACCCAAATTCAACAGAAAAAGTTAATTAAGGTAAGAAAAGGTTGGCAAAAACAAATAACAAGCAGTGGCTGAGGAGTCCAGGCAACAACAACAACTCCAAGATAAGTCCAAGATAAATCAGAAGTCCTCACAAACAAACAGTCCAAAGACTTAATTAATCTATAGCAAATTGGTGAATCTAAATTGCCCATGAATGGTTGTCTGTCTGTGATGAACTGGTGACTTCCGGCTTCTGGCGCCTAGCGTGTACCCCGCCTCTCGCCCAATACCTGCTGATATGAATAATGGGTTACAGAAAATGTAGTATATTTATAAAAAGTCTTAGACCCCTTTAAATTGGCCCCACAATCCCTGTGAAGTTTTGCAGACTTGGGTTCAGGACCTCCAGGTTTGAAATCAGTGCGTTAGCGTTCCTTTTGGCTTTCAGTCTTTTACTTTATGTTTTGTTTTAAGAAATAAACAAGAGAGGCCATGAAACAACTAAATGTAAAGAATGATTCCTCTCCTCCGCACTGAAGCCATCTTTCTTCTTTTGGTAAACAATTGAATGAGCAACAGACAGCAGCTATATCAAGCTTCTGTTTGATCCATTAGACTTGGTTGTGTCCTCTATAGCGCGATGTCAATACATCTCTCCCTCTGCCGCTAGCTTTCACATGCACCCAGAGGAGGGGCAGGGTTTATAGATTTCCCATCGGGGGTTTATCTTCTTGATCACTGGGCCGGGATGGAGAAGACAGGCGGTTGATTTATTCTCCTCCTCCCGAGTTAGGCAGCAGGACAAGGACACGGTGACCCATTTGAAACTATCTGCCTCGGATAAGCCTGTGTGTGTCCGTGCACGGGCGTTTGAGTGATGTTCATTTCAACGTGTGAGTGTTTGAGTTAATGAGTGATGCCGGCGCCTGCCGGTGTCGAGGAGACTGACGCACAGGCTCAGGTCTACATCATATATCAGATTGTCTGAGAGGACTGTTATGACACCTGGCTGTCATTGTTGGAGGGTGAGTGATGCTCAGATGCTCCTTGATTTATAGAAAAGACACTTCAGTGAAGGTTGCAGAACACAGTCTAATTTTAAAGTCTGAAAAACAGCAATAAACTCGACACCAGGATGGAATATAACTTTAAAATAGCTACTTTCCCATTTTAGCTGATATCACAAACGATGTCTCTGTTGGGTTTTAATGTATCACTCATGTTCTTCTGTCATATACAACTTCCTTGGGCACATACCGACTGTCAGTGACGGATGCCACTGTTTATTATGATATGTTGACGCTGTGTGCGAATTATAAACAGCTCATCGCTCCTGTTTTCACTGTCAGAAACCGCTGTTCTCCATCGCCTCTCCACTCCGTTACATATTGCATATGTACAGGGCATATGTGTACCCAGGTGTGCCTGTCACATCCAGGGTTCGGGCAAACTCTACTCGTGGTGGGGAGCCTCTCTTGCTAACATAAGCGCAGCAGCCACATGGTCATCTCAGATTTTACCATCTAAATGCAGCAGCCAGCTCCTACTTCAGCGAGTGCTGGGTGTGACTCGTCAGTAGGCAACTGGGTTGTGCCTCTTTTCCACCGTCTGTTGTCCCTCGATCAGCTTAGCGTCTTGCTGGTTGACCTGAGTGGTCACTCCTTTTACAGGAAGAGTCTTGTGCGGCCTTTTTCCTGTGTTTCTTGGGTCAGTCTTGCATCTTGACCTTGACCTAGTTGGTGTGTAAATAGTGTTCACTTGTAGATATTGGGCTGCGCTGTCTCCTCACTTCTTAAAGAGTTTCTCTGTACATAGAGAGACGATAGAGAATGTATGGTTACACTGTAACCTTAGTTCTCTGAGTGAATCTCTCCAGCTCTTAACGCTGCTCTGAGACAAGTTTCGAACAAATTATGAATGATTGCATGCCAGCACAGGTGTTTTATAGGTAAACCATAGAGCGTTAAGAAGTATCCACGTACCCTGACATGCAGGGGGGTCATCCCCATACATATGGCATATGAAATAAATGTGATCCTCCATTTGTCTAGATTTAACTTTTCAAACTTTTAACAAAATGCAATACAGTTAGCCAGAACCAGCAAACATTCCCTCTTCTTCTTCTCTCTTCTTCTTCTACTGCTACATGGCCACTTTGTGGCAGCTCAAGATGCCGGAAACTGATGTTGAAACTGAGAAGTTTTATTGTTTTTGGAAAATAATATGCCCATGTTTAATTTGATGGCAGCAATGTGTTTCAAAAAAGTTGCAACAAAAGTCTGGAAACGTTGTGAAAAGCTGATGGAACATCGCACAATAAATGAGGTTAACTGAGGTTAACTGTTAACTGTAACATGATGGGTGTAAAAAGAGCATCACAGAGAGGCTTGTGAAGTAAAGATGGGGAGGGGTTCATCACTCTGCAATGATTTCATTTAATGTTTCTCAAGAGTTTTGGACTCACAGAGTTTATGGATCAAACTTTGCACTCTACGTCGATCTAGCCAACTTCCTCAACTGTTAATTCAGCCTGTCTGGGCTAGATATCCCATTTATGCCATTCAAACCCCTGAATCTGGTCATCTCTGCAGGTCTGAAGTGCAAACACATTTCCTCCCCAAAGAGCCACAACAAAACTCAGATCCATTAGATCTACTTCCCCCAACAAATAGCTTCCTCAGCGGGACATTTCATTTCCACAATCCCATCCACTCATCAATCAATACCTTCATATCAGACGAGAGAGAAGCTGTTTGATGACTGCAGCCTTTTAGCAATCACACAGATGTGACATCCAGAATATTACTCTCTATTACTCTCTGTGGCTTTGGAAGATTTAAGTGCCCCATCGGTTTTACTGAAAGGAAACATGACGGCTGTTATTGAGTAATAAAAACAACTGTTGTTTTTACGGTAAATAACTGGCAGCTGTGGTTGCCAGTTATTTACCGTAATAAATACGGCATAACTTTTTCCATATTACGGTGAAAGGACATTAGTATTGTTCATTGTTATTATTGTTTTATGTTTAAGGTTGGTGGTTTATTCTATATTGTAAAATGTCTTTTAAACCATGACAGTAAAAGACAGTAAAATATGACATCAAATACAGTGTTTTACTGTATAATTAACAGTCTCTATTACTATTTTATTCTGTATTTATACAGCTTTTTAAAGGAATTTATAAAGGTCCTGCCATAAAATGACAATAAAAAATGTTTTTAAAGTAAAAAAACTGGTCACTGTGGTTGCCAGAATTTTACATTTAAAAATTCCTTTACAACTTTTTCCTAATATTACGGTAAAAGGATATTAGTTCTGTTGATTTTTTTCATATAAGGTTGGCGTTTTATTCCATATCCAACACTGTTTTGCCATATGACATGAAAATATTGTATAAATGCTGCATAAATAAAGGTTTTGCCATGGAATATTACGGTATTTTACTGTACAGTTAACAGTCTCTAATCTAAAAATAAAAAATAAAAATCTAAAAATACTTTCTTCTGTAAAAGTTCCCTTAAAATGAAATATAAATAAAGGTTTTGACTGTTTTAATGAATACAAAAAACATGTTTCATGGCATATTTTATGGTCTTTTACTGTATGACAGTTTTTAATCGTTAAAATCTACAGCCATTTTTAACAGTGTACCTGCTGAAATTACATCTCGCACGGGGCTGAAATCCATTCATGAATCAGTTTGTGGAGTCTCACAGCATTTACTCCCGCTGGTTTCCCCTTCGAGGTGGACGCCTAATTACACTGATCATCCATCGACGATTATAACAGTGGTATTGAGCTGCAAATGAGAAGGTGCGCCATGCTGTGTGGAAAACATGACTAACAGTGTTAACACTGGGAAAACATGTTGGCGGGAATCAAAGAAAGCTTTGTGAAAACTGGGGGTAGAAGAGGAATACAAATGAGGTTTGAGCTCGAGAAGACATCAAAAGGTTCCTCGTGTAGTGGCACAGCGAGGGTTGTTATTTGAGAAACTTAGCGGAGGGAGTTGTGGGAGTGTTTGCATCCTCAGTGGACTTACTTATGATTACACTGGGGAAACAGCAGAGGAACAATAGCTCCTCTCTGGAGGCCCTGTCAGGTCTGAGTGAAGTGTTTTCTCAGGTGTTTGTGTAGGTTAACAGTTAGCTCCTGCTCTGCAGTTTGTTTACAGTCACTGTGTTTTATTTTTTTCCTGAAGGTCACGGATCAGAGAACATGGACTCTAAGTGTGTGGAGATAGTTAGAGGGGACGTGTGTTGTTTCAGCGATGTTTCGCAGCCACCTCAGCCACCCATTAACGCTCTTCCTCCCTCCCTCCGAGCTTGCCGGTTGCCATGGAAACGCCTCTCCATCCTCCATCCTCCATCCTCCACCCTGCTGCTGCTGCTGATGCTGCTGCTGCTGTTGCTGCTGGCAGCATCCGATCACTCTCACTCTCCTCGCCGAGAGATCTCCGAGAGGTGAGCGGCGTGCTCGGGATCAGCGGAGTCCTACAGGAGCTGCAGGAGCAGGAAGAGGAGGAGGAGGAGGAGGAGATGCGCTCTGAGAGCAGACGCACCCACCCAACCCCTCGGTGAGGTTCAAGGTGTCTCCATGGCAACCTGCACGGATTCAAGTGAAGTGATTCGAGCCGGTTCGGGTGCTCCCCTAAAGCTCCCTAAAGCCAACCGCTTGCTTCAGGGCGCAACTGCAGGTCAGAGGAGCATCCCTGAAGCGTCGAAGCATCACAGCTTCATGATAAGTGGCTGGATAAGGGATTTTTCTTGTTACATTAATACAAGAGTGAACATTCAAGCTGCTTAACAACTGTTATCCCCCTTTTATGCCTCCTTAACACTCCCCCAGTGCTTTGAGCACACAGTCTGAGCAGCCCGGCTAATAACTGCAGCTACGGTTCACTGCAGTTTTGTACCACGAGCTCCATGTTCCTAGGCTACTCTGCTCTGCTGAGTGCATCTTATTTTGATTCATGCCCATAAACTTCCAGAAAATTCAGTCTTTGTGTGTGTGTGGTTGTGTTTCAGGGTTAAAATGCATGTAAAGAAAAAAAAATGAGTGAAAAAAGAATTTCCCCCTTGAGGGATTAATAAAGTATCTCTTCTTCTTCTTCTTCTTCTTCTTCTGAAAACCCGACGTAATCACGATGCAACGAGGAAGCGAAGCTTGAACAATGATTTATTTAAATATTAACAACTTACAGCGTCAAAAAGGTGATCCAAAATGATTCATAAATCTCAATCCGGTCCATTACCAACTTGATACACGATTACACGGTCAATAACCTGTGTCTTTTCATAACTCAGCTGCCTTCTTAGCATATTATTATCCACCTTTTTCAGTGCCCATGTGCACTGGAAACTGCCTCACTAAATCACTAAATCGCAAACTGCAATAATCTGTATAACAATGATATGATCCACTGCTTAACATATACATAAATACATAACACATAAATTATACATAAATAATAGCAGAGCAAAAATAACCAAATGAAGGTACGTGACTTTACTGGATTAGCGGCGTCTTGCTCACTCTTCCTCCGTCAACGTCACCTTCGGTCTCTTCTCCTCTGTCATTATGTCCATCGACGCTGCTCAGCCTGGTTACATTGCTCGCCCAGCTCCAGTTCTGGCACGACACCAGCCTGAAAAATCTAGTAGTCCAAAACGCCTGTGGTACAAACACTGACACTCCCCCGGTGCGCTGAGCTCACAGTCACGAGTTGAGGCGGAAGCAGCCGGAGGACATCAGAACAGAAAACATTTTCTCCATAAAATCAGTGAAATAGTTGGTCATGAATGACAGAGACACCATTCAGCTGATTACAAGTCAGTGTATCATCAACACAATTTAAAATCTGTTATTTTACGATGGAAAAGTTGACACAAACATGAGCTTGTGACATTGCCAACGACTGTTTCCAAGGAAGTACATCTAAACTTCCATCTGCTGAGGAGGACTGTGTAATAAGGTCAAAAGCTCCAGAACCTTGTTTTGCCAACAGTAGCTGGTACTGTCTGACCCTTCTTTTAAAGGTCTCCATTCTTACCAGCTTGCATTTCTCTAATCATGCCAGGTGGATGTTCCTCAGTAAGACAGGAGGCTCTCTATATATTATTTTGTTCTCCTTGTATCATCAGTGCTCAGTGGTGCGAGAAAGATAGAGAAAAGGATGGAGGGTGGGGGGCTTGAAAGACAGAAAAAAGAGGGGAACATGTACTCTCTGCCATCACCCAAAGATCAGAGACACATTAGAAGTTACTGAAACGGAGTGAAGCAATCCCCTCGGCCCGACTTCAAAGGCAGCCGGGTTTTTTTAGAGAGAAAATAAGGACAATCGTTAAAGATTCAGAGCCGCCAAAGTTGTCTGAACGCTGTCGCCGCATCTGAGGGAAGTGAAGAGGAGACGACTGATCAAACATGTAACATACCTGAGCTTATTATTAGGAATAAAACATCCGTCGGAGCGAATGTCGTAAATAAAATGTGACCGGCGGGGCTTTACCTCGCCCTCCAGCTGAGAAAATAAAACATCTCACTGTTGTTTTTGTTCCTCGCCTTGTCACCTCGCTACCCGCTGAGCCAATATTGAGCTTCCACAAACATTATCACTGCAGGAGGACTTTAGCCTTACTGACATCAAGCACACACGGCTTAACACATGTTTTTCTCAATGCCTGGGATCCCGTTTGGCAGATTTACTCGTAAGGTTCACTGGTGGGAGCTGTTTTATTAATGGGAACGCTTCCTCTAAATCAAACTTCAATCCTCCACTCACCTCACCGCACATCCAGAGATCTAAAACTACTACAGATCATGGTCATGTGTGACTATACAGTATGTTGCAGAAGAGGTGGAGATGTGACTCTTTTTGTGTCACATTCACAGAGAACTTAGGTGTTTGTGCAGCCCCGACACTCATCCATAAAAATCCACATATCAGTCGAAGCTGGGGACAGCAGGCAGCCCGTCTCCATGGCGATGCAGCATCTCTCCTCATCCCACTTGATTGGATCCTCAGCGTAAGGAGCGACCTCACACTCCCGAACATGTTTTGTGCTCAGAAGAAATCAGAGGAAGCTTTGATTAAAGCTCGTTTGAGAACTCAAGAAGACGAAGACGACCGTTCCAACTAGGACCGACTTCAAACAAGACGGGGCAGCGAATATCTGATGCAGCGACGGTGTTTGGATGCAACTTCTAAATGTCGTCTCCTGTGTACAGTAAAGCAGCAGGGGGGCTCATGCATTAGAGGAAGCATCTGACGGAGGAAAACAATGCCTCCACCCAGGAGGGTTATCATAATAACTTTTATGCAGATTATTACTAAAAGAAGAAGGCTTTGTTTCTGCAGCGCTCAGGGATTTTTTAAAAAGGGCCACAGGAGGTATCTTAAAGTGCTAACACACACTTGTTAGCAAGATTTGTTTTCACATCATCACCTTAAGAGACGTTTTCATTATATTAACTTTATTATTTTCTTTGAAGGAGCTCACCCTCCACTAAACAGCGATGGTCCTATCTTAGTGTAGCAGCTGTAACCAGGCTCAGTAGTGTATGTTGAATCGGACAGATATTCAGCATTTAAAGGTCCAGTGTGTCAAAATTTAGGAGGCTTTACTAACAGAATATGACAGAATGATATTTTCTTTAGTGTATAATCACCTGAAAATAGGAATTGTTATGTTTTTGTCACCTGACACTGAGATCCTCTTCCAGAGTCCACCATGTTTCTACAGTAGCCCAGAACAGACAAACAAACACTGATTCTAAATAGGACCATAGTTTCTCCTTCAACCTGTTACTATTTTGCAGCGTAAATTGCGAGTCAGACTCAGATTTAGAAGCTAAGTACATGAAATAAACAAAGTCAGAACACAACAGGTAGAGTATCGGCGTTTAGTCCATGGATCCCCCTGGATAGTCTCAGTTTCAGAGACATTTCAGGCTGACTGTGGGAGGTTTGACCGGTCTGACTGGCGGTCGTAGCGTGTTCAACTTCTCCGCTGCAGGCCACACCACTGTAGCCGAAACGCACAACCCACCCTACACTGGAAGAAAAAAAACCTGTAAAAAAGCGGTAAATGACTCGCAGAAATTTTTTTTTACAGAAAATTAACATTATTTTACAGCTTTTTCCCAAATAATTATGATCAATCACCTTCAATAAAGGGACAGTCCTAAAAGTTCTGCAGGAAAATACTGTTATTTTACACATTTTTCAGGGTTTATGCAGAAATCCTGAGGTTAAATTTAATACCATTTAATACCTTTTTAATACCTTCTAAATATTTTTCAAAGCCTCAACACAACTTGCTTCTAGTCATATAGCAAAAACGGGATCGATAAATGGGAGGGCACACGCACTGTTACGGTCAATCCCTTAGTTATTCACATTTAGTCATTTAGCTGACGCTTTTATCCAAAGCGACGTTCAGAGAAGATGCGATGGCTGCAGTGGGAGTTTGACTGGTGGTGGGACTCTGTTGGAGCGGTGTACTGGGCATACTAGCAGCACAGAAATTTTATATTAATGGCTGCTCTCCCATCAAGTTGTCAGTCAACTGAACACTATAGATAGATCCAACTACATAATTTGAGTTACGCTACTTGATATCTGCTAAAGAAATGACACAATGCCTAAGAGTTCAGTACCACTCCACACATAACCATGTTCTCTAATGAAGACATCAAGTATACTTGACCAACAGTGTTTTACAGGACGATGCTTGGAACAGCTGTTCTATTCACACTTTTCTTTTTTTGTCTTTTCAATGTCATTTTCAGTCGATGAAATTAAACTTTTTTGTGCAACGCTTGTTTCAAGTTTTACTCCAGCAATCAACCATGTAGAGAACTTTTCAGTATTCAGTGATGTTGTCATCGTACTAACTAACACAAACTTCTTGAGAATCATTACAAAGTTTCAGAAAGTTTGCCCGAGGAGAGGGAGCGACGCTGAATGCCGTTTTTACACGGTAATGTCTGGACAAAGTCCAAGTAGAGTCGTTGTTTCACACATTAAGCAACAACAGGAGACTCTCTGTGTCAGACGTGTTCTCACATGTTGACTAAACTTTACAAACCGAGTCTGAAAATGACAGCACAGCTCTGTGACGAGTCCATGCTCAAATGCGTTTTTTTATTCATTTTCCTGTCTGAATGCACCCTAACTAACAAACCTGCAACCGTTTCACAACGTTAACCACTTGTTTATTATTGCTTACCATGCCAAAAAGTTTATCATACTGACTTTGTTCCTTCCTGCATGTCCAAAAATCCAGGGAGAGTGCGTAGTTTCTGGAAAAAGGGCCTTCAGAGCAGTGCTCTTTTGTTTTCAGGGGTGTTCAACGGGCTGTTAACGGGACATTTTTTAAACTATTAGGGTTTCCAAAATAATGGGCAGTGGGCACAATAAGCAGTCCCCCAAAATAATGGTCACTGGTAAGAAATAAGAAGCTGCTTTTGTCTGAAATCAAGGGCTCATGGCTTCAAATCTTTGTCATTGTAGTAAACTGCAACAGAAAGCTCAACAGGCGCAGCAACAGTAACAACGGGAGGTGGCAAACCATCAATTAGCCTCTGCTGAGTTTCTCCTGTGGAATAAAGGTGTGTGTAACCTTCAACCAAGGTCAGCTGTTTTTTTTTTTCCTTTGATACATGACAAAGCACTAATAATATAATAACTCTTGGGCGTCTGTTTGGCCTGCACTCAGTGCAGACCTGAGCAGCTTGCACTTCACTCCGCTCAGAGATGATTAGATTGTAAATTTGATTCTCAATCAATTTTATTGCACTCTGTCCACAAGAGACCATCCTCAAACTAGCTCGTCTTTGACACAGAGTAAAATTTTATTTAGCTTTTCAATAAATTGAATGAGGACAGCCTAATGGCCGAGGTCATTTAGAGCGAGCAGAATAAAGAGTGCAGGTTTTTTTGCCCTGACTTGACTGAAGTCTGTGTGCTTTGTGTCTTTGAAGTGTGTTTTTTCTCTGTGTATTCTCCGACGGAGGAGCATGGTCTGTCTGCTGCCGCATTTTTAAGCAGCCACTTTCATTCCCTTCATGTCTCAAATGAAGTGCATTGGGATTCAAATCTTGTAACCCTTGTTCCTGCCGAATCCCTCCAGTCTTCACTCCCTCCTCGCTCCGCCTTGTCGTCTCAATCCACACCTGAAAATGACACACACATGCAGGTAATCTTACAATATTAATGCCAGACTTTCAGATTATGTCTCAACATATAATTCGTTCCTTGTTGTTTTCCTGTCATGTTGCACATCCTGATCTTGCAGCCGGTAATGTTATTTTAAGCCTGAGCTGCATAGATCAAGCGCCTCTCTCCTCCTTGTTTCCTGTCCCGTTGTCTTTATTCTTTCTTCCCCTCCTCCTCACTCTTGTCTCTTCATCTTCGCTCTTTGCTTTATCTTTCTCCCCTTCCCATTCCTCTTCCTTATCATCCACTGTGACAACAGAAACATGCTGTTGGTTGCTGTAGGAGGGCATGCAAATGGTCTTTTGTTTCAGCCTGTGTGCTGGCGTGCATACAGAACGGCCCAAAGTGACCCCAGTCGGTGGCTAAATCACAGAGAATTGTTGAGGCAGGGTAGAGCAGCTGAGAACAGATGAAAACAGCTGCTGCCACCACGTTGCGTGGTTGAGGTTTCAGCACGACACAATGCGTAGACAGCTCCTTGTGAGGATCACAGTGTTAGCAGAGAAGTACAGCTTGTTGCTAACCAGCTTTAACAACCGGGTTTTATTGTTAGATTGGTGAAGTTGTATGCCTGTTGTTTTGTCTGCAAATTTGAGTATTTAAAGCAACATTGTGTCACTTTTCTACCATAAAATAACAGATTTAAAATAATTTTGATGCTACGTTGACTTGTAATAGGTTGAATGGTGTCATTTCCACTCCCATACATCTGGACATGCACTATGTAACTTTGTGCTCCATGTATGATCGCCCGTGAGAAGTACGTAACACTTTACGGCACACACCACCAACTATTTCACTGATTTTGGTGAAACTGGATCATATTTTATGGAGGAAAATGTTTTCTGGTTTTCACTCTGTTGTCGTCCAAGCGTTGTGATTTACAGAGTTTCCTGATGGACAGTGAAGTAAACTGCTGCCAACTGTAGCTGCTGTTAGCTAATGTTAGCTCAGCTTGTTAGCCGGGTTGCCCGGACTGTGAGCTCAGAGCAGCGGGGGAGTGCTGATGGGGAACAGAGCTGGTGTTGTGCCAGAACAGGAGCTGTGACCTTTGTATGCATAAATTCTACTACTTTCAGGCATATAAATAAACTATATGTAAACTATAAGTTCACTAAGACACCCTGTGGAAAGGACTGTGTATTTTGCTGCAAATTAAAGGAAAATAGAGACATTATCCTGAGACAGTACACAGTAAGTATCCACTTATTTAGAGGAGTTTTGAAGAAAACAGTAATTTACTGTATTTTAAGTTGTTATCACGGCTTTCTGCACTAGAGTCCCTCACAAGCCAACTTTTGTATTTCTTGTAATAAAGTGATGAGAACTTTATTTGTGACTCTTGTTGATGTACAAAGTATTTAGTGCTTTATATTTTAGTTTTTCCTCCATGCTGTTACGCCTCTCTGCGTCTGTTCTTGTTTTCCTGCTGCTTCAGTTTCTCTGCGTGGGATCAGTAAAGTTTATCTCATTATCACAGCCACATACTGAAACTTTATACTCCGCGTTTGTTGATTTACTTTCTCGTCTGCATTTTACACAGAAAGACACATTCTTACATTTTTTTCTGCTGACCTGCTGTGCGCAGACGAAAACAAGAATTACTCCGTTAAAATGAGGTTATGCTACCAATTAAACAGAACAACATAACTGGACGTGTCCCTATAATTACACAGTCACAGCTTCATTTCTGGAAAATCATTAGAAAGTATTGGATCTGTAAATTAAAGTGTCACTAGGAATAAGTAATTATTTAGTTAGTTATTTAGTTTTCTCAGCTTTGTTATAAGATTGTTGAAGTTTAAACAATGTTTTCTCACAGTATACAGATAGATTTATGATATTTACTCGTAATTATTATCTACAGTCTTTATGAACACACATGGGTACCATTATGAATGAACTGTAATTTTTTTATTAGCTCCTGGCTCGTTTTGTTTCATTTTTAGGAGCCTGACAAAGTGCTGAACAAAGCATGTCGCTCGTGCCAACGTTCATAAAAGATTCCCGATAATAGAGACTTTTATAGGTGTGGCATCAATAACTCATTTCTCTTCTCTGAACATTCACTTAACACCTCATGATCTGTGCACACTGTACACTCCTTTTACTATTTTATATAGTTCAGTTGTGTTTTGGCATTATTCTGCGATCCTGTTACAAAATATATCAAGGGTGACACAAGACTGTATACAGTGCTTTAAAATGTATTGGAATATATCAAAGTTCACTTTACATACTCCATTATATTTCATATTTAAAGTCAATGTGTAGTCCTCTTTTTGTAAAATCATATTTAATCAGGAAAAACATTAACTATAGCATGTGTCCTAGGAATGGAAACCACTGAGCTAAAGCTTTGAAGCAGAGACTCACAAGCGGTAACCTCCGTGGCTGTGAAGTGAAGCCAATGCAAAAGTGCCAAAAACTGCAGTTCCTCAAACGTCCACTTGAGGCTGGCTACAGAATGAGCCAGTCTCCATAAGTCCCCATGTTAAAATGTTCAACTTTACAGCAGAAATAAACATGTTTACAGCCTGGTACAAAAAACAGTTTTGGTCTCTATAGCTAATTTCCCCGTTCATGACAACTGTACTGAGGGTGAATTTTTATACAACTCACCTGTTCAAATGATATTAAAGCGTAAAATTATGCATAATTAAGAGCATGGGAGCTTTCATTAACAGGTAGGTGATGTTACAGATTTCTTGTTTGAGCATCCAGGCATCATTCAGCCCGCCTCAGGTCCACCGATGATCCACGTCTTCACGTCTATTTTTAGATTTGCTGGGAGGACTGCTCATGGCGGCAGGCAGTGCCACAGATTTTGAGCTTCAAAAAGGCTCTTCAGGAACCTGTCCATGGATACGCAGTCCATTCAAATTTGTGTGAAGGCTTTGAACTTGGGCCTAAGAGGATTAGAAATCCTCAATCAGTCCTCCATGGTGCTGATAATGCTATAGGGTGGAGACTAAGATTGTAAATTATAGCGACAGAATGGATAATATGGTGTTCGGATGTGCAAAAATTACCATTAGAAAATCCAAACATGGAAGTGCTGACATAATCATTTCCAGGAGTGGGCATAGAGTGGGAATAGGGGCGAGCTGGGGTATAAAAAAGGGTGCGCCGCTTTGTCTTCAGTTCAGTTCTGGAGCCAACTTGGGTTTATCTCTTGCAAAATAATAAACTCTGTTGCCTAAACTCTTTAAACTCCTGTAACTCTTCATCATTACTGTAGCTACAGGCTGTCATTTTGGACCATTTGGAGCTTCAGTAGCTTTTCTCCTTCGATGTTCTTACATGTTGGTAGAAAAGAGGTTCAGATTAATAATTCTGGTCTTGACACGGATGTCTAATCTCCAACAGTTGTAGGCTGTTTAACCAGCTGCTGTAAAGTGACATTTATGTGTGTCACACATTATTCATCTGTAGTGTTTTGCCCTTTTTGTCTGATTTTGTGCATCATGCAACATGTGAAACATAAAGTGTTGGTGTGTAGCGGCTTCAGAGCAGCCCATTAATCTGCGATCGATAGCGCAGACAAACCCTTTCGAATCAGCGGACCTAATACAAGAGGTGTTAATGAGGACGGGATTCATGTTGCAAATCATGCTCCCTTTCCTCCCGACTTATCTCTCAACACACACATATGCTGGCTCAGTCCTCTCTGGAGCAGAAGGGATCAGGGCGAAGGGGGTTGGAGACAGAGAGGAAAAGGTATTTTGTCCTCATACCTTCTTGCAGCTGCCAGTTTCTGCCCCAATTAACTCGCATTAATATCATTTGCCATGGTCGACCTCAACGCTGACGCGCAGAGCATACAGTATGAGGTCTCTTACACTCTAGCACACATACATGCACATAAACACACACTCCTTCAATAACCGTGATGTTTAAAGGAACATGAATTGCACAAAGTAGACAGCTACAGCTGGGCCTGTGAAATGCACCATAATGAGTGGCTTGATTTGTGTGTGTGTGTGTGTGTGTGTGTGTGTGTAATAGCATGTGGCGATTGGACACAGAGGTCTAGATTATGACACCTCCTCCTCTGATTGTCCCTGGTGTTGCTGCCAACAGCTGTCAGCTGGGAAGCCTTCAAGGAGAGAGGAAGTGTGTGTGTGTGTGTGTGTGTGTGTTTAACATGTGTGTTCGAGAGAGAAATCAAGGGCGTTCACGATCTTTAAGGAGATGTTTGAGAAACTTTTTAACAGCAAACTTTATTCTGACCTCCGCTTGGAAAGATAATCAATAATTAACCAGATTGTTCAAGTGGAATAACAGAGCTGTAATGAAGTGGTCTAGATTCTCTTTACAGCTGAAACTAACAACCATTAGACGTTTAGTCTCTAAAATGTCACAAAATACTGAAAAATCATGATTTTCCAGCTTCCAAGGAAATGATAGATAATGAAAATCACCTTAAATCTTCAGATATGTGTACACATCATAAACTATATAAAAAAAAAAACATGAACGTCATATATGACGTCACCCACAGGTTAATCTAAAAATCGTGGAGCATCGGCGGAGCTAAGGTGGGCTAAATAACGCCTGGTCGCTCAAACAAGCCACTTGTAATGGCACCCACCTGTCAATCAAAGCAGCCACAGTCTAATTCTGCATAACTTTAAGCCTTAATATAATTTGAACAGGTGAGTATTATAAAATTTTAACATGGGGACTTATGGAGACGAGACTCGAGATTGACTCCAAACCACCAGTGATGTCAAAGTGTACTCCAGTGTGTGTCAGTACACTGTGACATCACTTTTGGGTGTGGCTACAGCTGCCAACAGTAGATTTGAAACCAGAGGGCTGCTGAACGCTGTTTTTTAAGTCACTCTTTAAATGATAATGAATCCACAAACCATCTCAACACTAGTTTTATCCTTTAACTCAGCTTTATTTCAGTTGGTTTCAGTAGGAAAAAGTAGAACGTAACGTTCAACATTCACGTTTTGTATAAACCGTTCATTACTGTTAAGAAATCCAGAATATTTCATCATCTCTTCAGATCTGACTTGACCAAAGAGAAAAATGTTGCTGACAAAGAGCCAGAGTCTCTGTAGTAGCCAGAGATGAGAGAGGAAGATGTAGCATTGCTCTCTAATTGATCTCCTCTTCCCTCTGTGGTGGAGACCAGAAGTCCAGTGTGTTCTGGCTCATTACTCCTGCAGTGTTAGAGTACTGAAGTCTTTAAGTTAAGAGCAGCCTGTGAGCTTGATCTGAATGTTACACGCCCAGATCACTCATCTGTTCTCTGCCTGTGACTCCAAATGTTATCCCGAGCTTTTAGGTTCTTACGATTTGAAAACAAAGACTCTAAAACGAGCTGACACAATTCCCTTCGTCTGATGGTTTCATAATATCTTTCATTATTTATGGCAGGGATTGTGTGCAGGCTGCCTCTGTGGTGAGGATGGCTGCAGGACTGTTGAGATGAGGAGAATATATTTATCAGGAAATGAGCAGACTGACCCCGTTGGCTTACTACTTTTGTTACCGCACGTTATACCGTGGCTGCATACCATTTGTAGGGTTGTTTGTAGCTACACGACAACATTTCAGTGCAAGCCTAAAAATAAACAATTGCCCTCAGCCTACTTTAGAGACATTTGGATGCAGTTTTGGGTGATAGAAATGATTTCTGCTTGAGCTTTCTCAGCTGATAGCAGCAGAAAAAAAGAAAATATACACCTGTGGAAGCTGAAAGATTATATTCAATACATTTGAGAACAGAAAAAAGGTGTTTTTATCAGCCAAAATGATGCTTATAAGATGAGCCAGTGAGAAGAAGTGAGATTTACATTCTTTTGTACATTTATGCAAAAACATGCAAACACCGAGGAGTGCACATTTAAGCTTTATGTCGACATAAACTCTGCATTTTGTGGCATCACACCTGGAGCTACTGGATGCATGAACCACCACCACGGCACAGAGATGGACATCTTGAGGCATCCAGGTGAGAGTCACCGATGCCTCTTTGATCTCCTGCATCTCTCTTCGACTCGAGCTCTGTGGGAGATTTAAGATTTGCCGTTGAGACAGCGCGCAGATCAACTCAGTCTATTAATATTACAGCTGAAAAGCCTGCAGGAGCAGGTTGTTTAAACAGGAGAGAACTGTGTGCATTGTGCCAAATCCTCTAATATGCATGAAGAAAATCAACACAAATGTACTGTGGAAGACAGGGTTAAAGTTTGGGGTTTTGTGAACATGAAAAATAAATTTCCTAAAGATTAGAAGAGTCAAACATCTTTACATGACACATTTATACTTTAAAAGACATCTGTGGGTTTGTTTATAGGTTTGTTAGAGCTTCACAACATCATAGTGTAACAGCTTGGAGGTAGACCCAGATGCAACACGGGGTACAGTTCTTAATGTACTCTAATTCTCACCACAGGTTCAGGTACAGGTGGACAGGAACTAACAGCGGAGAGCAGTACCAGCAAACAAAATCCACAATCCAATAACCAGGCAGAAGGTCAAACCAGAGAAAACAGGATACAGGTTCTCAACTGAATGAGGTCCAGAGACTAAAGATAAGAAGGGTTACAGGGAACACTATTATATTAATTTTTAGATTAGCCGGGAGGCAGAAGCTCCACAAGAGCTCTTCAGAGACCTACAAGTGACGTCACGCATCCGCTGTCCATTCTTTATACTGTCAGTGGTTGGCAATAATTTTCTCACTGTCAGTAGAGAAACAACAAATGTTTCCATGTGAATTTCACAGATTACATTCCCTGTTGCTTTCTTTCAAGCTTTGTTTTGGCAGCGAGGGACTTTTGGCATGGTGAATTTATCAGATTTGGGCTTTAAATTGTTGTTGTCGTGATCACAGGCTGAGTCTAAGTGGATTTAGAAAATACTTACAGAGATCTGATCTACAAGACATATAAAAAAAAAGACTGGTTACAGTGATGAATAAAGAAAAATCACATATCTCATGAGTACTTTCTCTCTCGGTATGCACCCACGCTAAAGGCAGCACTGAGTCAAAAAATACTTTTGCAGCAGGGAACATGCTGTGTCTAATAAAAATCATATAAAGAAATGTATTTACAATAACCGACTGCTGCTTTAAACTGAAAAAACAAAATTGATCTGCAAATTCAGGAAGGCTGCAGGAAAGTCAATAGACTCAGTGCCTCCTGGGAAATGTAGGCGTCTGATATGGATTAAAGTGCTTTTACATCGATACTGGTTACTATTATGGTAGCTTGTTGCTGCTGTTATTGGTACAATTGTGAGAGGGATGACTGGTTGTATTTAAGACATGACTAACAGAAAAACAGGCATGAGTGGGGCAGGAGGGCACAGCATGGAGCCCTGACTCATCCAGACACTCATGTGGTCTCTGGTCATCATCTGTCTCTATCATATGTAAAGAGATCTGTCTCACGGCTGTACCACTCACTATATTTTTTATCATTAAGGTGACCACGAAGAGAGCAAGAGGAAAGAGTGGGTAAGATAAGAAACAAGATTTGAGGGATGGAGGGACACAAGTCTTTGACATTTATGGAGATTATACATTTGCAATTGTTGGCTGCTTATCCTTTACTCTGTGGTCCAACTCATCCCAAACTATCTCAACTGGGTTTAGGTTGGGTGATTGTGGAGGCTCTCACTCTCTTAAATAGCCCATAGATAGCCTAGGTGGGTGTTTTGGGTCTCTGTCCTATTCAGAAACAAATGATGGTCCCATTAAGAGCAAACCAGATGGGATGGCATGTCGCTGAAGGATGGCATGTTGCTGTCCATGCTGTCCTTGACAGCCAACAGTGTCACCAGAAAAGCAGCCCCACACCATCACACCTCCTTCTCCAGGCTTCACAGTGGGAACCACACATGCAGATACCATCCATTCACCCTCTCTGCCTCACAAAGGCAGAGCAGTTGGAATGAAATATCTCAAATTTGAACTCATCAGACCAAAGTACAGATTTCCACTGCTCTAATGCACATTCTTTGTGTTTCCTGGCCCAAGGAATCTTCTTCTTCTTTTTGTTGGTCTCCCTCAGTCGTGGTTTCTTTGCAGCAATTCAACTGTGAAGGCCTAATTCACACAGCCTCCTCTAAACAGTTGACATTGAGATGTGTGTGCTACTTGAGCTCTAAAGCAATTATCTGGGCTCTAATCTGAGGTGCTGTTAATTGGAGATTTCTGAGGCTGGTGACTGTAATGAACTTATCCTCTGCAGAGGTTACTCTTGGTCTTCCTTTCCTGGAGTGATCCTCATGAGAGCCTCTGCTAAAGTTCATGAAACTTTCCAGACTGACTGACCTTCATGTCTTAAAGTAATGATGGACCGTTGGTTCTCTTTACCTAGTTGAGTAGTTCTTGCCATGATATGAATTACTACAGTAGTCAAATAGGACAGTTTACGGTCTATCATCTCGAATCAGTCTGGCCATTCTCTCCTCTGATCTCTGGCATAAACAAGGTCAAAGTCACTTAAACCACCTTCCTTCCCCATTTTGATGCTCGGTTTGAACTTCAGCAGGTCGTCTTGACCATGTCTGCATGCCAAAATGCATTGGGTTGTTGCAATGTGATTGGCTGATTAGATATTTGCGTTAACGAGCAGATGAACAGGTGTACCTGTGGATTCGTTGAGCATCATTTTATACCCATTTCTCCAAAACTCAGCTTCTCATATCTGGTATCTTTGTGATTTCTACTTGAATTTTGATTAAAGCTCTGTAGATTTCTTTTCCAGGTTTCTTGGCAACCCAGCATGAATTTATAACAATTGGACCACTGAGGTCAGTCCAATGAATGGCTATCAATGTAGCAAAGACTGTGTAGCAAGATCTCATTGGGTTTTTTGGTAGACCCTTTTCCGAAAAAACATCCTCTCTCTCTCTCATTATCCAAAACTCATACTGGCTCTCACAAAGACAGAAAACACCCACACACTGACACACAAAACCTCTGACATTTAGACTTAGCTTTTGGCAGCATTGTCAACAAATAAATACAGACCTCTCAGACCCGTAAATCATTTGATTGCCTCGACCGGCTGTGTGTGTGAATGTGAAAACAGCTCTGCAGCAGAAGTGTTGTTAGATGCTCTCTAACAGCTCAGTCTGTCATTGTCGGCCATGCAGCAGACGGCTAATGAAGGCAGTCCGACTCACCACCACATGGTGCTGTGACATGTGGTAACATATTCTCTCTTTATGCCTTCTTCCTCACCTCTCTGTCCCATCTCTGCACTGCTGTCTCCTCCTTTCCTTGTCTTCACTTATTTCTTCCTTCTCTTTTGTCTTAAATCTCAAATTTACAGACATATGCTAACTTTTTGTGGTGGTTTCCAACCTTTTTTGGCTGACGTACACTCACAGCTGTGTCAAATCAACTCAAATATCTCTTCATCAACCCCACTGCCACCACACATCACATCACAAAAACATTTTTTAGTAAAACATAATTTTATCCTCCTTCTACTTAGATTTCATCTGCTTATAAGTAGATGATGATAAGATTTAGATCCTCTGCTAATATAACCTGCATGAATTTGCATTGCAAAGCTTTAAGTGTAAATAAAAACCCTATTACAACTCCCATAAGCACACTGTTTTTACACTGAGTACTATACACTTAATAACTTGTGCATTTTTTATAGGTTTGGGTTTACAGAGTATTCTAAATCCAACATAAACCCCTCCCTTGGTAGCTAATTAAGCCCTTACAAACACTAACCCATCTTTCTCTCTTCCTATTCCAGGTACATGTCTGATTCTGGGCTGCATGATCTATCCAGACGGCTGGGACAGCGACGAGGTGAAGCGAATGTGTGGCGAGCAGACGGATAAGTACACGCTCGGGGCCTGCTCGGTGCGCTGGGCCTACATCCTCGCCATCATGGGCATCATGGACGCTCTCATCCTCTCCTTCTTGGCCTTCGTCCTGGGAAACCGTCAGGACAGTCTGATGTCTGAGGAGCTGCTGGGAGACAGTAAGAGGATAATACCTTTGTGGCTCATAGTGGGTAGAAACAGGCAGTGCATGTGTTAGACTGCAGGTTGAACTTTTTTGGAATAATAATGCTGTTGGTCAGGGCAGAAGACGCAACAGTCAAAAAACTTTTGTGTACTTAAATCTGAGGTAGAAGTCATGGTATTAGTTAGAATTAAAGGCAGTATTCACTAATATTTTTGACAACAGTGTGGTTCCAACTTTGAGGTAAATGTTTGTAGAAAGCCCCTTTTGTGCCCCCAAGCACAAAGCCCTGTAGTAGGTCTCTGAAGAAATTGTGTAGACGAACATGACTGGTCTGCTCAGGGCACGGACCTCAACCTTATCGTCTAACATTTTTTGGATGAACTGAAACGCCGACTGCAAGCGACCTCACTAATGCCCTGAAGCCAGAATCTTCACTATGCAGATGACACACCGCTCTATCTGTCATTTCCACCTGATGAGCCCTCGTTCCTGCACGGATATCTGAATGCCTCTCAGACGTATATGGATGAAGGCAAACCACCTCCAGCTGTACCTCTCAAGAACTGCTAAACCTACTATACACCATGACATCAACATTAACTCTAGCCCTACCAGGATAGCGGGAAACTAAGGAGTCATGATTAATGACCAACTAACCTTCTCTGATCACATGCCGCCTGCACTTTAGAACATGCTAAAAATCAGGCCTTACCTGACTCGACATGCTACCCAACTCCTGACACAGGCTGTGGTCATCTCATGACTCAATTACTGTAACATCCTCCTGACGGGCCTCTCAGCCTGCACAGTGAAATCCCTTCAGATGATCCAGAACACTGCGGCGTGCCTGGTCTTCACTCAACCCAAACAGGCATGTTACCCCGCTGCTGATCGAGCTTCACTGGCTACCTGTAGCCGCCCACATTAAATTCAAATCGTTAATGCTTATACAGGCATATGTCTCGTCTGTTGTTCCCCGTTGGTGGAACGTCCTACCAGTTCCTACCAGATCAGGGGCGTCCCCTCTACCCTCCTGAAGACCCAGCTCTTCAGAAAGTACCTCCTCTTCAACACTACCAACAACTGGACAGTGTCAGCTAAATGACTAAATGTAAACTGCACGCAAATTGTAGATATACTGTATGCAACATATGATGAAAGGTCACAAGTAAACATTGCTTTGCCTTCAGACAAAAAGGTTGGAAACCACCAGACTAATCCAGATTGATCAGCTAATTGTTTCAGCCGTAGTCTTGACAATTAACTCCCAAGTTAAGAAGGGTAAGTCCTGGACAAGCTATAAGACCTTCTACACCGGATTTCAAGAAGTAATTGTACATTTTTTACTTCTCTAAACCGGTTTTTAGTGATTCACAGAGCACTTTAACTGCTTTATATAAAAGCTGTAGTGCAATTGTACCTGAAATTAAATCCAGGCAATGTTCAAAACAAAACAAAGCAAATGCTACTAAACTTATAAAAAAAAAATCAATGTAACGCTGGCCCGACTGTCTGCAGCCAGTCAGCCAGATTTTATTACACTTTTGGCTTTGGGAGTGTATTATACTGTAAGTCCTTTAAGTCGTGAGGCTCAACTCCAAGCAAAGTCAAAGTGAGCCGCAAGTCTGAGGACATTAACTTTCCACTCTTCTGCTAGGTTTTTGTGCTTAATTGTCCTTTCCATTAAAGCTCAATAGCGTAATGAGAGAGTACACGTCAAAGATCTGATTCCTGCCGCCATACCATACATCCCACTGGCAGCTTGAAATTAAAAACACACCTTATTTCCTCCAAGATTTCCTTGCATAATTTCCTGTGCTCTGGTTATTAATTTGCATACATTAGATGGATGCTATATACCATCTGCCCCTCTTCCCAATGAGGGTTTTCTATTCTTGATTGAGTGAAACTACAAACTGCAGTCAGACCCAAAGAGAATGATCTAAACGGTGAGGACGCGGAGAAGAGAAGAATACAGATGAAGATGAAAAGCAATAAGAGAGAAAAATGGGTGACTGTAGAGGAAGAATGCACCGATATCAAGGGTTAATTGAAGCCTGGGGATGCTGGACACAGTCATGAATTACTAATGGCTGTTTACACAGCTTGCTGCCAGCCTGTCTAAATGAATCACAGCCACCATATCAGCCGGGACACAGTCGCCTGTTTGCTCATATAAGCAAAAAGACTGGAAGGAAGAAGCCATTATCAACCGAGAGACCGGAGAGAAAGGACAAGACAGAGGGGAAGAGAAGGATAATGAGCCGAGGAGGAGGAGGAGGCAGATGTACATGAAATATGAGAATGAAAGTGAAAAGTGGAGGATTAATCAAACAGCAGATGAAGTTTAAATGGGATGTTTTCTTATCTTGTCACTCAGGAGGATGGATAGTGACACCTGTCTAAGTTAGAAACATCAGATGAGTGTTTTAATTCAAGCAGCTGTAGCTCCAACAGAGGAGAAGTTTTGTGTAACAATGCCACCTACTGGTTAAAATATGTTACAGTATCCTCTTTTACTGAACTGGTTTCTCTCTTTTTCCCTTGCAGAGAGCGGCAATAACGCCATATAATATCTGGTAATGGTAAAATCACAAGCAGAAACAGGTAAGCATCATATTCACCACCGTAACTCTCAAGTAAAAAGACATGTATCTTCCTATTACTGTTGTTTCAGATCTCATGTATACACCGATCAGCCATAACATTATCACCACTAATGCCTAACACAGTGTAGGACCCCCTTTTGCCGCCAAAAGAGCCCTGATCCATCGAGGAATGGACTCCAGACCTCTGAAGGTGTGCTGAGGTATCCAGCGCCAAGACGTTAGCCTGTACATTGTGAGGTGGGGCCTCCATGGATCGGGCTTGTGTGTCCAGGAAATCCCACTGATCCATCGACTGGATTGAGATCTGGGGAATTTGGACACCTTCAACTCCTTGTTGTGTTCCTCAAACCATTCCTAGACCATTTCTGCGAAAGAGGCCACTGCCATCAGGGAATACCGTTTCCATGCTCACATGCTCATTGTTTGGGCTTTCAGCAATGGGATAGGGTTAGCATGGGTACCCCGACTGGTCTGCAGCTACGCAGCCATCGGACCACACGGGCCAGCTTTTGCTCCCCATGTGCATCAATGATCCTTCACTGCCCATGGCCCTGTTGCTCTTGGATGTCTCTTGATAGGTACTGACGACTGCAGACCGGGAACTCCCCAGAAGAACTACAGTTTTGGAGATGCTCTGACCCAGACGTCGAGCCATCACAATTTGGCCCTTGTCAAATGTCTCAAACTTTTACGCTTTCCCATTTTTCCTGCTTCTAACGTGTCAACTTTGAGGACAAAATGTTCACTTGCTGTCCCACTGGCAAGTACCATGATAATGAGATAATCAGTGTTATTTACCTAGCAGTGCTGGTAATGTTATGGCTGATCGGTGTATATTGATAACATTCAATTTTGGGAAAGCTTCCAAAAAACAAAAACTCAGCTATTGTGCTGATTAAGAAAATTGATTTTTAGGACCTTTAAAAAGCTTGACTATATAACTATTTCAAATAGGGTTCATTACCACCATGGCAACCAATGTTTTGCCAGTGAGCATGGTCACGATCATGGAAGCGTTCAGCCCGTTTGCTTCTCCGGTCATCATGCAAAACAACCTCAAAAAAAAGAAAGAATTTGAATCCAACGATTAGAAGAACAGGGGGACATCTTATTGTCACAACAATTTTTAAAAGCATAGAAGTTGTTTTTTTAATTTAACAATAATTGGATGATGTGGGAGTGAGAACACCCACCCAGTAATTTCTAGAGAAGATTTTTAATTAATACCAAACAAAGCAAACAAGTTTTAGGCTATTTACTGGCTTGATCGATTGGATATAGTGCAAACCAGATGTGATAACTGCAGATTCTTCTTCTGTCCTGCAGGTTTTGTTGCCTAGATGTGATGTTTCCTTCAGGATACAGCTTCCTTCTCCTGGTCCAGCCTGTGGCTGTGATTCAGAGCTGATGTGTGGGGAAAGAACAGATCGAAGAAGAAGAAGAAGATGATGAGGAGGTTTGGAAGAGGACACACAACCTTGGTGGATGCCTCTAAATTGTCCTCTCTGAAAGCTCCCTCTGTAAAATAGCCTTCATCTCAAACTGTTTATTTTTGCAGGATAAATTCTCAAGACTTTATCTAAAGTTTACCTGTGTTGGTATGTCACTGCATCATCTTACCTGAGCCGTTCGAACTGAAATGTTCTCCGTGTGGATGTGAGGAAGCCTGCCGATGCACCAGAAAAGACTCCTCCGTGTGGTAATTCAGCTCCAGGACACTGTTTGGACAAACACCACTGAGCGACGGACGCTCAAATCGAATCAAATCACAACAAATTATACAGACTTTGACTGGCACAAACAAAGACTTAACAGACTGGAGGTTAAAGCTGTCAGATCTTCTTTCTTATCAAGTCAACAAATGCCCTGCAAAGGACCAAAGTGGTATCAGCAAAGTGAGGACTAAAGACAATTATAGGAAACAAAAAAAGACAGTACTCTTTTGTTATAATTAAATGTTTGGTGTGATAGAATCAAAGGTAGTAATTAGAGGTTAACAGATACTAAATAGAAGAAAACATCAATTGTATGAAGTCTATAATCTGTGTATAGCTATATGTTGATTATGTCCCTGTACTTTGTCTTGACTTTGAAATGTACACTTTGAAATGTCAAGCTATTGGACCATTATTAGTGTGTGCCATACAGTATCTTGTAATCTGACAGTGTTGTGGAGTAGCTACTAAAAGGGCTCAAAGAAAAGCTGGACATGAATATGTTCGACTCTTTGTTGTATCTTTGAGTTTCCTGTCATTCATCATTGTCTGTTCATTAAAAGAACATTAAATTTGTTTTTTGTAACTATGACGGAAGAAAAAACAGATTAACATTTTAAAACCAAAAAACTTTGGGAACTTCTGGTGGAGAGTTAGCGTTAGCCACTCATAGCATTGTCCACAGCTAACCAAATCCACCTACAAGCACCTCTAAAAATGTCACCAACTATTAACATTAGTTGATTGATTTGTTTAAAAGCTGAAGTTGAAATGTTTTAGGGGGGGTTGTGTGGAGTATTTTTTACTGCTAGGCAACCAGGCTAGCCAAGGAGCCATAAGTAGTCTGGCACATAGCTAACGTTAGGCTAATCGTGAATTGTCACTTTTACATTTTGGTTTTTATACAGTTTAAAGAAATGTGATTATAACATTACTTAATGAGCTTCAGAGGTGATGGTATGCAGATTTTGTCACCATTTGACAGAGCCAGAGTGACTCTTTCCCTGTATGTGTTCGCCAAGCTAACTGGCTAACGGAAAGTGGTATTAATCTGCTAAGGTAGTTAGCTATAACTCTTAGTCAGAAAGCTAAAAAATCATATTTCTCACACTATGTTTTAAAATAAATGGTATAGTTTCAAGTGTCACACAGCCACATTATCCCTGTGAACCCCTTTTTGTTACTATCACTGCCACTTTAGATGGTAACTGGTCGAGGTGAAGGAGCTAACGTTAACCTGTAAAACGGCGAATTGTCACTTTTACACTTTGGTTTTTGTATTTGATTGGTTGTCAGGATTCCTGAGTGTTACAAAGTCTTACAATGTTACAAGACAGACTTTTATTCCTAATGAACCAAAAGGCCAAATTGTACTTTCCTGCCATATCATCAAGTCACATTCTTGGTCCTAAAGAAAAATGAACTGCTAAACCTTTGTCTATGTGGGTCTGTCCAGATTAAAAAAAAAAAAAAACTTATATGGAATCTAAGTGTGACATAATTAAAAGAAATAAATAAAAAAAGGAATTTATACACTTCACTTTAAAGAACTGAAATGATTTTAATAAAATGACATCAAGGATGAATATTTCTGTAAACTATACGCTGTATATGTCCGTAACTATGTATATACACATACTGGTCAGGTTTTCATGACTTTTCTCCAATAATTACTTTAATCCTGGATAGATTTGAACTTTTTGGGTCTTTCAAACTGTTTTAGAAAGGACATGCTCATGACTCATGTAATAAACATGCACAAAATAAGGTTGGGAATAACTTCTCCCCAGTTTGTACCTCTCAACAGTACGTCTCATTTGAGCTACAGAGCTAAGCATATGTGTTGAAGTTTGGAGAACGCATAAGATGATAGATAAGGCCTATTACTGTTCTGGGGTTTTCCCTACAGTCCTCAAAGTCTCTTTGAACCGTATAGATGAAATGTAAGATGTTTAACCCCCTCTCCAAGTTTCGACTGTTTCCTATCCAGTTAGCCACCAGCTACCATTTTTGTTCAGATGAGGAAACATCATCATATTTTTAGAAAAACAGATAAGTGGTATTGTTTGCACAATTAGTGGAATTCCTGTCCAAAGAGAAATCAGTTTCCCGTCTGTTATTGTCTGTGTGGAAGGAACATAACTGCCCTGCACAAAGCCATGACCCCAGCATCTTTTGGGATAACCGGAACGCCAACTGGGAATAGGTGCAATATTTGGGTGTCCGTGTAGCGTATATATACTCATGCTGACTAATTGTCCAACAGTTAATCACTTCAGTAATAGAGCAACAAAGACTTCATATTGTGGTTGTCCTCGTTATGAAGCACATTATCATAATCATCAAGGACCCAGTGGATTGGCCAATGCTGCCCCAACATGGAAATATCAGCGTTGACACGCACACAGGCTCCTGGATCAGAGACGTAGGTGTATGAGACCATCTGCTCACATGAATCCTAACACCCTGCGGGGGGCTTTGCACATCTAACAGGGGAAATCTTTGTTTTATGAGGCTACAAGATGTCAGTCATTTTGTTTAGACAAGACTAAAAGTCTGTATGACATGAGGCAGACAGGCTGATGGGTTTAAAAATAAACTTTGCTATTATATTCAAACCACTAGTGTGGCAGAAAATGTCAACATTAGACTGAGGGTGGTAGCAGGGAAAAGGCCAAGTTGTCACCCAACACAAAAGATGCTTTCCTCTGTGTGGTGGCCATTTTAGGACATCTCAAACTCTCTGTTATCATTTCAAGCTGAATAAATGTGTGCTAAAGTTAGCGTTTAGCTCACTAACACCATCATCCCTGAAGCCACACTGCTAAAAATCATACACAAATGTAACTTAGGGCTGCAACTAATTTTTATTAGTGATTAATCTATTTAAATGTCCAATTTCCACGAGTAATGTGACTTTTCAGGTGCTTTCAACACAATACAGCCATCACTGCTGAGGGGGAAGCTAGAAGGGGCCGGAGTTGAGCGCCACCTAGCTGCGTGGACTATCAACTACATCACCAACAGATCAGAGTATGTGAGGCTTCATAACTTCATGACTTGATGTCTGATGATGACGATTTGCATTATGGGGTACGGCGCTCCATCCTTTTCTTTTCACCCTGTACACATCAGACTTTAGACATTGACAGCTGTCACCTCGAGAAGTTCTCCAATGATACCGGCATCACAAGACGAAGGAGATGGTGATTGACTTAAGGAGGAAGATGCCTCAGACCACGCCGATGAACATCCAAGGATTTGATATTAAGTTGGTGGGAGCATACAAATACCTGGATGTTCGCCTGAACAATAAACTGGACTGGTGCTGTACAAGAAGGGTCAAAGTCATCTTCACTTACTGAGGAGAGTGAGGTCCTTTGGAGTGTTCAGGATAGTTAAAAACTTTATATGACTCTCTGGTGGCATCTGTAGTATTCTATGCAGTCATCTGCTAGGGAGCGGCAGGAAAAGACTCGACAAACTAGTCAAGAGGTCCCACTCTGTCCTGGACTGTCCCATAGACTTCATAGAGGAAGTGAGGGAGAGCAGGATGTTACCAAAGCTGACGTCCATCATGAACAACTCCTCTCACCTCGTGCATGAGACTGTGGAAGTCTGTGTTTCTTTCGAAATACATTAAATATGTTGGAAAATAGTTGCTGAAAACGTGAAAATACTTTAATCTGTCTAGTACTGAAATGTGGAGTTAGAGGTTAGAACAGTTTACCAGTTTTCAGTCCAGGATTTTTTAGGCAGTCCTAAAGGGTGGCTCGTTGACACGCTCGATGACACAAAACTTTCAGCGCGTTAGCATCTGAAGTTCGCTAGTTATTACACTTGGTTTCACCCAGTTGTTAGGACCTTTGCTAGCTAGCTCTGCCTTTGACGTCCCTCAAACGCATCTCTTGTTACTTTATTTATATTCTCCAAACATAAAGAGATGAAGAAGTTGAAATTATTTTGTCAAGGGTCATTTTGACGAAGAGCTGAGGATTAACACCAACACTCGCCTCTGCAATCAGCTCCTTCAGCAAGACTGCTACTCCCACCATGTAAGGAGTGCTGCCACAGGTCCTTCCTTCCAACAGCTGTAAGACTTCATGACCTTCTTCTATAGATTTCCTATTTATAAGTAATTTATCGTGTGTAGGAACTGCTGTAACAAGTGAATTTCCCGGTGTGGGATCATTAAACTCTGTCGTAATAGTTTCAGCTCTAACGTGGTTATTTGTAGCTCCAAACTTGACCGTGTTATGCAAAGTGTTTTTGCAACATAACTCTCCCTCTGGTCTTCCTCTCTGTTCTTGTTTAGTTTTATGTATCTTTCTGTTATATATTTATGCAATGAACCAACTTTCCAAGGGTGATTATTACCATTTAATCTGTAAGACGCACGCTGCTTTCTTGTTCCCAGTTCATTCAACACTTTGACCACGTATGGACTTTCTTCCTCGTGTTACAACATCAGAAGAGTTGGGATTGAAACAGCAGTGTGCGGGTGTGTTTCTGCTATTCGTGTGCATTATATAGATTTATGGATGTTCATGTGCCTCCTGGGGATTGTCTAACAAATTACCCAAATGTAGTTTTCACTGTTACCGAACAGTGGTATCTCTGCAGCAGAACCTTTTCGCCGTCCTTGAATGTCTTCTCTCCCTAAGGCAGCGAAGAAAAAAAAGAAGACGGCACAAATTCTCCCAGAGACACATGTCACGACAAGTTGTATAAAACTGTCATTACAGTGATTTATTATAATGAACCATGAAAATAGCCAACCAGTGCAGTGTCTGTGAGTCTCTCCCCTCCGCACAAACATACACTCACACACACAAATAATAAAAATTAAAAAAAAAAAAAAAAAAAAAAAAAAAAAAAGTTGAAGAGTCCAGAGAGAGGAGGAGGAGGAGGAGCAGGAGGGGTGGAAAAATAAAATAAAAATAATGCTACAGTCACAGAAACATTCAGCTTTGCCAAGAAGAGCGTTCATATGTACAACCATATTTCAAAATGGGATGGGAGCGAATTGTACAAGCATAGAAAAAGAAAAGAAGCGAATATTTACAACCTGTTCCTGGTGAAAGCTGGAGTAACCACCTATACATTAAATTACACTTTCTACAAATAACCATTGATATTCAAAAATAAACCGCTAACGTCCTACCTGTGGGGGCAAGACCACTCTGCCTACCTTAGAAGACTACAAGCACTCATCACACACACACACACTTTCCTCCTCTTAACACACGCATACAGGCATTCACACACACATCCATACATGAGTGCAGCCTCCCAGGGCGGTGAGGCAGGCTCCCAGAAACGGGTCTTTTTTTCTTTTCTGAATCTGCAGCGGTGAACAGATTATTTGTTGTTAGACAGAGGAATAAAAAAAATAATTGTGTGTTTTTTTTTCTCTATACAAAAAGCTTTTCTCTTTGCTATAATGAGCCACTAGATTAAAACAAATAAATGTTTGTAGAGAGTCGACAACAGACGAGAGAGGAGAGGAATAACTGACAAAGGAAGGAGGAGGAAGGAGGAGGGGGGGGGGGCGGGGTATAGGCTGGAATGTCCATTGATAAACAAAGTGTGGGGCGTTACAACGGGAGTTCAAACAAGACACAGAACAGAGAGTTTTCCTGTCCATCACAGGAAGGATATATAAAAACAAAAAGGAGGCCAGAGAGAGAGAGAGCGAGAGAGAGAGAGAGAGAGAGAGAGAGAGAGAGAGAGAGAGAGAGAGAGAGAGAGAGAGAGAGAGAGAGGGCTATGAGCACCGCAGGGATCGTCCATCTTCATTTTTTACAGTTTGTCTTGATTATTTCACTGTCCTTTTTTCTAAAAATTTTCTGTCCTCGTTTTTTTTTTTTTTTAAAAAGTATCCTTTTATCCCACAATCAGCTGTTTTTCCACTGGCCATGTGTTCGGGTACATAGAAAACATATCTACAGCTTATGGTACACACCCCTCTCAGGCTGAGTTCTCAGGGGCTGCTGCTGGGTGGGGTTGGGTGGGGGAAGGGGCCGTCAGTGCCACCCTGTGCTCAGGTACCCCGAGCTGTGGAAGGGGGTCGAGGACGCAGGAGCTCCACGAGTCCCAGAAGGCATCTGGGAGGCGGCGGCCTGAGCCTGGCCTTGTTGAGTCTGTTGGGGAGGAGGAGGGGGAGGTGGAGGCAGTCCAGTCTGCTGAAGGGGTGGGGGGTACGTGGATGGGGGCACTGAAGGGTTGGTGGCGGCGCCGCCCGGGTGTAGCAAAGCCGGCTGAAAACCCCCTAAGTTCTGAAAGTGGTGGGCCTGCATCGGGGCGTTGGTCGAGGGGGCTGGAGGAGGTGGAGGAGGAGGCGGAGGAGGGGTGAGCGACAGCAGGGAGCTGCCAGCGGGAGGCTGCTGCTGCTGTTGCTGCTGTGAGGTCTGGCCCTGTGGGGGAGGAGGCGGCGGAGGGGCGGTGGTCAGCATGAGCTGGTGCTGCTGGATGGGAGGAGGCTGCAGGTTAACGTGCAGCAGGGTGGGGCCGGGCATCGGGTGTGGGGGCGGAGGAGGCGGCGGCGGTGGAGCGGCTGAGCTCTGATAGTGCACGCTGTGGGGAAGAGTCTGCATCAGGGGCTGAGAACAAGGAGGGTAAGGGGGCGTGACGGCGGGTTTAAACCCGGGGAAAGGTCCAGCAGGCGAGGGGCTCTGGCTGGGAAAATACGCCGTGGAGGCCGGTGGTGCTGGTGGAGGAGGGGGAGGTGGTGGTGGAGCACTCTGTGTGTTATACTGGGGGAAAGGAGCTGGGCCAGTCTGAGCCTGGGGCTGGGGTTGGTTTTGAGGCTGAGCGGAGAACAGCGCCCTCTGGCTGCGGTACGGCGAGCCCTGGGGCTGAGGCTTGGGCGAGTGCAGGAGGGAGGGTCCCGGATAGTGGACCGGAGAGGAGGGTAACGGAGTGGGATGCAGCTTTGTGGGGGTCAGAGGAGCCGACTTGGGTCCCGCAGGCTTGCTCGGTGGCTGGCTGGTCGGATTTGGTGTCCGAGGCTGCCCGTCGCCGTCTTCCTCCTTCGGTGGCCGATTGGTGGGCTGAGCGAGAGGACCAGGAGAGCAGGGCTGCGAGGGAAGAGAGAGGGAACGTTAGAAACTTGTCCACAACTCGCTGAGACGAGTCGGATCTTCTTCGTGTTGACTCACGGTGTGAGTTGGGGTCTTTTGAAGACTTGGAGACGGGCAATCTCTCAGTGCAGGTGTATCTCCACCTTCTGCCTCACCATCTGAAAGAGACAAACGTGTATTCCTCAAACTGTCGAACTATTCCTTTAATGCGGACGATTTACAGTCTGTGTCATTGTCCTCACCCGTGTCCTTGTCTTTGCTGAGCAGCAGAGCTCTGTGGTAGCTGCGTTCTCGGGCCTGCTCTACAGAAGTGGACGACGTCCTACAAAGAAACAGAAAAACATTGGACCTCAAGCTCTGCAGCTCAGTACCAACAAATCTTCACGTTTTAAACAAAACCAGTTTTCATGGTACGTACCACTGTCCTTCTCCTCCTTCCTTCTCGCCTTTCTCTCCGGGCGTCTCGACCTCCTCGCTCGTCTGGGGCTCTTTAACAACGGTGGCGTTGTTGGCGTTGCAGACAGCCATAGGAGCAGGGGGTAGTGGAGGTTCGCTGGTTGTCTCCAGCGCGACGGGGAAGGCGTCCACGGTCAGAGGTGGCACGGTGGAAACGGGAGAGCTGCACTCAGTCTTGGAGCCGCTGCGACGGGCTTCACGCTGACGTTTCCTGTATTCTAGCAGGGAAACCTGGGAAGACACAATGTCATTGATGAGCAAAGAGCACGGCTTGTGTTTGACCAGTAGAGGGCAGCATGTTGACAGTTACTGACACAGCAGAGTCAATGAGATCATTGAATATACATCTAAACCGAGACAAACCTTGATTTATCTCACCTTTTTCTTCTGTGGGGGGTTCTGCGCTGACCCTCCTCCCTCACCGCTGCCATCCCCGTTCAGTGAGCGCGAGAAGCCGAGTGAACCTCCCTCCTCAGAGCAGGGGTAAAACAGCTGCCCCTGGCCTTCACTGAAGGGGGCTTGAGGGCCAACCAATGACCCGGTCCCTGCTGTTGACCCTGCCGCAGCCCCAGCTGCAGCGTCGGGCCTGAAGGGAGCTGCCAGAGGCTCCAGAGTGTGTGAGGGGGTGAGGTCCCTTAGGTTTGAGTTGACTGGAGAGAAGTTCAGGCCAGCTGGTCCAGTCGGGCCTCTATCTGGGCTTTTTATCCAGCCAGGAAAAGAGGAAGCACATGTTTCTGCGGACGAGGAAGGCTCACTACTGCCTTCTACAACCCCACCATCGGTCCTGTCCTCTCCACAGTCCACAGAGTCAGCAACCGGAGGCTGTGGACTCTCAGGAACCGACACTTTGGCTTCAGCCGGGAGTCCGTCTGAACTGGGAGCCCTGATGCAGGGAGAGGAGACCAACGAAGGAGGACGATCGGCCTAGGGAAGGAGGGAGGAATCAATGTCAGGGAACTGTCAAAACAGAAGTCAAGCCATAATGAGATGGACCACATATAATGGTCTACTGATGAACTGCTGCTGCATCCTTCACTCACCTCTTGTACACTGGGTTTCCGGCTGAGCTCTGGGGAGCTTTCCACAGAGGATTCACTCTGTCGAAACAAGAACAGATTTAGTCACTCCAGCTCTTTTTCCTAATATAAACAAATGTGGAACCTCCAAATAGACAGCATTATTACCTCTAGAGGGGCGTTAAGTGTCTGTGTTGGGGTGTTGGGCAGGGGCTCTGTACTAGGCTCCTCCGTTCTGGGACGCGGAGGGGTAGCCAATAAGATGGGGGTTGCGGGTGTCTCCGATTGGTCTGCCCTGGTGGGCGTGGCACAAGGGGAGCCGTAGGGTGTCGAGCTCTCGGACATACAGGCATCTAACGGACTCAACCGGCGCTTTTTCAAAGGTGTGGGCAACTCTGTAGGAAGAAACATGGTGTATGCTTTAGATGAACATTCATACAATACTTTCTAAGTATGGTGGTCAGACATCGCCCCACAAAGACCTACCAGGTAGCGAGCAGGTGCCGTTGTAGGGTAGAGGGCTGTCGGAGTCTCCGTTGATGGAGGGGCTAAGAGGACCCTCACAGGGCATGAGGAGGCTCGGTCGTCTGGCTGGGCTGGTGGAGCCCTCTTCCTCAAGGGCCTGCTTCAACCATCGCTGAAAGAAACAGTAGAGGTTCAGTAACTCAACAACTGAAGCAGCTACTGATCGGCTCTTGAGACTGTAGGCGATCAAATGAGTTTAACACACTGGAAAACGTTCGCTGCAGTCAGACAGTCAAAGCTAATGATCATTTCTAAACTCACAGATCCATGACTGTCCAAAAACTGGCTGGATGTACATTTTTTTTCCCACAAGTATCAAAGCCAAACAGGAAAATCTCTAAAGCAGGGCTCTACCTTCTTGCAGGAGCCGGTGGTTGGCGGCGTTTCTGGCAGTTCTCTGGAACGCCGTCTCCCAGTGGGGACTCCGGGAGTTGTGGGACTGCGGTTTGCCAGGAAAGGGGAGGAGAAGCGGACGTAGTGTTTGGGCGTGCTGTAGACCTGTGGAGAGCAGGCCATGCCTGGTAGGGCATTCAGCTGTGTGGCGAGTACTTCGGGGTCACTGCTTATTCTCAGCGGCCTCTCGGGGGCCGGCTCTGGGGTTCGTACTGCACCACGGTCCTGCTGCTTCTCTCCCACCCACTCACTCACAAAGTGCTGTGAAAAAGAGGTTGTTTTTCATACATTAAATAAGTTTATCTGTGTATATTTGCATGAATAAATAACTATTAGTAACTCTTTTACGATGGCCGTACCTTTTTAGTTTTGAAGTTCTTGCTCCCGGTGCGGTTTCTGTCAGGTGCAGGTGAGCTGCTGTGCGGAGGGCTGGTGTCCGGTGCTTGGGAAGAGATTGCCTCCGGCTCTGGTGCAGTGGGCGTCTCTCCTTCAGGGGCTTCATTGCTCAGAGGCTCCACAGATTCGATTGGAGAGCCAGGCTGCAGGTCAGAGCAGGTGCTGATGGTGCGAGCTCGCCGGCGCTGTTGGCCAATGTGTGTGCGGTTCCTTGAGAAACTTTTCCTGTTCCTCGAGCCTTTGACCTTGGCCGGCTTTAATCCTGGCTCCTCTTTCACCTCCAGGAGCGGCTATGAGGAAAGACAGTCGAGTATTTAAACCACTTGTTGAACAACAACTTGAACACAAAATAGCTTCAGACTTCTGCAGTCAAGTTCACTTTTCTCACCTGCATAACAGCTGGAGAATCTGCTGTCTCTGGCGTGGCTGGAGGCTCCTCCTTGATGTCACTGCGTCCCCCAACCTCTGACTTGACGCTACCGATTCTTTCCAGTGCCTGCTCCCTTCGTTTCTCTCTCTTCTCCATTCGAGCAAACGCTTGCAGGATGGCCTCCATCTTCCTCTCCTCTCGTGTCTGCAGAGAGATAGAAGGGTTTGGAGGAGGGAAGAGAGCGCAGAAACGTAAGTCCACGGAGTTTTACTCTCCCACAGAGCCACAGAGTTAGCGATACAACGGGGTTAATGTGTGCTACACAGCGAAAGCCGATCTAGCTGAGTGCAGAGTGCCGAGTGGAGACAAAGGTGTACAAATGACCCCTTGCTTTCACACTAAGGCAAAACAAAAAAGGAGAGACAGAGGTCAGACAGGAGCAACAAGAAGAATGTTGTGAGGATGTAAAATGGTAAATGGACTGCGCTTTTCTACCTTTAACAGACAAAGCGCTTCACAATCCAACCCTGACAAACCAGGATAATAAAATGTCTTACGTGTGCCTGTGTGTGTATTTGTGCCACGAATTTCCCCAGGTCTACCTCCACCAAAAAAAACAAAAAAACAAACAAAAAAAACCCCAAAGAGCTCCACCTAAAGTCAGAACACCTCTTTGAAAAGATTTTCATACCACGAAACATACTGAAACAACAGACATATTGCTGCCTAGGTCAGGCTGAAGACAGGTGTCTGTAAAGACGGGACAGTTAGTACGCTTGTAAGTCAGTCACCTCTGGGAGATTTGGGGGGAGGTGGTGGTGGGAAGGCTGGTAGATGGGTGGAGTAAAGTTGGCTATGTATGGGTCAAGTTTACCTCCTTGTGTTTCAGTCCCTTCCAGCTGGAAGCCGCCCCGACAGGGAGATGGGACTGCTCCGCTGGGTTGGCCTGAATGTTCAATAAAGAGACAGCCCAGTTTAGAAGAGACATGTCCCCCCTAAACAAGGCTTCACAAACACTGGACAGAGCTACACGCGTCACTCCCTGATCTTCTGGTGGTTTAAAAATCGGCCCGTGTCACGAACTGTGGATGAGATTGGACTTTGTCACGTCTAACTATGTTGGATACTGGTTAATATGGAGCTGCTTCAGGTCATGCCGAGTGAACTTATTCCTGACATCATCCAGGTCAGGAGTATTTCCTCAAACAGCTGACGTTTGCGGTTTACACCTGCCACACCACTTTTCTTTTTCCATCCTTGTGATAACTTCTCTGGGTATACATCGCAAGGTATGTTAGGTCCTCTTTAAACGGCGTTTTTGGGCTGACTGTGACTAAATTTGACAGTCATGAGAGAAATATGGTGGTCTTCCTTCAATCCAGAATGGTGGTCCTAGATCGAGGCAATATGGAGATTTAGTGAATTTAGGACTACTACGAAGACGCGTGTGTGCAAAACAAACCAATCACAAGATGATTAAATGATGATGAAATGACTCATATCGCTGAGCACCATTACTGAATATAGTTTAGGGGACAAAAATAAGCAGGACACACGTGCAAATGGGAAAAAATGGCGATTCTAAATTGCCTGTGGGTGTGAATTTAAGCATGAATGGTTGTCTCTTTTTTCCCTGTCTCTCACCCAATGTCAGGTGACTCCAGCCCTCCCCTCCACCACAAGGACGGATGAACTTAAAAGCTTTAACTTAACCTGATTGGGGAAAATTGTCTCCCAAGTCTCAGACTTCAGGCCCACAAAGGTAAACGCTGAATCGGGGCAACATTACACAAACAGCCTTTCCAAACAATAGATGTTTAAGTAGGCAGGAAATGATGCCAACACACGCTGGTGTTATCTCCTCCGCACCTTGTCGTGGCATGGATTTACAAACACCCACACGCATCTACTACGCTTGTGATCGTTAGTTTGTGAATGCACGCTTCTTTGCTCCGGCGGCGGAGCACTCTCCTGGGCTACGTTCCACAGGAAGAAAGCAGCCTATTGGATCTCCCAAAGTCAATATGGCCCTGGCAACAAGGCTCCAACCCTCTGCAGCCCCTCTGGCCTCCACCCTCCCCTCTTTTCAACTATCTATCCCTCTCTGGCCGATTAGCAGAACTATATGTTGCCAAAGATGAGTCAGCACTTTGCACCTTGGGTCCACCGTGTGAAATGAAGCTGACTGCAGGGTAATTTCCACAGTGTATGTGTGTGTGTGTGTGTGTTGTGTGCCATGCCTGCCTGTGTGTATGTGTGTTTGATCCCATCTCTCAGGGACATGAGGCTGTTTGGCAGGGGGAAAGAGTGGTTGAACCAGTAATTGGCCATCTCAAACTCAGAGCCGCAATGAAGGTGAGAGGAGAGCTATATTCGAACTATAATACACACTGGGGGACAGTTTCGGCTTGCGTGACGACACAATATGCTGGTTTGTTCCCACTGGCAGGAGATGGTGTTGTAATCGAGCATGAGGCACTTGAGGCCTGTTAATTGTCTTATATGCTGGAGGGAGGGGGGAGAAAAAGGCAACAAATGAGGGAAATAAATGTCACTGCGTAATGACAGACAAGGCATAAAGCATCAGTACTAAGAGGAAGAGGGAGGCTGAAGGAGGGAGGAAATAAAACAAATTAGCAAAAACAGCAACAGGGGCACTGACAGTGGTGGGAGCACAAGCAGCAGATGAGTGATGAAGAGGAGGGTAGTTTTATGGAAGGTAGGGAGGTAGAGGACAGCTGCTCCTATCCAAGCCACAGCACCTTTAACAGACAATAGTTAAGTCCACACCCAGAGCAACAGGGGACTGTTTTATTTTTTATTTATTTATTTTCGCTCGTTTGCTGGATGGCTGCATGACAAAAAAAAGCAACAAAAGAAGCTGTAGCCCCTAGCTTGGTCACACTTACCATCTTCCTCCTCCTCTCTGCAATCTGCTCCTCTGACTCCATCTCTACTTCATTGCTAACGGAGGTTTTGTCTTCTAGATCCTCATATAACTCAGGATCCTGTAAGAGGAGGGGAGAGCGGGGTATGGCGCTTTATCATGGCTGATCAGTCAGTCTGGCTACAGACTAGAGGGAGGACAGGTAAGAGTGGAGGAGAGGGGAGGTGAGGAAGAGAGGAAGGGCAGGGGAGGGGAGTAATCTGAAACATTACGAGGGACGTAACTCTTTTGTTTTTAGTAGTCGGTCTGTGCACAAAACACCTGCTCAGAACTCGTGCTTGGACTTAAAACTGTGCGCTTTTGTTCATAAATGATGGTTAATGAATCTGCACCTCGTAACTGTTCCACTCCAAGACATTTTTTCTCCTTTGATGGGACTTCTCTCTCTTACAACTGTAACAACTCCAAAACCTAGTACAGTTTAAGCTACAGGACACACTGGACTGCTTTCTCAGTGATCAAGCACCAAATCTTAAAAATACACCTCTGGACAAACAACATTTCGTTGATTTCAAACTCCTGAATGAACCCAATTTCTAACAAATTTGGCCTGGCCAAAACCGCTTTCTGGAATAGACGATAGACGAGACTTCTGTCGGAGAGAAACGCCGTTCTCTGACTGCGTTTAAACATGTACGCCTGAACAGAAGGGTACACATCTCTGCCAGAAAAGTGGCATAAAAGTGTCTTGTGCAAATGAAAGTAAAAATCTGAACTATGCTGACAAAAGTTGAGGGGGGACAAAGGTGGATGCACAAAGGGATGATGGGAAAAAGAGGGAACTAAAGAGGATGTACAGTAACAAAGAGTGACAATGAAAAAATAAAAACATGCACATAACATTTCACAAAAGATAAAACTGCATGCATGGACCAAAAGGGTAAACGTGTATTAACAAAAAATAGTAGACAAACTCTAAACATGTAACACATGAGCAGTCGAGTGTTAAAGAAGAGTGGGATTGGGTGCATTTAGTGTGACGTTCATCAAAGTGTAATCTTGCCTGGTTGTTTGAGATAGAGAGGCGAAGAGGAGAGAGCTTCCTCTGTTTGCCGTCGCCTACGCTCTTGCCCTTCCCCTCGCCGTCCAGACCCATGTTCTGGTTCTGGCCCAAGTCGTCCCGAACAGTCTCCTTGTCCTTGCGACTCCCTCTGCGTCGGCCTCCGGAGACCAGGTTCTCTGTGGGCTCGAGGTTGTGCTTGAGCACCGGGCACTCCTGATTCCCCTTCACACAGGCACAGTCCACCTTGTATTTACTGCGAATTTTCAAGAGAAACACAAAGAAGAAACGGAGAGCAAAGTGTGACGTTAGAACGCAAAAGGACGACGCCTTGCTACTTTGTTATTTACGCTTCGTAACTCACCAGCTGCCATAGTCAAAATCAAAACCAATGGTGATCTCTGTGCCCTTGGTGATAGGCCTCAATGAGTAGATGTATAAATGCAGCATGCCGTCCTCAATGACGTGCCGCACCTGAGGGAGGTCGAGCAAAACATTAGAGAAGAATAATGAATCCAGAGAGCGGTGCAGTATCATAACGATGTATTAGGGCGGATTTAATTAGAAACGGGTAATATTCATCTATTCAATCAGTTTATTTGGGATGTTCACTTACTTCAGAATTAGGGGTGCAGGAGCGACGGATGAAGCGTGCTTCGTTGCCGAAGCTACGGGCGTCCACACACATCTCCAGTCCGTCAAATTTAGAATAAAATAACACAAATGGGTATGGCCTAAAAAAACAAGAAAGAAAGGGAAACAAGTGAGGTCAGTGCACGAGTGTTAATAATTCACAGCTAACAGGACATTGTAATGAACCACACCGCGTAGCTATCCATCCCCAAGTTCCCAGACTACTTAATGTTGGTTAATTTGTTTGACCTGCGTAATGAAACGCGGCAATTTACATTCAGAAGAAACAAATCCAAAGAGACTGGCATCCTGACCTCTTAAAGAAGTATCCGTTGGCCTCAAACTGCTGTCTGAGCATGAACTTGCCCCTGTACTCAATGATGAGGGAATCTGGGGCCAAGTCTCGCACCGCTTTGAGGATCTTCTTGTTCTTCTGAACTTGACTCTGGAAGACAGACACAGTCAGACATGAGGACAGATCTTGGACAGCCACCATATTAAATTACACTAAAATCCAGTAGACTGACTACAATTCTCAGACAAGACATTTAAAAGGATGGGTGAGTTTGGACAGGTTCATACCTCCACAGGGGGTTTGAAAGAGGCGGGGTGCGTGTTGTACGCCAGGCTCTTGCCGTCGCCTTGTTCTTTAACACGCAACAGGACCTGGACATCCTCACTGTACTGATTGCTGCTGGCCTCCTCGTAACGCTCCATCCACGTCTTGATCTTGTTCTCCCACAGGGACTCTGTTGGCTCCTGCTCTGGCGCTGCACCCTGAAAGAACAAAACATACAGCGATTGTTGACACATGTGGTTCAAGTTTTAACGAAACTACAGAGTACGCTGTGGCTGTTTGTTGCATCTGCGTGCTTACCTTTACTCTGGAGGACTTTCTGGACCCTTCTCGGAAGGCCTGCCCAGAAAAGAAGTAAAGAAAGTTTAATGTTAGCTGAAGTTCAGGCATATAATGCATAATGTACTGACTAATTATAAAATAATTAGTCAATCCTGACCTTCTTTGCTCGGGCAGAGGATGCTGGAGGCTCTTTATCACCGCTCTTTTTGCGTTTCTTATCAGCCTGCTTATTGCCAAGGCGCGCGGTAGTCAGGGTGATGGTGGTAGGCGTGTGTTGGAAGGTGGAGTAGAGTTCTAGCGGCACCTCATCTCCACTCTCTGTAGCACTCGTGTCCCCATCTGAATAAGCAAACAAATATATTAAATATGAGACGGGAGTAATGAACAAAGCTATAAAAATCTGCTGCAGGCAAAGAAATACTAACCAAGTCACAATAATACAACATGATACATGTTAGAGCACAAAGAAAGTTTGCTTCTTGTCCAGCAGGTGTCAGTGTGTTCCAGGCGCAGGCTGAGTGAAGTTGCCTGGTCTGCAGGGGGAGGAGGCTGCACCCTCACACAGCCTACAACCTGCTCTGTTCACTAACAAGCTGGCCATTTACTGCAGCAAGGAAGCCAGTAAAAGCAGAACTGAAAGATCTGTCTATGGGCTCTCATTGAAAACTTTTAACACCCCATTACTCGCACAGGGGGAATGCCGCTCTCAAAATAACAACCTACTCTCTGTATTTTATCCAAGTTTGTGTCACTAAACTGTGATTTTGTCACGATTTTCAAAGGTGAAGTAAAGAAACCTTAATGGAGACTAGTGTGTATCAGTCTGTGTGATCTTGCTCACCAGACAAACATTCCCGTTTCCTGGTCTGCAGCAGGATGGCCCTCTCTCGATCCAGGTGTCGTGGTTGGCAGCGTTCACACAGGTAGGTCTCAGGAATGTTCTGCCTGTCGATGCCCATGCAGTCTATATGCTGCCAGGCACTACAACAAAAAACACAGCAGGAGACTCTTAATAAACTTTTAAAAGTCACAATGTAAACATGAAATCACCAACTCATTAGTAATAATAAAAAAACAAACATCAGGGAATCAGCTGTTACCTGCACTTATCACAGCAGATCATGTAGCCGTCATCGTGGGTGAAGCCACAGATGCAGCGGGTGATGTCAGCCCCGTAGCTGCCATCCTCAGAGGTGCTGAGCGTCGTGCCCCTTGATGCTTCGTCCTGGCCCCCTGGAACAAACAACCCCCCCTCTCCTTGTCGGATCAACATGGAGGGGGGAGGGGAGGCTGGTGGTGTAGGTGGGGGCCGCGCCCCATAGTTATGGTCCTGAGGGGAAGGATGGAAGAGACGGGAGGTCACGTCTCTGGTCATTTAAGTAAAGCATGTAAGAGAGGCTAACAAACTGTGTCCCTCCTTTCTCCCCATAGCAGAGTCCAAGTTCATGTCAATAAACGTCTTATTTTGTCTGAACATCAATAAACCGATAGAGGAAGCGACCTAAATGTGAGTTAGTCATGCTGCACTCAATGATTAACAGAGAGGGAGGGTTCGTAACGTATGCAGGCTGTTTGTAATAAAGGTGTGTGGAAGCTGCTTTTAGTGTGTTTACTCACAGCGTAAGGCAGGCCAATGTAACTGTGGGAATGGTGAGAACTGCTGCTGTAGATCTGGTGTGGGTAGCTGGACTTTTCCACCACCACAGGGCTGGCCTCCACCGATTCTGGTCTGCTGGGCAGCGACACAAACAAAGAGAAATTGTTACCGTGCGTTGAAAAACTTCGACAACAAGGTTACGCACAGTTAATTGTTTCCCTCAAACAGTGTGAGGAAGTGTGTGCGCGTCAGCATGCTTAGCAGGGAAGCAGGGTGAGACAAAAGGTACAGTGGCAAGAATATAGATGCATTTCTACAGAGTAACACAGCCCGGTGGCCACAGGCAGTAAAAGACCCAATTCTGAGGTAGTCAGTTCACTATTTACATTTCAGGCAACTTCATACTTGTACTGCACTACGTTTCAGGGGTAAATATTGTACTTTTTACTTGGCCCATTGTTATATTTATCTCACAGCTATAGTTCATAGATACTACAAGATTTTACACAAATAAACATAAAAATATCATGTATTAAAAGTTTAAAAACTGTGGTTTCCAGCCTTTTTAGCTTGTGACTTCTTACCTAAAAGCAAAGTGTAATCGGGCCTTTTGTCCCATTTCAGATGCTTTCAATCAAGAGGTAAAATTATCTGCTATACCTGCTAAAAGACCCAATTTTAGGCAACTTCATACTTTTACTGCACTTCATTTCAGGGGTAAATATTGCACTTTTTACTTGGCACATCATTACATTTATCTCACAGCTATAGGTCATAGATACTATAAGATTTTACACAAACAAACATATAAAAATATAATGTATTAAAAGTTTAAAAATGGTGGTTTCCAGCCTTATTAGCTTGTGACTCAAAAAAGCAAAGTGTAGTCGGGCCTTTAATCAAGAGGTAAAATTATCTGCCATTTCACAAAAAAAGGAAAGATTAGAGGAAAAATTAATACAGATTTGTGTAGCAGAACTTTCCTAACCTATAATCATATCACAATCCCTGAGATTTACCTTGTGACTCTGGTTGGGAACCACTGGACTTACCTAAATAAGTAAATATAACAAGTTAAAACTAGCTCCACCTCAACTCACCTCAGCTCCAGCTGTAAAAAGTATTTAAAGTCTGATAATGTCACATATTACATTTGTAATACTTTTACTGAAGTAGGATTTTGAATGCAGAAGTATTTTTGCTTGAGTGAAGGATCTGAATACTTCCACCACAGACCGCTGTCATGCCACCTTGGCTGGAAAACTCAATTCTGAGAGCCAGACAAATAATACAAACATATCAAAATACTGCTGAACTCATATCTACGAGGCAGACAATCATTTGAAATGTGCTGTCTCTCACTCTTTCACTCACACAAAACAACAAACACACAGCCGTTTTTTTGTTTTTTTTCAAGCTTATTCAAACCAAACCAGTAGATCAACTTTCCTCGGATCACAATGCAGTCGAGGAGGGAGCCTGTTTGGCCGTTTGAGACCGAGACCAACCCACCCTTATTATGACATGATTAATCTATTCTTCAGTTGCTGAGGGGGTGGCTCTAAAGGAAGAAGGAAGTGGAGCTGGCAAAACAGATGGCATGAGACAAGACAGTCAGGTATGAAGGGGGAAGAAAGAAGGAGGAGAGGGAAATTTGAGGAGCGCTACAGCCAGACAAGGAAGGAGTTGAAGGTAAGGTGCTGTACGTGTGATTATTCACGTGTTAATGATTAAATCATGTGAAAACATCACTCCTCTTTTCACACAGTCCTGTCTAGAAACATGCTCCAAGGTCAGAGACATACAAACACCATCAAGGAGTTTAGCTGTTCGAGCTGATGAGCTTGTTTCCTTACTCAAAACTAACTCCATGAGGGCTAACAAGTTTCCACGAACGAGGCAAAAAAAACAAAAAAAAAAACACAGAGGAGCACACAAAGCACACTTGACAGCCTCTCAGATATAGTGAGTAAGATGGGTACAAAAGACTAAAAGATTACGTGGACTCTGAACAGGCCATGCAGCATTTCTGCCTATGTAAAACTGACAGCTTCGCTTTCACCACGACTCCACAACCAAAGCCCCTATTCAGTTCAATGAAAAGACCCACAAAGTATTAACGATACACGCTAAATAATAAACAAAAAGAGAAGCACAATTCTTCTCCGTTCCCCTCCTAAAGTCACCCTTTTAAAAGATAAAGTGGCGGTACGGTACCTGCGTGAGCCCCTCTCAGCCTTATTGCTCTTGTTGCATGCCGTAAGAGCAATGTGCAACACTTCCTGTGTGTGTTGCCGCTCAAGTATTCACTGTCAAAGTGAAAACGTAAGTGCATGCATGAGGTCTGGAGGCGGATCCAGAGTAAGGTGTGTGTGTGTGTGTGCGCACAACAGATTAACTGCCACATGGATGAATGTGCCTAAATGTTTAAGTGTGCCTGACTTTGAAAGATAGGGGGAGAATTTAAAATCAAACTAGACTAGAGTGCACTAAGCTCACAAACTTTTTCTCCCATTAATCATTAACTAGATCAAAGTCTACACTTTATGATACAGGCGTTTAAGATCCAGTCGAGGCATGAATCACTCAGGATTTTTTTATTATAGGTTCAAGAGAATTAATCGGACTTTAACCTATCAGAGAGAGAGAGAGAGAGAGAGAGAGAGAGAGAGAGAGAGAGTGAGAAAGAGGACACACAAAACAGGCAGTGACAGTCAAAGACAAACAAGTGAGCCAGCCTGTTGAACGGGAAGGAAATAAGCATGTTTGAATGTATGTGTGCATAGCTGGAGGGTTTGTATCATTCATGTCTTTGCTGCTGGGATGTGTAAAGGAGGGACTAGAGAAAGAGAGAGAGTTATAGTACAGATAAGTGGGAGGGTTTGCAGACGTACCGCCAGTCATAAACAGACTCAAACATGAGCAGATATGACCTGCATCAATGGTTAGCGAGAGAAATTTGTCATGTTTTTTTATTTATTTATTTATTTTTTAAAGATATTCTTTTGGCCTTTTCAAGCTTTATTTGATAGAGACAGCTGAAGAGTGACAGGAATGTGGGGAGAGAGAGAGATGGGGAATGACATGCAGCAAAGGGCCGCAGGTCGGATTCGAACCCTGGGCTGCTGCTGAGCCTTCGTACATGGGGCGGATGCTCTACCAACTGAGCTAATCCACACCCAGAAATTTGTCACGTTTTGAACTTGAAGTCTAAATTAAGGTGGCGGCTAGGTGCGTACTATTTATAGCTCATGAACGTCAAGAGTGTTTAACAAGAGACAGTTGTCAATTAAAATGTAAACACCTGCTGAGAGAGGGCGAAGAGGCCGAGTGGACAAGCGTGGAGAATGGAGAGATCAACAGCAGGAGAGAGAAAAAAAAAGAGCAGCGCTGAAACAGCCAGAGGCAACGCCTTCGCTCCTAAAGAGCTCCCACTTGCTGCCATGGCAACACTACGTATTCTGTCGGCGTGTGCGCGCACGCCGGGCTCCTCTGGTGTGTCACCGTGGACACACACACACACACACACACACACACACACACACACACACACACACACACACACACACACACACACACACACATATATACACACACACACCGCATTAGCCAACAGCTGGTCACGCTGCTGCAGACTTCGGGGGGATGTGGAGGAGGACGTGACGCTGTTTCGCTGGTGAGTAGCCAGCCCCGCTATCCCAGACTCAGCTGGTGTACTCACAATACTCCAAAGAGAGGTGTGTGTGTGTGTGTGTGTGTGTGTGTCCCTCTGGTCTGGATGGGACCTGCAGCAGCAGCAGCAGCAGCAGGTGGAAGCCCCCTTTTCAAGCTTGTTATCTGCTTTTGAATAAATCTGCAGCAGGCGATCGGACGCAGAGCACCGACGGACAAAGAGCGAGTCAAGGCGAGGGGGCTTTTACTCCTTTTTTTTTTTTTTTTTTTACCCCCAGTGGCAGCAGAGCTCCACGGAGAGGAGGAGGAGGAGTTGGTAAAGGAGGGGGGGCGCGGTGGGACTGTTTAAGACGCCATGTCCATGCGAGGGCCACCTGTCACTCAGGACAGTGACCATGGCAACAGGCCCTGCGCAGTGCAGAGGGGAGGGGAGGGGGGGATCGAGGGGGCAGATACCATGGCAACACAAGCTGTCACGGCAACAGCTCTGATGGGGGGAAGAGGAGGAGGAGGAGGGCTCTCGCTCTCTCTCTTTTAAAGAGACAGGAGCCCCTCCATAAGTTGATGACGTGTGTTATTCTTTAGTCATACGAGAACCTCTTGCTTCATTTATTTGACCAGAAAAAGCCACGGCAATGCCCTTGACAAGACTATAGGAAACGGAGAGGAGGGGCAATAGGAGGCTTGTTGCCATGGCTCCATGCACCATTTCTGCTCTTCTGACTCGATGCAGCGTACACATGGACAAACATCAATCTACCGTGTTAGAAAAGAATCAAGAAAAATCATGTACGCTTGACACCGATGTCTGCGTTTCAGAGCAGATGTAGTTAATAGCTGAGTGCAAGTATAATCAATGACGAGACTCAAGTGTCCATTAGAGCACACACTGAGGCCCTGCTTCCACAAACTGCACATTCCTTTCCCATTAACAGTAACTTTGTGAACGTGGGAGAGGATATCTGTGTGGAAAGTTAAGAAAAAGATGACAGAAGGCAGGTCGGGGCGTATATAGAAGAGAGGGGAATCATATTGTGTCGAATCAAACACCAAAGAGGGGTGAGATATGAGGCTGAACACTGGCAGAGAGAAGGTGAGAGGTAATGAGAGGAGAGTGAAACTGAGAATGAACTTTTGACAATGCCAAAGATGGTATGATGGTTGTAGAGAGTGAATGAGGAAATGAGGAAATGAGGAGGCACAGAGATGTGTGAAAACACGGCGTGTTTGGTTGGTGGGGTGTTACTCACTCTGAGCCCGCAGCCATGTCCAGGTATGAGGTGTCTGCTGTGTCCACCCCTACTGGGATGACTATGCTCATGATGTTCTCTGCTGATCAGTTCTTGTCCTACTGAGTCCAGAGAATGGGAGTCCAAAACACTGAGGCATGCCAGCCACAGCAGTCATTGCAGACATCTAAGTGCATCCACAAGGCCTGAACATGTAGTAGGGAAAAGTAGACAAAGAGAAAAGGAACAAAGAAAATCTGTTAGTTTTATGTAGAAGCATAACTTGTAAGCAGTTCAACATGTAATTTCTTTCATACCAAGAACAAAGCACTTGTAAAGCCCGAAATTACAAATCATAGTGAAAACGGGGTATTTCCAGCACACGTTAATGCATGATTCATACTTTCAGACCAAGAACACTGTTCTTTGACAGGAATTTCCCCTCTGACAGTGCTACCAAGCCGAGATTTTGACTGACAAAAAGCGAGAGGATACAATACTGAAAAAAAAAAAAGAAAAAAAAAAAAAAAAAAAAAAAAAAAAAAGGTGAAGCCTTGCGGTGCTGCGTTGAACTGCGCTAAAGCGACCTCTACACACACACACTATACGTCAGGAATGCAGGAGGCTGCACTGCGAGAAAGCTCCCACAAAGGGGAGCAAGAGAACACAGCAGCCGGGCCGCCATGAAAGGAGGGGAGGAAAAACGCAACAACACACAGAGGCCATTTTTTCCCCCCTTCGACTGAAGAGGACCGCTCTATTCTGAGCACTCACACGTCCCCAATAAAAGACACATTTTATTGATATGAATGCTACTGTTTGGATCTCTAAGCTGTAAGTCACAAGCCATCAATAATTGACTCCATTGGGTGTCAGCTGATGAATGTAGTGCTGCTTTTGGTCCAGAGGTAGGGAGGCTGGTTGGTTGGTTGGACTAATAAATTATACACCGGCTGATGTGAATCCAGAAGGGAGCATATGTGTCAGTGTGGCTGCTCCCGATACAGAGAGCTCTGTTGATAAGCGGGATTAGTGGGAGGGACAGATGCCGAGACAAAATAGGCTGGAGGTCACACCTCCGCCTGCTCATGCAAACACACACACACACACACACACACACTCGGGGCCAGACAAAGGCTCAGATTGGCGGCTCGTGGGTGTAGCTGGGGAAGGAGAGGGGTTAGAAAGCAGGGATGTGTCATGTATTGAGCAGAGGGCATACTTCACACACACAGAGCAAAACAATAACACACACCGCCACACCAAGCGCTTGTCTCTGCATGCCTATGAGGTATCTGGCCTCGGCATGTCCTCTGAAGCACTCACATACTCGCTACTCTCTCCAGGAAATCTGTATTTCATTACCAGGTTAGCTGTCAAGGCTGACTACACGGCTTCTGTCAAGGAAACTTCACACAAAGGAACACAAGTTTTCGTTTTAAAAAATAGGCATAACATTGGCTGATTGGTATAGAGTAACTTTGGAAATATTTAAAATGGAAAAGTTGACTCAAAAAGGACAAATTTGGAATAAACAGATTGAATTTATAACCCTGACGCGAGCAGACTTTGTACGACTCCACTGAGGCTTCGTGCTACTTCCCTTTTCTTGATGTGGATATAGTAACGTACGCTCACCTTGGTTCTAGTGTACATGTACTTTATTTGTAATGTACTGTGAGATAGACACGTGTGGGAAAGATGTACACAGGGATAAATATTTAAGGGTATACATGGATATATACACCTGGAAATGGCCCACAAGAACGTGGATGCTGTAAGCATCCAAGCATGTAGGAAAAAAAACTCTAGCTGGTCATATCTACATCAGAGTTTGGTTTAGGAGTAATAGATACACCTACATCTTACACACTGGACCTTTAAAACATAAAAAAGGCACGATAACTGTAGTAATCAGGTACTAATTTGCCCCCAAATGCACCATTTGAGCCAGCAGGACTGGTGAGAGGCTCACAGACATGACAGCTGTCAGCCACAGGCCTAATTAATAGGAGGAAGAAGACCCCTGTGAGTGTCTGTGTGTCGGCCAAGGCTATTGATGAGATCCCCTCCTCTGATTTTAAGGGTTAAAGTATCACTTGGCTGCTGAAGCTGATGTAACCAGAACATTTTCTTTCAACAAGGACAGGACAGTTTGCCAAAAAACACTGAAGTGACAGCCCCCCTCTCCTCCTCCTTTGTATTATCTGAGAGGCCCAGTATGTTTTAGCACTGGTAAACAGCTTCTTCCCTTCTTCTTTCTGAAGCAGACTGTTTGTTCCCTCGTCCACTTCTTCATCCAGGGAATCCTGTTGTCACTACTGAGGAATGCACACACACACATTCACACATACAGTCCACATATACACACACAGATAACCCCTCACCCTATCCTTTCAAAACATTCCTCTCTCTACGAGGAGCTGTGCGTCAACATACGTGCGCAGCCAGACACAGTCAAGACCGACAAAAGGCGGGTGGAAAAAAAAAAAACAAGTACAGTACAGCAGCATTCCTGACTAAATCTGAGCTGCCTCTGCTCTGCCCGCTCCTCCTACTTCCTCTAGAGGAGCTGTCCATCATGGGAGGAGAAACGCAGCCAAAGAAAGGAAAGGAGGGAAGAAAAAAAAGAAAAAAAAAAAAAACATACCACCCCTCCTCCTTCCTGTGCCCAGTCACCCCGCCCAGCTGGATTTCTCTCCCTCCTCTGTGCATTTCCTAAATAAACCTGAGACTGAAGCGCAGAGAGCGAAGGGGAAGGGGAGTGTCGCAGACGCAGTTCCTAATTACAAGGAGGCAGGGAGAGACCATTTAAAGCCACCTTTGGCCAAATCCACTGCTGTTATGGAAACGCATGAGAGGAGCGAGGGGTGGGGGAAAACGGGGGAACATGAACAGAGGAGGGCGAGTTGAGGAGGGACATAGCCAAAAGGCATGTAGATAAAGTGGACAATAGTAGAAGGAGGCGCAGGATGGAGGTGGTTTAAGCTTGCGGAGCGTTTAATTCCTCTAAAAGTGTTCATCTTATGATCTTTTTGTGCTGTAGGAAGCGTTAGAAATCATCCACAGCCCCCTCCATTTCAGAGGGCAGCAGGGTGGGGGAGGTGTACATGGGGTCTGTCTGACAGTGACGCTACACAGCGGAGACCTGGGTGGACTCTGGGTGGCAGAGTGGAGCACATAGCGTAACCCAGTCTTCTCCTTTCTCCTCCTTCCCTCCCCTCAGCAGAAGGGGACACAGTCACGTCATTGTGTGGGGGGAATAACTATCCTTTTAAGACGGCACCGCACTCGAGTCGGTGAGGGAAAACCCACACCATCACACTGAAACCATGCCGCTACAGGCAAACAGCTTTCCTCTCTCCTCGGTTTATTACCAATGCTCCGTGTTGTGAGTGTTTTCATTCTCGTTTTTCGCAGCCAAGTCCCAGCAGATTATGTTTTTCGATAAGTAGGAGGAGCGATCGAAAACAAGGGATTCCAACCGAATCCCTCAGCCTCCCTCCTCCTCCTCCTCCTCCTCCTCCCCGCCACACTGATGTGACTTCACACCGTCTTCATAGCTGGCTGCAATGACTCAGCTCATAAACACACGGATAATACAAACTCATACAAATACAGTCATATCCACAGGAGGAAGTATGACCCAGATGGAATGTAGGCCTGGCCCTCCTTTTTTCACGGTGCCCACAGTGGGACACACTGCATCTGCCCCGTCCTTCATAAATCAGCGTGCCCATGGCTGCCAAACGCTCGCTCTGCACTCAAGCCACTGAAGGTGAAGTCATACATCAATACAGTGGGGGAAATGTGGATGTGAAGCGTCCACACAAGCAATTTTTGCGGCCACGATAGGAACTGTGTTGCTGAGTGCGAGCCAAAACCTCATCAGACTGTAAAAATCAGTCCACTTAGGAGTCGGATGATGAGGAGTAGATGTGTTGCAGTGCTCGTGTCCCATAACTAGTAAACAATAAAGGGGGAGCAGTGCAGCAGATTGAAGAAACTAAGCAACACATGCCTGAAAATGTGCTTAAATGTCTGTTTCAGGGCTGTTTTATGTGCACCGAGCTGTTTGTAAACTGACGTGAGAGACATATAGTCTTAACTCAACACTCCATATCAAAACTCAAACAATATCCTCTGTGCTCGGCTCAAACAGCCTAGGAGAGAGTGAGGTAAGTCAGTGGGAACTGGTTCTGGCAGCAAAGCTGGGGCAGCCCTCCTGTAGTCTGAGTAATGTCTGTTCAGGAGAACCCCTGGGGCACAATCTCTCCATCTCCCTCTCACTCCTGCTTACGGAGTATCACAGCCGGGGCTCCGTGTGGTCAAGGGTTACTTCCTCTAAAACGTCTGTGAATTAGACAGGTATACATTGCAGTTACAAAGTTTCGTCTTTATCTGTGTGACTGAGCTGAGCTACCCTGATTATCTGACACTGACAAGCTGGCACACATGCTGCTGGCAGCCAATTACAGCATTGGGGGAATGTGCAGCTAAACTAAAAATGTGAGCTATGCATGTGCATGTATGTCCGGAGATTTAAAAAAAAAAAAATGGGGATAGGCCGCTCAGTGTCTACAGGGTAAAAAGAACAGTAAGAGGCACTCAGGTCCCATTACAGCAGTGTTCGGGGATCAATTTCACGCCTGGACCGCAGTGCTGTTATATCATCAACATTGATGGCACAGCCCCCCCTTTTTTTTTTTTATTTGGCCCATCCTGCCATGTGCTACTACCCATGAATTGTAACACAGGAAGAGGATAGTAGAGGCTGCAGCCTCAGCAGCCCCAGCCCTAAAGCCACCTGTCAGGGAGGCAGCTTGCTAGTTTAAAAGAGGGATCTGTTACGGCCCAGCTAGCAGCACAAAAACAGGTCACCTGAGCCCTGGCTTCTCCTCCCAGCTGGGATACCATGTGACTGTGTTGGGGCCTCGGAGCCAGGCATCTTTGTCTCTGGGTCTCTCAGGGCCCGGGTACCACACAAGTGAGATCACTGGAGAATGGGCTACAGCCGCACAGCTTAACCCCCACATGGCGAGGTGTGTATCTGCAGAGACGCACACACTTCACCTAAGCAGAAGGTGCTACTGTTTCAGGGATGAGAGTTTATTGTCTGGAGACAGGGAAGAGCACAATAACAAGGGGGAGCTCATCCAAGTATAGGAGGAGAAGTGTAGTGGAGATAAAGCTGATGAGGCTGTGGCCTTCATCTGCCCTATCGATAAGTCAATACACCGATAGACATCCTGTGCACCTGCTTCACTTCCTTATTGTCTCTGCCTCTCTGCTGAGCACACTGAAAAATGAAATACTTTTGTGCTCGGCTTGTGGCTACTTGATCGCATGTGTGTCTGAGAGTCTGACTCTGGGTTATGGCGAGAGGAAAGGTGTGTCATCTGAGACTGCTATGACTCTTTACTGCCTGGCAGAGTGCTCTGTCCCTATGACAGAGGGGAGGTGGAGGGGTAGCAGCTCACCTCCTGTCACCGTCTCTGTCAACACAGCAAGCAAACACACTTTGCTGCACGAGGCATCCAGGCACATATACAGCCAGTCAGGTATTTAACGCTGTCAGCTCCAATATCATGTAAGACTGATGATGAAAAAAGAAGTATCAGGACAAAGGCCTCTGCTCCTTTACAAGGAAGAACAAGATGGCTGGGGATTTTGTGTATTGTGTAGCAGAGACTGATTAAGTACTCATCTAGTACTTATAAACCCTTCACAGAAGAAAAGACTCTTTGCCCCCGCATGATACAGTGACACAACATGACCCTTGGTTGCCTACCTATGTCATATAGTATGGTTGCAGGGGTTTGGAGGCCTGTATCATAGATTACTCCCGCTACAGACACCTTTGTAAGTCCACAATGAGGATGACAACAATACAACATCCTCACAGAGCAGCTACAAATGTATTATATTATCATATTACTAGAGATTTGGTGCGCTTCAGCAACTTTGATATTTTACTTTTCTTCACTTAACTGACATTAAAATTATCAGGAGGAGAAAAAGAGGGGAAAAAAACACTACTTGGCAACATCCCCGAACAGGCATTTGAGCAGAATAAAGTGCCAAAGTTTGTCCCACGGGGTGACGTAGAGGAAGAGGACAGCTGTGCCACAACCATCCACAGGCTTGGAAACACTGCCCTGGAACCTAGCTTTGATTCAGCTCCTTCAATATTTACATTTTTGATGGCACTATGGTTAATACAGTTGCTAAAATGAAGCCTACACAGGGCGCTTTGGTGTCCTAAAACATTAACAGTTTAAATTATATCCTGTTTAATGAGATTGTGCTGAGGCAATCTGTGTTTTTTAGGCTGTAATATTACTTTGTAAAATATAAATATCAGATTAACACATCCCTGGTATTTTATGATGATCTAATGTAGCAGATTTTTCATGAACATAAAGATCAAAAGCTGATCATCTCTTCAATAGTCAAAAGATTTCTCACTACAAGCATCAAACTATCCTCCTTAAGCAACATTAAAATTCACAACTCTGTGTGTTTCTATCACACTAAAAGGTGACAAACAACAGTATAGAGGAAATGCAAACCATGTGTGGGAGACGGACTACATAATGTTAAGGTGAGATGACTTCATGGAGCAAATCTGCAATAGATTTATCTGGACAAAGAGTTGTATTTGTATACATGTATGAAGCTTAATCTCAGTGTGCTCTTGAGGGTATTTTGCAGGTGTGAGTACTTGAGTCCTAACATCCAACATTACAACACGAAACACAGGCAATAGCATAAGCCGTGACGCATGTTACAGGGATACTATGCTGCTCGGTTTGGGAATAGGCACCACAGCATCACTGATTGTTCCTATGACAAGCCCTCCACCCCCAAAAGAAAGAAAGCGCAGTATTATCGAGGCACGATCTGGATTATTTGACGTTATTGTTACACCTTAACCTCCAAACCAAAATATAAAAAAAAATAAAAAAATAAATAAATCATGTGTTGTGTAGTTACTTCCTTAGTGAGTATGTCGGCGCTGCAGTCAGCTCTGCCGATAGGGGTGTGGAGGGTACAACGTTGCTATTATGTTACCACAACACCCTGGGTGCTGTCGCCATTTTCATAGCGCTTTTCTCAGGACGGCGAGACAATTCGTGTGGCCAGGGGAGCCTCGCCATGGGAAGAAAATCCCCAAGAATGCATTCAATCGCCTCTTTCATACACTCTACCTTAAGTATCAATCTGTCGGTACAGTCTCTGTGTTGTTACCACTAGGGTTGTTTGTGAATTCGTCGAAGGCAAACGCCAGTTGAGCTAATCGGCTAGCAATTATGGCCTCTGGAAATGTAGCAGGCTAAGTAGAGAGAGAGAGAGAGAGAGACAACCGAAGCACGAACCGCCTTTTAAATGTGACTTTTCTTTTAAACTGTTAAGAAGACAGCGAAAGATCACATCACTGTGATGAGCTTGTCATTTTTTTTTAGGCCAAAAATAATAATAATAATAATAATAACCGTACAAAGCTAACGGTTACCAGGCGACGTTGTGCTAACGGTTATAATGCGTAGTGGATTTAAGTTAGCACAGCGAGCTAGTACCGAAAGAAGTGGATTAATGCTCGGCTTCGTCACTGACAGGAAAGAGCGACAATATCAGCGTTGAGAGAGAGAGGGAGAGAGAGAGGGAGGGAGATCTGCTTTGAAGCGGGGCAAAGCCGATTGCTCGTGCATATACGGTAATTTGTTTGCTAAAAAACACAAAACCCCCCCCCCAATTGCGACAGTAACGTTCAGCGTGGCTAGGGTTGCCCATCCGAGATGGAGTTACAAATTGTATGACTGGGGCGAGATGCCCAAATGGAACATCCCCTCCCCCCACGCTTGCAGCATTTGAACCCAATACTCCCTGAATCTAAATCGAGTGATCGCGAAATGTGTGTTAAAGTCCGATTATAGCAAAAACAGCAGTCGTTAAATCCTCGTTTGACATTGGATCCGTTATTGAATTCATCTACGGTTCAATAAAAGCTCCGTGAGATTACTGCGCAGTGTAGCCAGGCGTTTTAAGCTATTTCAACAGCTCGGACATAACAAGACTTAAACATCCTTTTCTATATCTGTGTACATGCATGTAAAAGCTCATTGTTCTCTTGGCTTTTGAACAGTGGCATTGTATGAGATTTCGCTGAACGGAAATAATGTCCCGTGCTCTTTTGGGGTTGAGAGCAAAAGATGGTGAGCCACCACGACACATTCAAGTTTGTAACTAAAGCTAAATGTACTGTTTTCATGCCTGGTTTGACACTGTTGCAAACACTGTGTTCAAAAGATGTCCACAAAAAAAAAAAAAAAAAAAAAAAAGGCGCGTTTGCTCACAGCTGGACCTTAGCTGGTGTGAGATCTGGTTGAAATAAAAGCGGGTAACGATATTTTAGGTCACATTATTTACACGAAAAGCGGATGAAACCGTGCGCAATATGGCCCGCAGTATCACTGTGTCAAACTAAACATGAAGTAAGTCCCCCCCTCTGGCTCTCTAGTTACCTTGAGTCAACGTGCGAATAATATTATGTCATATATTTTAAGGACAAGTTCACTGCTGGCGATGCTAACTGTTGTTGACCGAGTCTGAAGACGTTACACGTTAGGCTACGGGACGGACATTAATCTAATCGCAGCGTTTTCTGTCTTAATGTTAACCGTAATGTTAATGTGTATTTAGCACCGTGTGTTGCTTTAACGATGTGGCAAATGATTATATCGATCACCACGACCAGTAAATAATATTTACCCGATAACTTGGGTGTATGACGTCTCGTTTATTGCCACACGATCAACGAAAAGTCAGAGCCCTGCTCGGTCTGAGTCAAGCTAATTTGAGCTAGTAGCATGCGCTAGTTAGCAAGTGGTCTCTTGGCGTTACGCTCGCCAACTTGACACTTGCGTTGGAAACTTACGTCATCTAGTTAGCTTTTCAAATTTCGATTAATGTAAATATAAACGAAATTGGACTCAACACGCACAGACCCAGAACTAACGGTGTTGACCAGCAAGGCTAGTAGCAAGCTAACCTCAGCTGGTACTACAACTAACGTTAGCCAGCATCAGCATGATGTGCCTAGCCAGCTAACTAAAGCCAACAATAGCCTTCCAGGTCGGGATTTGTGCTCACCGCTTTTAACCACAACTTAATGCAGTTTACTTACCGTTTTATGTCCACTCTGGAGGAGCTGAATAGCGAATAAGGGGACCTGGGTAAGACCCCCGTCGCTTTCCACACAGCTTCCACAACCAAAACAATACTTCTGTCCACACACTGCGGATCCCTAGCAAAGCTTTAAAATGTTTGTATTTAACGGTGTCCTCTAAAGAGTCCTCTCTTGTTAAAAAATGCCTTGCCTCTTGTTCTACGCGGTGGCACAAATTTGACTAGAAATTAATAGGAAACCGTTAAAACTGTGCCCTAGTCAACGGCGACTTTTAGAAATTAGATCCCCTCAAACCAGTCTCTTTTCCCTTTGCAAAAATGGCGGCCCTGCCAGGACTGCTGAGACTCCGCCTCCCCCCCCCCCCTCCACGAGCCCCCCCTCCTCCCTCCTCCCTCCCTCCCCATCACTAAACCAGAGCTCCGCCTCCACACACTGCGGGGCTGCCCTCCCGATTTCACAGGGGCGCCGTGACCGTGCTCACGTTGCTGCGCGTTCACGGCTGCGATTCCTCCTCAAGTCTGTCTTGCTATTTCTGTCGGCAACGGTCTGGATTTAACTTGTGCTGCACTCTAAAATGGACATTTAATAGAAAGAATGGACCGTGGCTTGTTAAATAAGTTATAAATTATAATTAAACTTGCCGGAGTTATAATATAGTTAGCGTATTTTCTTTCAGGGCTTTTTAAAAAACCCCGGCAAAAACAGCTTACAGCAGCTCATAGCCAGCACAACATGGTGTGTTATCTTCACGATCATCCTGAAAGTGAAGGCAGCTGTGGGAAATGTCTTTATCAGGAGGTTTTGTTTAAACTAATTGTAGTTTCCCCTCCTGTTTCCTCTTCTTCCTCTCAGGGTAAAAACAGGGTTTGGTACAATCTGATAATGGGTTATTTTGCCTCAACAAGAATTGATTTCCAGTTTTTATTCCATTTAATCTACATGTATTTGATTTATTAAGTTAATTTATTGTTTTATAGATCCACAAGCAGAAATACACGACAAATTGACACCCAAACAAGGCTGGCTGTGTAGGCCAGTCCAGATTGTCTATTAATAGGCCTGCTGCCATAATGCTTGTGACACTCATATAAGTTTTAATAACTGATATGAGGCAATTTTGGATTAAAATCCTTAATTTTACCACTTACATCGCTGAAAAGAAGTACCTAAATCTGCTACACAACACAGTAGGAGGCAACTAAGCTGTTATGTAACCCCTTATACAAGAGCAGTAGTTTGTATATTGAAGGGATAGCCTATGAAACACTGACCAGAAGGATTAAATCGTGGATAAATATGAAGCTACAGGATTATTTTAGGTGTTATAAATCACACATATTAAAACCTACATGTAAATATCAGAATAAAGACATTGTTTAGGTTTAGAAACGTTTAAATTAAACAAATTAACTGTGTGTAATTAGACTCATACTCAAACTTTAGTGTTTGAAAGCCCTCAGATTAAAGCTTCTGTAAAATATAATTTCTTTTGTGTGTTTTTTACTACTAATACTTGCAATTTACAACCATTATTATGTTTTTAACAACTCTATTTGTGGACATAAGCTGATAAATGCTTAACACTTTAATAAAATATAACTCAGATGGACTTTACTGTTGTGTTAAATCGGTTATTGTGTATCTCCCCTCAAAAATATGTCTGTAGAAATCCCTTTGACATCATATGTTGAGAGAGGATGTGCTCATCGTTTCCATATATTGACCCTCCCCCACCCTTAAACCGCATCCCCCCACGCGTGCGCACTCGCACGGGGACCGCTGCAAACTGCTGGTGTTACGGGCAGTCAGGTTGTTTTTGAAATAAACTTGGGGGAGGACGGAGGCATATATATATATATATATAAATATATATATATAAAAAGCCACCCTCACCCGCTTTTTAACGGAAATGTTCGGCTGTGGAGGATACAGCTTTTAAAACGGTCGATTTTTTTTTCCCGGAGAGGATAACATTTATCCATGACCGTGCCAGTCGTTTTTTTTTTTTTTTTTTTTTTTTACGGTCTGAAGATGATCTTATGTTAAAGATAACGGCTCCCAGTTGGTGTGAGATTAATAATTGTCCAAAAAAAAAAAAAAAAAAAGATAAAAAAGGGTTATTTTTTCGAGAAACGGTTGGTTTCTGATGACATCATGCAGCTAGTATTTGTGGGCGGGCTCTGAGCTGTGAGGGGAGAGGGGCGCAACCGGAGAGCAACTGGCGACCAGGCGCCATTAGGTAACAAAGTAACGTGTGTGTTTGATTTATTTAAGAGGCTTCCCGATGGGTAAAAAGCTACACATGTCGACACGACAATGTGTCTTTTTTTTGTGTCCATTAAGTGGGGGGTTGGTTTATTGCGCAGGGCGATAAAACAAGCGTCCCCTTCGTCGATCGAAGTAAGGTGAACGCTGGTGACTGGAAACAAGATGGCGTCGAGGATTCTTGTCTTGCTCGTGCCCGGGTCGAGCACTCGATGGGCGGCGGCGCCGTGCGCGCTCTCGCCGCAATGTTATTATTTCCTGTGTTCGTATCCTGAGAGGTTAAACGACTTAGCTCACAAACCATGGGCACCAAACCGAGCTATGGTTTTACATTTGTCTGTGGTATTCTGAGCTTTACTGCCCGACAAAACCACACTTTGCCATGGAAATGCGATGTGAACCCTCTGAGAGTAAACCATTTCCACTATGGGTCGTGTGATTTGGTGGTTTGTGTGTATACACCAGTTACATAAGCACTTTGTTTTTCTCTGTCATTGTTTTCACACTAATAAACTCTTGAACACTCTCATGCAACACAAAACCAGTACATCATCCGGGTGAATACACCATTTCCAGGTTTGTTTAGCTCTTAGCCCCATCTAGTGGGTAAAAATGTGGCCTTTTATTCAGATTTTCTGCTTGAAATATGGAAATTCTAACATTCACTGAATTATTTATGTACGTTTTTACTTAGTTTGAATTTATTTTATTATTATCTAACAGTTGAGCCACTGGGGTGCCCCTATTTTTTTTACTATTTTTCATATTCACCTAATATATCGTGAGCCACTGTAACAAGTACATTTCCCCTGTGTGGGATCAATAAAATCTATCTTATCTTATAATTGACGCTCTTTATTGTTTAGTTTTAATGTGTCTCTGAACTTCATTGTTGTTACCGTTACATAAATACTAATAGAGAAACCTTAATTTGTTCTGATAATTATGACCGTACTTGTGTGCCACTCACACTATCACTATTATGATGTTATGCAGATAGAGGTACAAGTAACCCAATTGCATATTACTGTATATATCCATATAACAATAAAAATAATAACTTTATTTATATGGCACCTTTAAAAAAACAGAGTTTACAAAGTGCAGCAAACACAGCAGCAGACCCAAAAGAAGGCCCCACGGGTTAAGATCAAGAATAGTACAAACATAAAACATAATAGATTCAAGCACAGTATTGAAAAAAAACACAGATGGTCTAGAAAAATAGAAGAAAAAGGCAAAATGTTGCATATGTGCATAAACCTCCAAGTCTGTTACGTCCTTGTCTGTCTGTTGTTTCTTGTGAAATAGTTTTGTCTGAACATACTGCACTTTATGTAGCCCTTTGTGCTGTACTGTGTGTGCACTTTAATGTAGTCCTGTTGTGTTGTTTCGCTGCGTACTGTGTATATGGTTGAAATGACAATAAAACCCACTTGACTTGACATTAATTGTTATGTAATACTTTAATATTACACATTAATATGAATTATTACTGCTAATCATAGTAATACATCTCACTATGAGTGTGCTTGTGTGATTATATCAAGTTATATGTGACAATTAAACAGAGTTTGAACTAGTACATAGGTTAACAAGTCAGTGTTTGAAGCCGAGAATAGAAATAAAAGTCTCTCTTGTACATTTGAGTCTAAATTAAATAAAATAAACAGTAACTGGGTGATTTAATCAGTGCATGTCACGTCCAATTAAACATTTGCAGTGGAAACTGTACAGTAAACAAAGAATTGGTAGCTGAACTTGAAGGCGGGAGGTCAAGTGTTCCGAGCACAAACAGAAGAGGGCGCTGTGGTTTACAAACGTTGTTTTCATTGACCAATCACAGCTGTCGTCGTCGTTAGGAGGTCGTTTATTGACAAGGGGGGAAGGTGACTCCTCGGCGAGCAGGGCAGCAGTTCGTACACATTTTAACGTTTAACCCGAAAGAAGACTGTTGTTTCCAAAGCGAGCAACCATGTCTTCTTTTGGACGGGCGTTGGGAGTCCTCCGAGCGGGAAGTCGGCTCGTCAGACGCGGCCCGCAGAGGATAACGACCCGAAAGTAAGTGCCGTCAAGCCCGCTAGCATCTTAGCTTCTGCGTTAGCTATATATATTAGCAACGACCTGCTAACACATAAACTAAAACAGTTAAAACTCAGAACAACATCTTAAATATTAGTTCATATTCCACCCTATTTGATATTTGCCTAAACTAAAATTTAATGTGTTTTTTTTTTATGTTGTAGAGCTGGCGGTGGACCGCACATCGAGCCACAGTACAGGCAATATCCACAGCTAACGAAGAGCCAGAAACTTGAGTCCGAACTCATCAGCGGTGCCATGTGGTTCTGGATCCTCTGGCACTGTTGGCACGATCCTGATGCAGTCCTGGTAAGTAAACACGTTGTTTGGACCACCCTGCACCATTTGCACTGTGTCTCATGACACTGTAATGCAGGTGGATGTATGAATCAATTGGTGCAATCCTCAAAAATGTAATTAATCCTTTGATTATACGTCAATTATTAATTAACTGAATCATAAAATGATTTAATATGAAATTAAATGCAGCTCTAATGGACCTGCAATATTATTTACATTTTAATATAACTTGTATTTGATCAAGAAGTGAGATTAAGAATCTCTTTGTCAAGGTAGTCCTGACAGTAGCACAAAATATGGACACAAATACATTTTAACAGATTAAAAAAACAAAGCAGTATTACAATATATAACATCCCAGAGAGTAATAGTGCAGTACAAGTCATTCATCCAGCAATATAAGTTTAATCCAGATCCTTCAGAGTGAATTTAAAATCAATCAAAGCACTCGGATCATGGAGTTTTAAAACTTTCTGTAATGTGGAGTGTATTTATTGTTGATCTATTTGGCTGTTTGTTCTTTATGTTACTGCTGGCTGCACCACAAATTGCCCCTCAGGGGCAATAAAGATTATCCTTGACCTATGTTACAGTATGAAGGTGCACTGAGAGAGAACGCCCCTTTTCCCCAAACTCTGCGCAGGCATTTGGTACAAATAACATATAAAAATCAGTTGCCAGCAACAAATGCTGTCCATCACACTTCTGTGAATTAAAAGTCTATAGATAAGATGGGAGAAGCCTCAGAATTGCCTTGTAGATGAAAGTATATCAGCGTCTGCAGCTGTGTGGGTGACCAGATGAGGCCACCCTACCTGGGAGGAATATTTGGTTAGGGGGCGACTACAAGTGACATCAAACAAAGTGAAAAGTATTTAATATATTCACATGATTACAAAAGAATAAGAAGCTGTAGAAACATTAGAAATAACTACCAGATATTATGTCAGACTGCAGCCAAAGCAGAGAGGAAGAGAAAAGTAGTTAATGTCTGACGAGGTCTGTCTGACTGAAATTGTGCGTTTATAATCAGGGAGCTGAGTAACGGTGGGGAAATTATTTTTCTCATAGTCTTCATAATCTTAAAGTTGCCTCATGTTGTTCTGAGCTGCAGAATGGTGTAAAAGCATCGTCAGGAATCCTGCTGGGAATTTAATAATCTTTTGCACAATTAAACACAGTTATAACTGCCGATATGTACGTAGTGTCTGCTTTTAAATCTAGGGATGGATTTTGTCAGGATTCTAACGATGCATGTCGACGTTGTTATTGATACTACTCACCTTAATTTGGTGCAGAAAAGAAAGACATGACATGAAAAGATTCAGCCGTTATTTTATTATTAATTTGTTTCAGAAGTAAGTTAAACTGTTTCCTTTTTGGCATTTAGCTGGACTGTCATTACATTTTGTAAAATGAGCCCAGCTGTCAGCTGCTTGTGTAACGTTAACGTTACATAAATCCTAACAGCAGTATCGTTTGTTTTGGAGCTTATTGATATTCCGATACCGGTTTAGTACTGGTTCTTGGAAGCCATCCTGTTGGAAGTGGAAAGACTGGAACAGCAGAATTGTTCTAATGATTTATAAAAATGTTTTAGTTGTTACTTGTAATAAAAATCCATGCTGTCATCCTTTTTGAATGATCGTCGGATCTTCAACTATATTGGCAGTGAATTTTGGCAAATATGGACACATTATGTGCGCTGATTATTACTTTGACTACGATTATATTCAGTATATAGTGGCTGAGCATGAATCAGTTGCATGTGTTTGATTTTGGAGGGAAGTGGGACTGTTCCCATAACTAGAATACATTTACAGTATGTATGTGATGTTATCTTCATTTTAACACGTGAAGAATATCAGCCCGTTCAGTCTAAACCAAGAAAGAAGTTTTGTCAATAGTGCAAAATATACACGACAACCAACCGCATTCAACAAAACATTTTATTATGTAATATGACCGAGGGAGAGAAACTCAATCAGCCTCCAACAGGGGGACAAAGTTTGTAGAAAACGGGCCTGTAAATGTGTTTTCAAAAAGCCGTTTCATTCTTCCACCAGCTGCTTTTTCATTGTCACACTCTGCTGTCGGGTAAGACGAGGGCTGAAACCCGGTCATGGATGACGTATTTACACCTCACCGCTGCAGCCGAGCACTCGTGTCCAGTCTTCTCTCCCACTCGTGGTCTTACACTCCTGTTGTTGTTGGTGCCAGATGTGAGCCTTGTTGTCATGACTGCTGCTCACAGGCCTCAGCCTGGACACACACATACATACACATCATTATAGTGGGTGAAATATCAAAAATAACTCTTACATCTCCTGTGAAGTGTTGCTTATGTTACCTAACAAAATATCACTCAGCTGATGCAGTCATTTTCAGCTCTGTTTTATCAGTGGCTTCCTCCTGTGAGCTGATTGTTCAGGTGCTGCAGGGCAGGTTAACCTCGAAACGTAAGATTACCGTGGTGATCTACGCTAGTTAAAAGCGAGGCTGCCTCATCTTGCACTGTCTTACAGACTCCTGACCACTCAGGAGGTAGCTCCAATAATTAGGTTTAATATTTGGAGTTTACTCGCCGTTATTATCTACAAACCTGACAGAAACATGACTCATAAACTCAGGATGTGAAGTGTAGATGTTAAAGGTTCTCCTCTCTTGTGTAGGGTCACTTCCCCTGGCCTGATGCCTCCGAATGGACAGATGAGGAGCTTGGGATCCCACCAGACGACGAAGAATAAGGTGATTTCTTCAGTTTCCTTCGCTCAGATGAAATCCGGTACGCCTAACAGTTAGGACAACACAGCGCTCCTTCACAGTATGGAATTTGCTGTTGGATGCTCTTAAATGTTTCCATCTCTGATCTTTTAATGTTTTGAAACAAGCCTGTGTTGTTTCAGCTCTGATTAGACGAGGAACTCAAAATGCAGATTAAATTTTCATTTATTTTGAGGTTTTGGCACTTTAACAAGTCGTTTTGCAGTATTTAAAGAATCTAAGTGATAACGGTGACGTGTTTTCATTTGTCATGACAGAACGGGGACATTTTCATCCTCGTTTTTTGACTCCGTGTCAACACTCTGTAATCACTCTAGACTCTAGAGGCTTTTTGTACAATAGGTTCTTTTCACAGCAGATTTTGACTTGTCATAGCAGGAAAAGATAAGTGTTCGTACTAACATCGACTGTAGTGCCGTTTTAACCATGACAGTTAATTTAATTATTAATGCTTTTTGTCCTACTGTGAAATGTCGAAATGTCTTTTAGATAATCTCCACAAACTACAGTATGACGTGTGTCACGTTGTAGAGCCTTGATGTTTTCTTTACACTCACACACCTTTTAAATTCACTTTATTAATTGTTGTTTACGGGATTTTCTCACAGTGTTATAGTTAAAATTGTCAGCTTACACTGTCTGCTATGAATTATATAATAAATATTTATATTATATACATTTTTTACTATAGTAGTCGCAGTACAGGTTTGCGGCACGCTTTTTGAAATCAAATTAGAGACTTTAAGACCTAAACAAAGAAAAAATTAATACGTTTCCCACGTTGAATCACTCCTGACGTCTCGGCTTTGATTACTTGCTTCTTCTCTTCCCATTTTGTGAATGTGGGAGACACGTGATGAGTTATGTGAATGTGAGACGTAACATGCAAATTCCCAAAAAATGAAAAAACTAACACTTCCTAGACCCCGTGTACAGTAATATTGGTTGAGTTCGTAAAGTATGTGAAGATGTTTCAATTAGTTTAAACATCATCTCAAAATGTAGACGTTTCAAAGACATTTAAATGGCTTTAAAATCAAATTAATAGTTATTAAGGATCCACAGGAATCCTGACAGTGTGGACGTAGATTTACTGCAAACGCATCAGTCTGTCTTATCAGGAGGCGTAGTTGCCATGTTGTTATGCACACTGAGCTTAAACTGATTTTTTTAAGTTTCCTGTAATTCTTTATTTCATTCCATTCACTTATTTTTTTGCCATTACCGTTATCTTTATTTGTTTTTCTGAGTAATTGACTTTTGTATCTCGACATTGAACCTCAACATTATAACCTTCATGAAGGTCGGACTGTTGTATTAGACACATCTAGTTGTACGTAATAAACAGTTTGATTTCATCCACTGTTGTAAACATCTTGTTTTTTTTTTATTTGTAGATCACCACGAGGGATTCAAGCTGCTGGACAAGTCTTTGTGGAAATCATCTAGATATACTGAAAGTCAGTGTTGTACATAGACTAATAAAATTATCTTTAAATATGCTAAACTGTCGTCTTTTTATGTTATGGCACAGCATCACTCACAGTTTTACAGCTAGTGTTTAAAAACTGGAGACAAGTACAAGCACGTTATTTCATTAGTTTTATTTACACGCAATTTTTGAAATGCAGAAACAAAATGCAACGCATTAACAGTGTCACAGTTAGCCAGTGTTTGTATATTTTAAATCATAAGCCATTTAAATCTGGAAGAAAAAAAACAATTGCAAGAACCAACGCACATGACAAAATGCCAAGGGAGCTGCATATAAAAGCAAAAAAGGGGGACAGATCCTGTACGGTGAATACTAACAGCTTATAAGAAACCCTGCCTGCGGGCCAGCTCGTGTGTTTTCAATGACTTGACATGCAAAGAGTCGAAAGGTTAAAGTGTAGTGTAAGAAAAAGGGGGAGGAGGAAATCAGTGTGGCAATGTGGTTAAACACCAAAATTTGTAATTAGGGCTGCATGATTGGATCTCACGTGCACAACAAGTCAACCTGAGCAAAGCTTTCAAAGTCTCACGCTGTTCAAAGAGCGGTCTTAAAGCTACATGGCAACAGTTAGGGTAGATTCAGACGGGATCAGGCTCTGCAAGGCGAAAAAACACAGCAAACTGCGGCAGAGAAGTTAAGCCATCACGCTACGGCCGCCAGTCTGACCAGTTAAAACCTCCAAAGTCAGCCTGAAATGTCTCTGAAGCTGAGACTATCCAGGTGGATTCATGGACTAAACTTTGATACTCTACCTGTTGTTTAGTTCATGTACCCAACTTCTAAATCTGAGTCTGACTCACAATTTACGCTGCAAAATAGAGACGCAACAAAGTTTGTGTCCGTTGGTGTTGGAGTGCCAGCATCGATAAAGCCGGCTGATCACCAAATTAAAAAGTAATTTCCTGATCGTTTCGCAGCCTTCACGCCCCGCACAGCTCAGCCTGATCCTGTCTGAAGGTACCCCTTTAGCCTGGGTGTCATTTTAACATGTGAAATGTTTTTTAACCAACCAAAAAAAAAAAAAAAAAAAAAGGCATAACACTGGAGCTGAAAGAGTGTTAGGAAGCAGTGGGGGACAATACCAAATTCATGTTAACAGAAGTGAGTGTAAAAAAAAAAAAAAAAAGTACAATGACTGACTTGGTTAAAGTACAGCTTATCGTTACAACTCGAAAAAACCACGACCAGGAAATGGAAAAAGAAAACAAACTCAGCGACTCCAAAAAGCACGGAGGTGAATCTTTAAAGTCTTGTTGAGTTGAGAGCGCTGAGAGCATCCTGTCTGCATCCATGACGACGTGGCTGGTGGTTAATCGAAGGTTATGTCCATGGCATCATTCCCTGAGAGTGAAGAACTGCGCACCCCGAGCAAAAAACACATCAGCACTGGTATTTTTTTTTTTTAATAAAAAGGATAAAACCTCACCCATTCGTTGAAGTTTCTCAAACGTTCTTCTTCTGAATGCATCGACTACTTTGGATCGACCACAGTGGCTCAGAATACTTTTTTTTTTTTTTTTGCTAAATGAGAAGTGGCACTAGTTGAAAAAGCTCAGGTGTAAATATGGAAGTTTTGTTTTTTTTTTAAAAACCTAACCTAGTTTCTATTCGCACATAGCCCAACACCTCTGGCTACAGGGAGAAGAGGAAACCAGAACAGACGAGTCAACACAGGATCTATTCAAACTGGGTAATGAGAGGAGAAGAAGAAAGGCGGGGAAGAGTTGAAGGTAATAAAAGAGTTGTAGGTGAATTGCTACTCAACAGATGATGATCACACAAACTCTAAAAACATCCACATTTACAAAAAAGTATGTTAAAGATCAAAAAAAAAAGAAGAAAAAACCCCATAAAAGGAAAAAAAAACACCTCAGAATAGCCGAGGGGTTCAAATATAATAAAATCATCTCTTTCAATTAATAAATACATCATTCAGAATTCATAAAAATAACACATTAAAAAAAAAAATATCACAGATAAAACGAGAAATAAATTAAGCGGAGTCATTCGTCTTTTTTTTTTTCTTTTTTTTTTTTTTTTAAAGAGCGAATGACTCTTAATTCCTATTTTAACAAATCCAGAGAGGCAGCACTTTGAGCAAACATCCAAACACGGAGTCGAACTATCAAACAGCTGAGTGCAGGTTTGATGTTTTTACACTGATTTGTGCAAGTCTGTAATGCCGGCCAGACCAAGTCAAGACCAAGACCAGAGTGCATCGAGGACGAGAGAGGACCGAGACTTTGAGACAAAGTCAAGACCAAGACCAGACAGTATATAGCAGTGCTGTAGTCAAGACCAAGTCATGACCAAGACCAGGGTGTATCGAGGCCAAGACAAGACCAATACTTTGAGGGGTTGAGACCAAGTCAAGACAAAGTCATGACCAAGACCAGAGTGTATAGAGACAGAGAAAAGATTGACAGACTTTGAGGGCTTAAGATCAAGTCAAGACCAAGACCAGACAGTGTAGTTAAGTCCACCTAAATTTAGACCAAGGCATGACCAAGACTTTGAGGCCTTGAGACCAAGTCAAGACCAAGACCAGAGTGTATCGAGACAGAGAGAAAAGATCTACACTTTGAGGGCTTAAGACCACGACCAAGGTACTGCAAGACAAGACCAAGACCAGACAGTACATAGCAGTGTTGTAGTCAAGACCACCGAAACTGAGACCAAGTCAAGACCAAGACCAAGGCAGGCCGAGAAAAAATAGGGTCAATTCCGAGATGAGACTGGTTGAAACCAAGACCAATCTTGAGTACTACAACACTGGTACATCGCCTACTTACATAGCTAATATTCTGGTCTAGTTCTGGTCTTGACCGGTCTTGAACTAAAATCCAGAGTCCTCTTTGTCTGAGACTGAGTAAAAATGCGGTTGATTCCAAGACGAGTCCGGTCTGAAGACCGAGACTGATCTGGAGTATTACAACAATAAAATGTGTCAAAGTGCTGCCTCTCGCTCTGTCCTCTCCTCAAAGTCATTATTGCTGGTGTGATTGAGATAAAAGGGGAAGTCGGGGAGGAAGGGACAAGCATGAGTGGAGAAAAATACAAACAATAAGCACCATTTCGAAATATCAGTTCTCCTCCTTTTAGCACCTCGTTTTCCTCCCTCCAGGGCCAGAGGGGAAGAAAAAAAAAAAAATAGACCTTGCTGGAGATACAGCTTCGTTTCATCTGCTCCTCCCGTCCTGCTCAGTTCATCCATGAAGCAAATAAAGGTTGTGTGGAGGGAGGGAGGGCGAGGCTGCGTTCAGCAGAGAGAAAATATTAGTAAATGTGATGCAGATGATCTTGGCATCCGAAGCAGTAGATATCTTGCTGCTCCCCGGCAAAGCGAGCATTTCCGTTTGTTTGTTTGTTTGTTTGTTTGTTTGGTAGACCTCCTACGTCTCCGTTGTCCATTTGAATGCCCGCAGGAGCTTCAGTCCACCTTTTCCCTGCAGCACAACATTTCATAACATGCTCGTCGTCTTCCTGTCACTCCTTTTTCTGTTTTGTTCTTGAATGTGCTTGTAGTGAAGTCGTGCACTTGCTTATCAAATCAAATACCCTGTCTCCTAAGCATGCACAGTGAACGTGTTTTCTTATTTTTTAAAATTTTAATTCACGTGTCAATGTTCGTTCAGTTACCGTCGTCTCCAGGCAGTGTGTGTTTTTTTTTTTTAATGTTTTTGTTTGTTTTTTTTCTCCCATTTCTACAGCACAAAAAGTGTCCGGTAACAAATACACACACGTTTCTTCTTCTTCTTCTTTTACATCCCCGAAAATCATTTTTGCCTTCTTTTTTTTTTTTTTTTTTGGAAGATTTGGAGTGTTACACAAAGACACGACTGTGTCTGTTGAGTTTCAGGATCTTCCCCAGTCTCTGCTTCGCTGTGGCCATTCCTTTTTTGGGCCGCTTGCCTGAAAAACAAACAAACACAAATGTTAATGAACTAATTAACTAGAGAAGAACATAATTACAATTAAACATAAAAAAGGAGTGAATATTTGGTCCACTGAGAGCTCCCTTGAGTGGTACACAGAGGGATCTAAGAAATATAATTTTTAATTAAATAAATTAGAAACATTTAATACTACAAGAATTTCAATATTAATATTATTAATAATATATAATAATTAATGTTTCAAAAACATTTCAATCGTGACTCCAAGTGGGAACTATAAGGAAGAGAAGTGCGGATCAGGAGTACCCAGTAGCTCTGGTTCGAAGGATTAAACCTTCGTCCTGCATGAACCGTCTGTAGCTGAACAGAGTCGGCCTGTAATTTAACGTCCGTTATAAAATATATAGTATTTTATATATGATAAATATATTCTGAGGTGGTACACGGTGTAAAACGTTTGAGAAACACTGGATTAGTCTGCTTTCTCTATTCATCATTTGGTCTATAAAATGTCAGAAGCAAACTCAAGATTTATGTTTTTAGTCTGGCTTGTACTTGAACTATATTTATATATTTATATATTTTTTATCTGTTACATCATTTTTTCTATTATTTATTGGTTAGTTTGTATTGTTTTATTTCATTTCCGCATGAATTACTTCATGTATGCATTATTAATTCATTATTATTGGTTATTTCTTAATTCTTTTTAAACACAATTACCTGTTTAAAACTCCTAAAATTACTAAACTCAAACTTTAGCACCCTAGGTTCTACACCGATCAAATAAAAAACAAAAATAGACAACAATGAATTCAATCTAGCAAAATAGAAAATACATAAATGTTATAAATATAATAATATATTATTATAACACTGGGGATAAAAAGTATGAGAGCATAATCAAGACTTAAAATCTTGGCAGTGAATGCAGAGGCACCTTAAATAAAAGCCAGGCTTGTCTTAAATCGAGTCGTTCTCCCTCACTGAAGACTCCAGATTCAATGAATGTGTAAATCTTTTTGAAAAGAAGTAAACATAATCTGGTTTCCGAACCTTTCGTGGCCTGATTGCTGATAGGTGGGGGGTTTGGGGCGTGTCTCTTGGAGGGGTGCAGCGGCGGAGACATTGAGGGGTCACAGTACTGGTATTCTGTCTCTGGGCTGCTGGCGTGGTTTCGCCTGAGAGGGCTGGGGAGCCCCTGATTGTCCCAGGCCTCGCTGCTGTTGCCTTGACTGTCCATCGGGCTCGAGTCCCCCTGCAGTCGGTGCTGGTGCTGCGCCGCCTCCCTCTGCTCCAGCGGCGAGCACTGGCCCGAGCCGGACCACCAGGGCTCCTGGGACGAGGCTACCTTCTCCGGCTTGGAGGCGCACAGCAGACCAGCCATAGACAGCATCCCCTGAATGGCCTCTTCTGTGCTGGGTGAGGTAGGACGTTCTCTGCAGGAAACAGACACGATCACTCACAAACAATAAAAAAGGCGCCATGATGGGATAATTTTTTAAACATCTTTGCACTCGTTTCTCACCGTTTGAGTGGTTTGTGTTTGTGCCTGAGTTTCTGGCCAGAGTGGTCCAGCTCTATGGTGTGCCCTGAGCCTTTCTGCTGCTTAGACGAGCCCCTCTCCTCCTCTTTGTCCTCCTCCTCATCCTCCTGGGAACTCTCTGAATCCTCGTCAGACGAGGACGACGAAGACGCTTTATGCTACATTGGAAAAGAGATTTTAAAATGAGAAAGGACGCACCAGTAATCACAGAGTAAAAAGTTAATAGCTGTAGCCTGTGGTACTTGAAATTCTGGCACTCTAAGGAATATATTTAATGTTTTACTTCCCAGATAAGTCTTATTTATGGCCTTTACTGTGCCAGTGGTTTAAATGTTTTATGTACTGCATGTGGAGCTTTTTTATGTCTGCATGTTTCAAATTGTGCCTTTAAATGGGGTATAAATATGTCCTATATGGTATTTTTCAATACTCTTGTCTGTTTGTTGCTCTGCAAGCTTGTAAACTAATTAACTTTTTACATTTTAAATAAATATAATTTAAGAATGTAAACAGAACTCATTTACAGCGATGTTTATTAACATGCCCTCTCTGTTAACTACTTTAGTGTAAAAGAAATCAGAAATACCTCTGTGGGAGAGTCACTGTCTGACTCCGTGTCTGACACACTGGAGTGTCCTGAGACTTCTTCCCTGAGTTCAGTCTTCACCCTCTCCAGACCTCCTGAGAAACAGGAACACACACGAGCTTAAAACACTGACGACAACAACCGACAACAACAACAACAACAACAGCTGCCTCAGGTGACTTACTGAAGAGTGCGGGTGTCTCGACTGCGCTGTGCTGCTCTTCACTGTCGTGTGTCCTCTCCGACTTCACGTCCACACAACTCTTTGGTGGGTCCTGGCCAACAGGTGACCGTTCACCCTCCGTCTTTACCGGGCTGCTGCCTGGCCGCCTCATATCTCTGCACGCACAAAGATGAAAAGAGGGAGAGAGAAAACGTTTATTTCACCTTAAAATACACAGAATCTCGACTGCAGAATGGTGGAATAGAAAGATTGTGAGCTGTTTGATGAACCAAACTGAGGGTTCGTCTATTCTCACTCTAGTTTTTGTAAGTGTCCAGATATTCTCATTTTGTTTGGCACATCTACACAAAACTGCAAGTGTGCAAGATTTTCTAAATCATCATATTATTTCACTATTTTTTTAACATTTTAACGTGCCCTTATACATATAACTTAATCAAATCTTCCCATATTTAGGTGGACTGACTTGGTGGTGAGTAACCAGTGAGCCTTGAACAACAAGAAGCACAAACGTCACTGTGTTGACCAATCAGAAGTGAGCTCTCACCTGATAATTCTGCCGTTGACCAGCATTAGCCGTAGGTGGTTGTCGTCTAAAGATTCGGCAGCAGCCGACGCCGTCGACACTTTGTTGAGCTTCCCATGAACCTTCGCGCAGAACGCCGCATCCTGTGGTAGTACAGAGCGTCGGTCAATAAACATAACCCTCTTTAATAACTCTGTAAACACCGACTGCTCCTCGATGCTCACCTCCTCCAGCGGTCCCACTTCCAGCCTCCTCAGCACTTCCCTGGTGTGCCGCTCTAAGATGTCCAGGTTGGAGGGCACTTTGGGGGCGTGCCGCTGCTGCTCCCTCAGCCGCCTCGCCGCCCTTCTCGCCCGCCGGGCCTGACACAGCTTCTCCAGCGTGGAGCGGGTGGCCGGGCAGCCGTTCGATCCAGATGGTAGTCCACATCCACTTCCCTGAGATTTCACTGGCTTGCTACCACCGACTGGTTCCTCCTGTTGATGTGAAGAGCAAAAATTTATTTATTTATTTATTTATTTATAGTATTATAGAGACGTGAACATTCATAGTTCACCTTGAATTTAGCACACATTAGCTCACTTTTCTTACTTTGACACCACTAAATAAAGATCCAACATATTATAAATAAATAATAATTTAATAATATTAACAAAAAATAAATATGTACAGTAGCTCTGAACATTTCTTTGTATTTTTAGTACTTTTTTCGTGTTTTTTTCGACACCAATCTGTCCATTTTGTGTTCAAACATGGATTTGGAACAATGGAGATCAGTGCCACGGCTCTCTTGTTTACACTTGAGAACAGTTGTTAGCATACTCTCTTTGGAAAGCCCGGAGAGCCATGCTGAAGTGAGGAGAAGGAGACGGGGATGCAGAGCTGGATCTAAGACGGTACAAACCATGTGTACCATCACGGGGAATGTAAGATCTCTTCGTAATAAGATGGAGGAGCAAACAGCGCTAACCAGGCAAAAGAGGGAGTCTCGAGTGTGTAGCATATGGCTGAATAAACTCGCTGGTAACTCTGGACGGCTTCTAACGTGAGAGTGGACATCTAAAGACAGGCCTGTTGTCCACGGACATTTCCTTTGCTTTGTCTCTCTCCCTGCTTTCCTGTTTGAGTCAGAACCGGGTCGCCTCATCGAGGACTCAGCCTTTCGTACGTGGGGAGAACACTTTGAGCCACCACGACGACCCTATTGAGTATTTTCTTATCCATATTGTATACTGTGAGCTGCTGTAACAAGTGAATTTCTCCGGTGTGGGATTCAATATTTCTGTACATTTTTTGGTTGTACTCTTTGTGGACTTTGTGGCTGCAGCCTCTCATAATTTTCCAACAAAATGAGCTTCTGCAGGTCCTCAGCTCCTCTCAGAGCTGACATCAACACCTGCCTACAGTTTAAAGGTCTAATCCTCTCCTATATCCTTTCCTCCTCGACCCTTCTTACCTCCAGGTAGCGGATTTCCTTAGTCAGCTCTTTAATGAGATGGTTAGGCCTGATATGGTCTGGTACCTCACTGGTAGGCTCAGTCACCTGCAAATCCACAACAGACCACATTCAGACAGGAGACGTGAACAGAGGGAAGTCTGTTGTTGGCCACTGACACACATCCAAGGAGATAAGAACAAACACGATAACCATCTGGACTGTAAATATTCAAGGCAGAGTCAGGTGCAGGTAATACGGAGAGATGACCGTGAGAACGCTGCGGTCGACTCTCACCTCTCGTTTCAACCAGGTCCTCAGTGCACTGATTAAAGCCTTGACTCCCTCCACTAGGTAGGTGGGTGGAGGACAGTTGTCCTCTCGTAGCTCTGAAAGGAGAAAATAAAAAAAATTAGTTAAACCTTTAAAAATCACAAAGAGAAAATGTGAATGAGACGTACAGTATATCCGTTTGCACTTTCACTACCAAAGCAAAACTGGTGGTCAGAATTAAACTGAACATCGGACATTGTTCCGCTCTAATCAAGTTGAGACTATTCATCTCCAAATTTTGTGATTTTGTCATTAAAGTTTTGATTCATTCAAACACACAAACATAAAATTAAACTTGAAAATAAACATAAACTTTGACAGACATTATATCTAACTCATATTACAACAATATTTACAAAGGCCTGTGACAAATCAACATCTTTGAAGCGACCAAAACAAACATTCAACACCAGATCTTCAAAGAGTCCCAGCGGTCCTACAGTATATACATTCTTGCCAACATGTTTTTATATGATGCATTGCATCCATTTTTTAACATCTGGAGTGACTGTACTTTTCCATAATCTGATGATCGGTCAAGCAGCTGTGACCAAAACCGCCCGCTCATATTGAATATATTTGACACTTCTGATTGGTCCTCTAACAGACACAGTTTTGGCGATACAGGTCCCGCCAGCCACGCCTAGACGTTTACTCGTGTTCCAATATTTTCTCCCAAAAACTATAAACTATATATAAATTGAAGTGTTTCGTTGCGGACTGAGAAAATTCACAACTCCTTCAGTTGACGTGAAGGACAGATTTTGATCTATTGAGGGGCTTTAACTCGAGACATTACAACAACTACTTGATGATACTGCTTTAATGGTGCGTTTAATTCCATCATCAAGACTGCACAAATTGATCCTTTTCATTGTGCTTTAAATTTATAGCCTCTTATCTATTTTTATTTAAGATTATTTTTCTGACAGGTTACTTTTAATCTAACACTGTGTCTTCTCCTCTCTATGCTTTGTACATATTAACTAATAATTATTTATTATATAACATCTGACTCACCTTTTAGTGTTTCCAAGAGGTTCTTGGCCACATACCAACAGATGGCCTCAAAATACGGAAACTTGAAGAGGTCTGGGGTTTTCAGACGACGCTCCATTTCATAACACCTACAAACCAACAGATGAAACACAAAACAGTTCAGTGATAAAGTCACAAAACCTGCGAGGAACTGTCGTCTGTATTGTTTCTTTAAATACAGACGAATATCTGTGTTTGTGGACCTGTAATATAAGCTCAAGATATGAGTGTTTTGTTTTGTTCTGCTCTGTCCAGTTGACTCGTGAACCCGAGGGAAACATTGTTAGGAGCTGCCAACATTAAATTAAAGTGAAAGATTACCTGAGCTGCATGCCAATATTGAGGTCGTGAAGGAAGTTCCCTCCAAACGCCATGCAATCCTGAGAGGTGAGAACAGCATGGATCCAGCCTGTAGGGGGCGCCAGAGTCCAGAGGTTAACACAACTTAGCCTCAGACTGACTTCCAACAATAACAAACTAAACTGACACTTTTAAGGCACTTCAAACATGCAAGTTAGATTGATCTGCAAGAGTAGATATTTACAGCACTTGTGCACAAAAACAGACTTGTTATCCTCCCACAGTCGGACAGAAAACAGATAAGCTCGTCTATTAAAATGTGTCCCGCCTCAGATAAATAGCGCTCTGGTACAGAAAGTGAGAGAAAGCAGAGTCTAGTGGGGGTGGTGTAAGTCTGATAGACAGGCCTGATAATGCACTGGTTGACTGACCTACTGTGCTCTCTGACCCCCGCTTAATTCCCACCTCTCCACACCCTCTCTTGCCAAAAAGCTCTCCTTTACACGCTGCTTCAGCCTGCTGAGAAAGCATCGCTCGGAAGACTGATTGAGGACGTCCAGCAGTTGACGGGCTGAACTGAGCTTTGTCTGCACGGGGGAACTCGATCGGCTTAAAGAGCCTATTGAGGGGACTGACGGATGGGTGATTGTGTGACTGGAGACATTAGCGTCACTTTGGTGGAAAGAAAGCATGTCATGTTGAGTTTGAAACACAAACATCTTTTTGCACAACTTCTAATTAACGAGAGAGAGAGCTGCTCGTTAGAGGAATGTAAGACTGCAAAGTCATGTGCAGAGGAAGGGTGTGATCTACTTTCATCATATTACATAATACAGTTTTTCTTCATTTTTTCCATTGTAATCATGATCATTAAGAACTGTTTGAGTTGTTGCTCAGGAAGAAATTCTCTCTCTGTTATTTTCCCTTGGCAATGACAGAGGACCTTCAGGAGGCCTGTATTTTCCTGGCTGCAGCCACGGGAAGGCATGATTATTTCAACTTTTAAACGCATGTGAAAAGACAAACAAATCCAGACGACAGGTCAGATGTGTTGGTGTAAAAGAGTTACTCAACAGATAGCTGTGTGTCCAAAACCACAAAGTGGGTGATGATACTCTAAGACTCTAAGAGTGCTTTCACACCGATCAACCAAACTTTGGTGTCTCTTTAGTTTGTTCACTCTGGGGTCAGAGCTGTCAATCAGACCCTTCTGTAGTCCAAACAACCGGGCAGACTGAAAAGAAGAATCGATCCGACAGTCAAAAGCTGAGGCGGTGTGTTATGCTTTGACAAGTCCATCAAGAAGTGTCCAATCCAGACCAAATCTTTTGAACGGGGGTAGTGTGTTCAGGCTGCAGCGTTGTGGGCCGAAAAAAGAAGCACAACGACCTGCAATGCGATGGCGTGTTGCACTGACCAATCTCGATGATCTGACCAGTCGAAATGCTCCACAGTCAGCCCGAAATATAACCGAAACTGGGCGCTATCCAGATGGAGTTCATGGACTAAACTATTGTAATCTCCCAGTTATGTCCTTGCTTTCGTGTCCTTATTTCGTGTACCCGACTTCTATGTATGTGTCCGGCTCGCAGTCTACGCTGCAAAATAACAATATTAACGGTAATAACGATATAGTGGTTACGTTCATCAGAAATAAACACCGACACCCCCAGCACACACATTTCAATCTTGATCACTGGTTCTCAAACTATGGTACCACTGAAGGGATGCGACCTCTTGAGTGGCATGTGGAGGAAAGTCTAATCTCTAAAACTTGTAATATTTAGTTTCAATATCAGCCTGCTATGTAGTCATATTCATGCATCTAGTGCACACATACATCCATGAGTAGCTACGAGCTAAAATGCGTCAGCAGGATAGTAAGTGGAGGTAAAATGAACGGTTCAAAAACTCTGCAACCGTGGCTCCATACAGGAAATATTAGGAAGAGAAGTCTGAATCAGGAGTTCGCCTTTTCCACCAAATTAGTTCTGGCTCTTGAACAATCAGCAGTAACTTCTAACGGTGGTACTTGGAGAACCCAATATTTTCTGAGGCGATACAAAGAGTAAAAAAAGTTTGAGAAACACTGAACTAGACATCTGACTAATGAGTTACAGGTCCATATCAAACCTCCCATTCTTCAGTAAAGTCACACATTCTCTTTGCCAGCTGTTTTGATGTTTTCCAGTCAGGATTTTCGACCACATCGCAGCCCTGACTGCTCTTGTTAAAGTCTTGAATGACATCCATGTATACAAACACAGCGGCCAAGTTTCAGTCTTGGTATTTTCATACAGTTTGTAACCTCGGTGGGACTTTCTGGCACAGTGCCAAACACGGAGGAGTTTGCGTTGATAACTTCATGTTCGTTTGTTAAAAGCCAGACCAGAACCATCTCCTTGATCCAGACCAAATTAACCAAACCCCAGGTGTGAAAGCACCCTTAAAGTCATCACCTTTGGCTATGATGATTAACAAAAACATGCATAAACATAGCAAACACAACCACAGACCTGTAGGGACGAGCAGGGTGGTTCCTTGGGGCACAACACACTTGTAACACTTATCCACTTTGTCCCCGAAGAACACTTCACTCTGATTGGGCGAGGAGCTCCATGCCTCGTATAGTGCAAGGTTGGCGGGAGTGGGCTTGATCAAGTAGAAGATCTTCTCCCCCTGCAAAGTGGAAGGTGTTAGGAAGTTAACAACCGGCACACTTTTTAGATGATGTGTGTGTGTGTGTGTGTGTGTGTGTGTGTGTTTGAGCGTTGTTAACACCGACAAACACCTTGAATTAAGGTCAGCTTTATTTTACGAAAGAGGGAGTGTGAGATCGTCAAAACGGGCTCAGCAGTGCTGCCCCCGGAGCGGCTTGATGAATAGATGTGATGTGAGAAGCAGGGTGACCTTTCAGCAAGTGGTAGCCAATCAGCCATGACTGCCTGCCCTAAATACCTCGGTATATACAAACGCACTAAAAATCACTGAGCCTGACAAATGAGAGGGCAGCATGGTCTTAGATTAAACAACAAACAAGACATTAATTTGGCCTGGAACGTGTCCTTGTCTGATTTCTGGAAACACTCTGCTCTTTTTTCCACGCAAACACTCACCCAGAGAACATGGTACCAGACCGAGGTGCCTCCAAAGTCTATGTGGAAATCTGTGTAGCTGTCCTTGACTCCCATTAGGCAATACTTCTGGACAAAGGGCTTGGGGAAGAAGGAGTCGTCCGGCCAGTAGTTCTCTACCCAGGACATCTTCTGAGCCACGTCAGGCACCTCCACCAACTCTGACATCCTGAACGGGTGGTTGGAGCGAAGCAAGAATCGAAACAAGATGATGAGTTAGACTAAAACAGTTATTAATAGTTACTACTGCTTCTCTACGGAGAAGCTAGAAGCAATATTGCTCAGCATTTAATCCATTATCAGCAATTTTCTGTTGATCAACTAATCAACTTAACATTTCGGCTCGAAGCAGACTCAAAACTCAGACACATATCTGGTTTACTTGAGTGTCAGCTAAGACCTGACTAAAAGTAACTAGAAATGAAGTGTCCAAAATCATTCTTCACTTTGGAAACAGAAGTATGACACAGAAAAAAATACTCATATTTGCTGATTTACTTTTTCAGACGTGTGACATGACCGCCTTGTCCTGCTCGTGTTATTTGTGAATCTGTGCTTAATGAAGCTCTTCCTTTGGCGAACAGACTGAAGCATAGCTTACTTAGTGTCAGAGAACTCCAGGCTGATGAGGTTGAGGACCTTGGGTCGATGCGGTTTGGTGAAATACTTGATAAACTCGCTGAGCTTCATCTTGCTGTCTGCCTGCCGTGCCACATCTATCACATCGATGACTTTGTCGCCACCTAGACGGGAGAAACGTACCGTTTAGTCGACATAATATAAAGACGAAGAAGCGCTGCAGTCGGTGACTCTTGAATGAGAAACATCTTCAACTTTTTAATTGGCTGCTGAGTGGGTGTGGGGTTCACTGAGGTCGGTGGCCTGCTGGCATCTCCATGTGCTTTTAGAGATCAAACCCTGAGGGAAACTGGCACCGATATGGCAGCGTGGGGAGGGGGTTGTACAGGGAGAGGGGAGGCAAGCGAGACAATCTGTCAATGTGTCCAGACCACCAGTCCCTGAGGAGGGAGAGAGTGGGTGGAGGTGAGAGGGCCGCTGCGTTTTTTTAACGCCTATGTGTGCGTGGGAGACCTCGAACACAGAGGAAGATACGCGTTTAGATGTGAGAAAAGAGAGAGTGTACATTGGGTTGGGTGCGTGGTGTGCATTTACATGAGACAGAAAACAGATGCTGTACAAAAAAAAAAAGAAAAAAAGAAAGCAGAGAATACACAGCTAACAGTTGGGACGCTACAAATCACACTTGGGTGACACATGGGGCCGGAAGTAGGACTGCAGGGCTGCAGAGAGTGTAGCAAGACAGCTGGTTGTTGTATTTTCCCCACACCCCTCCCACTCACCTTTTTTATTACCCCTTTGCGTGTTCTCCCCCTCTCTCACTCACACACACACACACGCACTCATATGCACTTGCAAACACCTCTGAAAGCCCAGCTGGCCAGCGTCTGATGACAGAGAACAGCTGGAGTAAAGGCAGTCAGTCACACAGTGAGGGACAAAGCTGCCTGGAAACCACACGACGGCGAGCTCAAACACCGGCTCAGCGAGAGAAAAACCTTTTACAGGACCAGCTCGAGAGGCGATTCAGTCCCCGCTGTAACCTGATAATATATCACAACACCCTCTAATGTTAAAGAGGCCATTAATTGAGGTAATTGCTGCATATATGTCTTAGTCAAACTCGCTTCTTGCTGCATTTAAATCGTTTTTTCCTCATTAAATCAACACTACTGCACATAGTGTTCACCAGTATAGCATAGTACCGTTTATTATAAAATATTGGGATGGTGTAATGTAGGAATTACTTTGTTATCCGTGACCTCACACACATACGCAAAACCTTATGGTAAAAGTCAACTCCTTATTACGCATTAGCTTCTTCAAAGGTAGCTTCACAATGCCACAGATGTGTACTGTCTGCCCGGAGTGATAAAGTATCGGCCCGGGGGTCAAACCTACATTTAAATCCAGTATTTCCACAGACAGAGACACTCTGCGCTGACCTTCTTCGTGTATGTATGTAACGTCAGCTGCACAGACTGTGGAAATGTTGGATTTAAATGCTGGTTTTGGCCCGAGCAAACATTTAAATCATTCAGAGTGGAGAGTAGATTTCTGTAAGATCACGAGTGCACGTTTAAAGATACGACTCGGCGCGGTAATGCAGATAATAATGCAGAGTTTTCCTGCTAAGGTTAGCGTCTACTACTTCTTCTAACCTTTCAAATCCTTTATTGTGTTACAGTACTGTACGTTTGGTTTCTGTGATATAATACTTCTATGTATGCCAATTGTATTATCAAATAATCTGATGTTTCTGCTCCACAACTAAATCGCAACTAGTTAGCTCCTGGAACTGGACCTCCATGTAAACTAGGCGAATGTATAGCACCATATGTAGCTTTTAATGGCCAATCAGATGATCAGACTTGTCAAACCTCCCCCAGTCAGTCTCTGAAACTGAGACTATCCAGGTGGATTCATGGACTAAACTCTTATACTCTACCTGTTGTGTTCTGGCTTTGTTTATTTCATGTAACCATGGTTTGAGAGGGAGAGAGAGCGAGCTGTGGTGGAGCGACTGAAGGAATGAGAGTGAGCGAGTGCTGGCATTGAGAAAGCCGGTTAATCAGCGAAATAAAAAGTTTTTTCCTGATTGTTTCACAGCGGTTACGTTCGTAGCTCCCCCTCACCCCGACAACGACAGATCCTGTCTGAATATTCCCTAAGACATGCAGCAAAGGTCCCCTGGTGTCTTAACCAGCATGCTTTTTGCGATAACACTTGGGATTGATCAAATATTCAGATCGTCAATTCAATCCAAGTCAAGTCTCCATGTTTTGTTCCTGGTGTGCTGCATGTCCAAAAGAACCAGCATGAAAGCTGTACATTTATATTTTGTTCAGCGCCTTTATCACATCAATCTCTAGTACACGCTGTATTTATCGAATCTCCACCGACCATTCATCGCTCCTCCACCACCGGGCCCAATCATCGGCCACACACTAAGTTGGCTACACAACCGCTTAGACCCCAGTGAGACAGAAGACATCAGCGTTCACTCCTGTTGTCCCATTGTCTACGAACTGTAAGAAATGTAACCGGACACTCAGTCCCCGGTCACAACACCTGTGCCTTGGCTTAATGCTCAATAGGGCATGGGAGAGGGAGATGAAGTGAGAGAGGGAGTCTGTAATCTGAACTTAATGATAAAAAACACCAGTGGGCTCGGTAATGGGCCTGTAATAGGAGCTGGGAAGTGGCAGGCCGTTTCAATAAGGAAGTGTAGTGGTCATAGAGAGGCTAGTGAAAGCTTAGACGTCACTCATTTAGAAGTCATTCAGCCATCGCCTGATGCCTGATAAGTGGGTTAAAACCCCATGAACCTGGAAACCTGTTCATATTGACACACAGATGGCGCCTGCTCAGCGATGGCCACTTAGCTGGCTGGTGTTGGGTGGTTTCATTAGCTTTTAAAGCAGAATGAGGCTGCTGTGTATTCCAGTCACAGAGCCCACATCCTTCCCAAAGGATAAACACTAATGTGTTATTGTGAATCTGATACAGCTGACGGCAACTGTTTTACGCCGGCGGAATAAAGCCCGCTCATTATTAAGTGTCCTTACCCACATACTGCTCCACATCTTTGACGGAGAAAGTAGGAGGTGGTAGTTTGAGTCCCAGGCCCTCCATCTCTGTGATCACTATGGGGTAGTTGAAGCCGTGTCTCTCCAGATACTTGGGTGTCACCTGCTCGCCCTTCATCCGCATGAGGATCTCTTCACCACTGAAACAAAATCAGAACAAGTTCAGTTAACCTCATCTGTTGACATTTTATTAATGTAGCCTCTTAAAAAGCCTTGAAGTGCATCACAAAAGAGGTTTTTATGCCCGTATCCAAGATAATCTAGCTTCTGACATGAAGTGGATTCAGAGGTTTACGTTAAGTGGTTACGGCGTAGCTTCAGAGTCGACGCAACTAGCAATGAACTGAGGTAACCGTAAAGGCTCAGCTACACCGAGTGTTTCTGTCACTTACAGTCAACGAAGTAGCGGTAAGTTAAGAGTTGTGCTTTCAGTGCAACGTAAACCAACAGACACACAACAGGTAGAGGAGCATTGCTCTGTTTTTAAACTGAATGCTCATCACGGCATGTAGTACAGCTGCTTAACGGCGAAACCTCACTGGGCACGCCTCCGTCAGATCACGGTCGCCGTGTTGCCGTGGTCCCATCATTGGGTAAATTCTGATGTTAAACTGTAAATTAACAACCTACGCCGTGGGCATCTATGACAAGACCGCTGTTAACCTCTTGCGTCAAGTATAAAACCAGCGTTATGATGAATTCTTTATCTGGTTAAGCAGATACGAACGAGGCTTGACAGGTGAATTTATAGGTATAAATGTGCATGTGTCCAAACTGATACCGACCTGGCGAAGGTCCTGTTCTGGAGCTCCTTGATAAATACTGGTGTGCCAGCCTGCACCGGCTTTGATCCATCGTCTGGCTCCGTGTAGTCGTGCCTGTGCCAGTTGTTGCGCTTTTTCACTGCAACAAAACAATGACATCAGAGGTTCACAGGGTTGTTTCAGTTTAATTTTATTATCTCACCTCTTCAAGCTCCTAAAAATTGGTGGAAGGACATTAATTCACCACTCAACCCCTGTGCTAAGAGATTCAGATGGAGGGGCTTGTCCAATCAAAGCAGAGGGGCTTACAACACCATTCAATTAGCCGGTTAATGTCTGCCCTCTGGGCTCTCTGAGGTTGACCCACCTCCCCCCTTCAAAAATCAGACTTGAGTAACACTGCAGAGTGACCCTTTCCCCCTGGGACCAGTTCAACATACAGAGCCAGGAGGGGTGGGAGGGGAAAAACTGAATGAAACGGGGGGGTTAGACATGTAAATGTAAGGCGAGGAATCAGAGGACGGGTGTTCGCTGCATGTGATACATGTTAGGACTGAAGAAACATGCCGCTCATGACAGCAGTACTCACTCAGGGAGGGTCCTTGTACGACATCACAGTTGGGACAGTGGTAGACGTCGATATCCACAGCATGATGCTCTTCTACCTGCACACAGCTGGGGATGGAAAGAAGATACAGTTAGAACACGCTTCTTCCAACATGTTTAAGTGTGATTCAGGATCTGCCCTACATGCCTACTTCATGTGAGACATGTTTAGGGCAGCGTTTTATAATATTTGGTCAATAAAATGTCAGAAAAATGCAAAATTTAAATTCAGTTTTTGGCGACCTTGTAAACACAGGTAGTTTTCTGCAGCATAATGTAAAATCTTGAACAATAATCCTGACCGTAAAAGGAGTATTTGGAGCGTTGATTAAACCGAGGGCACCGTTAATTCTCTGTCGGACACGTTCAAACAGTCTAAATCACACCAGATCTAATGTCAAACAGTGTGTGTGCTACCACGACAGATGTCAGGAGGTTGCAGGTTTGGGGTAAACAAACACAAAACACAGCAGAAGTACAGTTTGGGTCTGGAAAATAACCTTTGCACGGATCCATTTCTGTGCAGCCTCACTGGTTTTTGAGGCAGGAAAAGCAGGAAACTTGAAGCACATTTCAAAGCCGTTGCACAACTTGAATGACCCGTGTTAATGCCATGTTCTGTTCCAAGTCAGAAAGTCAAAGTCCAGGTTGTAATTCAGAGTTGAAGATATCAAGAGGAGAGTCAACAAAGAGTCAACAAAGCAGAAGAAAAATGGCTGTTACAGCAGAGCTTTCCTAAACTTGTTTGCATTTGGTTCTACCTGGTAATAAACTACAAATATGTAGCTTATTCAGATGTATTACTACAATGTTAGCAGTGTGAGCTGAACACTCCCACGTTGGAATAACGGGGGGTTTTCCTGTTCTTCATTTCTGCCGTCATTGCACGAATAAGGTCAAAACCTTGGCCGGGCATCAACAGCTCGGACGGTTTGTTGTGTTCTTGCGTTTTTTTCCTCCAGTTGGTCCTCAACAGCTACCCCCGACCGTCCTGCAACAGCCAAACCACAGGCACCAACACACATGCATTCCTGTGTTGCATACCAGAGCCCCATTCCAGAGTAGCATTGGTTGAACAGCAACCAAGTTGCCATTCAGCATGAGTGGACACCAATGGCTATTTAGAGCTGGAAAAACTTGTGTGTTAGTGTGAGTCGAGCGTGTGCACGGGTCGTTTTTTAGGAGTTAAGTGATGTGAACTAAGAGGTCACACGCTCAAAAAGGACCCTCTGTACTTGCAGGCCACCGTGATGCTTGTCATTTTTAAGTGATTTCTGAGATCTGAAGACAATGAAAGTTTAATGAGCTCACACTGTGTCCCCACTTGACCCGGAGATAACAGTTAAACGTCAGTTTCTAGCAGCCTTCCTGCAAACTGTGGCCATAATGGTGTGCCGAAGCACAAACGCCATCCCAATCAAATAAAAACTGATGTTAGAAAATCTGATTTGAAGCCAGTTAAGACAAATTTAGAGCATTCACACTGATGATGTACTGCTGGTGTGATCAGACAACAAAAACTAACCAAGCTACAACTGCAGTAATCTGATTTCTCCCATGACTGATGTAATTATTACACTTCCGCTGCTTGTTTTTACTCCGGCTAATTAAGAAACATGGCGCTGAGCACCATTAGCACTGTGACACTGTGCAATCCATAAAAAAAAAAAAACTACAAGCACACTTAAATGAAACTCAAAACTTGCCATCTTCATCATCTTTGACAGCTACCGCAGTGACATGAACAATAGATTTGTTGCTGATACATCCTCTTTTTTAAAAAAAGGGAACTCCTGTTGGAGGGATGGAGCCAAATCGCAGACGGCTATCAGCTTTGATCTACAAGAAATTGCAGGAAACTGTAAAGGAAATAAAGCCGAGGGCCATTAACTCATCAGGAAGTGGTGAGCTAGTGTGAACGCTGGCCCCCCCAATCACCCCGGTGCACTAACAGGATATCAACAGTAGCACCCTCTCTCAAGTTTACCACATACAACTTTGCACTAAATACAGGTTGCACTGCAAACATTGACTTGTTGACAGAAAAAAAAGCATGTATAAATGTCGAGTTATCTTCTAGAAGAGAGCAAGAGCAAGAAAATCTAAACAGAAATACTTCTCCTGCTCCTGCACGTGAGCGAGCGGATGACCAACAATAACACTGTGCAGCAGCTTTGGCTGTAGCACTAAACCTAGCTCATGTGTCAGGAATCTTGGTACGAACATGTGGCTGTCGGTCGGTCGGTCGGTGGGGGGAAAGCATGAGTCACACACAGCCTCTGCCTCTGTCGGCTTTCTCTTTAGGACGCATAAGAGCAGCGGTGCGTGCGCACAGCTGAGGATGACTTTGTTGTCCTCGTCTCACTTGGTACTTTCCTTTATGTAATGCGCACAGCGAGAAATCAGGGCACTGTGCCACATACGCTGGCCTGACTCAGCTCATGCGTCACCTGTAATGATTGCTTTTCAAGAAGGCGGCCGAGCTCGTGAAACTGTGTGGACTCGAGATAGAGAATGTAAGAAGAAGGAGGGAGGACGAGGAGGAGGAGGAGGATGTGGAGGAAGCTCAGCTGAAAGGGAAAGAGGGCCAAATATTTTCTCCTGCCTTGCACAGGCTTGATGATGTGTTGCATCACCGCGAAAGCTGGTGAGTGTGCAAACACTTCTTGATCCAATGTGAACCCTCGCTCGCTCGCAGGGTGTGATCAGATTGGAGGAAAGTGAACGTACGTCATCTTCATACCTACTGAGATAGTTTTATCACATGTTGTGGGACAACAACAGAGCGTATTGTTACAGAAGGTGACAGAGAGTACGGGGGGTTATTCTGTGACGGCACTGCAGCAGATTACCAAGCAAAACATCCCTTCCTGAATGAGAGGAGATGTGTGTACTTGGCTAAAGCCCCTGCCATCAACAGCCCCTCTCCCTCCACTTCCTCTCATCAAGGGCCTCCTTCCTGTGTGACTGAGAGGGCTTATTCATTAGTCCATGCACTGTGAGGGGGTTCATTGTCCTCAATGATCAGCGCAGAAACACAAAGCCTGGAGGCGGGCATCACCATTATTTTAAGCTCTAAATAACTGCTCTGCATGGGGCGGCGACACGCCTACATTAGGGAACTGGCAGCTCCCTAATGGATGGGTGGTAGGAGATAGAGATAGAGAGGAGATGAGGGCAGTTAAACACACCTGGCTATCTTTATCTACCCCGGAGGAGCACCTGACTCCTCGGGCCCTTTTCCCTAATGCACTCAGCCAAAGCTTACATAAACAGTGCTGGACGTGGACAGCAGTAAAGAGCCACAGAGCCCTGACAGATGGATAGGGATCTGTCATTTTGGCCGTACTGGTTAAATCATTTTTAGCTAGCTGTGCGTAAAAGCGACCTAACATCCCTGCAGTGGTTGCAGCTTGACGGAGACTGTGGGGCCTCTCTCTGTAGTCGGCTGGTAAACAACAAAAGAGGATCACTTTGTTGTTTATGGGGCGTCATGGGAGCCCCGGGGAGTTTTAACAACTTAATTGTTTTTGGTGCAGGTTGAGTTGCCTTGAGGCTCCGAGCAGTGAAGCTCCCTGCTTTCACACGTCTTCAACATGGTTGTCTGAAGGCCCCAGCACCCCTGTAAAAACCTACAAAGTCATCAGCCCTGTGACTGTCTGCTGCAGGGATATAACAGCCAACAAACTCAGTTTGAACTCACCTCAAGGCTGCAATCCTCTCTTTAGGGCTTGTTAATAAACATTTATTAGATCATGAACGAGCTTATTGTTCTGAACACGAGATGGCGAAGAACTAAAATGCAGGTTTTTCCATTCATTTGAGTTGAGGTAGTGCGTTTTGCCGCCAAAAAACGCAGCGACCTGCGGCGAAGAAGATGAGCCAGATCGAACTTTTGGACAAACATAGCCCGACGTCACCCTGCGGCCGCCAATCAGACACTCAGACCGGTCAAACCTCTCCAGTGTCACTAAAAATGAGGCTGTCCAAGTTGATTCATGGAATTGATTGATTCAATTGCCGTTAAACCAAAAAAGTTTTTCCTCCCCCGATACTGATTCCGCTCTGGGTGTTTGCCAATATCAAGTATTGATCCTTCACTTTGTTCCCCACATTTAAACTCTGTATAACCCACAGCACGCAACTTTTTTTTTTTTTGATTTTCATGTCAGGTAATGGTATTTAATGTGGATTGGGCTGATAAAGCATACTCGCACATAGGTTTTTCTATTCATTTCATTGGGTCTCCGCCAAAAAAACGCAGCGTCCTGTGGCGGAGAAGTTGAGCCGGATCCAACTTTTGGAAAAAAATGCAACCTGATGTCACGCTGCGGCAGTCAGTCACTCAGATTGGGCAAACTTCTCAACAGTCAGCCTGAAATGTCTCTGAAACTGAGACTATCCAGGTGGATTCATGGACTAACCTCTGATACTCTACCTGTTTTGTTCTGGCTTTGTTTATTGAGTATTTATTGAGTCTGGCTCACAATTTAAGCTGCTAAATAGTGACACAAAGAAGTTTAATTTGGTTTGCGTCTAATAGTTTGAAAGGTGGTTGAGTGACAGAGACAGTGAATGAGAGTGAGCGAGCGCCGGCCTCGATAAAACCGGTTAATGAGCTAAATAAAAAGTTATTTCCTGATTGTTTCACAGTGTTTACATTCAACACAAATAGATACAACAACCCTGTGATCCGCTGCAGCGCCTGATCGTGTCTGAATTCACCAACACTGAGCTGTCCATACTATTTTAGTCAATCTTGACAGTTTTCCATCGATCTGAATTCAATATGACGTCCAATGACTCCCAAATTAAGTGGTATACTATTTACAGAGTGACGTTTCTTAACTAAGATTTCAATTTTGTAGCAGGACTAATGTCATAATTCAGTCTGACTGGTGATCGATACACGAGGCTGTTGACCCCTAATCAACATTGATCAAGCTGAGAGTAATGCAGCTTTCCTGTCCTCCCAAGAGACGGCCTCGCTAATGAATGTAAACATAGCTTTTAGCAGGAGATATGATGTCGTTCTTCACGTCGGCCAATTAGCTTAACAGATGTGTAAACAGACGATTTGATGCGTCTCTTTCATGGACAACAGGGGTAAAAAAAGAAGAATCCTTCCACTCGTCCATCCATCCACTTAACGTAAACACAAAAAAAGGCACTCTCTGTCGAGGCTATCCATCTCTCTTTAGTGTGCTCACACTCTGCGCGACAGTGACGGATCGTGCGTTGAACTTGGCTAGCCGGAGCGCCCATCAATCATCCCCTCTGTCCCCGTTGAACCCTGCTGGTCTATCATCACCCCCCACCCCGCTCATACCTAAAAATCAGACTGGAGTGCCTGACACCTACGCCGGGGTATACCCTGTGATCTGACCTGACACAGCGAGGATTTCCAGCGCGCCAACATCCACAGTGTTGACGTAAATTAGTATCTTGGAAGCACTGGAAACAATCCGTTTACAGAAGCAGGTCTTGTAATTAGGCGAGGCTCTAAATGGTAAATAAGAGAGTTCAAACTAACATTTGTAATCCAAACCACAGGCTGTAGTAGTGAGTTTTGGTACCTAAAGGGCAGCGGCACTTAAGATAAATCTGGGTCATGAGACGATTGAGAGGATAGGACAAGACCTACACTCAATACTGGCTACAATCCTTGTTTTTCAGATTTTCAAAATAAAAAGGTTGTGCAGCAGTGTGCGTCTGTTTGTCCTGAATGTAACCGCTGTGAAACAGTCAGGAAATAACTTTTTATTTTGCTGATCAACTGACTTTATCCATGCCGGCGCTCGCTCGCTCGCTCTCATTGACTGTCTACGTCTCTCAACCCGTGCTTGCTTTCTCTCTCTCTCAAACAAACGGACACAAACCAAATTAAACTTCTTCATTTAATTTTGCAGCGTAAAATCGCGAGCTAGACACAGATTTAGAATTTGGGTACATGAAATAAACAAAGCCAGGTAGAGTATTAATCCATGAATCTGCCTGGATAGTCTCAGTTTCAGAGACATTTCAGGCTGACTGTGGATGTTTGACTTGTTTGATCGTCTGATTAGCGGCTGCAGCGTGACGTCGGGCTGTGTTTTTCCAAAAGTTGGATCTGGCTCAACTTCTCCGCTGCAGGTCTCTGTGTTTTTTTGGCGGACACCCACTCAAATGAATAGAAAAAAACCTATGTGCTAGTATGTTTATCAGCCCAATGAACCTTAAATACCATTACCTGACAAAAAAAAAGTTGACTGCAGGTGTGGGGAAAACAGACTGACAGATCAATACTCAATATTGGCAAACACCCAGAGTTTAATCAATATCCTAGGAGGAAAAACTTTTTTGGTTCAACCCCAACTGATCACGACTCTTGACACAGATAAACAACACAGTGTTCTGTTTGCCAGACCCGAGTCCTCATCCCATTATTGTGTACTGAGATGCTGACAGATACAGGTGATGGAAAACAGGACACACTCCAGAAACCTAGGCATCAAGACAAAGTCCCACACACACAAACACAAACACAAACAACAACTCCGCTAACACACTGACAAACAAGCACCAGGAGGTTGAGCTCCTCTCCTTTTCCACTCCATCGGCGTGCCATCATCCCACAGCCAGAGAATATCCCTTTCCTTCTGGCCGGCCTCGTGGGAAAGAGGCAGGAAATGTGGCTGTTTTTGGAGCTTTCCTCTGTGTGTGTGTGTGTGTGTGTGTGTGTGTGTGTGTGTGAGTGAGTATCTGCTTATTAGTCATCAATGGGGGAAGCTCCAACATTTGTTCCTTTTCTTTGCTGGCACATGACACACAGCCAGTCTTTTTTGGCTCCTTCTACGCCACAAATCCTCCCCGCCAAGTTTTCTGGCAGCGTGGTTACGTAACGGCTTCCGTCATTTCAACACGAGCAAAAAAAAACAAAAAACAGATTACTGTATTCATAAACAGTTGCCGTGGAGATGCGCCCACACGGGCTGATTCCAAAAGCACTGAAGAATGGAGCGTGTGTAACTTTTGTCTGTGGACGTAGACGCACATGGATAGGTCCGGTCTTGCTGATTTACTTGTTATAACACAATCTTATCTTCCTTCTGTCAGGATCAGAGCACAGATACTCACCTCAGCGGGCTTTATAGCGCACGTTTGAACCCCATCGTCCAATTAAAAAAAACATAATTTCAGGCCACTTTGTCACCCCAAAAAGAGTACAGAAAGATCCTGACCCCAAAGCAAAGGGTGTTTATCGAAATATCAAGTGTGGAGTACAGCATGCATGACTGAAATTTGACATTTTAGGACACACATGCTGAGGCAGACAAGAGTTTCTCTTATTACGCAATAATACAACTCCCATTTTATGATTTCATCAGTCAACACCCACCGACCCACACACAGCATGAATCACAGAAAGCATCTAGACTAGTTGTAATCAGACATAAGCAGTCCAGGGACATGTACCCGGTACCCGGTACCTTTAAATAATCCCCCTGTTCACCGCTAGGGGTCCCCTGCCATGTGCCTCCTCTGCTTGAAAGGGGGGATTTAAATTTCTCAAGCTGTCAATCAAAAGCCCGACCATAACAAGCCCCCTTGTTCTCTACCATTTGCTTTCTTCACTAAAAAAAAACACATTAAAATACAAAAAACTCAAGTTGCACACACAGCTTTGAATTTGTATATTAAATCTGATTAATAACTAACATAGTTAAACAATAGCCTACAGATTATATGCAAACAAATGCGAGTTATTTATGTAGAAATAAGTTTAAAGTGCATGTAAAAGGCTGGCTGTTGTTGCTATTACCTTAAATAACCTAACCTGGCAACCCAGACTGGGAGCTTGCATCAACACAGTGCTACACAAACTGATATTTTAATCTGTTAAATCAACGTTAAAACAAACATTAAACTTATCTCTGTGAAGTGACAACAAGAAACAGGCACACATGCAGTATTTGCGTGTCACCGTGACCCCGGCAAAGCGTTTGATCACTCAGGCTGACTGACTGACACAGCTCGGCAACCCTGATAGATCCGCATATTTAGTGGATAAAAACTATTTGCTGTGGGCTAAATTTGAGTCAATAGCGTTCAATATCAACACGATTACACACACGCCAGGGCTCGTGCTGTGTGTTTTGGTCTCATTGGCAGACAAACCGGCTGAATTCAAGCCTCCATCGGCGAGCTAAACCCCACTTTCTTTGGTAAAGTCGTGTCAATAGACGGTTTAAAACCCCCGTCGCCCACCGCTAACGTTAGCAGGCTAAGTTAGCTACGAGAACACCGCTCAGAGAACCGTCGCCTTTCTTTGATAAACAACGAGTGTTCGTCGCCTCTAACGAGCCACGTCGCTAAAGGACACCGTAACCGACGTACCTGCCGTGAAACCAGTCTTTACAGATGTCGCACTCGATCATAAACCGGCTCACATCGTAGGGCTGCCGGCAGACACAGTACAGCGGGGCCGCCGCCATCTTCCTACTGTCCCCCAAACAACGCAGGAATGAAGCGGGGCGGGGATTTAACGCCGCGTCCGGAAATACCCGAAGAGGAGAGCCGAGCGGACACGAGAGAGAGAGAGAGAGAGAGAGGCAATCCCACCTCTGACGTCAGTTTCCAAATTATTCATTTCCATCTGGTTGTGTGGGCAAACCAACAATAGACAAACTTTTTCCAACAAAGGAGTGACATAATGGGATTGTTTTGGGCATTTTGTCGCTGTTACAATCTGAGATTTACACTCGTGATTTTTTAGAATTAAATTAAGGAAAATAATGAGCCTGAAAGGCCTTAATGAGTAAATTAGGTGAAATATTGCATATTAGTATTTAAATTAGCGTTAAGTGAGTTAAGAGGTGTGTTTAAAGACAATTTTAAACTGTAGATGCATTCACTTAACACTTTCAACCAAATTTAACATTACAAACTCCAAGAAGTTTACCTTAAAGCGTGCGAAATCTTTACAAAATATGCCAACATGCATGAATAAATCTCAATTAATTTACTTCCATTTAAAAGTATCTATTCTATGTAACAATAAAGCCATAGGGAGCCTTAAATAGTCTATTTTTTTCAGTGAAAAATGAGGAAAAATACATAAATCGTTGTCAAATACTGTGGAAAAAGTGTTTGGATTAGATTTAAGTTTTCTGACTGGCAAGTACTGAGACAACGAGTGCAAGTGCAGAGTAATATGTATATGAAGCCATAAAAAGCCTTAAATATATATTTTTTCTCCCAATTTAAACAGTCAAAAATAAAGAAAAATGTAGATGCATTAATTTTCCACCAAATGTAACATTACAAACTCATAGAAAAAACAAGAAGTGTATCTTAAGAAGCCATGCAGAATCTAATTTTTTGCCAGTTAAGCAGACAAAAATGGGTAAAAATACATAAATTGTTGTCAAATCACGTGGAAAAAGTGTTTGGATTTGATTCAACTTTATTGCCATTGTTCAGTACTGAGAAAACGATGTGTTAAGCGTCTAACCACAAGTGTAAGAAGCAGTAAAGTGCAGAGTAATATGTACGTGTATAGAGATTTAGAAATAGCAGTGGATATATGCAGCATGTGCAGCAGTTACACAATACGTGTAATAATTATACAATGTAGGTAAGTTAGGTTAGTATATATACAGTATGAATATGGTGAAATAAATACACTATACAGCTTGTGCAGCAGTTACAGTCAATTGCAGGTGCAGGCGTAATTATACAGTGCAGGTGTGTGTACAAGTAATGCAATTGGTCGTTTTAGCCCAAATGTGCAGCATCAGCACTGACTTATCAGTCCTCTATAAACGCCGCTGATGTGATATAAAGAAATAAAAAAGCATAATAGTGTGACACAGTCTGAAGCTGCTCCCTCAGCAGAATATGTATCCTGTGTTTCACACCTCTTCCCAGCAAAGAGATCTGGTTCCTCTGTTCACACCGCATAACGGCCATAAAAAAAAACACAAAACACAATATCAACCCCTGGTATGTCTCCACGGAACGTGTCTGACATGCCCTACGTGCTTGTGTGGTGAATAGCAATGGGACCACCGACCCACAGCTTGATCTGTGAGCTGACAGCACCCATCCCCCCACACGCCCATCTGTGCTCCTCTGCATAGGGAAGCAGGCACGGTGCATGCTCATGAGCACAGAAGACACATGTGATTCACCCTGCAGATCTCAGTCTGAATTGTTTTGCTTTTTCTGTTTCTTCTTCTTTGGTGCATTCCCAGCCTGCAGCATAGATGTAAACAAACTCCTTTGTCCTCAGGATGATAATAGCAGTCTGCACCACTCGGTTGTAGCAGATCATTATCGTGTCCTCACATCAGCTTTTTTTTTTCACTTGTGGGCCTGCAGTGTGAGGAGTGCAACTTCATGTCTGGTGTGCAGATCCGCCACATGCCTGCTGGAGGTTAATTATCCTCTGTAGGTGGAGGTCAGTGCTTTCGAAGATGGTGATGAATGGCTACGGACAACTTTGCAAACGAGCAATATAAATCTATAACACATATTGCAAAAAGAAAGATACTTTGATATTTAAATATCGAAAGTGAAAGTAACTCACCTGCACAAAATCCTGCTGTGTGGGCTTTGGGTTTCACTGCAAACAACAGCTACTTCAGACTAACACCTTTCTTCTTTACCTTTAGTCATACATCAGTCACATCGTTTCAAAACCACACTACTAAGCAAAAAGTCACTGCATGACATCTGCTGCTTATTTGAAACTGCAAATAGTGCCAAAGCATCAATGATATGACAGCTTTATTATACACATTTGAACATGTGGGTTGTGAAACATCGGATTATAGAAACAAAGGGAGAAAGGAGTGAAGGAGTGGACTATTGACAAGTGAAATTATCGTTATTATTATTAAATTAATCCATAAAATATATAAATACTTCACAAATTTAATAGATAAATACTCAACAGCATACATCAACACAGCAATTTTATGATGACTGTGCACTTTGACGCCTAAGAAACTCACATTTAAAGTTTCCACACGTTATCAAATTCTCCTGCCTTTCCTCTGGTTGTATAAGTCAGTGTCTCTAACACAATACAACATGCCTTTATCTCATTTATCCACACATGTATCGAGGGTGTCATCCTCCTGGCCTGCAGGAGTCCAAACTCAATCACTGTATAAGACTAACAATAAAGTTCTTTGTATATATACTGAGTACACATATCTCTGCTTTGTGAGGCCCCCTCACTCCAACAATCTCAGATATAGTCAGTAAAATTTGTTTTTTTTTAAAAAAAGGGTCATGAGATAATGTGAACTTTACCAAAAAATGTTGATCAGATATTGACAAGTTGATTAAGTTTGTGCTAAACGACAGTCAAAGATTGTAATTACATTTACTTGGTCAAGTAAACTCATGAGAAGTGGTGGAATGTAACTAAGTGCTTGGGTCAAATACTGTACTTAGAAGTAGAAATTTTAGGTACTTGTACTTGTACACACTTCTTTACTACATTTCTTTGGCAGCTTTAGTAACTAGTTATGTTACAAATAAAGATTTTTATTTTTATTTTTTTGCATAAAAACATGTTAGGGGCTATGATGTATGTCTATGTTATAATGTTTTGCTAGAAATTAAACAATTAAACAATGTACAGCTGAAACAATTAGTCAATTAATCAATTAATTGACAGAAAATGTATTTTTCATCCACAAACATTTCATGGTTCCAGCTTTGAAATGGTTTGCTTTTGATTCATTTTAATATTTTTTATTTATTTTGAATAATATTGGGGTTTGGATGGGAATTGTGAAAGGCTCTGGGTAAATGTGATGGCTTTTCTCACTATGCTCTGAATTTTTACAAACTAAAATAATCATTGAATTGATTGGGAAAATAATCAGCACATCAATCCATGATGATTACTTGCAGTCCTATACTAAATAGTGTAGTGACATAATATACACTCACTGTCTGTTGACACTGTCAGAGAGGTCATAATTCTACTTTATGTTTATTATTGAGGTCATAGTGGGTGGCGGCGTTGTACTGGAGTGCTTTATACTGACAGATGTAATAATATTACATATACATACACATTATGGCCCTCTCATGTGTGTAACTGGGGTGGCCAGAATATTAGAAACACCTCTCAATACAATGCAGTCCAGTTCAACACCACTGCAAGTTACAACCTCAAGAACAAACTTGTAGCCTAGTTACATCACCTCTCTGACAGCGTCAATTAAAACTGAACATTATTATCCTTGTAAAGGCAAATTTATGACAGAATTGTTGTATTGGATCACATTAGATTGTACTGGTGTACCTAATGAAGAATATATACTTTAATAACAGTCACAGGGGACATTTTTCTGCATCACATACTTTTATTTTAAATGCAGCAGCCAATTTTAGGGTACATGTAACAAGGTATTTTTACAGTGTGATATTAAGTACGTAACTGATCTGAATACTTCCTCCATCACTCTTCAAAATAAAGCCCATAGCTTGAGTCTTTTCAAAATAAAGTGTACAAACCATGTCAATAAACCACACCTAGCTCTGCACTGAGTGATATTTTAATATCAAACTACTTCATTTACATGACAAGTGCAGTATTTGTTAGTATTACAGCGCCACCTCGTGTCTGAACGGCAGCATTGTTTGCTGCGCGTTCATGCTGTGCGGGGGGCGCGCACGCTTATACTCGCTGACGTCACGGCTTACCCAAACAAGGCAGCAGCGGGCCCCGCCCCCCCCGTATGCTAGCATCATGGATTTAAGGTGTACTGAGACACAAACATCTGTAACATGTGGCTTCTTTAACATCATTTAACACCTGACTAGATGATAAAACAGGTAAGAATAATTAATATTATTAATAAATATTAATTAATGCACGGTGGTGTGAATGCTGTGCTGCTTTAGTGAGACATCAAACAGCTCTAGTGTTAATACTGTAATGCTTATCTGTCATATGAATATTTACTCTATATAAACCATCTTATTTCGTATTTTTTAATCTATCTAATGACGTTATTTTAGTATGTTTATATAGGAGCATTCACTATCTGAACATTCTGTGGTTTATAGACCAATATCAAATTGATTATCCTGATATATAGGTACGATTGTTGCTATTTAATTTTAGGATATTTATCAATTCACTAAGACCACACCGATGTGGGTATAGATTTAGACAGGTTTATTTTATATTGTGCATGAAGGTGAACAAGATGATGTAGGGATGAGGGTCGATGGATGAAGGGATCTTTGTTGATGAATCTAGTTTTAAAGCTGACTGAGGCAACGAAGCTCTAGAAAAATATCTACATTTATAATGCCAAAAAAATACTGCATGTTTTATTTATTTTGATATGAAGTAATCTGTGCTAATTTCTTTTTTCTCTTAATTTAAGTAATAAGTTAATAAGTGCAGTGTTTATTATTAAAGGTCCATTGTGTAAGATCTATTTAATATGCATTCATTAAATTACAATCACCTAAAAATATGAATCTTTATGTTTTTGTTACCTCACATCTACAGACGCTGCAAGTCCTCTTCCACAGAGCCCACCATGTTGAACCACCATGTTTCTACGGTAGCCCAAAACAGACAAACTAAACACTGGCACTAGGTACAGAAGGACCTTTCACTTTTTCATACTTTTCAGGGCCACTGCAGTTTATCCTTCATGCTAGAAAGAAGAGGGTGAGGCGACACACTGGTCCTTTAATATCAGGAAATATACAAATAAAGAGTGTTTTAAGACGTCTGGATCTCGTACAATTGGTCTCTTAATCTGGTAGAAAGTAGACATTTGTGGTATTTGCATGAAAAGAAAAAAATTGTTATCAGTTTTGGATACAGTTTTCATGTAAATGGTAAGATATCTGCACAAAAATTTTATTCTACCTCTTAATATTTGTTTAGTATTTTCAGTTTGCTAAATGAATATTTGTATCGTTAATAAAACCATGATAAAAGCTGGCGGTTGCAAACCGGGGTCCTGAATGTAACGCTGATGAACTGTGTTTTATCAGGAGGAGGTGAAGAACAGCCCTGAACCAGAAGATGAGGCGTCTGTCACGTAAGAAAGCCCTGAGCTTGGTGAAGGAGCTGGACGCCTTCCCCAAAGTGTCAGAGAGTTATGTGGAGACGTCAGCCTCCGGAGGGACAGGTGGGTCATCCATCTGATGGTCCTTTGCTGATATACCCGGTCTGACAGGACAGTAACCACCCTGTCTGTCTCATCCACAGTGTCCCTGATAGCTTTCAGTGCCATGGCACTTCTGGCTGTCTTGGAGTTCTTTGTTTATAGAGACACGTGGATGAAGTATGAATATGAAGTTGACAAGGATTTTTCCAGGTGAGCTTCTTATTTTCATACAGATTGATGCTTATATTTACAGTACATGTTAGGAAGTAACCCTAAAACTCATTATTAACTTTCAACATTTACAGTAAACTGAAAATAAACATCGACATCACAGTCGCCATGAAATGCCAGCGTGAGTATCCCACCTCTTCTGTCACTCATGTAGGTAATCTACTCATTAAAGTGCATTATAGATGTAAATATGTGTCAGTTAATGCAGCGATCGCGTGTGTTTTACGTCTGTGATTGCAGATGTTGGAGCAGATATTCTCGACCTGGCTGAGACTATGATCACATCTAACGGCCTCCATTACGAGCCGGTGAGTGAAGCATGTCTCTGTCATGTTTTATTTTGAATTAAACTGATCTTTTTTGGGTTTTTTTTTTAGAAAATAAGAGGCATTAAAATAGTCTCTCTACATCTTTTCTTTTTGTGTGTTTGTTAGGCTATTTTTGAACTGACCCCACAACAGAGACTGTGGCAAAGGTAAGCTTTCACTGTAACAACGTCTAAAATTATCTTATCAATGCCTCCTGTACTGAATACATTGTTTTATGTCTTATATTTCAGATTTTTAGGTCTCTAAATGTTTGCTTTTCATTCATTCATTCATTTTTTGTGATAAAGTTGGTTTAATTTTACACTCTAATTGTCATTTTAAGACCTTAAAAGGTGTATTTAGGTAATAAAACTTGCAAGCACACTGAAGAAAAACTTCTGCTTTTGTGGCCGTGGAGAGTTGAAACATTAAAACTACGTTGAACATCTGGAACAGGATTTGGTCCATCAAGATTCCTTCGTGTTTTAAGAAGTGCTCACGTGTGTTTTGCATGTTGTCGTCCTTGTTTTTTGCCCTCAGGACGTTGATCCTCATACAGAGCAGGCTGAGAGAGGAGCATGCTCTTCAGGAAGTCCTTTACAAAACTCTCCTCAAAGGAGGACCCACTGCCCTGCCGCCACGGTCAGTTTTATATGTGCAAACAAACTCTGGCAAAGAATCAAGCAGAGTTATTATCCAGCTTGTTAGATAAACTATTAAGGAGTCAAATGATGTGCTCAATAACTGTGTTTATGTGTGCAGGGAGGATTCCTCTATGGAGCCGCTCAATGCTTGCAGGATACATGGGCACGTCTACGTCAACAAGGTGGCAGGAAACCTACACATTACTGTGGGAAAGTAAGAAACTACATGTCAAATTAAACAACTAGAGGGCGTTCAGCTCTGTGTAGACTGCAGTGAATTCCTTAACATGGATTTGAATATGTGGAGGAGACCTGGGTTGGGTTGGGTTGGGTTGGAGTGGAGAGGTGGCGTCATTGGCTGGACCTCCCGACGTCTCCTGCACGTCCACTTGCGTCTATGTGTGTCCCAGGTTCAGCAGTTACTGTGTAAAAAGAGACAGTGAAACAGACAACTGTTTCCAGGTGCGTTAGTCACCTCACCTGGCGCTGCTCTCCTGCAGCTGAGCGCCAACCCAGGCCCCCTCCACAGAGTAATCATATACAAGAAAATGACCTAACTATATGGCTATATTGTCATGTTGTTGTTTTGTGTGTTTTCAGGCCCATTCACCATCCTCAGGGTCATGCCCACATTGCAGCTTTTGTGAGCCATGAGAGTACGTAAATGTTTTTCTAATTATCCTTACAAGTGATTTCTTTTCCCTCAATTCTTTTTATTTGGTTTTTGGACATGAAATATAACATACACAGTAGACTGCAGAGTAAACTTTACTACTACTACTACCTTACAAACCCTTCTACAACCCACTCCCTCCTTCACCAGTTCTTGGTCCATTACCTCTGCGCTGGAAAATAACAAATTTGCCAGTGGTATATTTACTGACTTTTCAAAAGTGTTTGATACAGTTAACCATCATGTATTTTTCGGAAACGCTGTATAAATATGGTTTTCATGATACCATGTTCAAATGGTTAAAAACTTTGTCTCCAACAGAAGACAGTTCGTTCGTGTTAATGGTTGGACAAAGCCAAACTACCCAGTGGCGTCCCACAGGGGCCCGTTCTTCATGCCTTATTATTTCTTATCTGTATTAATGATTTATCTCAAATAAATGTCTCAAATATTCGTTTGCCAATAATGTTTGCAGATGACACAACTCTAGTTCACTTGGATTCAAATTTCAATTAACTGATTATAGATATTAATGTTAGTTTAACTGCCTCCGCTATACAGTTCAAATTAAATAAGTTATTTCTGAATAAAAAAAAGAAACTTTATGATTTTTAGTTGCAAAACATCATACTAAGGATTTTACTAAAGTTATAGTTGAGAATGTTGAGATGTCTTAAGTGTCAACTACAAGATTCCTGGGAATTTTTGTTGATGAGAGTTTGAGTTTTAGCAAATTGACTGCGTTAGCAGAAAAATACATAAAATCTCTTCTGGATCATCTGAAAGGGTTTCAGTAATGGAGTCGTGAGATGATCACAGCCTGTATCAGGAGCTGGGTAGCATCTTGTTACACAAACAGTCTTCTTAGACTTTATAATAGTCTAATCTATCCTTATCTTCCATATTGTAAAGAAGTTAAATAAATAAATAGCTCAGTTATTTATTTGTAGATATTCACTGTATCAATATGTTCTTTAAAAGGTTTTGTGGAGGGTCTTTAAGGAGAACCTAATCCTCTCGAGCCTAATGCACTCTAGTATATGTGGTGAGGAGGAATGTGTCCGGCCTTGTTTGTTTAACAGTAAATCTTTTTTATAATCTCATGGCGCAAACAAAATTATGTTGGCTCTCCTGCCAAGGGTACTGGCTAAGGGCATTTCATTTACTGAACACGAGTGCTCCTTTTTCACATCAGTAATATTATGAAATGTTGTATTGTAGATGTTATTAATAATCATTTAAACAGCTCTATACACAGGCTTACAAGTGCACAATACATTTTTCCTATTTTCACTTAGAGCTTGTACAGTGATTCCCCACAGCCTTGATTGAACCTGAGCTTTCTCTCGTCTTTGTGTTACAGCGTACAACTTCTCCCATCGAATAGACCATTTATCTTTCGGGGAGGAGATACCAGGCATCATCAATCCTCTGGACGGCACAGAGAAAATCACCTATAACAGTAAGTTACTGCTATTTTTCACGAGATAGGAGAGAGCGTTCAAACTGAGTTTTGTGCAGAATTAATGATGTGTTGATTCATTGAATCGTGTGTTGACTCAAACTCACCCTGCGTGGTCACTGCCTTCTTAAAATTCATGTATAAACCTATAATAATGGTATTCATCTCTGTGTGTTTTACTACAGATAACCAGATGTTCCAGTACTTCATCACAGTGGTTCCAACAAGACTGAACACGTACAAGATATCTGCAGACACACACCAGTTCTCCGTGACCGAGCGGGTGAGTGAAAAGCAATTAAAACCCAATAATGTCAAACCATGAGAAGCAGGAGGAGGCATGCACAGAGGAGGAAGAGAGTTTAAGAGAAACCTGGGACGACACTAACCTCAACGCTGTGTGTTTTCAAGGAGCGGGTGATAAACCATGCAGCGGGCAGTCACGGCGTTTCCGGCATCTTTGTGAAGTACGACACCAGCTCTCTGATGGTGACGGTCAGCGAGCAGCACATGCCGTTCTGGCAGTTCCTGGTGCGACTGTGCGGCATCATCGGGGGTATATTCTCTACGACAGGCAAGTCTGGTTTCAACTGCAATCATAGCTGTTTATTTAATAGGAACAGTACAGATAAACACTGTCACGTAGAAAGATCAACAAAAGGGAATTCACAGTCTTGGATTCCTGGAAGTAAATACACTGCATACAGGATTTATTTTAAGTAGTAGTAGGAGTAATGTAATCTGATGTTGACCGTTCACTGAAAACATGTGAACAGACTGTTGTAGCAGGCCTTGCTGCCGCCGTGGGTTCTCAGCACGGAGTACACGACAGCCTGACGACGTTTTCTAATTTTATTACTTATGCAGACACACAATTTCCTACAGACAGTAACAGTTGTGTGTGTGCTCTCGGCCACCCGGCATCTCCTTCGCATCTGCTTGCATCTATTTCCAGGTGCGCCTCACCTGCCGCTGCTCTCCTGAGCCGTCCCTACACCTCTCTCCTGCACCTGAGTGCCAGCCCAGCCCCCCCTCCACAACTGTGAACTATGTAGTACTGAAATGTGAAATTAGAGTGTTAAACTGTTGAGTTCAGGATCTTTAGGGTGGAACTTAAAAGAAGGATTGATGATGCACTTAAGCCATACTTAGCATAACCCCTCCCACAGTATAAAAAACTTTAAGTGCATTAGCATCTCTGGTTCTCCCTCTCGCTTGTGAGTTATTAAGCTTGGAGTTTAGTTGCTACAAACTTTGCCTCGACATCCCACAAATGCATCTTCCCTGGATGCCAAGATTTCCAGAACAGCTCGATCAGTTGTGATTTTTTCAAAATAAAATGTATTCATGTCTGAATTTATTCATGTATTGGTGTGTTTCTCTTTAAAGGCATGCTCCATGGGCTTGTTGGCTTCTGTTTTGACGTTATCTGCTGTCGCCTCAAAGTTGGAGTCTATCGCTCCAGAGAGGTGAGTCTTTACCACGTCTTCTTTCCCAGTCGTCGCCGATACTGTGGGCAATACTGTTCCTTAATATCCAAAGAAATTGTTCCTCTGTCTTTATTAAATCACTGTAAACTTCACCATGAAGCAGATCTAACAGACTATCCTGCACCGAATCTGTTCCAGGATGTGCAGCTACACAACCAGATGAACAATCTGAACAATCACCAGACTCCTTTGTTGGCTGACCACGTCCCCCAGGAGTAGCTGTTTCTCTGCGTGGTTTAATGGCGAGCAGGTGACCTGAAATCGAATGAGTTAATAGGAGAGAAGGCTTCACCATCAGAGAGTGTGTGTGAGTGAATGTCCTGTGTTATTTAATGTTGGTCAGTTTGTGTTTTTTTAATTGTCAGCATCACCACGTCATAAAACTGTTTTTCTACTGAAAAACTTAAAGCTGTGTATTGAACACTGTGCTGTTGACATAAAAAATGGTTCACATCAGATCATTGCACGTTTCTTTAGAAATGCATGTTTTCTGTTCCATTTGCTGTAAAATCACAAAATACTGATTGTTTGGTTGTCGTTCAAACTCCATAAAAGTTTAAATATCAATCAAAAATACCAGTGCAGCTTTGTTTTAAAGTTAATTAATGTGTGGAAACGGTTTAATCCTTCAGTAAAGTCACAAGAGCATAGATGGAGTCTTTAAATAATAATGTTATTTGAGTTTGAAGAGGATGACTGCACTGGAAGGAGGCAGAAGATTATAAAATGTGTGTATACGCACATCCCTAAAAATTCAGATTTTATTCGTCATTGGGGGTGGATAGACAAATGTGTTGTCTTTTTTTGGCCTTGAGTGTAAATCCAGTGTTTAAGAGGAGGACCATGCTCTTGCTAATAACAGGTATTATATGTGCAGTGAGTGAAAAGCCTGGAATGAAAGAAAATAAGGTCATTTGAAGCCTGGTGACACCTCAAGAGAATAAAAGGACTCAAATTAGGACTGCATAAAGGCTTAAAGGATACGCTTGTGATTTAGTATTGTAAAAAGAATAGGTTATAAATCAAAGCAGACAAAGATATTGTGATTTCTACTCCCTAAGCTCCAAAAAACCCTGGATCCTACGTTTCCCATGATACAACTAGACAGCATCTTTTGTTAGAGCCTCTTTGCATAATGAATATCCGTGACTTTAAGGTTATATAATACAGACTTTCTGCTATAAATCACGAACTTTTGAACCCGAGCTGAGATAACAAAGATATCACTGAGGTGTTTTTTTTATCAACTTTGGAAAGCAAAGAAGGAACAAGACATAAACCCCTCAATATTATACTATACTTTTGTCAATATTAAAGCAATATCACATGAGAGGGAGTGATGTTATATTGAATATCGGCACAGCTGTGATTCGGTCGTAGGCTTTTCAAAATGTTTGAAACAGTTCAGAGTTCAGCTTCCTATGGTCGACCACCCGTCAACGTTACAATCGAAGACAGATGAAGGACACCTGCGGAGTGATACATGTGCTGAAAAGTCCCAGTGCGGTTACGTTGTATATCAGCACTCGTGGAATGACCAATCAAATATGTTGGTCAGAACTAACTGTTCTATAAAATTTAATAACAATCAATTTAATTTGGCTTTTTTTAAAGAAACTACATGGTGAGGTAGAAGGCAAGTTTAATGGACTGCAGCACACTTGCACTTTTTCTTTTCTAGTTTATTTCAGTTTTGCCAAGCAGACTTGAATAAAGTGTTGTCAGAGCAGGGAATGCGGGTGGTCAAACATTTAGCAAATGACACCAAAAAGTATAAGATGGGAGTAATTGGTTACGTGTTGCTGTTGTTTGTTACATACAGTAACAGGAGCTGGGATTTCCTGTACCAGCAGAGCTTTGGATTCGGTTTGCAAATTTAGTCAAACAGACACACAGAAGAGCAAAACGCCATTAAGACACCATTAAATAAGCCCTGTAGCTCTGTTAAAACAACTCTGACGAAACCACTTCGTCATACAGGCCACATACAACTGCAGACATTTTGGTTCACACTTAAAGTAAGAGGACAGTTACCATGACTACACCACAAACATGAGCTTTGCATAAACATTTATTTAGTTTTGTCCCTTTTCTCCCATAAAGACTGTTATGTATTTGTATTCTGTCAAGAGTCAAGACTTGCAATACATACAATACTGTACACAGTTTTTCTCGTTTGTTTAGTAAAAATCAGACTTGCCTGTCACACTTAACACTTTTGGTAGACTCTGTGGGAAGCTCTGTGGTGGAATCCTGTGAAGACGCTCACCAAGCAAAAATCAACAGTCAAATACAATTTTTTGGTAGTCTATAAGAATAATATGTAGTTCAACTATTTACAGATCTTCCAAACTGGGGTCAAGGATGTCAAGGGAAGGGTACCTTAAGTCTCTCGTTTATAACGTTGCACTTTCGTGATTTAGGTCCAGACTAACTTATAGGTCACAGTTTGACTTGCTTAAAAATAGTAGTCCATTTCTCCATCACGTTAGGTATGGCGACCCTCAGGGCTCTGTACTTAGTCCGCTACTTTTTGTCCACTTACTTTATTCTGAATATTATTTGCAGCTGCTGCATGAATATTCGCTCTTTTTGCAGATGACATTCAGCTCTATATGTCAGTCATTTGTAAAGATGACTTCATGCTTAAAAGCTTTCTGAAAAAAACATCTAACTTTTCTTGCATATAGATGAAGCTTCAATACTCCTTTTCTGGTTTAATTGGAGAAACGCCCTCAAAATTAAAGAGCACTCATACATTTTTCTAATTGTAACCTCCCTGCTTTGCGATTTTTATGGTCGCCCATAACATATGAATATATGATCTTATTCAGCCAAAGCTAAAAAACCTCATGACCTCCTCAGTATCCAGAGGCCTGCCTCAAGAACTAAAAGAAATCTTTCATCGTCCAAACATTTAAGAGCCTCTCTGAGGTTTCTAGAAATACCTTCAGAACCACACATTGTGGGTTTTTCCAGACATTTCCGGGTAATTATTTTTACAAAAAAATTGTTGTTACCCTTTGACTGAAATATGACGCTAATACATGAGAGAAACAAACTGGGGCTAGGTCTCCTCCATCTTTACTTGGTCCTACAACCTCCAAATCTTGGACATGGATCACTGATATTGGACTTATTTAACTGGACCCATTCCTTGGACGTTTTGATTTACTTCATGAGCGTTGGATCTTTGAATCTGATTGATTGGATTGAATCCCATTGTTGCATTTCTAACTATTCCAACTTTATGTTAGTTTGTAACTTTTCCACCTATGGCTCCTTCCATCCAAAATCTGAAATGCCTATCGAGTTTGCCTACTTAGAAAACGGCTGGAAACTGTTGGTAGACATTGTACAATATGTGATACTGGGCTATACAAATAAACTTGACTCTGATGTACTCTTATTTATATATAATACACTGCCAAGGTCTACCACATATCAGACTAGCCTTTGACGCAAGTATAAAGATGTAAAAGTAGTAAACTTAGTTTCAGTACAAACTGCTGTACAAACAGGCAAAAAGTGGATGAGCATTCAAACAAACAAGGTTTATGTTCAAAGACATACTGACATGATCATTTGTGATAGTAAATAAGTGACAACCTCAACAGCAGGGATGATGGCAGATCTGTATGTTTTGGTATATGTTGTGATACAGCTGTGTTGTGTGGTCATAATTTAGCTTTTAATACTAGTCTCAATCTGTGGATTGGCCTTGAGACAGAACCACCATTTAGTTTTGTGGGTGTAATCTTAAAAAGGCAGTAGACACACGTGATGCAAGACATACAGATATCCAAATCACCTGCGTATTAAAGAGAGGCATTGGATATCCCCACAGTAAAAAACAGAGAACCAAAGTAATCTTATAGAAATTGTCCTCCACTGAAGCACTGCCGCATTTCAAGTATGAAAAGAAATTATCACAAGGCAAGGCAATGTACCTAGATTTAAGAGGATGGAAACAATGATATGGGAAAGAAAATGGAAGTCACACAAAAAGGCTTATTGTTGCATATATAATTGGCCACTTTGAGAAGAAAACGGTAGGTACAAAATGAACAACACTTTTTCTTTTTGGACGGGGTCTGGTGACTGAACAGTGCAGGTACTGATGAGATTTCCAAACTAAACAAATAATTCATGGCTAGTAGACCTCTTTTTTTCCCTTCTGAGTGCTTCACTCAACTGCAGCCCCCACCTGTAGAGAGCCCCCTGCTAATCCACACTCAAAGGAGGATTTAGAGTGTCCTTTGTGGATGGTCAGAGTCTCAGATGTTACGTAACGCTGTCAGCTATAAAGGTGAGCGCTGCTGTCTCTGGCTTGAGGTGGTGAGGAAGACTCAGTTGGTTAAGGTGCTGGATGCGCGGAAGTAGGAGAGGAACTTGAAACAGAGGCTGACGACAAAGTACCAGATGTTTCTGGCCATCTGGGAGCGGGCGATAAACACCCTCCAGATGAAAACGACCAACACGGTGTTGAAGGTGTAGCGGATGTTTCTCAGTCTGGGAGAGAGGAGGAATGAGACAGGAAATAAGGGGAGACATTTTTAGTTCGCTGATAGATCCTGAATACACTTTCTCTTATCATCAGAGTAAATTTAATCATAATTTTGACTGACTGAAGCTGTGATTTCGCTTGCTTCGGTACCTTAACAACACCGACAGATGGTCTATTTATGTTCACTTACTTCCTCAGATGCTGCCTGGCAGCAGGAATGTCAGACATGTCTTCATTCAGGACGTACTTCTTGGTGCCGATGCAGTAGTTCTCAATGTACTCGGGCCAGTTCAGCTGGCGCACGTCAAAGTTAAACGTCTGCAAGACAGAAAAGACGATTAGGAGGCAAATCTACTGTTAAATCTGCAATTGAAAATGAATGTGACATACCTCTCGCACTCACTAGATGGAGCAATAGACTCCTGAATACTATTTAAATGTGATATGCTCCCAGAGAGCAGAGGAACTATTTTTACTCTCAAATAAAGTTATATTACTATATCTATATTAATGTACTGATATGACTGAAGAGCAAATACACAATGGTGTATTTTGTCCATGTGGAGCTAATTTTAAGTATGCTATATATTACTGGGTAGTTTAATCTATAAAAATGTATCATATTTGGCTGATAAGCAAGCTGATAAACTGCAAAGTAACGAGCAACTACAGCTGTCAAGTTAATGTACTGCAGTGAAAATACATATTTCCCTCTAAAATGTAGTGCAGTATAAGTATAGAGTGACATAAGATGGAAATACTCAAGTACAGTACATCCATCCATCCAACCATTTTCTGTAACCGCTAAGAAGAAGAAGATGAAGGAGGAGGAGAAGAGGAAGAAGGAGGAGGAGGAGAAGAAGAAGAATATGGAGGAGAAGTAACAACAACCATTCAGATGAGAATTATGACAAACGGATTAAACAATCTGGTTCCTACGTGAGCTGTAAAGTGTTAAATATCTGGCCCAGCCTGGCAGCATGTTCGTGGGTCGGCCTACCTTCCTGTCCTCTGGGGTTAGCTGGCTCATCAGCATGGTCAGATTCTCAGAGTTCCACTCCCAGTCCTGACTGCTGAAATACTCCAGCAGGCTGATGGCCTTGTGCAGACGGTTGAAGATGCGCATCATCCTACAGCAGACAGAGAAGAGGGGAGGTTACTACACACTTGAGCTTCTCTTTACATTTCAAGTACGAGACAAACAACTGTGAGTCTTACTGCGGCTTTTGTCCAGAGAGTCGCAGGAAGAGGTCGTAGATGAGGGCAGGGAACTTGTGGCTGACCAGGATCCAGTACTGGTTGATCAGGTAGTTGGAGGTGATGTTGGCGTTGGGCCTGCGGAAAGCCTGCTCCAGCGGGTTCCTCTTGAAGGAAGACATCACATGATGCTCTGGAAAAAAGGTGCACAGTGGAGAGGATTAATTACACAACAAAATACAGTATTTATTTATAATGTAAAGACAAAGAGAAAATTAACAGCCTCTCGACCAAGTTTGTGCCCCTCGTGTATTATCATTACATTCAAATCAGAGTTAAGACTCGTCTAACCAACCAAAACAGAAACAAAATATTAAGATACTATTTATGACAATAGCACTGTTGCCTCACAGCAAGAAGGTTCCTGGTTTGAATCCCTCAATTCCTCTCTGTGTGCAGTTTGCATGTTCTCCCTCTGTCTACGTGGGGTCTATTCCTCCCAAAGACATGCGTGTGAATGGTTATTTGTCTCTGTGTGTCAGCCCTGGGATGAACTGGATAAACTCATAACACCTTCCATATACTCTCCTGGGTGCCATTTTATTTGGATTGTGAAAATAGATTCATCTTAAAAACAGAACATGTTAAACATCTTTTTTAAAATCGTGCAGTGGCTTGAATATTTTTAATCCAGATGGTTTGGCAGCACCTGTAAGTGTTGTTAAATAACCGTAGAAGCTTAGCTCTGTGGCCTGAATTTAACGGTAATATATGAGGCATAAACTAGGGCTAGCCTTGCTCTAAAGGTCAGTGGAAAAGTGGGGCAACAATTTTAAATATCTCATGTTATCAACACCCACTGACCAGAAACAATGAAATGGGTAAACAACACAGATTCTATACGGGGATCATGACTTCCAGGAACCACGGCCGGCCTTATTCATAACACGATTTTCAGCCAGCTCTGGTTCTCGGAGGGGATATCAGGGGAGGAAAAAAAAAAAAAAAAGCAGCCACACAACCACTTCCCCCCCGCTGGGCAGCACAGCCGGCCTCCTCCTCCTCCTCTTCCTCCTCCTCCTCCTCCTCCTCCCAGAATCCAGCAGCAGCAGCAGCAGCAGCCATCCACAGACCCAGAGCGTAGCCATGTGACCACAGACATTACATCACACACAGCCCGCGAAACTAGGCCTTGCACCGTGTGTTTCCATGGCAACAGATATGTGGTGGTTGCAGGGGCCGAGATGACCAGATTTGAGGTGACAGCCAGCTGTGGCCTGGCCCCCTCCACCCTCCTCGCAGCCTGGTTGGGAGTTATCGCCGCTAACCTTGAGCTGCCCTCCGAGGTCTTGAGACAAGCAGCTGGATCCTCACTCCTCTTCTGAATGTCACATTCAGGGACATCGTCTATTGTTTTTTTGGTCTCTTCTAATCCTCATGTTTTTAGATTAGCTTCATTCCTACTCCTCATTCGGGCCGGTGAGATTAGAGCACACGGCTCTTCTTTCATAACAGAGATGAGACCTAATCCCGCCGCTACGAGCCATCTGGTAGCAATTTCCACGGTGAAGGGAGCATGTTTGCTAATCTGAGAGAAAACGAAAGAGAGGGTCGCTTGTCATCCAGCCAGCCACAGCCCTCTAATCCCACTGTATCTGATGACTGCTGGGACGGAAACAATGAGAGCTTTCACTCTTCACGTGTAATATCATCACTGCTATCGCAAAATAAGAAGAGTTATCACAAACCAAACAGACTCTGAGCACCGACGCATATCAACTACACTTAACACCACAAATCTGCACAAAATGCAGGAAAACAATTAAAGCTTTGTAAAAGTTGAATTTATGGCAGAGATGTTGTGGATCACATTAGATTGTATACGTTCCCAGAGAACAGAGGGAATAATTCATAAACCATTTACTGTCTCAGCTATATCAGGGTTAAATTACTTTTACTGTAGTAAAACACAGTTTTATCAGTAAAATGTACTCAAAGTTAAAGTACTTAGTAGGAGATTGACTGCACATTAAGTTATATTATTATATCTATATTAATGCATTGATATCACTGTGGTATGAATGCTTGTATAGGACTCGGGAAGAGTGCATTTGGACACTCTGCACCATCAGACAAACGTTTTAAAACTCAAAGATCTGATTACTTTGAATGCTTTTAGACCCATATTGAAGGACCTAGAGACTGAATCATTGGGGTGCTGTTGTTTTAACTGATGTTGTTGGATTTATGGCTTGTATTGTACTATTTTTCTAGATTTCTGTGTGTTGTAATATTGTCTGTGTGTCTTGTATCTGTTTCAGTTTGACTTGTTCTTAGTTTGTGCTGTTGCCTGTCTTGGCCAGAACCCTTTTGAAAAAGAGGTTTTTAATCTCAATGGGAACCTTCCTGGTTAAATAAATAGAAAATAAATGTGGTAACATAAGGAGCGAATACACAGTGGTGCATTTTGTCTACGTGCAGCCAATTTTAAGTACTTTCATATATTTTAATCTATAAATTCGATCAAATTTTACAAGCTGATAATCTTTGTATGAAAAAACGAGCAACTGCAGCTGTGAAGTAAATGTACTACAGTAAAAATGTAGTACAAATAAGTATAAAGTGGCATAAGATGGAAATACTTATTTACTTAAAATATCCAGAACCTTCATATAATAAAAAAAACAAAACAAACATGCATAACGAGTCTCCCACCAACACCCTCCGAGTGTTAAATCCATCTCTAGTCTCTCTCCAGCAGGTGGCACACTCTCTCCACCAGATCCCCCGACCACAAACAACACAACTTAACAACATCACAGGGACATTATGTCACAACAGTGGAGTATTGATTTGTGATGATGAACCGGGAGGACAACAATACTGCGGGAAGCCAGCAGGCATCAAAAAACCCCGCCTCTATAAATATCCGCCTGCGGTGACAGGTTTCTATTACCTTTAAGCAAGACGACAAACAATGTACCTACCAATCTCTCCCCAGTGGAACGGGTTGATGCCGCCGGTCGTGCAGTTGTACACCAGAGCTGATTTAGGCCTGCGGGGTGGAGGGAGAAGGTCATAATAATGTCAATAAAATTACATTTCTCTGTAAAACTGCATTGTAGGGTTTTTCTACCTAAAGCATGAAGCTTTAAAAGGCTGACAGGTGATTCATGAGCTATATTACTTTGAGATAAGACATGCAGACCTTCAAAAGCTGAGAAAGTGATGTGTAACCTCACATATTTTTCAATGCGGTAATACAATACTTTATGAAATATGTTAGATGGGAGTGGTCGGCTCAACTTTGTCCTCCATATTCTCTCCAGTTGGAAGTGCGTGACTCATTTTAGGGTTTAAGTAGTGAGTAAGACATTTCCAAGGAAAACTTTTGTCATGACTTCAGAATAGTGGAACTTTTTTTCCCCTCCCTCACGTCTGTCTGGCTTAAATAAAAAAAACCCAAAAAACTTGTTCAGCATCTTCGATGGCTGCTTTGCTGCCATAATAGGTTTTCTCTTCCAGGGTTCAATAAACAAAGACATATTTTATCCCCCTAAAAATCTGTAAATATCAGCGTTTCGTCTGCTCCGACCTGCTGTTAAACTTCGCTGAAGTAAACTAAAGAGAACACAAAGAGCTAGTGCGAGATTTTGCAGTTTGTACGGCTATTGTGTGACTTTGTTTAACATCTTTAATCACTTCAGACATATTAGAGGAGGGTGACATCAAGTTTCTGTATTCTAAAACAGGATCAAGACATTTTCCATTCTTCGAGCAGGAAAACTAATATCTTGATCCATTTAACAGTTTTAGGTCTGTTAAGACAGCACCATATAGCAGGATGTATTTTCACATATTTTGTTTCAATGACTTCATTAAAACTGAGTTGTTTCTGCCTTTAATAAACCCCAAATTGGCAGATGATTGTTAAGGCTGAAGGAGCCTGATTGATTATATAAATAAGTACATGCATGAAGGGATTAATGCCTGTCAAACTAAGTTTTTAAAAAGACTAAAGTCACAGAGGATCTTCAGGGTCACCATTTATAAAACTACAACTAGATTCATTCTGAGATTTTTATCCTGCACCTGGTGGAAATTTACAAGAAGAAAAACTTTGGAGCAGAAACAAAAGCAGCTTTTGGCCACAGCTGTCCTTGTGTGTGTGCATTTCGAGGGCTGTAGTGATTTCTGTCCACTTTTTCCTCCACTTTATCGTGGTACAAAGAGACACTCTCGCTCACTCCACAACTCCACCAATTTCTCCTCCTCTTCTAAAGCCCAAGACTCCACGTTCTTGCGCCTCACTGGAGTCCCCTCCATGTTTACTACTGTGTAGCCGGTTGTTCCTGATGATGCTCGACACGTTCACGTGATTGAACGTCACTATTTGCACGAGCCAAGACTAAAAACCTCTGATAATATTAAACACATTTAATTTTATCTGAACGTTAAGACAAGAAAGACAGACTTAAGACAGCTCAGGCTGAGTTTTATGACCACCTTACACCAAACGATCGAGAGGAGTGTGCGGCAACTCGAGCAAAACTTGCAGGATTTTGTCTGCAGCAGTGAAATCATTTGAAAAGTCATTTGGTGGCCAGCACAACACTACACGACACTTTAAAACAATTATTTAAAAAGGACAGATTCACAAAGTCTGAATGAACTTTGAAACTGATTTTTCTTGCTGTAATCGTTCCTCGAGTTCATACTGACCACTAAAAGATCTCCTCATGTGTCTTAAGTGGAAGCGATAGGGGACATTAATATGATGTTTCAGCAGTCTGAGTTCAGCAAATCAAGTGGATACCTTCCAAATTTACAGTTTTTTTTAGTATAAAATTCCCTCTTTTTCATCTGTAGCCCAACAAGGAAACACTAAATCATAAAGAAGGGACTTCATACTCAAAAAGACCATCTGTCTTCTTATTTTATGAGTAGAGAACCTCTCCTTTAACACCCAAACATCTCGGTCTGGCACTAACCTGTGTACAGCGGTGTACCAGCCAGCAGCCAGGGTGAGGTTGATGACCACGTCCACTGGGATCAGATCAGCCACCGCATCGTTGTTGGCTCTCATGGTGCGCAGGATCCCCTTCCCAGCCTGAAAAACACAAGAAGAACATCGTCTTAAAGACTGCGCGCTTGAAAAAGCTCAGAGATTTAACATCAGCACTTTTTACTTACAGCTATAAAGACTCCGCTCGGCCCGTTGAAGTTGTCGATCCAACCCTGAGGTGTAAGAACAGAGAAGGTGTAAATCCCGGGCTTTTTGTAGGACACGTACGACATTAAGGTATAGATCCAAACAGCAACATGTGCTGTATGTGGTTGTATGTGCACTGAATCAGCTGTTCAGAGTCATGTTACTTCCTGCGGTGGGAGAACAGAGGAGGCTGGGTAGCAGTGATTGTCGACTTCAATTAGAGTGCATTAAAAATGGATGAAACCACTGGTTATAGACTGCTGCAGCTTCCAACGTGTCGGACTGGAGACCCATTATGTGGTCTTGTCCTGAGTCTAATAATATGTTCTGCTGCTGCAGATAAAGACGATCAGGCCGCTGATCAGGGCAGCGGCGTTTTTAGCACCACAATCTGTTGGTGGCTTCATGCCAGGCTAAAGTGACACACAGATGTTTGAATTTATCATGTGCTTCATAAATGAAGATGTAAAAATCACAAACTGACAGATCTACATGCTCATTTTGGTTGTAAACATAAACACAAACACATAAATAGGCAGTCCTACTCTCCCTTCCCCCACCTCGCCTCGCCTCGCAGCACAGCGCCTACTGGCACGAGCTGCAAAGGCGATTGCACGGCCAAGCGCAAGTGAGGCCCTTTGATGAGTCGCTGCCAGGCCGAGCTTACAACTGAAGGCTGAGCACGGAGCCAGGAGCTGCCGTCAGAGTCCCAGCGTGCACGCACAAGGCCTGCATTTCCCAACGCCTGATAAACGAGGACTTCCCTGTGTTTTTTCTGGTATTTTATCAACACAGAATAGTTTCTCAATCTCCCCGAATACCTTTGATTACTTCACGGGAATGTTCTGAATGAAGGTAAGCATCTAAAAAGAAGCTCTGATCTGATACGACGAGCTCAAAACGACGACCTTGAAGGTCGAATCAACTACCATGATCCAAAAAACTCCTTCCACACGTCTTCAAATGTCTTTTTGATTAATGGATAATTGTTTAAGTCATTTTTTTAGCTTCTTAAACTTGATAATTTTCTGCTGGTCTCCGTTTCATGTCTTTGTAAACTGAATATTTTTGGGTTTTGGACTGTTGTTCGGACAAAACAAGACATCTGAACTTAAGACATAAATTTTAACCTAAGTTTTATAGGCTGAAGGATTGATTAAGAACATAATCGGCACATTTATATAATTGAATTTATTATGATCTATCTCACTTTTAAGAGGCTGGAAATAACAAATGTTTGTTATTTTTGCATGATAACTGACTTGAAAATTGATTAGTAATGATAGTAAATCGCTTAGTTTCCTCTTTAGTGACCATCAGTTGATCAACTAATCATTTCTGGGAGTGGTGGCCAGCTGTAAAGAGTGTGACCTCCTGTCTGTGTTGGTATAGGTGCAGAGCCTCCACATTGGCGTGCGCCTATTTAAGATCCTGTTCCTGAAAGAGACAGGAGGAGTCACCTGGGAGTTGAGTACTCCGCCTCCTCATGTGTGAATGATTTCCCTTTGGTACATACAGTCACCTTATATTGTCACTTTTTAAACACACTTATAAATAGTCGCTGTCAGTTTTGAAGCAGCAGGAGTGAACTGTCTTTTCTTTTGATTTGTTTATCCTGTTTTAGTTTAGAAGTTTTAGGTTTAGTAACTGTCTTTTTGTTGTTCCTTTTGGAACAGGGTTTAGGAATCTTCCCCTAAAAAGCTAGTTTGTTTTGTTTATCGTGTCGGCCTGAGTTCCCTCCAAAGAGAAGCTTCTTTTTTCAGCTGTGTGTCTGGTTGATTTGTCTTCTCGTAGCAGCGATAAACTGCTTGCTTTTTGAGCTGTTAATGAGTGTGTGGACTCTGATTTATGTCATAATACAATATATATTTATGTACGCTCCCAAAACGCTAGACTGGGACATAACACTGGGCCAATTGGAACTTGATATCACAAATCCATAACGCTTTGGGGGACGTAAACATGAAAAATAATGATTCAACGAGTTACGCCGTGGGCTACAACTTCAGCTCTGTTTTTTTAGGCTATATTTATTCACTATTACTACAATTATTGGCAAACTGCCACCATTAAAAAGTACGCCGATTTAGCTGTTAGCAGCTCCTTTTTGCAATCTACAGATAACTATCACTGGATTACTTTGATACTGAAGAAAATGTAAAAATGTGATGTTTTTTATGCATGTTCTGGAGTTAAAAGTGGATTTTTGGACATTTATTCATGATGGATATCACAGATAATGACATCACTGATAAGTATAAGGCAGTAAAAGAGAGAAGGGAGCTGTTATGATCTTTTGCAGCTCCTCACAGTTTTAAAAAGTGAAGATGTCAGGACGCCTGAAAGCAGCTTAATCATAGAAACTTGCAGAGTTTAAATCCTCTGCTGAACTCTCACAGTAGCCTTTACATGAACTTATCTGCACTCAACTTCCCACCCTCCATGTGACCTTCATTTTTTTGTTATCTCTGCCCTCTCTGTTTCATTTCTACCCTCTTCACCCTCCTAAACTCTCCCAGCAGCTGTTTGATGACTTAGTTGAATCACTGACTCGCGCTGAGATATTAACCAATTTGCTTTAATCCTGCGCCACTTAAGATAAAACCCACAAGGGAGCAGCATTGACCTGTGCAGGATTACATCAATCGATATCGTATTTCCATTCGTTTTACTGTCACATAAGGAGCAGGGGATCAGGACAACCTGACCTGAGTCAGTCAAACATGTTGATTAAGATGAGCCACAAGCAGCAGTGTTGGGTTTCACAACCCCCCGAAGACAAGATATGAGCCTATGAGAAGAACCACAGCACAGACAACAAGGTGGTTTAACTCACGGGGAAAGGCTCCTGCCAGCTGGCTCCCACTATGGAGGGTCTGATGATGCCGATGTTGAGCTTGTCCTGCTCCTGCTGCACCACGAACTCGGCCAGGGCTTTGGTGTAGGTGTACGTGTTGGGCCTATCGCCGATGAGCCGCGGTGTGATGTCGCGCACGATGCCGTCGTCCATCCACCTGAAGACAGAAACGAAGGGCTCAGGCAGGAAAACATGCTGCAGAGTGTAGAGTGTTGATAGACGTCCTACATCTCTGCCTTTTTAATTAAACTTGCACTTGCACTTCTGTTATTCCACACACACCAGGACATCTGACTTTCTCTCTGCTACATGTCGAGGCAATAATTTAATTTTTGCAGCTCATTCATGCTTCATTATTCCCAGAGAACTTCAGGACTGGTTTTAGCCTCATAAAGAGACTGAATCGCCGTCTAATTTCACTTTATTTCTGTTCATTCTGTTTGAAGCGGTGAGCAAATCAAGAGATGTGGGCAGTGATTTGGAACTGGATTTCTAACTCAATACAAAGTCCTGAAAAGTGACTTAATCAAAGCCTGATGAGATTAAGAAATCCAGAAACGTCACTAATTTTGGACGTAGTATGACTTTACGGCTGCTTGTGTTTACACATCATTAAACACTGATGTGAACTTTGGCATCTTCTATCAAATTAAAAAGTGCTTTGCTGAGTTTTTACTCTACTACAATAATTTTACAGGTAGTAGTTACTTTTAAGTTGAATATATCAGGTAATATCTTATTTAATCTATACTTGAGTATTGTGCGATTGACGCCTGATATGTCTGATATTCTCCACTCTTGTCTCAAAACCATTTAAAGACATCAGTGAGCCACACTGTAGCACTGGGTGACATGTTCCTTCATTACCATGAACACACCACTGTCGTTTGTTTTGAGTCAATCCCGCATACATCGTCCTGTTGCCTCAAATACTCACTGGAGCAACAAATGTGGATTAATCCGCCGCTGGAAATAGTCCCCAACAAAACAAAACCAAAAAAGTGGATATAACCCAACAACCCCTCTTATGAACTCTTAAAGGAAAGCTTATTTTTCAACCTGAACTCTATTTTCTCATGTTTTGGGGTCTTTGTTCAGACTGCAGGCAAATCAGATTTGTTTCTCAAATCAGATCTTTAAGACCGACCGTCCACTCTGTAATTTGCAAGCGATCAGATCGGATTTGCGTGTCCGGATTGCTGTGACTGGGTACGCTGGTTATGTGGCTTTCCAACGTGGAAGCAGCTTCATTAATTCACAGACTACTGTTCTCTGTAATGTCCTCCATCCTGCTCTTCTAGTTCTGCTCAGCCGCTCTCGATCTGATCTTGTTGTTGTGTTTGGTGTTGGTTTAAGTGACCGAAAAGACACTTTGAAATCCAATATGAGTGTCCAGAGTGTCCGGGCTGAGATGTATCTGTAGAAATCTGATTGGAATTGCATTACAAACCACCTCCAAATGTGGCTTGAATCTGATTTTGCTGTCCAGACAAATCAGATTTGGGCTGATGAGACGTTTGTAACAACATATTTTTTTTAATTTTTGGTCCAGTATCGAGTGAGACTGCTGCTCCTGAACTAACAAGTTAAACCAAAGTTACACAAACGTAGCATCCCCGAGGCTCTGCACAGTAAAATGACTGTTTTTGTCAATGGTGTCTGGTGGCTTTGAATAGAGTCATAACTGCTCCTTTCTATAATGCTATCAGACTCTTATAATAACAATCTGTCAGTGACAAAACAAGCACTTTTAGTGGACGTACATTGGTGTGTGCAATCGCCTGTTTCACGGCTGCAGTGTTCTCGCTCATTATTGGACGGTTTCAAGAATCGGTGTCCCCATTAGTCACTTAGACACAAGAATTATGGGAAAAATAGGGTCCAGGTTGAAAAATACATTATTCATTATATGTTTAATATATTGCACATTATAAGCGTATTATTGTGTTTGTTCGTCATATTTCACGTGAATCAACCTGAACAAGAATTGATTTCATGTCCTAAAGGCACAAAAACAACAAAAAAAAAAAACAGCCTTTCATCCACTCACTCAAGAGATTCGATGAGCTTCTTAGGCTCGACGGGGGGCGGGTAGATGACCTCGTCGATGTACTTGCGGTTGCAGTTTGCATAGGCGGTGGAGATGTGAATGAAGGCCTCGAGGTGGTGCATCTGCTTGGCCAGGCTGAGGAGCTGCTGTGTGGCAATCACGTTCAGCTGCAGGGCGTGTCTGTGGGAGACAAGAGGAGATATACTGTCAAACAGTGTGTGTGTGGGAGTGTGTGGGACAGTTTGTGTGTGATTGAGATTAAATGTGTGTGTCAGGGAGGGATGTGTGTGTGTGTATTTGCCAGCCTGTTAATATCTCTGTTTGAGCATTTGCATGCCAGATCCTGAGTGCTCCATTCAAATGAGAATTTGCAGACTAGTATGAAACATGATTATAAGCTGGAGCCGAGCGACGCGACAGGATGGTGAGACATGAAACCAAACAGGAGGGAGGGAGTGAGGACAAGACAGAATGAGAGAGGATGAGGGGGGGAGAAAAAAAGCAAACATCTGCTCTTCTTATAAATGTGTTAGTCTCATCATTATTTCCACCGAGCACCGTTTCCAGCTCATACTACCACTCATCCAGCCACGAGCACTTCAGCTCGTGTGGGTCGGCGTAGAGTACGTGCCAGTACGGCTGCACAATTAACCAGATTTCAGTTCACACCACCGTGCAGTCCTCAAAGAGAAATCTGCCGCTCCTCCAGAATTGTCCTCCTTGTGTTAGGAGGGAGATCCTCTGCATCAAACCAAGCGCTCCCGATTTCTCCTTAAATTGCAATCAATAAGACTGCATGAACCGTGCATCGGCGGATGAGGCGGACAGAAACAAATCAAAGATGTGTATGAGCGTGCAACACAGTGAGAGAAAAAAAGCTCCACAGGAATCAGAACAGAGCTGCAGCTACTAATTCTGATAATTTATAGATTTTTTTTCAATGAACAATCGTCGCTTTGTCTAGAAATGTCAGAAAATTGTGAAAAAAATAAGCATCACAAATTCCCCGAGAGCCCAACTGACGCCTACGACAGTCCAAAAGGCCTGAGATTTATTTAAAAGCAGCAAATCCTCACGTTTGAGAAGCTGCAACCAGCTAATGTTTGGAAATTCTGCTTGATAATTGATGAATTATTTATCCAAATTTGCTTTACTGGCACGACTATAATCATGTACGGTAATACCAGAGCATGTTGCACAACAGAGACAAGAATGGTTTGCATATTATGATATGCACAACGGCTGCTAGCAAAGCCAGGGAACGCTTGTATGAGGTGATCCTAAATGATTAAACCATTATCAGAATTCATGCTGATTCATGTACAGTAGTGGAGGCAGAGATACGATTATCTACGATGTCCATCACATGAATAAACATCCATTTATCGACCTAGAAATTAAAAGACATGCTCCTTATAACTTCAGAACTTCCATGAGATTCCAGTTTTAACTGTCCGTACATCCTCAAGTACTCTGCAAACAGTAACTGCTAATAGCTAATTCGGCATTCAGTTTAAAAACACCAAGTACTTTATTGATCCTAAAGGGAAACTGCAGCTAAAATTACAAACAAACATGAAGAATCTTAATAAGAAACTAGAAACTACACAAACACTAAAAACAAGCACCAAACTCTAAATATATACAACATGTCTTTTACATACAGTGCTCACATGTATGGTCTTGTGTCGATATGCTAAGGCGCTTCATTTGACTGACGAGGGTAGCAAAGGGTCGATACATTTCTGGGAAACTTTCCAGAAAGGGAAAGTTAAGCTCAGGAATTTTGGGAATTCTGCACAATATTCCATCACATGTACAGATAATTTGCCAGCATCTCATTAAATTCAGTAGATCATCATTCAATACATATGTTACATGCAGTGTATGGAGGCCTGCGAGTCACAGTGAATGTTTGTTGTTGTTCAATACAACGTTTAATTCACAGTTCCAGTCGAATTCTTAAGCCCCAGTTGGGTCCACCCTGGGGTCGCTCCGCAACACAAAAAAAGCATGAAACACCGCACTAATCACGTAACAATACAGTCATATTGCACATTAAATTAAAACAGGAGAAACTCTGCTGCAAGCACATGTAAGTCATATTTACACACTGAACACAACTCCAACATGAAGCAAATTAATTATCAAATATCAAAACCTGTATAGGGTCATAAAGTCAACCCACTCACCACATTTCCATTGCTAGTGCTCTGACACTTCATGCTGTACAGACAAACGATGTGTCATATGAAAGCTGAGACTGTGACGATTCCAACAGTTACCATCAGCGTCGCTCTATTACGAAAACTCAGTAAACCAGCAGCAAGAATATTTATTTATTTATTTATTTATTTATTGTGACACCACAATTATTCAAATAGACCTTGTACTTGCAGAGTTATACTCTATTCTGTTTGGGTATGTCATTTTCGAGCAGAGGCCTAAAAAAGAGGCTGTGTAAAGTTTCCACCTTGAATATTCCAAGAGTGACAATACAGTGACTCTACATCCTGTTGATCGACCGATTAACTGTTTCAGCTCTCGTCAAAATAAAGAAAACCCCTGAAGTGGAAGCACATTTATCAGCTCTAGTCCTGCTGTGCATCGAGGTTCTCGTTTTATCCTGAATCGTGCAGCTTGAACCTCCTGTGGGCCACAAACCAACATCATCCAACTTTCTCTGCCTCCACTGTGTCCACTGTGCCCGAAGCGACAGTAAGAAAAACCGAGGGTCATTTTAAACAACAACTGCGAGATAGGAGTGCTTCTCCGGCTCTGTGTGGGTGGTGCTCGTGAGGTGACAGGAAAAAAAAGATGAACAGAGAGATGGACAGTGTGTGTCGGTGTGCGCGGTGGGCGACGGGTCCACCGGCACGAATCGGATGCGGTCAGGTGGCGCCAGATTGTCAGCGCCAGAACAGATAAATATGAGCAAAGTGGTGACAGTTAGCAGCGTCGAGGAGGGAGGGAAGGCGGGCGGTGTTGGTGGTTATTAGAGGACGTGCTCGGTGTGTGGGCACGTCGTCTTCCCACCACCTTCTGGGACCATATGTAGGGCGTCACGCCAGCAGGACAGTCAAGAAAAGATGGACGCGCCGCTGTGCCTCTTCCTGCAGCTGACTCATCACCCATCTGTTTTTGCAGTCATCTTTTGGATGTTAGGACTGCATGGCAACACCGCAAAGGATCAATTTAGTACAACTTTATGACATGTCGGGTCAACTCTTTGTAGTTTTGGTCGTCATCAGATTAATTACAGAGATCTGGGAACATTACTGCTTTGATTAACATTTTATATCAAGCTGATCAAAGTTATCTTGAAAGTTACCAAGTTCGGAAATATTAAAAAAATAGACTACATAACTTTGCTTTATTTTTTCCAGACATGTCTCATCTCTGCCAAGTTTTTCCTCACAAAGATAAAAGTCACTCTTTTCAGAGTTTCTGCAGGATTCATTAAGACATGTTTGTTTATATTGTCAGAAGTATGAAAGAATTAAGGAGAACCAGCAGGGACGATATGGCCTTGAATTATTTATTATTGTATCATATTTTTGTCAGCACTTTCCAGCAATATAAAACAATATTTCTTGATGTTTTAATTAATTAAATGGATGCAACCTGGACCTGGATAAGCAATATTAAAGGGGCGATGTATTAACAAATTAAAAAGACTTTTTAAAAGATACCCTGCTCATTGCTTAAAGTGCTCATAATATATTTAACCTTTGACCTTTGGGTCACAAATTAGCTCAGCTTTTAAGGTTTAAGAGAAAAAAGGTTGAAGGCCGCTGATTTAAAAGACTTCATTTGGGGATGTAACTAAAAGTGAACATAAAAATCCAACGTCAAAACACTTTCCAGTCCCAGCTTCCTCAATTGAGACGATTTACTGCTTTTCTTTGTCTCGTGTGACGATCAGTTGGTCGGAAAAACTAAGACATCTGAATGTGTCGTCTTCGGCTTTAGAAGATTAAGATTTCTGTACGGTGGCTGAGAGAGCTTTGAGGTGCAGCAAATTGAAGCTCTCACAGCCACTTTATTGTGGACCTAAAGATTGATCCAAAAAATAACGACACATTAGTTTATAATAAAGATAATCATTAGTTGCAACCTTATTGAGAAATGAGCCTCATTGCACAAAACTACGACAAGTTTGGTAGGTGACGAACGTTAACAACCAACAGTTTTAATCTAAAGCTGCAACGATTAGTCGGTTAATCGAGCACCAGCAACTATTTTGATAATTGATTAATCATTTCTAGCAAAAAATCCCAAACATTCCCTGATTCCAGCTCCTAAACTGAGAGGATTTGCTGTCTGTTGTTGGACCAAATAAGAAATTTAACAGCAACATTTGGCTTACGGAGATTGTGATGAGCATTTTTGTACAAATTTATTAAATTTTAAAGCTCAAACAGTTCAAGAAGGTCACGGTTAGATTAATCAATGCTAAAAATAATTGTTAGTTGCAGCTCTAATTTCTCCTTTCACCTTTGTTTCCCCTTCCAAATAAGTTTGGCTAACCTCCGACCACCTCTTAGTGAGTACAATGTTATTAAAGATAAAGAAATTATAGCCAAAAATACATGAACAGGAGTTATCCTTTAAGTGTGAATTAAGACCTGCAGAGGATGAAGACCAGCTGAGTTCGCTACGCCAGAGTAATGACGAGTGAGCGATGACGGAGATGTGGAGGGAAGAGAGAGAGAGACAAAGGGTTGAAGACAGGAGGCCAAAGATGGAGGGAGAAGCAACAGAGAGAGGAGAGCTGGTCACGGCAGGACAGAGAGAGATGTGAAAGCTGTAACAGATCGATATAAAGCTGTGTGGAGTTCAGCTTCATCCTAACTGAGCCGTCACTCAACACCAACAGGTGTCCCCGCCTGCAAACACACATCCAGAGCGGTCCAGCACCACCTCGAACACGAGAAATCTCCCTCCACGCACCAAGATTAACTTCCTCAGCATGTTTTTATATCAAATTAATCTAACATACTGCATGCTGAATAGATATTTTGCTCTTACTACATCCGGTCTGTTTGGTGTGTTTAACAGATGCAAATGATGAATGAAAATAGCTCACTGGCATTGTCTACTGTTAGATTTCACACCCTAAAATGAGGCTTTGATGAAAACAGGATGTGCAACAAGCAGTGTGACTTATCGTCTTCCTCCTGATGAAAATATTTCCCACATTATTGATTCAAACTCACCATCTTAGACCTGCTTTTAATGTTTACTTAATATCCGGTGTTACCTTTGTCCTCTAGTGTGTTTCTTTTTTACTTTTACCATAATATGTATCTTGAAAAATCCTCTATGAATCGGCCCTAGCCACGGTTTTAATACTGCAGTAGTAAATCCAAAGTTCCCACAGGCACAGTACGTAAATATTCACGTTTTATGTTTCAATCTAACAGCTCTGAGTGTAATCTTGCTGTAATTAAACCCTGCAGATTCCCAGACGTATTACAGCAGGCATAACCGTTGTGCAGTGCGTATACCGCATAAAGGATCAGGCCTAACTCAGTGTTTGGATATCTACACTGCGAGACAAAGAGAAGTAGCAGAACATGTTTGCGTATTTGTATATGGTCTTAAACTGAAGCACAGTGCAAACAAATGGCTTTCCTGTTGTCTGTCAGCTGAGTGTCAACATGGTGCGCTGATGCACTGACCTCAGACCAGCGCTCACAATCAAAAACTCATTGTAGTCAAAAGCTGTGCTGTGTAAGCGTTAGCTGCTAGCGCCGTTTGAAGGGAATACTATCGCAGAAGTACATTTAAATTAAGGCTGGGGATGGTTTTGCCCAAGCTGCAACCTCCGTGGCTGTGAAGCCAATGCAGAAGTGCAGTTCCTTGAATGTCCACTTGAGGCTGGCTCCAGAAGCCTCCATAAGTCCCCATGTTAAAATGTCCAACTTCACAGCAGAAATAAACATGTTTACAGCCTGGTACAAAAAACAGTTTTGGTCTCTATAGCCAATTTCCCCGTTCATGACAACTGTACTGAGGGGGCTTTCGCTCTTCAGAAACCTATGGGTGACGTCATGGATACGACGTCCATGTTTTATACTGTTTATATGATTGAGGGGCATATTGCAGTGCAAATTGCAACCAACTGAATACTTACAGTGGCCCAATCTGGAGCCAGTGTTTAGGTGTTTAGTTTGTCTGTTCTGGGCTACTATAGAAACATGGCGGACTATGGAAGAGGACCTGCTTCCTCTGTAGACATACAAGTCTCATTTTAAGGCAACAAAAACAACAATTCTTATTTTCAGGTGATTATACACTAAAGAAAACATAGTTAGAAATATTATATCTAATTTCTGCCATATTCTGTAAACGGGTCTGCTAAACACTGGACCTTTAAGTACGTATCAGAAACGTACGCACTGAAGTAAAATTGCTTTGTCAGTGCTTTTTTATTATATCTGATGTTTGTGGATTAATATTCCCGCTGCATTAATGTTTATGTTGCATTTTACTGCTGTAGATGTTCAAGATAGAGCTAATTTTAGCTACTTTATATACCGTTGGGCAGTTTACTCTACAGCAATGCATCATGGTCTATTCTCCTAGGAGAACCATGTATCTGCAAAAAGTCTTTCATGAGCTCAGAAAAACAGTTTTCAGCTTTGTGATGCATTTCCCAGCTTATCCGAGAGTTTATTTATCTTAAGACGGAGGAGAATCTCCTCAACCCATAAAAGGACGACTTCATCCTTCAGCACAATCACCACATTTGGACACATGGTTTTTTTTTTGGACAATGAGGATATATGAAATTGTAATCTCAGACAAATGTAGTGGAGTAAAAAATACATTATTTGCCTCCGAGATGCCTCCTGAAGTCCCTCAAACTTGGACATTTATTGAGATACATTGGTTTTAACTCAAGGAATAAACTCTCAGGGCACCAGCACATCATCCACAGAAGAAGAAAAGGTCACCGTTATATATTATATATATATAAACAATGCACTGTCCCAACACCAGGAACCAGCCTGAGGCTGCAGCAGAGTCTCTGGTCCGCACTGTCAGTCATCGGGCCATATGGAAACCTTTGTAATGAACAATCAATTTCTACAACTGCTTTCATCTAAAAATACTCCCACCGACTGGTGAGAGTATTTTTGAATCACCTCCTACACAGATCCCATCACTACCACCACACTACTTAGGCTCACAGCTTCCACCTGGAAGATTAAAACCCAGACGTGCCTCATTATTATCTGGATCACACAAGCTATTTGTGCACATTGTGGCTCTGTGATTAAAGAAGGAACCAACTATTGTTTGGCAGATTGTCGCACTGTACTGTGGGTGACTTTTCACGAAAGGTTGATTTCTCCACATCCTCATTTCTTTGAAATAAACATCCTCTTTGCTCAATGAAACAGCACAGCCTGTGCAGTGAGCTGCAGAGTGACGTCTCACAACAGGAAGTTCCTGCTCAGGAGGAACATCTACCCAGTAAGGTTCAGTGAAATGCCAAAAAGCTGCAGGCTCACTGCAGGTCACGTTTAAGATGATGCAAACAGTGGTAAAAAGAGATAATGAAAGGGGTTGGCGTTTTGCGTGATTCTCACTTGAGTGGCTCGTCGAAGCGGATGGTGGCAGCGCAGTGGAAGACGATGTTGATGCAGCCGCTGAGCTTTTCCACGTCCTCCGGGCTGATGGCGAGGCCCGGCTGCACCAGCTCGCTGCTGATGGGGATGATCTTCTGGTGGAAGTCGGGGTTGTCCTCCCGCACTCGGTCGAAAAGCTGCCACACAAACAAAGACAGAGAGTTCAGTAAAGTAAGGTTTAAATAATGCAGGACAATAAATAGAGTGACTGACTTAAATGTCACTTATAATTAAGCCCATATTGCACGAGAGCTGGAGGGCAGCAAAAAACAAAACAAAACAAGGATAGCCAAACTCTAAAATAGCATGATGATGAATGCAAATGATCTTCAAGTCAGCAAATGTGTTGCTTTGCCTAATCCCCCTCAGGCAAAAATCACCCACGTGTCAGTGTAAAGTTTCAAAGTTACCACCTGATATGTTTCTGATCTGAAGCATGTGGCCTCCTCATCACACTGAACACGGATGTCATGCGGAGGGAGGAATCGGTCGACTGTGATCCTCGTGCTGCAGGCTGAGTGTCTTGTCAAAGACGCTTCACGGTAATGAGAATGTGACCTCCTAATAGGACACCGTGTCTGACCACACAGCTCCTACACCTCCACACTGACAGCTATTAATAACCGGCTGCGGTGCTGTGATGATTAGTCAAACCACAGCGCTGACATTAAAAGTAATCTTTAACGGTAAAACCGCTCAACATAAGGTGAGATTTACTTTTTGTTTCTGTATTTCTTACCATTCTTAACTTCATACTTTTGGGTTTGTGACACCATTTGTCACTTATACACACACCTGTTTAGTTATAAGTGAAGTTATATTCCATCTTTATCACATTCTGTAAATAAAACCCACTAAATCTTACACACTGGCCCTTTAACGGCTGTTTCGCTCTAATTTTGTGAATGGTGGAGAGTTGTGGTGAGTTGGGTGACGCATTCATGAAATTTGTGTTTTTTGTAAGTAATGATGTCGTGTGTGGGGAGAATTCCACCCTGTAGCGAGGAACGTCTAGGTCCAGGTGCAGCATACGGAGAGGTGGGATAACATATAGTCAGTTGTAGGGGGGGAAGCCAGGAGAAAGAGTCCTGCACAGCAGGTGCAGCCTGGTGCATATGGGTATATATTTTTTGTTGTGGTTTTTGCTTTTCACATTCCCTGGAAACACTATAAATAAATGTCCACCCATGGAGACCTACAACACAACTTCTTGAGTCTGCCTCCTACTTCACAACCGCCTCTCTGGCAACGACTATCTTTCACCGACGTTTGAACTCAATTTTGGTCATTTTTTTGTCATATCAAAAGATGAACTGTATAGAGACATTAGCTGATGGTGGAAAGCTCTAACTAGATTGATAAAATCCTTGATCAGGATGTGTAATTTTGATGTCACGATACCCCTCAACAGAGGCGGCTGAGGCTCAGGAGATGGAGCAGGTCGTCTGCTTCTCTAATGAGAAGATCGGTGTCTCATCAGGTCTACGTGTCAGAGTGTCTCTGGGCTGAATACTGAACAAACTGCTCGGTGTGTGTGAATGTGATTAGCTCCTTAGTTCCTCTATCGTCAGTATATGAATTAAATTAAATCTGAGCGCCGTGTGTGGTGGAAAGATGAAAAATTTATATCATGATAAACTGAACTTGCTGGAGAACCAATGCAGCAACTTTTAAAAATAAAATAACCAGATTTGAAGTTGTGTTTTTAAATAAATCAGGCAGATTAAATATCAAAAAAATCAAGCATAACTCTTTAAATCTAATATAAAGCAATCCTGCTCGACACAATGCTCCACAATGCACAAAGCGGCCTGATACTTCCAGAGAAGGGAGAGCTATCAAAGTGTAAACAAAGTCTCAAATGCACACAATCTCGCCCACCCCTATTAGCAACTACTAGAACACACCAATGTGGAAACACAATATGTGCCCTCTGATAAGATTTGCTCTCAGCAGAGAACAGGAAAGAGACGTCCAACCGAAGAAGTTTAAACACCTTGGTTTAGATTTGTACAGCCAAGACAATACGTCAATAAATGACCTTCTTCAGGGGTGATTGTGGCTCATTAGCCGGCTTATTGCTCAACTAAAAGAGGAAATATGACTGTGTCAATATTTGCGCTTTTATATGAGGTGTCGCTCGGCCCTGTGAGGGTGTGATAGACGGGTTGGGTTGCACATGTAGTATTGAAGAAGTGTTTCTGCTGCGGCCCGCTGACTTTTATTTATCAGTGCCATGAGTCAGAGTTAGGCGTGTTCCCTGATGGATGTCCAACACAGTACACACACACACACACACACACACACACACACACACACACACACACACACACACACACACACACACACACACACACACACACACACACACACACACACACCCTTTTGTACACATAAGGCTATCAGTGTTGTACAAACCAAACATATATAGAATGCAAGCTGAACATTTGCTCTTCTGTTCAGTGGATTCTGAGGGGAAAGGCCTCTTTGTGTCCAGCTAAGACTGCTCATTTGTCCAAAATCTCAATGTTTTTCAGCATTTCTGCTGAAAATAAATGACAAACATGCAACCTTAGCTATCTGTTCAGGTCAAAAATGCTTGCCTAGAGCTGTCCGACTCATGATGACAAGTGTGTGAGCACGTGTGCGTCATATTCTGTACGATACACCCACACAAAGCCCCGCTTGTGTGATATTATTCCACCTGTTTACACTGGTGCATGCTTCGCTGAGGGCTGCAGACGACATTCCAGCATGAAGCGAGGATAGGGTGAGGAGGGAGGTGGGGGGGAGTAAGCGAACTCTCGTCTACATTTACCAGCTAATGTCTCACACAACCGCCTTCCTGCCTCCTGACACCCTGGTGCACCCCCCTGCAGAGCGCCGAGCTGAGCATGAAACCCACCCTGCTGCTGAGCAAAAGGCAGCGGATAGAAAGTCAGTAGGATGTCATGTTGCGTCACGCGTGTGCCTTTGTGTGCAGCCAACATGGCTGAAATATCTGGCAGTGAGGCAGCTGTACAGATAGTAAGAGACGGCGTGAGAGGAAGGAAAAGGAGGGTGGATTGGCATCAAAGTGCGTGCTCTCTCTCTCTGTGTATGTATGCGTCAGCTGTCCTGGTAAGCAGAGCACTCTTGCTGAAGAGGACAGATGTTGAATTAAACAGCTTCAAACAGCTGTTTATATTCATGTTCTGTATCCACATCCATCTTTTGCTTTGTAACGCCGTCCCCGTCTTCTCCAAATACCCCACGCTGCTGCCCATATTAGGCACAAGCCCTGATGTACACTATGTAATGTCATAACCCGCAACTATTCCCAGCTGAGGGAGGAGGGGGGGATGCATGCGGTATTTTCTGCAGGATAGTGTAGCCCTGCTATCATTATGTAATGCTAAAATAATAGTGTTTTCCCTCCGTCTGCTGTAAGCCAACAGCTGGCAGCAACACAGACCCACAGTCTGCAGAGAGTGGCAGCAGACGACGGCAGCTTTCTCAAAGAAATCTTTCCAAAAATACCAAATCAGGATGTGTTTTAGTGCACAAAGTGTTCTCTCTTTACTCTATGATTCACAGATCTGTTGATGTCATGCAGTAACCTCAGTTCAACTTCCTCCTGAGGGTGTGTAGCCTGGCAACAAAAACAAACCACCCAGATTCTGGCAGCGAGCCGTCACCCACAAAAACCTTGCGAGGAAGTTTACCCTGACAACAAACGTGAACTCCTCTCCTCCCGTCACACACCGTACCTGTCGGAGACATGTCAGGAAACTTCTACAGAACCTTTTGGGGCCTCACCAGTGTTGAAACTTAGCAAAGAAAAAAAAATTGCAAAAAGATAGTTTTGTACAAAAATAAAGGAGAATGTCACACATCACTTTGCTAGTGCAAGTGTCATTCATGAGATTTGCGGCCGCTACTGATACAAAAACCACGAGAAACAGCAGAAAGAGGAAGAGGAGCTGGTTTCACAGAGGAGAAACTTTTAGACCGCAATCAGCCGTGTTCTTATGAAACTGCTCGTAGCTGCTAAACAGTTATTTCAATCACAGTAATGAAGAAGAGAGATCTGGGATATCTGGCGATGTCAAGTGCGTCAAGTTATTTATACTTTTCCTACAAAATACTGCGTCACAGTCCAGTTTTGATGTCTAACAGCTCTCCATTAAAAATAGAAACTCAATTATGCCAAATATCACAGAGTCACAAATCCACCCCATTATAATCAGCGATGACGCCGCTCCCGTTTTCCTTATCTGGAATAGAAGCAATCTACATAAACCCATCACCAGATGGCAATTTTGTTTTATTAATAAAAAAAAATTAAAAAAAAGGGACAGTGGGCATCCGTCTTAGAGATTAATGATTCTCCAAATACGTCATTACTTTGGAAAATGTGAAAAAAATCAGCTCATGGTCTGAGGACAAGAGGAAGACGAGGAACAGGAAACACATCTGGAAAGAGAAATAAGAGACTCTCATTGTCAGAAAGAATGAGAAAAAGACTGTAAAACTTCAGTTTAATTAAATTATAAATGCCAAATTCCTAATACACAGACTCATGTGAGCATTTTCAGTCACTAATAGTAACACTCTTGAAACAAGAGGCCTCATTTCTTCCCCAGCTGCTCGCTTCACTCTTATCAGCACTGCTGCTGCAGGTCGAGCCAAGCTGCTCCCGCTGTTACACAGAAATACACTTCTTATTCGCCACATACTGAAGTGTTTCTCTGCTACTTTGCCGTCACAAGATCGCAAAGCGATCGCGACCTGAATACAGCAACGTTTCAATAGACAGAAAGACAATGACGATGTCTACGTTTACCATGAACACATTCTTTCTCTTACCTTAAAGATCCAGTGTGTGAGATTTAAAAATTGAATATAATATTCATAAGTCTTCTCTTTGGTGTATAATCAACTGAAAATACTGTAAGAATTATTACTTTTAATAAGCCTTTTATATCTACAGACACTGCTGGTACTCTGAGCTACTGTAGAAAAATGGCAGAGCAAAGAGCAGACAAATCAAACACTGGCTCACAGTAGGGCCTCTTGCCTTTTTTGAGGGTTTCATGACCACCGTAGTTTTTCTTACTTGCTTGGAATGGGTGAGCAGTATTCAGTTGGTTGCAATCTGCAACTTCACTGCTAGACACCACTAAATCCTACACACTGGACCTTTAACAAAGTGGTTTTAGTTGCCTTAAAGTATCAATACTGACGCGAGAGAAGAGAGAGAAGAGGCTGCACAGTTAAAAAAATATGAAAATATGGCTCAACTGGTAGAGTGACCCGGGTTTGACTCCGGTCTGTGGTCCTTTGCTTTGGTCATCCCCTCACTTTCCTGTCTGCCTCCGGCTGTCGTATCAAATAGAGGATGCTTTGTGATAGTTTCAGTTTTCAGATGGTGGCGGTAATCTGAACATAGCCTACATATAAATAAACATTTTTTGGAGCCGACATCTTTCATATTATAAAAGATTAGAAATGCCAGCTAGCTATCCCAGGTTAGGTATAAATACATACAGCAAATGCATCTTTTGCAGTGGGAGAGCCGAGTGACAGAGTTCAAATATATTAGTCTGCACCACCATAACCGACAGCGCCGTTACGCCAGCTGCTGTCTGTCTGCCAGACATGTTGTAACTGTTGTCGCTTAAAATGTTACTGTTGACGTGTTCACATACATTTCAATAAAGACACATTATGTTGTGTCGTTGGCTGCATTACAGCACAAAACAAAAAGGAAGCAGGGATGCAGTTTGAAGTGTCAACATAGAGAGCAGACGTTCATGACAGGACACACAGACGATACACTCCTCTGTCACCCAGACAGAAAGGAGTCCCAGACTCCCTTTAAAAATCAAAGTCTTTTTGGTTTGTTGCGTTAGAGGAAAGTTTATAAACTTTGTGAAACACTGACAAACAAATGATTAATTCTTCATGCCTTCAAATTAAATTCGGCATTGTATGCATCTTATCCAAAGAAGCAAACTGCTGATTTTCACCAAGTTGGCAACCTCTGTGGCTGTGAAATTAAGCCAACCCGGAAGAGCCAAAAACTGCAGCTCCTCAAACGTCCACTTGAGGCTGGCTCCAGAAGTGAGTCAGTCTCCATAAGTCCCCATGTTAAAATGTCCAACTTCACAGCAGAAATAAACATGTTTACAGCCTGGTACAAAAAACAGTTTTGGTCTCTATAGCTAATTTCCCCGTTCATGACAACTGTACTGAGGGTGAATTTTTATACAACTCACCTGTTCAAATCATATTAAGGCTTAAAGTTATGCATAATTAACAGCGTGGACAATTTGAATGACAGGTGGATGCTGTTAAAGGTGGCTTGTTTGAGCACCCAGGGTCATTCTGCCCATTTTTAGATTAGCGGCAGAGGCGGGACTGTCAAGATGGTGACGACTTCACAACGTCTCTTCAGCAACCTGTAGGTGACGTCACGGATATGACGTCCATTTTTTATACCGTCTATGGTTACTCCATGTTCAGGATACCTCCTGGTGGTAGTTGGTGCACACAACAACTCCTGGGTGTTAGAATTAAAATGGAAATTAACTTGTGCCACGTTGTGGGTACCACGAACGATCACGGTACACAGAGCTGTTACTGCAAAAGAAAATGAGATCCAACTCTACAATGTTATCACTTACTGCCCACTTGAAAGTTTAAAATGAAACCAATCTTTTTAGTTCACACTCTCACTCCATGACCGATACTACCCAACTAAAATAGCAGCACTGGCTCTACCAGGCTACACTCAGCCAAAAAAGATATTTTCTGAAGCACCTCTAAGCCAAAGTTAAATTATAGAAAGACCCAGAAGAGAGAAAGTGCACCAGGGTCAGAGGGGTGAATGAGGCCGTGGAGTGTGGGCTTCAGAGCACTCTTTGTTATTGGGCACAGGCAGAGAAAGGCATTGTGGGATCGTGGCGTTGTTTTGTAAAAGGCTCTTTTCTTGTGCCAGCCTTCCACCGATCGTATTTACCATCACACTCTTCTCCGACCCACAGGCATCAATGAGCAAACTGCCTTGTACGAGGACACAATAGTCCACCAGTTCGCATTTCCTCAACACTGTGCGGGGAAAAACATCACCACAGACACAAGTGTCATGGTTTTAACCAAGCAGGGATCCAAGGTTTTCTGTACAAGTCAGTCCTGTGAGTGATTTTCATCTGTTTACATGGCCGGTACATGTGGTTCTTTCTTGGCGTTGGCCATTTTAAATACCCCGTGAGTGATAAATCTTCCATCAAGAGCGCTTGAAGCAGCCGCTCTGTGGACTTTCACAGAAACCCAACACTAATGGCACTTTCCTTTCAGCCTGGCAACCCGAGATGCCATTCAAACAGCCTCTCTTCTCGCTAACTGCCCTTTAACTGGTCTCTACTTCTTTTCACAGCCCCCTTCACTCAGACCTTTCTCCCCCCTAAAGCAAAAGGGATGACACAGAGAGAAAGAGCAAGAAGAAGAAACAAGCAACATGACATCGACATTGTCCAAAAAAAAGTTTATGGTGGCAAAATGTCAACTCTCGTGTGAGGAGGGGTTGCAACAGGACACAGTGTGAAGCGGAGCTAATGATGGCCATGCCCTTCAAACTTTCAGGTGGTGTAGCATGACTCCTTGACAGACTGAAGGTCACAGCTGCAGACTCAAGATATTAAGATATTAATTCACAAGTTTAAGTCACTTCTGGAACTGCAGAATTTATCATTGTAAACTGAATATTTTGAGGGTTTTTGACTATTAGTCAAGCAAAACAAGACATTTATTTTGGTCTATTGGACACTGTGATTAGCATTTTTAATGTTTTATAGACCAAACTATTAATCTAATAAATAATCGTTAGTTGTGGACCTACATGTCAAGTCTCTAAAGCAGCGATTAATCAGGAAGATTCTTCACACAACTACTTTGTCACTCATAATATATACAAATAAGTATAACACCATGACTGTCTTCACAAAGACACTGTCAGAAAAGGATGCACCGTTACCCTCATTGTGACGATCATCACCTCTTGTCCTACTATTTTGTTATTAAATCAATCGTTCTGAGTCTTTTTTTTTTATTTCATCTTCTCAAATGTGAATATTTTCTGGTGTCTTTAGTCCTCTGTGATGGTAAACTAAATATATCTTTGGGTTGTAGACAAAAAAAAAAAACACCTTGGGCTTTGGTAAACACTGATTTTTCATATTTTTCACCATTTTCTGAAGATTAATTGACAAAAAGTTCAGTATCTTGACCAATGGACAAAAACTCAAGTTCATAAGTAATCAGACATACATAAACAGCATTCTGGTAGTTTTTGGGACATTACCATAAGTACCTGAAATGGTAAATGGCTCCTAGATTGCATCTCATTCACCCTTTCACACACAGACAGATGTGGCAGCAAGCTATCATGCAAGATCCTGGCCTGACCATCTGGAGCAATTTGGGGTTCAGTGTCTTGCCCAAGAACAAGAGGAGCAGGGGATTGAACCTCCAACCCTGCCAAAAAAAAAACAAAAAAAACCAAAAAAAAACACACACTGTAAATTTCCCTCTTTTTGCTCCTCTGTAACATCCGTACCAGTCTGGTTCCTTTTCCTGCTGAGTCAGCTGGATACCAACAATCGGAGACGAACAGGCCGGAAAATTTACTGTAGCTACGGAAAGGTCCGCCAAACTGTGTCAGACAGAAGCAATTAACGGCTGCACCCTCAGCGATGACCTCCATTCCCTGACATGCGCTGTCTAAATTAGTCGAACGCCGTGATGTGAGCAGGATCACTGACAAAAGAGGTTTTTCCAAAAAGTTATCAATGCCCAAAACTCCAGCGAGGTTCTCCTTCTCATCTTCCAAACTGACAAGGCCTCACACTAAGAGACAGCCAGGAGATGGGACAGAAAGAGCCTCATGGGAAGCTGTGATGAAGGACAGACATGACTAACCCCTGGGGCTGTCAGCATATTAAAAAGGAGAAAACGGGTTCATCTACACTCGTCTTCACCCTGTCTCCCATCCATCTATCCCTGTCTCGGTGTCCCGGTGGTATAAAAACAGATTTAACCAGCCTGTGTTGCTTCACATTTCAACACAGAGTTCCTCCAAACCTTCAGTCTGAGGTGAAACTGCTGACTTATTTTAGAAACACTGATTTCATACTATTAGCTTTAAAATGCTGTGCAGCGCTTATGCATTGGGAAGGCTCCTGGATGCCAAGAAAACTGATTAATGTGGGGAGGAAAAGGTCAATTAAAGCACACAATTTGATATGCATGAGGGAACAAGTGTTCTGGTTTATCTTAAGGTAAGCACAGTCTACAAACAGTGCTTTGTTTCATAGTGAAGACCATTTAAGAGACACAATTGCTGGCTATATCTCTTTATTCTACCCCGAATCTCACAGCTTCTTAAGAGCTTAGGGGAGTGATCAAAGATTGCAGTGAGCAGCTCATCACAGCAAACTAATGGAAATGGAGGGTTTTCTCATGTCTGACTCTGGGATATCATTGTACACAACTCAATTGAAAAGATCAATACGGGCAGAGTAATAAGGTTTACAGTGACAGAAAATGTAGAGTTTCTGGGCTCGGCGTTCGGTATGCTGGTGGCATCGCATTCCAGTCTTTCAGACAGTGACCCGTCGCCGAGCCGAGGAGAATTTTATTACCCTCCAAGAGCAAACGCACAGAAATAAGACTGGATTCATGATGCGTGCTGCAAGCCTGTGTGTCCTCACTAAATAACACTTGGAGTTAGGTGGGATTGAAAGGTGAGAATTATAGACCGCACGAGACATGGACGGCGTATCCGTGAAGTCACCCACAGGTTACTGAAGAGCGGTTGTGAAGTCCTGGCAGTCCTGCCTCTGCTACCTCCCGGCTAATCTAAAATTGGGCATAGACGTCGATCGTGGGTGGACCGGAGGACCTGGGTGCTCAAACAAGCCACCTGTAACGGCACTCACCTGTCAATCAAAGGGGCCACACTGTTAATTCTGCATAACTTTAAGCCTTAATATAATCTGAACAGGTGAGTTCTTAGAGACTTATGGAGATTGACTCGTTCTGTAGCCAGCCTCAAGTGGACGTTTGAGGAACTGCAGTTTTTGGCACCTCCGCGATGGCTTAATTTCACAGCCACAGAGTTTGCTTCTTTGGATAAAATGCATACAATGTAGGTCAGTGTATCTTTTGGTCATTTGATTTTTCTTTCAGCAATGTGTGTCAAAAAACTGGTGGTTATTTGACGGGAGGTCACAGCTGCAGACTCTTAAATTAATCTATAAGAGTTTAATAATCAATTAATTATTTTTTTTACTGTTAGTCAAGCAAAATAAGACAGTTGATGACATTTATTTTGGTCTCCAGGACAGTGTGATCGGCTTTATACACATCAAAAATGATCATTCAGAAAATAAAAGTGCCAAATGTAGGATTGCCAGTGTGCCGCTGTTGCTATAACCCATTTATTGAGTGTGGCTCGAAGAGCAACACTCATTATTATCCCCCATACTTATTATTGAGTGCAGCCGTAGGCGCACTCAATACTCTCTCTCCCAGGAAAACGCTGAGTCGCGTTTAATTTTATTATTATTCCGCTTCTTCTTATTATTATTCTTACGCCCGATTTTCGGTTCGCTACTCCTCCCACAGTTTTTGTCGCACATGCACGAAACTCGCACACCATTCCCGGCTACGCCGGGAATGGTGTGCTATGACTTTTCTAAGACTTTCGTCGAACGGTTTTGCCAAAAATCGCGAAAAACCAAACCGAAAAACTCAATGTGTGTGTATTGCGAGACAGTCTTAGAGCTAGAGTGCGTGACATCATCGCTAGAGTGAAGAGGGAGAGAAAAATTCGTCCAAAAAAAAATTTAGAAACTGCTCCCGAGGCCACAAATTTCACACTACAGACAAAATTTATACATCGAAACGTAGGAAAATTTCTCTTCTCGCTCACATTCGTCTGCCGAAGCGGGCAGAGTTATAGTTTTGGCGTGAGACGCAGAGATGCGCCAGCAACACCGACCCACACCTCCATCTACTGCCATGTTAATTTGAGAAGAGAAATTTCCAAAAGGAGCAGGGAGCACCTGTTCTTTCTTAAACTCCCGAGGGCAGAGTTTTTCACATTTAGGTCTGAAACTCGGCACAGAACTGGCCGAGAAGAGGAGGATGCTAGCAGTCTTTACGGCTTTCGGATAGTCCACACCGTTTGGCAGGTGTCGCGACCTGTTCGAGGGGCTCATTTTGAAATTTTCTGTGTCTCTCAGGGGTCAGAGGGAGAGAGCAAGCGCACCTGCTCCTAATTGCAGCCCCTCCCTGGTTACTTGGCAACCTCAGGCCTGAGGGAGCAGAGAGGGGAGGGGCTGTTTTCACAGACACACTAGTCACAGACTCAGGAAAACGCTGAGTCATGCTTTAAATTCACCTTCATATTAGATAGACAGACACAAACAGAGACATACAGACATACACACAGACAAGACAAAAGGCTTTCAAAATAAGAGTCCCTTCAAAATAAAAGACTTTTTTAAAAAAAAACAAAGACTTTGTGAAACTCTCATTAACAGACACAGACATACAGACAAATGTCTTTCAAAATAAGAGTCCCTTCAAAATAAAAGACTTTTTTTTTTTTTTTTTTTTTTTTTTTTTTTAAATAAAAGACTTTGTGAAACTCTCATTAACAGACTAGAGTTAACACACACATACACCATTCCCGGCGGAGCCGGGGATGGTGTATGTGTGTGTGGGCCAGAGCCTGACCCACACAGACAGACAGACAGACAGATGTCTTTCAAAATAAGAGTCCCTTCAAATTTAAAGACACATACACCATTCCCGGCGCAGCCGGGGATGGTGTATGTGTGTGTGGGTCAGTGTGACTCCTTTCAAAATAAAACACTTTGTGAAACTCTCATTAACAGCCTACAGTTAACACACACATACACCATTCCCGGCGCAGCCGGGGATGGTGTATGTGTGTGTGGGCCAGAGCCTGACCCACACAGACAGACACACAGACAGACACAAAGACAGACAGGTGTCTTTCAAAATAAGACTCCCTTCAACATAAAAGACTTTGTGAAACTCTCATTAACAGACACAGACATACAGACAGATGTCTTTCAAAATAAGAGTCCCTTCAAATTAAAAGACTTTTTTTTTTTTTTTTTTTTTTAATTTCATGTATGGGGGCGACGGGCCAGAGGAGGCTGCACTCTCAAAATTTCTTTAGGAATTTTTCTAGTTGAGTGTGGCTCGAAGAGCACACTCTTTACTATCCACCATACTTATTATTCTTCTTATTGAGTGCAGCCGTAGGCGCACTCAATACTCTCTCTCCCAGGAAAACGCTGAGTCGGGCTTAATTTTATTATTCTACTTATTCTTATTATTCTTATTCCCGTTTTTCGGTTCGCTACTCCTCCCACAGTTTTTGTCGCACATGCACGAAACTCGCACACCATTCCCGGCGTAGCCGGGAATGGTGTGCTATGACTTTTCTAAGACTTTCGTCGAACGGTTTTGCCAAAAATCGCGAAAAACTAAACCGAAAAACTCAATGTGTGTGTATTGCGAGACAGTCTTAGAGCTAGAGTGCGTGACATCATCGCTAGAGTGAAGAGGGAGAGAAAAATTCGTCCAAAAAAAAATTTAGAAACTGCTCCCGAGGCCGCAAATTTCACACTACAGACATAATTTATACATAGAAACGTAGGAAAATTTCTTTTCTCGCTCACATTCGTCTGCTGAAGCGGTCAGAGTTATAGTTTTGGCGTGAGACGCAGAGATGCGCCAGCAACACCGACCCACACCTCCATCTACTGCCATGTTAATTTGAGAAGAGAAATTTCCAAAAGGAGCAGGGAGCACCTGTTCTTTCTTAAACTCCCGAGGGCAGAGTTTTTCACATTTAGGTCTGAAAGTCGGCACAGAACTGGCCGAGAAGAGGAGGATGCTAGCAGTCTTTACGGCTTTCGGATAGTCCACACCGTTTGGCAGTTGTCGCAACCTGTTCGAGGGGCTAATTTTGAAATTTTCTGTGTCTCTCAGGGGTCAGAGGGAGAGAGCAAGCGCACCTGCTCCTAATTGCAGCCCCTCCCTGGTTACTTGGCAACCTCAGGCCTGAGGGAGCAGAGAGGGGAGGGGCTGTTTTCACAGACACACTAGTCACAGACCCAGGAAAACGCTGAGTCATGCTTTAAATTCACCTTCATATTAGATAGACAGACACAAACAGAGACATACAGACATACACACAGACAAGACAAAAGGCTTTCAAAATAAGAGTCCCTTCAAAATAAAAGACTTTTTTTTAAAAAAATAAAAGACTTTGTGAAACTCTCATTAACAGACACAGACAGGCAGAAAAAATGTCTTTCAAAATAAGAGTCCTTTCTAAATAAAAGATTTTTTTTTTTTTTTTTAAATAAAAGACTTTGTGAAACTCTCATTAACAGAATACAGTTAAGACACACATACACCATTCCCGGCGCAGCCAGGGATGGTGTATGTGTGTGTGGGCCAGAGCCTGACCCACACAGAGAGACAGACAGACAGACAGGTGTCTTTCAAAATAAGACTCCCTTCAACATAAAAGACTTTGTGAAACTCTCATTAACAGACACAGACATACAGACAAATGTCTTTCAAAATAAGAGTCCCTTCAAAATAAAAGACTTTTTTTTTTTTTTTTTTTTTTAATTTAATGTATGGGGGCGACGGGCCAGAGGAGGCTGCACTCTCAAAATTTCTTTAGGAATTTTTCTAGTTGAGTGTGGCTCGAAGAGCTACACTCATTATTATCCCCCATACTTATTATTCTTCTTTTTATTATTATTATTCTTCCGTACGTTTTTCGGTCGACTACTCCTCCCAGAGTTTTTGTCGCACATGCACGAAAATCGCACACCATTCCCGGCGTAGCCGGGAATGGGGTGCTATGACTTTTCTAAGGATTTCGGCCAGCGGTTTTCCCAAAAATCGGAAAAAACACGCCGAAAAAATGAATGGGTGTGTATTGCGAGAATTTTCGGAGCGGCAGTTGGTGACATCATCGCTAGAGTGCAGAGGGAGAGAAAAATTCGCCCAAAAATAAATTTATAAACTGCTCCCACGGTCACAAATTTCACACTACAGACATAATTTATACATAGAAACGTAGGAAAATTTGTCGTGGTCGCAGCGATACCACTGCTGAAGCTGTCAGAGTTATAGTTTTGGCGTGAGACGCAGAGATGCGCCAGCAACACCCATCCACAGCCTCATTAACTGCCATGTTAAAAAGGCGGGAAAATTTCTGGAGGAAAGCAAAAGTACCAGTTTCTTAGATCGCTCTAAAGGTAACATATCCTAATTTTAGCCACATAAAAAATATATGTAGACGTTCAGGAACAACTCAGGATGCTCACAGTGAAGTCGGTTCAACGATAGGAGCTACGGTTTGGCCAAAAATGCTTTCTGTTCGGGGGGTACTTTCAGCTGTTTTTCTCTCTCTCAGTGGTGTCAAATGTCACAGGAGCAGCTGCGAGCAGCTGCGGTTGATTGCTGTGCTCTGATTGGTGGGCTCCACCTGGCCCTGACACACACACACACACACACACACACACAGACAAGACAAAAGTCTTTCAAAATAAGAGTCCCTTCAAAATAAAAGACTTTGTGAAACTCTCATTAACAGACCACAGTTAACACACACATACACCATTCACGGCGCAGCCGGGAATGGTGTATGTGTGTGTAGGCCACAGTCTGACCCACATGTGTGTGTGGGTCAGGCTCTGGCCTTTCAAAATAAGAGTCCCTTCAAAATAAAAGACTTTGTCAAACTCTCATTAACAGACTAGAGTTCACACACACACACACCATTTCCGGCGCAGCCGGGAATGGTGTGTGTGTGTGTAGGCCAGAGCCTGACCCACATGTGTCTGTGGCCTTTCAAAATAAGACTCCCTTCAAAATAAAAGCCTTTTTTTTTTTTTTTTTTTTTTTTTTTTTTAATTTAATGTATGGGGGCGACGGGCCACAGGCGGCCACACTCTCAAAATTTCTTTAGGAATTTTTCTAGTTATTATTATTCTTCCGTACGTTTTTCGGTTCGCTTCTCCTCCCAGAGTTTTGGTCGCACAGACACGAAAATCGCACACCATTCCCGGCGTAGCCGGGAATGGGGTGCTATGACTTTTCTAAGGATTTCGACCAACGGTTTTCCCAAAAATCGGAAAAAACAAGCCGAAAAAATGAATGGGTGTGTATTGCGAGAATTTTCGGAGCGGCAGTTGGTGACATCATCGCTAGAGTGCAGAGGGAGAGAAAAATTCGTCCAAAAATAAATTTATAAACTGCTCCCACGGCCACAAATTTCACACTACAGACATAATTTATACATAGAAACGTAGGAAAATTTGTCGTGGTCGCAGTGATACCACTGCTGAAGCTGTCAGAGTTATAGTTTTGCCGGGAGACGCAGAGATGCGCCAGCAACACCCATCCACAGCCTCATTAACTGCCATGTTAAAAAGGCGGGAAAATTTCTGGAGGAGAGCAGAAGTACCAGTTTCTTAGATCGCTCTAAAGGTAACATATCCTAATTTTAGCCACATAAAAAATATATGTAGACGTTCAGGAACAACTCAGGATGCTCACAGTGAAGTCGGTTCAACGATAGGAACTACGGTTTGGCCAAAAATGCTTTCTGTTCGGGGGGTACTTTCAGCTGTTTTTCTCTCTCTCAGTGGTGTCAAATGTCACAGGAGCAGCTGCGGTTGATTGCTGTGCTCTGATTGGTGGGCTCCACCTGGCCCTGACACACACACACACACACACACACACACACACACACAGACAAGACAAAAGTCTTTCAAAATAAGAGTCCCTTCAAAATAAAAGACTTTGTGAAACTCTCATTAACAGACCAGAGTTAACACACATATACGTGTGTGTAGGCCATAGCCTGACCCACATGTGTGTGTGGGTCAGGCTCTGGCCTTTCAAAATAAGAGTCCCTTCAAAATAAAAGACTTTGTCAAACTCTCATTAACAGACTACAGTTAACACACACACACACCATTTCCGGCGCAGCCGGGAATGGTGTGTGTGTGTGTAGGCCAGAGTCTGACCCACATGTGTGTGTGGGTCAGCCTCTGGCCTTTCAAAATAAGAGTCCCTTCAAAATAAAAGACTTTGTCAAACTCTCATTAACAGACTACAGTTAACACACACACACACACACCATTTCCGGCGCAGCCGGGAATGGTGTGTGTGTGTGTAGGCCAGAGTCTGACCCACATGTGTGTGTGGGTCAGGCTCTGGCCTTTCAAAATAAGAGTCCCTTCAAAATAAAAGACTTTGTCAAACTCTCATTAACAGACTAGTGTTCACACACACACACACCATTTCCGGCGCAGCCGGGAATGGTGTGTGTGTGTGTAGGCCAGAGTCTGACCCACATGTGTGTGTGGGTCAGGCTCTGGCCTTTCAAAATAAGAGTCCCTTCAAAATAAAAGACTTTGTCAAACTCTCATTAACAGACTAGTGTTCACACACACATACACCATTCACGGCGCAGCCGGGAATGTTGTGTGTGTGTGTAGGCCAGAGTCTGACCCACATGTGTCTGTGGCCTTTCAAAATAAGAGTCCCTTCAAAATAAAAGCCTTTTTTTTTTTTTTTTTTTAATTTAATGTATGGGGGCGACGGGCCAGAGGCGGCCACACTCTCAAAATTTCTTTAGGAATTTTTTTTCTAGTTGAGTGCAGCCGTAGGCGCACTCATTACTCTCTCTCCCAGGAAAACGCTGAGTCGCGTTTAATTTTATTGAGTGCAGCCGTAGGCGCACTCATTACTCTCTCTCCCAGGAAAACGCTGAGTCGTGCTTAATTTTATTCTTCTTATTATTATTCTTACGCCCGATTTTCGGTTCGCTACTCCTCCCACAGTTTTCGTCGCACATGCACGAAACTCGCACACCATTCCCGGCATAGCCGGGAATGGTGTGCTATGACTTTTCTAAGACTTTCGTCGAACGGTTTGGCCAAAAATCGCGAAAAACCACGCCGAAAAACTCAATGTGTGTGTATTGCGAGACAGTCTTAGAGCTAGAGTGCGTGACATCATCGCTAGAGTGAAGAGGGAGAGAAAAATTCGTCCAAAAAAAAATTTAGAAACTGCTCCCGAGGCCACAAATTTCACACTACAGGCATAATTTATACATAGAAACGTAGGAAAATTTCTCTTCTCGCTCACATTCGTCTGCTGAAGCGGTCAGAGTTATAGTTTTGGCGTGAGACGCAGAGATGCGCCAGCAACACCGACCCACACCTCCATCTACTGCCATGTTAATTTGAGAAGAGAAATTTCCAAAAGGAGCAGGGAGCACCTGTTCTTTCTTAAACTCCCGAGGGCAGAGTTTTTCACATTTAGGTCTGAAACTCGGCACAGAACTGGCCGAGAAGAGGAGGATGCTAGCAGTCTTTACGGCTTTCGGATAGTCCACACCGTTTGGCAGTTGTCGCAACCTGTTCGAGGGGCTAATTTTGAAATTTTCTGTGTCTCTCAGGGGTCAGAGGGAGAGAGCAAGCGCACCTGCTCCTAATTGCAGCCCCTCCCTGGTTACTTGGCAACCTCAGGCCTGAGGGAGCAGAGAGGGGAGGGGCTGTTTTCACAGACACACTAGTCACAGACCCAGGAAAACGCTGAGTCATGCTTTAAATTCACCTTCATATTAGATAGACAGACACAAACAGAGACATACAGACATACACACAGACAAGACAAAAGGCTTTCAAAATAAGAGTCCCTTCAAAATAAAAGACTTTTTTTTAAAAAAATAAAAGACTTTGTGAAACTCTCATTAACAGACACAGACAGGCAGAAAAAATGTCTTTCAAAATAAGAGTCCTTTCTAAATAAAAGATTTTTTTTTTTTTTTTTAAATAAAAGACTTTGTGAAACTCTCATTAACAGAATACAGTTAAGACACACATACACCATTCCCGGCGCAGCCAGGGATGGTGTATGTGTGTGTGGGCCAGAGCCTGACCCACACAGAGAGACAGACAGACAGACAGGTGTCTTTCAAAATAAGACTCCCTTCAACATAAAAGACTTTGTGAAACTCTCATTAACAGACACAGACATACAGACAAATGTCTTTCAAAATAAGAGTCCCTTCAAAATAAAAGACTTTTTTTTTTTTTTTTTTTTTTAATTTAATGTATGGGGGCGACGGGCCAGAGGAGGCTGCACTCTCAAAATTTCTTTAGGAATTTTTCTAGTTGAGTGTGGCTCGAAGAGCTACACTCATTATTATCCCCCATACTTATTATTCTTCTTTTTATTATTATTATTCTTCCGTACGTTTTTCGGTCGACTACTCCTCCCAGAGTTTTTGTCGCACATGCACGAAAATCGCACACCATTCCCGGCGTAGCCGGGAATGGGGTGCTATGACTTTTCTAAGGATTTCGGCCAGCGGTTTTCCCAAAAATCGGAAAAAACACGCCGAAAAAATGAATGGGTGTGTATTGCGAGAATTTTCGGAGCGGCAGTTGGTGACATCATCGCTAGAGTGCAGAGGGAGAGAAAAATTCGCCCAAAAATAAATTTATAAACTGCTCCCACGGTCACAAATTTCACACTACAGACATAATTTATACATAGAAACGTAGGAAAATTTGTCGTGGTCGCAGCGATACCACTGCTGAAGCTGTCAGAGTTATAGTTTTGGCGTGAGACGCAGAGATGCGCCAGCAACACCCATCCACAGCCTCATTAACTGCCATGTTAAAAAGGCGGGAAAATTTCTGGAGGAAAGCAAAAGTACCAGTTTCTTAGATCGCTCTAAAGGTAACATATCCTAATTTTAGCCACATAAAAAATATATGTAGACGTTCAGGAACAACTCAGGATGCTCACAGTGAAGTCGGTTCAACGATAGGAGCTACGGTTTGGCCAAAAATGCTTTCTGTTCGGGGGGTACTTTCAGCTGTTTTTCTCTCTCTCAGTGGTGTCAAATGTCACAGGAGCAGCTGCGAGCAGCTGCGGTTGATTGCTGTGCTCTGATTGGTGGGCTCCACCTGGCCCTGACACACACACACACACACACACACACACAGACAAGACAAAAGTCTTTCAAAATAAGAGTCCCTTCAAAATAAAAGACTTTGTGAAACTCTCATTAACAGACCACAGTTAACACACACATACACCATTCACGGCGCAGCCGGGAATGGTGTATGTGTGTGTAGGCCACAGTCTGACCCACATGTGTGTGTGGGTCAGGCTCTGGCCTTTCAAAATAAGAGTCCCTTCAAAATAAAAGACTTTGTCAAACTCTCATTAACAGACTAGAGTTCACACACACACACACCATTTCCGGCGCAGCCGGGAATGGTGTGTGTGTGTGTAGGCCAGAGCCTGACCCACATGTGTCTGTGGCCTTTCAAAATAAGACTCCCTTCAAAATAAAAGCCTTTTTTTTTTTTTTTTTTTTTTTTTTTTTTAATTTAATGTATGGGGGCGACGGGCCACAGGCGGCCACACTCTCAAAATTTCTTTAGGAATTTTTCTAGTTATTATTATTCTTCCGTACGTTTTTCGGTTCGCTTCTCCTCCCAGAGTTTTGGTCGCACAGACACGAAAATCGCACACCATTCCCGGCGTAGCCGGGAATGGGGTGCTATGACTTTTCTAAGGATTTCGACCAACGGTTTTCCCAAAAATCGGAAAAAACAAGCCGAAAAAATGAATGGGTGTGTATTGCGAGAATTTTCGGAGCGGCAGTTGGTGACATCATCGCTAGAGTGCAGAGGGAGAGAAAAATTCGTCCAAAAATAAATTTATAAACTGCTCCCACGGCCACAAATTTCACACTACAGACATAATTTATACATAGAAACGTAGGAAAATTTGTCGTGGTCGCAGTGATACCACTGCTGAAGCTGTCAGAGTTATAGTTTTGCCGGGAGACGCAGAGATGCGCCAGCAACACCCATCCACAGCCTCATTAACTGCCATGTTAAAAAGGCGGGAAAATTTCTGGAGGAGAGCAGAAGTACCAGTTTCTTAGATCGCTCTAAAGGTAACATATCCTAATTTTAGCCACATAAAAAATATATGTAGACGTTCAGGAACAACTCAGGATGCTCACAGTGAAGTCGGTTCAACGATAGGAACTACGGTTTGGCCAAAAATGCTTTCTGTTCGGGGGGTACTTTCAGCTGTTTTTCTCTCTCTCAGTGGTGTCAAATGTCACAGGAGCAGCTGCGGTTGATTGCTGTGCTCTGATTGGTGGGCTCCACCTGGCCCTGACACACACACACACACACACACACACACACACACACAGACAAGACAAAAGTCTTTCAAAATAAGAGTCCCTTCAAAATAAAAGACTTTGTGAAACTCTCATTAACAGACCAGAGTTAACACACATATACGTGTGTGTAGGCCATAGCCTGACCCACATGTGTGTGTGGGTCAGGCTCTGGCCTTTCAAAATAAGAGTCCCTTCAAAATAAAAGACTTTGTCAAACTCTCATTAACAGACTACAGTTAACACACACACACACCATTTCCGGCGCAGCCGGGAATGGTGTGTGTGTGTGTAGGCCAGAGTCTGACCCACATGTGTGTGTGGGTCAGCCTCTGGCCTTTCAAAATAAGAGTCCCTTCAAAATAAAAGACTTTGTCAAACTCTCATTAACAGACTACAGTTAACACACACACACACACACCATTTCCGGCGCAGCCGGGAATGGTGTGTGTGTGTGTAGGCCAGAGTCTGACCCACATGTGTGTGTGGGTCAGGCTCTGGCCTTTCAAAATAAGAGTCCCTTCAAAATAAAAGACTTTGTCAAACTCTCATTAACAGACTAGTGTTCACACACACACACACCATTTCCGGCGCAGCCGGGAATGGTGTGTGTGTGTGTAGGCCAGAGTCTGACCCACATGTGTGTGTGGGTCAGGCTCTGGCCTTTCAAAATAAGAGTCCCTTCAAAATAAAAGACTTTGTCAAACTCTCATTAACAGACTAGTGTTCACACACACATACACCATTCACGGCGCAGCCGGGAATGTTGTGTGTGTGTGTAGGCCAGAGTCTGACCCACATGTGTCTGTGGCCTTTCAAAATAAGAGTCCCTTCAAAATAAAAGCCTTTTTTTTTTTTTTTTTTTAATTTAATGTATGGGGGCGACGGGCCAGAGGCGGCCACACTCTCAAAATTTCTTTAGGAATTTTTTTTCTAGTTGAGTGCAGCCGTAGGCGCACTCATTACTCTCTCTCCCAGGAAAACGCTGAGTCGCGTTTAATTTTATTGAGTGCAGCCGTAGGCGCACTCATTACTCTCTCTCCCAGGAAAACGCTGAGTCGTGCTTAATTTTATTCTTCTTATTATTATTCTTACGCCCGATTTTCGGTTCGCTACTCCTCCCACAGTTTTCGTCGCACATGCACGAAACTCGCACACCATTCCCGGCATAGCCGGGAATGGTGTGCTATGACTTTTCTAAGACTTTCGTCGAACGGTTTGGCCAAAAATCGCGAAAAACCACGCCGAAAAACTCAATGTGTGTGTATTGCGAGACAGTCTTAGAGCTAGAGTGCGTGACATCATCGCTAGAGTGAAGAGGGAGAGAAAAATTCGTCCAAAAAAAAATTTAGAAACTGCTCCCGAGGCCACAAATTTCACACTACAGGCATAATTTATACATAGAAACGTAGGAAAATTTCTCTTCTCGCTCACATTCGTCTGCTGAAGCGGTCAGAGTTATAGTTTTGGCGTGAGACGCAGAGATGCGCCAGCAACACCGACCCACACCTCCATCTACTGCCATGTTAATTTGAGAAGAGAAATTTCCAAAAGGAGCAGGGAGCACCTGTTCTTTCTTAAACTCCCGAGGGCAGAGTTTTTCACATTTAGGTCTGAAACTCGGCACAGAACTGGCCGAGAAGAGGAGGATGCTAGCAGTCTTTACGGCTTTCGGATAGTCCACACCGTTTGGCAGTTGTCGCGACCTGTTCGAGGGGCTCATTTTGAAATTTTCTGTGTCTCTCAGGGGTCAGAGGGAGAGAGCAAGCGCACCTGCTCCTAATTGCAGCCCCTCCCTGGTTACTTGGCAACCTCAGGACTGAGGGAGCAGAGAGGGGAGGGGCTGTTTTCACAGACACACTAGTCACAGACCCAGGAAAACGCTGAGTCATGCTTTAAATTCACCTTCATATTAGATAGACAGACACAAACAGAGACATACAGACATACACATGTACAGACATACACACAGACAAGACAAAAGGCTTTCAAAATAAGAGTCCCTTCAAAATAAAAGACTTTTTTTTTTAAAATAAAAGATTTTGTGAAACTCTCATTAACAGACACAGACATACAGACAAATGTCTTTCAAAATAAGAGTCCCTTCAAAATAAAAGACTTTTTTTTTTTTTTTAAATAAAAGACTTTGTGAAACTCTCATTAACAGCCTACAGTTAACACACACATACACCATTCCCGGCGCAGCCGGGGATGGTGTATGTGTGTGTGGGCCAGAGCCTGACCCACACAGACAGACACACAGACAGACAGACAGATGTCTTTCAAAATAAGAGTCCTTTCAAAATAAAAGACTTTTTTTTTTTTTTTTTTTTTTTAAATACAAGACTTTGTGAAACTCTCATTAACAGACTAGAGTTAACACACACATCCACGTGTATGTGTGTGTGGGCCAGAGCCTGACCCACACAGACAGACACACAGACATACAGACAGATGTCTTTCAAAATAAGAGTCCCTTCAAAATAAAAGACTTTTTTTTTTCTTTTTTTGAAATAAAACACTGTGAAACTCATTAACAGACTAATGTATAATGTATGGGGGCGACGGGCCAGAGGAGGCTGCACTCTCAAAATTTCTTTAGGAATTTTTCTAGTTCTTATTCTTATTATTCTTACGCCCGTTTTTCGGTTCGCTACTCCTCCCACAGTTTTCGTCGCACATGCACGAAACTCGCACACCATTCCCGGCGTAGCCGGGAATGGTGTGCTATGACTTTTCTAAGACTTTCGACGAACGGTTTGGCCAAAAATCGCGAAAAACCACGCCGAAAAACTCAATGTGTGTGTATTGCGAGACAGTCTTAGAGCTAGAGTGCGTGACATCATCGCTAGAGTGAAGAGGGAGAGAAAAATTCGTCCAAAAAAAAATTTAGAAACTGCTCCCGAGGCCACAAATTTCACACTACAGGCATAATTTATACATAGAAACGTAGGAAAATTTCTCTTCTCGCTCACATTCGTCTGCTGAAGCGGTCAGAGTTATAGTTTTGGCGTGAGACGCAGAGATGCGCCAGCAACACCGACCCACACCTCCATCTACTGCCATGTTAATTTGAGAAGAGAAATTTCCAAAAGGAGCAGGGAGCACCTGTTCTTTCTTAAACTCCCGAGGGCAGAGTTTTTCACATTTAGGTCTGAAACTCGGCACAGAACTGGCCGAGAAGAGGAGGATGCTAGCAGTCTTCACGGCTTTCGGATAGTCCACACCGTTTGGCATGTGTCGCCACCTGTTCGAGGGGTTCATTTTGAAAATTTCTGTGTCTCTCAGGGGTCAGAGGGAGAGAGCAAGCGCACCTGCTCCTAATTGCAGCCCCTCCCTGGTTACTTGGCAACCTCAGGCCTGAGGGAGCAGAGAGGGGAGGGGCTGTTTTCACAGACACACTAGTCACAGACCCAGGAAAACGCTGAGTCATGCTTTAAATTCACCTTCATATTAGATAGACAGACACAAACAGAGACATACAGACATACACATGTACAGACATACACACAGACAAGACAAAAGGCTTTCAAAATAAGAGTCCCTTCAAAATAAAAGACTTTTTTTTAAAAAAACAAAGACTTTTTAAAACTCTCATTAACAGACACAGACATACAGACAAATGTCTTTCAAAATAAGAGTCCCTTCAAAATAAAAGACTTTTTTTTTTTTTTTTTTTTTTTTTTTTAAATAAAAGACTTTGTTAAACTCTCATTAACAGACTAGAGTTAACACACACATACACCATTCCCGGCGGAGCCGGGGATGGTGTATGTGTGTGTGGGCCAGAGCCTGACCCACACAGACAGACAGACAGACAGATGTCTTTCAAAATAAGAGTCCCTTCAAATTTAAAGACACATGTGTGTGTGGGTCAGTGTGACTCCTTTCAAAATAAAAGACTTTGTGAAACTCTCATTAACAGCCTACAGTTAACACACACATACACCATTCCCGGCGCAGCCGGGGATGGTGTATGTGTGTGTGGGCCAGAGCCTGACCCACACAGACAGACAGAAAGACAGACAGGTGTCTTTCAAAATAAGACTCCCTTCAACATAAAAGACTTTGTGAAACTCTCATTAACAGACACAGACATACAGACAGATGTCTTTCAAAATAAGAGTCCCTTCAAATTAAAAGACTTAAAAAAAAAAAAAAAAATAACGTATGGGGGCGACGGGCCAGAGGAGGCTGCACTCTCAAAATTTCTTTAGGAATTTTTCTAGTTGAGTGCAGCCGTAGGCGCACTCAGTACTCTCTCCCAGGAAAACGCTGAGTCGTGCTTAATTTTATTATTCTTATTCCGCTTCTTATTATTCTTACGCCCAATTTTCGGTTCGCTACTCCTCCCACAGTTTTTGTCGCACATGCACGAAATTCGCATACCATTCCCGGCGTAGCCGGGAATGGTATGCTATGACTTTTCTAAGACTTTCGACCAACGGTTTGGCCAAAAATCGCGAAAAACCAAACCGAAAAACTCAATGTGTGTGTATTGCGAGCCAGTCTTAGAGCTAGAGTGCGTGACATCATCGCTAGAGTGAAGAGGGAGAGAAAAATTCGTCCAAAAAAAAATTTAGAAACTGCTCCCGAGGCCACAAATTTCACACTACAGACATAATTTATACATCGAAACGTAGGAAAATTTCTCTTCTCGCTCACATTCATCTGCTGAAGCGGTCAGAGTTATAGTTTTGGCGTGACACGCAGAGATGCGCCAGCAACACCGACCCACACCTCCATCTACTGCCATGTTAATTTGAGAAGAGAAATTTCCAAAAGGAGCAGGGAGCACCTGTTCTTTCTTAAACTCCCGAGGGCAGAGTTTTTCACATTTAGGTCTGAAACTCGGCACAGAACTGGCCGAGAAGAGGAGGATGCTGGCAGTCTTTACGGCTTTCGGATAGTCCACACCGTTTGGCAGGTGTCGCCACCTGTTCGAGGGGTTCATTTTGAAAATTTCTGTGTCTCTCAGGGGACAGAGGGCGAGAGCACGCGCAGCTGGACCTAATTGCTGCCCCTCCCTGGTTACTTGGCAACCTCAGGCCTGAGGGAGCAGAGAGGGGAGGGGGGGACTAGTCTTCACCCAGGAAAACGCTGAGTCATGCTTTATAGTCACCTTCATATTAGATAGACAGACACAAACAGAGACATACAGACATACACACAGACACACTTACACACACACACACACACACACACACACACAAGACAAAAGGCTTTCAAAATAAGAGTCCCTTCAAAATAAAAGACTTTTTTTTAAAAAAATAAAAGACTTTGTGAAACTCTCATTAACAGACACAGACAGGCAGACAAATGTCTTTCAAAATAAGAGTCCCTTCAAAATAAAAGACTTTTTTTTTTTTTTTTTTTTTAAATAAAAGACTGTTAAACTCTCATTAACAGACTAAAGTTACACCAAAACACATACACCATTCCCAGCCCAGAGCCTGACCCACACAGACAGACAGATAGACAGACAGACAGACAGATGTTTTTCAAAATAAGAGTCCTTTCAAAATAAAAGACTTTTTTTTTTTTTTTTAATAAAAGACTTTGTGAAACTCTCATTAACAGACTACAGTTAACACACACATACACCATTCCCGGCGCAGCCGGGGATGGTGTATGTGTGTGTTGGTCAGTATGACTCCTTTCAAAATAAAAGACTTTGTGAAACTCTAATTACCAGCCTACATTTAACACACACATACACCATTCCCGGCGGAGCCGGGGATGGTGTATGTGTGTGTAGGCCAGAGCCTGACCCACACAGACAGACAGACAGACAGACAGACAGATGGCTTTCAAAATAAGACTCCCTTCAAATTAAAAGACTTTTAAAAAAAAAATAATGTATGGGGGCGACGGGCCAGAGGAGGCTGCACTCTCAAAATTTCTTTAGGAATTTTTCTAGTTGAGTGCAGCCGTAGGCGCACTCAATACTCTCTCTCCCAGGAAAACGCTGAGTCGGGCTTAATTTTATTATTATTCCGCTTCTTATTATTATTCTTACGCCCGATTTTCGGTTCGCTACTCCTCCCACAGTTTTGGTCGCACATGCACGAAACTCGCACACCATTCCCGGCGTAGCCGGGAATGGTGTGCTATGACTTTTCTAAGACTTTCGTCGAACGGTTCGGCCAAAAATCGCGAAAAACCACGCCGAAAAAATGAATGGGTGTGTATTGCGAGCCAGTCTTAGAGCTAGAGTGCGTGACATCATCGCTAGAGTGAAGAGGGAGAGAAAAATTCGTCCAAAAAAAAATTTAGAAACTGCTCCCGAGGCCGCAAATTTCACACTACAGGCATAATTTATACATAGAAACGTAGGAAAATTTCTCTTCTCGCTCACATTCGTCTGCTGAAGCGGTCAGAGTTATAGTTTTGGCGTGACACGCAGAGATGCACCAGCAACACCGACCCACACCTCCATCTACTGCCATGTTAATTTGAGAAGAGAAATTTCCAAAAGGAGCAGGGAGCACCTGTTCTTTCTTAAACTCCCGAGGGCAGAGTTTTTCACATTTAGGTCTGAAACTCGGCACAGAACTGGCCGAGAAGAGGAGGATGCTGGCAGTCTTTACGGCTTTCGGATAGTCCACACCGTTTGGCAGGTGTCGCCACCTGTTCGAGGGGTTCATTTTGAAAATTTCTGTGTCTCTCAGGGGACAGAGGGCGAGAGCAAGCGCACCTGCTCCTAATTGCAGCCCCTCCCTGGTTACTTGGCAACCTCAGGCCTGAGGGAGCAGAGAGGGGAGGGGCTGTTTTCACAGACACACTAGTCACAGACCCAGGAAAACGCTGAGTCATGCTTTAAATTCACCTTCATATTAGATAGACAGACACAAACAGAGACATACAGACATACACATTTACAGACATACACACAGACAAGACAAAAGGCTTTCAAAATAAGAGTCCCTTCAAAATAAAATACTTTTTTTAAAAAAAACAAAGACTTTGTAAAACTCTCATTAACAGACACAGACATACAGACAAATGTCTTTCAAAATAAGAGTCCCTTCAAAATAAAAGACTTTTTTTTTTTTTTTTTTTTTTTTTTTTTTAAATAAAAGACTTTGTGAAACTCTCATTAACAGACACAGACATACAGACAGATGTCTTTCAAAATAAGAGTCCCTTCAAATTAAAAGACTTTTAAAAAAAAAAAAATAAATAACGTATGGGGGCGACGGGCCAGAGGAGGCTGCACTCTCAAAATTTCTTTAGGAATTTTTCTAGTTCTTCTTATTATTATTCTTCCGTACGTTTTTCGGTCGACTACTCCTCCCAGAGTTTTTGTCGCACATGCACGAAAATCGCACACCATTCCCGGCGTAGCCGGGAATGGGGTGCTATGACTTTTCTAAGGATTTCGGCCAGCGGTTTTCCCAAAAATCGGAAAAAACACGCCGAAAAAATGAATGGGTGTGTATTGCGAGAATTTTCGGAGCGGCAGTTGGTGACATCATCGCTAGAGTGCAGAGGGAGAGAAAAATTCGCCCAAAAATAAATTTATAAACTGCTCCCACGGCCACAAATTTCACACTACAGACATAATTTATACATAGAAACGTAGGAAAATTTGTCGTGGTCGCAGTGATACCACTGCTGAAGCTGTCAGAGTTATAGTTTTGGCGTGAGACGCAAAGATGCGCCAGCAACACCCATCCACAGCCTCATTAACTGCCATGTTAAAAAGGCGGGAAAATTTCTGGAGGAGAGCAGAAGTACCAGTTTCTTAGATCGCTCTAAAGGTAACATATCCTAATTTTAGCCACATAAAAAATATATGTAGACGTTCAGGAACAACTCAGGATGCTCACAGTGAAGTCGGTTCAACGATACGAACTACGGTTTGGCCAAAAATGCTTTCTGTTCGGGGGGTACTTTCAGCTGTTTTTCTCTCTCTCAGTGGTGTCAAATGTCACAGGAGCAGCTGCGAGCAGCTGCGGTTGATTACTGTGCTCTGATTGGTGGGCTCCACCTGGCCCTGACACACACACACACACACACACACACACACACACAGACAAGACAAAAGTCTTTCAAAATAAGAGTCCCTTCAAAATAAAAGACTTTGTCAAACTCTCATTAACAGACTAGAGTTAACACACATATACACCATTCACGGCGCAGCCGGGAATGGTGTGTGTGTGTGTGTAGGCCAGAGCCTCTGGCCTTTCAAAATAAGAGTCCCTTCAAAATAAAAGACTTTGTCAAACTCTCATTAACAGACTACAGTTAACACACACACACACCATTTCCGGCGCAGCCGGGAATGGTGTGTGTGTGTGTAGGCCAGAGTCTGACCCACATGTGTGTGTGGGTCAGACTCTGGCCTTTCAAAATAAGAGTCCCTTCAAAATAAAAGACTTTGTCAAACTCTCATTAACAGACTACAGTTAACACACACACACACCATTTCCGGCGCAGCCGGGAATGGTGTGTGTGTGTGTAGGCCAGAGTCTGACCCACATGTGTGTGTGGGTCAGCCTCTGGCCTTTCTGGCCTTTCAAAATAAGAGTCCCTTCAAAATAAAAGACTTTTTTTTTTTTTTTTTTTAATTTAATGTATGGGGGCGACGGGCCAGAGGCGGCCACACTCTCAAAATTTCTTTAGGAATTTTTCTAGTTATTATTATATTATTTCAGACGTCATCTACAGAAAATCACTGCGGTCCAGCAGTTAAAAGTGATTTTGTTCTTTGTTTTATGAAACAGGAAAATTAAAATCAAACCGTTTTTTTAAAATCAAACTCAGCTTGTTATTTGTTTCTGAAGGAAAATCGATAGACCAAAACACAAACTGACCAGAGCAGAACATAACTCTGTTGTTGCACTGATGGAAAAAAATGCTGTGAAAATGAACATTTACATTTACTGAATTTACAATGTGACAGCTTTTATGAGGCTACAAGTAATTTCAATCCCACTCGATGGGTTTTTACCCTGCCTTTATTACCGACCGGCCTTTATTTATTTGTGCAGACTCTGTCTATATTTAAATACCAGATTTTATGAGAATTTACGGTAGTCATGCGTCATGGTTTTGCAAGGCCTGCCCGATGCCAGCTTTTCAATCTTTATTATCGGGGGAATTTAGCAGGTTTTCGAGTCTGAGATTAGTCTTTTCTGAGCTTAAAGTCCAACTCACTAAACTTCATTGTTTGGGGTCATGAAAATAATCGGCAGATCCTTAAGTGTCACCCAAGAGCCAAGAATAACATAACAAGATCCTGAGATACGGAGCTGCAGCCGCCAAAAGAACGATTACACAAAAGGCTGTGATCAAATATTTTCTCACACTGCAGCAACCACAGAGGAACATGTGGTACAGTGGCAAACACAGTTGCAGTTGCTGTTCACCCCTGTGAACCACTTCCATTCACCATAATGTTGACTGTCCTGACAAGAACGAAGGTGTCTCACGCGCACTTCTGTGGAAACACTCTGATTTTCTGTATCAGGTTGTGTCGCTTCAGCTACTACGGGTTGTAATCTTGATGAACGTGATCCTCTTTGATATGGAGAGCAGCTTCTCGTCTGTCCTGCCACCAGGCCTCGAAGCCTTGATCAACCTTCTGGCCCCTTTTCAGACAAAAAGCAGGATTTTGTTCATCTTGATTCGATCGATAACACCCACATGCAAACACTATTGACTAAAGGCTAAATAATAATGCGAGAGCCCTTGAAATCCAGAACTGTTTTCTATAATTACTTTGCTTTCTTCCAGCTGTTTTCCTTTTACAGTGGATTCAATAACAAAATGCCAAAAGGACGTCACCTTGGGCTTTAGGAAACACTGAATTTTCGTGTTTTTCACCATTTTCTGACATTTTATTGAACGAAAAAACAAAAACATTGAATCGAGAAAAAGTTCAGTATCTTGACCAATGAACAAAAACCCAAGTTCATTAGTTATCAGACATACAGAAACAGTTTTTGGGGGCAATACTGTAAGATTTCATGTATATTATGCACAGGTATAGATGAGTACGAATCCTCTAGTTTAAAAAGGACACTGTCGCCATGCTAAAAGTGGCAAAAACCATTGCATCACATCTCCCAGGGCCTCTTGCCATAGATATCTGTGGAGCCATATGGACGTGGAGAGAGGGAAAACTACTTGGCAGACTCTCCACATGCTGTGGAGCCAATGGGCTACGACAGTCCCCTGAAGTCTTCACTACGCATGTCTGCGCTGCCTTAATGACTTCACCAGCGACGTTTAATGTGCTAATTTGTTTCATAAACTGGAGTTAATTTGCGGCCTAATTATACGCAAAAGCATTGGTTCCCCCTTGCCCCGCTCTCCGGGGAGGAGTTGTCGGGGCTACTGGTTGTCTTTCATTCTGCTTGCCGGCTGCATTTCATGCCAACCAACCACACATGAGCAGCAAATGTGCCACACTGGCAGCCACAACCACCTCCTCCTAAGAGTCCCTGACTCAACATAGCGTTACCCCACTCACTCTCATCCATAAAAGTTGCTGTTTTAGCAGAGCTTAACACGCCTTAACTGCAGGATTTAGCTTGTTAAAGTCTGAATGCATGTTCGAATGGTGGTGGTGGAGGGTGGTGCATGTTAGGAATAGTCCGCTCTTGCTTGCAGGATTGAGCGGTAGATGCTTCAGGTGTGTCTGCGCTTGGCAGCTGCACTTAACAATTCGGGCAAGAATTTCATCAAGCTCCACAAGTGGAAACACAGAGCTGCCTGTCTGAGCCAACGGGAATCAATAAATCTTGAATATTTACACCGCTGCAAAGATCACCTGGCTCTGGATGCAAACAAGAGGAAATCAATAGAACAATGTAGTCATGTTGGATCAGGGTGTGATAATAGGAATACGACTGGAAACCACGGAGCAGGAGGGCTGCTGCAAACATCCTCTAACAACAAAGCAGAGAGGAGGGATGTGTTTTCAGTCTGGAGTTTGCTTATGAACAAGCGGCAACCTCCGTGGCTGTGAAGTGAAGCCAAAAACTGCAGTACCTCAAAACGTCCACTCGAGGCTGGCTACAGAACGAGTCAGTCTCCATAAGTCCCCATGTTAAGATGTCCAACTTCACAGCAGAATATATTGACAAGTAGGTGCCGTTACAGATGGTTTGAGCACCCAGGTGTCATTCAGCCCGCCTCAGATCCACCAATGATGCACGTCTTAGCTTAGAACCTTCACACTGAGCTTCAAAACAGCTCCTCATAGACCTACGGATGACGTCATGAGTACGACGTCCATTCTTTATATTGTCAGTGCTTCTGAAGAGCAAAATCAGAAGGTGAGTGAGTGCAAAAGTGCTCGTAGCATACATGCATATACTTTCTTGTGCTGCATGTTTATCCAAGTGTCTCTAAGATGCACCACTATTAATAATTAAGGAGTTGCAAGTAAAGCCTGCTAGAAACATACATGACGCACCGGCAGAAAAAAAAATAGACGTTGCTCAACTTCCATGAAGACACAGCCTCACACTAACCTTCATGAATATATAAATAGACACGGGCGTGGCTTATTTGTTTCTGCATCAACAGTGACATCTCCATGATATTTCAGGCATGTAAGGCATGACACTCTTTTATTACTGCAGCGCAAACTCTAAATGACATACGTCAGTCTGTGTCCAAACACAGTAATCAGCAGCCATCGCTCTTGTCTTTGAGACTAAGCGGACCGTGAATCAGTTAAGGGTGTGTTGACATCATGCCAACGTGTGGAGGTGAAAGAGGAAGGCAACAACAACAACAACGTGAGTCAACTGGATTTCAAAAAATACTTCTGCTCCCGTGTTGAAACAAGACGGGAAGAGCAGAAATGAAAAATCGATTGTGCTGTCCATGATTCATATTTTTTGTTCTGTGTTGTGAATTAAAAGAATGTGACAAATCAACAACATCTGCTCGGTAAATCTTCTCGCCTGCTCTCCTCCACTGCAGCCCATTAGACGACATGTTTGAACAAATATGGTGAGTAAACACAAATTTAACGACTGGCAACCAGTGACAGTACATTAGTAATACAAAGTAAAACAGTCAGGCTTTGTTTGATCATGGAATGTTGTGAAAGGAGACCGCACAGAGTGGAAAGTATCTGCTCAGACAAAGAGTTTGATGCACGGCACTTTTGGTGGAACTTTTTTTTTGGCCATTTATTTGACAGAGACAGTTGAAGAGTGACAGGAAATGTGGGGAGAGAGAGAGAGATGGGGAATGACATGCAGGAAAGAGCCACAGGTTGGATTCGAACCCTGGGCCGCTGCGGCAAGGACTGAGCCTTTGTACATGGGGCGGATGCTCTACCAACTGAGCTAAACGACACCCCAACTTTTGGTGGAACTTTTTAGGGAACCCTGATGAATTTTGAGCAACAAAATCTGGGCTTCAGGGAACAATTACTAAACTAAATTACTTTAACAATTATTCATCTTGTTTCCCCGCTGTGTATAAACAGACCGTAGCATTGGACGCAGTTCTGATCACAGTACCGCAGCAGATGCAAGAAAATCATTTTAAAATCGATAAAATCATTTTTGAATTAATAATTTGCCACATAATACTGACCCATGGGTTATTTTGCAAACAAGTACAGGGTAGCTGTGTAATATCCCTTACATAATGTCACTAAAGGTTCAACTACAACCACAATTATCATTGAATATCATTTTTAAAACAGATAATCAGCGGCTTTACATATTTAAAAAGGCTTAAATCAGTAGATGCTGGGGTATTTTTTGCTTTATAAATGAATTGTTATGCAGGCTCTTCTGGCATTTGAAGGATTCTTCACCACCACTGGAAGACAAATCCTAATTTTGCCTCTTTTAAATCAAAAGCACTAATAATTATCAGGAGAATTTCTGTCTTCTGCCAATCAACTGATGGCTGGACTGTCCTGAAGAGCCTCCAGATAATCCTGATGCAGCCAGCACACAAAATTCAGCATCATTTAGAGCCATCTGTGTTATAGCTGCTGCAACGATCGCTGAATATCTTCTAAAGCAATAATCAATAGTCATTTTACAGGAATCGAGTAAACCGCCCCTCGACCCAGGATCCTGCCTTGTAGGCAAATTCCACAGGATCCCTTCCAACCTGAAAAAAATTCCACTTCCCACCTCTCCGCCCGGCATCTGACCCCATTTCTTCTCCATCTCCAGACCTGCATTTCTAAAAAGATGCTGCACAGCCTCAGAGATGGAACTTAAGACTGGTACAACAGCCAGCTGGTGGGCGAGGTAAAGCATGCCACAGAGCAGGAGAGAGGCCCCCGTGTACCCGACGGGCCTACTTGTATCAAGTGCCTGACATGCCATTCGGTGCCTGGCAGCACGGCAAGAGCTGCAGGCGTCTAAACATTTCCACTGGATCAAAGAAGCACAGACAGACAGACAGACAGACAGAGCTTAAATGTCAAAGTCACTGCACAGACAAGGAGATTCCTATCGGTTTGTCCCTGCTCGGGGCAGCTCCCCTGATTGCATCCTTTGAAAAACACCATGGGACAGATCTCTTTGTCGTTACCTAGCAACAGGTGGTAAGAAAGACACTGGCCTGACTTGAGGGATGAGAGGAGAGGCTACTCGAGAGACAAAACCACTGTTCTCCTTCATGAATTATCCCGATGCTGAATAGAATAATACCAACCTAAGGACTCGCATGAATAGCAATTGGTACTTGAGGCTCTGGTCATGGAAATTTAATGACATCAGTTCTGAATGCGGGTCGAGCATGAGTGAGTCTGTACTTGGCAGAGCATCATGCAGTGTCCTGATAGTGGACACTATTAGAGCGACGCCAAATCCAATGGAAAATTATTGAGGGGGAAATAATGAGACACTGACGGTAGATAAATTGTGTCGATGTCTGTGAAAATAAAGTGGATTAAATAGTTACTGATATGCAACAGGAGTTACAGTTCTACATATCTATCCATCTGACCCATGTCAGGTTTATGGACTTTTTAAATCATCTACGTAACACTGTTGTGTGATGTTTATCCAAAGCTTTTATCATCTCGCTCTTCTGTTGGAGCTTTGTGACGTTTCCCGGCGCAACAAATACAGACACAGCTCGATAAAACTGGATCATATTTTATGGAGAAAATGTTTTCTGGTTTCCATCTGATGTCCTGCGGCTCCTCCGCCTCAACTGTCCGTGATTTACAGAGTTTCCTGATGGACAGTAGCTGCTGTTAGCTCTGTTTGTTAGCCGGGCTGCCCAGACTGTGAGCTCAGAGAACCAGGGGACCACCAGGAAGAGGAGGCTTTCTGCAACCAAGCTCAGCAGTCTCTATGGACATAATGACAGAGGCAAAGAGACCAGAGAGGAGGACAGCGAAGGAAGCTAAGAAGAGAAAAGTGAACAAGTGACCGAGCAAGAGGCCGCCAGTCAAGAGTAAATCAGTCGCTGGCGAGAGCTTGGTGAAATAAAAGGCTGAAAGACAGACGTGTCTACAGCTGGCTACATTTACGTGCTAGACTCTGAAACTGGGGGCACTAAAACTGCAAAAAAAACCAAACAAACAATTTCTACACAGTGTTGCTTTAAATTAAAAAACACTTCAAAATATTGGGAAACTTTTATGCTGAGAGTTAGAGGAGAAGATCAATGCTTCTCATATCTGTCCATCAAATATGAACAAACTGTCAGAAGTCCATGTGAGCATGTTATGTTAGCTAATGTTAACATTTAGCTCTTCTGTTTTGGCTGTCTGCTCTGTCGCTGACATGTTTGCAAATAAAGAAGCGGGTTGAGAGGAACTATTTTGTTGTCACATCTTCTTTTCTTCCCTACGAGTCGAAACAGAGGAGGAACACTCATTTAAAAAAGGTCATTATACTGTAAAAAAAAAAAGAAAAGAGAAAAAGATACAATCCTCTCCTGTCGCCCACTCTCCCTGTCTCCGCCGTGCAGGAATTACAGGGTGCTGTTAACTGGCACTTTTACAGTACTGTTGTGTGAACTAATTACATGGTGACGGAGGTGTTCTGTGAAACCCGGACAGCCGAAGCATCGTGCTTACCTTGACAGAAGCATTGGGGGGAATACGAGAAAAAGCGTGAGGATGAATTAAGGAACAAAATCATCTGCTGCTCCGCTGCTAATACAACCCGTCAGTAGAATAATGAATGCAGTACCAAGGTTCAACGGGAACGGTAAAAATAGACGCTATTGGAGGGAGACAGAGACAGAAAAAGGGGGATACAGTGCAAGTGTGATTTTCTTCAGGTGTGCTGACAGTTTGAGGCCAACAACAGCCAAGCAGAGCAGCAGAAGTTGCAGCAGCTGCTTCTGAGCACATCGATTCGCGGCCAGCGTCGATGCGACGGTGCTCATTAAGTCTAACATATAGTTTGGAGGTTTTTGTTGAGTCATGCTTTGCTGCTCGGCCTCAAACAGCTGACGCCACATATTTAGAGCCGCCCCCCACCCCTCGCTTCTTTTGTCTCCTCCGCCTCCTTCTCGTCATCCGATCTCTCCGTCCCTTGTTCCTTTCCTCACCTCCTCATTATCCAGCGCCCCAAACACACCGGATACTTTCAAAGCGGTAGCTGCAAGTTCACTTAACCTTTTATTATTCCTCATTTCGCTCTCTGACTCTTTGCGCCTCTCGCCGTGAAACCCAGAGATGAACTCTTGGACTCTTTTGAGGTTCACCTCACCATGGCAACAGCAGCTGCTGATATAATCCAGAGGCAAATTTCTACTGCTCTGTCAACTTGCTTACAACCGCAAAGCCATCTGAACAACCCGGGTTTTGAATGATGATTTGGATCAACAGCCCACTAGTCAAAACAGTCAAAATATACTGAATGACGCCTGGTTGGATGGGCTCAGAAGTGCTGCTGTAAAGGTTTAGCTAGAGGACTTATTATTAATTTACTGCATTGTGTGTCATGAGTGTTTTAGCTGTTACAGTCTGACATTTTCCACATGTTCAAACTGCAGAAACGATGGCACCAATTGTAAAGCCACAAGGGTATTAAAATGTACCCGAAACAGAATCTTCCAAGTGAAGAAATAAGGCAGAGTGACGTGTCCTTACGCTCAGATTTTCCACCCATTTCCAGCAAAGTTTGGTTGACAGGCAAGAAATAATCCTCAGTGCTTCTCGACACACTTTCTCAGATAATATACCAATATGAGAGGTTTGTGTTATAGCTGTAAGTTTTAATTCTCTTGGGAAATCATGTTTTTTTTTCCCCTCATCACTTTTAGTATGGTGGATAAATACCACCATGAGCTTTGACGACTGTTGAGAGGCCAAGTCAGAGGTTCAAATCACAGCTGTAGCAAAGTCAAAACATTTTGTTGTTGCAGAAGTGCCATGAAAAGAAGATCAGTAGCAAAGAGAATAACTTCATACTGTTAGTTATCGAGTTTTAGTGTTGTTGTATCGTACTAACATGGACAGATTGGTCCACTGACAGAAAACTAACCAGCAAAACTTGATATCTGATCAATTCTTTCAGTAATTTCATAAGAAAAACACCAAATTTTCACTGGTTTGAGCTTCTTAAATTAAAAAATATTTGCTGGTTTTCTTTGTCTTTTATGGTGGTAAACTAATTATCTTTGGGTTTTTGGCTGACGGTCAAAAGACATCATCATTGTTTCCCAGTTTTCGAACACATTGTAGACCAAAAACAACGAAGCTGTAGCAAGTCCAAGTCAAAACACTTGCAGTTGGGAACAAAACACGCACCGTGGCTGCCAAATTCATCCAAAACAGACCTTGAATCCAAACGTGGATTCATTTTCTCCTCTTACTTCGTTACGTACTCGACCTTGAGTCAAAGTCAAAACATTTTGCACATGTGCGCATGTAGCTCTTACCTTGCACGTCATCATGTCGCTGACCCTCTGCTGCATCGACTGCCCGGCTTTGGGTCTGACCAGGAGGTAGAGGGCTTTGACCTCGGGGCAGGACCTCAGCAGCTTCTCCACCAGCACTTTTCCCATGAAGCCCGTGGCCCCTGTGATCAGCACGTTCTTGCCAGCGTAGTATTCAGCGATGGTCGCCATTCTGCCGCCCGCTGCGCCGCTGCAGATGTCCGTCAGTCTGGTGTCTCCGTCCGTCATCTGCTCTCCTAAACCGTCGAGGTCCCGGCTTTGAGACAGCTCCTGCAGAGGGAGAAGGAGGAAGAGGAGGAGAAGGATGTGAAAGTGAGGGCTGGCAGCCACATAGTTTAAATATTGTATCAGGAAGTACTTGTGAAGCTCGTGTGTGAGCTTAAATAATGAAGTAGTTTAGGGAGAAGCCAAATGTTAGTTTTGCATAAGTGGACAGACTTTAAATTCCTTCAGTTTGATATATTTTGGGAGGAAAAACAAACATTTCAACAAATCCAAAAAATGTGCGTCGGTGGTGTTCTGATAATCTCTCTGTTCTGACCTTCAAACTGCCAGAGGAAACATGCAACTAATATGCAAATGAGATGAATATTCATACAGGCGGATGGAGACAGGGCAACGTTCAGGGGCAATTCAGCTTGTTTGTGTCTGGTGATGAGTCCACAGGTAAGGGCTGTGCTCGAGAGAAGTGAAATTCAAAAGGCTGCAACCACATTTTCATTATTAATTTATTTGGGAAGTTTCTGATGTGCAATTTCACTTTTTTTTTTTTTTTTTTTTTTTTTTATATACATGAAAAGTCCAAGTGTCTCCGGGAGGTCAAAGGTTAAGATGCCAACCAAGTGGCAACCTCCGTGGCTGTGAAGTGAAGCCAAAAACTGCAGGTCAGTCTCCATAAGTCCCCATGTTAAAACGTCCAACTTCACAGCAGAAATAAACATGTTTACAGCCTGGTACAAAAAACAGTTTTGGTCTCTACAGCTAATTTCCCTGTTCATGACAACTGTACTGAGGCTCTACGGTCTGTGATAAAGGCATAAAGATGCCCAAAAACTACTTCCAAGTCCAAGTCGGCGTCTTTAAACTGCTTGTTTTGTCCAACTAAAGTCCTAAATTAAATGTATTATCATAGAAGACCATAAAATTTAGCAAATATTCACATCTGAGACACTGAAACGAGTGACTTTTGATGATTAACTAATCAGTTAACTGCAAATTTATTTATTTATTAATTTTTTTTTTTTTTTTAAAGCAGATACAATTGAAAATATCTATTATAATTTCCCAGAGACCAAAGTAACAATTTCAAGCACTTTGTTTTGTGCAACTAACAGGAAAATCTCCCAAAATAATCTATATAATTTAAAATTAATCATTTTAATTTAATTTAAAATGATATAAAACAGAAAAAAAGCAAATCCTCACATCTGAGAGCCTGAAAACAGTGAATGTTTGATTGGATTAATGCTGGATAAATGATAAAATCATTTAATTATGAAAAAAATAGCTAAAATTAATGTTCTGTTTCAAATTCTCTTTTCAGCACCACAACACAATTACACTTTCTGTTTAATCTAATGTGGCTCACAGGAGATATGATAGAAAGACAATTAGTCACAAAGAAACCATCCTGATACAGTTTAAAAAGATTAAGTGGAATTGTTTCGTACTGACTTGAACACATTGTGCTTGAAGATAAAATAATTAGTCGTCTCACAGAAAATGAACTTGATACTCGATCAATCTTTTCTGTAATTTAGTAACAAAATGCCAAACATTGACTGGTTCCAGCTTATTAAATATGAATATTTGACGCTTTTCTTTTATGACAGTAAATTAATCATCTTCGGGCTGTTGAAAACATGATGTGAAGACATCAAATTGCACTTATTAGACCAAAAATATGAATGGATTAGAACAGAAAATAGTCATTAATCTTAATGGATTATGAAAAGAGTTGTTAGTTTTTATTACAGTTTGGGTTTAAACTAACAAAATCAATCAGTTAAAGCAACATTGGTTAACTTTTCTACTATAAAACGACAGATTTTAAATCATTTTGATGTTACACTGACATGTAATCAGGTGAATGGTGTCTGTCTGTTTCTGCACTATGTAACTTTGTGCTCTGGATACGATCACCCGCGAAGAGTACGTAGCGCTTTACAGCATTAAGTCACACACCACCAACTATGTCACTGATTTTGAGAGGGCGTTGATGGAGGAAGCTGGGACGAGAAGAGAAAGGAAGAGAGTGAGCGAGGTAGAAGCTGTCGGGCAAGAGTAAATCTGGGACTGACTTTTAGTGGTTGGAGACAGCTTCATGAAATAAAAGTCTGAAAGACAGACGCCGAGCTGGGCTGACTGCTGTTGGACTAGTAGGTAATATTAGCTGGCTGCTATGTCTTGTGTTGTTGACCTTCCTTTATGTTTGGCGGTTAACTTGATGGTGGTTAACAGTGGTAGTAAATGTTTCAACCATATTGTCCAGGCTTGCAAAGAAATAGTTATTAATTACCTTCAGTCATCTTTTGAAGCCACCAGAGGCAAACACACTTCTGTGACCTTATGGCTCTCATCACCATCTCATCACTCCACAATCAAAAACTCAAACTGCAGCAGCTCAGGATGTACAAGTATAATCATACCACATGACGATACTGCACTGGATTATCTCCTATCTGCTCCCAAAGTTACATCAAGAACACTTTAACCTTGTTTTGGAGACATTAAATGATATCACCAGTCATCCCTGCGTATAGGATTTCTCTCAACTGTGTGCAAGAGGAGTTTCTCAGAACGTAGCTCGTCGTGTTGACTCAAGGTTACCCTTGCATGACGAGATTTACATGGCGACATATCTAAATCAACATCAGCTGGGAGCGCTGCTGGTTCAGCCACAACATTTACACAACAATCTCAACCCATTGAAACGGCGTGAAAATGAAGAATAACTCAAACACACCTGTTTCACGCCGCAGAGACACACATTTGCACAAGATAAAGTGACCCAGACTTGCACTCCTTGTCGTTCTTGCAATGATTTTTGCCGTGTTTCTGGATGTCCAGTGGCCCTCATTCCATGGCAACTTAATTGGATCAATTGCTGCTCTAATGGTGGTGGTGTAATGGACTGTGTCTGCTTATTCGGGCCAACTCAGTACAATAAATCAGGAGCCAGGAGTCTGCTGCTTTAGCAGTGGCAGGCGGCCAGGTCCTCAAGGGTCCTGATTAGGATAGAGACACCAGATTGAGCCCGATGTGGCTTCTGATGTTTAGAGGACGTAGCTACTGGTCATTAGCTTCAGTACTGACCCTGCTCCCAGTGTTCATGAACCGGCCACAGAGCGTCTGGCACAAGCGGCAACCTCCGTGGCTGTGAAGTCAAGCCACTGTGGAAGTGCCAAAAGTTAGGGCTAAAAGTTAATGCATAAGTTATGCATAAATAACAGCGTGACCGCTTTGACTAGACAGGTAAGTGTCATTACAGATGGCTTGTTTGAGCACCCTGGCGTCATTCAGCCCGCGTCAGCGATGCCAATGATCATGTCTTTGCTGATCTTTAGACTAGCCAGGAGGCGGCAGAGGCTGGACTACCAGCATGGCGGTGGCAAGAGCCGCATATTATGACCTTCAAAACCCAGGTTCTCAAATGCATTATAAAAGTTAGACCTCATTGCTCCATGACAACTCTGGCTGGAACGAAATGATTATTTTCATCACTGATTCATCTGCTGATTTATTCAAGTGGTGCAGAAAATTATAGTTCGGGTTATAAAACTTCATTAGGGCAGTGAAATGTGATGTTTTTAAATGTGTTATTTTGTCTGAGTCACAGTCTAAAACCAAAAATATTCAATTTATTGAACTGTAGACAAGCAAAAGCAGCAAATCTTTTGAGAAGGTTGAATGATCCAATAACTCCTGGTTATTTTAGAAGCGAATGTCTGATCGTCTCCTTTTCAATGTTGCTGATGTGTTAGATACATTTAAGTCTAATATCCATCCATCTTCTGTAACCACTTATCCTCATCAGCCTGTCTCAGCTGATTTAGGACAAGTCACCAGTTTATCACAGGGTACATAGAAACAAACAACCATTCACACTCACATTCACACCTACGGGCAATTTAGAGTCACCAATTAACCTGTTAAATGTTTTTGGACTGTGAAGGAAGACGGAGACCGAGAGAACAACTCCACGAAGGAAAGTTCGAACCAGGGACAATCTAATGTATTTTATTGCATTTCCTGTAACCGTCTACACACCTCTGCTACTGCAGAAGGAAATAAACGAGTGCATGGGAAGTTTATGGCTGCAGAAAAACAAGACTCTTCCCATCAAAGCAATTATACACAATGCACTCATCAAAGCCATTAAACATGTGGTTTCACCAGCTTCTGAGGTGGAGAGATTAAAAGTAGAAAGAAATGTATGATTTAAGATTTGGTGATGACAAAAAGTGAGCTGTGAAACAACAAGCCACTCACAAAAACCACATTAAAACTAATGCTGGCTTTTTATAGAGGCAGCACAGCTTATCTGTTACTGTTTAGCATGAAAAGGACGAGATTATTGCACATTTTATTGCAGTTTTTCTTTTTATTTGAAAGCTATAATGTGCCATCAAACAGAGACTTTGAACTTATTCCCTTTCGACAATGACTGACTTGCAATCTGAGCCGTCATGTGATTTCAGCTGTGCCGTCTGTGCGACTGAGTGTCTCTCTGATCAAAGCTTTGTGACGGACGTGCAAGCCTAAAAGCTCACAAACATACTGCCAGTGTTGCTGTGTTCGTTTGTGCGTAACCATGACAACAACGCTCAGATATACATCACCTGCCTCATAAAGACCGGACGACAGCTTCCTGTCTCTGCCCAAACCAATCACAAGTGGGGAATTTTTGCTTTGCCAACCACAGCGTTAAAAACAAAAAGGCTGATGGGATGCCTGCTTGTAAGATTTTGGCTAAAAGATGTGCTTTCGTTGCCAAGACAGACGCCCGATCAGCGCTTTTCAGTGATTCAGTGGAGCTGTGATTTGTACACGTGTATTTTTTTCTCCTCCTCATCCTCCATCCTCCATCCTCCCTCCTGAGCTGTAGATTCCCGGCATTTCTGCTGAAAGAGAGACGACGGAAACCAAATCCTCCTGAGCCAAACGTGGCCCAGATAACAAAACAATCTAGTATTTACTTGTTTTCCTTCCATTCTGCCGTCTGTGCATGCAATATTGAATTACACTCCCCTAATACACACACACACACACACACACACATACACAGAGAAAGGCGTGTGTGTGTGTGTTTCTTCCACTTGTTTGCAGTGGAAAAGAGACATCACAGAAACTAAAGCCTGGGTTTCAGGCAAACAGGCCAAGCTCAAGTCCACTGAGCTTTACGTTTACACCAGATTATTTTATTTTTTTACTACTCTGTACGAGCAGACACCAAAACAAAAAAAAAGGTCAGTTAAGGTCCTCTGTTTGAGGCGCCTGACATTCCAGCTTTGTGCATCACATGAAAATTCCCTCTGGACACAAAGACAAGGTCAGGGGGCCTGAAAGTCACTACGGATTAACGCCCAACAATGGAAATGTTCCTGCAGCTGGAAAAGCGCTGGAATGAACGCGCACATCCCAGATTCGTGACACACATACACCCACTGCTGCATTCTTCTAGGGTTAGACAGCCCCACCTCCTGCCTCTCCCTTTGCCTGTCAGTTAGGTTGATGATGTCCAGCTACCTTCTTTGAAATAGCTAAAATGTCTCTTTGTACAGAAATCCCAACATGTTTACAAATGATGTAAAGAATCAGGGCTGCAATAGATGGTTCATGTCATTATAGATTATTTTCACAACTCGTGAGTCTTCAAAATGCCAGAAAACAGTGAAACATGTGCACCACAAGGGGGGGATTTGTTCCAACAGCAGTCCTAAAGCCAAAAATATTCAGTTTACTGTCATTGAAGCAGCAATTATTCACATAAAAGAAGCTGGAGCCACTGATTTTTTTGACAAACAATTACTTAAATCTGAATTGTTGCAGGTTTATTTAACTCAACAACCCAACGATACAGTAAATGCATGTAATCTGCCTGAAATCAGGAAATATCTGATTGAATAAAATGTAAACAAGACCTGGCAAAGCATTTAATGCCAACTACTGGTACATGACTTTGATTCTTGGTGCTACAGACGCATCTACTGATAACAGGCCAGGGTGTGTGTTACATAAAATTGGTGAAACATTTGCATAGACCAGTTAAGACCACCATGAGTGTGGCACCCCATAAAGGGTCAGGAGATAAATCGAAGGCATTCACAAGAGGAAATGACTTAAATTACGTCTGATAAGGGAATTTCTTTGAGTGAGCTGGTAACAACCGAGCGGCAAACTCCACGGCTGTGAAGTGAATTGCCAAAAACGGCAGTTCCTCAAACGTCCACGAACCTACAGGTAAAGTCACGCCGTATGTCCATTTTTTATAACAACTTGTAGACGTTACTTAATTATAAAGGGATCTCAAACAGCATTAGTCTATATAAATATTGTTTTATATTTAATACAAGAGTCTTCCTGTTTTGTCCTGATTGATCTCGTCAATCACACGCATGGCGTAAAGGGACAAGCAGAATGAAGCTCATACGGTGTCTGTCAGCATTAATCTTGTTGTGTTGTCACTGATGAAAAAGACAGCAGCATCCTTTTTAAGACTCTGTGTTATGGCTTGAAAGGAAATGTACCGAGCACCAAGGACGAGCACTTAAAACCTTAAGGGACCAGATTCTCAGGTTATGATGCCATCTTGACAAAGTACCGCGTCATGTTCAAAGTCACTCAGGGTCATTTCAAAAATAAAGTTGGGAGACGCTCGAGGCGTAAGGATACAGATTTACTGTCGTCCGCAGATAACGCCGCTGCACTCTGGTCTTATTCATGTTTCCTTTTCTTCCAATTGAGGGTTTTTTTTCCCCTCAAAGCTTCTCTCCCCAGGGAGGTCCACGCCGTTTGTCGGAGGCGGGTTTGTTTTAAGCCGCAGCTCTGCAGTCCTTCTGCTGCCTCCGGCCTTTTTTCCCCCCTCACACAACCCCTCTATTAGTGGGTCAGCTAGCTGGAGTGCTGCTGGAGACACAGGCAAGAATCGAGCTCTACAGCTGCACACTGGCTTAAGACCATTATACCATGGACAAAAGCCGACAGAGGCAGGAGAGGGAAGGAGGGAGTGTGGGAAAATAGAAAGGGGTAAAACGCAGCCAATAATTAAAGCAGCGTTAGTCAAGTTGAATGCCAGTGCCAGGCGACACAAAGAAAAAGTCAGTCCCTTTCACAATATAACACAGTGCCAACATTGTTAAAAAAAAACCCTGAAAAGCTGACTTAAGTGCACAACCACTGCAGGCTTTTTACATTCTAGTGCCAACATGGACGCTTCTGCAAAGACGAGGTCCAACTAGTAAATTCAAGCCATGAGAGAGGAGTGTTTCAGGGGCCAGATGTACCTCATCCAGGATCTGAGATTCCCACAGTGGAAACCACCACCAACACACAGGATGTCTGCACAGGATGCATTCAGGTTCAGTATTGAATTGTAGGTCACCCCTGTTTTGGCAGCGCTCAGAGTTGCTCTTACAAACATAAATTGCAAGAGAAAATAGACTGGAAGTGTAAAAATATGCTCTACAAAGCAGTTTGTAGAAAGCTAAATTGATTGGAAAAAAAAAAAAAAAAAAAAAAAAGGCGTGTATCAGTTTGGATGACTCAAAAATGCAGCTGAAACGTCTCCTGTGTAGACACGCTGTAACACAGGGGCCAGCATGTGCTGGGTCTACATGTACAGACATAACCAATGTCTTAATCAGCGGATGATCATTCGTAGCTCCCTTCCCGACATTGGCCGTGTCATTGTGAACACGCTGTTTAAGTCATTTTCTGGTTCTTGTCTCTATGACAATCTCAAGTAGAGAGGAAATGAGCAAGTCTGAGTTTACCCAGAGGGAGAGGACGAGGCTGAGGGTAATGACCGGATCACGAGATTAGATTAATACAAATGTATTATCTCTTGGAGAAAGAAAAAAAGAGCTGAATAATGATAAAACGTGTCAAATTGACCGTTCGCCGTGCCCTGCGCCTGTTGTTACAGTTGCTATGCCTGACGGGCTTTTCAGATTTTTATTTTCTTATTTTTTGGGAGGCATTTTGACCTTTATGGGACAGTTTGACAGTAAAGAAGCAGACATGGGGGGAGATTGAGAATTGAACCAGTGGCATTTACGTGGCATGTGCTGTAACCATTCTGCTACCAAAGTCCTCAAACAACGGCAAACTTAACATCCGATAGAGACAGCTGAAGAGAGATGGGGAACGACATGCAGCAAAGGGCCGCAGGTCGGATTCGAACCCTGGGCCGCTGGTGAGCCTTCGTACATGGGGCGGATGCTCTACCAACTGAGCTAATCGACACCACCAAATGTTTTTTTAAGTTTGGAAACAATGGGTCAGCCAGCAACTGTCAGTTCTGTCAGCTGTTAGCAAGCGGTTTCACTAATTAGGCTAACATTAGCTTGGAAGGTGGTTGTCAACTGGCTTTTTAATGACTTTTCAAACAAGAATATTAAAGGCAGTTTTCAAACACACAAACTAATGTACTTAACGATGTGGTTCTTGGTCTTGAGAGTGACTTCTGATTATCAAAGTAGTGGTGAGCTAGTTAGCTCAACATGCCAGCAATTGCTACTTACATTAGAGCAGATAAACACTCTTCAATATATTTCTTCCATTTTTTTCCTCAAGTTTTGGCTTTTGAAAGGCAAAACAATGACACCACCCTCCATTTAACTAAGTATCCCACTAACTACAGCCCTCATGGGTCAACATTACGGTTATAGGTGCTAACCTATGTCAGTATCAGGGGTTTAGCGACGGTCAACTGATCCCAAAGTTCTGAATTAGTTTGCTTAAACAGAAACCACATACTGTGATGATGTATTACTATCAAACATTAGCTCCTTCCAGCTATACTCCACCACTCCAGTATATGAGGAGGTTATGACATTGCTCCTTACACAAGCCCACGTAATTGCACAGCACTTTTAAGGGCTCTTATCCAAGATTGCATTACCGCACAAAAACCAGCAGGTCTTCTCATCCACTTCATTTTTTTCCAAGGCAGCTAAAGGATAATCTAATTAGAATTAATTATGTTAGCCATGGGCTTCGAGGATTTAAGCAGTCTCTCTTTAATTTAATCTTTTTTTTTTTAAACCATGAACCAGTTTCATCTACACATGAAGGTCGTTGCTCACTATCAAATATCTGGCCACGGGAGATACAATGTGTGTGTGAGAGCTTATGTTTCGGTGTGTTCGCATACAAGTGCATCGGTGCATTGTCTACATTATGTCTGATGGTAGAGGGATTCTGTAATTACACCACCTGTCTCTGAGTGACAGAGCCTCTGGGTGCTGTGGTGTCAGTTAACTCCTGGCTCAGACCCAGACTGGCAATCGTACTCCGAGTGCTCCAGCCGGGCCAGTGGGTCATGAACCCAAACTGTGGTCATCATGGTATAAATCCCACGAACATCTTTCAAGTAACAAATCCACACCTAACTCCTCTTATTGGAAGTAATTAGAGATTAAACTCTCAACCTTTAATTTTCTCTATGAGATTCTGAGCCTTGGGAATCAACCATCCCACAATCTTTCCACAAAACAACACTTATTTGCAATGCTCCAAGTTAAAAACAGCAACGCTCTGTATTATAACACTCAACTGCAACTGTGCTATGAGTGTGAGAATACGCAAAACCAAACTAATCTGAAATAAAATACATTGGGCCTTAAATGTACTTTATGAACACATACAATGACACAGAAACTGCATTTATTTAGCATTTACTCACATATAAGAGTCAACTCGAGCAAAAACAATTAGTTGGTCAACAGATTGTCTTGCCAAAGATTTCACTGGTTCCCGCAGCTTAGAAATGAATATTTACTGGTTTTCTTAAACTTCTATCATAATAGATATAATAAACTTGGTTTTGGATCGTTGCTTGGAACAAAACAAGCAATCTCAAGAGTTCTCCTTGGAAGTATGATGGGAATTTCCTCCCCCATTTCCTGACATTTTAGAGACCATAAAGATTAAAAAATTGCCAGATTATATAAACAAGGAAAAAAACAGTTAGTTGCAGCAGTCAATGCAAGACTGCCGTGTAGTTTTATTTTACATGCACTATGATGTAAGCTCGGTGTCAGGGCAACAACAACTTACCACAACATTAGCGGTCACAGGAAATGCAACACTGAGTTAAACCAGAGGAAGTGGTAGCATGAAGACTATACTTATCAGAAGGGGATTATTTAGATACAAAATTTATTTCAATTGTTAAATGTTTGACTCAGTATGTGTACAGCCATGTGTACCATTCTCTTAATCAGCTTTATGAGACCATCACCTGGAAAGCTTTTCAGTTACCAGATGTGCCTTCTCAAAAGTTAATTAATGGAATTTCTTGCCTTCTTAATGTGTTTGAGACCATCAGTTGTGTTGTTCAGAGGTAGTGTTGGCATAAAGTAAAAAGCTCTATTCAACTACTGTAGTAAGAACTACTCAACTAAGTAAAGAGAATCTATGGTCCATCGTTACTTTAAGACATGAAGGTCAGTCAATCAGGAACATGTCAAGAACTTTGAATGTATCATCAAGTGCACTCACAAAAACCATCAAACACTATGATGAAATTGGCTCTGCCTCAGGACAGGAAGACCAGGAGTTACCTCTGCTGCAGAAGTTCATTAGAGTTACCAGCCTCAGAAATCACCAATTGATAGCGCCTCAGATGAGAGTCCACATAAATGCTTTACAGTGGTAACTGTTCAGAGAAAACTACAAGTATTAGGCCTTCATGGTTGAATTGCTGCAAAGAAACCACCAAGAAGAAGAAGGGAACTGCTTGGACCAGGAAACAAAACAAATAGACATCAGACGTACCTTGTACTTGGGTACTACTTATGTGTCAAATCTGAGATTTTTGGTTCCAACTGCCTCGGCTGTAAAGGTGAATATATGATATCTACATGTGTGGTTCCCATCATGAAGCATGAAGGGGGAGGTGTGATGGTGTGGGGCTGCTTTGCTGTTGACACGGCTGGCGATTTATTCAAAATTGTCCTGTATATTGGTCACAAAAGAAGATTACTCCAAATAACTGCTATTAGTATCAGTCTCAAAATCCAATACCAGTCAGGCTGTCATATGTATCCTAGTTTCTGTTAAAAATCCCACAATGCAATTCTTTATAGATGTATTTATAGATGTGTCAGTTTCCGCTATGCAACACCACGCCTGTTTCAAAAAGTATGATTCATCCATCAAGTGTCTCACAATCTCAGTTTGCTTCTCACTACTGAGCGTTTATTGTGTAAGGAATAATGAATGAAGGAGTGTTTTAGGACACGGCCTCTTCACCCAGCATGCACTTGGAGCTGTGGGTTTGCAATACCCACACAACCCCCATCTGCAGAGAGCCCACTATCCTTTTATGATCCACTTGAAGTATCCATTAACATGGTGGTTGACTAAAGGCCCCTCGCTTTGAGCAGCCTGACAAGCTCACATATGTAGACATGCAGTGATGATGAGGACGAGTCTTAATCGGTGAGGCGGTTTCAACCCCTTATCACAGAAACAGAAAAAGACTGGGTCACAGGCCACAGCTGCCCTGTCACTTATCCCCGCAGGCTCATTTTACTAATGTGGAGAGAGGCGTGTGGCAGGATATCACTGAGGCGATTCCTCGAAGCTGCCTTCAATACGTTCAATATGTATTTAGAAAACTAACAAAAAATAGAGATTCATTTAAGTTTCACTTTGGGGTTTGTTTTGTCTTTGTTTTTGTAAGTAGAGCTGGACAATGTAGAGTCAACTTTGCCTAGATAAATATTAGATGTGGTAAACCTTTTCCCGGTAACACTTCACGAGTCAGTTCTTTCCAGTAAACCTCCTAGGAAACTTTGGTACTCTTTATAGAGAAAGAGGGACATTTTCCTTGAAGGAAACCAAAGTAAATGTTCATTCAATATTCATTTATTCTTGGAAACTTTAGTCTTCGTATCTGCTGAATTGTGTGCTTGTTGCTTCTTCAGTTGACCTGCTGTGCAAAAGACTCTACTTTCCTCTGGAATTAGTTGGAATTAATTACTTGGAAGCATACCAATTGATTCCCACTTCCCTCTAATTAGTAACAAATTACATGTCTAGGAAACTTCCTGGGAAATGACGAAGCCCTAAAATAAAGTGTTAACTTTTTCTGATACATACTTTTTCTGTATTTACATTCGACGTTTGTTCTGTTTAATCACAGTATAAAGAGTTCTAGATAAGGTAAGGTGACTAATCCGTTATTAAGGTTGATTTATGTTGATAACAGAGCCATTAAATTTGGTTTATTATCCTGCTTTGAAGTCAAGTCTAACAGAGGAATACAGTCAAACACGTTCAAAATCAATTTGACTATTTTACGTTAGAAGTCTTTGCGTTTCCACTCTGAGATCTGACCCGACTTGGTCCGAGTCCAAATTATGTTTAGTCCAATTAGATCAGAGTAAGTTCCGGTTGTACTGCAGCAGGTCTGCGGTGTCAATACGCCCAATAAGTTAACTCAATATCAGCTCTAAATCACATGGTGGAAGTACTCTATGTAGGTTTTAAATTACATTTAAGGGTTTTTAAGACCTTTTTGGTAACACGCAGAATGGGCCTGAATACCAGTCAAAGAATGACGGAAACCAGTCCGAACAATAGGGCCTGCAATCATTTATTAAGAGCATTAACATATTGACATTTATAGCACATGCTGTAATACTAATTCCTAGAAATATAATCAATCAATTCATTTGACCTTGATAAGGAGCGGAAAACTGATGGATGTTGAAGGCAATACTAGTAATTGCTAAAACTGACACTTGCCCATTATGAGACAATAACCTTGACTGATAACCTACTGTAGAGAGCAGTAGTGAGCCAGTAGGTAGTGATGATGCTGACTGTTAAACACACATAAAAAGGATTTTACAGCTTCCTGCTGTCCCAAATACTGTCGACATGATCACACACTAGTTTATAGGTGTGCAACGTCTCCGGACCAATAACAGTATAGAGAATGGACGATCCGTGACGTCACCTATAGGTTTGTCTGGTGAGTCTGCCATGTTGCATCTCTGCAGTTTTTCACACCCACTTTAAGTTTGGTTGCAATTTGCAACAGTGGACCTTTAAAAGAAGGAGATTTTTGTTGAATAGATAAATAAATAGTGAAAGGAAATGGCTACAAATGCCTGTAATAATATCCCACAGGTGAGAGTGACGTCTTCAAATGTCTTGTTATGTCCGACCGACAGTCCAAAACAATAAAATATTTCATTTATAATGACGTTAACATTTGAGAAGCTGGAACGAGCAAATGTTTGGCATTTATTTCACAAAACATTACTTTGATAATTAAAATAATTGTTGGTTAATGTTCGGTTGATCAATTAATCCAATAATCTTGTGTATTATCATCAAAACAATCATGGAGGTTTATGGTGATTGACTTGTTCTGTAGCCAGCCTCAAGTGGACGTTTGAAGAACTGCAGTTTTTGGCACTTCCACATACACATTGGGTTTAGGATGGTTTTTCATGAGTCTGGTACATTTTATATAGATTTATCATGTCGTAGTATGTATGTGATATAAGGCAGAAAATATTGTTATGCTGTGACACTAACAGCCATATCTCCCAGCACAGAGGTGAAAGATTGAGTTGCATGTCACATTCATATGCTGAGTGTAAAGCTGAAGCCTCTCAGTGGCGTGATATACCATCTTGTACTTAATGACTCGCCCGTGCACTTGAACAACAACCAGCTCGCTTGCATGGAAACCAATATCTGTGACCAAGTCATTTAATCAGGTAGCCGGTGCAAAGATAGATTACAGTGAAGACATAACACTAAGAGTAATGCACTACTTTAAACATGGACTCGATAGCTTCACCTTGTGCTGCTGCCAACCAGGTTCATAATTAATGACAGGGGAGCTCTGGCGTCAATTGGTGAGCTGTTAGAGAATCTCATCCATCCATCATGCAGATTAGAGCCGAGGTAGAAAACACAACACTGATGTTTTTGAACACAAGAGGCATGAACATCCAGATTATTTCAGATTTACTCTGCTAGTGGACAGATTAGGATACAGTAATGCAACGGGATTTCAACACTATACCATCATAAACCTGTTATGGTTGTTGAATGTGACGCGACATTCCCGAAATCTCACAGTAGAGTTCTGATAGTATCTGAAGTGCATGACAAACAAACGAGCAACCTTTTAAAAAAAACACAGCAGAGTGGTTGTTGCCAGTTCCCATGAATGGGAGACAAATATGTGGGCCAGAAGGACAGGAGTTGTTGTAAATGCGGGAGTGTGTGTTTCAAGGAAAAGAGGATGCTGTCGGCTTTGGCTGTCTTCTGGGTACACGGCGGGCAGATTAAGAGAACGGCTGCTCTCTTCCTGGGATTGGAGTGAGGATGTGGTCTCGTAAGGGCCACTTAGGGCTGCACCCTTCTGCCAGAGTAACTGATGAGGTCCAAAACTACCATAAAATGGTGACTTTGCAGTTCATCTTTTTTATTGAGTCAACATGGCGTCTCTGTAACATTCAAGGTGCTTCATTTGAACAGGTGGTAAACATGACTACCTTTTAATCACTACATGTCTTGTTATTGCACAGGCAACTCATTAATAATGCTGCAACTAATGTTATTTTCATCATCAATTAATGTGTCTATATTGTTTCTATTATTGTTTAGTCTCTAAAACAGTATTCCAAAGCCCAAAGTGACTTCTTTTAATAGCTTGTTTTGTTCAGACAGTCAAAAATACATTTTCAATTTACAATATAAAACAGAGAAAAACAACAAATGAAAAGTTAAATGTTTGCCATTTTTGCTTAATAAATAACTTTAACTATGTGCAGATTACCAAACTTGTGAGCATTTAGTTTGCTGCCGATCATCTAATCCCTTGATCCAATAATCATTTTAGCACTAATTATTAATTTAAGGGTTTTATCTGTCAGATTTTAGGGAAATCTTGTCTGACCAACAGCTTATAACAAAATATATTTGATATTATATATATTAATATTATATTAATAACTTAAAGCTGCAATAATGTCAATATTTTCATAATGGATCAAATAAATATGTAACATGAAAGGTATAGCTTACAGTGACAAACCCACAGAGAATTAGAACCCAACTCTCTAACTCACCTCACTTGTACTATGAAATATTTTAGTGTTTTTCAGCTGATTGTTTTGGTTTTACAACTTGCAGCTTTAATGTTTTGGTTTTGTCTCAACTGTCAACGGATGTATTCATTAAAAAAAGCGTACGCCACCTGCTCAGCACCAAACAGCAGAAAGACAGTCACAGTGACCAGCTGGAGAACATAGCGGAGCATTTTTCTCAGTCGGTGGTGGCGACCAAATCTGAGCTAAAATAGTGAATATTGGACTTAATTTATTAATCAAGTGGCCAGAAATACAACTCCAAATTACTGCTAATGTTGCTTCAGGTCTGATGGCTGTATAAATGGGCTAATCTTTGCTAATGCATTAGCTATATCTTGGTATAATAAGCTAAAAGCAAACGTAATGGCTTTGATGTGCACAGTAAATACACAGGGAGAATAAAAGGACATATAGTCAATAACAACTTGCTAAAGGGCTTTATTAAAATTCCAGATAAACGGGGCGATTTACTTCCTTTCATCCACCAGTATTCTTACTTCAACAAACAGCCTCGTGGTTCAGTTCAAAGCTGTCCTGGGAGTCGGTGCCTTTATCTCCTCTGTACTAGGCCAATACTGTGATGCATTGTGCTGCCTGCGTGGAGGATGCAATCACAATAAGCTCCTGCTCTCTCGTTTCTGTTGGATTAATCAGCAGGCCAGTGAGAGGAAATACCCCGTTACATATGTATGCTCGGGTCTCGGGGAAAGAAAAGACTGGAAAGAGGAAGCTACACATAGCTTTGGCTGGCATCCATATTGTCCATGCATAAGAGGCTTTGGGCGTTCATCCAAAAAGTCTCAGACACAGACAGCAGGGTTGGGCCACCCTGCTTTAGACATGCCCTAATGGGGTCTGAGACAAGCATCACTCCAAATTAGCTCCAACAGCTTATTCCCTTTTTAAAAAAAGAAAACCTTGACTTAGGCAGACCAACGAGTTTGAAAAATTAAAAGGTAAACTTTTCCCTCTTAAAGAAACTCAAAAGTTAGGGTGGCCTCAGGCAGGAGCGGCCTGCGGCTCAGTCGTAGCCTCATGATGAATGAATCTGTTTGAGAGGTGACAGTGGATGCACTTGTTTGACAGGCTGCTTTGCAACAAAACATTTGGAGCAGTTCCAAATTTCCGGAAGCTTAAAACGAGAAAGCGATTGTTCCAGTAAATGAACTCTTGTGTCATATTTACCAAGCACCCACAAGAGATCCAGTAACTGCAAGAGCACCTTTAACTTCCACAAGCCTGACCATAACAAGGTCAATACAAGGTCAGGAGATTATATGATAATATGTCACGGTAATATGTGTGAGGTATGACCTCTACAGCGTTAAGTAGTGAATTAAATGAAAAGAAAATCTCTTTTCTGTTATAAAAGACCACAAAAAACTGCTGCTTCCAAGAAAAAGTAACTTTTAGGAGCTGAGGTGGTCAATCAATGGATCAGCAGTGATATCCACAAATATTTTGATAACTGAATAGTATTTTAAATCCATTTTTTTAAGAAAAGATACCAAACTCTTTGCAGTTCCTCAAGTAGAATATGTTAAGTTAGCTCCATATCTGGGTTTGGGTTAAGGTTTGAGAGATGTGACGATAATCTGAGGAGTTCACAATCTCTACAACATTGCAGCAACCTCCATCCTTAGACCTGAAAACCTATCCTTTATCCTTGACTTTATCCTGTATATAAAAAGTTATAGTTACCCAAAAAGAAGACAGAACCATTTTTTTTAACTTTTAAACAGCCATGAGAAGTAGGTACAACTGTTAGACAGCCACAGGTAATACATAACATAACAGGTGTGGCAGTTAATTGCTTAATTGCATCAATTAGGTTGATAATGTCATAGGTCTGAACTGTTCCTTCTGAGAACAACTGTATAAAAGCTTGTGCAGAACATTTCTACGTGCCTCTGGTGACGATTTTTAAGACTTTAAGCATTAGGCAGGTATATCACGTCACGGAAGTAAATATCTAATTTCATGGAGTCATTAATGCCTTTCATAATGTAATCAGGTCACCTATTCAATAGATGAACCGTGCAATGTAGGGATACAATTTCTATCATGAATAGTTTGATTAATTGTGTTAATTAACCCCTGACACACCCACATACAAACAACACTGCGACATAATGTACAACCAACTTTTGTATTACATGCCCCAGGCGTATGTTGGTCTAAAACTATGAGCAAACAGTTGTTTTGGAGAACAAATACACCTTTTTATCTCATTTATTTGCTCTTCTGGTGACTGCAGAAGGATTACGCAATTACTTCTTCTTTTAGAGTAAACCTGGAAGTATTTCAATTTACATGTACTTGTGTTACAAAATACAGTCCTGAGGCCACATCTTACGGATAAACCTGCATTGTGAGCTGTTGCAAATTCTTGGGACTGAGTAATCGTTGAAACACCCTCAACAACAAAGAAGCGTAAACGAGAAAGTCTTGTTGCAACAGCCGCCAGCTCATCGCAGTGTGAAACATTCTTAACATTGCAAGAATACTCCCTCCTTTCACTGAAGCTATTAGGACACAAGGTTGAACAGGGTAGTATATAAGATAATAGTTTGGAAGTATAGCCTAATCTAGCATCAGTATACACATGAACCAATATTGACTGTTCTGGTCTGGTAGTTCGTGCCAATACGACTTTGAAGGTGCATTTCCTCGACACTTTATTAAAGCACTTTGTAATCATTTTTCTATAAAGTTATTATAAATTCAATTACATTCAGTTGACTATGCTCTGCACACTTTATAAGATATCTTAAAGTGCCTTTCAGAAAGCGTCCTCCATGTGGTGGTCATTGGCTCCATTAATCAACACTGGGTGAGTCACTGCCAGGAAGCGCCTCTAAATCCTCTCCATTACCCTCCTGTGACACGCTGTTAAAAGAGCACCCATGTCCATGTGGGGTTCAATGTCATATAACCACTGGAATATCCCCTTGTGGTTATTAACAGCCAGGAGGCCCAAAGGAACCGCAGATGGAGGGCATTGCCGTAGGTGACCGAGGCTAAACCTTCATCTGCTTCAACTTAGAGGGCATACCAGAGATTTTTAACATTGTAGCTACTTTTATTACAAATATACTTTACTTTACATAACAGCGAAATCTGATGCATTTTTTCTACCAGGTAGCCCCTGGTTTCCAATCAGTTTCCTACAGTAGCTCTTAAATAACGCATGTGTAGACAGTAACAAGGCTGGATAACCAACAAACTCCATGGACCCCAAATGCCCCAGATCCACTGTGTGTCATTTGTTTTGTTAGTAATTGGATTAATTACAAATTTGATAAGGAATCGCACCATTATTTATTTATTTTGTCGGATTAGCTTTATTTATTCAGATTATTTACTCTTTGGATCGTCATAACACAAAGTTAGACTTCCTTGAACATGTCTATGTCTATGTCTCTAGGTCATATATGTCTCGTATGGTTTATACTGCCAAAATTTGGTTGCTTTAGGCAAACCTAAGCACAGAAAACATACAACCAAGTTGTATTATTACAGGATGGAGGGACTGGTTGGTTTCTGGGCTTCCGGTGAAGCTACAATGTGTTGCAAGCTGCAAGTTCCTAAATGCTGACTGTTGTGTAAGCACAAGCTGAACAAGAACTTTACCTACTTTGGTGAGGATCTTACAGTTATTTTTATTATTGCTTAATATTCTGATGTTTCTCAATGACTCTGATTAAAAGTTCATTTATTTCTGTAACCACTTATCTTTATCAGGGTTGTGGGGGTCTGGAGCCAATCCCAGGTGACGTTGGGCACCATGGACAAGTCCCCAGTTCATCACAGGGTTAACACATACACAAACCAATCAAAATGTTTTTTGACTGTTGGAACAAGCTGGAGAACCCGGAGAGGACCAATGTAGAACATGCCAACTCCCCACAGAAAGGTCCCCAGTCCCAGCCACAGTGGGCTGGCAAGTTTGAACCCAGGACCTTCTTGCTGTGAGGCAACAATGCTAACCACTGTTCCACCAAGCCACTCTCTGATTAATACTTTTGTCTATAAAATGTCAGAAAATAGTGAACCAAATTTACCAAATTTCCCAGAGCCCAGGGTGCCGTCTTCAAATTTCTTGTTTTATTTGACCACCACTCTAAAACCCAAAGATATTTATGAACAAATCTGACAAGAAAAAGCAGCAAAATCCTTGCGGTAAAGAAACTAAACCCAGAAATGTTTTGGCTTAACAACTGAAAGAATTAATCATCAGCATTAGTTTTAAATAAAACATCTAGAGCAATAAAATATTGACCACAGAACACGCTTAAGAACAGCAAGAAAAACCGCATCCAAAATCTAAAAACAGGATCACCTCAGGATAGTTCTCCTCCTTACAAGGACTACCCTGAAGGTGTTTCACACACTCCCTCCCTCTCGTGGACCCGGCCCCTTTCTCCTGCTCATTTATCCTCACCATCCACAACCTTTGCACCAAATGCTGATTCTAACCACTCTGGATGCTCCCATGGGGTTTAAACCAACCACAGGTGCAGGGACACCACTTCTTCATTAACGCCTGGCTCTGAAGAAAAGGCACAGCTGACGGCGACACCACGTGCCACTTTTAGCTGATTTAGTTTTTATACCTTTTAGCATTCTTTTAAACACCTGCATTGTTCGTTTTGCCGGGCTTTTTCAGTGTTTTTCTCTTGAAATGCAACATTTATCATTGATGCTCAAGAGACATTTAGCCCTACGCCAGCTGATACTGGTTAGACTGGCACGACTACAAGGTAAACACAGAGAGAGAGCTGTCATGTGGGGACAGTATGAGCAATCAAGGAAGAACAGCGTAACTTTCCAAACTTTCACATGATAGCAAAGATGAAGTATCTTGTGACTGTTATGTTGTTTCACCGTGTTGTTGTTGGCAAGTGGAAATGCAAGTAATGTGAATAATGACGAACGTGTCATGGCAAATACTCAGCTCGTCTTCCTTCTGAAACCCTGATGACTTTGGCAATCCCCTGATATTTGTGATTTTCTTGACAACCACTGAACAGTTTGTCATGGTGGTGTTGGTACTACAGCTTAAAAAAATGAAACAATTAGTCAATTTGTTGAAACGAAACAGCAAACGAATCATCGTTTAAGTAATTTTTTCACCCAAAATGTCAAATATTTAAGTTTTTCTGCTTATCTCTGTTTTATAATCATTATAAACTTGAAATTTGGGTGGCTGGGATCATCTGTGGGACATAAAGAAGACGTGAAGGAGTTTTTTTTTTGCCAATTTATCAATTAATCATGAAAATATTTGCCAGATTTATGAATAATAAAAATTGAAAGCTGAAAACCTAATCCAAACATTCATGGTCCCCTCAGGGTGAGCTGTAGGAACTGATTCCTTGATTCCCTTCCTCTGGGGGCCTCAAATGGTATGCTTGAAGGCTACGTGACAGGAAGGGAAAATATTATATTAGTTATCAAAAGGACAGCACATAGAATAATCTAAATGTGTGTGATTTGGTTAGAAATATAGTTCAGATACAGCAGTTTTGGGCAATTTTACTATTTTTCTCACCAAGACCGACCTTTTTTATGTATTTGGTGTAGTCTGAAGTTATGTCAAACAGCAATATTAGGCTATCCTGGCTCAATTTATAATATCTATGGAATGAAATAACAAAACTAAGCAAGAAACCTAAGGAGACTCCTTTTTCCAGGTTTTGTCTGAGGAGAGGCCCACAGTCTCAGACTTTAAAAACCTGGTCTAGCTCCATTATAAATCTCATTATTCCAGTATTTTATAACAACGCTCCCTTCAGCATCTAACATTGTTATTGTGAATATGTTAGCAAGACAGCGTTAAGCTTAAAGCACTGCTTTGCCACCAATCACACCATGTTATGGCCTTGAGGACACGGTTATATAAACTGACATGTACTGGGAGCTTCCTTCCTTTAATGGAGACAGTAAAGCAGGCTTCCTCACCTCCTCCACAGACCGACGACACCGACAATATAAACAGATTTACATCCTCGCTGAGGCTGAGGAGGCACAATGCACAATCCCCTCACGCCAGACCACATCTTTATATCACAGCCTTCTTAAACTGCCTGAAACGGTGGACGCAGAGATGCGAGGAAGAAACAGCTCCCACGCTGCTCTCCCCATCATGCCTCTGCACTCACTCGTTGTATCATACTCCTGCTCTCTGTGGTGGACTGGAAAGAGCAGCAACGTGTCTACTTAGCTTTTAAAGATTTAGGAGGACCTGCAACAGGGGAGAAGGGAGGGAAAGTGTAGGTTGATAGAGAGAAATAAGATGAAGGAAGAGAGCTGAGGGTGTCTGCAGGATCTATAGTGGCTGGAGGAGAGAGAGCACAGTAAACAAGGAAGGTTATGAACCTAGAAATCAGCCTCGCAGCATTCTTGTTTATAAAATCCAACAACTTTTACCTCCTCAGATAAAAGTTCTTTTTAAAAAAAGCAACCACATGTGTGTTTATAGAAGCTCGAATTAAATAGAAACGCTTTCTGGCAGCATCTATGCAGCTAAAATGAGCACACATTCACGAACATGCGTGCACACCTACCTAACACTTATCCGAGAACAAAATATAGGTCATCTCGTGATGATAATTAGAGCTCTATTTGTGATCCCGATTTAGAAAATCAGCTCAAGACACTTTTCTCATTTTGCCACTTATAGCTCCGACGGTGACGAGCTAAATTTATAAAAATCGCACATCAAAACACCTTTTTGAAGGAGGGAAATCTGCTCCCTATCATGTACTGACATTCTATGTTAGACGGCTTATAAATAAAAAGGAAAAGTGGCACTCTGTTTGAATGAGGTACGCTTCTTTCCTACACCCTGTGTAGCTGGGGCGTCATTGCATTTATTACACAGGAAAAAGCCTCTAATATTGATCTGTGTACAGACTGTATCAGCTTATTGTGTGTGCATGCTTGTGTCAATAAAACAGAGACACAGAGAAACAATCCATTGCATGATCGTTTTGATGATGAGACACGGGATTAGTGGATTAACTGATCGAAAGAACATTAATCAGCAACTATTTTGATTATCAAAGTCATTTTTTGTGAAATAAATGCCAAACATTTGCTACTTTTACTCTGTTTTACATCATTATAAAATAAAAATGTTATTATGGACTGTTGGTTGGACATTTGAAGATGTCACTCTCGCCTGTGGGATATTATAACAATCATTTGTTGACAATAGATTCCCGTAAATCTTACATACTGGACCTTTAAGCAAAATAATTGTTTAAATAACCAAGCGGTAACCTCCATGGCTGCGGAGTGAAGCCAATGTGCAAGTGCTAAAAACTGCAGTTCCTCAAACGCCCACTTGAGGCCGGCTACAGAATGAGTCAATCTCCATAAGTCCCCATGTTAAAATGTCCAACTTCACAGCAGAAATAAACATGTTTACAGCCTGGTACAAAAAACAGTTTTGGTCTCTATAGCTAATTTCCCCGTTCATGACAACTGTACTGAGTCTGAATTTCTATACAACTCACCTGTTCAAATTATATTAAAGCGTAAAATTATGCATAATTAAGAGCATGGGAGCTTTCATTAACAGGTAGGTGTTGTTACAGATGACTAGTTTCATTCAGCCTGCGTCAACTCCAACGACAATTCACAACATTTCCCATGCTTACATTAGCCAGGAGCCGGTGGAGGTAGTACTATCAAGATGGCGACAGCCAGAGCCACCACAGGTGTGACGTCCAGTCTTTATACTGTCAATGGTTGTAAACCTACTAGTCCAACGCCGATAAAACCAACATAATCAAGACACAGTAAGTCCCTGATAAAAATATAGCTCTAAGTAATGACCACACACTGCCGTAATAATCACTTAGCCACTGGAGGCTCTGACCTGAGGGTCTGTGCTTAAGGCAAAAACAAGATTTCAGATTTAATTTCTCAAAATGAGACAAAAATGGAATTTGTTCTTCTCTAGAAGACATCAAAGCTAGTTTTAGGGGGACGTGACGGCCTTTGCTGTCGCCTAAAAGAGGAAAAAAAGTGCACGCATGTATATAATTTATGACATTTAGCGACAACAATGTAGCAATCACATTGTTATTAGACACAGAATGGGAGGGGAAGCATGCAGATGACTGTAGAGCAGGCTAGTCCAGTGGTTATATCATGTGAGTTTACTTTGCCTGTTTGAAAAGGTAATCACAGAACTGGTCCGAGCTGTTTGTAGAGTAAACATATGTCCTAAATCTAAAGTTGAAATCATATTGAACACCATATGTCTCCTCTGATCTGGAGTCTGTATGGATATTTCTATTAAAATGGGTGTATGTGGTCTGATGTGAGAGGCCAGATCACAGTCAGGATCAGAGTCAGCTGGACTTGTGTCATCTCAGTCAGACCGCTGAGCAAAGACCTCATCGGTGAGGAGAGGTGATTCAAACGGTTCGCCTCCACATGGCAAACCACACACATACACACACACACACACACACGAGGGGAAAACGACAGGCCGGTCAGATCTGGTCCTTAATTTGTAAAAATGTCTAATATTTCTAATCAAACTGTTTTTATAATGTTTAAATCACTGTGATGATTAAAAACAAACGGTGTAACGAAACTAACGTTTTCATAAATCCGTGCCAACGTTCAGCGTTCGAATGCGTCAAGACAGAGACGTTGTTATAAAGTCACATCCGGTATAACTTTTCAAAATAAAAAAAAGCGAAGGCAAGAAAATATAGCAACACAATGCACTTTTTTGTTTGGTTTTGTTATTTATAAATTAGAAAAATGTGACCATTGAGCCAGTACAGGCAGAAATCATAGTCAGAGAGACTTAAATGATTGACAATGTAGTTGGAGATTTAATTGTTTAATTGTTGGCAACTAACTGTGGCAGTAGCGTCGTCCATAGGGACTTGACTTGGGAACTAGCGTGACCAGTTCAAGTCCAGCATGGCATATGGAGGCATGGACTGATAGCTAGAGAGATGCCAGTTCATCTCCAGGTGCCCTTGAGCAAGGTGCCGAACCCCTAACTGCTCCCAGGGCAGCCCATCACTCCACCATCCCTGTTCATCTCATCCCAGAGGAAAAAGCAGGAAATCTTGAATACTTATAAGTTAAAGATGAATCTGTTAATAAAACAGTTAGTGATTTATTTTATGTCTATCGACAGATTGATTAATCAATTTAATTCCAACCAATGCACACACTTACTTATAAAGGTAATATGAAGTTAAACAGGGTGAAATGTTAGCATTTTGATACAAGCTTTTGATTTAAACTAGTACAATTGAAAGTGAAATTAAAATCTGATAGTGACAGATAGTAGTAGTATTAGAAACTTCTGTCCATCAACACTCATGGGCTACAAAACAAATCAATATTGGTTTCAAAGCACCTCACAATTACTTGTTTGATACTTGCTGTGGTACTATCCTACCACGCTAATTATAAACTATACAGCTAAAAAACATCAAACAACCTATTTCATGTTTGTGCTTTTATTTTGAAGGCCACCATCCTTACTTCCCGTTTCGCCGGCTCTAACGGTTGCTAACTTCCCGCAGCTGCTCCACGCTGATTGCGGCTCGAGCCGTTCAGCTGCCCCGCCGCCCTGCTGTCGGAGGCGGCCACAACTTCGAGCTAACCGCGTGCTCTCTCCTCAGACATCTCCCACGTTTAGACTCACACAGACGAACGATTTAAAAAAAAAAAACAATAAACACTCTGATTTTATTAATTTTAACCACCTGCTCGGAGACATTTTGAGCCCCGGCGTGTTGATGCTCACTCCCGCTGCTCCTCCAGCCACACAGCCGACAAAACCAATCAAAGATGCTCCGGCAGTGGCGTGCCACGACAGATCTCTGCCTCTCAAAATCCATGTTTAAATCCCAGTGTACAAAAAAAAACACACCACCCTTTTAAAGATAAATAATTAAAATCCTCCCTACCGTTGACATCGGTTGATGCGGGCGCCTCCTTCCTCTTGCGGGTTTCAAAGAAGCTGTGCGGTGCTGCAGCTGCGGACTCTCTGCCTCCTCCCACCGGCCGCCCCTGGGCTCTGGCTGCTGGGATACTTCCACCTTCGAAAAGCCACCAGTCCGGCCCCGCCGACTGCCTCTCTTGGCTGCCTGTCTACAGACTGCTGCAGCTAGACAGACTGCTACACAAATACGAGATACTCGAGTGGGCAGGGCGCGTCACCCCGCCCGTGGGCCCTCCCCTAGTCCCGCCGGTACGCGACGTTCTGCCGTATGCAGACCGAGCGCCGCACCAAAGTTCATTGAAAAACCTGCAGGGTTAACGGGGCGTGCTGAGCGGTTTGTTCGTTGACAAGCTGAAAGTAGCAGCTTTGCTTTGAATTATCAAGATATTAAATTCGGCATATGCCAAACACAAATGTGTGTGAATATTTTACATAGCAACATGTGTGTGTGTACTTTAGGATTAAAGGAAATTAGGAATAAATTCAAACCAAACTCAAAATTCTAAATGATGAGAGTTCTTGTGTCATATCTCTGTCCACTCCAGACTGTTTCATAGTATCATAAAACATAATAATTAACTTTATTTATATAGTTTCTTTAAAAAAGTGCTTTACAATCAAACAAATCACAAAAACAAACAATAACAATGAACTTAAAGCTATAAATCTACAAAGATTAACATAAAACATGTCATAAAACTTGAAGATCCCTTTTAAAGGTCCAGTGTGTAGGATTTAGTGGCACTCAGCAGTGAAGTATTCTCCCACGCCTCACCCTCTCCTTCCAAGCATGTAAGAAAAACTCTGGTTGACAAATTGATATTAAAAGCAAAAGGTCACATCTAGATCAGTGTTTAGTTTGTCTGACTGCAGGACCCGCTCTCACTGCAGATACAAAGGGCTTGTTTTAAGGCAGCAAAAATACAACAGCATTCTTATTTTCAGGTGATTATACACTAATGGAAACATACTAACGAATATTCCATTCCTGTCAATAAATATTAAATACTAAAAATTACACACTGGACCTTTAAAAGTCATTTTTTTTAAAAGATGAGTTAGAATTTGCAGGCCTGATCTCCTCAGGACTCTGAGCCCAAACTACAAACTACTCTGTCACCTTTGTGTTTATATCTTGACCAAAGAACAACCAGGAATGACATCCAAGGGTCTCAGGGAGCAGGAAGGGACATAGGGCACTAAAAGATCTGCTAAATAACTTGGGGTGAGGCGTCTAAAGGCGATAAATCAATTCTATAGGAAACTGGTAGCCAGTGTAAGGAAGTCAGATCATGTGATCATGTTTCATTGGCAGCAGAGTTTTGAATGAGCTTGAGACGAGACAATAATCTAGTCGGGTTGCTATGAAGGCATGCAGACAGAAATGATCTGATCCTTGAAATGTTTCCGTCAAAAAATGACACCAAAGTTTCTGCTGCGTGTTTGATGTGCGACGTGATCCAAGAAAATGACTGCAGCCTGTGAATCTGACTCACTCTTTAAAATATACCGTGACCTGAAACGCTCCCAAGTTGTCCATTTATTTCTGGAAAAGGCAGAAAGTTGGCCGTAAACCATCAATCCAATTAGATAAGATCAACTTAATTTGATCATCCCCCAACATTATCCATGTTCACTCAATAATGTGCTTAGCTTTAAAAGTCTCTAAATCATCTGAAACAGGACACGACTTATCTCCTAACATGAAATGATCCATTGATGGCTCTTAAGCTGAACCCATTGTTCATTCTGCAGCTAAACCAGCATGTTGGAGCAGGCCCCTCTATTGACGCCCACATAAAATGAAAAAGAACAAAAAAAAAAAGAAACATGCAAAGCAGATAATTTGCCTCCCTGGTTGCAAATCACTGATGTATAATTAAAGTTATCAAGTACCAGGCATCAAATGCCACCATATCGGTTATTACTTCCCGTTACCTGGAGGACACTTAAAGCTCCAGTTGGTGCCATTATTTCACATTTCGCCACGGCTTTGATTATGACTCACAGTTCAGTTTAATTCAGTCAGTTTCACCGCATTTAGCTGAAGGGCACACACTTTGCTTTTTGCCTCAGCTGTGCAGTAACAATAAGATAATCAACAAAAGTATGCATACATGGTAGAACTGGTTTAGCAGATAGTTCCAGATCATGCTTAGTGGGTGTGTGCAGAGTGGTTTTCCCCCCCAACAATCTGCAGGAAAAGCAACTTTAAAGCAACATTGCGTAACTATTCTACCATGAAATAACAGATTTAATCAGGTGAATGTGTCTGTGACCTGTACACCTGTTCTCACTATGTAACCTTACGCTTAACGCTTTACAGCAGTCACAGACCATCAACTATTTTACTTATTTTAGTGAAACTAGATCATATTTTATGGAGGAAATGTTTTCTGGTTTTCCCTCTAATGTCCACCTCAACATCAGAGAGTTTCCTGATGGACAGTAAGGTAAACTGCTGCCATCTGTAGCTGCTGTTACCTCAGTTTGTTAGTCGGGCTGCCCAGATTGTGAGCTCCGAGCACCCGGGGAGTGTTAGTGTTTTGTACCACCTGGATGAGGAGGTTTTCAGCTGATTCTGACAGGGAGTAGAGAGCCAATGTCGTGCCAGAACAGGAGCTGGGCAAGTGGGCAATGTAACCGGGCTCAGCAGCCTCTATGGATATAATGACAGAGACGACAAGACCAAAGAGGACGTTGACGGAGGAAGCTAAGAAGAGAAAATGAGAGAGTGAGTGAGCAAGAAGCTGTCAGACAAGAGTAAATCTAGGACTGACTTTTAGTGGTTGGCGAGAGCTTCATGAAATAAAAGGCTGAAAGACAGACGCCGAGCTGGGCTGACTGCTGTTGGACTAGTAAGTAATATTAGTTGGCTGCCACATCTTGTGTTGTTGCACTTGCTTGATGAAGTGGTCGACTCGCTAGTTTTTGATCATAAGTAATGTAATCATAACAATACATGTGCACAGCTGTCCATATTTACGACAGTGGCACTCTGAAACTGGGGCGTTAAATCGCAAACATACCAGTTTCTATGTAATGTTGCTTTAACACAGTGGAAGTGTGGAAGGCATAAAGAGCAGCTGCAAACTAAGCTTTGACCCACAAACCTCAAAGTGGCACACAGGAACAACCCATGGTTTCTTCTGCAGGTATACCTTGGTGTTCCTTAAATGTTGGTTTTCCTCAGAGGCATCCACCATGATCCAGGTGTAAAGGTTTTGCAGATCGCAGGGATGTTAAACATAAAAATTCATGGCTGAAACACTGTATGCTCTTCAATTGCAGAGCATGAAACTGTGCATGATCAGGACTTTCCAGAGCCTTTGTTGCTCCCAAGTGAGATTATTATTTCCCTTCCACTTGAGATGCTGGTAAAGTTTTTTTGTGTGTGTGTGCAATAAAGAGAAGTCCTCTTGAAGGATGAACTCATTGTACTTCATGTTATATCTGCACTGCAGTTATTTCACTGGCAATATGTTTAGTGTTGATGAGATGCTATGGGATGAGGCAATTCAGTGAGGGAGAACACCAGAGACGTTGGCGGAGGAGGTAAAGCAATCCATCAAACACTGCTGTGAAAATCTGAGTCATGCCTACTGTCAATTACATTAGTGTGTGTGCGCTCTTGTGTGTGTGTGTGTGTGTGTGTGTGTGTGTGTGTGTGTGTTTGGTAGATACATTAGGACAGTGTGTGGTGCTGTCAGCTGAGATCCAGGGATGTGAGCCATACTGGCAAACAGTCATTTGTGCAGCTTGGACGAACAGTTTCACCTCATAAAACTGCCGCAGGACACCCCGTGTGCAGACTAATGATTTCATCCCAGAGTGCTATTTGATAAACAAGTCAAAGGTGGCTCTTCAGAAAGAGCAGAGCAGTATGTTGAGGTCTGTACTGAGGCTTGTCGTTCTCCCAGTGGAGACATGAGCACAGCTCTGGATTGATTCACCCCTGTGGAGAATACAGGCACCAGCCAGCAGCTTCCAGCTGGCAGCAGGCAGCCTCGACCAGCGCTGCCTCTGCAGGAGAGCTCGTCGTCCTGCTCCTGCAGTGCTTTATCTCTCACCCTCTGTCTGTTTGATGCACAGGCCTCTGTATGCACGCTGAACTTCTAAATGTGAGATTTGTGACACATTGAACCAAACTAAGGTTTGCTAGATTATAAAATCCCATCATAAATTCATCCTGATGTGAACGTGTTTCACATATTTTTCATGCATATTGCAACAGGATGTACATGTGAAAACCACAATACCAAATGCAGGAAGTGCACACACTCATGTATGATCATATATTATTCACCAAGACATTAAAATATAATGTGATATTCTTTAGTTTATGAAACTATAACGCTGCACTGCATGATGAAATGCTCGTAACATTTTGTTCGACTAATAACTTTATGTAAGTTCAACAATTATGAAACCAGGCAGCATTAAAACAAAGGCCTGGTCTACACTGACACCCAGTGGAGTCAGGGAGAATGTGCATACAACACATTAAAAACACTGGATTTTTTTATTCAACCTGCACAAGGTTGACATGGAAACTATCCATATTTTTAATCTCTACATTTAAGGCCAGTACCTCCCTTCATCAAATCAAGTCATGAGATTTAATCTTGTTTTTTTTAATAAAGTATTATCTACTGTATTTCACTTGGTTCATTAGATGCCTCCATGTGGCCAAACAGTGACATTACAACAAGAAAGCAGCTCACTAGAGCTTTAACACTTTATTTTAACCCCTCTGTCTATTTAGCATTTATAAGGAATATATAATCAATAAATAAATGTTTTTCTTATAATGAAATTGTAAACAGGTATAAGTAGTATAGTTATTTTTAAGCAACCTCTCCTATGAAACACCCGTGATGCATAAAAATCTAATAAATCATTGACAACACCGTGTAATAATAGTTGTAGTCATATAAAATATGTATGGACATTAACATTAAATATGATGGTTTATTAATGAAGTATTTGACAGCAGAGCAGCACTCTAAAAGTTAAAGGAGAACTGATTTGACACATGAAGTTCTTCGATGTATCTGAAGGAAGGTTCCTTAAGTTTTAAACCCGCACATCAATGAGCTGTACACGTGGTAAGGTGTGTGCTAGCCAACAGCCATACATCAGTGAAGGTCAACAACAGCAGACATAGCAGCCAGCTAATATTACTGACTAGTCCAACAGCAGTCAGCCCAGCTCGGCGTCTGTCTTTCAGCCTTTTATTTCATCAAGCTCTCGCCAACCACTAAAAGTCAGTCCCAGATTTACTCTTGTCTGGTGGCTTCTTATGCACTCACTCTTTCCTTTTCTCTTCTTAGCTTCCTCCGTCAACGTCCCCTTTGGTCTTGTCGTCTCTGTCATTATGTCCATAGAGGCTTCTGAGCCCGGTTACATTGCCCGCTAGCCCAGCTCTGGTTCTGGCACGACACCGGCCTGAAAACCTCCTCTTCTTCTTCCTGGTGGTCCACAACACCTGTGGTACAAACACTAACACGGTGCTCTTAGCTCAGAGTCCGGCAGCCCGGCTAACAAACTGAGCTAACAGCAGCTAACAGCAGCTAACTTTACCATCCATCAGTAAAATTCAGTCAAACGGCAAGAGTTGATGCAGAGCAGCTGGAGGCACCATTCACCTGATTACAAGTCAATGCAGCATCAACATGATTTATCTAATAAATCTGTTATTTCATGGTAGAAAAGTTACACAATGTTGCTTTAAATATAAAGCTGTGAACAGAGAACAGGTGGCTAAGCTTAGCACAAAGACTAAAGGTCACAAAATCTGCCTACAGGCGCCTCTGAAGCTCATTAATTAACGTTATATATATTTTGCTTACAAAAATGCAAACGAAGGTGTAAAAAAGACAACTTGTGGCCTTTACAGCGGTTAGCTGTTGCTTTCTGTTTCCAGCCTTTATGCTAAGCTTGGCTAACCGACTGTTGGCGGTCGCTACATATTTAGCGTACAGACATGAGTGTGGCATCCGTCTTCACATCTAACTCTTTCTGCAGGTACAAGAGGAGTTACAGCTCCTCTAAATCTGTTTACAACTACATTATAGCATGTTATAATCCAGTATATTTACTGCTTATCACATCCACTTCTTTTATACACTTTAATAAAGATCTTTTAATAAAATAAAGACACCCATAATAAATCACACAGCAGCATGTCCTAAATAAATCTGTCATGTGTCAAGATTTTCTTTTATTTTGACAGCGTTTCAGTATATCATACAGGTAAACAAGATTTTTGCAAAAGTTAATATATCCATAGTGTTGCATTTCATAAAAATAGTTGCTCCACTTACAGTCTTTGTGACCATCAATAGTACACTGAGTCATATTTATAGAGATATTTGTTCAGGGTCTACACACTGCTATAACACTACACAGTGATACTGAGCCGTTTAGGTGGGAGTTCATGGTGTAGTGCGTGCGGTTATTTCAACACACACACTTTGCAAAAAAACCTCTGTCTTTTTTTTTTTTTTTGCTTGTTTTTTTGCTCTCTGTAGAAAACTACTTACATTTTGGCTCAATGGAAAACAGCTCAGATGTGGAAAGCAGTGAACTGTGCAAAGGCTGAGCAAAAATACACATTTTGAAATTTTTTATTTATTTCTGCTTCGAATAAAGGAGCAAAATGAGCAGAATGATACAGTATGTAGGCAGCATGTGCTACCGTCAGTCTGACAAACGTTAAATTTAGATTTGGGGCTTTTTTTTTTTCTTTTTTTTTGCGATATTGTCTCTGCACATCAACACGTGATTGAAGGGGCTGAGCCTGGGTGATGATTTTCTTCGACATCATAATTCACATCCCAAACTTCTCTGTGTGAGATTGTGCTTTAAAAGTCAGGCCGCTTACTCCTCATGGATCGCAATGGCAAACATAATGACTCGTCTTCCTTTGCGCTTTTATTCTTTAAACACTGTTTAAGCACTTCCTGGACCAGAGGAAGGACAGAAAAACTTTAGTTCTGGTGTCGTTGATCTCAAAATTGACCTCTTGTGTCAACCCCTCCTTCAATCATAGCTGAGCAACTGCAACCACGCAGGCCTGGATTTCTCCACGTGTTGTAGCAGTGTGCGTGAAGCAGTAGTATGAACAATACTCAGCATTTAAAGTCTTATTTTAGCCTTTCCGAACCTCAAACCACAGGTGTATGAGTGTAAGCATGTCTGGCTAAACTAGTTTACTATCTAACGTTAGCATTTCTGTCCTGCTCTTTATTAGATTTGAGTATGTTTACACTACAGCCAGCGGTGTTACCCGAGATAGCGTTAACTTCATAGGTTAGTCTTCATCCTAAAAGACTTTTCTATAAATAAAAACATACAAACAGGTATGTCAGCTAACCAGCCAAACGTTGTTATGTTAGAATGAAACATCAGCCTCATCTTCTCATCTTAAAACACTAGATCTACCCTGAAACACGAACTGTTTCTTCATTTCGATGTCTTCCACATGATCATGTGAAGAGTTTTTGCCTGAAACTTGCAGCTTTGGCCTAATTATTTCATGTATATAGGCATCAAGTGTGTAATTCAACATTATAAAAGCTTTTTTTTTTTACCAAGATTTGTCAGCTGGAAGCTTTCAAAAGTCAGCCAGAGACACTTCACAGCTAACTCATGGAGCAAGCATTAGCTTAATTAGCTAGCTACAGATGATAATATCTGCCAGCTGACTGTTGACATTTCATCTGTTTAATTGTCATTTGGCAGCCAGAAATATGAGGCTGCTTTTGTTTACTACTGTCTGGAACAAAGTGCCAATTGTTTCATAAATGATGACGGATTTCGAGTTGCCCCCGTCGATCGCCGTGAACCACTGTGCCAGAATGGAAACCATAGCAACAGTAACTACAGGAGGTGGGGCTTAGTGACATGTCAGGTGTCGGGTACACCTGTATGTTTATGCCTTCAAATAGAGTCAAATTTTGGGGGCAGGTGTGCTAAAATAAATGAACGTCTACAGGGAGCTTTGGCATGGAGATGTTCTTAATATCACACAGTGAAGACACAATCACCTGAAGCAAATCAAATTCAGCAGCTGATCGTCGCTGTGACAGGTGCAACCTCTTCTCAGCCGATCTGGAAATGATAGAAACGTTTCATTTTTCAAACTGAGGGTCGTTCATTCATTCATTCATTCAGGTTACAGATTGTTAGGCGAGCAAGCTTTTGACATGTAAGATAGATTCCATATCAGATTTTACAAGTTCGGTTTGGTTTTTCGGCGCTGAAATTTGATGACACTGTCTCATATTTATGGAGATTATAAGCGTCAGACCTCATTAGGAAATCAGTAATGACCCAATATGAACCACTTGCACAAATAAGGACCATCAAACACTCCTGGTAATGGGCTAATTTTCACACATAAGCTTGTGAAATAAACTATATATTTCACCGTGTCACACTCATATCTGAAAGAATACTGTTCATTATTTGTATCTGTAAAGTTGATGTTGTATAGCAGCCTGTTTTGAACCCTCCTAAGTGTTTTTGGAGTCGAACCTTTGACTTATAAGCCAACCTCTCTGTCAGTCTAAGGCACTCTGCCCCTCGGTCGCTCCTTCTCTCAGCGTCCGGCTGGACACCGCCGTCACGGATTGCTTTGCTCGTTAAGCACAGAAATGATGAGAAAAATGGTTTGACACAACACCCCCGATGAACTCGGGATTATTCAAGCGCAAATAGACCGTGCAGACAACCGCAGCAGACCCCCCCACAACTAAAAAAAAAAAAAAAAAAAGCAATCACAGGGCTGAACGGGAGTGTAGAAGAGGGAGTGTGTTGAAAGTTCTCGTCCATGTCGCGCCGTTTAGCTCGTCTAAGCGTGGACTAGACTAATTTCCATCGGGCTCAAACTAAGGTTCTGTTCACTTAAAGATGATCTTATTTACAAAATGTTCCCACATATTCATATTCAATTATAATATATCTATGTCTATAATCATCTGATAGATTATTCAAGACAGATTCAGGCCCATACAGTCTCCGTTAAGGCAAAGTTCTGATGAGTAGACTTCATCTCCGCTGTCACTCTTTGTTCCATTCGCTCTCGTCAAAAACAGGCAAACCTTCTTTTTTTTAAACATTCCAGTTCATAAAACACTCCATTGTGAATATATATATATATATATATATATGTGTGTATATATATATATATATATATATATATATATATATATATATATATTAAAAAAATCCAATGGCAACCGATAGTTGCTTATATTTGCATGTTTGTCCCCCGGTTCTGCTTTGGGGTGAACTCAAAATAAAGTTTGTACCCCCCAAAATGTTTCCCCGCCACGCTGCACACACACATTCTACTTCCATTTTTATTCTTTAAAAAGTGGATGATTTTCCAGTTTCTTAAGGTGGTGGGTGTAAAATATTTCTCAAAATAATTTAGAGTACAATATCATAAATAAAACTCTAAAAACACGTGGTCCAGATCACCCTGCCTCCCCTTGGTTTTGACTCTGTGGTCTATGGGAGAATGGCATCGAGGCGTTTGGGGGGGATAAAGGAGCACAGGAGGGTGTGAGGATGTGTAGCTTCATCCAGATGGGGGTGGGTTAGTTTACATGAGTGTGGCCACTGTATACTGCTGGAGCCGCGGTGTTATCTGCTCAGCGTGGACGTGCCTGTGCGCAGTGTGCTGGGCAGCTTGTCCGATCCAGGGATCTTCCAAGGCCCGGGAGAGACCGTGGCCTTCCTCCCTGCTGCGCTGCCTCCGCTGCTGGTGGTGCTCTTGTTGGGCAGGCTGGGCCGGCTCTCTCCCAGGCCCCTGTCCGGTTCCCTGGGCCTGGGGTTGCTCTGCTCCGACTCCACCTGCTGCCCGCCACTGTAACGTTCCACATCCTCCCTGCTGTTCCCGTTAGTGTGCGGGAGCTTGGAGGTGCTGGGAGATTGGGTGGATTCTCTGTTGTCCCCAGTGTTTCTCTCCTTGGACCTTCCTCTGGTGCTCCTGGTAGGTTTGGGCTCCCTGCTCTGCCCCTCCTTGCCCCCTTCCCCCTCAGTAGTGGGCTGCACCCTGTGCCCCTTGTGGGTGGACCTGCCACCCTCCTTCTTGGCTCTACCGCTCCCAGCCGCTCTCCTTCCCTGGCTGTTCGGATCTGGATTTAGCAGCTCGGCCTTCTGGGGGCTCTTCGAACGCTCCTTCCTGCTGTCTCCTGCCACCGGGTCTCGAGGGACGTCCAGAGGCGGCAGGTGAGGCGGGTCGGGGGCTGGGGCCAGATGAGATGAAGGCGATGACATGGAAAGGCTGTCGATGGGAGGGGCTACTTCCGACAGGCTTGGGGAGGCTGAAGGGCGAGCATCCCATGGGGCGGCATTATCTGGAACACACATACACACTGTCAGTAACGTGAAAATCACACACACACACACACACACACACACACACACACACACACACACAAACACACTCTGCTTAAAAGCTTGCACACATGCCACCGCACAACCAAACACTAAATCAAAACAAAGATAATCAACACGGCAATCATTCCTATTCTACAAGCTAAAAGCATTAAAGTAAATATCACAGCAGAACTACATCCTACTTCCGAACGTGTCACAGGGCAACTCTACTTTTAGACAACATCAATCTGCCTCCCATAGCTCTCTTTAAAGCCTTGGCCAATCTAAAACCTTGGCGGAAAATCGAAAACAGGTTTAATGAAATGGATGATGTGCTCAATAGGGTGGTGCTTTAGCGAGAATGAAAACCTCAGGGGCCGAGTCCCCCTCTCTCTCTCTCTCTCTCTCTCTCTAAGGCGCTCTCTCTCTTAGGTCCAAAGAAGTGTGTATCCAGTGTAGCAGCTGCAGTGAATCTACAGCGTGCTCCTCCACAACTCTCCACTCTCACAGACTGTTAGCTCCTGTTTCTGCACCGATGAGCTTCGGTCCCTCGGCCATCAGTCATTTTCAGCCGGGCTAGGCAGGGGGCAGAGGGCTAGGGCTAGCAACACCGACGCCATGAGGTCCAATTATAAGCAGACTCTCATGCAGCGCTGGAGCATATTAGATCCAGGACTAAGAAGGAGAGAGAGAGAGAGAGAGAGAGCACCTGGTAATTTCTAAATACGCTGTGACTTCACAGCCTTTTACCTGCAGTATACCAAGGTACAATGAAGTGACGTTAAAGGGCCCCTCTGTGTGTCTGTGATTGTCACATGTTGTGTTCTCAGCTCCATTAAAGCTCTGGTCTGCTTACATTTCTGATGAGTCGCCGTAACACAAACTAAAATATCTAAATATGTGCAAGAGATGATTTTTTTGGCCACCTGGGGGCAGCAGAAACAAGCTGCCTACTATGGCTTGACTTAGCAAACAGTTTGCGATTTACACGTGCAGCAATTTTTGGTCTCCACCAACTCCTAGAGGAAAATATGTGACTCTTTAGCTGCTAAATGCTCAACTATGTCTGCCAGCTAGTCGCTAACTGTGTCTGTCTGCTGTTTGGTGCGTGTTCAGTGGGTTTTTAATGCTTTTTAGCTGAAAACAGTCACCTGCAGCAGCAGCAGCAGCAGCAGCAGCGACAACACATGACATGGGTTTGTCATTGTGAGCAACAGCTTTCACATCAAATGTAGTCATTGTTGTTTTAAAAATATTGATTATAGCTTAAAAAGCTACTTAAACTTGGAGGTTTTTCAGTCAGTTAAGTTGTCTTTTGGTTTGACCAATAATTTTGTCCCTATAGATAAAGTTGAAGCCTACTAGCTTGTTAATTTCACATATTAAAAGGGGCACCTACACTTATTTCAGATGTCAACGTGACTTTACTGGTTATATAATGTCCTCTGTGGCTCTGGAGGAAGCTTTGTCCAGTCTGGAAGAATTACACATCTGATCTCGGTTAGAGTTTGAGAAAGTATTTATAGAAACAAACTGGGAGCATGGAGTGAGTGTTAACCTCGGAGGGAAGGTCTGACAACAGATGTAAGTTGCATTATAGGAAGTGTAAGATTCACTGTGAGCAGCCAAATCGCTAGTTGCCGATATGGTTCCTATGCCACTGTGTTTTCTTCGTGTATTTCAAAAAATGGCGACTGAAACTGAAACTCTCCCTCGTCTATAAGTTTTTCTTGTTTCCTTTTTTTGCCCTGCTGCCCATGAAACTAAAGAAACAGCGTTATTAACCTGAGTCACCTCCCGTTTTCATACATGCTGTATGTGCACACCCACCAGGCGGACCAATCAAAGTTGTTGCGGTCTGAGTCGCTGTGAGATGTAGTTACATTCTGACGAGGTAAGGTAAGGTATGTACCCATGGCTTCGATCGAATGCAGAAGCATAAATTGGCTTAAAGGTTATGATATCTTTGTCTCTGCTGCTTCAATTTTGAGTCTGACTGGCTTTTCTTGATGTCATTTCTATTCTTGATTTTCATTATTTAGTTTACTGTAGAGTCACTTTGATATAACTAGTGAAGAACCTCTTTAAACATTCTTAATTTTAAGTGTAATTCTCAGGATTTTGATACATATATACCCTGGAGTTGCAGATCTAACGCTAGACAGGCACAAAAACACACACAGACAGCCACACAATAATATCCATGCACATGCCCACAACCATATGTTTTTTATGCAAACATGACACTGCTTATATCCTTAATTTTCTGTTTGTTTTGGGTTCAGCTGTTCCTAAAAAGCACACAATAACCTGAAACGAAAATAACTTGCTCTCCTTTGAACACCAGTATGCTAATGTTTTTAAATAGCCAAATTAATCACCATAGCCGATTTGCATAACCTTCCAGTATGCAAATAAAGTGCCTGCAAACTACCAGGGATGAAATGCTGAATCAAGCCCACACACAGCAGAACATGTGGATTAAATTGCTGCTTCGACTTTTCGGCAGCGCGGGGAAATCAGAAAGAACACAGAAGATCTCTAATGACGAAGGACTGTGTCTTCTGGCTGACCACAAGACTCCCTGTGTGCATATTTCAAGGCCGTAAAACAACCTCAAGGCGAGCATGACAGCACATAGAGATTAAATCCCTGCTTGGAAATGAGTTGGGTTGGCAGAAACGGGCCGACGACATCACCCTTTATTTCCTGTGTTTGAGGGCTGGAGGGTGACCGCCGAGGCCAAACCCTGATGAATGTGCATCACTGGGGGCTTTAGTGGCGCTGCCCCCCCCCCCAACAAAAAGTCTTTCTGTCTAGTGGGAGGATGTGGAAAAGGGAGCGTCATGCTGGTCCAGGAGCAACGGGGAGTTAGTGACGCATTGAACTTTTATTACCCACGGTGTCACAAGAATAAATGTGCCCTTCCAGGCTCGATTCGTGCTGCGCCGAGATTTCACTGGGTAAATAATCTGCAGAGATACTTCACGTTCATCTCATCGGGCTGACTCAGGGGGAACACTCATATTGCTATATTTTTTTTGGCCTGTAGGTAGGAAGCCGATTTGTCTTTTAGCGGGCTATTTGTTGATTGTTTCATGAGCCAAAAGGTAAAATCGTCACCGTGCTGATATGAAAAGTGCATCCTGAACAGGCGGTTACAACAAAACAACACACAAAAAAAAAAACACAGCACAGAAAGCCAGGGTTAAGTGAAGAGAAAAACATGCGTATGATCACAAACCGTGTCTTTAGAGTGGCCCATTAGGAAGAAATAGGGGGAGCCATGCTTGTCACTTTTCATGCACATGGAGAGACTGGAAGATACCATTCCTATAGAAGGGGAAGTAACAACCTAGACCAATCAATTAGTGATAGGTCACTGAAATGGACAGAAGATAAACTAGTGTTAGTCAAGATAGAAGAGACAAATAATTAGTTTTTCTTACAGCAAAGTGAAATACTGAATACAGCGAGAACAAAGTATAAAGACAGAAGATATAACATGAATATAGACGCATGCTAGAACAATGTTATCAAGAGTTGAAGTGATATTAAGACAGTGAAGAGAAAACAGTTAAAAGAGAGTTAAGAAATGATCCTGAAGGTCAAGATTACAGTTTGGGGACCTACCATACTCTGGGACTTGCCCTGTACCCCTCTTTAGAAGAAGACGAACCCGCCGGCCTCCTGACTTGATCAGCTCGATGGCCCTGGCGTGGGTCATGTCCCGGGTGCTCTCACCGTTGATCTCAATGATTTGGTCTCCAACCTGGACGTGAGGAAGTGCGTGATGGAGATTAAAACAAACATCTGTCAGAGAAATCTAAAGCTACATCGTGCAACGATATGTTGGACAACATCATGGCAACAGTTTCGGGAAGGTCCTTTCTTGTCTACGAAGAAAAACCTTTCAGAGTTTGGTTGCTTGCACACAGCTCCGACCCCAACCCCATCCAACACCTTTGGGATCTATGCCCGACCTCAAAAATGCCCTTGTGGATAATTGGGGAGCAAATCTCTGCAGCCAGGTTCAAAAGTCTTCTGGAAAACCTTCCTGGAGCAGTGGAGGCTTTTGTAGCAGCAGATTAAAAGACTATGCTCTTAGTTTTGGTGGACATGTTCAGCAATCATATATTACTCCATGGGATTGGTCTGACTGGACTGAATGAGCTGAACTTTGTAAGGCGTGGTAACCCTGCTGCTAATCTGCATATGAAACCAAGATCTTGGTATTGGAAGTGTTCTGGTTTCCGTTAGTAGTCTGAGTAGTCGTGACCAATCATGTTTAAGTGGGCTTTGGCTGCATGCAGGCAAACAGTCTATGTGGAGAACGAGACTTGGAACGCATTGGTTGAAATGCAATCTCAAATCCTCTGACGCTGATTTAACATTCATATTTGTAGGATTTCGGGTCTCGAGTTGATAGTTGGACTATAAACAATGAGCAGTGCACAAAAGAATGAGTCTTGGACTATCGGATATCTGTTGTCTGTGATCCTAATAATCCTCCAGCTACACTGGAAGGCTTGAAACATTAGCCGCCAGAGGTTAAATCATAGTTGGATGACAACCGGTGGATTCTGAGATTATGCATATTATTAATTAGAGCTGTGGTTCTCAAACTTCAAACCTTTATATTCGTGCTGCATTTCAGAATCTGTCATGCTCCTCCACACACATTTCAAAATTTTACCAATCACTACAAATTTTAGGAAAGCTACTATTAAAATGAGCCAATTAAGTGTGATTGAAATGGACAACAAATATTCATGTAACAAAGCTTGCTATGCAGCAGCATAATTATTTGTTTCATTGTCCCGGCTTAAATCTTTTAACTTCCACTAAACATTTGTCCCCCTGCCAGCTGGCTGAGACACAATTTTCCACTATAGTGGACAATGTCCAACTTACTTTATTTGACTCATTATAACTAAAGGAAGTTGGACATTATTAATCTTCCCAAAACTTTCCATTTGTATGGTCCAAACCATTTCAGATAACATCGTCTTGATAGGGGGGAAAGTAGCCTTTTGGCTGCCAAAAGCTTGAGGACGCTTTGTTAAGTGTTTGATAAACACTGTGTGACTTCAGAGCGGCCAAGTCCAGCAAGCAGTGAATCAGGACTGAAGCTGCTTTATAGATTTTAGAGTTCCATTAAAGTTCTTTGACCGGTTACTGTGAATCACGAGGCAAAGTCAAACCGAACGTGCCCTGCACCATTTCACATCTGGACCATACGGATGATTAATTTAAATAATGAAGCTTCTAAACATCCAGCCTGACACGTTTGTGTATGTACAGCGTCTGAGGATCATTGCGAGATATGAACTGTAGAAATGATTGATAGAAACTTAATATTCAGCGTCACATTGTTACATAAACCAACCGGTCAAGTTCACAAAGACGAAAATAAGATGAGGAAATTAATGACGGCGTTGGCGTACCTAAGATTGAGTCAATTATGATGTGGCAGGTTTGCAAATGAGCACGCTAGATGTGAAATTGAATATTAACAAGCTTCTTTTATTCTGCACTACAGTGATTTATAAGAATCAATATGGATCTATAATTCATTGGCTTTCCCATGAGCTTCTGTAAGCGTTAATAAGCATTACCAGCCATGACCTGGTGTAATTAATTTCAGCAGTAATTTCGACGTGTCATTTGGATGGAATTACGGCGGACCTCTTCTCGTGGGAACATATTAAGAAACCCTGATGAATACCAATGACCTGCCCGTTTAAAACAACCATAACTGCAGCAGCTAATGTAAGTATCAGCTGGACTGTCTCTCCATTTTGTGTCCACTTCCTGACGTACACGAGGACAGGTCAGACGTCACTCCTGCTTCCCTTTAAGACTCTCACTTCGCAGCCCTTCAAGAGAGGGCGCCAGGGTTGACTAATGGGGAGGATTCACGGGGAACGGGACAAAACATGCCGCCCAATTACTCTAACAAATGGAGAAGTCCTCTGGTAATGGCCGGGGTAATTTGAAAGTCAGGAGCGGACTCGAGTCTAGAGAGGGGGAGTCATTAGGTGTCATTATAGTGGTCTGAAGAGAGGTGGAAGGCAAGACGGCTCGCTCATTAATCCTCACCTCCTAACAGCAGAGGAGAGTGATCACCATTTTCATCTTTAATAAAAAGGGAAGTAAAGTTGAATGGGCGGCACGTGAATACTGAGCTTCTTTTACACCCTACACCCACGCACAACTCTTTTAGCGAAGGTTTAAAGCTTAGAACGGCAATTAAATGTGCTGAATGATTATCTGTAATAACCAATCGCTTTATATAATCTTCCTAAACGCCTCTGCACTGCCGCTTGAACCTAAAAAAAGCTTGTTAGGATATGTTAGCGCTCCTTGTTACTGATTTGTTTGTAGCTACCATGGTCAAAATAGATTTTTTCATGTGTGTCTTGTTGAGGAGGAATGACTTTGGCGTTAAGCCCAAAACTCACACAGTGACTGCGGGGAGTCACAGTGGGCTTTTTGGTTTCTGCAGCTTAAAACGTGTCAAAGCACCACTCGAATCCAAAGTGACAGGCATGTCAAAGGCTTTTTAACCAGAGTCTCACATTTACTTAAGTGAAATACAGATTGATTCCTCTGCAGTATGGATCGGGGATTGTTGGAAGACGGATCAAAGTGTTCTCTGCACCTTGTTCTCTGAAATCTATTCAGCGGCACAGTGTCGGCCTGATTTCAATATCCTACCAGCAGTGTTACTGTCTGGCCATTCATCTCAGACAAGTCAGACTCAGTGGAGGAAATAAAGTACTTTGGAGTACTTCACTCAAGTACACTTTTGATGTAGCTGAGAATTTCCATATTTTACTTTTATTTCACCACATTTCAGAGGTATTTTTAGTTTATTGGACAGCTGAAGTTAACAGTTGTTTTCATTGTCTTATCCTTTTACCAGACCTGCCTTTATAATGTCAGTTTTTCCTTTTTATTCCCCCATCTTATATATATTTATACCTCTTATTACTGTTCTGCTACTCTTATTTCTAAGCTTTTAAAAAAGTTTAAATTTTTTATCACTCTGCTTGTTTTCTGTGACTTTGTCTTTGTTGTGTTTTACTTATTGTCGTCAGCCTTCTGTTGGGTCCTCTGCTCTGTAAAGCACTTTGTAATTCTTGTTTTTAAAAGGTGCTATATAAATAAAATTATTGTGATTATATTGTTAAAGATTTAACCAGCAGCTCCCTACATTTTTTGTTTGTTATAAAAAGGTTGGGAAAGAACTGAGTCGTTTCTCATCTTTGCTTGAGGCTAAAGGCTCAAGGCTACATTAGCCACTACTGACATCTATCCATCCTTTTTCTGCAACTGCTTATCGGGGTCACGGTGGGGCTGGAGCCCAGCTGACTTAGGGTGAGAGGCGGGGTACACCCTGGACAAGTCGCCAATTCAATACAGGACACATAGAGACAAACAAACATTCACACCTACGGTGCCAATTTAGAGTCACCAATTAACCTGCACGTCTTTGGACTGTGGGAGGAAGCCGGAGTACCCGGAGAGAACCCCACGCAGACACGGTGAGAACATGCAAACTCCACACAGAAAAGCCGAGGTTCAAATCAGGAACCTTCTTGCTCTGAGGTTTTGAAAAGAAGAATAGTATGTAATAGCCGGGTCAACTCTGGTGTTTCCAGTGATACTAATAAAGGTCATGTTCCATTTATTGCAGCAGTGAGCCAACGTGCACCACAGCAGCACCCTGACTCGGTTTGACCTGAATGGAATGGGACCTTAATTATTATCGTTGGTGACACCTGTGTCAGAATGGCTGCTGTGAAAAAGGAGAAGAAGAAGAAGAAGAAGAATGGTTCTGCGACGTTGATTTTGATCCTTTTTTAAAAAACCCATCATGAGTTCTCCAATGTTTTAGGAGTACAATGATAAATCAGCAGTGCACGCCATCTAATAATAAACTATAGAATGATTCATCAGTCTCAGGGGCAGTACTTTTAATACTTTTAACACATCTAGCTGAAAATAACTGATGTAGGATTTTGAATGCAGAACTTTCACTTGTAACAGAGTTTTTTTTTTTTTTTAGATTATTGTATCGATGCTTTTAATCAAGTAAGGCGTCTGAATACTTCTTCCACCAGCAGCTTATATGCTGACTTTAAGCTCAAGAGGGATTCCCTGCTCCTCTTCCACCTGCGCCGAGGCACGCTGGCCTCCACCGACTCCACCGACTCCTCCGACGAGGAGGGAAAGTAATACCTCCCCCGGGGGCATTTTGCACAAATTATCTTCGATAGGTTCATTACAGAGAGGGAATCAGCTCCAGACGTAAAGATCGGAGAACATGCGAGAGGGAGAGAAAAAGAGTAGTAGGAGATGAAGGAAGACGTGTTGCATTGACAGCCAGAGAAAAAAGCTGCTGTGCAAATTACTATTTATGTTGCCAGCAGCAAAGCACATGGAACGAATGAGGGGAAATTCACACAGCAGTGGTGGAGTTGGAAATTTCCATGCTAATATTACTACTATTATTTATATTTATAAATTCAGAAAATATGTGTCTGCTTTCTCTGACCGAGTAGTACTGTAGCATCTATAGCTAGAGGGAGAATTGTGCAGCCATGCAAACATTAAAGTACAATTTAAGTTGGCCCATTTAAATGTTTTATCTCTCTTTATCTTTCTGAATATTATCTGTGACTAAACGCAGAGGAGGGATGAGTTTTAGGAACTCTGGGAGGAGAAGAACTTCCAAACATCTCTGAGTTATTTTGACAGATTATGTCCTCACCGGCTCTGGAAAGTTGCTGTTGCAGCTTTGATAACATCAGACAATTACAGTGAGCATCTTCCATGTAATCCGGGAAGATAGAAAGCAGCTTAACCTTTAAAACGAGGTGTAGTGGCTTTCTGAAAGGAAATTACATCATCAAACTTACCCTCATCCTCCCGTTACGGATGGCCGGTCCGTCCTCTGCCAGTCGTAGGACGAATAGGTCCATCTTGTACTCGCGCCCTCCGCGGATGCTAAAACCGAAGCCTTTCACACTTTTCTCCAGCTCCACTGTGAAGAAGTCAAAGTCCTGCGCGAGCTGAGGCAAGCACAGATCAGATGTGATTAGATTCAACGTTATCTGAGGAGAAAATGGCCAACTACAGCAGAAAACAGTCTCAGGACTCAGCAAAGACAAATAAGTGAATAAGAATGGAGCAAACGCAAGGTAAACAAAACACCAACTGAGAATTATATCATATATATACCTTATCATATAAACAAGGATAAACAAGGGAGGTAAGTATCTTGAAATATTATGTGTCAGTTGCGCACTTTGTCTTCTCAGCTTTTGTAACACCACCAGAAGGAAAAAATGATGCAAACAAAACTAAAGCTGTCGAGTCAAGTGTTCTCCGTATGTTTTACATACATACAGTTTTGTATTTCACGCTTTAGTTTCCTTCTCTGACTTCCTGTTGGGAAATAATATATGAATTTATTTCAAGTGACGAACAAAATAAGTCGTTTTGACCAGAATATATTTGTAACTGTATAAATTATGATAAGTAAGAGCCGAGGCATACGCCTGCCGATGTATCAGTCGGCCTCTGCTCAAATCTGCTTTTCAAATATAACACAAATAAATGTTGGAGGATAAGTAACAAGACATTGCAGTGCAGAAATACTAACAAATATGTTTAATTTTGAAACAGTGGCACCCTTACATAGTTTTTTTTTCCAGCAGAAAGTACTGACAAGTTTATTTTTGTCGTAAATAGTACATATCCTGGTCACAATTCTTTAATAACCAAATTTAAAGGAGTGTTATTACATTTTTTGGCCACTTGGGGGCAGCAGACACACAAACAGTTTCCTATTTGCACATCTAAGAGACAAGCAGCAACATTAGCGTCCAATATTTTCTCTGCTTTTAGCTCCTTTGCCACTATGTTCACCGGCTAGTTGCTAACTTTGTCTGTCTGCTGTTTGGTGCAGGTTAGGGTAGTGTAGTTTTTTTAGGGATAGCTGTCTGCTGCTGCTGCTGGAAACCTGAGAATGAACCAAAGCTAAAAGATGCTAAAATGTTCTGCAGACCTGAAGGGAACTGTAGAGTGGAGTGAAAAATCTCTGTTCATCACAACAAGCAACAACTTTGACATTAAGCATTTGATCCATTGTTGATGTACAGTGTGGGAGTTTATGGGATCGGTATCGGCCTCAAAGATCAGTCGGTCTCTAGACAAGAACCTTTGATGAACTGAGAACAATATCCTTATGTGGTAAACATCCTTACTTGAACTGGTGGCATTCGGTATTCTGGGATGGTGAACTGCCTGGCGTCAGTAGCTAGCTGTCTGTAGTCGAGCAGTGGCGGGTGTCTGTAGTCCAACGTGGGTGGCTGCCTGTAGTCTGCCACAGGGGGGTGCCGGTAGTCCACCGGCGGCTGTCGGTAATCTGTGAACGGTGGCTGTCTGATGTCTGGTTTAACATCCTGCCTCGCCTTCACCTCTGACCTGTAACTAACAGACCAATCAGAATGAAGGAAGAACTTCCAGGATCTATTACTGTCATTATATCTGAGCACTTAGCGTGCTGTGAAAATAATGCTTCCTGACAAACTGCTGGGTCACCCAGCGCTCACAGAGATGTCTTGTTTTAGTTTGCACCGACAACCATTAGACAAGACTTCAGTATGGAAATGAAACTGTTTTTTCTCACACATCACATAAAATGTTTATAATAAAAACAAGTTCTCTCTGAGGCTGCTACAAATAGACTTGGATACTGTGTAAAGCAGAGGGAAAAAGGCAACGACATTGTAGATTTTGGACGCCCTCTAGTTCTCGGTAAAATATTCAACAGATAAAGAAGCAATTTATGTAAATAATTTAGCAGTCCATAAGAGTTAAGTGATGTTATACAACAAACCGGGGAGAGAGAGGGTGGATAATAAGAGCAGATAAAAGACAATGTTGAGAGGAAAAGTGGAAGAAACTAGATAAAGAGAGTAAAAAGTGAGAGAAACGTAGAGAGAATGGGGACGAGTGATGAAAGCTTCTGACTGACTCATACCTTATTCCCAGAGGAACACTGTTTTGCCCCAGAGACAGATAGCGGGCTAGTTTATAAAAATGCTTCACTGCATCAGAAAATCAACACAGCAGCAAATCTGACACTGTAACAGTTTTTATTACGACTGTTTACCGCCACTTCGAGAAGAACCTGTCATGCATTGTAACCTGGAATCCGTATAAACGGTGTTTTACCTGCTCTCGTGGGTGTAAGTCTGCGGTGGCGGAACGGGCAGCTGGGTCACGGGGCTCTGGTGTGGAATGGGGTTGGGCTGGCTAACAGGAGGGCTGGGTTCGGTCACCGGTGGGTTCGGCTGTGACGCAGCAGAGCTTGGCTGGATCTTCGGGCTGTGCTGTTGGGCCATGGGACTCTGCTTCTCTGAGCTGGGGGCTGATGGGGGATTGCTGACCTCTGGGGTTACAAAAAGGATGAAGCATGAGACAAATCCAATCACAACATGTATTTTTAAGCTTTATTTAACCAAGTTAAAGTCTTTTCTGATGCTTGTTGGCTACCTTATAAGGCTGATGTGGCAAATAGTTTCTTATTTAGACATCCAGTTGACATGAAGCATCATTAGCATTTATTTGGGGTCTAGTTTCATCCGCATAATACAACTAAGTCCAATATTTACTCTCCTCTTAGCTCCATTTTGGTCTCCACCAACTCCAGTGAGAAATATATGTTCACCAGCTAGTTGCTAACTTTATTTGTTAGCTTTTTTTGCTGAAAACAGCTGCCCACTGCGGATGATAAAGATGCGAGAGCAGTGAGAATGAACCAAAACAGCAAAGTTACCTCAAAAACCAAGTCAAGTTGTGAACACAACATTAAAAACATCACTTTTTAAGCTGAACTTGTTAGCAAACACTACTTATTACATGTATTAATGTATTGTACATGTACATGTATTAACACATCCAGCAGTTACAGAGCAACATTAGCTTAATTTGGAGTTGCGTGGAGTCCATTATTCACTCTCTTTTAGCTCTGTTTTGGTCTCTACCAACTCCTAAGGTAAATATCTGACTCTTTGGCTGCTAAGCTAAAGCTAGCTGCTAACTTTGTGTGTCTGCAATTTGGTGCTGAGCAACTGCCTGCTGCAACCAAAACTGGCGCTATGAGAGCAGTGAGAGTGAACCAAAACAGTAAAATTGTGGGCCCGACAGCTAAACAATGAGCTGAAACTCCTCTGTAGAGAATACGGTTTTATTTTCATATTGTTATCTGGTACATTATAGCTGCTTTGCGGTCCAACAAACATGTTGAATAAGTTTGCTTTCTCAGAAAACATTTGCAGAGCTGAATTTCTAAAGATATTTTAATGAATCGTGCAGCGTTTACGTTCTTCTTCACTGCATTTGTTGGCGCGTTACCGCCACCAACTGTCGATCAGAGGAATAGCGTGTAACCTGCAGCACAATGCAGGACCCACTCGAGCTCCAAAGTGCTACTAACACCTTTAATGGGGCTCTAAATAAGGAGATCATAAATGTCTGTAAATGCCAAAGTGCACGACTGAGAAAAGTAGATAAAGGTAAGGAGGCAAACAAAACATCATTATCATTTAATTAAACAAATACGATGTGCATGTTGTCAGTCTCAGTCAGTCCTGCTTTAGTCATTTATATGTACTCGATGACAAAGTATCATCGTCTCATTGGGATTAAAATCTCTTGCAGCATGCAAAAAGAATCCCTAGGAGTAATACAGTCATTGTGTATTCTGTATTATTATAACCACAATGAGAGATAGCTGCTCTATTCAAGCATTTTCATGCAAAAGTGTGATGGAGTGAAGAGAATGTGCTGACCGGAGAAACACAACTCATGAAAATTGACAGTAAACCAACTCATATTACAACTTTCATGAAATGGAGCCAAATGAGTTACCGTCTAGTCCTCGTCTATCACGTCCACGTGTTCTCTCACCTTCCTGCGGTATGATCCTCAGGGTGACGCTGAGGCCAGCATCCTTGATCAGCTTAACGATGTCGGCGTGCGGCATATTGACGATGGACTGGCTGTTCACTGCCAGTATCCTGTCGCCCACCTTCAGCTTCCCGCAGCGGTCGGCCGGGCTGCCCTCGATGATGCGGCCAATTTTATGGGGCACAGCTGTTGGAAGATTCAACACGCTGCAGGTAAAGAAGCGCTCAGCAGCAGCAGATTGGAGGATTATGCCTGTGTCGGTGCTTTCACACACACCACTCTCTGAGTGACTGACTGAATATGTCTCTGTCTCTATCATTTTGCTATTCACCCCAGGCTTACGTAAGGCATCCAGGTTTTTTTTTTTTTTTCCTTCCATGTGTGTGGGCGATGCACTGATGCTCACGGCAGCGTACCAGAGATGTGTGTGACTGACGTACCGTGGGAGGGCATGTATAATTGAGGAGATAGAATGAGAAGTGCTTTACTTTATATTGAGCCATGACCTCTCCTTATACTTAAGTTTGGCACTTAACTTGACACTATATCGAGTTTACCTGCTAGTTTATGTGTGTCCAAGAGCTTCCATAACACTTGTAATGCAGAGTAGAGGATGACTGAGCGTCTACTTGACTTGATAAAACACCACTGGACTCACTGTTGGTGGCGGCAGCCTCAGGCCGGTTGAGCGAGCTGATGATGACGAAGCCGAAGCCTTCGCTCTCCTTTCGATTGATGATGACGTCGCTGGGTTGTGTGTTGGGGGTCGACGTCCTGTCTGAAGAGGCGGCGGTGTTGTTGCCCATGCCGGCGTTGGGTGCCTGGGTGTTGATGGTGCTGTTGCCATACGTGAAGTCACTGCGAGGGGAGCTGTGTTGCGTGGAGACAGATCCGGGGCTACGACCGTTCTCTGGACAGGAGTCACCTGTAAGGGGGAGGTAGAGAGCTAAGCAGACATATAGCGGAAGAAGTATGTGTTCTCTCAGTCTTAATCATGTGTTCATTTTTCAGTTTTATCTTCTATCCATCCATTTTATTCCCCTCATCTGAGATTGATTGTCAGTGGCAGCAGTGATAAGCAAGGTTCCTCTTCCCAACAACGTTTTCCAACCTCCCAGAGGTGTTCCCAAGCCAGATGAGATATATAATCCCTCCAGTGTGTTCAGGGTTTACCCCAGGGTCTCCTGCCAGTTGGACGTGCTTGGAAACCCTCTGGAGGCATCCTGATCAGATGCCTGAACCACCTCAACTTGCTCCTTTCAATGTGGCTCTTCTCCGAGCTCCCTCCGGATGTCTGAATTCCTCACTGTATTTCTAAGGCTGAGCCTCAACCACCCCTGAGGAGGAAACTCATTTCAGCCGCTTGTATCCCGTGACCTCATTCTTTCTGTCACGAGCCAAAGCTCATGGCCACAGCTAAAGGTTTGAACATAGATTGACTGGCAAATTGAAAGCTTTGCCTTCGGCTCAGCTCTCTCTTCACCGCGATGGACCAGTACAAAGCTCGCAGTACTGCTGACACCGCACCCAGCTGCCCGTCTATCTTACACTCTAGTTCGCCCCTTATTCATGAACAAGACCTCGAGGTACTTGAACTCCTTCTCTTGGGGCAGTAACTAACTCCAAACCCAGAGGATTATAGTGAAATACCTTACTGTATGCCAAATATATGATGCATATCTTATATCTCCTGGTCGTTCCATGAGTGCTGATATAGAGCACAACAGCACTGAGACATTAACTACGTATCTGTAACAAACACCACAAACATGAACATATTTCTACAAGTATTTTAAAAAAGGGGGCAACCATTTACAGCATACTGTTGTTAGAAACTGTATAGCTGATAATAAACCTGATCAGCCGTCGTCAGTAATCAATAAACAACCATTAATCAAACCAATAACTAACAGCAGTCAACGTCAGACAACCTTATGACACTTAACAGTTATTTAATGTTTCTGTAGCGTTGACAAAACGTTCAAAAATAAACATATTAGCAGTTTGAGTTCAACTAAATCTTCTTGTACTGTCCAGGGAAAATACGACACCAAACATATGACATTTGAACAATTCATTACGTGTCCGTAATAACACATAACATTAGAAACGGAAGATAAAGCACGCCATATGTCGACAGTCTCAGCATCAATATAATCCATGAAGATAAACTGTAAACTACAAACAAACAAATCATAATCTGTTTTGACTTAATACTGTAAACTAATACATGGCGCTTGTAGAACTGTTGTATAAAAGCGTTATCACACTCCATGTTGGGATGTTATACTGAATATCAGCACGCAGTGATTAACTTTGGCACTCGACCTGTGGCCTTGTGCCTATGACCGAACTGCAGCTGTGCTGACATACAGTGTGAGTGATTTATTATTATACGTTACATTATTAGATTGTGTTGTTGTAGTTGTTACATTTAGGAAGTTTGGTCTAGTGGTTCCCAACAAGGGGTCGGGACCCCTCCAAAGGGTCATGAGGACTTGAAGGGTTGTGAGATGATTAATGTGAGAGAAAAGAAGAAAAACAAAGCTGTACAAATCTGTATCCATATTTTGGACTTTTCTCTGAAATCTGTTTTTTAAATACTGGATACTTATACTACTGTGGGTCTTAAACAGTTAAATGCAGTGTTGTAATACTAAAGATCATCTTGGTCTTGAGAACGGGCTCAAGACCCCTTTTTAAAGGCCTCAGTCTCGTCTTGGAATCAAAGCTATTTTTACTAGGTCTTGTCTCAGTCTCAGGCAAAGAGGACTCTAGGACTTCAAGATCAAGACGTGTCACTCAATTCCCTGTGCATTAATGAGGTGAATCGATGTAGCAACCACGCTTTACACAAGAGCTTTGGTGAATATTAGCAACCTATTTAGGCTTTACACTGTCTGATCTTGGTGTTGGCTTGGGCTCAACCCCCTAAAGTCTTGGTCTTGGTTAGATGGTTAAATGTAACCACTGATATTTAACAAAGTTGTATTTTATAAGATGATGTTTTTTGTGTAGTGAAGGAAAATAAACAACTAAATTTCACAAAGAAATTAAAGTATAAAGTAGCAGAAAATATTCAAGCACCACAGATTTGTGCTTGAGAACAATACATGAATAAATTCATTTATCACCACTGGAAAGATCTAATTGCAGGACAAACATAAGCAGCAGTTTTAGACAATCAAATGCAGCCTGTCAATCTTTACTGATTAAGGCAATTTAAGATTCCTGACACTCTCTCTGCCGTTGTTACACTGAAAAAATGACCAACGTGATACATAATTGCTTTGGAAGAAATCTAAGGATAATTCTGCATGTGCAAAAAAAGCAATTTATTTTACAGGCATGACTACTCTTTTTCTCCACCCTCCCTTAAAATTTGGACGAGCCGGAGCTGAATCGTATTCTCGTGAAGGATCAAGAAGCAAAACACAAGACAGCGAAACAAAACAGAGATGCAAAAGCAACTGTCACAACGCGGTAAAACACATCATTAAAATGCAGCGTCGTGTCAATCCAGCCTGAGAGAAAACAGCTTTTTGCACCTCAAGCTTTTTTTTCTGTGCGTATGCATCGGGGCATACGGAGGGATCAAACCCTGTGTTGTTGTTTTGATAGCTCGTCGAGAAGCGCCGCTGTGGTTTTTCTGTAGTTTAACAGCGAGGAATTGAAACCGTAACTTTTTAAGCTCACTGATATGAAGTTACAGCGAGATCTGTCGCTGTACAAATGGTACATACCCACATGTAGTATATCCTTGCACCAACAAGTGCACAAATTGTTACTTTAGGAGGAGAAAAGTAGTCAAAAAAGGAGAGTGAATTGTGTAAAATGTGGGGCACGGGGTGCAGGCAGAAGTATGAGCACAGAGCAGAGAGCAGAGTCTGACACCTCACAAAGTGCCAGTGGGAGTCAGACAATTAGGATGGAAGTAAGGGCTGCAGAAGAGGCCAGGCATGAGTCAGACAGTAGCCTTTGGTGAGAAGAAATTGACAGAGAGGGCGGAATAGAGTGGGAAGAAGTGGATTGGTGAGAAGAGTGTGTGTGTGTGCCATCATGTGTGTGTGTGGTGAGGCAATAATAATGAGAACAGGGGAGGCCGGAGTTCACGGGGAGGAAGCGTCGCCCCGAGGCTCCGGGCTCAAAGGCGAAAGAAACCTGAATAACGACCAGAGAGCAACAGTGTGTGTGTGTGTGTGTGTGTAAGAGCAGTAGTGTGCTAATGTGTGTGTGTTTTTTGGGGGGAGGCTTCAGTGTAATTACTCAGAGAGATTAGTGCTTCAGTTTTTCGACTGATTAAATGTTGTTTCCTGAATAATTACAGGACAAGAATCGTATTAGCGAACAGAAAAGGGGAGAGAGACAAGAGAAGAAGAACAAGGACAGACGGAGATGTGAGTAGTAAGCCTGTGAGATCAGTTCACTTCATAAACCAGAATCCTAAAGCTGCTATGTGCTGGATTAACCACGAAAACTGACCTTTTCAGTCAGCGATCAGTCAGTCAATCCAACTTATACTGCTTCAACTATTGAAAGGATAAAGCCGGCGACATTTTTTATTGCTCTGTCAACAAAACCGACAATGTGTCAGTCCGTCTTTCCATACTTTATCACTTCCCTATCACGAAATATGTCCCGTCCTAAGTCCCGCCCAAGAGCAACCTCCGTGACTGTGAAATGAAGCCAATACCAAAAACTGGCCACTTGAGGCTGGCTCCAGAAGTGAGTCAGTCTCCATAAGTCCCCATGTTAAAATGTCCAACTTCACAGCAGAAATAAACATGTTTACAGCCTGGTACAAAAAACAGTTTTGGTCTCTATAGCTAATTTCCCCGTTCATGACAACTGTACTGAGGGTGATATTATTGTGATTATCTATTAATTGTATTTCCCAATAAATCAATAAATCTTTTACTATCTAAAATATCAGAAAAAAGTAAGAATTCAATTTGCAGTGATAAAAAACAGAGAAAACACCACATCTTCACATTTTAGAAGCTTTAACCAGTGAATCTTTGGTAGTTTTCTTTAAGAAGTTACTGGATTAGTTGATTATCAAAACTGTTGTGGAATTATGTTGAAGTAAAATAGTAAATTTATAATTTTTAGGACACTTACAGGTCAACCACATTCGTGTTTCCTCACCTGTTGCCTGTACCCTCCTCCTGATGACCAGATTCACCTGGCCGTTTCGTGCCGCCCCGTGCATCAAGTCAATGACGTATCTGTGAGGTTTCCCCACCACCGGGATCCCGTCCACAAACAGCAGCTCATCACCGGGCCGCAAGCGTCCATCTAGGTCTGCTGGACTCTTCTCGATGATCGCACCGATCAAGATCTGTTATTACATGTAGACTGTTAAATACAGGAAGTCCAAAGACTTCAGATGCTGGACTGCGAGTGCCACATGCAGTGGGTGTTAAGGTGGTTGTTATACTGATACATAAAAAGCTCGAGAACGTGACTGATTTTGTTACTTTAACAAGACAAAATAACACCAAAGCAGCCAGAGCCAGCACTCTCTCAGGGGTCAAAGGTCAGGGGTTAGGTGTACACAGTGTGTGTGTAGTGGGTTAGAGAGGAGAAAATGACAGGGTTCCACGCCCATCGCCATACGAGCCTTCTCACGCGTCTCCGGACTCACAGGCTGCCCCGCCTCGTCCCCGCCCAGCACCCGGAAACCGAAGCCAGACTTCTGTCTGCGCAAGTGCACCTCGATGTCCTGGTACTCGGCTCCTGAAGCGACACCACCAGAGACAACGTTAACTTTGTTTGTTTTAAGGTTGTGAGCAGAACAGTCGCTGCAGAGATGAGATGAGGATTTTTACCTGAGGAGTCCACAGGAAAAACAGTCCTCGGTTGACCGGGTTCTAGAAAAAGATGCAGGAACCACCCATGAACAACAAATGCACAAATATTGTACACACAATAAACAGACAGCACACCAACAAGCACACGTTTTTCCCATAAAGGCTACAACAAGGCAGAAACGCTCTGGCTCAGCATTAACTGAGGAATTTCAGCATCATCCATAAAAGTCAGCAAGTGCTTACAGCGTGTAATATACCCGTCGCTTATTTACAGTGTGAGGTGGGACGCGAGCACTGATCTGCAATCAGGAGCTTCACACAACGCCGTGATCTGCAAAGCGGCGAAATGAACTGAGCCGCGGACGAGAGATGAAAAATTGATTCCAATTGTAACTGTTTTAATCACACTGAGCGCTCTGCTGGGACTCAGCAGGAATGATGGGAGAAAGAAAATCATGACTACAGCTGAGAGGAGCGATGCAGCTGTTACCACAGAAACCACACGCTGTGCTCCGTATGAGATTTAACTGGTTTTGCTGGTGAGTACAAGTTGAGGTCCAACAGGCTTTTTGTAGTAAAAAAAAAAAAAAAAAAAAAAAGTGATTTTCAGATGATTTAATTTATTTTTGGAAAGGCAAAAAAATATATATTGGCAAAATAATCACATCTCAAGATCCATTTTATAGCAGTTTTTTATAGCAGTTCTGAGCTCAAATCACACAATCTTAATCACCAGACGTGGTTCTCAATTTTCAACAACTACAGATGTTTGCAAGACACTTTTTCTGAGTGCTTTAATGATTTCTTGTCCAAAAATCTAAAAATCTTGAAAAAAACTCACAAAAGTTACTCTCGTTTAATGTTTTGGTCCACTATATCAGATATTTGGTCAATATTCAATCAGTGGATCACACATATTAGGTTTTCTGGTTAATTACACACCTTAAAGAACCAGTGTGTAGGATTTAGTGCCACCTAGTGGTGTGGTTGATAATTGCGAGCCACATCACCGCACCAAAGTACGTAGGAGAAACTATGCTGGCCACGAAACGTGTGGAAACGTGAAAGGCTTTGGTGAGTTGGTGTTTGGTGATATAAAAGGCTATCCCAGCTGACTTTGGGCGAGAGGCGGGGTACACCCTGGACAAGATGCCAGCTCATCACAGGACGCATAAAGACAAACAACCATTCACACTCACATTCACACCTACGGGCAATTTAGAATCACCAATCACCAACCCGGAGAGAACCCACGCAGACACGGGAGAACATGCAAAGGTCCCCAGCCGAGGTTTGAACCAGGAACCGTCTTGTTGTGAGGCGACAGTGCTAATTTTCAGGTGATTACACGCTAATGAAAACATATTATATTCAATTTCTCCCATATTCTGCAAAGAGAGCTCCCTAAAGAGATGAAATAAATTATAAGATGTGTGTGCTTCGTTCACTAATTGAGCTAATTTGTGTTGTCCTCTGACTGGATAATTTACCGTATGCACAGCCTACATGGAAGAGCACTGACGCTCGTCCATACTGTTCCTGATGAAGGTTGTGTAAACACACCAGCGGTGAGTCAGACAGTGTGCGGGAAGATGAAGATCATGTCATCTTGTCATTCATACATGGAAAGCTGCAGAACAGCTACTCAATGGACCTTCAGGTGAGATTACTTTGTTAACTGCTGTTTCTAAGGTTAAAAATGAGCTTTAAACTTCAGCAGAATAAAAATGTTTTAAATGTTTTATATCCAGGAAAAAGGAAGATTATTTTTGAATAACATCCATGCAGAAATCTACAGAAACAAGCGCTTTTATGGACCGCTCCATTAACCAGAGTTAACACTGCATGAAAAGACTGATGTCAGCTCTCTCGTGTGCCTTTCTGTGCCTCATGAGGAAACATTTAAAGGGTCGGATCACTCAAATAAACATCACACAAACATCGGTTCTTACTGTTATAGAAAGTTTGGGTTTGTCCCGAAATCTGCCACCTACAACAGCCACATCTCTTTCCAGCATCAGCGTCCTGTTACTCTGTGACCGGGACTATTTCTTCAGTAGAATATCTGCCTCTACCACCAGAGGCAGTGAGTGTAGCCTGCTAACATAAATGCTGATGTTGATCTAATAAGTCTCACAGAAAATTAAAATAAACCCACATTAGCAGCTCACAGTGCTCCACCAGCAGCCTACGGGTTGTGATGCTGCCAAAAAAAGGTCGCAACACGCCTCACTCACACCAGCAAGAGGAGCAAAATGGAGCTTTCCTAAAAATCTGTCAGACCCAACGCCTGACCTTCACTGAGAGGCAGACAACAGTGAACGTTACACTGATCGCTGTATCCACCGCTGAAGAGGAGCGAGCAGAGATCCAGGATGTCTTCCTGAGGTCTGATATGGAGACTTTCTGACAGCCACATCTTTTTGGATAACAGGTGTAACAGTCTGTGAAAACTTTTACAATGCACTGTCAGCCACGGCCGGCTCAATGAAACCAAAATAAACCTTCAAGGAAGTGCCACTCATGCTGACACACACCGTACACTCGAAAAACAAAACTACACTCATATTTTTAATAATATTTACAGACTTAACACACATACACAGACCTGTAGCTACCATCGAGGAGACTGAGGTCCCGTCTTCAGTTTCTCATTTGTCTTGTCTTTCTTAAAGAAAGACCGCCACCACTGCACAACCTTGCTGCATTTCGCTGCAGCGCCTGATCCTGTCTGAATGCACGCTAATTTGTAGATTTTACTACTTTTTGGACAATACATAAAATATTTACCTGAATTTAAATTAGGCTTTGTAGCATTTAGACCTTCATGTTGGGAAATAAACTTTAGAGGGGATATAATTGGACAGTAAACAGAATTAAATGAACTAATTTGAATAAGCTAAATCAGCTAAACGATGAAAAATAAGCTACAGACTTGCATACATACACACACACACACACACACATATCTACTATGCCTGGGGCAATACAGTTATGATGCATCCTGATGATATCATAACCAGAAAAACTGACTTTCTCCACATTTTACAGAGGAGTTAGAGGATGGGAATATTGTCAGCACCAAAGCATTATGTCCCAAAAACATCATCTGCTGCGTGGAGTGTTTATTTGTCTTGATGCGAGCTGGCAGTATGTCAATGTCTGGATGTAAAGATCCTTCCAGTCAGTGAAAACACTGAGCTGATAGCAGCTTTTGTTTGTTTGTTTGTTTGTATGTGTTTTGGCTTGTGTAGGCATTTAACAAGCGAAGATCAAATGAGATAATGAGAGGAATTAGTAGCTGCTAATATGTAGGAAATCTGACGATCGTGTAAAGCTGAGGTATTTGTGCAGCAACAGATCTTTACGTTTGATTGAAAGAGGTCAGCTTGTTTGAACAAGCACAAGTGAACAACAAAGAGTTTGTGTGTGTTTGTGTGATGAATCTTCACGACTCCACCTTCCAACGAGGAGTCCATCTTTCTCCAGTGCTCGTCAGAGAGTGTTTGTCACAACGCTACACCCGCACACAGCTCTGGTACTTACGCCTACTCTCATAGATAGCCCTGGACTTCTCATAAAGATCATAGGGGTCTGGTTTAGCCAGGGCCAAGGCCTCGGAGGCTGAGTCCGGCACCGAGGCCCTGTGAAGGTGGTGTGTTGGGAAAGGGGCGCTGTGGGGGATAACGGGAGCCGACAGGCTGGTCTGAGCGGGGCTGCCCTGGCCCTGCTGGGACTCCCACTGCTCCAGCACCTGTAAAGCACAGCGGCATGAAGGAGGAGGGGGGTCAGTATTGTATTTTCGCCTTTCCCACTCGTACACTCGATTTTAGCTCGGTAACCACGGCAACAACACTAAAAACTGGAAGCAGGGTTTGCTTTAATGACGTCTGACCGTTCGCTAATCCCCGGCTTTTTACTCCTGTCAAGCCTTCAGTTCTTGCACACGAGCAGTTTATGATAATAAAGGTGGTCGATTTTGTGAAACAGTGCGTAATATTACAGACAAAATTAATTTGCATTTACAACTCATGATGTTGGATTTCGTCTGCTAAATCTCACTTAAGTAAAAGTACGAAATGACCCAATTTAGATCAATACATCTTATAATACTGGATTACAACTATTGATAGATGAAGGTGTTCATCACCTACAAAAGTTTGGCTAATTTTAATGACTTGATACACTGTTGAGGAGTTTATATTTGTAATAATACATCATAATTTATTGATTAATCAATATTTTTAATCTGTAACTAGTAGCTGAAGATTAAAAAGTTCAATATTTGCCTTTAAAATGTGGTCTAGTAGAAGTATAAGTGAAGTACAAGTACCTCAAAATTGAACTAAAGCACAGTACGATGATTTATACATAACTCTCGATCAGTTTGGATGCAATAACAGAAAAGCTTGGACAAGCAACAAAGTGCATAACTACAGATTTGTGCTTCAGTGTTTGTATTTTCTGACAGTACTTTCTTTATTTTTAAACTTTTATTAGCGAAACTGATTTGAGGATCAATAAATAAAGAGTTCGGCAAAGTTGATGCTACCTAATGCAAGTCTGGCTCGAGTTGCCTGAGTTTAAACTTTCCCTGAATGAATAAAAAGCAGGACAGAGTCTCTAAACTCTGAAACCCCACGTATGTACAACACATTGTGAGCTAATGCCTTTAAATATGACACTAGGTTACTCCTGTCTGATGCAAGCCAGTTAGCGGGGCATGCTAACGTCAGCAGCTTGCATTAAAGCAGATTTTTTTTGTGTGTTTGGTTTTAAACAGGAGATAAAATCCAAACTTTCTATGGCCCATTTTACTCTGTTTTGGCATGTGGAGAAATCCAAAAGCTTGACAGGCCTTCTGTTGCTACAACTGGACAATCGCCATTCGGGGGCGGGGTTTAGAGAACGATCAATTCATGCTAGACAGACAGACAGTGAAGGCAGACAGTTAGTTTGGTTAGTAGTTAGTACAAAACACTTCCAGCCAATATTTAGATCGCAGTGTGTGTCAAGGATGTGTGTATGGAGAGGAAAACATAGAAGACTGTGATAAACAGATAAATACGGCCATATTTTAGAGAATTATAAAAGATTTTCAAGTTATTGTATTGGTCAGTGCATTGTGGCTGCCGTTTTTAGACGGTACTAGATTGCATATTATAAACAATTTACCTAAGTTTCATCCAAACACACATTTGGAAATGTGCCGTCGAGTGTTTGAGGTGGCGCCGGCAGTTTTGACAACACCAGTCAGTCAGAGTGTCAGCCTTGATGTGTCAGATAAGCCGGGCCGCATGAGTCACAGCACGACACTAAGCAGATAGCCAAGATGACACGTCGACATGTCAGAAAGTGTGAGAGAGACGGATCCGCGGGGGGAAAACGACAAGCTTTTTTGAAACTGAGGCGGCGAGACCGGCTGCATATGGTGCGCTTTAATGTGGAGAATTACAGGGCATCTGGTTCAAGATGTGCCGAGAATAAGCATCAGCTTCGTTAAAAGCGTCAGGACGGAATCAAACGTGTTTCCACTCTTTGTGGTTTCTGTTGTTGATGTGAAGCACGTCTGCACAGGGCAGGCTGCTGAGACTGGGGACCTTGTTAAAGCTAGAATTAGACTACTACTGCATCCTGATACCTATTTTACTCTGTCTCCTTTTGTCCGTTTGATTAAGACTGTTGAAGCAAGTACACCACTATAATCCACTTGGTCAGATGGATAGAGGACACTGCAGGCAGGTCACCTTTATAAGATAGTGGCATTAAATAAAAACACCTGCACATGCCCCAACATTAAGTCGCTGTTAACTAAAGTATTGGATGGATTTGGACGGACAAATCTCGATAAGCTCATTCGCAAATGAGCCTGCAGCTCTCGGGAGCTCGACTTTAGGTCCACATGACAATTAGGTGACTCCCCTTATTAGTGAAATTCCTCCAATATGCGCGAGTCTCCTTGAAACAAATGATACCCAATTAAACCGACAGTGAACTCTGTGGTGTGCGTTGGGGTTTGGGAGCTGGGCGGGGGGGTTTGGGCAGGGCCCGGGCGAGGCAGCCAACAACAAATGAACACTGGAGGGGGTAAAAGAGGCGGAGATGTGAACAGATGAGACAAGAGAGAGATGCTCTGCGTGCTATCTGCCACTTTGTGCCCGTTCAAAGCTTCACAATTATTCCGAGTGAGAGGGAGGAGATTGATTAAAATCGAGGGGGGAGCAGAAATTATGAACGACGACGGGGACAAGTGTCTTAAAAACTACACAAAGGAGGTTGTCAGTTGCGATCTGGGAATGGGCACAACGTGAGACGGGGTCAGGGGCTGGTCAGAGCAGCGCTGGGGGGACGTCTAGGCATTAAATAGATTACACACATAGACGCGCTGAGAGAAACAAAGAAAGACGGGCAGAAACACTCGTGTGCAGGCATGGGAGTGTGACTAATACACTTAAAGTTGACGTGAATCTGATATAAGTGGATGTTTTAGTGTTTTTTAGAGGGTCCAGCGACAGTGCGGTGATACTATACTGGAGTATTTAAGGTGGCAGAGGACGCAGGAGAAGAGGCTGAACGCCGACGCCACATGAGGGCTTTTGATTAATGTGACAAAAGGAAATAAAGGTGAGGTGAAAGAGACATGACCAGGGAGGAAATGTAGGGTAACAAATCTGAAAGAAATGTTGTAAAATGAAGATAAAAGAGATGAAAACGCGAGAAAATCCGAGCCATGCCAAGGCAGTTAGAAGGGACTCAGCAGCTCTATCGCTATAGCATAATTCAAATGCCCTGAGTGTGGATAACCCCGATGACACCGAGTGAGGCTATGAATTAGCTCTGACTTGCAGGATCAAAAGTTTAGTGATGCTATGAGCGGACTACTTGACCTTTTTGCCATCGTCTGACAATAAAGAACGGTGGAATATCAAGGTGTTGTAAAAGTCACAGACATATCGTGAATCATCAGCGGGGTTAGTATGGCGAAGGAGGTACGGGAAACTCTGAGGAGGATTAGAGTTATTCTGATTAGCACGTACAGTATGCAGTTGGTGCTAAAATTTGCTGTAATATTAATGATTAAAAAGCAATAAATGGGGACCACGTTTTGGAGGCTGGTGCGTGTTACCTGCTTGGGGGTCTTCCAGGGTGAATAGTGACCTGCAATGTTGAGAGAACAAAAAAAATGTTTTAGACTGAAAAAGATGGTAGAAACAGATCATGAGATGAGTGGTTTAATTTTAACTGTGAAAGACAATTGGATTGGATTTTCGAGGATAATAAAATAAAGAGAGAAAAAAAAAACATTATCAAGAAAATTACAGATAAACCATATGAAAATAAGAGTATGACATGAATACAGTGTTTGAGTGGTAGAAAGGACTAAAAAGGACTCAGGCAGGATAAAAGCACAAAGCAGAAGATGGAAAATAAATTTGTATGAGGCGCCAAATTATTGTGGAGGCAGAGAGATTAAAATAAGACCTCAGAAGAGGCACGGCTGAGACGCATGCTCTAATACAGCATGAGATGTTTTGATATGGAAATGAAGGAGCTGAAAAAACATAACAGACAGTGATCAACAGGTGATAGAAAAGAATATGATGACATAAATTAACTGATCATTTTAAAGGCAGTGACGAATTATTTGTCATGATTAGGATTTAGGATCTTTAGTGTGAAGTTATGTTGGGATTTTATGTGATCTGACATGTTCTACATTGAGGAAAAAGTTCCTCAATAAAGAGAAGAAAGCATGGAAATGAATATTATGATATTAAAGCTGCAGTAGCTGATTTTTGGGCCACTAGGGGGTAGCAGAAACAAGCTAACCACTCCACCTTTCTGTGTGGAGGCTGCATGTTCTTCCCATGTGCTCGTGGGTTCTCTCTGGGTACCCTGGCTCCCTCCCACAGTCCAAAGACATGCAGGTTATTTGGTGACTCTAAAATTGTAGCTGCGAATGTGAGTGAACGGTTGTTTGTCTCTATGTGTCAGCCCTGTGATGAACTAGCAACTTGTCCTGGATGTACCCTGCCTCTCACCCAATGTGAGCACAGGGTCGCGGCTCCAGTCCCCTGATAAGGATAAACGATTAAGGAAAATTCTTGGATGTCTGGATGGATGGATGGTCTTTAACACTGTTTTTCCCCCTCACACATTCTTCTTCTTTGCCAACCTGGCACCAACATTGCCCACAGTGCAACTCGACCGCCAACAGTTCACATGGACAATCGGCTATTTGTGGCTAATTAAGCATCGCACCCCAAGATCATCACTTAAAGAAATTCATCAGACTTCATACATCCCTCTGGAGTTCCCCTCTAAGTTGATGTGGTGAATAGTTGCCCGTTTACACATCCAGCAGTTACAAAGCAACATTAGCATTCATTTCTCACGTCCAATATGAACTCGCTTTTAGCTCTAATTATGGTCTCCACCAACTCCTGAGGGAAATAACTAGTTCTTCAGCTGCAAAATGTTTCATTATCTTCACCATCGAGTTCCTAACTTTGTCTGTCTGCTGTCTGGAGCTGAGCGTGTAGCGTACAGCGGGTTCATCGGAGGTTGCGCACTGAAAATATAATGAGATCAGTGAGACTGAACCGAAACAATAAAAGCACAAAATAAAAGTCATTACATAATCGAGTGTTGATATAAAAATATCTATTCTAGCTGCTTTGAAAGTGATTCATAGTTTCTGTTTGTGTCCTTGTGCAACTTCAGACCTTCCATCTATCTTCAGCTAAAATGTCATCAAATATCAGCTAGTGAGACTGTTTTTCTGTTCACAGCAGACACTGAGAAGACAATGGGATTTGATAATGTTTCGCTTACGTGGGCTCAGGATGACTGTACTTTACAATAAACTGGTTTGAGTTTGTAATGCAGTGCGGAGAGGTAAAGGTCACACGTTTTCCTTTGACTTTCCCATTCATCTCGCTTTGACCTTTAAAAAGGTACGCCACGCGTTTCTACTGTTTAAAAACATTGTTCAAGCACAACAGCCAGAAATCTATCTTGGATGATGAAAGAAAACAGTAGCAGCTGATATCAGTCCATGATACACGCACACAGTAATGAAACATATGCTCCAGCTCTGCTTCTATAGTCAAACTCACAGGAGCACATAGCAAATAAAAAGGCATGCTCCATCTTCCTGATTCAATTCCTGTCCTTCCCGTCTTTCAAGTGCTGCCACGCTCTCCCCCTCTGGGACGCTACAAGCATATGCAAATAGAGGGATCGAATTATGGGGTGACTGCTCGAATTATGCACCAGCCTTCCCAATCTTGGCCTGGCAAGGCTCCAATCGCTCCGTAAAAACATTCGTCTCACTGAGCCGCAAGTGGAACGGTGACAACATGGAAATTAACGAAAGCAGCACAATCCAGAAATGTTTCTCAGACTGTCAGCTTCTCTTAGTCAAAATAAGCAAAGACAGAAACAAACAGTTATCTGAAAAAACTCAATAGCAATTTTACTTTCAGTGCACATGGGGATGTTTTTATCAAACGCAAAAACAAGAAAGAATAATTTTAAAAAGTATGATAACCGCACGACACAGAAAGAGGATGTTTTTTCCCTCAGAAGAAGGTCAATTGATTATCGGCTTTCTGCCCAGAATATCTACGTTTGAGTCGGACAGGGTGACAGAACCTGAGCTGAGCTGGACAGACAGAATAAAGGGCCACTACCAGGCATCACTGACCGAGGTGATTCTCAGGGTAGAGTCGCTGAGTTCACTCAGGCGCACCAGACATTTAGTTGGATGTGGGTGTCAGCATGCCCCTCGGCTAAAAGACGAGAAGGGGCCGAGCGACATCAAGCGAGACTGGGAGAAAAAAAAAGAGAGAGAGAGAGAGAGAGAGAGAGAGAGAGGGGGGAGCTGTCTATGGTGCTGAAGCCTTTAGACTGAACTCTAACCAGACATGTCAGCTTGAAAGGAGAAAGCAACATGAACTCTGTGGTGCACTTTGGTTCTAAGCTAAAAGGTCGCCCCTTCTGCAGGATATCTCACTTCTTAATACTGTAATGGCAAAAGTCACTAAATCCATCATATGTAATTGTGTACAGTCGTGTTTCACCTCCCTAACTCAGCCCTGCCGCTGCTTCTTTGATTGAAGTTGTGCCTTGTTTTAAATTTCTGCCCAAAAACTCAGATTAAAGAGCTCTTGGAAGTGTTTCCAGAGAGCCTCTTTGTGCTCCAACTGTGCTGAGTCGTCGAGTTCCTCCTGCAATAATAGTGCCATTTTGATCAGATTCTGCACAGCACACTGCGACGTGATGACTGTGAAGAAAACAGGTCTGTGTGGAATGATTGTTTGTTGAGACGTCTAAGTTGAAACTCTGACCAAGGAGATTGTAGTGTTGATGTAAAAGAAAACAATAATGATACGAGCGTGTCTCTGATTGCAGCTTGCCCACTTCAGATGCCCACATCATAATGGAGAGAACTCTTCACGGGGATGAAAACATCTGCTGCACATTTAATGGACAATAGGCCTAAGTGATGGAAGGACAACAGAGATTTACAGCATGCAGAGCTGGATATTAACAAGGTGCCGAGCAGCAGAGGAAAGATGCTGAGTGCTCTGATGAGGCTGAGGCTGGGCAAAAGGTTCACTGAATGTCACCCATAGACAGTAAAAACATGGACGGCGTATCCGTGACGTCACCCACAGGTTTCTAAAGAGTCGTTGTGGAGTGTGGTGGCCGTCTTGGCAGTCCTGCTTCTGCCACCTCCTGGCTAATTTAAAAACCGGCAAAGACGTGGATCATCGGCGCAGCTGAGGCGGGCTGAATGACGCCTGGGTGCTCAAACAAGCCATCTGTAACGGCACCCACCTGTCAATCAAAGCACCCACCCTCTTAATTCTGCATAACTTTAAGCCTTAATATAATTTGAACAGGTGAGTTGTATAAAAATTCACCCTCAGTACAGTTGTCATGAACGGGGAAATTAGAGACCAAAACTGTTTTTTGTACCAGACTGTAAACATGTTTATTTCTGCTGAGAAGTTGGACATTTTAACATGGGGACTTATGGAGATCGACTCGTTCTGTAGCCAGCCTCAAGTGGACGTTTGAGGAACTGCAGTTTGTGGCACTTCTGCATTGGTTTCACTTCACAGCCACGTAGGTTGCCGCTTCCTTTTTTCCATCCAATGTGCAAGAACACTGGGCAGGCGCTACATAAATCAAAACTCCCGAATGATGAACACGCCTCCGGCCACTTAACATAAATAAGACTCCATTTGTTCACCCATACAAAAAGACAGATCTCTTTAATTTCACAATGAGAGGCTAATACTAGCCCTTCAATTATTTAAATTAGTCTACGATGACACTAGAATTGATGGCAGCGTGCGTGAATCTTTCAGCTCTTTATGAATATGCATCTCCATCTCATGAGGGAAGGCTGGCAGCGTCATCCACATAACATCCACGGCAGAAAACTGATTCTATCCACTTCCATTGAAATGCCCGTTCCATGTTCGCCCCAATGTTCTCAAAAAAACCAGCCTCATTGTAGCTGCGTTCAAAAACAAATTATTTGAAAGGTGCATGGTTGAATATGCATGATATTAAAGCCCAAAACAGCACAATTTATTTAACCACGCTCATGCAATCACTGGGTAATCACTCCATCCCATTAAAGCTCAAATAGGAGCGCTTGATTTGTTTAAGAGGCAACCAAGGTTAGTAATTCCAGTCCTCCCACGCACGGGGAGAAGATGTGGAGCAAACTTTTTCCTCTGCGATCTAATTTTGTTGGCAATAACACTAAACACCATCAGCTTTGTTTAACCCTTTCCATTCCTGCTGTGATCTAATCGCAGCTTCTCGCCCTTCATGTGCGAGGCTCTTGGCTGTCTTCCCGAAGGCTGACCGGACGGGATATTGATCCCTGGCGGGCAGCTCCTCTGGGTTTGGACCTGGTGGAGGACAGAGCTGTAAGTGTGAACATGGCCGACAGTCTGGTCTACTGGCAGAGAGCCGAACTCATCACTCCCTTTCTCTCTTTTGTTTCCAACTATTCTATCGCGCACACACACATCCAATGAATCACTGTCTAGTTACACACCGATTCCCTGGGAGGCTGGAGGAGGCTCAGTGAATCAAACCCTCCTTCTTCTTTTCTTTCTCTACAAAGGGGACCTACTGCATGGTCCTCAGAGCAGCCTCTGGTCATCTCTGTTCACATGAACCCTTCTCGGGTGAAAGGCCAAACCAAGCGGCTGATTCGTAATCCACAATTTACACAAGACAATACTAGAATGGGATGTTTATGTAAGCGTGTGCGGGGGCTTGTGTGTGCAGAAGGCTGCCTTGGGATGTGTGCGAGTAAGATGAGGAGAAGTGTGTGTGCCTGGCTGTCGTGTAGGTGTGCGTACAAACCTGTCTGAATCAAACCATGTGGCTCTGCATTTTGTGTGAGCGTGTAGGCGGGCGGGCGGCGGCGGCGAGGGAGAATGCGGCAAGTTAGAGGAAGCTAAATGGGCGAGTGCACACGTGAACGAGCTGAAAGTCTCTGCAGCTAATTACAGCCCCATGACTCTGCTGGTACGAGGCAACGAGGACACAGCCTGTTAATGGTCTAGATAGCCACTAATGAGGCTGTCTGCCATGCACACACACACACACGCATGTTGGCACACACACACATAGGCACAGTAATTATGGGTGATGAGAGACAGAGTGCCCATTTGTTGGGTGAAAACGACTCAGGAGTTAAACTAAAATTTAAAGGATGGCTAAATATCATAGCTATATTATGAGCGTGGGCTTATTCAAGGTGATCAGGCTTAATTGACTGGATGGTTTGATCATAAATGGATCTATTTCTGGGGCGGTGAATTGGCGGTCAGCGCGGCTCTGATGTCTTGCTTTTGATGGCGAGTTCTTCGTGGGAGTTGTGCCACATGCCAGGAGGAACATGAAAAACAAAAACTCATATTTAAAGGCATTATCACCGCCCGCACACAATGCTGCTCTTAAGGGAATAGTTTGACACTTTGGGAAATATGCTTATTCTCTGACAGTTCGATGAGAAGACGGATAACACTCTCAGGTCTTAATGTGAAGCTACATCCAACAGTCGGTTAGCTTAGCTTAGCACAAAGACTGAAAACAAGGGGAAACAGCTAGCCTGGCTCTGTCAGAAGACCTCTACAGGACACAATTGAACCATATAAAGATTTCATCTTTGTAAATATAAAAAATAAGTTGTATGGGTTTCTTGGCAGCCACTGGTTTTAGATCCAAGTACAACAGGTCAGCGTTTGTCCCAAATGATGTCTGTTCCTGCTTCCTCTGTCCAATCAGAGCTTTAAAGGCGGGATTAGGAATGTTGACATCATCCTCATGCACAGCTAGCAAGCTACCTAGCCGTGCTCACACTGCCATCTGTGGAAAGATGCAGTGTACTGCGAGTACCCGGATGGTGCACTCATAACAAAAAAGTTAGATGCTTCTCGCCCTCAGTGGGAGGGACCACTGGCATTGTAAGAACGGCGGCTGAGGAAGCTGCTTGAGCTGAAGCTGTATGTTTTATATTCATATTTTGGCAGTCAGTTGTTGGCACTAATGCTCCGCCTGGTTGCAATTTAGCGAGGAAGAGGAAGCGCTAAAATGTTGTGATCGTCATTTCCAGTAAACAACACTAACCTGCCAAATATACCAGGATGTGCGTAGCATACACAGTGTACTACAAGTGTACTAATGGAAGTATCTGAATTGAGACACAATACGTGTGGATGAAAGGATGCAGCTGTACAGTAACTCTGTAATTCTTAAAGCTTAATGAAATCTTAAATAAAAAGGTTAACTGCTCCCTATAACAACTTCCACAACATCACCAGGACGGGTAGTCACTCCCGACTGGTTGATTGGAAAACAAAACAAAATAACCCGCATTACTTACAAGAAATAGGCTAACATGTCGACACAATGTCAGGCTGATTGAATGAAGGGAAACAACATAGCAATTCAGTCTGATTATCAGGCTATGTGTAATTACTGCAGTGCTGAAATAATTACTTGATTAATCCACTAAGTTGTCTGGGAACGGGGTGAAGATTTTCTCTTTTTGCTTCCTCAAAAAAAAAAAGAAAAGAAAGTTGAACACTGCCTCAGCTTTCCATTTAGCCCTTTACAACAATCTATAAAGCGTCTGCACTCAAACCGCTGAGTGAAAGAGCAAATCTCCACATTTTTGTCTGCAATTTGATGCAGTGATGAAGAACACGAGAACACATCAAGGATGTCAGAAGCTGCCAGATGATTGTTCATGATAATTATACCTACGTCTCAAAATGAAATGAGTGGTAATGACTTATTGATGCTAGAAAGCTGCACGTGCTCGCTGATTTACAACAATGACTCTCTCTTGGTCTTTGCTGTGACCATGACAACATCACCCCAAGCAAGATGAGGCTCACTGAACAGAGCGGCGCTACCGTCGCATTTATTTCTCTCTTCCTGATTCATTTTCCCTCCCTCCTTTTTGTGTCTTTGAACATGTAGTGAAGTAGCCGTAACAGTTTAAGAAATATGTGGGCGCACATGACTATGTGTGTGTGTGTGCGTGTGTGTTTGTTGATACCAGATACTAAGAGGTGTTAGGTCTGTCCACAGGATAAACAAGCAGCCGTTCCAAATAAATGTAGTCATGCAGAAATATGCACACTCGCGCTCTTTTAAAGTTTAGTCAGCTCCCGGTGCTCATTCAATCCTCCGCTTCAGATTGTGTTTTCAGTAAACGTGATGAGCTGTTTGCTTGCCCCTGAACTGACAAACATTTGGAGCATAACAGTTGTTTGGTGCCGGATATCAGTCAGATGCCTCCTTCCCTCTCTCTCTCTCTCTCTTGCTTTCTCTCTACTATATTGGGTAGTGCCACAAGCCTTTAACAAGAGAAACAGCCAAGCTCAATTACACTGTGTGGCTAGTGTCCAGTGGTCCAAAGGTGCGGGCCAAATTGTGGTGTGTTAAGAGGGGGAACATCATTCCAGCAGCATGGTGACAGTTTTATTACGATGGGTAATAACTTGGCTGAATACTTGGAGCTGGCCTTTCTGAGAGAATCGGCTGCAACTCAAACCTCGCAGTCTGTGGTTTTTATGTTGTTGAAAATGGTGTGCAGAAACATAAACATCCACTGTGACAATCTCCAAGTTAAAATGTTATGAAATTAAGCAACTTTTTGTAGTTTCATTCTCTGAAATGGCTTCATGTACAGCTAGCAAACAGAAGGACAAAGCAACATTCATCTTTGTGCGGTAATCACCGCACGACGGGAACAAACATGACAACATTTCCAAACTAGTGAAATAAATCTGCCGCAAAGATCTCGTAGCTGAAATGTCACAAAATGAAACATCAGTTTTCATTGTAGAAGACAGACAGCCAAAACTCTTCACACATTCAAGACACACAAGCCATTCAGGCATGTGTAACCATTATTCGTTCTCAATTATTTAGTCAACCATTTTCCGAAATAAAAGAGTATAAACTGCTGGAAAGCATTAAAAAATGACAGTCAGATGTGCTTTGGTGCCCTGGCAGTTAAAAGCACCAACCCAGCCAAAACTATTTAAAAACAAAAAAAACACCTTAGAATTTCTGAAATCTCTTGTTCTGTCTGATTAAACAGAACATAAAAAGAATAAATTAAATCTGCAAAAATATAAAATACAGCGCAAATACCTACATTTGTACAAGCTGCAACGTTTTTGGTAAAAGATTAAATCAATTTTCAAAATTGTTGTCAACTGACCTTTTTCACAGCAGCCACTTTGGCATGAAGTAGTACGAACAGGACGTTAATAACTACCATTGGAGCACTAGTAAGATGCAAGTAAGGAGTTGACGTATCTCACGACTGATGCTACTGTAGTGCCACTTTCCAACTCAGTGCTCGTCAGCCTTTTTCACTTTGTTACCTCTTAAACCAACCAATACGTCCTGGCAACCTCTTGTCATAAGTTCTCAGATCATTTAAAAAAGGCTCAAAGAGGTGAAACTATATTATAAGACAGGAACAAAATATTAGAGAAAACATTCTTCTACTGGGAAAATCTAACAACCGACTAGACTCCTCTTTGACCCTCAAGTTTGAAACCACTGCTTGTATTTCTGCCTGTTAGCCTAAAAACCACATAATAACTCCTCACTGCTGAATTTTTTCATCAACGGTCAGTTCAGTCAGTAGAGGGAAAGTGCACAGGAGTCCAAGAAAGGTTTAATAAAACTTGATCGAGGAGAATGGAGGTTTATTAATACACTTATCACATGACAGGATGCTGCCTCAGTTCTGAAGAAGCTGTCCTCTCTGGCTCGTCTATATGCCCTCAGAATATTACGGCAACTATTCATTAGTCTCCTAACACTCTGACTCTGTAGAGGCTTCTGCTTCTATGTACCTATCTGTTGTGTCGAGGGAGTGAGACTGCCCCATCCGCTGACCTCAACCAAACATACAGCTGCTGTGTATCTCAAGGAAAAGAAGTCAGTGTCTCCATAACCATCTAAGATTTAACACTGTCCCTACAGGGACCTCAGGACATACGTTAGACGCACGTTAGAATAGAAAACTCCTTCACACTTACTGCATTATGATTTTATATGTGAGTGACAGTCAACAAAGCTAACATCACAAGACATCTAGATGTGTGGTTTTCTCCCTGTAAGAGTTTACAGACAAAAAATATTGTGGGAAGTCTCTAAGTTGGATGTCTGACAGTGTTTTCCTGATTAAATCACAGAAATATGTCAATAAGTCTAAAAAAACAGGAGATACTTTGGCATCTTTACCTTTCCTTCACCTATGCGTGCCGTATGGAGTCATGTCACCGTAAGAGCAGACTTGGTGGTGCAGACATTTTTTCCCCCACCTCTAGTACCCACAGCTTGTCATGTCACAGAAAATCAACACAAACAGATGTGACACCGCACCCTGGTGTATTGTTACCGAGTGGAGCCGAGCCACATCCGCATTTAGAGTAATGAGATGAAATATAGCATGTAAATAAGGTTGCCATTTCCTCCACGGGCCAACAGGCTGCTTTTTAGACGAGAGCGCTCGTTTCGACCTTCTAAAGCTCCGCCGCGAGTGAAGAACCCAGACAGATGGCGGGAGCGCTTCACCGTTGGCTTCCTGCGCAGATGGGAGGCTGTGTGTTTTTATGTTTGTGTGCGGGGAGTGTGCTGACAGATTGGAGATATTTGAGATGGTGGCAGAAAACTTTTGACCTCTCCCATGTGTGCACGTGTGTTTATATGTTGGCAGACATTTATATAGCTTAGTTTTCTGGATCAGAAAATGTCCACATTTCCACTCCTATAAGTTAATCTCTTCACTCTGCTGCTTGTCTTTCTGTGTGTTGGCTCGATGCTCGCTCACAGAGACATGGGCAGCCTAATAAAGAAATAAACAGCTATAAATCTATGCAGAGGACGCTGCTGACCTTTGTGGGTGAGTCTCAGTGGTGTCTGTGGCACAGGGCAGTTGGCATTATGATTGGTATGTGACATTACCCAACACAAAGAGGCAAAATACAGAACTACAAATTGGTTTCACACAAAAGCAAAAGCGGCATCGGCTTCCCAATCCAGTTGGCGCCAAGCTTGCTTGACAATTGAGTGCGAATGAGTTCATTCAGTGTGTCATCGCTAAGAAGAGGCCGAGATAAATCAAGGACAGGTAAACTCAAAGAGGCGAATCATTTAACAACATTTAACAACACGGTTCTAGAGACAGATCTTATCCGCTCGGTTGATGAGGAGCTGCTGTCTCTAGATTGAATTAAAATCTAACATTTTAATCTTCAACATCGGCGCTTTGGCTGAGTCATCGCGTCGAGCTGTACACACATTTAGGGAAGACATGACAGCGAATCTTTCTTCTTTCAACGTGTCGCCATTAGAAGTAGGCTGTGTGAAGGTTTCACCTTTTTTGAGGACATTTCTATACCACCAAAAACATACCACACGCACTCACACAGAGCAGAAAACAGTCGACTACCTGTTGATTTTTCAAATCGCAACCCTGTGTGTGACTCACAACAGAGTGCAGTGCATAATTATGATCGTCAGAAGGCCACACATTCAGAAAAACACAGGGTAGAAAGCATTTCAGGGCTATTTGCAGTCCAGCAGTATTTTCAAAAAACCCTGTGCTACTTTTGACACGCTTTCATTCCGGGGCTTTTATCCATGCTTCAAAAAGAAGGTAAAATATACCATACACATGAAACTCACATGAGAGAAACAAATCTAAAGGAGACTTTGAGAATAACTCAGCACTAAAAACAGCACGCACTTCAATCAAGGGTTATTTGTTGACCACTAGGAGGTGTAACTTAGTGAGCAGAGCTGAGAGAAATCTACTTTGGTAAAGTGAAGCATAGCTGTTTTTCTCCCTGAGTAAAGAAAAGAGGACTAGGAAGGGCACTTGAGAGGAGCTGAGCATCAGTCAGGCATTGCACGACTGCATAATAGGTTTTTACATCCTTTAGACTGAACCACACATACAGACACACTTGATGACATAGATGAATAGGCAGACAGATTTGCAGCAAGGAAGGGAAATATAGAGTGGCTGCGGAGAGATTCGAGCGCTCGTGTTGAGCCAGTAGTCTCCAAACACTATCCCTACCTGCAGCCGTTGGTCTTACCTGTTCCACCTCTCTGAACCACCAGGCAGGTCTCCACTCCGACGCCACACTCCTTGAGAAGCTCCACCACCTGGGTATGTGTGAATCCCTGCACGGGTTGCTTGTTAATCTCCACAATCAGGTCGCCCTCGCACAGGCCCGGGCAGCCCAGAGGCTCCAACACTTGTTTGACTCGCTGGCCCGTAGCGCTATCCGCAATAGTGAAGCCAAAACCATCCATGCCCTTCACCATGGTCAGGGTCAGTAGTTCCCCCTGGGTCGCCCCAGACGATGCCATGGAGACGCTATCAGGAGGTGTGGTGCCCGAGGTGGGAGGAAGCGAGCCGTCTAAGTGGGTGTCACCCGGGTGTGGGGCGAGCAGCTGCTGCTGGACGTTGACCTGGTCCTGACCGGGATCCGTGACGAAGCGTGCCGTGCGGGAAAGATAGTCCAGGTAGTTGTCGTACCCCGTCCTGCCGTTCACCATGATAGGCCGCTGCTCCATGATGCCAAGCGGGGAGATGATGGTGGTGGTGGTTGTGTTGTTGTTGGTGTTGGCGGCCTCCTCTGGGTCGTAGGGCAAAGGGTAACCACGACACAAGACGAGGGTGACGCTCTGGCCGATTGGCACCGACTGGAAGAGTTTGACCACGTCGGCGTGGGTTGTGCCCAGGACGCACACATCGTTGATGTAGACAATGACATCACCTGCAAAGAAAAGCATGGACAGAAATATAACCATCAGGACGAATGGCTAGAAGACTGAAGGTAATACAGTACTACAGACTTCTTCTTTGGCTTGAGAAGCAAGAAGAATCTGTAAAACCCGACAACATAACCTGGCTAAAGTATGTTGTGTGATTCATTTCATTTGTCTCAACAAACTATTTGGGTGCATTTAAAACCCAAGACAGTAGAGAGACAGGTCAATGGCATGGTCCCCAATAAAGCTCCCAGGTTTGGGGATCTGTGGGTTACCAAGATGCCCCAAGACAGGGACGCTAACAATGTAAAACCATTGTTTATTTAATACTTCTGTCCACAATGGTCTTTAACAAACATCCTTTCCTACAAACCCCAAGACTGTCTTGAGTTGAAGGCACTATCTTGACGGACCCCGTTTAATTGTTGCTTGCAAATTGCAGATAAAGTCCTACGGGGCTCTCGCACGCTCAGGCATGAGTTGCAAAGTATGGCACTCGTTTTGATCAGTGAAACAGAAAAAGGATCATGAAAATGGCATCATGACGCAATTTGCAGCGTGGATGTTGCAAATTCGGTGAAACCGACCTCGGGTGGCGAATAACGGAGACGGGACGTAGTGGGTTAAATGGTGGGGACGACTTTTTGGCTGCAGAGATTACAAAAAAGTTGCGAAGATGACATTAGAAGAGATTTGGAGGATATCATGGATAAGGGAGAAACACTCTTATGATGATATATAATAACCCTAACTTCATGAGAGCTGTAGTTGTACAAATGCCAATGAATAATTTGGCATTCGTACAAGGTTCAAACTTTAATAGCAACTGCTGTAGTGGGTACTCATTTATCTTATAATTAGAATATGCACAGTGCACCCCAGGTTCACATTTACCTCTTTAGATAGGCTGGTAAAAGAAAACCTCAATTAGAGACTGTATTAAGTTACAGATGCTAGTGAAACAGCAGCTGAACCGAAGGTGATTTTAGGACTTTGGCTCTCTACATGTGTTCACAGTAATCAGCTGTACAGTACATCAGCACCGTCTCTCCTTGAATTCCCCTTAAAGCCATCAACATTACCACAGATAATGTCTTATCTACCTTTCAAATGTAAAGTAGTGCTGATGACAAGTGGCTGAAAATGTTTGCCTTTTACGGGGCCAAGTGCTTTTATTTGCTCGCTGCAATATAAGGCACTGTAGATAAAAACCTAGCTGACAATTAAATGTTCCCACATGAGGGCTTATCTGTGTCTCGACCAAATGACTAAATATAGTGTTTTGTGCCTCGCTATGCAGGCACCGTGCAGGTTTTTTTTAAACGCCGGGCAAGCGGGAACGCAAGGCGCGATCCATTTTAAAGTCTGACAAACAGCATTACCTAGGTTGATAATGAAAACAATTATTTTCTAATTGCAGGCATAATTGTCATGCTCTTTAGAGAGAGGTGCAGGGTGAGAGTGTGAGCCGCACAGCGAGGAAGTGAAAAACAAAAATATTTCATGATTAATAAGCAAAGCATGTGCTTTAGTGATTGGCCCTCACCTCGCTAATCATGGGCTCCATTCTGTCCAATTCTCTTGAAACGTGAGCGGGAGGCTATAATAGCTCTAATGGGTGGGTCAGTGACACTTTTTCTAAAACAACAAGGCAATTCATATTGATTTTTCCTGGACTGACTGTTGAAGTGGAGCCGAGGCTGCTAACCAATCTGACTGACAACAGCCAAGGTAAATGGAGGTCAAGACATCACCAAGATACTCTCTAGCGGACGAACGCTCACCAGGTTTTAACGTCGGTATTGACAGAGTCAGCTCCCGCCGCTTCCAGGGCGACGTGACGTGAGGGACTTTTTAATTAATCTAGGTAAACGCGGACGACATTTGCCTTGAGGTCCGGTGTCAGAATCAATAGCTGAACACGCCGCCAGAAAACAAATGACGGTGCCGTGACCTCGTCGTGCCCGTAGATCTCAATGTTTATGACCAGGGAGGAAATACAGCCAGACGGAGAGCGTCATACAGACACATATTCTACCAGCTTATAACTATATATAGGGCCGGTTCACGCGAATCACCATGCGGACAGGTTTGGTTTTATTTGCCACGGTTGAGAAATATCTACCTCTGATATGTCTGCCACCACCAACCCAACTCTAATGCAGGTAAATTGAATTTTATTTCAGGTGCTCACTGAATTTAAAAATGACACTAATGGTGCATGCAATGCAGTGTACTAATAACAGTCAAAAAGTTGAGTGTGGAAGGCTGGACACGTCTCGCCCTCAATGGTCGCCATTTTGGCAACGTAGCTGAAGGAATTGTGAAAATGGCAGCCGAGGAACCTGCTGGAGCTGAAGCGGCTGCGGTGAATACCTCAATATACGAGTCTGAGTTGTACATTTGTCTTATATTTTTTATTCTGGCAGTCAAATGTTGGCGCTAATCCGCCGCCTGTTTGCAATTTGGCGAAGAAGAAGAAGAATGGGTAAAATGTTGCGAGCATCATTGCACAACGGGCGTACTCGAATTGAGACAACACTACCATGCCGAAATTAACGTACAATGCCAGAAATACTAGTATACACAGTGTAGTACATGGAAGTGTACTAACAGCATGTGTTTTTGGCTAACTAACGGAGCTAACGTTAGCTAGCTATTGTAGCTACAGCTTTTATTCTATGTCTGTCTGTAATCAAGGACCTATCGTTTAAAGAAAAAAATTCTATGACTTAACTTAAAGCTCAAAGCCAAGATTTTTTCCTTCGCATTTTTTAAATTTCAGTCATTTTCAGAGGCCTTAAGAGGTAAAACTATCCACCTAGCTAAACTATTCACAAGAAACAAAAGTAAACACAATTTTATGGAGCAAAAACATGTTTTTGTTCTCCTTTGCTGTCTTCTTAAACATTGTGCAACTCCTTAAATTCATCTTGTTCCCTCTCAAGGCGTCCTTTAACTCTCTGAAGTGAAAAATCAGCCCACTAAGGGCCCGAGAGGAAAAAATGACCCTTAATAAACACACATGGTCACTGACACAGATGTTTATTTAAGTGCAGAGAAATGTAAACAGAGAGAACACACTCATGGCCACCAAACAGCCTCCTCTCCATCCATTATAAATCCTCCTGTAGGTCCCTCGCATACTCTAAATCACACTGACCTTAACTGTATACGCCACACTCACAGGGACCAAGGCCCACGCTGCCACTTCATCTTTCATTGCCCCATCCTTGCATATTCTTTATGACATATTCATCCCCGGCTAATAGTGTGTTCAAAAGTCTGTCGACATAACAAGAGGTCTCTGCGGCCCTGTCGAGACGAGGCCACCGAGAACAGAGCGGTTTAGAGTCTCAGCGGGGTGCAAGCATTTGTAAGCGACTGCAGTGTATTGTGTGCGTTTTTTGTTTGTCAGGCTAAAGAGGGTGACATGTAGTCCACAGTGCATTACAGCCGTGTCAGACATGCAGGTGTGATTAGGATAAGAATGATTTTGCAGACACTACATTTAAGGATAGATAAAATATGATGTAACTGACTGCTAAACTAAAAGTGGGCCCAGCAGACCTGTCAAGCTTAGGACTTTTTGACATGCTGAATCAGCATACATGGGCTCTGTTAAGAGTTTGGCATAGGGAGATGTCATATTTCAGCCCTTAGCAACTATAATGAGGGCTAATTTGTTTGAGCTTTATTCGTTAGCATGTACAGCTAACTGGCTTATTTTCTCCAAGAGTAATCAGACCTTACTTCTGAGGGCATGGAGTGTATCATTATTAACTACGTTAGTTTATGTGGTTAAAAAAAAAGTAATATTTTCCCACTGTGTGTAAGCCCTTACTGGTTGCTAGCAGAGTTTAGGCTAACTTTAGCATCTCTGTCTTGCTCTTTATTGGATGTGGGGAATACACTCAAGCAACCTTAGCCAGTGTTTGTCAAACACATTATATTAACCCTTATCCTACAAGTATTTTCCATTGTAATGTTAAAAGTGAAAACATACTGTTTGAAAATATGAATAAGTATGTTAGCTAAGAAGTTAAACAGAGCTATGCTATAGCCAAAAAACGTCTTGCTCTTAGCTTATTCCTTATCATATTTAAAGCTAGGAATAATTACCTCTACACAACAATGCTGCAATTTAGCTCAGTTTATTTTGTTTCTACAAAGATCATCAACTCATGAGGATGCTAACTTTTATGTCTTGGACATATTTAAAACACTTTTACATAGCTGGATCATTAAAAAGCAGGGCAACAACAGCATTTTCAACTAACTCGTGGAGCTAACGTTAGCTTAATCAGCTAGCTGGAGCTGGTTAAATCTGCTAGCGACAGCTAGTCACGTTAGCCGGCAATGGATATTTAGGAGCCTGCTTTTGTCTGGGGAAAAAAAAGGACCACCAGAACATGCTAATCTGAATTAAAACATTTAATCCTGATCACTCTCAATTAAAATATCATGTAGATAAATTTAGCCCTTTTAACATTTTTTAATAAAACCGCAAACCTTTAATGTCTAAATATGATTTCAAATGTGTGTTTTTGATGTAGAGTGTATTAAAGCAATAACAATTAATCATTACAGCTAAATGTGGTGCATAATTTTAGTGTCTTCTCTTTGATAGCAGAACAAACAGTGTAGTATGGACACAGTTCAGTGGAATAACCCTCTGTTGCTGAATGAGTGTTGCAGCTGTTAGACTCTAAAAAAACAAATCGTACCACCAAACCCACTTGATTTTTGTATGAAATGTTGCCTCTGGCATCCAAGCTAAGCCTCTCCACTTCAAGCTAATGTGACTCAAAGCTCTGTATTCCACAGAAACTAAGAAATTTCACAGCTGATAAGCACCACATTTCGTCTACGGACAGAAATGAAAAAATAAATTCTGCCGAAAAACACAAAATATCTTGCCCGGACAAAACTGCACTGCATGTGGTCTAATAAGGTAGAGATGGAGATGAGCTTGAAGGGAGGAAGTGGTGGAGAGGTGAGGGGAGGTAGGATAGTAGAGATGTGAGAGGCGGTTTGTTATTTCTAGGGTGAGAATAAAAGAGAAAGAGGATGAGAAGACCCAAAATGTTTTTGTATTGTCAGGACAAGCTTTATTGTGATTTGTTTTGGACTGCAGCACCCACACATTTATGATCTAAGGCACTGAAAGACGTCCGTTGACACAACTACAATGTAACAATTCATAAGTGTTTTGGAGGAGCCGGCTTTACTACGGAGCAAACTCCCTGACCAGCTTACTTTACGTATGATAAATGACCACGATAAGCTCCAGCGTACACAACTAAAACCATCATCGCACGCTGAGAGCACTGACGAACCTGCTAGCTCTATTCCCCTGACCTTTTAGTACAGCTGGTCTGTCTTAGTGTGTGTGTGTGTGCGTGTGTGTGTATCAGTGCTGCAGTTTCCACCCCCATGTGGCCACAGCTAGGAGTTATGGTCCCCTTTATGATTAATGGAAGAGCAAAACTCTGCAGTCGGCGCACACGCGTGTGCACACACACACGTACACGACGCTAGCTTTCAGCGAGTTGCACCTGCACGCACACACACACGCGTGCACGACACATTTGCATATTTTTGTGATTGTGTTTGAGCGTGAGCTCATATTTTGGTCCGTTTGTTTGGATTTGAATATGTGTAGGCTGCACTGCATTAAACAAAAAAAATGTGGAGCTGATAAATGAAGCAGCTACTGCAGGAATGAATGCAAGGCTAAGCTTCTTTTTGAGGTTGTAGTTTATTGAGCCAGTAAGGTGAAGGTTGTTCACTGACTGCGTGCGCTCTCTAGCGGCTGTGTGTCAAATATTTTACGCTGTCAGGTGTCTCTAGAGAGTCTCTGGTTGGATAAAAGTTAAATGTTTGTGTTGTTCCAGTCACAGGTTGTGCTTTGGTCATGCCCGAGGCTTACCTGTGGCCATCTTTCCATCAGCTGCAGCAGGCCCGTCAGGGATAACGCTCTTGACCTGGAGGAATTCATCAGGCTCGTCGCCTCCGATAATAGTGAAGCCGAAGCCCATGTTGCTCTTCTGGAGTGATGTGGACAAGAAACTGCCTTTCAGCTGAGTCGGGTCCCGCGTGAACAGCGGCTTCTCTATAAAAAAGAGAGACACACAAACGAACGCATGAACCCAAATACAAATCCGAATATTATGTAAGGACTGAATGGACATCAAAGCCGGTGCAGGGCAGTGCTCACAGGGTGGGGTGGGGGTGGGGGGGCATGGGTGTAGCCACAGGAAAACTGGCAGCGAGTTTTGGACAGAGGTGGGTCTGTGGTGCTGAAAGATGCAGGTGTGATTGGCTTTGGCTCCCGTGCAAGGTACAAATGCAACATCCCCCCACTCCTGGCACACCCCGAACATACTAAACTTAGATCCGTTCCTCTCCTCCCATGCTGGGATGTTGTGTGCAGAGAGCATCGGTGGTGCAGGTCTTCAGCGCCATCACCAAGGCTACCGAGGGAAGCGGCAAAATTCAGCAAAATGACATGCTGTCAATTCAGGGATCAGTTCTGAGAGAAGATGCTTGAGAGGGTTACGGAAGAACTGGGGAGATTTCTGAAGGAGGGAAAGCTGGGAGATTTTTTTTGGAGGAAGGGTCGCCTTGTGTAGGAATGAGAGGATCTCAGCCAACAAGCTTAGTCACACGTAACCAAGTCTCCGATCTTTTCACCTCTGAGGGAGACGTGGCTAGTGCGCTGGTTTACATACACTGTTTGCGGTCACTGGTTCAGACACAGACGGAGTGATTACACTCTCCTGCCTCGCTTACGCCAGACAATAAGACGAGTCACGGTGCACGCTCGTCACACAAATCCCTTCGACTGCCTCGAGGGAAAAAGCTTGCTTGCGAGCTAGCATGCTTATAGTAAGTCAAATGAGTGCAGGCAGCCATGAGAACGGCAGTCAGCCTCCTTTGCTTCTCTCTTGGCCTACTTACTGACAAAGTGCCACAGGGAGAAGGGGCTACAGACAGGCTGCTCTAGCACCACAGTGCAGGCGGAGGTGTGGAGTGGCTGCTGCTGCTGCTGGTGCTGGTGTTGGTGTTGGTGGTGGTGTGGGCACACATTCATCCGCCGAGTCAGAACACGCCGGAGCGGGGAGACGTCGGCGGAGGCGGATGTAGCGTACGCCCTCCGACCCAGAGTCGGCGATCGGGAGAGGTCGCCGAGGCTGTGGCAGCGCTCGGGCACCGGGCCGACCTGAACGAGGGATGGGGGTCTGGGGAGGGTGGCAAAGGGGCTGACATCCTCCACTGGCATCAGAGTTTTGGAGGGAAAAAGAAGGAGGAGGAGGAGGAGGTGGTGGTGGTGGTGGTGGTGGTGGTGGAGGAGGAAGGAGGAAGGAGGTGTAGGTGTGGGAGAGGGAGGACAGAGAGCCTCATTGGAATGTACACAGAGTGTAACCACGGAGACAGGCTCTCAACTCAGAGAGGTGGACTACTACGTTACTATGGCAACAAACCTCCAAAGTCCAGACAGGGTTTTTTTTTGTGTGTTTTTTTTCAAGCAGTACATCCGACTGCTGTGGCTGGTGGAGGGTTAGAGCTGGAATCAGGTAGCAACAAACCAGTCATTAAACAAAACAGTGAATCACATTTAAACTCACTCGGGAGAGAGAGAGAGAGAGAGAGAGAGAGAAATATTTATACGAGCAGCTACTATCAGTCCCGGCAGAGCGCTGCCTTTCCTCTGAAAGTTCAACTGAGGCTCCAGAGAGAACTGATCAATCAACATAGCCCTGTTCCTAACGAGCAAATTGAGCTATCATGCTTGGTTGTAACTCCCCTTTGCATGTTGTTACAGAGATCAACAGCGTCAGAGCGTTCATTTATACGAAGTTCATGTTCTATTAAAAGGTTCAGTGTGTAACTTTGAGGGTGATCTTACTGTCAGAGATGGGATGCATGACATAACATGTATAACTATAATTGCCTTAAAATCGAAATCATTATGTTTTAATGACCTTTAATGACCTACATATGGAGCGGGTCCTCTTACACGGAGTCCGCCATCTTGGGCCACCATGTTTGTTACAGGAGCCCAGAATGGACAAACGGCGGTGCACACCGTGTTCCGCCACTATGTTGCTGACATAGCAGGAAAATAAGTAGAAGTATAAGAAGGAGAAGAAGAAGAAGAAGAAGAAGGGCTGTTGAGTTCAATGCAATCGGAAATTTCACCAGATACCGCCAAATCTCACACACTGTACCTGTCATTATTTGGCGTCAGGTCTGCATGTGACAACATGACGTTGGGTTATGTTTTTCCTAAAGTTGGATCCAGCTTGGCTTCTCCGCCGCAGGTCGCTGTGTTTTTTGGCACACATCCACTCAAATGAACGGAAAAAAACCTGCGTGGATCCCGTCTGAATTATTATGATCCCTTAATTATTATCAGTCCGTGTTTAATGAATTATACTGTAGCCATGAAGATCTTTAATTTCTTGATATGCAGCATTCTGGATCTGGCTTGTACAAATTTGTGGCGTAAGCCCGTATTTGTATGCAGGACACGGCAATAAAAACTCAAAGAACGAATGAAGTCAGAGAGTTTAGCGACACGTTTTGACTTGAGTAAAAGTTCTCTGACGCTGCTGTCAGTCATTTCAAAAAACTTCACAGATTTCACTGATTAGTTGGATTACTGTTCTGAAATGAGTTTTCCAATTTCACACCCTCTGATTTGTAATAAATAGGGTTTTTTCGACTGAATTTGTTTCCAGACAAACCTTAATTTACATGCACATAATCCACTAAAACTTTTTGTCTGCAAACAATTACATCAAATGTTTCTTCACTTTCAAATATCCTTGGATAAAATGAAATAAAAAAGGTGAAATAGATAAATATTTGGAGCTAATAAGTGATTGTCAGTGACTGATAAAACAGTTTTTGGCAGGAAAAGTGTAACAACATCATAAATGAACGACTGATCTGAAACCGACTCATCTATAGCACTTAGCTATACTGATTTAGATATATACATGCATACAGACAGATAATACGTATGACTATATTCAGTAGGAATTTCTTTGTCCTTTAAAAACCAAGATATGAGCACGCTGGTCTTACCTCTGTAGATGGTGGGAAGGGGCAGTGAGGACAGACCCTGGCTTTGCATCTGCTGCTGCTGCTGGAGTCTCCTTTTAGCCTCCAGGACTGGGTTCTCAAACTGGGTCCTTCTATTTATATGGCTACGACGACCATAAAAAAAAAAAAAAAAAAAAAAAAAAAACACATAGAAGAAATTTCAGATTTCACACTATCCTGCTGCACTTCACTTAGCCGCCCTCTCGGCAAAGATCAGATCTTAAAAGAAGTCCCGGCACTAAAGCAGCTATTGCTGTGATGATTAATTAAATGGCCGGTCCCAAAGATTATGTAACAGAGCCACAGAAAGGCTTTGCTGAAGTAAAAAAAAAAAAAAAGAACAAACATCTGACATCTTATAAGCAGAATTATGAGAAGCAGTGACTGGGAGGAAACCTACACATGAAACAGAGATTTCCTTTAACGTCCCACGTCGGTTTTAATTTAGTTTGCAAGGGGGAAGATAGTCAATAGTCACTACAAATACTGTAATTTGCCAGTGTGAAATAATTAGTCATCATTAGATACTTCCCTCACTCTTTCAGGGTGCATTGTGCTCTAACATAAACACAAACCATCTTTCTCTCCTCTCCTTATCTTTTAATGAACACCCCAGGATCACAGTGCTAATTACAAAACAGCTTGACTATATAATATATTTTTTTACATAGTTACATAATTTCAAGGTCTGACAACTTCTTTCATGATATTCACGTGACGACAAAGCAAGACAATAAGAGCATCCCGTGAGGGTGAGTGCTGCATGCGAGGCAGGGAGCAGTCAAGTGTCATTCTGGAGGTTTTCTTAAGCAAAGTCGAAGCCAAATGACTCCCCCTGAGCGGCTAAAAATAGAGCCTACGTCCCTACGCCCCAGAGTGGAGAGCATCCAGCTAAAGAAATGACACCTCCAAACAAGGAAGGGACACGCGGTTCAATAGAGAGGACAGGCTACTGCAGCAGTTGCTATGTGGAACACAAATATGTGGATGTGAGCAGAGATGCAGGCGCTGATCTCTGCTCACGAGGTAATCTACAGATGTAGATGCAGCGGGGGTGTTTCAGACGGCGGGATAACACAGAAATATGTATCAGCACACACGGACAAATAAACTTCAAACTGCAAACAAACAGCGAGGCCGTCAGCGGGCGGACAAAAAGGGAGGAACTGCTTCCTGGCTGCAGCCTAATAAATATGATTAATACAGCACCACCGGGCTTCAGTGAAAATCAAAAGCAAGCCATTATATATTAAAGATGTACCCGACTTACTCGACATAGTAGCTGCCGTAAATGGGGTCATCGATTTTCTCCCAGCCGTACGGAAGCTCTGTAAAAAAAACAAAAAAGCAACAATAATGAAGGGCTTGTTTATTCAATGAACTTGCAACAGCATATTGATCTCGCATGAAAACATCTTCGTGGCAGAATTAGTTTCCAGCATCATTTTTACTGTCTGTAATTACTCTGGATTATACAGTACATGTTTTGTCTTGTTAGCAGCACACCGTCGTACACAAGACACGATCATAAAAACTTTTATTCAGCGTTGTTTATCGGTTACGATGCAGCTGTGACGGCATTCAAGGTGCCCCTTCGCGTCTGTGAAGTCAGACAGGTTAGTGTCTCGTTGCACATTAGCATTCCTCTACATTATTTATCACTTATGAGGCAATTTTAGGCCCATACTTGCTGCCAGTTACACCAAAAACCTCACATATTTCGCTGGTTAGTTGGAGTATTGTTCTGAAATGAGTTTGACACCTTCTGATTTGTGATGAATAGATTTTTCTAACTGGAAGACAACAGTAATGAAAGGCTAATTTATTAAATTAACTCACAACAGCATATTGATTTTGCATGAAAACATCTTTATGACAGAATTAGTTTACAACATCATTTGGCTGTTGGTGATTACCAAGAATCTGACGGTGCAATAACATGTTAACTAGATGGACTGATGTTGTTTCTGAGCGGGCCATATGTTCAAGCTTTTGCATATTCAAATATCTTTTATAAAAATTGGCATGACATTAAAAAAAAAACTGTTTTCTCAGTAGCTTGTCACATCGATTGATTTAAAGAGGATACTGGCTCTTTAAAGTTGTGCATCAAATGTGTCCCTGTCCAAGAAAAAGTTACAAAATAACACCAAATATTGATAGATCCAGTGGCTGAATTTAAACAAGTAAAATATTTATGCTCTGCATCTTTTCTGTGCTGTAAATATTGTGTTTTGATGTGGGAACTTTGCATAGATTAACAGCTTCAGCTAGAGCGAGCACAAACCCTGAGGGTGTTGAACTTTCACAGAATCAACTGGTACATATTTCTATTAATGTTTAACAGTTTGGCTCCAAATGTTACAAGCTAAAGACTCAATGCAACAACAGACAAATTGCACATGATGACCAATTACTGACATATTACAGACAGATCAAACGCCACAGATGCCGTGAGGAGAATTTGAGTGACGCGTATCAGAGTGTGCTCGAACTTTGAATGACAAAATGATCAAGCGTGCACATCGACATAAAACAACGAGATCCGTGAAGCAGGTTGATTAAACGTTTAAATAATGAGTGGGATCATCATGACTTCTGGTATTCTGCCGTTAGCTTGGCATGCTTTACAAGGAAGGATAGATCTTCTTCCTACTCAGTGCCTGATTTTTTTAAAGGGGACATCATTTTTACCATCAAACAAGTCAATTCTGTAGAGTGTCAAATTGCTACAAAGGTGGGAAGAAGATTTGCGGAGAATTTGTTACATCTTGTTCTCAGTTATGCTGTAAATCCGCCGCACAAGACATACATTTGATAAAATTACATTACAAACGCCTTCAGATTATTTCACTAGAATCAGAACCACAAACTTGCTGGTGGTGCTACACGAAAAGTTAGTGGATCATGAAAGTCATTAAGGTTCATCCTCTGGGAACCATGAATGTCTCTGCAAAAGTTCATGGCAATCAATCCATGGTTCTTGAGAGATTTAAATCTGGACCAAAGTGATGGAATGGTCTGGATCTTGAGACCACTTTTTGAAGGTCTCGTCTCACACGATAACTTTGTTTGGTCGTAAACAAAGAGGACAAAGGGTCAGAATGCTTTGCTTTGGAGGTGTTCCAACTGATAGGAGACCCCAGGGCAGACCCAGAACCCGCTGGAGGGACTACATAGCCCATCTGGCCTGGGAACGCCTCGGGATCCCCAAGGAGGAGCTGGAAAGTGTTGCCATGGAGAAGGATGTCTGGAACGCCCTGCTAAACCTGCTGCCACTGCGACCCAACCCCGGATAATCGGATGGATGGTCAATAGATTGGCAGTCTGATTTACTTGTTAACATCATTACTGATTGGATGTAAAACTTCCTGCTACAAATGCACCCAACAACTTGACTCATTTCTAATTTCAGATTTCTAAGACATAGTTCTTCTGCAAAACAGCAGCAGTACAACACATAGCAGTGTCCAAATCCTGCAGACCAACACTTACAGAGACAGTCTCACCCAAAGAGATCTGGCGTATATCAACTACAAATTCGCTACCTTTGTAGGCTATGTACCATGTAGTCTTGGTCTTAACTTAGCCTTGCTCTGCCTTGGTCATACTTGGTCTGAACTCCTCAAAGTCTTGGTCTTGTCTTGGTCTGGATACACTCAGGTCTTGGTCATGACATGGTTTCGGTTTAGGTGGTCTTTACTACAACACTGGTACAGACAGACAAACAACTCTAGCGAGGCTAAATAGTAAATAAGTTATAAGTCAGTAGCTCTAACTTTCCAAAGTGGCCACTAACTTTTCAAAAGCACTCCAAAGTCATAGATATTTCCGCTCTCTTGGCCTCTTTCTGTGTGTGGATCGCACTGCAGAAGATGCTGCCTTTGTTCCCGGTGATCAAAGCTGATCTTCTCTAAACCCCTGACACTCATCAGTCATACTGGACAGGACTTTCAAAGTTGCCCTCTCGTCTTTCCTTCACCCGTATCTCACTGTCAGAGCACAGCTCTTAAAAACATCTAGAAGGAGTTCCCTGTTTGCTTTTCAGGATGTGAGCAATTAAAATTTAAAGCATATTCCCAAATGGAGACCCTCAGTATTTTAGCATAATAGCACGATCATTCAAAAAGCGAGTGCAAGAGGCTTCTGCTGAAATAGCATCCGAGCTGAATGTAGCACGGAGCTCGGGGACATTGTGTTCCAGTGCAGCTCAGCTTAGAATCAGACCGGCTTTGATTAGTGACAATGCAAAGTTAATCAGGATGAGAGCGGCGATAACGGCAGAGAAAATGCTTCCTAATCAGGAAGGGAAGCAACCAGAGGGACCGCCGAAGCACCTCGGGCTCCCGTGGACTCTCCAGGCTGGTGGAGGTGTAAGAAACACCGAGGATATAATACACTGTATGGTCATTGCAATGCATTTCTTATTACTGCTTGGCCTAGTTTATAATAGATTGCTATGCATACTCCCATCCTTCCCAGTCCTCCCACGCAGAGCAGAAATATCAAAACAATGCTGGTGCAGTGCTCGTGCACGTGCCATATGCTTCTCTGAACCCCTGCCCCCATCCCCTCAAAACAAATTATTAAACTTTCAGTAGGACGCACTATTTTTCTCTTGCACACTCACTAAAAGGCACACTTACAACACACACACACACACACGGTTGTGAGTGATATAACAGAGGGCTGCGAGCAGGTTGACAGCCCACGGGAATACCTCCTGTGAACACTGCAACATTCCTTAGCCCCATCTCCACTCATTAAATATGAAAGAAAGTGTTTCATGTTCTCACCTTTACTGGGCACCACACACACACACAGTTACCTTTTCGTCTTTTTTTTACACACACACTAACACTCTCAATCATTTTGCATATGCACACACACACAGAGGAGATCAAAGGGCTGTCGTGAAGCTCTGCAGTCCTGAATGTAAAGCTTTTCTATTAAAACGTCCACAGGAGGAGCTGCAGGAGCAGGGAGAAGAGGAAGATGGACTCTGCATACGACACTTAAACGACAGTTCTGGTTTGTTACAACTCATTTTCATCCACTTCTGTCAGTGAAGACGTTGTGCGCAAATGCCAAAATCTGGGAACACAGCTAAACAGAAATGAGTGCAAGCAAAATTACAATATAAATGTTGTAAACATCTGAATTATTGTCTTATGTGATGTCACTATGTAACCAAACAGTTCAACATTTTGGGACAATACATTAGAGGATTCATACTCCATGTCTGGCGCTAAAGACAAGAGGTGTTTCACTTAGCTTAGGGATAAGACTAGCCACTAAAACAGTTAACCTAGCTCTCTGTACTGTTAAAACAATATGCCTCCCAGCGCCTCTCAATGTGTTAATTTGTTTTAGTTATAATTAGTATTAGTTTCAACTTTAGACAGAGCCTGGCTAACTGTTTACCCATTCATCCTCATCCTTCTGTTAAGCTAAGCTAAGCTCTGATTTTTAAAGCAAGTATATCAAACTTTTTGATGTAACTGTTTGAAGTGACAAATACTGCTACAGGCTAAAACATAGAGGAGACAAAACATAACTAGAATAAAAGTAACGTAAGTAGATAAGAGTCTTAAAAGTCAGTAACATGCGTTACACAACAGTATCTACACAGCTAATGTTCGTTAGCATTACTCACCATAAGCTACTGGGAAATTTCATCTTAGCAAAAGTGTATCGAGCTGACAAATGCTTTTGTTTTGTTAGTTATTAATTTAACTTTTTATTTATTAGATAATTTTAATGTGCTATAAGTTTTTTCAAAAGTAACTAACAAACAGATATGCGAGTGGTATATAATACGTATAATTTAACTTGGTGAATACAGTCTTTTTATTTCCAATAGTTATGACTGTTTCAAAGACTGTGCAGCTCTTTTCAGTTTAAAAATATAAAAAATATTTTCCATCCATCCATTTCCTGTAACCGCTTATCCTTATCAGAACTGCGTGAGCCTATCCCAGCTGGCACCGGGTGAGAGGCGGGGTGCACCCTGGACGAGTCGCCAGTTCATCACAGGGCCGACACACATCGAGATATACCAACCATCCACACTCATGAAAACTCCACACAGGGAAATTTTTGTTAAATTTTCTATTTATGATTCTTGATTTTTCCTGGACTTGTTTTTCTTTTCATCTACTATGTTGGTTGGACTGAAACATCATGGCAAATTCCTACTTGGCAATAAACCGGATTCAAATTTTGATGGTGGCCAAAATCAAAAAAATAAACCTGAATTATCTTCTAATTTTCTGTGGCCACTTTATATTGCCAATGTAACTTTTAGAAGAAGTGAGACAAGTACTGTAGCACGTTCCTTCTCTCACAAATCAAAGGGTGAAATAAAAAGAAACCAAACTGTGTTTATCTTCAGAGTTTAGCTGCTGCAGCTTCACTTGTTCTGATAAAACAAGCAGCTTATGGTGGCTAATGTTAGCAAACCTAATACAGATACAGCTGTGGACTGGATGTTACAGTCTGATCATGACTTTTATGACTCTTCTTTACTGCTACTGCTGCTACATGTAATTGTTACTACCATACAGAAGTTACAGTCTCTCTTTAAGATGTGGCATCATGGCTGCAGCATCATACACACTCACTTAGACACACACACAAACACACACACCCTGATATGCTGTTACTTCCACTGAGCACTGTGCTGATAAATGCTGAACTTAGGAGGATTGTCTCTTTGCTCGCTCTCTTTTGTTTAGCTCCACTGAGTGCTGTATATAACCTCTCTGTCAGCAGCCTGCAATGGACTGCTTACTTCCCAGGACAAGAATAGAGAGTGTGTGTGTGTGTGTGTGTGCGCGTCATATGAAGCCAACACTGCTTATCACTGCCATGCTGCATGCGTCCAGGAAGGAAATGTCAAGCTGGTGTGAAATTTTCAGGTAGGAGCTCTTATGATGGAGCTCTTATGTTGGCGATCTCGAGTCATGCCACCACATCCATCCTGCAGTCACAGGTGGAGCGCCACTTACTACCAGCAGGAGGCATCCTGGCATCTTTGCCACATTTTATCCTCTCCAGTACCGCTCAATAATCTCTCTTTCTTTTCGACACCTTCTTCCTTCTTAAAGTATCCTCTCATGTCATGTTCGTACACAGTCTCAAAGAAAAGGCATTTTTTTTAAGCTTCATGCTCACATGCTTGTGCATTTTTTATTCTGCTTTTCTAATTTGGTCTGAGGAACAGGTTGGCAAACCACACAGCCTACAGACACCATAGGGATTTACCCATGTCCTGTTTTCTTTTTTTAATTCTTTCTCTATTTTTTTATTTTTTATTCCATCTTTTGAGGAGCAAGCCGAGCTCAAGCGAATCATTTTCAGCGCCTAGAGCCTTTTGTAGTCACCAAAAATTAAAGTCTGTTCCTGCTGGATACACTGCACTGTGCTGGGCTTCATTTATCATGTCACCTTTGAATGCAGCGCACATTCGAGCGAGTGAGTTCACTGCAAAAAACTTCCCACAACTGATTAATGAAAGTTTCTACTGGTCAATACAGGGGGGGGCGGGGGAATCCACTGGCCGAGGTGTTATTTTTTGGGAACACTGATTTGAGAACACACAATACTTCTGGACAAATAAATGGAGTTTAGTATGCTGTGGTTGTGAGCAGTGGTGTAGACTCACCTACTGCAGAGCCTGTTCTTTGTAAGTACAGTACAACCTCAATTATCTAAACCTCAAACTGGAAGCTAAGCCGGAAAATCTCTGAAATGCCACCACAGACAAGAAAAAGGAAGTTACAAAAATGGCCTTAATTATCTGAGTTTGCTTTCTGTAATGTCATTGAATTCAAAGACATATGTGAAGATATGATAACAATATAATGCATATGCTTATAATGCTAATGAGTATACTCAGACTGTATAAAACAGGGGTGGAGATGAAGCTGGATGAATGAAGCCTGGGTGATCAAACAAGACGCCTGTAACAGCTTGCAACAATCTTAATCCTGCATAACTTTAAGCCTTAATATAATTTGAACAGGTGAGTTGTATAAAAATTCACCCTCAGTACAGTTGTCATGAACGGGGAAATTAGCTATAGAGACCAAAACTGTTTTTTGTACCAGGCTGTAAACATGTTTATTTCTGCTGTGAAGTTGTGACATTTTAACATGGGGACTTATGGAGACTGACTCACTTCTGGAGCCAGCCTCAAGTGGCTGTTTGAGGAACTGCAGTTTTTGCCACTCCTTTGAGTTTAGGTTTGTAAAATCATAAGGCAGGGGCTCGAATTCACAGATGTTCATTTACTGTACTGTACAGCAGCTTTATGGATGTATATGTTTGGATTACATCACTCCTAAACTAAACTTAAATTGTGGATCTGAAGAGAAAATACACAGGAAACACAGGCTGAATGACGTAAACAGTAGAATACATTCAGATGTATTACTTTAAGAGAGTACTCCACTGATTTAGCTTTGCTATCAACATTACTGGGTGCAGGATAGACAAAAAAACTAAATCAACAGCAGCAGAACCAGAGATATCGTCTTTTTTATTCCACTCACTCTTCTTACTTGTCACAGCTACATTATCCAGAGGTCAGAGAACCAGGAGTGCTATGCTCGTAGAGGCTACTGTAGCCTCGAGCCACTAGCCTCAAGCAGAGATGAGGAGTGGGCTACAGAGGTCTGGTAGGCTTAACTTCTTTCTAAGCCCACACACCCAGAATTTTACACATATAGCCCTGAAATACAACCACACACACAAAGGGATTATAGACATGCAAATGTGGAGAGTGATTGGAGCAGTTAGGGGTTCTGTGCCTTGCTCAAGGGCATCTTAGTAGTGCACTCTCCAGCTACCAGTCCACGCTCCATACTATGGTCCTTTGCTGTACCTCCGGTTCCCCAAGCCAAGCTACTGCCGCTCCAAACTAGAAGTCACTTGAGGACATTTATCAGACTTCTTGCAGCTTCCTCTTAAGCCACAAAACTTCACACAACTCTTTTTTCAGACATGCAGCAGCACTCCCAAAGACCTATAACCAGACTCTGATGTGTAAAATCAATCCACAAAATAAAACTTACAGTTGAGGCTCATGGGAATGCCAACAGTTTAGATACTCTGTCCTAAGTATTTGACAAATGAATAATCTTGAGCATGACTGTATGCGCCAGATTTCATGGTGATCCATCCAATAGTTGATACACACAGATTAGCTACAACATCTGCCTAATATTGTGTAGGTCCACCTTTTGCCATTAGGTAAGCAACGTCATCAGACCAGGCCACCTCCTTCCATCGCTCCGCGGTCTGGTTCTGACGCTCACGTGCCCGTTGTTGGCGGTTTGAGCAGTGGGCACGGATCAGAACAGGAATCCTGACTGGTCTGTGGCTACGCAACCCCATATGCAACAAACTACGATCAGGTACTGACCACTGCAGACCGGGAACACCCCACTGACCCAGTTTTCTAGCTGTCACAGTTTGGTTCTTGTTAAAGTCGCTCAAATCTTCATGTTGCCCATTTTTCATCAACTCTGAGGATGAAATGTTAACTTGCTGCCTAATATAACCTATCCACTGACAGGTGCCATGATAACGAGATAATCAGTGTTATTCACCTGTCAGTGGTGTGAATGTTATTATCATGATCGATGTATATATTCCTTCGGTTTGGACCGACGTTGCCATCCATAGAGCCTAAAAATCATGGCCTTAGTTAATCGCATGCTGTGTTGGTTTATTCTGTTTCTTAAAGCCAAAACAAATTCACACAGTGCTGAATTCAGCCTGTTGCATGTATTTTAATAAGCTTATTATTTGTCATATTTTAACTTATTAGTATGGAGCTGTTATGAAGATAAAGCATGTACACCTCACCGGGTGAAATAAAGAATTAAATGCAGGCGTTATGTGTTTTTGTAGCAGGGACCTGCTGCCCGCTTGCCCAACTGAACATTAATACACTCAGACCACCTGTGAATTCAATTCCCACCATGTTCGACATGATAAATAGTGGTGTTTGAAGAAAAATGAAGCCATTTATTTTAAGATTATCTCGGGTTCCAGGTCCACCGTGAAGATCAGCAGAATTTCTTACAGGTGAAAACCTCAGCTAACCTTCTGACAGATCTAACAACCTCTAATATATATTTATAAAAAATAACACAGCAAGCTGCTTGATGATGCTGTCCTCTTATCACTGTTAGTATTTCTCTCAGGAGCCACATACAACACATAAACAGAGCTAAAATTACTGCTGGTGACTCAGAAATAATATTTTCAGAGGACCTGAAAGAGCTGATGAACAGAACTCAGCCTCATTATTTGCTCAACCAGTGTAACCCATGACTCAACCACTCAACAAGAAAAAAACATTTTCCAATGTTTGTGCAAACAATCACAATCAAAACCAAAATCAACAAAGTTGTAACAATAAAGGACGCTTCATGCTTTGTGGGAAGCTAACTGTCCCTGTCAGAAGCAATATTTTCTGAGTCTTGCTGAGCGAGTTGATGGATTAACATTATTTGACAAAGAAAATCTCAAGAGAATAGAAGGAGGAATAAAAGGGACTGAGTTTGGACCAGCAGGGCAATTAACTCGTGTGTACACTCAAGGCTTGACTGGAGCCACAAAAAACGGCAATAGAGACTTAAAGGTAGCCTGTAGAGTTTTTGACAACTAGTAGTGCTATTTAGGATTGGTTACGTGTGTGGGTCCCTGTTTTGTTTGGTATTGTGAGTGCACAGGAGGACACATATGCTACGCTATGATAGTGATCTACAGGTGGTGATAATGTGCCAAGAAATGCAGCAGCAAAGGCAGGAAAGAAGAAGACTGTTAGCAAGTAAACTTGGATATAAAGAACGCAGACTTCTAAGAAAAAATGGCTTTTAAAATATGAGGAGGAAAATCCATTCAGCGTATTTGTTAAACCTCAAGAACACAATTCATTTTGGCAAAACTAAACCTAAATGTAAACAAAAGTTTACAAAGAAAACTCCACCGAGCAACTATTAACTGGGACTTGATTGATGTTAGACTTGATACACTGCGACAACAGTGACCGAACACATTCATTGCATGTCACACTAAAATCTCGGTCACTATGAATCACAGCGGAGGCACATCATCAACACCAGTCATCAATCTGCACCGCTGTCAGGTTTGAAAATGGAGGAAAGAACCCAAAAAACAAAACAGTGGCTACTGGCACTGTTTAACCTAACTCATAGTATCCATGATAAATACAAGGCGCTATTGTACCTACACGTTTGTCTTTGGAGGCTTACAATGCTGGTGTACTATGAGTAATAAGTAGTAGATGTGGGTGTAGCGGATTATAAAGTTTTCCAGACTGTCTTTGCTTTGTCACTAAAGCACCAAATTTGTCATTGAAGACTTGAAACATTCAGTTCTCTTTAAGGATGGGTATTGGCACTTGAGACCTTCGAGGTATTGACTGAAATAGCTCAAAGTTGCATTGAAACATCCACAGTGACATGATGTCTTCATTCGATCTTTTTTGTACCCAGATCTGGAATAAAATGAGTCTTTGCATGATTTTGCTCGCAGACAATCACAGCAAGCATTCTTTGACTTTCTGTGGTGGTGAAATCAAGCGCGGTGTACCACCAGATTCTTTAGCATTCAGAACTATGGCTAAACTACACGCCTGTGGTGTCTGATAAAAATGTGTAAAATGCAGAAGGATTGTCTAAGGAAAAACTTTAGATAGAGGAGATGTGAGTACCGTGATAAAGCATCTCATCGAGCATGAAGAAAACTTCAGGGTGAACAGCTGCACCATGTTAAGTGGTTATTGGTATCACTTTTAGGGCGCTGGTACCGTAATTTTTCAGATGAAACAACAGAAATTAGACCGGGGCAGACAAATATTGTATAACCACATACCTTAAATATGCATTTGTTTGTTTGGTATGACACTACTCCATATAATAATTCACTTGTACTTTACTTATGAAGACTTGCGACATGCTCGCCCGAGAAAAATAGACTGGATTTGACATGAGTTACACGTGCTCAGTGCTGTATGTGCATATGCTTCTGTAACTACATAATCAACATGCTAAGCATCCCTGAGGACAAGTGCACGAGCTCATCCATACTAATAGCTGTCAGCGTGTCATATGGCTGAATATTTGATGAAACTGCACCGGCTGGCTTCGACATAGATTGATGATCTGATATTTACTGTCATATTTTCACATCAAAGACCAACTGACATTAACCGCGGGTGCATTTCTTCTTCTTCTTTTTTTTTTGTGTCCATTAGGAAGAGATTCTTGATTCAAGATGTCTTTTAGGAAGATGATTAACAAACCAATATATCTCCACTGTGACAGGAAAAGTCAATGCAACAGCCATGTCTTTCACAACAAATCACTTAATTGCGTCACTTTTTGGCAACGATATGGCGTGTTCGGCTCCATTTCAATGAGCTACTGTTTTTCAACAACTTGTTTTCCTGTTAAATGCACGTGCGCTGTTGATAAATTCATGTCCTTACATTCCCTCTACTGCAAAGTCCCACTGGTCTCAGTGTGAGCAAACAATAGTTAAGCGCTGGAATAAAAATGAGGAAAGAAAAAAAAAAAAAATCACAAGCTTGTAGCTTATCAGGACATTCCAGGGACAGAAGGAGACGTACTGAACTGTGACCTGGCACTCCTATTTTGCCTCCAAAGTTCTGGTTTATTTGGCTAAGTCTGTGTGAAAAACACTTACAGCTGCACGTAAAAACACACGTCCTTTCTGCTCTTCTACTTTCCGTCTGCATTATTACTCCGCTGAACCGTCTCCACGTCCCTGTGGGGTCAGGCGAAAGGGCTACTTTGCGAGACCCATTTGTTCGGTGTTAAATAGGATAATTATGTAAAGTAGCTTGTATTATTAAAGCCTCCCAAATGCTGTTGATTAAATAAAATTGTGCATTAAGGTTAATTAGTGTCAGCTAATTTCTAACTCAATTAGAGTCCAAACAGACAAATAAAAATGTTTTAAAAAAAGACATATGAGTCAAATATTGGACAAGTGGTGTAAAAAGCAATTACATGATTGTGCTGCTTTAAATTGCTTGATGTCAAATCTCCCATTACACAGTGTATTTACAGTAATTGTATGATAGTTGAAACGATCAGCTGACTAGTTGATTAATGAATCGACAACAACTGTATGATCAAGTATATTTTAAGGTCATTTGTCAAACTAATTTAAGGTTACAGCTTCTCAGATGTGAACATTTGGAGCTGGTATTTGGTTTTTATGACTGTAAAATGAACATTTAGGGGTTGTTTGGACATCAAATTTTGAAAATGGATGTCTGTGGCACAGAAAAAATGACCTGCAGTATATCAAACTTTGGCTACATCAGCTATACTTAAAGCAACATTGCGTAGAAACTGGTATTTTTGGGATTTAGTGCTCCCAGGTTCATAAATACTTGTCTGGTGGCTGTCAACATCCCCTTCGCTCTTTTCACCTCTGTCATTATGTCCATAGATGCTGCTGAGCCTGGTTACACTGTCCGCTTGCCCAGCTCTGGTTCTGGCATGACACTGGCTCTACTCCCTGTCAGCATTACCTCACACCCCAGGCCTGAAAACTTCCTCTTCCAAGTGGTCCAAAATGTCTGCGATTCAAACACTAACCCTTCTCCCACTGCTCTGAGCTCACAGGCCGGGCAGGCCGGCTAACAAACTAAGCTAACAGCAGCTACAGTTGGCAGCAGTTTACTTCACTGTCCATCAGGAAACTAAAGGAAACCTTTAACTGTAACACAACCTTAAAGACTTGGATAAGACTGCAACAACAAAAAATGAATCTTATATCATCATCTTCACATTACATTGATTTATTGCTTAACTTTACTTAGTTTATCAGTTTACTTGGATGCAGTTACAAAATACATTGCAGCTGATGTGCGCACACACACTGGCAAATAATTCAGCATGCACACATCACACACAAACACCTGCCACACAGTCTTTTGAATCCTCCTTCCAATCTCCAGGCCTCAGGCATGCTCTGCTGGGGATGTTCTCAAAATACATCCATCAATCATTTCGCAGACAGCTTCGCCTGCCCCTCCCCGATACTCTGCTCGTGACTGCTGCAGGAGTCTCAAGGTGAAGGAGGGCGCTGCGCCTCTCCCATCTATAATAACTCACCTGTAGGACTGCGTGCAGAGCGTGTGCTCACGTTCAGCGTCCCCTAAAAACCTAAAAACTTCCCACAAAAATCTATCTCTTAAGGTCCCTCTGATCCGGCTAAAAGGACAACAAAGTTGACAGGAGAGATGAACATACAAACACACAGAGGACGTCTTGTTTTTTTTTGTTTTTTTTACTGCAGACGAATGAGAGGAAAAAAACGAGTAAAACACGAGCCCTGCTATTTCCCCTGGAGAGAGGACAAGGAGGCCGTGAAGCCAGTGAGGGACGATAATAACTTAGCCTCTTTGCCCGTGAAGCTCTTCACATGACCAGAATGTAATTACATGTCTAGATTTGGTGCCGTCTGCGGGGATACACAGAGGCGAAAGACAAAGAAGCGCTCTAATACGATTAAAACCCTTCAAACCTGAGCATCATCAGTTATAATCCCTCTCTGCTGCTAAGTTCATTCATATACTGTACATCCGGTGTATGTGATGAGCTATGTCCATATAGGACGCACGCTGTGACAGTGACGAAAATCATCTTACAGTTTTGTCTGATGTTAGATCACCTATCGCGGGGATTCGTGCTACCTGCTCTGGCGTACCTGAGTTGGAAAACCGGCTGAATACGTAAATAAAGTGAGACGACAGACGGCGGCCTGCTCTGTTTTCTTTATTGCCAGCCAGCAAATATTTGGCAGGACAAAAAAACTTTAAGAGGGTGAGAGTGGGGGGGATAAAAAGCAAACAGCGAGGTTCCGTAAAGAGCCTGTCCTAGTTCTTTTTGTCTACCAAAACAAAAAAGAGGAGACGGGAGGACAAAAGAGGGAGGGAGAGGGGGCAAAGATGGATATGGAGGTGAGAAAGATGGAGGCAGAGAGAGAGAAGTATAGAGTGAGTTATGCAACTACAAGGAGTCTGTGATGTCGACTGCTCGGGAGCTGACGCTCCTTTGAACGTGCCGGAATGAGAGCGCTAAACCGAACGAACATTTCTCTGGATATTTTGACAGAATCCGGTTGTATGTGATGCAGCTGCCTCAGAACATGAGAGAGAACAAGTCGTGTTTACCAGCGGTGAAAAACATTTACCCAAGTACTGCATTTGAATACAGTTTGGAGGTATTTTTTTTTATTTTTTTAAAGATTATTTTTTTGGCCTTTTCAAGCTTTATTGCGATAGAGACAGCTGAAGAGTGACAGGAAATGTGGGGAGAGAGAGACGGGGAATGACATGCGGGAAAGAGCCACAGACCGGACTCGAACCCTGGGCTCCCGCAGCAAGGACCGAGCCTTCGCACATGGGGCGGCTGCTCTACCAACTGAGCTAAACACCGCCCCGTTTGGAGGTATTTTGCTTGAATATTTCCATTTCAAAATACTTTATACTTGGATTCCACGACATGTCAGAGGGAAATGCTGCACCTTTTACTGCACTACATCTGCTACAAACAACGGGTCATTTGTTAACGGGGCGCACAGAAAGAATGGATAAAAAAATATTTTATTAATTATCAGAGTCTGAAAAATGAGAAGAATGACTGGATACATCTGTCTGTGCCTCTTATCTTAACATATTTTTTTTGGCCTTTTTCGGGTGGGAACTGAGCCCGGGCTGCTACCGAGCCTTCGTGCATGGGGCGGACGCTCTACCAACTGAGCTAGTCAACGCCCCCTGTCTGTGCCTCTTGTCAAGACACGCCAAGACACTTGTGTCGGTCACGTGATACGTTAAACCAAAAATTAAGCGTACAAGCTAGCAAAAATGAGTAAAAAGCAAACGTCTTTGGAGAAATCTGTAGACTGGACATGAGGAACACACTACGGGTGTTGTCTCCCATTACCCCTCGATGGGACCGGCTTGTTGCACTTGTTTATGCACTTTATATTTGTTTTTATGCTGGACGTATCATTTTGTTTCATCATATTTATCTCTTACACCTTGAAGGCCAGGTCTTACATGAAACCAGTACATGGCGCATCACTGTACACACCAAGTTAATTGCTGAGATCTGGAAACACAGAGACGAACCTCCAAGTCTGTTAACGCCCTGTCTGTCAGTTGTTTTGTCTGAACGTACTGCGCTTTATGTAGCCCGTGTGTGCACTTTAACACCTGAAAATTATGACCCAATCTGTTCGTATCCATCGCGGTTAACAGATCAACTTCCTTGTTCAACTCCGACCCGACCAAACTTGCTGCAGTTTTCCTTTAAAATGAGGGTTTATTGCCAACATCTCGGGTACTCTTACTTCCTTTTTTACCTCAAAATAAAGTAGTTTAGATAATTTGAATGAAGTGCACACGTATGCCATGAAATGAAGATCTAAAATACTGAAATTCTGATACTTTTGATTGCAGGACTTTTATTTTAAGTGGAGTATTTTGTGGTATTTCCATATCTAAGCAAAGGACCTAAATATTTCTTCCACATCTGGTCTTTACTGTGCATCTGTGCGTGTTACCCTCCACACTCAAAGTTCCACTTAACACTCTCCACCTCCTCCTCTTAGACTGTTGTCTCGTCACAGCTCACAGACTCCACCCTGCGATCCCGTTAGCGCTTATCAGAGCATGGCTCAGGTCCAAACACGGACACACACGTCTACCTTTTCCACGAATCAATACCAAATTTACAGAGGCAAGCTTTTCTCCCCTTTACTGAGCTCAGCTCTCAGGGGTGGCTGGTACCACCAGGCTGTGGATGTTTGTGAACAACACACACCTCCCATATGGCTGCTTACACAAACCACCAAGTTATTGAAACTTCCAAAGACCAAAACGCTCCACTTGTATTTACAATTTACCCCTGACATACACAGTTATTTTAGCCCTGACAGTGAAAAAGAAGCAGATACAGAACAACTGAGTAAATACAGAGGAAAACACATTGAATGACAGGCAGACTATGATCAGTTGTTGCTAGAATAGCTTAATATTTTCAGTCAGTCACAATGGTCTTGGACGTCGCTAAGCCCAGGATGCAGCGACAATGCCCCTGCAGAATAGTGCCGGCGGGGAACTTCTTTTGATGGAAGATTTGCACGTGGAGAGGTGAGCCCTGGCATTAAAATGGCTAAATCCCCGCAAAAGAAAACAACAGCTGCTAGCTTGTTTATTTATATTCTTAGCGGCTAGGTTAGTGGTAGGGTAATTTGCCATTTTGAGTGTGTGGGTTGCTAGCTTGGAGGTGGTTGTTTTTGTTTCTTGTAGTGAAGGGGATTTTGAAAACAGTAACATAGGGGTAGTGGAAGGGGAGATGAATGCCAAATGCCCAATGGCGGGCCTTATACCGAAGCATACATGCAGTGCTAATCCTGCTAATTAGCATTAACCATTAATTACAACTGAGGTTAATGGGAAAAACCAAAGGACAAATTAAAATTCTGCGCCGCTAAACAGACTATCTTTGGGATTACCAAAGTTGTTACAATTCATCTTGTTGGCAACATGAATGTGTCCTTGAGATATTTCAGTCTGGGCCAAAATGGTGGACCAACAAACCGACCAATAGAAGTCAATAGCTCGAGAGCCACACCGCTAGCAAGCAAAGGTAAAGAAAGCAAAGCAACTATTCTAAACCTTGAAGCTCAGCTGAATGATTTTGCTTCCAAACTGTCGACACCAACTGAGCTAAAATATGTCCAGCGTGGGCCAATGAGTAATGACCCTCACATTCTAACCTTCCATTGGCACAACAATCGTAATGTATGTCTACTCACTTACAGACCTGCAGCCACCATTAAGCACTACATACCCTTCAGATGGGACTAACTGGATTAGTCGCCCAACAAGATCAATAACAATCCTCACAAATATCAGCACATCTTCTCTTGTGGAGCTTCCTTGGAGGATAAATAGGATTGGAAGTGCTGCAGATAAAAGCCCCAATCACATCTTGGCTAATTCCTCACAGGCGACTTTGTCTTTGTGTCATTTCATCATCTTCTCTCTTTAACATCTATAGACTGAAAACAACTACACAGGAGGTCCTTTGAAGAAAATTAGGTAATGTGCAATGTGTCAGCAGGAAGCGGTCCCAGTGTTTAATGCCACCACACACAATGCAAATGTTGTTAGACCAGGTGCCATTTCTCCTTCTCTCACTCTATCTTGATGCAGTCACACAGTATCTGCAAATATCTCTTGACATTTGTTTTGCTCATGGTAGCAAACGTGTACAGGAATTCTAGCAAGTCAGACAGAATCTAGTAAGCTGTCTTCTTAAATACTTTATTTTATATTGTGACACACATCCCTGTTAAAACTGTTCAACTTTCTGACACTCACCAACGATTAGTCAGTTAATTGAGGAGAAAATCTGCATAAATATACAAAAAATTGATCAACCAAACAACAAGGCGAAGACTCTGTGTGCCAAAAACTGCAGTTCCTCGAACGTCCACTTGAGGCTGGCTACAGAACAAGTCAATCTCCATACATGTTTACAGCCTGGTACAAAAAACAGTTTTGGTCTCTATAGCTAATTTTCCCGTTCATGACAACTGTACTGAGGGTGAATTTTTATAGAACTCACCTGTTCAGATTATATTAAGGCTTGAAGTTATGCAGAATTAAGAGTTTGGCCGCTTTGATTGACAGGTAGGTGCTGTTACAGATGGCTTGTTTGAGCAACCAGGCATCATTTAGCCCACCTCAGGGCTGCTGATGATCCACGTCGTTGCCGATTTTTAGATTAGCCGGGAGGCGGCAGAGGCTGGAGGGCCAAGATGAACGACGACCAGAGCCACCACGTACTGAGCAGGTATAATGTTTACCATCTTAGTTTGGCTAATTAAAACTTAAAAGCACAGCTGATGTGAATGTGATTAGTTTTGCAGGTATTTGGCCTGATGATGGTGCTAGATGAGAAGTCAGACGAGTTTTTACAGTTTATCCTGAGGGAAACATGAATGTCTGGGCCAAAATCTGTAGCAATTCATCCAATAATTAGAGACATTTTACTTATATTTTATTTATATCAACCTGGAGGCTGTAACAGAAAAGTCAGAGGATCACCATCATTAAAATTAATTGTCTAGGAATCATGAATCTTGAGGAAATCATCCAATAGTTGTTAAGATAGTTCAGTCTGAACCAAATTTGTTTTAGATCAACTGAATCAGCAGCTTGATGGTGTCTCCACTGGGTCTGGGAACTTGTGGTGAACTATTTTGTTATATAGACAAAACAATACATCGAAAAAGTAGCTGACAGGTGAATTGACAATAAAAACAAATCATTTGTTTCAGTCCTACTCACCACACTGTCCTAAAGTTCCACACAATCGGCCCTCGAGGCAGGTCAAAGGAAACGAAGAGCTATCTGAAAACAGTTTGACTCAAAAGTACACTTGTCTGTCTGTCTCTCTGTCTGCATGTGTGTGTGTGTGTCTGTGTGTGTGTGTGTGCCAAATGTATTTTTAGAGAAACTCTATCCTCGCGGTTACGCGTTTACCAGGAATATGCACACAATCACCCTCACCCTCCCGTCGCGAACGTATACCGAATCACTCACACGGACGCACACTTCACAAAAAAGCAACTGTCATTTCTCATTCGTTGTCTCTGTCCATCTCCGAATCCGGAGCGTCTACTCAGCTCCCACCACCTCCCTGTTTATAACTCGGGCGATAAATCTCCTCTCGGTCACACACACATAAAGAAAAGACGAACGGGTGGGGGAAGTGGGGAAGGGAAGGTGAGGGCGAAAGAGATAGATGACACACTCGTATATATATGTATACGCTCCTCTATAAACGTTCGCTGCATTGACATTCATCCTTCTCCTTCTTCTTTCTGGTGTGTGTTTGTCGTGTGTGTGTGTGTGGGCGGGTGAAGGACACTCCACATCTCTCTCAGTTGAGAATAAAGAAGTCTTTGTAACCTCCAGTCTCTCAGGACCTGGGATTTAAACACACATATCACGGGGGCTTCCTATCCACAGTGACTAGCGTTGACACACACACACACACACCAACATTGTCAGCATATAACTCCTAAAGAATTGTGCAGAAAAAAACAGCAAATCTTCCTTCCATGAAGTCGAATAAAATCACTTTGCATCTCGTCAGAGCAGGCGAGGTTTAAGTGTTGTAAAATTAATGCTTTGGGGAAGTTGTGTAATTAAAATGAATGAACACGAGTAGCAAAAAAAAAAATCAGGCGGAGAGGAAAAATAGAAGATAGAGACGCAGTACTCACCATCCTCTTTGCATTCCTCGGGCGGCTTTGCCTTCTTGGCTAGCCTCGGGTCCAGCCACGATGTTGTCTTGGTGTTGTGGCTGTGAAGAGACGACAGTGAGAGAGAGTGAGAGGGAGTGTGATAGATGGCGAGAGAGAGGAGACTTGGCAGAAAGAGAGAGAAGGAGGTTGGTGGATTCTTAATTCAGCCCGGAGAATCATTTCAGAGAGGAAAGATGAGACTCTCTTGCATGCCTGCCTCTAAAAAGGTGACGAGAGAAGCGGAGGAGAGAGAGGTGGGGGGGGAAGCTTTAGGTTAACAAAATGGCAATCAATAGTTTTAATTCGCTTACTTAGCAGGAAGAAGAGGAGGGGAGGAGAGAGGGATGGAGGGGTGACTGAGGGGGTGATGGAGGGGAACAGCTGTGAGTTTGGCAGATTCATCCAGAGCCTTGGGCAGAGAGCTGGATCTAGATCAGATATGATGGTGTGCCAGGGGAGACTCGATGCATCTCCACGGCTCGTCTGAAGCTCTGGAGCCACAATGGCCTCCCTTCATGGTGACAGTAGCGAGGGAGGGAGAGGGCAGAGGGGAGGCGTGTACACAAAGTGCCTACAGTAAAAAGCTGAAGTGAGAATATGAAGGAAGAGGACGCAGTGAAGAGGCCTCCTTGTTGTTCCTTTTCAGTACTTATTTCCCAAAGGAAATTTTGTTTGGCGTTAAACACAGATGACAGGAAGGCGCCGGTAACAGGAATAAGTAACATCATAAAAAGAGCTATACATAAAATGAATCTATACAAACGTCTGCATGAGTTTGGCTGGTATGAAGCAGAGGAACGAGCTGAAAACACACCCCACACACTGTTACTTTATTAAGTTGTCATGAGGAAGGTGTCTGCAGACAGTTTTACACATCCAGCAGACATGGAGCAACATTAGCATTCATTTAGAGTCGTGTTTCTGCCCACCTGACAGATCTAAGTGCAATATTTACTCTTCTTTTATTCATTCTGCTTTGGTCTCTAGTTAACACCTGAAGAAAACATCAGCTGCTGCAGGAGATGTTCAAATGTCTTCACCAGCTAGTTGCTAACTTCCACCTGCCTTCACTGGAAACCTGGAAGCCGTAAAACAGAAACAACGGGCTAAAAGAGGCTAAGCTCCATAGAGCTGTTGAATAGGGTGGTTGACATGAAACATTTATTCATCCATCAATTTTCCATAACCGTTTATCCTCATCAGGGTCACGGTGGTGCAGGAGCCTATCCCAGCTGACTTAGGGCGAGAGGCGGGGTACACCCTGGATGAGTCGGCAGTTCATCACAGGGCACACAGAGACAAACACACATTCATACTCACAATCACGCCTACAGGCAATTTAGAGTCACCAATTAACCAGCCAGAGTAGAGAACCCACGCAGACACGGCAAGAACATCCAGACTCCAGCCGAGGTTCGAACCAGGAACCTTCTTGCTGTGAGGCGACAGCGCTAACCACTGAAGCTTTAAGAACATTTAATACTGTACAAAAATAACTAAACATTCACACATAAACATGTCAAGAATTTTACATAGATCTACATCTAGATTCTTTTAAAGATATATTTTTTTGGCATTTTCTGCTTTTTTATTGGATAGTGAACGCTGGGAGAGAGAGAGAAGGGAAATCACGTGCAGCAAAGGGCCACAGGTCAGAATCGAACCAGGGGCCGCTGCAGCAAGGACTGAGCGTTCGTACATGGGCCGCACACCCCCGACAAATTCAAATTTTGTCCTGATGAAAGCGCTGGATGAAAAGTTAGAGGATCACCAAATGAGCTGCAATTTATCCTGAGAGGAACATGAATGAATGAACCAAATTTCACGGTAATAACTCCAAATCACCAAGAAATTTGGAGACATTTCAAAATCAAAACCAGAAATATGAACCTCGCAGTGGAACTACAGTGTTGAGGGTGGATAAAAGAAAAGTTTAACCTGATGGTGGCGCTACAGAAAAAGTTCAGATCAAGTTACGGTAAAGTCTTCTTCTCCTCTCTTCTACTGCCATCTGTTACTATTTATAACATAATTATCTAATACTACTTTCTCTTTCTTGTGCGTCTCTCTCTCACCTTCTTTTACTATTTTTAATCACTTTCTTCTCCTTCCACCTCCACCTCCCTCCTTCTCTTCCTCTCCCCTCAGCCGCCAGACTTCAAGGGCTGTAGGTAAACGAATTGATCTCCTATGGAGGCCAATCAAAGGGAAGCATCCGCCTGGCAACCCCTGCTATCACTTTGGCACGACATCACATGCGCCCAGACACACACACACACACACACACACACACACACACACACAAACCTGAAGCTACAAATTCAGTGGGCTAACTGCATTAGCTGTGTAATGTGCTTGATGGAAGTGAGAGCGTGAGTTTTCGCTGTTTTGGGGGGGCGAGGACTCGGAGGAGACGAATGGTGGCAGCGGAGGGAATTCACAGTCTGTTTGCGTGGACATAAAGAGGCAACACGTCCCTGGCTGGATGATAACTGCATCGCCGGCGTCTCATTTCTTAGTCTGGCGTTGCTGTGCGGCTTGGAGCCGTTTATGACGCGTTCAAGCATGCTGGGATTTAATCAATGCTGTGGAGAAATTTAGCCTAATGACTGAAATGATACATTGATGCAATAAAAGCCTTTGTAATAGCAGAATATTTTACTGTTATGGCTACATTAATCGACGCTATGTAAGAACCTCTGTCCACATGTGTGGACATACGATTCCCTCAGCACTACTCCAAAAAAACACACAACAACTCCATTATTCCGGTGTAAGAAAGACTCACCTCCACGGTTTTACTGCAGCTGTAAAAAGCTAACAACTCTAGTGAATTAAACTTTAGAGCCAGTATAACAGAGTTCTGTGTAGCAAGGTATTTCTGGGGACCTCTAAATCTCATTAAACCACCAAGCATCAATTATGGCCTCTGTGTGTGTGTGTGTGTGTGTGTGTTACTGTGGGGAATATACAGAAGTAAATTTAGATGCTCCCAAACTCTAATCTAGTCATTCAGGCTCAATTTAATTTAGTTACAAGAAAATGAAAATACAAACTCAATGGATGGTCGGGGATCTTACTTACAATCTTTAAAGGCTGGGACATGTGAGTGAGGATTCAGAGGGGTCTTCTGAAACGATCGTGTGGCTGTTTCTTTTATACTTTATACTCTTTTCTACAGATTTTGAGCATTTTTTTCTCTTTCTTTTACGGACGTGCCTGCTGACAGCAGTTGGACAAAGAGTTAAAGCTCAAGTGTGTAAGATTAGAGAACTCTGGAGACAATCCCAGTTGGCATTGTGCTGATACACCCTGGACAGGTCGCCAGTTCATCACAGGGCTGACACATAGAGACAAACAACCATCCACGCTCACATTCAGAGTCACCAGTTACCCTGCATGACACGGGGAAAGCACGAAAACGCCACACAGAAAGGGGTTCGAACCAGGAAACTTCTTGCTGTGAGGCAACAGCGCTAACCACTGCACCACTGTGCGAACCCAGAAATAGAATATAACTATATATTTGCCAATGTGTAGTCACCTAAGAATGATTTAAACCATTGTGTTTTGTAACCTTACAATGAGGCCTTTATACAGTATCTACAGACGTCGCTCTTACATGGAGTCTGCCATGTAGATCTACTTTAAACTTTGAAACTTTATTCTTCTCATTCACTCTCACTGCATCGTTTCCAGCAGCTGCTGGGCACAAAATGGCTGGCAGACAAAGTGAACGTTGAGGAGATTTGAGCAGCCAAAACAGCAACATATCTCCATCCAAAGATAATGGAGCTCCAGCAGGAGTGCATATTAGACTTACATTCATCAGGTGGCAGAAACACAACTTTGCTGGATGTGTAAAAAGGCAACTGTCTGCTAACACGGTCACCGTATAAACTTTATGAGATGTGCCTTGTTCTGCTGCCTCCAAGTGGCCATAAAAATTTCTTAAAAAGTCACTAAAAAGATTGCCCACCAGCTGGTGAGTTTCCATCTTCAGCATTCCCTCTGAAATGAGTTTTACGAACACCTGAGTGACTGAAATATCCAGGTTTCATGAAACTTACTCTATGAAGTAGACCTCTCCTTTCTCGGTGTAAGCCATCTCCCAGTTATCCGGCAGTGGCCCTAGCTCGTCGTTCTCCTCTGGTTTGGGTACTGTGATTTTCGGGGACAGTCCGTCGTCTTTGGGTGCCTCGGTTGGGACCTCTGCTGGGTTGCTCTGTGGGGCGATGTCCCCCGAAGCGTCTGTGCTCTTGTCCTCATGTTCACTCGACTCTGAGGTGACAACAAGGCAGGAGGATGAGTCAGGCTCGACATTTATCAGGGAGGAGAGTGAAATACAAGGGAGGTGAAGCGAGGGAGACGTAGGAGGGAGGAGAATTGATTTCGAGTCAGGGTTAGGGTGGAAACAGAAAAAAAAAAAGATAGAATGATTAGAAAAAGGTGAGGATAAGTGGTGACTCGAGGGAAAGAGAGGAGCGAGGTGAAGGCAAGGGAGGGAATGATTGAGGTTAACAAGACAGAAAGACGAATAAAGCAGAAGAGACAATAGAGATTGAGAGAGAAGCTGGCTGTGATGCCCTAGTTTGAGTTGTGGCAGTGTGTGAATCTGTTCAAGAGGGAGAAATGGTGTGTATGGAAGAATAAGAAAGAAATGGCAAGTGTGTGTGTGTGTGTGTGTGCTTCCCCTGAGGAGGGCCGGTGGAGGGAAGTAGAGAGGGGACAAATGAGAGCAGGGGATTCAGAGATAATCTATGGGAGGGAAAGAGCGAGGTAGCTATCTGCTTAGATCACAGAGCCTGCTGTGCTCTATTGATTCCCCCTTCAGCTCTCCTGGTCAGCCCACACTCTGTCCATCTACAGAGACAAAACTCCTCCTGAGCTGAGTGCTGCAGCCCACTTTAACATCCAACATGGCTCACTGCGCAGGCCGGAGCCTGAAGTTATCGAGTTATCTCGACACCGCTGGTAGAAATCAGTTAGAAATGTTTCCTGTCCCTGCGTTTTCTCTCAGCTCACAGTGACTGCATCATTAAGAGTAAATGTAGATGACCAGCGGACACAGGGATTTTAACCCTTTGTGAACCAGTGAGCTGGCTGAGATAGTCGATAGCTGAATAGCGACTGTTTTTGCCGTTACCTAATGTCTTCTTTCATATCACCTCTGGAGACCCACTTATATGAATTGGCTTTTATGTAATCTTTGATGTGCATTTAAAACCTTTTCTTTGATTTTTATCTTATTTCCTACATTTAAATGATGCCATAAACCGCTTGATAAACATTAAAAACGTGTGATATAATATATATAAAGTTTTTTTTTATTGATATATACAGATCTTTACCTGTAATTTTATGTTTATTTTTAAAATGAGGATTTCTTTTCTCCTGTAAAGCACTTTGTAAACATAGGCTGAGTTGGTTTGTATATATTTACCTACCTGTTATTTTATCTTTACATTAACAGTGTTATTCTGTTTTTATCTAATGTCGATGATTCGTTTCTTTCTTTCATGTTAAGCAAACATTTAGAAACATTTAGAAAGATGCCATATACTCCGACCGGCCACTTCATTAGCTACACTTGTACAATCCAATGTGATCCAACACAACAACTCTAACATAAATTCAACTTTGACAATGTCAGAGAGATAATACTTCTACTTTATGTTTATTATTGGGTCTTACAGGGTGTTGTTGTTAGTGTTAGAAACACAACTGCAAACTACAACTTCAACAGTAAACCTAATAGTTCAATTAATAGAGAAGAAACATTATAAGCTTTGTAAACGTATTGGATCACATTGTACAAATGTTCCTAATGAAGTGTCCAGAATAAAGTTTTATAACCATAATTACTGTGAAGGTTACATTAGGAAATATTCTACAGGATGTCAGAGAAATATCCACATGAATGTATGTATTTTTGAGTCCTACCTTGTTTGACTTCCTTGTGGTTAGGAAACCAAACTCTCATCCTTTTTTTAACCAAACGTCCTCCTCCCTCAAAACACCATCTTTATCCGTTCTTGTTGTAAAAAAATAGCAATCATATCTAAAAGGAAGTGTTAGGGCACTAACTGGGATTAGCGCCCTAACACTTTTACTTCTCGTGCTGTTCTGACTGCACTGAGAGACTTTCTTGTCCTGAAGCAATAAAACCAGCTTAGAAAGTCACAGGACCGAAGCGTGCTTTTGGATTTCGAATCACAAAAATCAAACTCATAAAGGCTCTTTTATCATGGTCTTATCATGTGATCATGGGATGCATTCAAAGGGTTTTTGTGCGTATATGTGTGTGTATTTGGATGTCACTGTGCACAATAAAAGGTGCATTCAATGTGTCTTAGTGAATACTTATTCTGAATATTGGTACAAAAATGTCTTTCTCTGTTATTTAATGAATAGAAAGAACAACCTCACGATGTTTGGCCTTGCTGTGGGCTACGTTACATGCCACTTCTTGCTATTTTCAGGATTTACAGAGAAGACAACAATAGTTAGGACAGGGCTGTTTCACAAGTGAAACGAAAACATTTAATGCGGACTTTTAAAGAGCCTGCAGGCTCCCGTTAAATTGGAGAGCAATATACGTCTGTGCCCTCTGGCTATGTGTGCCGAGACAGCGCTGCTTGATAATGATATCTAATGAATTATATCATATTCTAGAGAGCAAACGGCACTAATGCTTTAATCATAAACATTTTGGACTGCAGAGGTAATCGCTGACTGTGAGAGAGAATTTTAATTCACAGTTTACATATTAGGTCGTTAAATTGCACATAAAGATATTTGTGTAACCAATTAAAAGTGATAATCTGCCATAAAATCATCTCCCAAGAACTCCATGTAAAAGCAATCTGTTACTGTCTCTGTTGCTAGGCAACCACTCTACATGTGCCCGTTGCTATGACTTAAACAAGACTATCAACTCTTGCAGATCAGCCTGACCGGGAGGAGCGTGACCCTTAAACCCAGCTGTCATGACAAGGCTTCTGGCTCCAGCGACCTCTGCCTCTGGGGCCCGTGGAGGTCGTTGTCGGGGCTGACCTGGGGTGACAGCAACACCGTTGCCGTTGACGATGGGTCTCTCCTCCTCCTCCTCCTCTGGGGGCTCGATGCTGGCTTTTTCCATGTTGCTGACCGACTTGTTACGCTTCCTCTTGCCCTCGGAGGTGGGTCTAGCGCCCGGCAGCAGCTGGTCCGTTACATTTAGCAGCAGAGCGCTGGGCTCGGCTGGAGGCTTCGGGGTACCGTAAAAGTTATCTGGAACAAAGAGGAGGAAGAGTTGTGAGACATTTTTACATGCTAAATGCTTACATCTTGTATTGCAACCATGCTAGCAGCTTGGCTCGAGGGATGACAACTATTGGACGGATTGCTATGAAATTTTGTCCTGACATTCATGGTCCCCAGAGGACAAAATCTAATGACTTTGGTGATCCTCTGACTTTTCCTCTAGCGTCACCATGAGGTTGACATTTGTGGTTCAAAAAGAAAATACTTTACAAACTATTTGATGGATTGCTGTGAAATTTAGTTCAGACATTCGTGGTCCCCAGAGGATCGTAATGAATTTGGTGACCACCTTTTCCGGTATTACTATTGGGTGGATTTTCTACAGATATTAAAGGTCCTTTGAGGATTTATTGTAATAACTATGACTGATGCACTTTTCTTCTTATGCCATCATCAAAATTTGAAATTTGTCCATTACTTTGGTTTATGAACAATTGGCTATACTTCCACTGTAGCTCTAATTAGCAATCATAACATGCTAACAAGTTAAAGTAAATACTACTAGTAAATACTACCAGCTAATATACGCTGTGTGATTTTGAGCGTGTTGGCATGCTGATGTTAGCCTTTAGCTTAAATCACTGTTGTGACAAATTACACTCTTACAAAGCTGCCAGCATGGCTGTCGACTCTTGTCTTCTTTCCTCTACCACCTGAGTCTTCAACAGGAGAACCACGACCCCTTGGGAGTCCTCAGACTTATTGCAATTAGGCCCCCAAATAAATGCTCCCTGCTTTGTCTCTCTATCAGCTACAGTTTTTTTTTGTTTTTTTTTTAAGATATTTTTTTGGCCTTTTCAAGCTTTATTTTTTGAAGAGTGACAGGAATGTGAGGAGAGTGAGAGATGGGGAACGACATGCAGCAAAGGGCCGCAGGTCGGACTCGAACCCTGGGCCGCTGCTGAGCCTTCGTACATGGGGCGGACGCTCCTCCAACTGAGCCAATCGACACCCCAGCTACAGGTTCTGGGCTTGAAAAACTTGAAGACAGCAGTTCTAGAGTCTAACAAGTGAATACTTCAGCTTCCCAAAATTGAACAAAGACACAAAATCTGCATCTTTATTAAATCTCAATAAAAGAGAACATAACAATAAAGATAAATTGAGTGCACAGGGTGCACGGAAGAGAGAAGTACGAGCAGTAGGTCGAATGATATGACACCTCTACAGCTACAGGATGAGGTGTTGTCGAAGTCATCCGATCCATCAACACAAGCTCACATACATTATTACAGCAGTTATAGGATCTGCACAAAGCAAACAAAGACACTTTGACATGCACATATCTCGTCGTGGGGTAATTTCACCCATTTCTGGGGGATATTTGTTGTTGCCAAGTTGTTCCTTTTTCTCCCCTGCACATCAATCACTTGTCAGACCATGCACAGATTTCTCTGGCATATGACTGTGCGTTTCTTCATGGCGTAGACTGTATAATCACTGTGCCTGTAAGTTTTGGTCTCTGGTAAGAGCCAACCTACCCACCTCTGGGAGCTGCAGTTTTTCACTTGGCTCTGAATCAACAGCTCCTTCCAGTCTTCTATGTTGATTTTATATTTTGCTGTCCTTCAGTTTGTCTGCTGACAGCAGGCCAGTCCCTGCGGCAGTGTCCATCAGTCATTGTTAAAACCTCATAACTCCATGTTTACTTCGAGGGTCACCGTGACGAATTTATTTTTTCTGGACTATTTTCTTGCAAAGGCAGAAAAAGCTGAAAACTACTGGACATACATTGAATTGATGCCTTAATGAGAAACAAACTTTCAGTCCACACTTTTTGTATTGCTGTGCTCAAGCTCAAAACCTGAGCAAATAAAACTGACTTTATCTGCAGGGGGCAAATAGGAACCTGGGGTTTTTCAACGGGTGATTTCACCCTTCAAATCAAAAGGTTACATGTTCCCCTGTGGCTTGAGGAAGCTCCACGACTCTCGGGCTTGTAAAACATTTTTAAAACCCAGTGAAATAACTGCAAAGGACATTATTGTCAACCTGACTGCTAGACTGTTATTTTTAACTCTTGAGCATTTGACATTTTGGAGGTTTTCACACAACAATAGCGAGGTTTTGGCACTTGAGTCGCACAGATGCCAGAGTGAGATGTCAAAACACGTTGGTCCAAAGTCTGAGAGATGTTCTTTTCTTTCAGAAGATCAGACACTGCTCGCCTCGGAGGCTATTTTAAATCCAAAGAGATTCTTCAGAGAATCAGTCAGGACATCAGCCATCAGTTTACGTCTGCCGTAGTTCTCACTAGTTTTAGTATTAGATAGTAGCCTCAGCTGCACTCAGACATGAGACGGCGATGTCTTAGAAAATCCATGGAGATTATTCTAACACGCTGGGCTCAAGCATTAGACTCCAACAGCAGACTGTTTTGGTAACAGGAAGAATAGCCAAAGAGATTTAAAAAAAACAAAAAAAAAACACTTGGTGTCTTCCTCTGTCATGGAAAGACTCATTGAAACATCATGTTCACGTTCTGGAAACATGAAGACATGCGATGAAAATGGAGGAAAGTAGCTGTAAAAAGATTACGGGGGACTGTCAGGATGAGAAGCCTCGAACCACAGACGCAAATCCCGGAGCCTTAATGAGCTGAAGGCTCCGAGAAGAAAGAAGAAGCGGTCCAAGTGCTCGCTTGTGAACTTAAATAACCCACAGTGTCGCAAAAACCTGCACTTTGAAGTTTGACTAAGTGGTGTCACATCTGACAGCGGCACTGATTTCAGTCTAGAGAGTCTCAGAGAGCCACATGCTGATAAAACAGAGAAAAAAGAAATGAAAGCCTCTATTAACAAATTCTAATTCTTAAAAAGATGAAACATTCAAAAGAAATACCAAAGCATGATTAAAATCACAACCTCCGAGCAGTTACAGCCAAGATCATCACGTTTTGTTTGATGTTTTTAGATTTTACAAAAGGGGACCGGAATGAAAGGAGGTATTGTGAACTTCAAGGGGTCCAGATGTAAAAGTCTTTTTCATTCTTATGCAGAGACAATAAGAGCCTGACTGATAATGGATACATGTCTGTGGCTGATACCAACATTAAAGAAAAATTCCCGTATAACCTGCCGTATTTCCCATACATGTGGCCATTGTGGCTCTATGAGTTGCACCCGCCAACTCTGTTATTGAGATTTGGGGAAAAAAGGGACAAAACAAGCTACATCAGGACAAGCTATGGCAGCTTTCAAGGCTTTCAAGGTTGAAATATACTAGAATTGTCTTACAATATTTCACAGTTCATCTGATATAGAGATATTAACTCTAACGTGTTCCGGGCACGTCTCTGAGTATATTTGCTGAAGGACCTGCGGTGGCAATAGAGAACGCCACAAACTCATTTGTTTTTTGATTTGACAGTCTATCTACGGTCCAACCCTTACCTATGGTCATCAGTTTTGGGTAGTGACTAAAAGAATGAGACTGCGAATACATGCAGCCGAAACGAGCTCCGCTTGGTGTCCAGGCTCAGCCTTAGAGATAGGGTGAGGAGTTTGGACATCTGGATAGAGCTCACTCTGAGTCAAGCCGCTGCTCCTTCTTTTCCGAAAGGAGCCAGCTGAGGTGGTCCGGGCCATCTGATTAGGACGTTTGTAGGTCCAACTGGGAGGAGACCCCGGGGCAGAACCAGAACCTGCTAGAGGTACTACATAGCGAATCTAGCCTGGGAACACCTCGGGATCCCCAAGGAGGAGCTGGAACGCCCTGCTAAACCTGCTGCCACCACAACCCGACCGTGAATAAGCAGAAGAAGATGGATGGATTTGTTTTAATATTAAGGATGCCTTGAATTTAGTTCTTGAAGGATTGTGATCAAGATACTGTGTGAACTGAGTATACTTTACAGTTGAAGAAGTGCTCTTAACTGTCTCCCTGCACTAACTTGTCCTTGTCGCACTGTACCTTGATTGTTTCACTTTTTGTATGTCACTGGATGAAAGCGTCAGCTAAAAGACTAAACTTTAATGTAGAATTATCAATCGTTGTTTGTTTTTGTTACCTTAGAATGAGGCTTTTATAGCTACAGATGTCCTCTTCTATGGTGTCCACCATGTTGAAGCATAATTCTTCTACAATAGCCCAGAACATAAACTAAATACTGACTCTAGATCTGGCCTTTTATGCTCTTCCTAGCATGAATGAGAAACTACAGTGGCCTTGAAAACATGGCCACTGCAGTTTCTCATTCATGCTAGGAAGAAGAGGGCGAGTTGGGGGTAGCAACTACAATTAAGAAACTACACTGCTAGATGCCACTAAATCCTTTAAATCCAGCCTGAAAATGATTTTTATCCGCCTACACTCATATTTTTCCACAGCGTTTCGATTTTAGAGTAATCAGTTCATTTTCTAGCAAGGACATCAAATGTGTGAAACTTTTTAGCTTGGACAAGCAGCACTCGAGTCGACCAGGAGCACAGACAAATTCAAGAGGAGGACAACTGATTTTTTTGTATTTTCAAGTTTACCCGTCTCCTCTACCAGGAAGATCTGGTGTTGTTAAGGAATACAACCTCAAGTGGCAGAGCAGTACTCTATGGATTAAGGTGAGAGAAGAGGTAATTACATGATTCTCAACTGTTTTTAGTTGAAAATTATTGTTAAAAAAGCAGCTCCATCCAGATAATCTGAGTTTAAGACCTCTGATTTCGAGCCAAACCAAACTAATTTAAAATAATGTGATAACAAACCTTTAGTGTTGCTAAATCATCCCCCAGGCTCCTGTGCTTCTGAGTTGAGAAAAACACTGAGGATACCATTAAAAGAAACACTAATTCACTGGAATTCAGAGTGAGAAAAAATACTTACAATTCAACTGAGGTATTTGCCTAAACAGAGCGAGATGCCGGCAGTTCATCGTCTGTCTCAAGGACACTTGTAGCAGGAACTGAACCTGAGAGCTTCCTGCTCTTTGTGATAAAACCACAAACCTTTCTTCTGCTCGAACAGAAAGCTTTCTTTCAAAATGTGCCCATCTCATTTTCTTCCACATCTAATTGGCCATTAAATTATAAAAATGTATAGAATGCTGAATGAACGCCGAGTGACCAAACAGAAGAAACTATCTCCCTCTCCCTGTGGAGGGCAGCTCGCATCACTGTTAGGATCTAACACTGCTTCCGGCAACGGAGCATTAAATTGGCCATCTGCAATTTTTTCCTCCGTCCGTGCAGTGGAGGCTGGAGTCAGGTGGGAGAGACCAAAGTTAGCTGCTATGTGTGTTATCTATATAATGGCAGGGGTCTCCAGAGAGCTTGGAGGTGCCCGGGTGGACCATGGGCTGCGTTTTGTCGAGTGGTTTAAAAATCCAAGCCCGGGGCCTGTCAGACCACAGGAGAGGAGGATAGATAGTGTCTGTTTGTTTTGATTAGGCAGCTGAAGAGCCACTGCAGCCAAGAGAGAGCCAACATGAAGGTACAGCATGCATATACTGTATGTGTGTGTGATTGTGAGAGTGTGTGCTGGCTTCTCTTCATTCAGAATTTCCTTTTCAGTGTCCTACATGACTGATGATACACTTGTCTCCACAAAGCCAAGAGATGGATGGATGAGAGTGCACTTGTGAGCGTGTGTGTGCAGCGTGTGGACGTGGAGTGATGAGCCCCGTCTCAGCATTCATTCAAACCGCTGTCACTCACACAGAGAAAAATGCCCGCGGGGCGCCACATCGCAGCATAAACTCCAAAAAATTAGAAACATCACAAAGACGACTGACTGCAATCACAAGCGTGACTTAACTAAATCCTTACCTTCATATGTTCCGCTCTCTAGAAGGGCTCCACTTTTCTCCAGTTCCATAAACCGGTCAATGGTTACGAAATTATAATCCACCCCTGGGACTTCTCCTTCCTTGGGCTGCCTGGTTGTGCCTGCAGGAGATAAGCGAGAAGAGTTAGAGCCCCGCTGGAGCTTTGAACGCCTCATCACTACTGAATGAGAGAGAGAGAGAGACTTTAAGTAAGAGCGAGTCTTTGTGAGTGTTTGAGAAAACATGAGGACATACCAGAGCTGCAACACGCTGACCCTGACCCCGGCTCTATTCATTAAGTGCCCTCTTTATTCCTTTTTGTCCTCCACAGCTGAGCCTGAATATTTGAGCAGCGTGTGCTTTCAGAGGGGAGGAGTGGCAAGGTACCATTTCAGGAGATAAGTGATGCAATTTAGACACCAAGAGGAGAAATCAAGTCAATTTGCATGTGGCTGACAGCATGTCGAGGACTCCCTGACAGGAGCTGCAGTTCTGCCAGCTGACTGCAACACAGGAGTGATGAAAATATTTTACCTTGTAATAGCGGCGTTTTCAGTCAGCTTCACTGACAGGACAATCATCTCCCCTCCAAAAAACACAATGTGTGTCAAAGTATTTATGATGTTAAACTGAGGTACAAACGACTTCCTAAATACTTCCTCATCAAGGTGTGCTAATTAGACTTGTTAAAACCGATGCTGGCTGTGATAACACTCTACCCCCGAGGTGCTGAATGGGTTTTTCACATCTGAGCAAAGGTTGTTCGCGCTAAAAGATGAGCCCGTAAAACACACTTGTTAGCCCCTCACTACGGAACATAAAGTATCCATCTGTGTGTTTTAAGCTAGCGAGGGAACAAGCGTGCCACTGATCACCCCTGAGGTAGGTGGTGTGGGGTAATTTGACTTTAAAAGGCCACCTGACAACGCTCCTGCATCGCTACACAAGGTTGGAACGATGCCTGTGCTGTGCAGGAGTATGCAGGATTTCTTCCAAACGCTAATTACCAAACTTTCGATTACACAAAGAGAACTAATCAGAGAAATTAGCTGTCCTCGAGACTACCCTGTGGGAAGAAAATTGGTACTCATAATGGCCGGTTGTTTGTCTGACGTCCAAGTTGGAAGAGAGAAGTGTTTATAGCCGTTACGAGCGGCTACACCTGGAGGCGGACTGAAAAGCAGGCCATCGTAGTTAAATATGCGTGATAGCATCGCACATTCTCAGACAGTTCTCCCTGGAAGGCATTCACAGTGGTGCACTTGGTTGATCACATGAAAAGTGATAGAAATAGTGTGAAGAGGCTGTGACTGTCGGTCTCAGAGAGTTACAGGAACTGTCGGACACAGACCGCCTGATTCCGACGTCGGAAAGTTGCGAAGGGATGGAGGTTTCGGAAGCTGTTCGGCCATCCGACGAGCAGTTCTTAAGAGGTACAAACAAGTGTGTACAACATGTCATTCGGGCATGTCTGAAGGCAAAAGTGTTAATAGCTGTTCTGAACAGCCACACACCTCAGCAGGATGGAAAAACTACCGTCATAGAGCGGGACGACAAGTGATAATTGTTCAAACGGGGAAAACGGTGCGCGGTTTCGGCCAGCTCGTAATATAAAGTGACGAGGTGGTGATGTGAAGATAAGTTCAAACACTGTGAAATGGGAGGATTTGACCATCAGACAAGGACTTTAGTTGATGCATACTGCCTGTGTTAAGAGTCAACGGAATGAAATTGTTAGTTTTGGGATGTGGGATGTGATCACCAGGCCCACGTCAACGCATACTTGTATACTGTACATAAAATGGGATCTTTTTTCTTTGGCGTGCCAACTTTCTAACAATGCCACCACTGCTGATCATCCAAGCGTCAAACGGCATATCTGAGAAGATTCTTCATCGAGGTGGTACGACATGTGAAGGAAGTCGACTCTCTATTATTAGACTAAAGTCAGACGACCTTTCATTAGAACAGCAAAACATCTTCAATCAAAACTCCCCTCCACAGATATGATTTCAGCTTTGTCCGGGGAACATCAAACAATGTAATGATTAGAAAATGAATCCAAATGAGGCCATTAAGCTGCTCGCCAAGCCTTTCCAAAGTTGCCTTGTTAATATGTTGATTAATTGGTCCTCAAACGGTAAAAAACTAAAGCCACAAAAGGTTTTACAACTAACTCCTCTGATGGGGACTACAACTCTGTTTTTACGTTGATGGAAGATCCTGTCTGAAGAGTCATTTTCTTCTTCAAGCAATCAAGTTGTCAAACATGACTATCATATGAAATAAAATGGCACACTGCATGCACTTTCTCAGTGGAAATTCACTGCTGACAACCTTTGAAGCGAAAACATCAAACTGGAACCTGCTGACTGAGTAATTTATAGGAGCATACAGAGCAAATGAGCAGCAGGGAACACTGTTATTTACTGGAAAAACTGTTGCGTGAAGATGTATTTTTGTGTGTGTACGTTTGTGTCACACCTCCAGGAGAGTGGAGAGTTTCTTGATTGTGTCTCTGTCTGCATGGGGGGCTCGTGTACCCGTCAGATTAGCCTTCCTCACAGGCAGAGCTACAAACTGAGCAGCACACATACATTTCAAAGAGGACCTTTGATGTTGCAGAACTATATTTAGCAGCATCTTCTGGTGGGGACCTCTCTCGAGTGACAATTTCTAAAAGGAGGCAACCACAATGCCTCTCGATTTTCAGTCCCTGCTATGTGGGTCACGGTCCCGTAGCGCGAATCAGCGATTCTCAAAATACAGCAACATCTGTGAAGTGCAACAGTGATGATTTTGGGGTATTTTTAGGAAGGTATGTCATCATTATTTACAATGCCTTGATTACAGAAAATTGGGTAACTTATTAAGGTTAAATACCGCGTCCATCATTCTGTCAGCTAATCGGAGCTTGGATTTTTAAACCCTGTTAGGTGTGTTTCTGGATTTGGGCCGTTTCAGGAGCGTGGGAAGCTCAAAAAAAAAAAAAAAGTATTGTTGTTGTTGTTGATGTTTTTTTTTGTACAGACATCCTTCCTGTCTGTCAGGTTCCTGTTTAATTAGGAGACAAAATAAGACCGAAATAAAGCGATAGATCTCAAAAGATAGACTCGATGTTACTCACGTCCGATGTGAGCTGAGATATGTTGAAGAATTGCTTGATAATCCTCTAATTAACGCAACGCATGCTGTACTTTGATGTAAACATCAAAGAATGCAAATATGATGACATCAAAAAAAACAAGAGCCGCACTGATATGTAGAAGAGTGTAGCGTTACTCCTAAAAGAGACAGAGGCATGTGGCTTTTGGTTTTTACTTTTAGATCATCATCAGGAGCAGGTGAAGGTGTCATGGTGTGACAGCTAATAAATCCCGAGTATGTCACACACGCAATTGTCTTTGTAAGAGAAACATCAACACAACTTCAGTTCAGTTAATCCTGAACCCAAACCCAATGTTTGATATCATTTACGGCTGGTATTTATTCAGCTTTAGCCATTAGCTTCCTCTCTATATATAGCAGTTTGCACTGTCAGCGGTGAGTCCCGGGCTGGATTCAAGAGACGTGTTCAAGGGATTCCCATGAAACTTCATATCCATGTACTGGAAAACAATTCAGAAAGAGAAGAACCATGTCGTGCACAGATGCACATGCACAGATGTCATGAAATGATGTAATCCAGCTGAGCATAACTGTCAGAATCTAGTTTTATGAAGAGGAAGAAGAGGAAGTATAACTGCATGGCTGAGCAACGAGGGAAAATAAGTGCTGCTTTGGTGTCGCCAAATCAAGCAAGTAAAATCTTAAGCAAGAGAAGATATCGTTGTTTTTTTTAAAGTTTACTTGTTGTTTCAACCTCGATTTGCTCCCGATGATTGTTCTCAAGTGTTTAATAGGTTTCTACACTGAGCAAACAGACAATAATTTCAAGGTTTAAATTACTTCAATATAAATTGTTAATGAGAGTATATAATTTCCAATCAGGCTTCATCATATCTCTGCTAATATTATAGATGTTTGTTCTAAATGTTTGAATGAGAAAAGTACTCGGTTTCACTGTTTATGGGAATGTCTAAAGATAGAAAACTTCTGTAGGGATGTTATAAAATGTTTGTCAGATATGTTTAATACCAAAGTCCCCTTAAATGTCAAACTCTGTGTGCTTGGAAGATATCCAAAGGACTTTGAAAACAGACTACATTTCTGGACTTCTACAAGCCAGAAGGGCTTTTGCACTATGTTGGGAAAGTATGGACGCACCATCATTAAGGATGTGGGTAAGGTAGCTTTTGGATTGTTTTGGTCTCGAAAGACCAAATGTACATTCAGATAGGATCCGGCACTGCGGCGAAAATGCAGGTTTTTCCATTCAATTGAGTGGGTGTAGTTTGTTTTCGTTGCGGCGGTGCAGGCCGCAGGGGTGTCCACCAAAAAACGCAGTGACCTGTGGCAGAGAAGTTGAGCCGGATCCAACTTTTGGAAAACACAACCCAATGTCACGCTGCGGCCGCCAATCAGATGCTCAGATCGGTCAAACCTCCACAGTCGGCCTGAAATATCTCTGAAACTGAGACTATCCAGGTGGATTCATGGACTAAACTCTGATACTGGCTTTGTTTATTTCATGTATCAGCTTCTAAATGTGAGTCTGGCTCGTAATTTACGCTGCAAAATAGAGACACAAAGAAGTTTAATTTGGTTTGTGTCCGACGGTTTGATAGAGAAAGTGTGAGCTGTGGTCGAGTGACTTAGATAGTGAATGAGAGTGAGGGAGCACCGCCATCGACAAAGCCGGTTAAACAGCGAAATATAGTATAGTTATAGTTATTTCCTGATTGTTTCACAGCGGTTACGTTCAGCACAAATTGACACACACCCATAAACCCACCACACCACCCCACACCGCCGGACAACCCTCCGGCAACTCGCTGCAGCGCCTTATCCTGCCTGAACTAACTTATATTGCTATGGGCAAGCTTCAGGTTGTTGTCAAGCACTGGAAACCTTACATAAATATCATTAAAAATGGAAATGTAATCTTTACATCAAGGGAAACTGTAAATAATGCAAATTGAGTGTGTGTGTGTCTGTGTAATGTTTATCTCAAACTTGTATTTTTACTGCATGCTTCCTTGATTGGATGTTACAAGAAAATGACAATAAACATATTGTTAAAAAAGCATGTAAAGACAATTACTTTTGAGAACGTTGTACAATTAAAACATGACATGGCATTGGTAAAGCATGACACAAAGCGTTGGTGCTATCAACAGATGAAATCCGAGGCTAAACTATAAATCAGTTCCTGCGCTGGAGGCATCCATCTGCCGTGCAGCTTTAAACAGAAGTATAAATCCTGCTTTAAACTTTACTGCTGCTCCTAGCAGTCTCCAAACACAACAAACACATCACGACATGAATTGTGGGCTAGTGAATAACAGGTAATTTGTCACAGGAAATATTCAAAGCATTTTTTTTTTCTTCTTGGGAAGTCAACAGGACAGAAAAAGGACACAAAAAGATAGACAAGTAGCGACGATAAAGCCTATTGAGATCATGGTAGTGGGAGTAAGAGGGCAGAAACTGTACGAAGAGCGGCAGCACGTGTAATGGATGAGAGAGCGGCTTAAGTTGTAGCGTGGGTTGAAGCTCTTGCAGCCTACAGCCACCCTGCTGTTCTCCAGCACGTCCTCGAGCCACATTCGACTCCACAACCACAGGCCACAAGTCCAACTCTCACTTGTGCAGCTGAGCACCATTACCGGACGCCCGGGTCACAGCTAACACCTGTAGTGGTTTCATACCGGCTCTTACAGAACACATTAACATCGCTCTAAGCTATCCCTTTGTTAATAAAACATACTGTATTAAATGCATGACCCCTACGTTCAGCTTCACATTTGCACATTGCTGAGTAAAACTCTATAACCTGAGTACAATTTGAGCCTGAGATAACTGTAGGCAATATGAAAAGGCTCAATGGGGACCCAGACAATCACTGGAACAACGGAAACACTGGCCTCTATTTGAAACAAAGGATTTATATCCAGAGAATATCCCGAGGCGTCACAGAGAACGATTGTGCTGTGTATTCATGACAGCGAGTCAAAGAGTGCGTAAAGACCCTGAGGAAATGATTACACCACGAACATTCAAACTAATCATGTCCGTACAGTTACTTAGCAAAACAACAAAAAATATCCAGAGTGACAAACTTTGTGTCTGATGTATTTATTTTAAGCTGAACGCGAATGATTGTTTTGTGATGTCCTTTTACTGAATCTCGACAGAGCGACGGAACATAACGAACATAATGAACGTCTGATGTAAGTGTGCTTTCACAGACTGAAAGGTGTTTGGCATTGGGAGAAAATTAAGCAAGTGAGACAGTCTGAAGAAGAAATGGATGTCAGGTCGTCCTGTCCTGAGGGCTGAGAAAAACATGACACCTTCTTGTTCTCAAAACTTCGAGCGGCTGAATCTGGTTCATAACAGCCTGATTTGTTAATTCTGTCAGCCTTTCCATCAGATCCTGGAAATGTTGTTTGTGAGCACACAAACAACATTTGTGTGTTCACAAACAACGAGATGGAAATGTCAGTCCTCCACTTTCAGACTGAATATGTATAATTTACATACATACATTCATGGTTCCCAGAGGAATCATTCTCGTGATCCCGTTTTTTCCCCGTCTTCATCAGGTTGACATTTGTGGTTTTAAGAGATCTCAACAACTATTGGAGGGATTGCCGTCAAGCAGTGCCCAAAAACTGCAGTTCCTCAAATGTCCACTTGAGGCTGGCTAGAAACGAGCCACTCTTCATAAGACCCCATGTTAAAATGTCCAACTTCACAGCAGAAATAAACATGCTTACAGCCTGGTACAAAAAACAGTTTTGGTCTCTGTAGCTAATTTCCCCGTTCATGACAACTGTACTGAGGGTGAATTTTGATATTACTCACCTGTTCAGAGTATTTTGAGCATCAAACGGCTCTTCAGAAACCAGTTGGTGATGTCACGCATACGCTGACCATTCTTTACACTGTCACTGATTGCTGTTAAATGTGGTACAAACGTTACATTCTAGTAACTATGGCAACCTGGACGGGCTACAATGCAATCCTTAGGGGCAATCGCTTATCATCAAATTATGCCCATTAAAAGTGCTTGTTTTTGCAGCTGATGGACTCAGTAAGATATTATAAGTGTCTGACTACATGACCATACAGAGGGATTAAACCTTTTCTGTTACTTTTGCTTAATCTGCTTTGTCTAATTCAGGGAGAAGTTCTCAAATCTCAGCAAAGGTGAGATGACTTGTTGCTCAACAGTGGGGAAAAAAAAGCGTTGTAATGCACCAGTCAGGCAGAGTTTGTTGAATTGAGTACAGAAAGCATAGCTTGGTGATATGTTAAAGATTTGAATTTGATGGCCACCTATATTTATTAAATCTGTTGGGTGAAGAGCTCCTATAAGAGCAGACAAGGAGAGACCGGCGACAGGCAGAGGGTGAATCAGCCGCTGTAATGCTGTGAAGCTCTGGAGACTGGCGATGTTCCTGTAGGACTTTCCTTTCCGTAATGTTGTCAGACACTTATAATAAGAATCCGAGCACGTCAGGAGCAAAAACATACACTTTTAATGGAAATTTTGATGGTGTGCAGTTGCCTGCAAGGATTATGGTATGCTGTAGCCCATTTCTTAGATGCAGGCTGCAGCGCTCTATCTCAGTCCTGGACCAAATTCAAACATCGTTATACATGCTAAACACTTTAGCATGTTAGCATGTGCACAACCAAGTACAAGTACAACCTCACAAAGCTGCTAGCACAGATTAATTTCAATGTTCAAACACTTCTTAATTTGCTAGCTAGACTTGAGAGAATGATGACTTGCCAACGACTGTGTAGCATTGAGCTGGGTGTCAAATATTCCAACAGAAGAGTGTCACTTGGCTGGATTTTATGGAAAATATACGCCTCTTCCAAGTGGCCAAAAACATATGTATTGCGACATGCATTACAAGATTTGTTTTTCGAGCACTGAGTGGAGATCAGACTGTTTTCCCTAATGTAGTGACAATTGGTGGCACTGATAGCACACTTAAATTAATTAACAACAGCTACAGTGCGGCACATATTTTACTGTTATTGCTGTAGCTTTTGGTGGACATTAATGTTGAGCAGCTTGTTGGCATAAATTAATGCGTTAATTAATCCATCTCCTTCCCTCTGGTTTAAATACACACAGAGATAGAGTCAGGCCTTGTTAGTGCTCGTCTTTAATCAGTTTGTTGCTGATAGTTTTTGAGTTTGTTTCGATGTGTTGCATGAGGAAATATGCAGTCTGGGTAACAACCACAATGAGGTGACAGACTTCAAGAAAGAGCCAGACTACTGCATCATCTTTGCAAAAGTCTCTCCTCTCCGTTCTTTCCATCTTCCCTCTTTCATCTTCCACTCTGCACGCATCTCAAAACACATGAAGTAATAGCAGTTTCATCCAGCCACCGAGGTGAAGTCCTCTCTGCACAATCTCGGTTGTGTCGAAGCTTGTAAAATCATTCTCTGACTCATCTGGTTTGGATTTATGTTTGGCTTTTAAGAAAAAGGAAAAGTAAGTGCCCTTCAGATTTTTTTTGCATTTGATGTATTACAGCAGCTGCCGTAGAGAGGGAGAGCTACATCTTTTCATGCTGCTGATGAAGTGGAAAAAACAAAACCCCAATGATGTCCAGGTGCGTTACACCTGGTCTTGTTTTGGGTATCATAAAAAAGCATACTGTAACACGGGTAAACTGGGGTCAGGAGTTCAACACAGGATCAACTAGCCTCCAGCCGTGTTCACCCTCCCTTTCTATGCTGTTATAAAAGGCCAGTGTTGTGGACAATCGCCTCAGGCCGGACGAACAAGGCAGGTACTGCTCTTTTTTTTTAACGCCCTAAACCCTCTGTTATGACTGGCCAAGACAGTGTCAGCACTGCCTATTGTAACCACCCTAATCTAGCCATTAGCCAATTAGGAAGTGACGGGCAGCCGTAATGCCTTTGCATTAGAGGGATGGATTAGTTTTCCATTCAGCGCCCGCCTGCTGCTGCCTGTGGGCAAATGGACTGATGGAGGACAGCGAACCGCTGCAACGTGCCACCGAAAAAGCTGCTTTCACTGCACTTTGCCTTCATACGCAGCGAGCGCGGCGGTGTGCTTATTCACTGTTTTCACTGATGATGCAGTGCAGGGCCTTAATCAACTGTGATTACATATTATTTAAGCGGTAATAAAGTGCATTGAGCAGGGAGTGCAGAGGAGGCTGCTGTTTTTACTGAGCTGTTGATGAAAGTTAATATCGCTGCTTTGCAGTCTAATCAGATTGACTGGGAATGTTTCGGTTGCCTGGCAAAGCGCGGATGCATAAAAAAAAAACCTCTTGATTCTTTGACCGAACATCAGTCATTTTTTCCTCTTCCACCTCGCTTAATGAGATTTTAGGTTCGTTCAAGTTCAGTCAAGTTCAGTGAGAATGACTCTGTGTTGCTCCCCTTTGCTTATTGACAGCCAGTAATGTGGGATAGATCGGAGAAAGCCGAGCACTGAACCACACTCCCCTGTCTGCTGGACCTCTGCCGCCCTCCCCTGAATTCCATTAATAGCTCTGCCCTCCAGGAGGTGCTGGGTGGACCGCCTGTAACACAGCCAGAGATATTGATGACTGCATCCTCCCCCCAAGGAGAGAAGAGAGGAAAGGAGAACTGAGCGGAGATAAAGTGATGAAGAGGTGGAAAAAAAAGGGGGGATGCAAAAGAGAGAGGCCAGTATTTTAAAAGTTTACGGTATTAATCTCCTGGTTATATTCTTAATGTAATGCAGCCACTCTAGAAAGGAAATATATATCTCCATTTTATATTTTTAAACCACAACATTCACAAAATGTCCTCTAAATAATTTATTTTAATGGGCATTAAAAGTGACAAACGAGCCGAAATAAAGTGGAAGAATTGTAAGAGGACTACTTACATCGTCCGTAAGATTTAACAAATCATTTTCATTCGTGTTTCCTCCGACTAAATGATCGCTCAGGTTTTGTTCTCGACAAAACATTTTGCAACAGCGTCTCAACTCAAAGTAATCAGTGATCGCCGCCTGACAAATCCAGCAGTAACACTTTATGTTCTACCAAAAACTCTCCGATGAACTGAATTAATACAGCTCACATATCCAAAAGAGAATTTCCTACTTGAATCCTATTGTAAGTACGGAACATTCATATGTAGAAGCCAATAGTTGGAGAAAACACAGCGACACTGTTACTGCCAGCTCGTGTAAGAAGATCAAGGAGGTGCTGCTTGAAATCTAATTTATTCAAACACACACGTCAGTGTGAAGCTGGAGCCTTAAATCCTGCCAAACTACATCAAGTAAGGACAGGTTGTAGCATCTGATAATGTAATACTCTGTCAGAACGGGATAAGGCTTCGCTGTAGATGGACTGAAAATGTATTCATGCAGTTAAATGATGCGATATGCACAGCAGAAAGTTTCACATCATATATTTTCAGCAGATTTGACATTCGTATTTAGGGTTTAATAACTTATTATTAGCTCCTCTACGTTACTTTAAAGGTATGCTGTGGAGTTGCATTTCCTTTCTCATAAAATGTTTGCAAAGCTGATTTTTTGTATTGTTTACATCAGCGTTTCCCAGGTTGCAATCTTCTTCTTGACTCTTGTTAGCAGATTGCTACAAGTCTGTGACGGTTTTCAGTCATTTCAGGGCTGAAACACGCCTGGGTGCTCAAACAAGCCACCTGTAACAGTACCCACCTGTCAATAGAGCATCCATGCTGTTAATTATGCATAACCTATAACTTAAAGCTTTAATTGACAGTTGTCATGAACGGGGAAATTAGCTATAGAGACCAAAACTGTTTTTTGTACCGAGCTGTAAACATGTTTATTTCTGCAGTGGAGTTGGACATTTTAACATGGGGACTTATGGAGACTGACTCGTTCTGTAGCCAACCTCAAGTGGACGTTTGAGGAACTGCAGTTTTTGGCACTTTCGCATTGGCTTCACTTCACAGCCACAGAGGCCGCTGCTTGGTTAGAACTGAAGAAGCCTTTTGGATGAGAGGTGAAACGTCTTCACGGATCTACAACCAAGTCCAGCTGCCTCAGATTTAACCCTTCTTGAAGCAGATTGCTACATTTCTCTGCACGCGATACAAACTAAAAGAGAACAAACTAAAAAACATTGATGATTTGCACTACTAATGGTCAAAAACTCCACATAGCACTTCTAATTAGCAAGTTAATACATCATCAGTGTAGCTAAAGTTTCATTTCATGTAATAATGACTCAGAAATCACCTTCACCCAGATGAAGGTGAGTAAAAATACAACCAAGGCTAAATCTGATTTATCATTAGTATTCACTAGAAACTTGTTGCATAAGCTTGAATCAATTTAATCATCAAGGCCGCTGAGACGGCTCTTGATTAAAGCCAAGACTATTAGTCAATCAGCAGAAAATGAATCAGCACCTATTTTGATAACTGATTAATCCTTGAAATCTGTTTTCAAGCAGAATTACCAAACATTTATTCTCCTGGAACGCCTCCGTCTGGAGCATTTTTCGTTCTCATATGTGATCTTGAACTGAATATTTTGAGGTTTTGGACTGTTGGTTAAACAACACAAGTAATTTGGTGACACTGCCTTCAGTTTAGGGAAATTTTCTAACATGTTATAGAACAAATTAGAGAAAATAAATGAGTCAATAGTCAAGTTGCGGCTCTGCTCCTGATGCACATAAAAAGACATGAGCATGAAAAACATCTTACAAATCCTTTAGTTAACAGCCAGTAATGACACCTTCATCTTAAACTGTTGATGCTGTTTGAATACAAAGTCCCGAGCTCAGTGCAAACGTCTGTGGCAGTGACAAATCGGCTTGTCATTGCAAAAAGCTCTCTGTATTGATTAAGTGCCGTATAAAAAACATTTGGGAGCAGACGCTGTAGTGAATCCAAAAAAAAGTTGCCAGCAACAAGTACGACTGACATTCAGGGTGTAGCTCAAGTTTTTTCTAGGTCTGTCCCAGACGTGTGATACAGTATGCAGTCAAGATAAATATATACACAGTGCAAAAAAAACAACCTACCCCTACACAGGGATGTCATCATCATATCTGTTATCATTGAAAATTGAATCAGAGTTCCTCTATCCTCGTTTCTGTCTCTCTCGTGGGAAGATGTGAATGGCTCCTTTCATCGCATCTCAAGCTCCCTCTTATTTCTTCTTGCTCTTCCAGCATGCCACTAACACAGATCGCCTTTGGTCTTGCTCCGCATCGCAACTTCCACGGGAATCAAAGCCGTCATGTTTGCAGGGGAGGAGGAGGAGGAGGATGATGAAATGAAGAAAAAAGAAGAAGAAGAAGAAACACACCCTAATAATTCAGAGCTGCGGAGGAGACTCTTGACAGGCAGCAGCCCGAGCGAGCGTCAACACTGAACAACTTTAATCTGCAGGAAAAAAAAAACCCTGAAAAAATATTTCAGCAGCTACTCCAATTTTTCTCCGGGCCGGCACATCGCAGCACACATTCACACGCGCACACACGTGGCCGACAATGGTCAGGTACGATGAGAGGAAGAAGATGAAGAGAGGGCAGAGATATGGAGAGATTAAGGGAAAGCTGATGTCATCCGTTTGGATATGTGGCCCTGGGGTGAGTGTTTTTCAGAGTGTGTGTGTGTGTGTGTGTGTGTGTGTGCTGTGATCAGGGATGTGAACGTGCTGCTTTTTCAGCCTAATCCCCCCCAGCCAGGGCCACGCTGGCTCGAGCACATTACCACCCAATGACACAATCTGTTTGTCAGGACGGCCCGCGCCGCTTTCATACATTCATAAACGCCCCGTCACTGCTTAGCCCGAAGGCTCAGACGACTGCCCGTTCTGCCGGAACAACAACCTGAAATGTATCCCATCAACCCCCATTTCAACTCTACTCTCTATCCGGCACCATCTACCCCTCCCAGTGCTCCAGTGTCAACAGCTGCAGTGTCAGGAGAGCCAATTTATTTGTTTCCAGTAACGTCTTCGGCTCAAGCGAGGGATTTGAACCGACAGCCCGGTGGGTCAGAGAGGCTGGAATAATCATCACACCCCGCACGGTGGTAATCATCTCATAGTGAGACCTCTTGGCCTTTTAATACCAGAAGCTAAGCTATCTCATACTGCCATCACCTCTGACCCATTCAAGCTATTGGACATACTGTGGCTTTATGTGTGTGAAATGTGTGTAAAAGCCCCCTCTATTAGACCAATAGGAGGTCTCGATTACGACTGCAGGAACATGATATTATTCCTATGTTGTTTAATGTGACAGTTTGTTGGTTTTCCTTGATTTCAAGCTCATGATAGTAACGCAACACGAGGCCAAAAAGCGTGTTTTTCTGCCCTCCATGGTTGAAAGTTTCAAGCCTATTTAATCTCTGACCACACCCTGCATCACTCATAGGTGTGGCTGGGTTGGAAATTTGCATTTGTTGCACCTGTAACCACACCCGACAGTGACGTCACAGGAACAGCAAGGTGAGAAGTTGAACACTGGAGGTTCGCAAAGACAAGATTTTCAGGCGGTGTTAAGCACAGACTGTATAAAACATGGGCGTAGTATCCGTGACGTCACCCACAGGTTTCTGAAGAGCTGTTTTCCGCCGCCATGTGGTCGGTCCTGCCTCTGCTGCCTCCCAGCTGAGCTAAGAATCTGCACAGACGTGGATGGTGGGTCAAGCTGAGGCAGGCTAAATGAAGCCTGGGTGCTCAAACAAGCCATCTGTAACTGCACTCGTCTGTCACTTAAAGTGGCCGTTAATTATGCATAACTTTAAGCCTTAATATAATTTGAACAGGTGAGTTCTACAAAAATTCACCCTCAGTACAGTTGTCATGAACGGGGAAATTAGCTATAGAGACCAAAACTGTTTTTTGTACCAGGCTGTAAACATGTTTATTTCTGCTGTGAAGTTGGACATTTTAACATGGGGACTTATGGAGACTGACTCACTTCTGGAGCCAGCCTCAAGTGGACGTTTGAGGAACTGCAGTTTTTGGCACTAGTTGTGGAGAATAAAATATAATAGCATACTGTAAGCGACAGGAAGCAGCTCTCAGCGATGTCAACCCTGACTTCAACAGAGGGTACCAGAACTCAAAAACATTGTATACTATCAGCTGTGTACTCAGTATATATGCTCAGTAATACGAGGATGTATTTCTATTTTCTATGTAGTATTGTTCTTTTAGGCCTAGAGCAGACATGCTGATAGCTGACTGTGAAGATGCTGCTTTTTTTTCAATAAATCCAAAAACACCAATTAAAGCCAAAATCAAATTAGTTGTTCTGTCTGTGAGCAAATTAATGGACCTGCTGTGTGAGTGCGGTAGCTTTCATGTGTTATATTACGGTAATCCTGGAACAGTCTCAGACAAGGACGAGGGAGGGGGAGTCGTGAACACCAGCCTGATTATTCTGAGGGGTGGGTTGCAACTCTAAAAGATTGACAAGCACCGCTCTAACACACAGATAGAACCAGGTTTGTTTGAATCGCTGGACAAATCGGAGACGTGTGTGGTGATTCTAGCACCTTCTAGCAACTTTCGTGGAGTGTGTCACCCCTTTTGTTCCTTTTTTGATTAATATTTATGTCATCAGGGTTTGATAGATGTAAAGAGGAAGCATAATGTTGCCATGGAGTCTGTGAATAAGCCATGGATTATTAGCCAATCTGCAACAAAAGTCTGCATTAGCCGACACCTGTTTGCACTGCGACCATGGACACGCAGATAACAACCGAGTGAATTGTTCTGTGATGAAAAAAAGGCTAAATGTGACAATTATGATGATTCTAGCAGTGTGTGTGACTGAAGTGTGACTCTGAGAGGAGAGGGCGCGATTGTGACGCAAATTGCATCAATCAGGTTGTAAGAGTTGACGGTGACTCCAATCAAGGGCACATAAATCAGAGACGGCATCGTGAGTAAAAAACACAAAGAGCCTGCATTTCCTCTGGTCTGTCACAAAAAAGCTTCGCCTGCATCGCAATTAAACTGACAGCGAAGGAGCGTGATCTCAGCCGCTGAAAGAGACTTCTTCCTTTCTTGCTAGAAGTGCTGTTTGTGTACACTGAGTTGACGCAGTGTTACTTAACAAAGCTCTCACGATGGCACTTATGATAAATGAACGAACAAAAAACTGGTGTGACTTTATGGCAGAACAAAGTTGACACTTGACAGAACAAGCATTGATTTTGTTGTCAGTGTTGCATTCAAGGAATGAGGAGTTTTTTCACGCCTCAACTAAAATTCCCCCCAAAGTTGTCCAAAGCATTTCTTAAGTATATAAGCTAATACAAAGCCATGAATAATGAATAGTACATTTTTTTTTTTAAATGACAGCAAATTATTCATGAATTCGAGCTTCCTTCCTGTTACTCGCTCAAGGCGGAGTTAAAAAAAAAAAAAAAGTTCCTGGAAGCTTCCAGAGTAGCGTGCTACACTCGGAGTGAACAGCGGTTTGTGGAAAATGTTTCCATAAATAATAATGAGGGTGTGTTTGGTTGGACTCGCTCCTCTGAAGGTGGACTGAAGGGTGGAGAGGATGCAGCAGCAGGTGGTGGAGAAACTAACTAACGGACTCAGGGTGAGTTTGTAACTTTGTCTTTGAATGAAAGAAGTCTGTTAGTTATGCGGCGGTCCAGCCATTAATTTACTCTGCATGATGGACTGAGAGGGAAACATAACTAACTGAGCTGATTATCAGTGACGGACTGAAATGACTCGTACAAATCATTTAAGCATTCACACCAAGACCAAACGATTATCTAACTTGATGTAACGCTCAGATGCATCTTTCCCTGTCGCTTATGTTTTGAACTGAGCTGACTTTCTGTCTCTTTCATACTCTAAATCTTGTGTGATTTCAGGCTTATTTTCATAGTTATGGTCTTTATTCTTTTTGGTGATAATAACACTGGACGTAACAACTTAATCACTGAGATTTGAGAATGTGCCATCATTGGTAAAAGGTGCGATGGACCCGCAGAAACTTGCGAGGATGAACGCTAAAATTATTAACCTGAACTTAAACTTATTGAAATCCATCATAGGTAAAATAAATAGCTCAACATTTTAGGAAATATGTTGTTTTTGCTGTGAGTTACAGGAGAGGCTTGATACAACTATGCGCTACAATCAGGAGACGTTTAGCTTAGCTTAGCACAAAGACTGGAAACAGAGGGAAACCATTAGCCTGGCTCTGTCCAGAGGTTTTACTAAATCCACCTCCCAGCACCTCTACAGCTCAGTCATTCACATGCTATGTATCTTTTGTTTAATCTGGACTAAAAGTGAAATGTAAAAATGACATGCTGTGTTTTTACAGAATATTCCTGAAACTTCAGGAAGTCACTGCTACCGGGCTGAGAAACAATGTGGCACATAACCTCCAGTAAAAACCACAACCTGTCTCTTTTACACTTCAGTTATTATACGGATTAAACAAACAAGATACAACAAGGTAATTAGTGAGCTTTAAAAGTGCTGGTAAGCATATTTTTAATTAATTTGGACAAAGCTATGCTAGCTGTTTCCTGCTGCTTGTAGCCTTTATGCTGCACTCAGATAATACAGGAAGGATTTCTGTGTTCATCGAACAACTCAAGACGGTTTTATGATTGCAGAGTGCTTTGACAATATAGCTCTATATTCATTAAAGTTGAGTTTAATTATCTTAAACGACAGCCTTCAGCTGATGTGAGTCATCTATGTTTTATTGATTTTTTTAGCACTTCTGTGTGATTAAACTCTAAGTCAGGTATATCAGAGCTTTCAGAAAAATATAAGCCGTAATTAAGTCGTGGATGTTGGTGCCAGGATGTGCTGCAATCACATTGGAATCAAACTGGTATCTCTCTCTCTGTCTCTTTTATGGTCTCACGTGTTTGTGTTGGCTCACCACCAAAAAGTACAACTTTCCCTGTAGCCCCACTTTGCCCTGCAAGTCAAATAATTCATTAATTTGCAACTATGTTGATTGTTTTAGACTGTTTTCATGTAAAAACATAGCTCATGGTTCCAGCTACAAACTTTAGTTTTGCTGCTTTTTCTTTTAATTCTTTTAATTAATTTTTAATAACTTTGTTAGAGCAAAACAAAACAAAACATTGTGAATGTGTCACTTCTGGATAATTGAGGCAGCATTTCTCAATAATTTCTGAAGTTTTAAATTGAATTTAAATTAAACAATGATGAATATTGGAGAAAATAATTAGAATTCATAATTAAAATAAATTAGTTGCAGCCTTGTATAAAAGTTAAAAATTAGCCCAACGTCAACCAACTACAAGAGTAAAATCATACTTTTATATTAATGCATGACTAATATTAATCTTATGATATAGTATATTATAGTATAACAGTCACAGGGGACATTTTAAATACCTTTAATGCAGGACTAGTATTTTTACAGTGTGCTATTAGTACTTTCACTTCAGTAAATGATCTGAATACGTCTTCCACTGCCTCCTCTATCCTTTACCTCACTATCTTTTCCCCTCCTCTCTCTCTCTCTCCGTCACTCTTTCATTCCCTCTCTCCGATACAAGCGTCCATTAATTCAGGATCCAATTACTCGCATGGCTCTGATGCCCCTCCCACTCGCCATCCATCTCCGACTGCCTCGGCCAATGGACGACTCTCTCGGTGCGACAGATCAAATTCCACCTCCACAAATAATCCCTCACCAGAACGCTGCTGCCAACGCCGCACAAACTTTAATTGGATCCTTTTAATAGTGTTCACTATGGCCACTTTCAGGCATGTAATTAGGTTTCTCTTCCTATACAGTTTAATGGCTGTGGGGTGGGTGGGTGAGTCGAGTAAGAGGGGAGGTGGATAGAGATGGAGAGGGTAAAAAAGGCCAGACTTTCCGTTTTACAGAAGGCTTAATCCAATTTCACCCAGAGAGAAATCATCTCATGCTGTATATACTTTTTTTCTATGCGGTTTTTATGGTGGTCCATAAAAACCATAGACTAGTGTTGAATATCCAGCCTCATTGATTTTTTGGCTGTGAGCAAAGTGTCTCTCTTTTTGGCTTACACCTTTTCCAACCGGCTCCCCTGGCTATTGCAAAGCTTCGCCATGGGAAACAAACAAAAAAAAAAAAGTCAGAATCTCTAAACGCTGCCACCAAAACTCCCCGAACAGGATGCAAATGACGGGATTTCTGGAATGATTAATTTCTGCCACTTGTGAGGCGATTAGGGGGAGTCAATCAAATGAATAATATATGTATAAGCACTCTATCAAAAGGCAGTGAAACAGTCACGGGGATGAATGGATGATGGGAGAACAGTAAGCAGCTTAATAACAATAAATACAAAGAGGCACCCCTGCCACGAAAGGGGTGGAGAGAGCACTGACAGAGAAGAGGAGAGAGAGGAGAGGAACTACAGAGCAGATGGATGGGTCAGTCACCTGTCCAGGTGAGAAGGGACCTTCTGTAATTCTAGGTGACTGTCCTGACAGTTCATAACTCAGAGGAAAAAAAAGTATATTTGTTTACGCCCGAAAGTCGATTTCAAACTGTGTTCATCAGGAAGACTGATCACCTTGCCCTTAAAAATGACCGGCGCTGAAAAACCAGCAGGACAGTCCATCAACACCCACAAGGCCGGATGATTAGACAACAAATTTTGTCTGATGCAAGTCATTAACGCAAGTTTCTGACTTTTAAATAGAGTTCACATCAACATCAAAGTCATATTTAACACTGGAAAACTCTGATATATGGACACTCAGACGACAGAGCAAACACCAGAGCTGATTGTCCCAGGTAAATAAACCCTTATGTAATCAATATAGTGATATATTTACTGTGCACAGCGCTATTTAACCCTCACATGATCAACTCTACTGATCTTAGACTTGAAATTGTTTCCCATAGATACATTCTTCCCATTGGCAATATATAATGAGAGCATCCTGGTCTATCCTGGTGAATTGAAGCCAGTGCTCAGGTGTCTTAAACCTGCATTCTTTCTAATGGCCAACAGGGGGCAGCTTCACTGGCTGCAAAAAAGCTTCAACTTCACGGGGAAATGACCATACGTCTCACATATTATTACCTGAATAAACAGTTTCCTTGTGAGTTTATGGTCTCAATCTCTAGTTTCAAGTCTTCTTCCATACAGCACGATGTTCATTTTGTAAATTATAGATCCATTTAGAGTAAAGCAGATGATAAGGCAGGATATGCTTTAGGAAATGGCTACCCTACACACCGGTCTCACAAAACTCAGATCAAACTGTCAAAATAGGCAGTGCCGATCAAATATCAATCCAGATTTTATTATTGCTTCGCCAATTTCTTTTCTCAAATGTATTCAGAAACATATTTCAGTGTACTGTTTAAGGCAGGCCTTGGAGACCTGCACAACTCGTACTAGTACGTCACCCACCGACTCCACGCTTTCCTCCAACTATGGTTACTTCTGTCTCTGAAAGACCAAGATGGTGACGTCCATAATGCCAGACTCGGTTGTTCACAGACTAACAGGTGACGTCACAGTAGGTTTACACTTGATTCTGTCCCATGTGAATGCAGCATTCATCATTTAAAATCAATGTTCAGATTTAGAGCTGAAACTATTCTGATTATTTTCTAAGCAAAAATGCCAAATATCTCTTCTTACAGCTTCTCGCTTGTGAAGCTCTGCTGCTTTTTATGTGACACTAAGGTGGATAGAGTATCTTAAGTATGAGGTAGAGTATGTGTGTTGGTTGGATGAAAATCGATGAAAATCTCTGCCTTGAAGAATTATTTATGTCTGATGTGGATTTTCTACAAAACAAAGTTGAATTAAGTCATTAAAAATTCCTTTTTTACATAACACTACATGGATTCCTTCTTGATCATTGAAAAAGAATCTATGAATATACAAATGCTGTTCATTTTTGTTCATCTCCTACGTCCCTATAATGTCCATTCAGTGTGTGCGCACCGCAGGCTGCAAGTTTCCACATCACACTTGTGCAAGTTGCATACTAGACCACGATTGGCCTTCGATTCAAGGTGATCTTCAGAAGATGAATGGGAAAAATCTGAAGCCCTCTGGTGTCAAACTCAAGCTCAAACATCCACGTTAAGTAAGAATAAGCAGAACACATTTATGAGTGGAGGTGGACTGACAAGGAGGCAAACAAAAAGCGAAGCAGAACGTCAACAAAGTTCATTATTCAAGGTAATTTAATCAATATAATGCTTAATTCACATGCAGAGTATTTTTAAATCATCACATGACCAACTCTCCAAACATGATAAAACCCCCCCAGCTGCTAACTTCTGCTCCATGACATGTGAATGATGCAACATGAGTTGAAATAATTAGTCGATTCATAAATAACGCAACAGACAAAAACATTTTTGGCAAGTTTTTTGATAATCCAATCAGAGCTTAAGTCATTTTTCAACTAAAAATGCCAAACACTCTCTTGTTCCAGCTTCTAACTTGTGAGGATCTGTTGCTTTTATTCACATGAAAGCAAACTGAATGCCTTCACCATACACTAGAAAACTGTGAAAAGATTTGATGAGTCAAAAGAGTTTTTAAGAAACTACAACTAGATTCACTTTGAGATTATTTTGCCATTCTGCACCTGGTGGAAATTTACCAGGAGAAAAACTGTTGGAGCAGAAACAAAAGCAGCTTTTGGCCACAGCTGTCCTTGTGTGTGCATTTCGAGGGCTGCGGTACTTTCTGTCCACTTCTTCTCCACTTTATCATGGTACGAATGTGAGGACACGTCAAAGAGGCACTCTCGCTCACTCCACAACTCCAACAATTTCTCCTCCTCTTCTAAAGTCCAAGAGAACCAACACTACATGTTCTTGGGCCTCACTAGAGTCACCTCCATGTTTACCACTGTGAAGTCAGTAGAAAGAGTGCAACTATTCATATGATTGTTGGTCACTATTTGCATGAGCTGTCATTATAAACCTTCGATAATATTAAACATACTTGATTTATCGGAACTTCAAGATGAGAAAAAGACTGACTTAAGACAGCTCGGACTGAGTTTTATGACCACCAAACGATCGAGATGACGGGAGTGCGCGGCAACTCGAGCAAAACTTTCAGGATTTTATGCGAAGTTGGAAATTTGTCTGTGTGTCTTGTTTGAAGAAGAGATACTTTATTAATCCCTCAAGTGGGAATTCTTTTTTCACTCTTTTTTTTTTTTACATGCATTTTAACCACGAAACACAACCACACACACAAAGGGCTCATAGACATGCAATGTGGAGAGAGATTGTGGAGTGATGGGCAGCCCCAAGAGGAGTGCCCTGCGAGCAATTGGGGGGTTCGGTGCCTTGCTCAAGGGCACCTCAGCAGTGCCCAGGAGGTGAACTGGCACCTCTCCAGCTACCAGTCCACCTTCCATACTGGACTTGAACCGGCCACCCTCCGGTTCCCAAGCCAAGTCTCTACAGACTGAGCTACTGCCGCCCCTGGTGTAACACAATGACAGCAACTTGGAGTTTAGGAGACTGTGATGGGTAATTATACACAATTTTACTGTCAAACAATTAACTGATACATCGAGAAAATCAAGTGAAAAGAAGTGGTAGTTGCAGCCATATTCAGCTCCAAGCACAAAATATCAGCTTCAAAGCAGCGTTGCAGTTGCAGCGTCGATTCTTGACTGATGGAAAGCGAGTGCGTGCGGTGACTCCATCAAAACAGACGCGTCTCTCTGGGAGTTAGACTCAATCACCTGTGTATTTCTACTTCCTCAGGGATGCCAAATAGCATCAGTAAAAGAAAGGAAGCAAGAAATCAAGAAGAGCGGGAAAGAAGAAAGAAGAAGGAGAGGCAGCAGGAAAAAGGTCTCGACACACAAAAGCTTTCACATTCACCCCACTGCCACAACATCGAGAAGCACTGTAAGGTTATAACGTATACTATAAAACATACGGCAGCATAAAATCACAAGCAGGACCATCTGGCTGCAGCTTAATTAAATACACTTAATCACATTCGAACATATGCAACACATTCATATGCCACGCCAGTTTAGCAAGGCGGGGGAGGGACAAAAATAAAAATCCATTCTGATTACGACTAAAGGGCAATGTCTGAGTGGCACAAAACATCATTACAGCCACATCGGGTGGAGTATTACGAAACGACGGCACTCAAAGTGATTCATTCATCACTTCCGTTATGTTAACCTTTCTCCCGCTCCCACCTACTGGAAACCTCGCGCATTAATCTGCCTCCTTGTGCTAGCGCTAATGACGACTGAATGAGAGAGCATGAGCTGCATACATGTCGAGGCCGTGAGTCACACACACTTATGAATGGCAGGTGAGTAGAACGAATGCACGTTTGGTTCATGAGGGCTGTGTGTGAGCGTCTGAGGGAGGAAAGCGTAACCTTGCATATGAGTAGTAGAGTCAGGGTATGTACATCATGTAGGTATCCAGTTCACTATGCATTGCACTTCACCACCACTGATCTGAATATATGCAGCTTTGGATAGAGTTCAGCTTTGGTCAACTTCAGCACATGAATATTGATGGGAAGTCATAAAATTTTATCGATGTCAATGCCATTAATGATTCTGCTTATCGTCTGATTCTTGACCGTCCAATGACGCTTGCTACATCTTACTTATGTTACTATAACACTGGATATTTACCCTTGGTAACGGACGTGCTGCTCTGTTAGGAAGCAGTAGCACTCATGCGTGGAGCATCAAATATTCGGCATTCCTGGAATTTAAGCCCATGTTGCAAAGAAAGATCTTTATATTGCCGGTTTTTCTACCCTTACTTGCAATTTTAATTTTACAGACATCTATACGCACTGTCGTCATCTTTCTTTGTGAAATGAAGCCACGTTTTGGACTGTTTCTTCCTCTCCGACATGACACCTTCTTATTGTTTCCAGCAATGTAGATGCATGACTTTGACATCAATGCATGCAATTAATAGAAAACCTCAGAGGCATACAATTACGATGGATCCCTACACGTGAACGTGCACCACTGACCGTCTTAATGGTGTTGACTTTTGAGCGAACGGATAGCTGGAAGGTCTACACCCTTGTTCTGTTGGTGTATGAAGAGCGTGGTTTGAAGTGAGCTATGAAACAAGAGCTGATGGCACAAATACCTGAGTTTACTTGAGTTAACGGTAGCCGTGTTTCAATCCAGATTTAATGCTAATTTGCAAATGTTGTTTCCATCCACTACAGAATATTAGGAGTTGGTTTACAAGATAAGCAGTAGCTGGTGCCGATTCTCGGATCGGAAAAGCAGAAAAAGAGGGCGCCACAACAAGATGATGTGATTCAAAGACTGCCAGTCAAACCTCAACCGGTGAAAAACAATGCAGAGAACCTGATGTAAATCTGTCATTTCATTTGTTTAATGTATTACTGTGTGGAGAGACCAGGAAGTATTAAATCTTTTTGTAAAAAGCTGAACAATTTTGATGTTTCTATCAAACTTTTCTAATGCGATACTTTAAAATATGTTTGAGGAAACGTGTCTAGTATCATCTTATCCTGCTGATGCTGGCACTGCAGCTGCCGTTCCTCTGCAAAGGAGTGAGCTACACATCTTTCTGAGGCACTTTTTATTAAATCTCATCTCAACACATATTTACTATCAGAGCTTGCCTTGTATAAATATTAATTTAAAATGCTATTTATTGTCTTCTTGTAACCCTGGTTTTGGATGAAAGCTCCATAAATAAGTCATAATTCTTTACTTAGACCAACTTGTGGCCATTATTTAAAATTTAAAAAAGAGAATATTCCTTTAAACCAATCTTCAGATGAATTTTATATCCCGACGCTCAGTACTGTAAAGTTAGATTTTCAGCTGCAAGAAGACGCTCATTTCTGTACTTTACAGTTAATGAGATTCTCTCACGGCAAGCACGGTTCAGAAAACGCTTCAGGTTCTCGAACGTGAAGCGAAAAAAAAAACAAGGCAACTGAGCTGCTGCGTGTCAGAATCACTCTGAAGTCAAAATAATACTTATATACATACACACTTATACTGCAAATACAAATAAACTGATCATTCTTTACTGACTGACAATAAAGATGAGCCCTTCTGATACCTGATACTTAAACTGTGCTTATTGATTCATTGGTTTATTTATGGCGAAAAGGATGAAAAACATCATAAATAAACAAAGGATTAAATAAAATACTCTAAAATATACTGAAATAGGGATTCACAGATAATTTAAGAGCAGCTGGAACATGTTTCTTGAGGCGTAAGAGTAAAGAACAGAGACATGAGTCAAAGATTGACTCTCTTTATGTATTAAACATCTTCTTACTCATATAATCCCTGCAGGTTTTGGAGTGAATTTAGCAGATTGGGCCCAGAGGAGGACTGGGGAACTACCTGTGGAGGAAAGATTAGAAAATGGAGAGTGTAGTTCTGTTTTAAGAGCTCTGTGAAAAAAAAGTGGGAATGAGGTTGTTTTAATGAGGATTCTTTGAAATAAGAAGTGTATAATTGTAAGCACACTATTTGAAGTTACGTAAAGCTATTATTTTAGCTTTGTTTTCAAAGTGCCATTATCCTTTCTCAGTGGTACGAGAGCATCATTAAAGCCTATCCCTAAATCATTAAAAAATTATCCCATATTACCACTTAATTACAGAGGCATTAGCCTTATCAGCACTGTGCATAAAATGTATTCATGGCTTCTAAATCACACACTTGATGATCATGTTGAAATGATACGTTTGCTGCCCGATGAGCAAAATACACATTATCATTAGCTACAGTATAGAAACAGGCACGTTTACAGGTCTCCCTGCAGAGTAAAGACTTTGTTTGTTATGTGTTGCAGGTGACACTGAAGGTGTTTCATGTTTTATTGCTCATTATGTGATAATTTAAGAGCGACGCTATTGAACAAATGTCCTTCATTTTGAAGGACTTCTTCTGGATAAATGACGAGCTGCATTTTGGTGTTTCTTGTGTGCCTGATTTTACTTCATTCTACAACAGAACACAGATAAATGTCTTTATTTTTAACATTTAAAATCAAGAATAATGAGGTTTTACTGTATTTATCATGTTAGATGTGTGTGGGCACGTGTGTGTGTGTGTGTGTGTATCAATATGAATGTGTGGATACTTGCGTTTGAAAATTAGGTCTGTGTGTGTGTGTGTCTGCTGGCAGATAACCAAGCAGCGTGCAGCTTAGTGTTCACCTATCTAGACGGTCCCTGCACGGAGCCGATGGAAACCCCTTATCACAGACCCTCAGAGCCCTATACATCCCTTAACTCCATCTGCCTGCAGAAAAGTGAAGCGAAAATAAATAAAATATGCAGGAGAGGAAGAAAAACACCCTCCTAGAAACTGATATTTTTTCCCCTGGAGATGTGGCATCCATTCTTGTTTGTTTATGAGTGTGTGTGCTGAGACCTTAATGTCCTGGGTGGCTAAAAATGAAAGACTGTTATGGAGAGACTTGAATGGAGAGGATGATGGTAGGGAGGGCAGATGGGTAGGGAAATAATCAGTCTTGGTTTTTGATACAGGATGAAGTTATTACCAGTTGGTGATGGATGATATTTAGAAGCCGAAGAGGAGGTGGGGAGCTTCTAAAGGCAGAGAAAAACAAAATGTTTGCGGAAGCGGAGAGAGAAAAATGGTGATAAATGTCTGTTTTTACGTAAGATGGGTCAGCCGGGCTTCATAATCCTGTGAGGGGTGGGCATGAAGCTGAGCATCATGGGACATGCTCTTCATGAGTCCTCAGAAAACCAGACGAAAAAAAACAGCGCAAGAGAGACAAGAATGCTAACAGGGGAAGATGACACACAAAAGAGTTATTAGACCTGATGATTTCCCTTTAGTGCGAGTGTCGCTGACATTAACCAGACAGACGTTAAAGAATAGAGGCGAGAAAAGAGAGGGGACACGCTGAGGAGTAAAAATAAGATGTACACGGTGTGTTCACTACATTAAATGATGAGTGCAGTGATGTAACAGTTAGTTGATTAGCCACATGGATTGATAATTTTAATAAGTGATTTGTTCTCTGAGTCATTTCTGAACATTTTGGGAAAGATTCAGACAGCACTGCAGTGTCATTGGTGTGTTGTTTAGGACAATAAGAGTCCAGTCTGAGAAACAGATGAAAGTGTTTAAAAGTGTATCACATGCCAGAAAGTTCTGAACTCTTTATGCTTTGTGACGAAGATCGCGAGCTAGTCCTAACCCTAGATTACTAAGTAAGCTACCATGTGTGCTTGGCCTTAGCACAGGGCTAAAGTTGGTCTGAGCACAGCCTTAGATGAAAAGATCAACATCACTTTCGTGTCTTTAGGCTAAATGTGAAGCTAGATGAAGCAGGAAGTTAGCTTAGCTTAGCATAAAGACTGGAAACAGAGGGAAACCGCTAGCTTGACAAGGTGTGATCACCATCTTCAGAAGAGCTTTGGAAAGAGTGAGGCTAGCTGTTTCCCCTGTTTCAAGTCTTTATGCTAAGCTAAGTTAATTGGGGTGTAGTCATATTTAACATGCAGACACGAAAGTGATATAATTGGTCTTAATTAGCTCTCAGCAAGAGATTGATGATGTGATTCTCAAACCATACCCCAACTAACGGATCCTTTATCATTGTTAATGTCTATTTGGCCTCTGAAACGGTGCATACCAGAAGAAGCTTGAGTTTAGGCAAAGATGCCAAACATTTGCTGGTTCTCACCATTTTTAAGAAATAATCTTCGGGTTTCCGGTTGTTGACTGACAAAACAAGCAATTTGAAGCCGTCACAAAACAATGCTGGAGTAAGAATGAACCATGCTATGCCGCGGCGCCGTCACTTATGTTACATCACTTCTGTAGATGCCAAACTGTTCTTCCTCCCTGACAAATGTATAGTGATGGGTGAAGGGATATGATGGTGAGGTGGGGGCAGAGCATGAATATACAGCATCCTACACACCTGGCCTGATTACCCAGGAAATATAAACCCGGTCGGAGTCTGACAGCACGTCCTGATGGGTGGTTGTCCGAGTGAGTGACAGATGGGAACGGTCTTAAGAAAACTGATGGATGGGTGGGAAAAAAGCTGAACAATCATCCCCAGAGACCCTGCAGGCTGAGAGGCGCAGCGACTAGTTAAACTGAAAGCTTCGAGGTGAAGTCAGATACAGAAAGTAGTTTAATACGAGTTAATGGAATGCATGCATCAACATTCGTCTGATACCTGGTGGAGAAGAGCTTTTAAATTAGACTTATTTGGCACTCCTGACAAGTATAACGTCTCTGAAGTGTTGAGTGTTGGACCTGTTGTAGCTGTAAATGTCCAGATTAATCTTTTTCTTATTACGAGAAATACCTTGAAATCCAAATGTCATTGGTTTTGTGAGGCGAAGCTGAAGTTGAAGTTGAGTCATGCTGATTTAATCTGTATAATCAATCAAAAAGCCTGATTTAAAAGCACACTCCATGAAACAAGAATCAGAAAACAGTTTCGGGACTCGACGAACTGAATGACATTAAAACAAAATCAAAGTTTTAAAAATGGTTTTAAAATTATAATCCTGAAGATTTCAGACAGTATTGATTTGGTGACACCTGTGGTTACCACGGCAACAGTAAACAGCAAACACTCGTCGAGCTGCACCTTTATCATAAATACAAGAAGAGAAGAGCACCTGGTGTGTCTGTTAACAGTGCAGTGAAACAAACTCATGTTATTATCATACGTTTAAAAAAAATGAACTCGTCGACACGTTCGAGGATCTTTTAAATCACTTCAACGGACTCGCCTTTTTGTGAGGTTGTTTATTTATTTACTTGATTTTTTTTACTCTTTTTTCTCTTTCTTATCCTCTTTATTGTTTATTGTTATTTTATTTGAATCTTTTCTTATCATTGCTTTTATCATCTTCATTGTACTGCCTGTTTTTGTGGCACTGAATCTGTTATGTTTTGCGTTTTTACTTTTTGATCTTACCTGTGTGGCCTTCTTTTGGTGCCGCTGCTCTGTAAAGCACTTTGTAAACTATATAAATAAAGTTGTTATTATTATTATTACTTATTACTTTTAGTGCTTACCTTTGTGACAAATATTTCACAATAAAAGCCACCCTGACGCATGCTTTTAATATGAAACAGCAGCAGTAGGAAGCAGTTTAGCTACAATGAGGCTGATATCAGTGAGATGAAGTAAGGCTGGTTAATACGCTGCATTAGTTTCTATCAATCCCTCGTGCATAGGTTAGCAATTTAAATTCAGTTCTGTAAAGAGGCATTGCAAAAAAAAAACAAAAATCCACCATAAATATTAACAACTACATTTCACAGTGAATTCCTGCAGTTTATATTGCAAGAGGGTACGCTCTGTTTGAAATAAGTGAACCCGAGCGTGCTTTAAATAACAGTATAGAATGCGCATGTTATTAAAATGAGTGTACGGTTATTTGTACACATGAATTAACAAAATTGAACAAAACAAAGAAATGAGGGGATGAATAAACAATCTGCGCGATGAGCACTCAAATTAATGAAAAGATGTGCGTGAGGCCTATTTCCTGCTCTCACTGTTAGCATCTTGTGCCCTTGATGTTTTAAGTCTTGGCCCTTGATGTTTTTTTTGTTTTTTTTCCCCGTGGCGACTCCAAGTCTCTGCGCTGCACTGATCTCTTTCCAACATAAAAAGTCAGACAAAAGGCCAGTGGAGACTAATTAGGACAAATTCTGGGATATACATGGGGAGATGAAAGAGAAGGGGGAAACAAGTGAGAGCCGGAGAGACAGAGAGAGAGAGAGAGAGAGAGAGGCTGAAGTGGGTATTTAATTTGATTCAATTCAATTCAAATAAAATTGTCATTGTACCTTACACAAGTGCACCCAGTAAAATAGAAAACTTTGCCTTTGTGTCACTGCAAACTCAGACCAGAAAACCCAAAAAATAAGCGCAACATGTGCATTGGCAGCAGAAGTTTAATTTGATTTGTGTCCGATGGTTCGAGAGGGAGTGAGCAAGTAGTGGTCGAGTGACTTAGACAGTGAGTGAGAGTGATGGAGCGCCGGCATCGATAAAGGCGGTTAATCAGCGAAATAAAAAGTTATTTCCCGATTGTTTCGCAGCGGTTACGTTCAACACAAATAGACACACACCGCCGGACAATCCTGTGGCGATTCGCCGCAGCGCCTTGTACCGCCTGAACATACCCTAACAGCTGCAACTTTTTTTTTTTTAAAGTCAGAAATGGGAATGCAACATTTTGGTGCAATTAAATGTTCTTCCTGCGGTTTTTCCTACAAGACAAATTCCTAGAAATTATGTTCAAATGCTAAAAAATATGTAAATACGCAAATACGTTTAGATAGAAAAGAGGAAACATTGTCTCTGAATGTATCTGCTGAATGTTAACTGATAGTGTCCTTGAGACACATACTGTAGTTAAGGCTAAAGAAAGGTTGTGGTCTTGCTTAAATATTGAAAATGTCACCAGTGACTTGAAGAAGTGTTCACCTCTTAACATGGATATAATATTTGTCCTTCCTGTTTCCTTCCTCTCCTCCTCGACTTCATTTCAAACAAATTAGTATATAAACATACGTCAGTCAACATACTTCAGTCTACCATAATCCTACTTAATTCTGGTCAAACCGGCGCCTGCAAGAGTGAATTTAATGAGATTGATTAAACACATCTCGCGGGTGGAAAGAGGGAATTTCAAATCTGTTAAACCTGTTGATTTTTAACATTGGACGGTGGTGACCTCTTCCTCGCACTCAACCGTCACAAATACCACCTCTGGGAGCCTGAGAGCGAGTTTATGGATCTAAAAATGTCAGAAAATATTTTCTTGTTTTGCCCGAAAAGCAAAAGCGTTCGACTTCAAATGATATAAAACAGAAAAAGCTGCAAATGCTTACATCTGCGGAGACAATTAATTGAGTTTATTCTGCACAAATCGATGAATCAACTTGGCAACTCGGCATTAGTGTTGCACATGTGTGTCTAAATGAAGGGAAAAAACATTATGCTTATCCCAACAGGATGGCAATGCATATTTATGCCCCCCTCTCTCATTATTTTCCATTAATCTACATTGGGCTAAAGGCTTTGTAATAGACACTATGTGTCATGGGAGAGGCTGCTTACAAACACTGCCAGGGAGAGATACACAAACAACCTTGGAGAGAGAGAGCGAGAGAGAGAGTGAGAGAGAGAGAGAGAGAGATATGGGGGAGAAAAGGGAGGGAGGAGAACTGGTTTATCATCGCTTCCCCTCCTTTTGATCTCTTATTGAGCAGAAGATGTGTGTGAATTTTCATGTGAGGGAAAAAGGGAGGTGGTGGGAGTGAACAAGACATATAAAGACAGAAATAGAGAGAGAGTAAGACATATCTGTCCCAAACCTATCTCACACCCCGCTCCGACCCAATTTCATTACAGTGTAATCCGTCCTACAACCACATGATAAAGCGTTCTTTCTACCCGAGCATCCTCCAAATGACAGGACCAACGCTGTGCTTTCAGGAGCTTTTACACTACGCTGGTCTTCATTTGCACTGTACCATACTGTGTGCTCCTGGGAGAGCATCTGTCACCACTATTTTAACATGCTGTGTCAGTGCGAGCCTGCTTCTGCCATGATAATTTAGCAAGTGCGCGTCTGCATGTGTGAAAGCATATGTGGAGATGTGTGTGTGTGTGTGTGTGTGTGTGTGTGTGTGTGTGTGTGTGTGTGTGTGTGTGTGTGTGTGTGTGTGTGCTCCTGTTAAAGCATGATACAGCTACTACTTCTGACATGCTGCAAGGCTTCACGACCAAAGTTACACAAGTATTTATATCCGTCTGCTGCTGCTGCTGTAGAGGGTGCCAGTGTGGACGTGTGACGCTCAAGCTTTGGAAGAATATGCTTGTGTGTGTGTGTGTGTGTGTGTGTGTGTGTGTGTGTGTGGGGGGGGGGGGATTTGTACTTTTATGTGAGTGTTAAAGCTCTTGAGAAAGAAACAACAGAATGCAGCGTGCAAACAGGAAAGTCTTAGCATCTGTGAACAACAGTTGATACTTCTTTTCTCGCCGACAAAGACTGAAGACACAGAGCATCCCGCACTGATGTCGATCAACGGAAAACTATTTTGACAATCTGTTAAATATTTATTGCGAGTAATTTAACGATCAAAAATGCCAAAACATTTGCTGGATCCATCCATTGTTGCTGCAGTTTGCAGTTTTTCTCTGTTTATATAATAGTAAATCGAGTATCTTTTTTTGAGCGTGTTGTTTTGTACTATTAGGAGGACAAAACAAACTATTTAAAGGCATCAATTTGGGCAATTGCGACGGGCATTTCTCTTCATTTTCTTACATTTTCCAACTTCAGGAATGAATCGATTAACTTTAAAACAAAACTAAGAATCTGCAGCCAAGCTGACAACTCTGAGAGGCTTCACTTTGGCACAGTGATGCTTTGATGCTGACGTTTAGCGGGTATCATGATAATCACGCCTCTAAATAAAAAATGCTAATTTTAAGGTCCACAAGCCGAGGAGAACTTTTTTCAAATCCTTGTTTATCTGATCGCCAGTTCTTAATTCAGACATATTCAGTAATTCAGCAATTTTTCTTTGTAATTTTCTCAGAAAATGACTTAACAGATGAATGAATTGTCAGAATTGTTGCTGTTGACTCTCAGCTACAGTAATTTTTGTGTAATTGTATGTAAAACCGCTGAATTCCTGCAAACAGTACAGAAGACAAGCTCCAGCCCAGCATGAACACATTGTACACAAGCTGACATCGAGACACACACAGTGTCTTACAATATACAGGATGCACTGAAGAAAGACAGGTGCGGAGAAGAAGATGGAAACTTTGTTCCTTCCTTGCAGCACCTCCACCCTGCTGTGCAGCATTAAATGAGAAATAAGAATCAAAGAGAAGGGTGGGATCGGGCTTTTTTTGGTTGACAAGACCACTGTTCATTATCTGACTCTCTTTGAGGAGCGTCTGCTTTCAAGAATCACATGGCAAATTATGCAAAAGCACTCCAGGAGCCATTTCGCGGAGTGCCTCGGATGCTCTGGGAAGCATGCGCCGCCTCTTTAAGTCGGAAAAAGAGTTCATGTGAAGAGTTTCGCAAAGTCACGGCGGACTGGACGACCTCTGGGAAGAGCATCTGGACGAGCAGAGAGAGGTGATTCGGCTATTTGTGATCTGTCACAAACGACGTAACACTTTAAATGTCTTGATGGGCGATCTTTGATGCTCTGGTGAGTAGCGATTATGGAGCACCGTCCCCATTCGGCCCACATGAGTCAAACTATCCAGACAGAGAGAGAGATCTGTGACATTAGACGCTAAAAGAGAGAAATGGGCCCTGGAGGCTGCTAGACTCATATTAGCCAATTAGCTTCCGTCACTGGACTACAGGGGACAATGACATTTGGGGTTATTTTCCAAGGCGTGGTGTTTAACCTTATTACAGCCCTCTAGGTTGTAATACAGAGTGGTCATTACCTCAGTGGGGGCGAAAGCCTGAGGTCTGACAGATGGATCACCATTAACTGTTATTTGGTTTCATCTGTCATCTGTGAGGGGTAATTTCATACAGTTACAGGTGTATCATAAACCCAAACCAGCCCGCACATAAACAGACATACAGTATGCAAATAAGATAGTCAAACTAACGTTCAGTCACGTTAGAGAGAGGTGAAAGATAATGAGGTGAAAGAAAGAGGGAACAGCGATCCCTGATTGAACTCAAACTGGGGACATTGCGGCTCATGGTCGGCGCTCTAAACTCTTGGACCACCAAGGTTACGCATAATTTAGTTTGTAACAATAAAACATATGACTTGTAAGGTTGAAAACTGATGCATGTGATTGGCTGAAGTGATAAGTGAGCGTGCTGTACAAATGATGATGATTTAAGAGTGAAATGGCTCGATAAAACTCGGAAATATTCCGGTGTACAGATGGATAAAAATTGGCACGGCTGATGTATTTGTGTTTGCCAACTTTTTTCTCAAAAGCCTGGAGAAGAAGCGATGTGTTACCTGATTAGTATTCTGAATTCTGGCGATTTGTATTTTTTGACAGTGATTTATGATTTTTTTTATGGATAGTGATGGTCTGAAGATTCAATTGTGAAGACGCTTCAGTTGTTTCTTTTATTTGTTGTTTGGAGATTTATACACTTTATAAAATTATGGTGTCTTGTAGGCTGTACCGGCTGGAAACAGAAGTATTTCATGACACAATAGTAAGAATTTTATTCATTGTAATAAGGTGATGTGACTGTATCATCACAATGTACAAATATGATAACACTGAACTCAGGGGGCACACATCTGTGGTTAAAGCAGTTGGTCCACATCAGCTCTCTGTGATTTACTGTTAAGAACTGTAGCTGCTGTTAACTAATGTTAGCTCAGTTTGTTAGCCGGGCTGCCCGGACTGTGAGCTCAGAGCACCGGGAGGAGTGTTAGTTTGTACCACAGGTACAGAAAAGAGGTTTTCAGGTCTGGCATGTAGGCGAATACGGATGAGGATGGAGCCGGTGTCGTGCCATAACAGGAGCTGGGCAAACAGGAAATGTAACCAGGCTCAGCAGCCTCTATGGCCATTCAAACGGTGCTCAAGGAACAGCCTCTGAGCAAATTAAATCTGATGAAGAAGACTGTGTGATACAGTTGAAAGCTCCACTAAAAGCAAAACCACACTGAGATTAGAATATTTGGGGAAACGATGGGGACAGAGCAAGCAGCACCTTCACAGCATGGGTGTAGTTACTTGTGAACATCTTAGTAAACTTTGAAGTTTTAACTGTTCAGTGTGTATTTTCATTCATACAGACTGAGCACGCAGGGGAGTGTGTTGATGAATCTTTTTTACCTCAACCTTTATCTTCTCAGTCACATTATTCATGTCCTATCTTTAGATATATCTAAGCCAGTCAAAATGACACATGATGAAAATGTCTTGCCGAACGAAGATAAGAGTCCAGACTGGCTTCTCCCGGTGGGAAATTGCAAAGGGATAGAGTGTAAATATGCACTGTTTAATTGTAAATGTGTGTTTCAAGGTCAGGAAATGATCAGTTTGCTGTAGGACTGCAGAGAAAGCCTGAGATTACTTTGTGCAGGTTCATTTTTTTCATTATGTACCAGAGCTATCTCATTTATTCCAAGATTTTTTCTGCTCCAAGAAGACAGTATGAGATGAACATTCACTGCAGTGTGCAGTGTGTATAATGCCACATCTAGTTTAGTTTCCTACAAGGGAAAAAAAAATACTTTCAAGATTTATGTGTGCCATGAAAAAGTTCTCCGACCAGACAGACAGAGGTGATGTTCTCCTAACTTGGACAGAGACAGAGAGGCAGCACGTTATTGTTAACTCCTGCTTTGTTACGCTGTAAATACACCACTATCTGGTCTGCTGAGGCTTAAAAGAGCAGAAGATTATGTCCTAGATTTCAAAAAGCGTGAATTATGCTCGGAGGATGACATCAACAAAGCGCAAACTGCTGCTCGGCCCGCTCTTCTTTACCAAACGCTTCTTCTTTTATTTCATTTTTTGTTTGGTGGGAATGAGCTCGGGGAAAGCTACTGAAAGCCTCAAAGCTTCCTGACTACACAAGCACACTTTTTTTTTTTTACGCTCCCTCAACCAAATGAGCAACTCTGGGTCTCTGAAGGCTGCATCGCCATGAAAGCAATGCGGATCGGTTGCCATTTTGCTTGCATACATTGAGGCGAGTCCACTGTCGGCTGTGGAAGTAAAACATCTCGAGAGAGAGTCTGGGGACCGGTTCTTCAGGGGATGCAAATGAAGACAGAGAAGTCCCTTTAACTATGCATGCACACACACACACACACACATACACATTAAACAGCATCTCTCTGTCAACAAGAGAGGGTAGAGTAATAGACCATGAAGAGGAGAGAGCTGGAGAACAAGTGAGGCTTTGATGTGAAGTGACGGACAGGGCCGAGCCAAGACAACACCCTCATATTAACGTTGACTTCAAATAGACAGGAAAAGGGAAGAAAACAGGAGGAAGGAACCGAGATAAGGATGAAAAATATCAGGGAGGGGATTACGGAGAGATGACAGATGCATATCGGATGAGAAACAATAGATATAAGAAGACGCCGGGGGAAAATGTTGGTTTGCGAAACGTATTTTTATGTCTCGCCTTCACCCTTTCCACGAAACGATTCAGCACGGCGATTGAGCGTCGCTGATTTCTGAATCTGAACATCGGATGTGAGGGGAAACAAGCTGAGAGGTGAGCGACAGATGATACCAACGAGAGCCTTGTGAAAGGCTGCAGAGAAACTATTAGATTTACATTTAAATCATTCATAGACGCGGTTGCAAACATAGCACTCATACATAAGCCATAACCCAAATACCCTCATGTGCATATTTTATGGGTTACATCCATGCTTCAATCAAGAACTACATAATTTGCCCACTTGAAGCTCATGATTCACCGTCTGAAAAACACACAGTCATGTTGAATTAATGAGAGGACCCAATGGAAGTGACAAAGCGGCATGGGTTAAAAGGGGGCTTAGCGCTTCCTGCTGGGTCTTGTCGACACAGTGTTCACACTGGCCGCCGAGAGCGCCGGATCCTCATCTGCTCTGACAGCGCTCGTAAAGAAGCCATTACACAAACATTTCCTATGGGGCTGACCACACAGCGAGAGCCGTAGATCAATCTGAGCATTCCCGCAATCCCTGCAGGAATATGTGTCAGGGAGAAGACAGGAGGAGATAAAGCGCATGAAAAACACAAAGAAGAGGAGTTGTAAAATTGGAGATTCGGTAAAAAGGCGGCTGCATCATCAGTTCCTGGTAAACCAAAATGATTCATGTGGAATGAGAATTTCTTTGAAAACAGCTGAAAGAAGTTTTGGAACTACCATTTACATAAACAGGAAGCATAATGTTGCTATGGAGTTGGATAGCTGCAGGCTTCAACCTTTTTTTGGCCAATATTTGTGTAGATTTGGGCAAATTTGAAACATTTAAAGTCGCCAAATTAGCTGTTAGCCATTCCTGTTTTCAGTGTAGCCATGGGCGTATAGAAAACTATCACTGGATTACTTTGACATGAAGGAAAACTTTATGTTTACCTGTCAAGCTCCTCGTTTTATTAGCTGTACATTTTAGTTACTTTTAGCTTCCGTACTTTTAGCTGTATGTACATTGAGAGCAACACGTAACCGGAGTCAAACTCCTCATGCGCGTACACAGACTACTGATGTCCTGGAGTTATAAGATTTCTAAGCAGATTTATGAACATTTATTCATAACGGACATCAGACATAATGATATCCTAATCAAGTGTATGTCAAACAGAATCTAGAAATATGTATATAACGTCTGCTTGTTCAGATTTGACTGCATTATGAGTCTATGAAGGAGAATTCATCCTGACTAAGGGTTTGAAAGTACCTCCAGTGCCTCCATGTACTGTGCGTCACAGCCACTGCTGCTAATGAGCAGGCAATATCAGCGAGTTAACAACATTAACTAACTTCCTGTTGGTTTTAGTACACTGGCATGCACCTATCTCTTTTCATGTAACTCAGCTTCAATGAAAACTATTCCCAGAACTCAAGGTAACGTCTTCACATTGCTTGTTTCGCCCGACCAACAGTCCAAAAACTCAAAAATATGTCGGTTAAAATCAATTTCCAACTCGCAGTCTCTTCCTCAACATAAATGAGTATCGACTGTGGACGTACTGTTGATTTGAGGTCTCAGACATCAATAAAGCTTCGTCCTAAAATTACGTTTCTGTCACTGCTGATCTATTAGTTTGAACTTTCTGTAAATTTGTCTCAAATGTTGGACAACATTTGCACTTTAAGGGTGACTCAGGAGAAAGTAATGCATGAGTCTGACTTCTAAAAATGAATTCAGCTCATGATCTTTTCCTCAAGACTATATTATAACTATATTTGAGTTATGGTTTGATATTTTAATATATGTGACATTTTAAACAAATTCTAAATATAATTTAAAATGTTAACCGGTGAAACAACAACAAAAGGGCAGACAGCAGTTGACTGCTGGCTCATGTTATGAATTTAAATGTTTCAAATATTAAAACAGTACTAAAATGTTGAGGTGAGAGTATAAACAACGAAGCCAAGTCTATTATTTCCATTACAAGGACACCTTAAACCAAAGTAAAAACAATGTTTAAATCATTGGGTTTGTAAACTGGCAGCATAGTGTAAAGCCTACAAATCGTTGCTATGGTTACCTGCAGTTTAACTGGTGGGTTTTTGAACTTTTGACCAAGTTCAAGATGCCTCCGTACATACATCTTTTAAATAAGCTTGCCAAGAAAATTCCCACTATGTCCATTAAGGAAGCGCTACAGCTGTGGTTTTAAGACCTTGAGAAACATGTTTCCCAGTTAAAACCTTTGACCACACTTATAATTTATGTACAGTGGCTAACATTAACTCTAACATCTGAATTTCTTTTCTAAAGTGCAGATCTGGAATCACACTACTGTTTGCTACAGTTCTGCTCTGTGGTGCTTTCAAACTAAATCGTCATTGATTTAATCTGGCGGATTTGGCCACCAACTGCACCTGCAGACCTTCATGATTAATTTTCTAAACTTCTGACCTTCTGCTGCAGTGAACCAGATGGTTTGAAATATCAAGCCAAACAGATTTGTGCACCTGCTTTTGTCTCTTTTTGCATCCAAGAACAACAAAACGCCAGAGGCACCATCAGTCAAACATTAAGAGGAAATCATCTGGGCAGGGAGAAAGTGTTAGTGTGGATCTTTTTTCAGCTGATTATGATCAATAATTACCTACTTATGTAGTTTAAAGCAACATTGCATAAAGAAAATGGTATTTTTGCGATTCAGCACCCTCTGTTTCAGAGTGCAGTGCAATGTCATAAATATGGATGTTTATTTGCTTGCTCCGTCAACGTCCTCTTCGCCTCTGCCATTATGTCCATAGAGGCTGGTTACATTGGCCTCTTGCCAAGCTCCGGTTCTGGCATAACATTGACTTTGCTTCCTGTCTGCATTCCACCCGGAGCTCACAAGCTAACAGCAGCTATAGTTCGCAACAGTTTACTGTCCAGGAAGTTTTGAGTTGATGCAGAGGAGGACGTCACCTGATTACAAGTCAATGTATCATCAAAATGATTAAAAATCTGTTATTTTATGAGAGAAAAGTTACACAATGTTGCTTCAAAATTAAGTTTAGAATTTATGTGCACTTGTTCCAAAGCTCTGATCTCGCCAAATTTAACTGACATCACTATTATTAACACAAGAAAAACAAATTAAGCTCAGACTCTTCAAATGTTCCTCCTCCACAAACATACTTGGCATCTAAAGAACATAAAGCATATCAAACATTTTGAATTCAAAATAAATTATTGTTATTACTGACTGATAATTGATTGCCTGTAATTACATTATCAGTAATTATATAATATATAATAATATAAATTGTTGATTATTGTTTATTTTAAAGCTCTAGGAAGATGGTAATAGATATAACCTGAGGTCAAAACAGAGAACATGCTCTTATTCCCTTATGCATGTTGATCAACCATCAAGTTGCAGTCCAAGAAAACACGCAGGTTGAAAGACTGGCGGTTTTTCACAATACACTTCTCGAGGAGAGCGTGGGAGGTACGCTGGAGGATCAGAGGTTTAGAAAGCGATAAATAACAATTTAATAAGCTCATATCCCAGTTTTGTTTTTTTTAAAAAAAGAAGGCTGCAAAAGCAGGCAGGGAGCAGCTTGTGAGAGTGCTGCACAGCTGAATAGAGTCTGACAGGTCTAAATGAATGTTAGCCTTGGCCAGGTCTCAGAGCTGAAGGTCTACATCTCATCACCTGAATAATTCACCTGCTGGGGTACTGATTCACCCTTTGGCCTCAGCGTGATATAACCTGACTGTGTCGCTGTCACTGCAACACTCTCATCATCATCAGGATTCGGGTTGTTTGGTCAGAAAAACTAAAAGTCCCCTGGAGAAGAAATATGACTTCTCATTGCAAAAGCCCGAACAGGATTGACATCCAGTGTTATGAGTTGTTTCACCCGAACAAATCCCTCTGCCATGTTTTGTCCGAGCAAATTATTTAGAGGAATGCAATGTTTTATTTAATACAGCAATATTTTTGACAACTGAAATTACATTTACATTTGATCCTGATTTATGAGATAGATTATTCATAATGAGTGATTAACGGAGCTCTTTCCGGTCACAGTTTAGATTACATAAATAATATCACGACATGGATAATGTAATTACTGTAATGGCTGAAGAGCTTAATGGTTGATGATAGTTCCGGTCAATATTGAGCTAATATTAGCCTGACACTGGCCACCACCAATACAATGCAATGTATTTCATCACTATGGAGCTGGAGTATGTGCTGTCTGTCGATGGCTAGACTAAAAATAATTGTATATCATTGTAATCGAACATGACATCTTTAATTATGGTTGGATCATAAAAAACGATGGAAACCAACAACCAAATGTTTTTTTTACTATTTTATATCAAGTGTAACAAAATAAAAACATCAACAGTACCCATATTGACTTACTTACTAATACTTACTGGCTACTGTATTGTTCCTCCTGTCCATACTTTATTAAAATATTTCCAACGTAACAGATAAAAATCAAAAGTCCTTAATCTGTGCAAAAATGTATAAATATTCATTTAAAGCTAACCCAATGCTTCATTAGCCAAATCATGTGGCTCTTTGAGGTGTCAGAATTAATAGCCTTAATATCATGAATATCAATATGAATGAAACATGAAACATGCCCATCGCAATTCCTCAGAACCAAAGTTATGTCTTCAAATGAGCTAAATTGACAATTAAACCCAACATATAAGATTTATTATTAAAGAAAAAGGTGTAAAACCCCAAAATTTGAGAGGCTGGAGCTAATAAGTATGTCATATTTGTTTAATAAATAGTTAGTCAATCTAACAATATATTGTCCAACTTCACAGCAGAAATAAACATGTTTACAGCCTGGTACAAGAAACAGTTTTGGTCTCTATAGCTAATTTCCCCATTCATGACAACTGTACTGAGGGTGAATTTTTATAAAACTCACCTGTTCAAATTATATTAAGGCTTAAAGTTATGCAGAATTAAGAGTGTAACGCTTTGATTGACAGGTGGGCACCCAGGTGTCATTCAGCCCGCCTCAGCTTGACCCACCATCCGTCTCTTTGTCCAGCCGTGGCAAGACTGCCAAGATGACGGCAGCCGGAGCCACCGCACTCCAGACTTATGGACACAACATTCATTTATGATACTGTCTATGGTGTAAACACGTTAGATGGACAGAGATGCCTTAAAACGTCTCTGTCACAACAAAAACCTCCATCAAACTTCAAGAAGACAGGTTTTATTGCAGGTTGTTGTAATGGATTAAATTAAATTGCAGAGGTATATCTAATAAACTGCTAACAGTCAATCTTCTAATGGGCAGATAAAAGACTGTATTCCTGTGTTGAGTGAAAGAGGCGCACGTGGTTTGTTGAAAATAGCGGCTGAAGATATATTATTCAGATCAAAGACAAACAATCAATTCATCAGAAAGACCTGAAAAAAAAATAAAATAAACAAAAAAGTCTTTCTTTTGATGAAGTCTCCATAGACTGTCTCCCTCTCCATTAGCCCCTCACTTCCCTATCCTTCAGATACTGAGGTTAAAATGGATGAAAGCCAAAAGCGCTTGTTAAACTAATATCACAATTACTCTTCTGTAGACAGTTTGTTTCCGTGCGAGCGAACGTTAAAAGCTGCACGAGCTGAAGCGGTTAGCTTGTGCGCGTCCGCTCGCTCGCTCGCCTACAGTGTTGATCAAACAAGCCATGTTTTCATAACTGTTATGTGACGGTCTGATGAACATGACTGCCATGTACATCATCAAGGCTTTGAGATAAAAGAGCTCTGAAATCTCTTCAGAGGGATGGGGCAGAGTGACAGGCAAGGCCAGAGCACGTTCGATTAAAGGACACTTAAAAAAGAAGAAAAATAATCAATCCGGGAGCGGCAGCGGAGCCCACATTTATCACAAATGTTCAAACAAGAGGAAAGAAGAGACGTGAGGTCAAGCTGTACCAATTTACGTCATGCATAACACAGAAGGGTAAAACAAAACGGCTTCACAAAATCTGAAAAAAGAAAATTATCCTCGGGGCAGAGGTGCAGATTACAAACACTTTCCACGTGTTTTTTTTAAGCAGCCAACAAACTGGCATTTCTGCTGTGCTCAAGGATAGAAATCTGGCAACAAATTACAGTATACAAGGAAAAATAAAAATGGTTTGACATTAGACTCGAGAGGAATGTAATGACGTGTGGGGCAAAACAATACACCACAGGAAGAGGCTACAAAGCGCTAAATAATGACTCAGAAACAGATGAATGCATCATTGGCAGAGGTGTCAGTGTGTGGCACCGCCTGAAACTGCTGACCAGCCATCCTTACACTCGAGCAAAGATGGTGGCCAAATTTATTAAAATATAGTATTTGCTTCTTTATCATTTTGACAAATTATGCTTCATGATTGGAAGTGAAGTGCATGACTGCAATTTTTCCCTTCTGGCTTTTGTTCAGATTCTCTCCAAAAAGGCCTCACAAGAGCAAGTAATGAAAAAGCAGGAAGTGACTCAGATGGCTTAAAATGAGGGAGCGTGCACACTTAAAAGAATATTACACACGTCATTTATCAGACCCAAGTATAGGCCTTTTATTTGAAAAATCCTGAGCAGTACTAACTCGCATCTCCCATTAAACCTAGTGAGTCTTACATAAACTGCAACTAAGATTATATTCTGCAGATTCTATTCCTGGTTAATCGATTAAATGTTGGAAAATAGTGAAAAATGCTCATCATTTCTACAGATCAAACATGACATAAGCAAGTTGCCAAATTATATATGACAAAAGAAACATCAAATCCTCATGTTAGAGAAGCTTGAACCAAAGACCACCACTTCTTGATATTTTGGCCTCAAAAGTGGCTGAAACGACTAATTATCAAGCGGCAACCTCCGTGTTTAGAGCTCCAAAACGGCTCTTCAGAAATGTACAGTTGAAGTTGCAGATACACTGTTCGTTCTTTATAGTGCCAGTGCTTATTATCCATCCATTGACAAATGAATTAACTAAGGATTACAGCATTAGTCTTCAGTGAGTGATTAACACCAAACGGTATCAGAAATGCGATATAAAGTCCTTTCATTGGCCTATACATTTCATTTCCATTCCAAAGCCTACGTAAAAAAACAAAAACCTTCGGGACCTTTTCAAACCATGTTTCTCCTCCAGCCCTCTGTATCTCTACAAATACTTCTCATTGCCACTCCTTCTCCTATGATGTGACTACCACTACCACCAACACTGTGTTTCAACGATCAGTTCATACAGGAAGTTTACCGGGCCTGGGCTTCTGCTGTCACTGGCAAAGCGAAAAAAGGAGTGTGAGTCAGAAAGTGTTAGGGAGTAGCGGATTCAGTTGTCAAGAGACATAACCAAGACCAATGCCAAGGCTGCATTCAGCAGAGACGAAGCTCGACATGCATTTTTCACAGAAGCACAAACTACTTGACATTTGGATGGACCTTTCCTCCTTGCTGCTCCCCCCTCCCTCCTGATGTGGGCAGAAAAGGAAAGAGCAAGGAAGCATGGGAGCACGTCAGAGAGAGAGGAATGGAGGGCTGTTGCATAGGAGCAGGGGCGAGGACGTGTGCAGCCCAGCCTAAATGATCCCATCCTGGGTGCAATCAGAGCGTAGCACAGGAGGTGGAAGCTCAGGCGGCATGATAATGAAGGTTTCCTCTCTGTTTATCACCACTTCTCATGAAAAGACTAATTTTACCTCAGACGTCTGCGCCGACTTCAGCCAAAACACATGTTGTTTGGATCTTTTGGTGCATAGAGTTCGAGTCTGACTCTTTCCTCTCTTGTCCCCGCTATCATCAATCAGATATCTGACGGACTATCTTTAAATGGATTCAGATGGGGCACGCAGCCAGGTGTAATAACCTTCCTGCATCTTTTTTTCATGCTCATTCTGATTCCACTATCTCGTTCGCTCACTTTTTCATCTCTTTTCTGTCCCTTTCCATTCTCTCATTCGCACTTCTGCAACCCGTCTGTCTCCCTGCTGATGGAAATATTCAGATACCGGGTCATACAGTGCTCGTAAGAACTTCACAGGCCTTTTCATCACAATAGATTTTTCTCGGCGGAGCACTGAATTGAGAAAACCGGCTGCACTGCACCAAACGTTAGAAAACCTGCAGGTAAAAAACACAGCAGTCATTAAATGGGTCGGGATCATTGGATACACTGTTTAGAGAGACTGGATTGTTGGAAAACATGGACACAGAACCTGAAATGGTACCAGTGAGATTCTCAAGAGAATCTGAAACTCTTCGGTTCAGTGAAGTCCAATGAAAAGTTTGCAAGTCTCTGACATTTACAGCATTTGAACAGCTTCCATTCAAAGCTGTCATTTATGGACCCAAATATAAGACATCCATGATTATAAGACAACCTCCACATTTCCAACAGCTACTACATCACACCATTATCTCAAATTCTTGAAGCTTTTTTTCTCGTAAAAGTAAAACATTAAATGTTTCCATTGCCACAGTTGAGTAAATTCCTTTCAGTTACAGCTAACTCTTCATTTTGTCACATGTCACATATATCTTTTTGTCCTCCTCACAATGGCATTCATGATTCAGACTGTTGCTGCAATTAAAACGTTGGGAGATGATGCCAACTCGTTGTGTTGTGCAAGACCTACCTGTTGCTGCTTTTATCTAGTTCAAGTTCAAGTCAAAACTTGAGATTTGAAGTCTTGTGTCAAGTCAAGTCATTTCAAGTCTTAGTTAAGTTCTAGAGGAGTCTAAATCTAAATCTACTACTCATTACCATTTCGCAAAAAGAACTTGAAAAGGTCCAAATTTGGTCCCGGGAGCAGCTGAGATTGGGGAGAGCATGCTGCAACCACAGCAGCTTTGGGATGATCAATCGGCCATTGATTGTTTTCGACCGATATGCACTTGGGAGATCAGGATTAATACTTTCAAGTCGCTAAATGTGAAACTGATCATGACACACATTGTATTTGTTTATGGTGTCCACGCAGATGCAGAGCAGCGACACACAAAAGGTCAAGTCCAGTCAAGATGGCGACAAAGCAAACAGGGATTTCTTCATTTCATATCAAATCTAACTTAACATCTAATATTAACATAATATATCGGCTATGGAATTGATCTGCAGATGGTTCAATTCAAACATTTCAGTGCATGTCAGTTTTTAAACTACGATAAAGATAATAAAGAGAAAACAGACTAGGTTAGGTTTGTTTTTAGGCGAGCAGTTAATGATCACACGAGTCAGCAGTCTGTGTAAAATAAAGCAGTCAAAAGCCAGTCCCTATGAAAATTGATTCCAGCCATGTGGGATGAAATTTAGACTTTTCTTGGCATATTAAGTTTTCAGTAACGGGCTCATCAAGGATCAGGAGAGACTGTGATGAGGCAAAATTAATTTGATTCTGTTTGATTCAATTTAATTATAATGACTTGATGAACAAGACTTTGGTCAAAATATGAGTGTTATGTAGTTCATTTAAATTTCAAGGACTTTTTAAGCACTTTATTAATAACGGGGGGGTATTTTTAAGATATTCCAAGACTTGATTTTTTTAATACTGCTATACCAGCTGCTGTAACAAAACAAAACTGATCGCTATCGGCTGTACTAGCCGTTATAGCTCACAGACGTTTGGCAAACGGAATCAGTGGCAAGAAAACGTGATTGGGACATCCCATGACCAACAACGTCCCTGGTCAACATCTGGCCGGATGTTTGTTGAACGTCATTTCCTTTTGTCATCTCTTTGCTGCCAAAACATACTTTTCAAACATCCACATCAGGAAACAGGGCACTGGCTACTGAGCTTCTTATCTTTTTTGGAGAAAAGACAGGAGTCTTGATTTCGTACCTCTAGAGAAAATTTCCACTCGGCTTCGTCTTCTGCAATTGATCTGAGCTGTCAGCATGTGTTAATCTTCCACCCTCATCTGAGCCAATCACCGGGCCAAACTCGTTTAAAGTATGAAATGTCTAGACATCGTTTCACACATTGTTCCTTGTTTCCCTGGCTCTCACGATAAATAATGCAAAGTCCTCTGTCCTATTCTGATTTAAGCCCGCTATTTCCTTTAATAAAGGACATACTGCCACTGTACATGCAACTGGACTGCATAATGGACACAGCCATGCATGTTTAGGTAGCTGTTATTGCGTGTGTGACAAATATAATGCCCTTTCTCTTTGGGAAAAACATCCTGAGAAGATGGTTACAGCTAACTTCTGATTTTGGAGATGTCAGGCTCAAATTTAGTCCACTATTAGGTATTGATGAGGCATCGAGAACGAACAAACCCTTAATAGGTGGAGCTTCTCACTGTGGTTGCACTGTAACCGACACTTAGACTGTGCAGTTTATATGTTTCTGGCATTCCTATCGCTCCTTTTAGCTCCTAAAAGCACCTTCCATTTCCTTCATCCACCTCTTCAATGGACGTCCTGCTTTTTACTTCCCCTCTGCTGCTGCAAACATGCCTCCTCACTCACTTCATTTACCATACAGTTTCTCCCTTGTTGCTTTTCCAGCTTCATTCAGCTGTCTCCAAGCTTTTTCTCTCCTGTTTGATACAAACACACACACACACACACACACACACACATTTCTCAGTGGTCCAGTCTGCCAGAGAGGTATTCGAAAGTGTCTGTTGGTCACCGTGACAGATGTTAACTTTAGAGGAAACAAGCACGTAGAGGATGCACAACAACCAGGAACTCATTCATCAAATAACCTTTGAGTAGCAAAAAAATCTGTTTCGCAAACACAAATAACAAGCGTAACCGCAAAGTACACAGAATGAAAAAGAATCCTGTGCAGAGACAAGTCGGCATGCATACAGATAAACACAGCCTTTCTATAACCTCCTCTCCTTGAGGAAATGTTTGTATTGAATGCATCTGTTTACATCCAACGCAAAATGTTCACACTGAAAGTGCAAAATGTTCACTGCCAACGTGCTCCGTTTGTTTTTCTCACAATGTGAACTCTACTCTCTAAACTAAAGCATGATTAAGGCTTTCATTGTTACATTCAGGCAGCTCAGAGCTTTTGGTTGAGGTTACGGAAAGATTTGGGTCTTTGTTAAATACTGAAAAACTCACTGCTGACTCAAGACACACAAAGGGAGATGTTCCCTAACCTTAAAAGGAGCAGTGTGTAGAATTTAGTGGCATCTAGAAGTGTGGTTGCGGACTGCAACCCCCTGCACTCACCCTCCCAAGGGTGAAGGAGAATCTATTGTGGTCGAGCAACAAAAATGGAAACAATGAAAGGTTCCACCTAGAGTCAGCGTTTAGTTTGTCCTTTCTGGGCTACTGTGGAAACATGGCGGTTCAGACATTGATCCACAACATCTGTACCTCTAAAAGGCTCATTCTAAGGTAACAAATACATAACAATTCCTATTTTCACGTGATCATACACTAATAAACAGAGGTATGCATATTATATCTCACATTATGGTACGCGTCCTACTGGACCTCCAGTGGTACTTGGATATACCATCAAAATACTAGAAAATTTCAATATAAAGTATGAGACCTCTGGAAGGTAATTTAAAATACATTTTGCATTTCCAGTAATATTTTGTTTCAATATCAGCCAGTTATGTAGTCCAGTTCATGCAAATAGTGCACACATAAATCCATGATAAGCTATGAGCTAAAATGTGACGGTAAGATAGTAAGCGGAGGTATGAAATGGATGAAGATGAATGGTCCAAAATGGGAAATATTAGGAAGAACGGAGAGGATCAGGAGGACCCATTTTTTTCTGTACAGGACTCAACAAAAGTCAACAAAAAATAACTTCCACGTGAACTGTCTGTAGCTGAACTATGTCGGCCCACGCTGCTGCATTTTAACGTGTGTCATAATGGTGGTACTTGGAGAGCCTGATATTTCCTGAGGTGGTACGCAGTGTAAAAAAGTTTGAGAAACATTTTTATATTCAATTTCTGCCATATTCTGTAAATAAAGCCATCTAAATCTTGCACACTGGAGCTTTAAAAACTGCTTTAATAGATTATTTTGTCCATGTGGGGAGAGTTCAACAAGCTGTAAACATATTTTCACCTTGAAAAGACAAACGACTTGCCTAGTTACACATCCAGAGGTCACAGAGCAACACTGCCCTTCTTTTAGAGATGTGTTACTTCATTATTTAAGTCCGACATTCATTCTCCTCTTTCGTCTCCAACAACTCCGTGGGGAAATATGTCTCGTTAGCTGCTAAATGCTCCACAGTGTTCAACAGCTTGTCACTAACTTTGTGTGTCTGTCATTTGGTGTTAGACAGGTAGTGTACGGTGGGTTGATCAGAGATTCTTCACTGCAAACAGCTGCCTTGTCTTACAGTGTCAAAACAAAACACTTAAGTCTTGGGCCTTAAAAAACAAAGCAATGAACTGAAAGTCACTGAAGCGCTGCATGGATATAAAGGGGGACTGCAGAGTCGGTGGATAATTTCTTGCTGGCAAACAACTTCTTTTCACAGCACACCCAGTTATTTGACCCAATGTTCATATTTAAAAATAAGTAGTGCAGCTTTGACTAAATGTTTTAGAAGCTCTGGGACTCAAAACACAAAACCAGATTTCTGTTTTTTTTTAAAGTATGTTCAACTCCTCACCCCGTCGTGACGTCTGTGAAGAACAATAACAGCACACTTCCTGGACTGGTAGCAATTGCATAAATTTGGTAAAGCAAACACTTTTTATAGTTAAAAAGCTTCTTCTTGATCTTTTTGGGCACTTTTTGGTACATGAAAATCATAATTTAGACAATTGATTGCCATAATCATAGATCACTCCTGTCAATTCTTAAGCATTGCTGTAAAAATAACCATATCACCATCAGAAACTGTCAGCAGCAGAACAAAGATGATGAAATGCCATTTCATATTTATGCACCAAACAAGCTGAATGAGCTACACTAAACTATCAAAGTAAATGTGCTCATTTCATTTTCACAGTTCGCAGCAGCAGGAGCTGACGGAGTGACACATAAATGCCCCCGTTTATGGTAAATGTGTCACCTCCTCGCTCGATTCCTTTAGATTGATATGACTGCTCAATTATTTGCTTGTTTTTCCTCTTTCTCTTTCTCCTCCTCGCTGACAGTTACTTTGCATTATGTAGCGTTCTCATGAATACACAGGCGTGCCAAAATAAAAAGAGATTAATCAAAGAATCTAACACAGAAAAATACACATAAGAACAGCAAGAAAGAGACGTCAGTGCACATTAAATAGATTCAAACAAACAAACTGAACTCCTTTGGGTTGCAGCGGTAATGCTCCCATACATCTTGAGCAGCAGCCTTTTGGCGCCGATCCTCGGCAGGGAATCAAGACGGCGTTCGTGTCTCTGTTCTGTTCGTCCCTTAACGCACACGGTATTGGTTTACCCACAACAGCTGACCTTGGGGGAGCCGACCTGGGCCTCAGACAAATGAGTCACTGCGCTGAATACCTATTGGGAGCTGCTATTAAATAGATCTGTTTACCAGGTGCTGAGGGGTACAGACTGCATATGTGCGTCTGTCTGTCTTTGTAGGACAGGAACACATGTTCATGTTGCACTTTGCTCAGAGAGTCCCTGATGGCTGAGGAGCTCTTTTCATTTGAATCTGACAGTGAGAGATGAGGAGGTGAAAGTTGCATGAAATGGAGAGGAAGCAGATTCAAAGAGTTCTTACAACAGTTATCAGGATGGAAGTATTTATAGTCTTCACGGTGGTGTCCCTTTACGTCGCCGCTCCAACCTTGAGAGTCATTGAGCAAAAGTCTGAATGCCTCTGAGCAGAATATCTAATGATTAGAGGAAGCAAAACAACGGCAGAGCTCGATCTTCCATCACCGTTATTACCTGCTCCAGCAGCCCACCGCCGCTGCTTTTCCCTCTCCTCGAGTGGCTCTCAACCACAAGACAGACATGAATCGAACTGCAGAAAGGACTTAATTCCAAAACCCCTTTTAGGCTGGGATGCGGCACCACACACACACAAAAAAAACTAACCAAAATGTGAACGAAATAAGGCTTTTAAGACACTTCTCATTCCTGTTCTCTTAACGACAAAAACAGGAGACAGTAAAGTTTGATGACTGAATTAAAGCTACATCCATTTTTTTTTTAACAAACTGAAAACACGACAAATCACCATATTTTAATATTGTTTTGGCAAATCTATTAAGCAGACACAGAGCAACATTAACTGTTTAGGTGGACCTCTTTTGCTGAAAACAACTGCCTGCTGCTTCTGTGGATGAGGTTAAAGAAAGCAAAACACTAAGCTAAAAGCTGATGTTTTCTACAGAACTGAGTAATAATTCTTTGTTTTCATTATTATGATCAACATTAGACAACATTTTTTCAACAAAGGGTAATGTAGGAAATATTATGTCTGTCCTAATATACTGATATCTTTACTAGTATTCACCCATGCGCAGATACGTTCACACACCAATTGGGATTCGATAGCTTGCTCAGGGACACTTCAACATGCAGACTGGACCACCGATTATCTAAGTATTAAAGTCCATGTAAAGGCAATTCTGACTTCGAACTTCGAACGATATATTACTGAAACGTGGAGTTAGAGGTTCAAACAGTTTTTCACCAGTTTTCAGTCCAGGATTTTGTGGGCGGTCCTAAAGGGTGGCTCGATGACACGCTGAGGCCACCCTGAGCATACCCCTGCACCTCTAGCAGAGAGATAGAGATTAATTCATCTCGCTCAGAGTGTTTCAAAGTAGGGTTGTTCGGTATACCGGTACTAAATTGGTACCGGGGTACTGAGGCATTTAAAACGGTACTATACTGCATTTGGATGGGACCGGTACTTGCAACGCAGACGGCAGCAGCGGCGACGTCGCCGCGTGACGTCACCGCGTTGTAACTCGAGCTGAGAGGAGCAAGCCGGAGCTCGGGGAGAGGAAAAAAGAGGAAGAGCGCTCGAGAGGAGAATGGCTGCTGGAACGGTCACCACGCCCCAACTTGTAGACAAACCAGGGGCGCGAAGTGCAATATGGCATTTCTTCGGTCTACAAACAAACGAGCATGGCGAAGCTATTAACATCGATGCACCATTGTGCAAACAATGTTTTAAAACGTGCTTGGCTCAGGGTGGGAGCACCTCAAACCTAGCTAAACACCTGAAGGATAAGCACTCAGACCTGCACGCTGAATTCAGGGAACGACAGGTAATAAATATACCCATGAAAAAAAGCCACATGCAGTGCTAGAAGCAAGTAACGCCACCCCCCTTCCCTCTCCACAAAAGTAGCTCTGGAAAAAAAAAATAGCCTATTTATATTATATTATATTATATTATATTATATTATATTATATTATCACAGTGATTTTTTTTCACTTCTTGACATACATGTAGATATGGTGATTTACAATAAATCTGAAGTGGTCCCTTAATTTTTTCCAGAGCTGTAAAATGCATGCATGCATGATCTTTATAAAGTGACAAACTTTTACATACGCATTTAGCCATTTAATATGTTATAAAGACTACAGCATAGTAACATACCATTTAAAGGTATATTTATTTTTTCACTACAGAGGTCTGGTGCTGGTTCTGGGCATTAGAAAAACTTGTTTTTCTGGTATTTTAATTTATTTACTGATTGATATGTTATTGTTATTAAATTTTCTATTGAAATAAAGTCAGTAATGGCATTTTTGTGTTCTCTTTTTATTTGAAAAAGTATCGAAAAGTATCGAAAAGTATCGAAATACATGTTGGTACCGATACCGATACCAAAATGTTGGTATCGTGACAACACTATTTCAAAGTTAGTCATGTCATTTTCTGAACTCATCTGACACGTTTCAGTCGCTTCAAAATGGCTGCTTGACTGCTCCCACGAGTGGGCGTGGCTTCAGCACATTCAGCGGACACGCCCCCACAGTCCTGGAGCTGAGAATTCATTTTTACCTGATTCTGACACCTAACTTCATAAACTTGTTGATATTTTTAATCATTTAATTTTGGCTGGGTGGTTAATAACACTTTCTTCTTTGGTCTGACAAACTCAGAACACATTTATTCTTACTTTACACCGACTTTAAACTACTTTACCTCCTGAGCCACAGCTGCCCTGGTGGCTAGGTTGCCCAGGTGTCTCTAATTCAGGTACACTATGCATACTTGTTAGCATTAATGACAGCTTTAACATTGCCATCAGGCAGGTTAGTAAACAGTTAGTAAATCAACTGTGTAGGTCAGACAAAACTTTTGTCTCTGGGCTACTTTAATTATTTTTTGACATTTAGGAGAACTAATCAATTAGCTGAATAATCAAAAAAATTAAAAAAATATTCAAGCAATTAATCTATAATGAAATAATCATTACTGCCTTGTGTCCCGGACATATTGCTCGACATTCTTTAGACTCCTCTTTGAGAAATAAGTTAATTTACAAAATGTGACATCAAATGACAAACACCATCATTACCAGGAGTCATATTTCTGAAATATAGACCTCAACTCCAATATTTAAAATGAATCAGAATTCGTTTTAATTTCGTGCCACAGTATGGATCATTTTCTAAGACAGGTTGTCACATTTCCTGCGGCGGATACTCCATTTTGCTGGCAGCCATTTCAATCTTTTTTCTCAATTAAGACTACAGGAGTCTTCTGGCAGGTGAAGGTGAGCAGATGTGTTTCTCAGTTTGCTCAGTATTCTTGCAAAGAGCCCTGCCATTTTGCACTCAACAGTGAACACGCTAATGGGGTTCGATTTCAGGGTACATCTGCATGTTTTTGATTGGAAAAAACACGGCAGATTAAATGACAGCAGCTGTGACAGTTTTTTTTTTGCTTGAATATCTGATCAAGACATGCATCGTTTCTGTTTACTCCCCGGTCCATTATGTCTATTTCACACGTAAAGAAACAAACACCTAAAAGGGAAAACTGTGATTCAAGTAAATCTTCTTGATTTGGATGCAACAGCTATTTGTTAATCCATTACTAAGTTTGTATGTAAAGTCTTTCCAGAGTATTTAATAACCTCTGGCTAGTTTCAAACTGGTGATTTACTGTAGCATCAGAAGCTGTAACAGAATTTACAAAAATACACTTTTTGGATGCCAATACATTTTAACTTCATATGAACTGCCAATCCTTAGTCAGATGTATTGCTATTACTTTACTGCTTTACTGATATACTATGTGAGAAATTTGTGTTTCACCAAGAGACCAAGAGCCAACATAGAAGTGCCAAAACTGCAGTTCCTTAAACGGCCACTTGAGGCTGGCTTCAAAATAAGTCATTTTCCATAAGCCCCCATGTTAAAATGTCCAACTTCACAGCAGAAATAAACATGTTTACAGCCTGGTACAAAAAACAGTTTTGGTCTCTATAGCTAATTTCCCCGTTCATGACAACTGTACTGAGGGTGAATTTTTATAGAACTCACCTGTTCAAATTACATGAAGAAAAAAATCATTTTTAATTGAATTTGATTAAATAAATACATGTAAAATATCCCCAGGTTAAATCAATTATTACACAGCACTCTGATGGAGTTACAGCAACAGCAAGCTAACACAGTTTTGCCAGTTAGCTACACAACAGCTGCACTTGGCAGTTACTGATCTCAATGAGAAATTGTGTAGTTAATTTAATGATAGGAGCCATTTAAACACTTATGTTAGCAAGGCTTGTTTTGAGCTGCTGGAATCGGCCTCAGGAGAGCTAACACAAACAATATTTCCTCTGATGGTTACATGTGGAGAAGAGAAAAAGAAGGCAATAATGAATTTGACTACACATATTTTCCAACCCAGTGTTTTGTTTGTAGCCATGACAAATATACACAGTTTGTAGAAGGTTTCCTTTTCTCATAAATATTGGAGTAGACAGTCCAAACAGAAGAGATTTGGATGTTGGTTGATGGACACAAGATTGTTGGCAGAACTTCTGTGGCTTGGCAGGAAAACAGGCCACATATCGCTGGTCTGTATCAGGGTATGATGCTCTCACTGGTAACAACAGACATTAAAAACGAAGCAGAGCAACCAATATGTCTGAATACCCACATAAACTCACACAGACAGGTAAGACGCCGCTAGAGGTCTCTCTGTATGAAGGCGGCGTTGCACCGTCGAGAGCTCATTTCTCTCAAGCAGACCCCAGGGAGAGGGAGTGGATAGAAAGAGATGTGAGGACAGGGCCACTCTCTAGAAGTGGAGCTCTCTGACAGAGAAACAAGGACAGCAAACGTGAGCTGAGCCTCTAATGCCCACCAGACCAAGACTTCCTTTAAGGTTTCTCAGACGCCGCAAGGTGCGGCAAAGTCAAACAGCTCTGTGAAGAGCAGCTGGAAGGGGTTTAGTTATTATTTCTGTCCTGTTTCCTGTTCAAAACGATCATTTCCACCAGAAGAAAAGTGGCAAGGCCAGTTTGAAAAAGCCAAAAATGTGTGTTTCCTGTGCAGAACGATAATAACAGAATGTAAATGTCAAAATATGAAGGATGTAGGATGCACAGATGAGGATACAGGCTGAATACAATATTGATTCCCCCTTAAAAAATCTAAGAATTACAAATAAGGTAACAAGATATAAAAAGAAGCCAAAGAAAAATGAGACAACTGAGTTATTGATTGTGCGAAGGAGTCTAAGACTTTCAGAGTAGGTGTTCCACATTATAAATACAGCTTCTGGAAAATAAACTTAAATTCTGTAGATAAAACACTGGCGTAGTCTCGGATTCATGACCGTGCATGTTGCAGCGAGACATCTGTGCCAGCAATCATGTCAAACAGCGCAGCTCTCTCTCCATTTCATCTGCATTGTATTACATAATGACAGAGCCGGGGCCGTTATGCAATCTCTGTTACTGTGGGGCTAGCCTGGTTTTTTAATTGGAGACTGAATTAAGCATCATCCCAGCCATAAGTAGGAAGAAAAAAAGCGGAGGGAGACTCAATGATTTTTAATCGAATGTGGGGGAAATTCGACTGCATGAATTATTGTGAATATGTAATATGTTGCCTGTGGGGGAGTATCAGCCTGAGGCATGCTAGACTGGTACACCGGGTACACCAACATAATGGATATGACAAATCACTGTTTTAAGAATGAAATTAGAGCGATCAGTCAACTGTCCAGATATAACACCACCTCCCACCCCTATCCTTAAGTTTTCCTTCCTGTATGTGTGTGTGTGTGTGTGTGTGTGTGTGTGTGTGTGTGTGTGTGTGTGTGTGTGTGTGTGTGTGTGTGTGTGCAATAGGTTTAGACGCGGTAGAAAAAGCTTGTTTTCTCTGAGTGGATGTGTTCGCGCTACTTTGATGTTATCAAGCGAAAGGCTGACGACAGCGCTGGACATCAAGGCCGTGCTTGTTTTCCAGGATTTTACGCAACGAGACAACAAAACAATAGAGAGAATTTCTAAATTTCTGATGGTGGGACGGGATGCAACCTAATCTTTGGGGAGCAAAAGCGGAAAAAAAACTGACACGAGGTCGAGGATGTATCTCCGTTTTTATGCTTTATGATTTTGTCTTGCATGTTTTTAATGCTGTTTCTACTATTTTAAAACCACCTGCGCCCATTTTTGTACCCTATTACTATCACTTGCTCTTCTATATGTCTTATCATAATCGTACATTTGGATCAAGATAATCATGAAGTTGTTTGGTTGATTCAATGTTAGGAAATGTCTTGTTTTGTGCACAACCCAAATACATCAAGTTAAGAAGACTAACAGTGAGCTGACAGGGGGATTTGTTGGTGCTGTAAGGTAGGTTAAAACCATAACTTTTATGTATTTTGACTCAATGTCTCTATTTATAACCGCAAACAATGCTAAAACACAGAAATTATTCACATTTTAGCAGCTGAAAAAAGAGAAATTGGACATTTTTTCCTTTAAAAAATGAGTCAAAATGATTCAACTATTATCAAAATAGTTAACGACTGATTTAATAGTTGACAGCTAATTGATTAATCAAATAGTTATTGCCGCTGGTTCTGTGTGACAGTAACAAAATCAAATTCTCGGCACATCTAAAGCTAGAGATATACTGTAACATGTTAATTAGTTTCCAGTGTTTGCGCCAAGCTAAGATAACCATCGCCGAGCACCAGATTATTTATCGTACAGTTACAAGAGTGGAATCGATCTTTTCACCTAACTCTCGGCAAGAAAGCAAAATAAGTTTCACAAAATGTCAAGCTGTTCCTTTAAAAGTTAAATCACACAAAGATAAAGATAAGAGAGTATTCAATCTGTTCTATTCTGCTGCTTGTAAAGGTTTCTACACCTGCCACATTCACCTGTCTGCATTCACCTTTGCTTTGTGTTTGAACATGTGCCAATGTGAGTGTGTGTGCTGCAAGGCGTCTAAAATAATGTGTGAGAGAGAGACAAACACAGAGTGTGTGAGTGTGTGTGGGCTCATCAAAGAGCAGCGGCAGGTTGAATAAACTCAGGATCCGTGAAGAGCAGCATATATTCATCATTACCTTCTAAGCTGGAACACATATGCACACACACACACACACACACACACACACACACACACACACACACACACACACACACACGCAATGCAAAGAACGTCTGCCCCCGACTCTCTACCCGCCCTCGTGCACACGCCGTCATCAGTGAAACCTTCTCTGAGCTGTAATCCTCACGGACCCTCATCTCCAGTCAGTCAGCAGTCTACATCGCTATGGCGATGGCCTAAATTCCTCCTCCTCAGTGTGCATATGTGTGTCCATACTGTGTGTCTACCATGTAAAAAAAAGTAAGAGTGTGTCTGTGTGGAGTCAGTTCAACATGTCTCCATGCCTAAACAGCAGTATACTGCAGGTTGTTGCCCCAGGTGGAAGGACAAAGATGCTCCGGTGGGATTGTGGTCATGTTAAGTTAAGGTGAAGTTGAGGATTAGATCATCGTCATAATCAAAAAGGAACAAACCTTGGCTGTTGGCGATCTCTGAAAAACCCAGAAAGCTGTTTAACAATACTTAGCACTTTTCCAGAAACCTCAAATATTATTCTAACAATGTGGGTGAAAAAATACTCACTGTCTGCCGTGCGTGAAAAAAGACTTTTAACTCGACTCGGGCTCGATATGACATCTCTCTTAGGAGGATTTATGCGTCAGAAGAAGTAGAAGAAGGCTAGAAATACTTTATTTTGTGTGGAAACCTAAAATAATTTTAGCTAACGGCAATTAAGACAAATATAACTTAGTTTGCTTCACATTGTACAAGCATAAACAGTGTGTAATTACCAGCTACAAACTGTTCAGAGAGTCACAACTTGGGAAATAAAGTTTTTTTTTTTTTTACATCCAGATGATTAGAAGCAGCCTGTACTGAGGCTTAACTCTGTGATTCAAATGTAATACTAGCAGATGAGAGGCACAAACTGGGCCACAGCATAAACACAGGTCATTATAAGTGTTTCAACAAGCACACCAGTGTTGTTTCTCCAGTAAGCAAAGTTTTAGTCCATTAAATGTGTCGACTACAAGTGTACTGTAGTAGAGAGTGTACAGTAGTAAACAGTGCTGCTGATGCCCATTAAACAAACACGAGTAAGAGCTTCTCTTTCACATGTAATGGCGTAACTTATCTGCATGTTAACAGCATTAATATTGATTGCCACTGCAACGCACTGAGAAAATTATGCACATTTTGAGCGTGTCTTAGAGGGATATTTACAATTCCGACATGCATTCCTCCGCAGCGAGAATGCCACTCTAATTAATTTACCTCTGAAATGTTTACAAAGTGCTCCAAAAGGTTGCGTGGTGCTTGATCTAAAGGCTCCCTGACACAAAGCAGACTGGGGACAATTTCACACTGCGCAGAAGCACGGCACGGTTGTGTTAGAAAGCTGTGCTGGGGTCAGATGTTTGCTCAGTTCAACTGAGGTAAACCTTTTGAATTGATTAATAGAGGTGAGAAAAAGCATCTAACTGAAGCAGCTAACAGAAAATAGATGGATAAATAGAACTGGGTACAACTTTAACAGCTAAAATGCATGAATTTCCTGAAAATGTAATGTATTTAAACGTATTTTAAACATTATAATTTCGAAATATATCATGACAGAAAGACCTAAAAACATAAATTTTCTCAGCTGAATTCAACATAAACAAAGAATGAAAGAAGAAGCATTTTCTCCAAATTGTCATATTTCAACATAAGGAGCTCTCCTTTTCTGAACACATTTTCCCTCCATTGTGGCTCCTAATTCAGCCTTAAGTGCAGCTCTTCTGCTTTTTGATTGTAGGAAACATCTTTACCTCGACATCTGAGTGTTCAATTACCTCCTCTAAGGCTGGAGAGACATTACATGACATTTAGACTGATTATATCCACTATGTGGCCGTCGTGGCTAATTTTAAAGATCAGACCAGGCAAGGTGGTGGTGGTGGTGGTGGTGGCGGCAGCGGGGCAGGCATTCGGATGAATTGGAGGTGGTGTGTTATAAGGGTTAAGGGCTTTAATCGCTTGCTCTCCAAACCAGCTGTGACCAGAACAATTACTTGACACATGATGGATTTTTATGACTCACATGATGTGCTCCTCCGTTAGAAACTGGTCAATGGCTCAATCAATTGTTAAAGAACAGAAAGAGTGTCAGGAAAGATGCTTCCCTTTCATGCTGTGTTTTGGTTCACAGCTAAATTCCCCTTCAACCCAAAAGCAAAACAGATTTTCTAAAAAAATCAGGCCACTACAAAAACATAAAATGGACTGTACCTTTATGGTCCAACCACTCGAGATGCTTTTTACACTACATATCTCATTCACACACACATTCATACACTCATGGCTGCCATGCAAGGTGCCAACTGCTCATGTTTTGCTCCAGTTTTGGGGAGCTAACCATACATACACATTCATACACCCATTGCACCGCATTGGGAGCAATTTGGGGTTCGGTATCTTGCTCAAGGACACTTCAACATACAGACTGGAGGAGCTGGGGATCGAACCACCAAACATCTGATTAGTGGACGACCTGTTCTACCTCCTGAGCCTCACCCGCCAACCTCAAGGCTAGAGAAAGACTCAAGAACCCTGATGTAATACATTTGGTAATTTGGTACAGCCTGTGTTTACAGTGTAATTTCAGTATCAGGTGCATATGAAATACTTAAATGTTGAAGAAAAAATAAAGAACAACAAATACATTCATAAAAAAGTATTTTTGTAGATACTAGGTATCTTAGGGGTACAGTTCTGTGGAACTGTTTGGAGAAAATGGGATTACAACACAGATATTCTGCAGTTATGAAGTACCGTATTTCATAGTTTGGATTGGGTTATGTTCTCAAAATGACATCGGGGTACAACAATGTAGCACTGAGGTAGGAAGATCAAGTCTAGGAATAATGAGATATTCATCAGTTATTTTACAAGTACAGCGATGCATTTATAGGGGACTTAACAGGTTAAACTGCAGCCTACTGCAGAGGTAATTTAGCCATCCTGTTTATGGACTATGGATTTGGAGACAGTACAATAAAAACATATACTTTTGCCCTTTGCTTATGGCAGTTATATATTACTTTACTTTTTATCTGCAGAATATCAGTGTTGATAACACGATTATACCCAAACTTAAGTTTTGTTTCAGAGTACTGTGCCCCATAGGAACCCAGTTTTTATTTCTCCTGCCCTCTAAAATTCCCCCCCATAGCCTTATTATGTTCAACTGAACCTATATTGAAGTACCACCAGGAACAGGTAAATATTTTATTAGTACCTGATTCATACAACAAATACACTGTACGCATTGGTCTGCATCGCAAAGTGTTATTGTAAATTTAATTCCTGTACCAGGTTTAAAAAGTCCCTGCTCTGGGGTTAGTACTTTTGTGATAGTTCAGAAGCTATATGGATTAAGTTTGCAGAGCTTCAGGGTGGAGTATGAGCTAGTAGTTGGTGGCAGTCGTATTAGTATCAAACTTTCGAGAGATGGTCAAGAGAGCGAATGAGAGCGAGGGAGCGACAATGTTAGAACAAGCCATTGAAAAACAGAAAAGGTATTTACTTAAAGACTTATCATGACTATGTTCTCAAGCAGAAATAAATAACCATCAGACACCAGACATCAGACACAACAGGAAATACACGTCCATGCCAAGAGAAGCATTTTTTAAAGTGATAGATCATAGTTTGGATTAAAACAAGTACTTTTGTTACAGTTAAGGGGCTCTTCTTCATCATGGTTGCGACACTGTTGAGGTTTGAGAACAATCGTCATGATTTTAGGATACCAACATTGACTTTAGGCTGGAAACAGGAAACAAACAGCGTTTTGTTGACCCATCCGTCCAAACCCAACCTCCTTCGCCAACGTCAACCTCTCAAGAATCGTTTGAGACACCATCACCATTTTTATAATCCGTTATTGGGTTAACTTGCTCGATCATCACGGTTCGTCTTATTTGGTCACTCTGAATTCCCATGTTCTTGGAACCTGTTGGTCAAAATGGGCTACTATCAATTCATTATTAACACTAAAGACTGTGCTGTACTTTAACCAAACACTGTTTCTGTGTTGTAAGAAACATCAGATTCTTTAGTCATCCAATTTTGGCTTTGAAGATGTAAATTTCAGACTCTTTTAGGCTCTAGCTAACAACTAAACTAAATTTCTCATTGATAAATGTCAACATAAGGTCAGATTTAATCATCCTAAAAGAAGACGTGCTTTTCATGTGTTGCACTTTTTGGATCTTTCGATATTGAAGCAAAAGAAATCAGCCCATTGTATTGAGTATGAGTCCCAAATCAAACTCAATATCAAGGCTGTAATCTCCAAATCCAAACTTCTTGTCAGGTGTGTTTAGCTTTGCAGCAGAAGAATGAAAATGAATGGAAGAATAAAAGGAGCCTGTTCATTTGTTTTGTCTCTCTCCCGCCTTCTGTTCCTCACAATCGAACATAATCGCGCTCCACCACCTGTGCTTGTTGCAAATCATCCTTTTTCCACTGCGTCTCTAAATAACAAGTGACCGACACCTGGCTCCCCCTCGCTGCTAAAGGTAGCCAAATAAGATGTCTTGTTCCATCTGGGAGTTTATCGATCGCTGGTCCTTGAGAAAACATTTGATTGTTGCGCCAGGTGGTCCAGATAAGTAATGTGCACTTTAATAATCTTTAGGGTGATGCTGATTACGGAGAAGGAATGAGTTTATAGTCTGACAAACCGCCGCAGACCGGCACTGACATCACGTCTGTCTCCATGGCAATGTGGAAGAAACGTAGGCTGCTGGTGTCTGGAAGCAGGCCGTGTGAGGAGAGGAAGATAGACGAAGATAGAGAGAGACAGACAGAGAAAGAGAGTGTCGGAAATCCTCTAGGAGAGGCGTGAAGGAACATAGTGTCAGGAAGCTACCGGCTCTGAATACTAATATCAGATGCTGTAGATGGACAGGCGAGCATGTGCACACACAAACACACCAGTCAAGTCGTGTGCTTGCTGCCACGGTGTCTCTCTCAGTTTTGTCAACAGTCAGTCGGTATCAAGTGAAAAATAGCCTTTGAGCACAAATGTCACAGGAGCCAACGTTGACATTAAAGCCTATTGGACTAAAGCTTTAGACTGCTTCCTGCACAGAGAGGAGAGAGGGAAGAGAAGGACAGAGGAGAAGATGAATATGATAACCTCTGCTCAGGTCTGACGCGTCACCGAGCTTCAAAACTCTTCGAAACCTTTCAAATACTTTTATTTTTATCGCCCTGAGGCGTCAAATTAATTACGAGTAAATGCTTTTCACTAAGAAAACAAGTGTGTTTGTTTGAGTGGGCACGCTATTCAGTCAGCGCTTTGATAAAAAGCTGATTCATATTTGCTTCTTTAAAGATCAATCCAATCATTTTAGTTAACAATGACCTCCTCCTTATGATGTTTTTTGTGTTATGTATGTGTAGGCTGGAGTTGAATGGGTAAAAAAGGACAGGAAACGGTAGAGTAGCCCCCGCCGATTCAAGAATCCTCACGCGGAAACTCACCCGAGCACTCGCTGGTGAATCTGTTGTCAGATAATCTGATGGAATCTTGAAATTATTTCCCAGAGATGTCAAAATCCATAAGTACAAAGTCAGTTTACAGCTTAGACTCGTATCATTTTCATTCTTTCTTTCTTTCAGTTATGAATGTCAACAATATCAGGTCAGGTGCGCCTCTGATTTATTATATATGCATTAAACTGAGACTTGAGAAGAAGATGATTGGCTGCCGCAGAAAGTCAGTCTGACAGTTGGGTGGACATCAAGACATACAAACATGCAGCTGATATGAAGCCGTATCCCCTTGATTTCTCCTCTTTTTATGGGACACGCATTACACAACAGAAGTTGAACGCCATCTCTGCGTGAACCGCGTGGCAAACAAACTCAGTGGTCAGTTCACAGGAGCCCTACGACACGATCACGGACACAAACAATACAGCATGAAATCAGCGCACGCGTTAATTAGGTTACACTGACAAAGGAGCGAACAGATCAGTCCACAGCCACGCACGACTTTAAAACTAGGTGCCGATGAATCAGCCAGGGACTATTGTCACACGTCACACCGCCGTCTCCCCCTCGTTTCCTGTCTACCACTTCACTTTCGGCTGTCCAATAACGGAAAAATGCTAAAAATAATGTGCAAACAAAGCAACCACAGGACTGGACTCCTTCAATCTGTCCGTCAACTGCATCTCCTCCTCTGTATGAACCAATTTAGAGCCGTACAAGGTCACTTTGTATCCATGGTGATGTGTACGTGTATCACCATGAGTGGGGGGGATTTTCCCTGACCCAAGGTGTCAGCATCTCCTCGATTTACAATGAGTCACACAGCAACTTTGCTCCTGTAATTATCACTCTTGTCAGTCATGTTTCATGGATAACTGTAGATTCATTTGTTTTTTTCCCCTCCTTGTATCCAAACTCTCTCCACTCCTTTCCTGTCAGTAGCGGGTTTGTTCTGTCTCAGTGGTGATGCAACAGGTGAGGAGCTGACGTCAATGCTTCCCCCATTTACGTAGCTCACCGAGCCTCCTCCTCCTCCTCTGCTCGTGTAATTCAAGTGGATGCCGAAGGTGGGAACACAGAGGATCTATCCCCACGGAGAAGATAAACATGACAGTGAACAGCACTGAAAAAACAGCATAGAGGTAAATGTTTCTTGGAATTACAGTAGGGACTTGTAAGAGTGATTTCTCTCCAGGATTAAGGGTCTGGGCCTGACTGGGTGTTACAGGATACAGATCTTCCTTTTGAATGACAGATTGGGCAGTACGGTTCAAAGAAATTTATGTTGGAACCCAGGAGTCAACCTTAATCTCTCCACGCAAGAGTCATGACACATGTTATACATCAAAGAAATAAAAAAAATGTAAAAAAACAAGGCCAACCATTCAGGCTCAGCTTAAGCCTCCGGAAGAGTCGTGAGGAATCCCGTACGATGTGATCTTCTTGTGTATTCCTCAACAGCTTGTTTAGTAAAGTCACCCATCTAAATATAGGAATAGGCACAGAGACAGGGACTGAGAGGGGAGGCAGAATTATCAAAGCACTTTCTGGTTCAGTTTGAATTAAATCCACATTTTGCCAAAAAAAAAAAAAAAAAAAAAAAAAAAAAAAGGGAACTGGGCGGAGAAGGAAGGAGACAAGGAGAAAGCAAGACAAAGGGATAAAGGAACGTAGCATAATTAGCTGAGACACCGATCAAGCTGAGAAAAGCAAAGCAAACGGAAAAAACCTTGGCCCGCTCGGAGTCACGTACCGTTTGACTGCAGCACATTCTGCCTGCTTCCAGTGCTTTTTTACCTGCTCTTGTTTGCTCCAAATACCAGCCGGCTGCTAACAGTCTCTGAAGTGGGGAGCGTTATGTTTCCATTTCTGGGAGGGAACGACGAATTGAGCAGATGGGAGGCTGTATTTTATGCGTTTACTGCGTTTACTATATGCTTTGGTTGGTTCATCAAAGTGTCCTCTGCAGGCTGTCTCTTCATGTTCACTTCTAGAAGTATTGATTCTGCTGCTTTGTTTGCCTTTCTTTATAAAAAAAACAACTTCACTACAGAGTTGTTGCACTGTATGCATCGTTTCTTTCGAAGTGTGAATTTCTGTGTGGGTGTTCTCGTACATATTTTTCCTGCATACATCTTCTTTCAGTGCTGTACCTTTCCTAGACAACAATGCTTGTCCACCTAATCCAGTCCCAGTGCTCTAATTGGCTAACCACAGCCATTTTTCTCTGCTCTGGGGAGCTTGCCCGGCACCTAAATGAGTCTGCACTGCTGTGCCCGAATCGACATGCGACTGAAACATCCAGAGGTATACATTGCGATGCTTCCTCGCCCCGTCTGATGTCACACACTGAAACGCTCCCGTCAACCTTTCCGAATCTGAGTAGCTGAGGCCAGAGTTGCACTCGTTAAACTGAGACTACCTAACTCCTGCCGAGAGGCATCCTGCCCTCATGTAAGCATCAATAATGAATGTAGCCTGCAGCTAAACATCCTGTTACACAATGCTCATGGCTCAGGCATGCTCCTCCACACAGCACTACTATGTTGTTCTGCTGTAGGCATTATGCACTATTAAAGATGTGGATTAAATCAAGCACTGCTGCTCCGGATCTTTAATTTGATCTATACGAGACACACTGACTGATTCAACCACTTAATCAAGATACTTAAAATGTACTGTAGTTTCATGCTACAATTAGTGATGCACAGATGTGATGCCCCAGTGACGATACTGTCTTCAGTTAAGCTAAAAAGTAAAATAGGAATGGAATACATTAGTGGAATATTCATTAGTATGTTTCCATTAGTGTATAATCACCTGAAAATAAGAATCATTGTGTTTTTGTTGCCTTAAAACAAGCCCTTTATATCTACACTGAGAGTGGGTCCTCTTCCATGGAGTCCGCCATGTTTAACGGACATTTTTGTACAGTAACCTAGAACAGACAAACCAAACACTGATCTAGATATGGCCTTTTGCTTCATCCTACACGCTGGACCTTTAATAAAACTGGTATCTATCAGTGTAACCCTTGTGCTTTACCCTCTCCTTCCTAGTGCAAGAAACCCAAAAGGACCCATCTTGAATCAGTGTTTAGTTTGATCAATCTAGGCTACGCCATGAACATGGTGGTGCAACATGGTGGAATCTGTAGAAGAGGACTTGTGGCGTCTGTAGATATAAAGGCTCCTTCTAAGGTAACAAACCAGGTGATTACACACTAATGAAAACATGTATATTTCCTCTAAATTCAACACACTGGAACTTTAAAGTAAAGATAAGTAATAACAATCTTCAGTTGGAGCCCTAGAATAGTCTTAACATTCAATTTCTAGTTAGTAATGCTTGCCGATAGCGAAGCCTCTAGCACGGCTCCCACATACTTGAACTTCATTCAGGTTCATGCTCCTTCTCAATAGCTAAGATCAGTCAATGAACGACGGCCGCTATCACTGCGAGGCAGGAAATCTAAACTCTTCGCCGTCTTGAGAAATCACCCCTTGAAGACCTCCCACTGCTGAACTCCTCTTATTAAAAACATGTCTGCAACAATGTGGCACTCGTGTCAGGTGGAGCGTTGAGGCACTTGACTCTGGCTTCTCCTTGATCTTTGTAGCTTGGGTTGGACCTCATTTGCATGTTTCTTTGGACGAAAACACCAACCATCCACTGAGTTCCCAAGTCCCAAATCCTCTTCATAACCCATTTTGAAATGTCTGAACTGCCTCCGATAGCCAGTCCAAGGTTCTAGACAAGGGGTAATTAGTGTATGAACATCTCCATTTATAATTAAGAAGAACTAATAGGTATAGTCTTGTAAAGAATGATCCTAATCAGTTCAACACAGTGAAATATACAGATGTGGGAAAGGTGAAAACAGAATCGATGGTTACAGTTACAAAAAGCTGCAGGGTTTTTGCAAGTTGGGAGACTTTTGTCAATAATACGATATGTAATTATATGGGCATGAGCACACACAGTAAATACAGCCACACAAAAATGCTCACATTAAAAGTTTCTGTCCCCTTTTCTTTTTTGTATTTCTGTCTCATAAATATTGGAGTAGACAGTCCAAACAGAAGAAATTTGGATGCTGGTTGATGGACACAAGACTGTTGGCAGAGCTTCTGTGGCTTGGCAGGAAAACAGGCCACATATCGCTGGTCTGTATCAGGGTATGATGCTCTCACTGGCACAAACAGACGAAGCAAAGTCTTGACCAACACGTCTGCGCAACCCACATAAACTCGCACAGACAGATAAGATGCCGCTAGAGGTCTCTCTGTATGAAGGCGAGAGCTCATTTCTCTCAAGCAGACCCCAGGGAGAGGGAGTGGATAGAAAGAGATGTGAGGACAGGGCCACTTCTCTGCTGTCCTTGTTTCTCTGTCAAAAAGCTCAGCTTCCAAACGTGATCTGAGCCTCTAATGCCCACCAGACCGACACCCCTTTTAAGGTTTTCTACGACACTTCGAGGAGAGGCAGAGTCAAACAGCTCGGTGGAAAACAGCCAGAAGGCGCTCACTGATCATTTAAGTCTTCCTGTTCAAAGAAAACTTCTCCACAGCAATAAAAAAAAAGGGTTGCAGCTTCGCTCACAAAAAAATGCTTGTTTCATTCACAATTATAAATCTCATAATTCTCAATTAGGACACCATGTTGAGCAGTGAGTGAAATTACATTAATCTGCCGCAGTCTGAGAAGAAACCAGTCTATTTCCATGTGTGGGTATCTACCAGGAGAGGTACTAGCTATAATCCCATTAATCAGCATAATTGGCCCATAATTGGCTCTCATCAAGTCCCCACAGATGCCATCACTCAAACCTCAACATTATTGCCAGCAATCTCAAACCCTGGCTCCACTCTCCCCCGCAGAGATGATACAGGTTTGGTCCAAATCCCCGCTGTTAACAGTAGAGAAACAGGTCCGCCTGTCTGAGGAAGGGGTCACCAATGTGCAGCATGTGCGAGCGCCTGACGTGCGCACGCAACAAATTTCCTCTTCTGTGTCTCCGCTGAAAAGTCGTGCTATTATCCAACAAACAGGCCATGAGTAAATAACCTGCTGAGACGTGCGCTCGCTTCAAACTCGAGACACAAACATCTGCCCACGTATCCAAAAATAAGACTCGGGGAAAACAAAAACGCTGACAGAATTCAGTCACTTTCTTACAGCGTGTGTTTGGATTAAAAGTGGAAGCGTGTGTTCAGTCTGAGCAGGTGGGCCTGCATGACAAAAGACTGTAATGAAAGCAGAGCACTATGCTGTCAGATGTGTGGTGCCTCAGGGCACTGGCCTTTCTCTTTCTGAGCACAAACATGGCCGCCAAAGCACACGTGTTGGTCACTTAACACTTATGTTGGGCTTTTGTAGCATTTTTCTGAGTTCTTGGCTTTTAAAATTTACGTAAGGAAACTTATCAACACCTAAAACTCTGTCCAGATGAGATCTGTAATCAGCTTTTCAGGCTTGCAAGGCTGAAACAAGTCTAATTAATCTCCACAGCATGTAGCCTGAAAATGAACAATATCTGATATGTAATGTTAATTAAATATGCGTCTCACATATTAAAATAACAGGTATAGCAGCATACTCACATTTGCATACCGTAGTTTTTACATGTTGCCTTCTCCAAACACTGGAGGTCCTGATTCGGTTCATAAGATTAAAGCCAAACTTATCACTATTTTTATTTTAAAGTATCAAAGGACTATTTGTAATATGAAAAGATATGAAGATATGAACCCACAGAGAATTATCACCCGACAGTGCAGTGCAGTTTCCCACAGCTTTATGGAGTGTTTTAGTGTCTTTCAGCTCATTGCTTTGATTTTACGGCCCGCAACTTTACTAGGCATTAGTGTCGTTTCCAGCAGCTGTTTCAAGCAAAAAACTCAAGGAATAAACCTACCGTGTGCTATCTGCCCAGCATCAAACAGCAAGCTAATAAAGTTAGCGATGGTAGTGGAAAAGTTAGCACCTAAAGAGCCACCTCAGGAGTTGGTGGAGACCAAAATAGAGCTAAAAGCATAGTGGGTGTTGGTTTAAATGAATGCTAATGTTGCACCATGTTTACATCAGTGGCATAAATATGGTGTTTGCTAACACGCTTGCCACAATGTTATCATTGTAGCGTTTCCAGTTTGTTCCCCTGCGGCTAAACAATCAATTATTGCTGCTTTAAAATGCTGACACAATATTTTAGTGGGAAACTGCGACTACTGAAGATGTGATAGGTGGTTTCACTAATAAAGAGTCACAACTCTGTTGACTTGTTGAACTGTAAAAACAGGATGGTAGAGCTGCAATTATTAGTCGATTCATCAATTAGCTGTCAACATTTTCACATTGCAGCTCAATTTCAGCTCAAGTGTGAATATTTTCTCAGTCCAGTAATTGATTAGTTGTCAACCAGAAGAAACTAGAAGAAAAAAATGTTGAAATTCTGTGATTTCAGATTCTCAGATGAGTGAACTGTTTTCTTCAGTCCTCTATGACGGCAAACTGAACATCTTTGGGTTGTGGACAAAACAAGACGTTTAAAAACGTCACCTTAGGCTTTGGGAAACAGCGATCAACATTTTTCACGGAACAATAATCGATTAATAAAGAAAATTACTGACATTGTCACTTGATGGTTTGCAAAAGCTAGAAAAAACTCCTACCTGAATGGTTTGTTCTTTGCTAAGAAGACTTGTTAAGTGCTTTGTTAGCCCCAGAGATGAGTGAATCTGGGTATTTTTTCAACCTGGAACCAGATCCAAAACACAATATTTAATTCAGTCCTTTCTAGAATTGGACAGCTCTTCACTTCACAGCCCTACGATAAAAACTGTCTGCCTTTGATGCACATTTGTGTTTGAGTGTACTGTATGTTTGTCAGGGGAGGTGTGCTGCTCATGTCAAACAAAAGGAAACATGCACTCGCTTTGTGTTGATCAGTATAACAATCTAACCTTGAGCAACCGGAGCATCTTCCTGTGCACTGGAGCGCATTGAAATACAAAGCAAACACAATAGAGGAGAGGAGAGAGGAGAGAGGAGGATAAAGTAAAGGAGGGAGTTAAGGGAGAGCTGAAGCAAATAAACTGACATGCATTTTTTTTTTTTTAACTTCACTAAACTAAAAATGAGAAAAGAGCCCAAAGTTGTCTGTGGTGGGAGAATGTGTAGTTTTATCAAAACAACCGCGGGGGAAATAAATGACACTGCAAAATTTCTTGTGTGTGTGTGTGTGTGTGTGTGTGTGTGTGTGTGTGTGTGAGGAATCAAACCAAATCAAATCAAAGTGCTGGCATGCATTTTCTGGACTTGGGCGATAACATGAAAATTCAACAACTGCCTGTTTTCCCTTTTAATATTGTGCAGTGTAAAGATTCTGGGGCACGGCAGGATAACGAAGCAAAGTCAAGAAAACACTGAATAAACAAACGCACTTTGTGAGAGATAATTTGCCGTACACGGTGAGAAAAGCTGATCTGTCAGCTCTCGCTGCTCATATGGTGTTCAATTCAACACTGGCACAGGCTAAGAAATGACTATGAGGTATTTGAGTTCTTGAACATCATATTAGTGTGGATACCAGCACCATAACTCATACATTTGGATTGTCACTACAACTTCTAGTACACCTGGGACAGCAGAGCTGCCAGTAGAGCCGTAACAACAATTGCTTAATCAATTAGCTATCAACTTTTTTCAATTTTTACAGAAGAAACCGCTTGGTAAGCGCTTATCCACTTCAGGGTCACGGTGGGGATGGAACCCATCCCAGCTGACTTTGGGCTTGGATAGTGTGGTACACCTTGGACAAGTCGCCAGACAAACAACCATTCACACTGACATACTTACCAACGGCCAATTTAGCGTCACCAGTGAACCTACTGAGTGCATGTCTTTAGACTGTACCCGATGAGAACCCAAGCAGACACGGGAAGAACATGCAAACTCCTCACAAAAAGGCTCCAGCTGAGGTTTGAACCTTCTTGCTTCGGGCCGCCCAGGTTGGAAGAAATGTAGCGGAAAATAATCTTTATTATCATATATTAACCCTATTAAAAACTAAGCAATAAAATTTGAAATTAAGTTTTAATTCATTAACAGATCTTATAGTGCATGTCTGACCTGCTACCCTGGAGATATTTCTGTTCTCAGAAAATGTTTAGACCATGTCGGCTCCATTTCTCTTTTGAAACTTCCCGTGGCGTTAACAAGTTTTTATATGCAAACTGAAAATGAATCACTTCACAATAAACTTTATAATATATAATATAAAAAGCAAAAAAAAGTTATTGTTGTTATTTTGAAAAAGTCAAGAGGAGAAAGCAACTAAGTCAGGATTCATGATTCATTGCTGACATCTGATTTTGAGAATTTGTGACCTAAATGTGCGATAATGAGCACTTTGGGGAGTTAATATTGCACTTTCATAACACTGAATAACTTGCAAGAGATTATAAAAAGACCCACACTATTGTGGGTCAAGGTGAAAAAAACCTTGGATCCTATGATTCTTGTAAAGCAGCACAGTAAAAGCCGAGATTACACATGTGATGTCACTCGAGTCAAGACTTTGCAGAGCTTCTCTCGAGCCAGAGAAGGCAGTTTTCACCAGAATCACTGCTACAGTTCCTGTTTCTGAACGCCTCGCTTCAAAAAAATGCTTCATGGTTGGTCAACCTGCGGTGCCTGAATTAGCACTTCAACATTTGGGAAAGCTACTGCATGTTTTCATCTTGTTTGAAGATAAGATGAAACTTTAATCACTGCTGTGGGCCAACTGGGCCGTTACCGCAACAAAAACGGGGCATAGCAGATAATAAAACAAACAGAAAGGGCCGAGCTAACATGAAAAATTAATCAAACAGATTACAGATGTTCATTATCTGTGTGGTGTTGACCCTAACATGTTAGCGACGTGTTGTTTTTTTCCTGGGTTAAGACGTTCTTCTGTACCCACTGAGATTGCTTGACCGGGACATTTGCTGCATTGCACCACGCGCTTTGGAAACAAACCTCACATACAGTACGAGACCTGCTAGATTTAATGTTTCACAGCCTCTGGGTTTCCTTCTTAAGAAAACTGTACCTGCGTCAGTCGAGACTCGAGCTTCGACATCAAAAAAAGGCTTGCAGTGAGTTCCAATCTGTCCAATTCATTGCGTTGTATTGACATTTCAGATAAGTGCACACACTTTGTGCCGTAATATCATTATCTTTCAAATTGAATACTTGTAGTGTCAAGCTTATTTACGCTGCTCGCGCCAAATAATGACACAGACAATCTGACATTAAGATAGCTTTGCCTCATTCAGCGGGTCACAGTTTGAGATAGCGTAGCAGCTCTCTGCACATTCAATTCCCCCCGTCCCACTGATGTGGCGAAGATGGAACATTTCATTAGGGGCTTGGATAAACAGAATGAGAGCTCTGATATGTCTGTGCGAGCACGCAGACTAAGCAGACTAAGCAGTTGTCTTGCTATTACCTAAAGCCACAGAGAGCAGTGGCGACAGATTGGATTTCTGATTGCGGAGACCTCCCAGACTAAATTATTGCTGGAATATTACAAGGGCATGATGGTTAAAATCAGCCCAAGCTGCAGGACGTTTTCAAGTTTTCTAGCAAAATTCTCTGAACAGCCCTCTGGGCATCATTCACGGTCAGCCCGGGTGACTGCACACCTTTTTCGTCGTCTGCAGTGCCCCAGCTCATTTGACCGGGCTTGATGGAAAAACACTGGGGAGGAAGGATGAAGAACAGAACAAATATTTTCTGCAATAGAAAATGGCTGGTAGACAGAGACAGAAGATGATGTGCTTTCTTGTGAGAAATCAGATGTGAGAGAGAATGATCCCTAATCTAAACCTCAAACACCGACACTTGATTTGTGAGCACAAGAATAAGCACTGAATTTGCTTTCACTCTGGATTCTGCTTTTCCCCTGTACCTCTCTTTCTTGGCTTTAGCATCCAAGAGGAGCCAATTACTCATACAGCCCCAGTAATTAGCATGAGGGATTGCGAAGCCTAATGCTGCTAAGACTAGAGAATTGTCACAGTGAAACTGTCTCTAATGAGACAGACCCTGGGGATTCTCCTCTCTCGTGTCCCTGGCCTCGCTGACTGCTCTGGTCTCCGCGATGGATGGTGCTAATCGCTACGACCGAAACTGTGTCATTTTCAAGATGGTCGTACAACAGCGGGAAGGCAGGTGGGAGGCGGTGATACGGAATTTTATGGAGGGAATTTCCATGGAAGAGGATGTTTACAAAGGAAGGTTTACCGATCCTGGTCATGGTTTCCACTCATTAACATGTGCATATTTACACATCCAGAAAACATTAAGCAACATTAAAGTCTGTGTCAAGATTTCATTCAAAATACATCAAATATGTTGGAAAATAGTTGCTGAAAACATGTGAAAAGACTTTGAACGATATATTACTGAAATGTGGAGTTAGAGGTTAAAACAGTTTTTTACCAGTTTTCAGTCCAGGATTTTGTGGGCGGTCCTAAAGGGTGGCTCGATGACACGCTGAGGCCACCCTGAGCATACCCCTGCACCTCTAGCAGAGAGATAGAGATTAATTCATCTCGCTCAGAGTGTTTCAAAGTTAGTCATTTCATTTTCTGAGCTCATCTGACACGTTTCAGTCGCTTCAAAATGGCTGCTTGACTGCTCCCACGAGTGGGCGTGGCTTCAGCACATTCAGAGGACACGCCCCCACAGTCCTGGAGCTGAGAATTCATTTTTACCTGATTTTGACACCTAATTTCATAAACATGTCGATATTTTTAATCATTTAAATTTGCCTGGGTGGTTAATAACACTTTCTTCTTTGGTCTGACAAACTCAGAACACATTTATTCTTACTTTATACAGACTTTAACAAACATCTTGAGTCAGGTTTGTGGCCTAATGAAGTCCAATATTGAACCCAAACATTAAAACTGCAGGTTGTTATACCAAAACAATGAGTTGAAAGAAGCTAAACCGCTCCATAGAGCTGAGGGGAGTTGGGTCTTTTGTCACTATGAGTGACCCCATTCACATTACACATTTGATTCATTGTTATTATTTCTTTCAGTCTGAGTGACCTCAGGTTAACAATCAAAATACTGAAATACAACTGACATACAGACAGACACACAGACTGACAGACAGACAGACAGACAGACAGACAGCTGTGTGTTGTTTACCTGACAGAAGTAATTCCACAGATTGATGAATAACTGAGATCTGTTAATCGAGTTATGCTTCCCCGGATCATGACCTTGATACAAGTCAGATAACATGATTAAGCTGTTTACATGTCATGTAATCAAATTATTCGACTACATTTTAATACAGAATCATCGTTACCCAGGCTGTGTGTCTCTGTGTGTGGGAGGAGGGACAGATTTGATCCACGCTTGGCCAAGGAAACGCCCTTTTGGCCCCTGAAAGCTCTGGCCATGAATATTAAGTCTGTGTGTCTGCGTGTACCCAAGCTGCTCTGTGAACCAAATCAAACACACCTTTCTGTCCTCAGTCAGCAGGCAGAACCTGAACCAATAGCCATACAGAGGTGGAGGGAGGTTGACAGGACCTCTCAAATGTCACACAAGGTCAGTTATTAATCTTTGTATGAGACAGCTTTTAGACCATGGAGGCTTAATATAGACTTAAAAAGCTCTGCACTGCAAGAGCAATGCAGTGTCTCTATTTAGCATTACATGTTTTCTCGATTAATTGGTAAGGATGCTAGATTTTTGTCTGAGAAATCCTCTTTTAGCACAATATATAAATAAGTAAGAAGTCAACAAGACCTTTTACAGAATACTTTGTCATTGTTCTCAAAAATGACTAATGCTGTGTCTCAGTTCACGTCCTTGCATACTTACACTTGACAGAGTGCATTCAAACTGTCAATTATAGAATATTAAAATGCAGTGTACTGTGAGTACCTGGATGGCAAACTCAGGGTAATAAAGTTGAGTGTGAAACGTTGGACACTTCTCGCCCTCGACGGTCACCATTTTGGCTTCATAGCAGAAGGGGAGGGACCACCGGCATTGTGAAAATGGTGTGAGCAAGCTGCTGGTGATCAAGCTATCGCAATGAATACCGCAATATACAAATGCAAGTTGTATGTATGTTTTTGAATTGTATTTTGGCAGTCAAATGTTGGCGCTAATGCTTCGCCTGATCGCAATTTGGCGAAGAAGAAAATGTGGTAAAATGTTGCTGATCGTCATTTCCGGTAAGACTTCAACTGAGACAACACTACCCTGCCGAAATCTGAGCCCTACGCCAGAAAGTACATCGTGTACACAGTGTGCTACAGAGAAGAAGAAGAAGAAGTATCCGAGACTTTTGGAAAGCTTGATGGGCATAGCAACAGTAACGAAGCACATGGTGCTTAATGAACACTGCAGAAGTTTCTTCCATTGTAGTACATATAGTGTATTTCCTGTTCCATGCAAAAATCATATCACACTTCTACGTAATCGAGGATAAGTGAGGCTCAGAAGCCCCTCTGCATTTCATCTTTTTCTCGAATCGTTGGTCACAATGTACCAACTGTTCCTGATAAACACCCTAAGCTCTAATCTCTGCTGTGTCATTGTTTAAAAAGGAGGAGAAAACTCTTTTGTGAAGTTAAGGCTGAGTTTAAAATGATGGCCTATAGTTTGCGACTCCATTTACATTTAAAGAGATAAGGCTCGGTGTTATGGTTTCTCTGCGCTGTCCTGCCAAAATGGATACAGAGCATTTAGAGGAAAGATAGCGCTACGAGTACAGTGTGGAAAAACACAACACTCCAGGAAGAGTTAATGAAAGGGATTTCTCTACCCACTGGTTCAATGAGGTTTTTTTTTCCCTGACAGTGGGTGAAAAAGGATGAAGGCAATAACCGTAGTCGCCCCACAGGAGAGAAAGAAAAAGTTCGAGCACCCCGGATGTGAACTGATTCTGTACAATCCCATGGCAGATTTGTTGTGATGACGCATCGTTCTTCATAAATATGAGCTGATAGTGTGAAAATGTGCAGCTAAGGTGTGAGGACCGAGAGTTTTGGATGGATTTTCACAGTGAAAATGACTAAATAACAGCATATTTTATCAATTTCACACTTCTCAAAATGTAATTTGTAGAGCACTAACAGACTATGTCCCATAGAAATGTCTAACCTCTGATTGACCGAGTCAAATTTCTCCTCTTTGTGCCCAGGGCTCTGTGGTGACAGCACCGTGTGAATAAGACGTACTTAGACTACTCCTTGTGGACACAATTAAGCGAGTCGAGGTCCTTTTTTTTTTTTTTTTTTACTCTCTTAGCCACCAGTTTTGATTAGCTCTGGTTTCCAATTTAAATACGCTGTCATTTTCTATCGCTACCACCTCACAGATGTATTCCTGGAAAAGCCAGCGGGCTGTCACACGTCATGGGAGCGAGGAGGTGCAGCGGAACTGAGCTCCATTAAGATGCCGCAACCATCGAGATGTCAACGCCTTAGCTCACCTTCAAAAAGATGAATAAGTCACAAATTTCATGATTCAGGACTCAGAGAGCGTGTAAAGTGGCGCTGTGTGGGTTCCAGTGTCACAAACACTTTTAAATAAAAGAAGTTCGTAAATAAAATATCACTAAAGATTTGTGTCAAATCCTAAACTCTCTTGAGGAGGATCAAGGTGTCACATTTCTTCCTCCGTCGCTCTCGTTCCCCCCAAAGACATCAGATCATTATATTGAAGACAGTCCAGGAAGCTCCCGCGACAGCATCACGGTGAGGTGACCGCCGGCGGGCCATCTGATGGATTTGTCTATCTGAACACATTACTGGACTGACAAGTGTAGGGGGACAGCCGGAGTTTGGAGAAGACGAGGTCTTTGTGTGATGAAGGCCAATTAGGGAGCAAATTTCACACCTCTCCTGCCGTCACGTCTGTGGGCTGCATCTGTCGACGGGCATCCGGCACCGTGTCACGCTCACCACCCGGCACATCCGCATCTGTGTCCCGCCTTGTCAGTCAACCTCTGCTGGCCTCCCTCACCTCCGGCCCACACATACCGGCACCTCTTCATCCCCCTCTTTCAGCGCCCGGGATGAGTGATGGCAGATGGGACATTGCTCGTCAAAGTAACACCTTTCTGTAAAAGTCAGGGATCATATGGGTCATTATGTTGTGTTGTTTGGGGAATATGTTTTTCCAACGAGCGGCGTATTTCTGCTTCTAGACGTCTCCGCGACGGAGGTGGAAAGAGAGGGAAAAATCGACGAAGAGAGAGAGGAAGAAGGGAAGCAAAAAGAAAGCGGGATGAGGAGTTTAAGAGGAACTGAGCCTGTGACGCAAGCGGGGAGTGGAAACAGTTGCCATGGTAACCCCACCCTGCCTCCAACGAGTCAATGAGAAAGTGAGTAGAGGAAAAAGAAAAAAGAGAACAGAGAGTAAATGGAGGGATGAGAGGAAGTGGAAGCTTTGGACTAGAGGTATTTTGTCTGATCTGTCTGAACCTTTGTCAGGTAGAGTAATGAAAAGACTTAATACACAAGAAAAACACACACAACAACAACAACAACAACAATCCACAACGCAGCGTCACCTCAAGTCCACCTCATTTCGCTACCTCGTTCACCTCCGCGCTGGGCCCCTGCTCAGAGCTCCGCAGTGAGGCCCCCCACCTCACCCTCTCTGTCTGGGCTCACACTTGAAGCGTTGATTAGGTTTTTCACAAAGATGCTAAATAATGAATGAATGGGCACTGGGGAGCTGTTAGTCTTTTTTATTATCCTGATTATTACTGTCATCCATCAGACATCAGGCTATTAAACAGACACTCAGACATGTGACAAACTAAGGAAAGAGAAAGAGAGAGGGGGGGGGGCAGTCACAGGTAACAACCTCATGCAGAATTCAGGTTTGAAATGTGCAAATGTACGTTACCTTTTTCAAAACAAAGATAAATGCACTGACTTCAGTGAGATATCTTGTTTGTAACATGATACACAGGAGGAAAAAAAACTGATAATGAAAGGAGGAAGCAAAGATAAGGACAGTGCAGCACAGCAGCAGGAGACAGACAGAGATTCATATTTCCTGCTAGGCCGCAAGACACCACGATGATCAAACCAACAACTGTGTGCAGACAGATGGACTTTTCTCCGTCTCTCTCTCATTAGTAAACACCATCAGTATTGCGTGCAGTTGCCCCAGCCATTAACACAAACTCAATACCCCCGTGGGCATCAAACTCTCCATTAAGTCACAGTCTCAACCACCACTTCCTGCAATTAAGGCATATGTTGTTTGTGCATGCATGTAAAGGCCAAAGCACACAAACACACACAAACAGCCACACACACACACACACATATGTGTGAATAAATGTAACGACTTACAAGCACTGTAAAACAACAAAGCGGTAAAACAGACACGCACTCGCACACTTTAAAGACAGATGTGAGAACATCCAATCACACCCTTCATAAACTTTAAGTCTCCATTAGCGGTTGTTCACTGGGATGTTCTGTTTAAAGGTCCCTCTTCTGCTATCAAACCACTTTGTTCTTTGCTTTACATGGTGGCCGAGCTATTACCAATGGAGCCGACGTTCCCAAAAGCATCATGGTGTGGGGTTAATGGTAGCCATTGTGGTTGGGCGATACATACCGCGTCAACGGTTAGAGATACGGCCATATGGCTGATGTTCAGGGGTGGCTATCCTCTGTGCCTCAGGCTGCATTAGACCATTTTGGACAATGTTGCACTTTATTTGTCGGCGTATCTAATATTGAAGGGTTAAATTCTCAAGAGAAATGTACGTGCGTGTACCATTAAGGATGATTTTATCACTCATTTTTCCATCACTGTTCTGTCTACATGTACCATAGTCAGTGCTATTAGTCTTAGTCATGGGTTGTGTCTGAAATCACTTCCTCGTTGACTCATTCACTGTTCATACATAATGAACACTCAATGCTTTAGTTCAGTGGTGCCCAGCCTCTCGGTCGGGACCTGCACATGGGGGCGCAAGTTAAATCTGAGGGGTCAAGAGATTGTTAATGTAATAGAAAAGCAGAAAAACACATTTCTGCTACACAAAATTGTGCACATTTTTCAGACTTTCCTTGAATGTCTGCTTTTTTCTTGACAATTAATGGATAATTTTCATGTTTTCACAGTTATTCAAATCAAAATCTGGCTTTGTCTGAGTGGGTAAACATTCAGGATACAACCAGTGATGGAAGAAACTTTTTTAAAGAGTCCCAACCTGTTTAAACTTTTAAACATTTTGTGTTATCATTGGTTTAGAACATTAAAAGTACATTACATCAGCAAAAAGAAGTGTACAGTACATGCTATAGACGCTGCTTTTTTGAGGGCACTATACAGTCCATAAATATAGCACCTTAGGTAGCAAACAAGGTGCTAGTGCAGGTGTCAGTTACAGCTATAGTCAGTGTGTACATTCTCATGTCATCTAGAGAGGGGTTGAGTGAAATGGGAAGTGAGAACCTGACTGAGCATCTCTTCACCTTCTTACCTGCAGCTGACCTCTTAATCATCAGCTCTTTCATTCACAGTCAAAGATAGACAGCACTGCTTGCTCTTCACTAAGTGCTTTACTGTGTCCAAAGCTAAAAGGCAGTGCTCAGAACGATACGAACAAGAGTGTGTGCTGGTGTCGAGGAAGAACAGAAAGAATTCAAGAAGAAGAGGAAGGCAAACACAAGAAAGAAACAAATATAATAAATACAAAAGACTCACTGGCTCACAGCTAGGGTAGAGACTTGCATAATCCTGATGAACTTCGTATTTTTATCACATATTTATTTCTCTGCAATAGACGCACTGCACTTTATATATATTTTATTTAGTTTTGGGAGGAAGCAGAGCAGAGGAGAACAGCTCAGGTTGAAGGTATCGGCAGCCTTATCCGATGCCAAGGCTTCTAACCTTACGATCCAGGAAAGGAAAGCTATGACGTCACTGAGCGAGGACCAAAATATCACCATCCTTCCAGCAAACGAGGGAAGACGCATAGCTGACTATAACACCAAGGTCACCACACTTCGGAGTGACTCAAACACATGAATCATTGAGACGGGACCTCACTAATAGGTACAAGAAAAGGGTTATGGAGTGTTTACAAAAGTTACAAAAGGAAGAAACCAAAGTGGAGCAACTATATCACAGACTATATCCTGGGGGCAACATTCCTCACCATATTCACAACTCAGTGGACTTTGTTAAAAGGTTCAAGGTCATGTGACCTCAGTTTACATGTATCCCAACCAGAGAGGCAGTAAAAACGTAGAAACAGTGAGGCGCTGACTGGTACAAGACACACCAGAACAAACCCTAGTCCGGACCAGATATTACTGGACCTTTGTCTCAACACCACCTATTTCCAGTACAACCGGCGATTCGATTTGTCATGGGCTAACCAGAATCACCCAGACAATGGGTGATACACAATGGGTGAGCTTTAAACTGGTTAAGAGGAACAACACCCAGCCACTGGCTCGGATATGTGGATGACATTTGCGACCCAGGAAGTGGCCCAAGCATTCACCATCACATCAACTCAGTGGACAGGAACATCAAGTTCACACGAGAGGATGCTGTCAAAAAGGCCTCCACATTGGGGTTTACAGGAAACCCACACACAGACCAGTATCTACTTGTCAACTCTCACCACACACTAGAGCAAAAGCTAGGTGTTATCAGAACCCTACAACACATGGCTGGTAAAGTGACAACGACTGCACAAGCCCAAAAAAAGGAGTGCCAACATTTGAAGGACGCCCTCAAAGCGTGTGGATACCCCAACTGGACCTTTGGGAATGTGGTCACAAGATCCAGGTAGGACACAAACACAGCAGGTGATCAAGAAAAGGATAGACACAATGACATTGTCATCCCTTACATGTTCCAAATCGCTGTGTTCTTCAAACTCAGCAACACACCAAGGCAGAACTTCGTACAACCTGAAGACTGCAGTCCTCACACCCAGAAAAGCAATCTGGAGTATGCAGTCCATTGCAGTGAGGAGTGCACAGACCTATAGACCAGCCACTTAACAAATGCATGGCTCGACACAGAAGGGCCAACTCATCAGTACTGGACTCAGCAGTTTTTCTACACCTTGGGGACAAAGGACACTTTTTTAGTAACAATAATGTTCGCATTTTGGATAGAGGGGACAGGTGGTTTGAAAGAGGAGTGAAGGAGGCTATTTATGTAAAAGTAAAGAAACCATCTCTCAACAGAGGAGGCATTGATCAGACACCACTTATCCCCTTACCTACAATGCTGTCATCCCTTCCCAGGAGACTGGACAACAATTCACAACGGACCTCAGGTGACCTTATAAAAAGGAGCACTAATGAACCAAGAGGAAACAATGGCCTGGGTAACGATCCCACCAAGGCTCCCCACCAGTCAGTCAAGCTGAGGAAGCCTCTTGGATAAAAGGTGAAACGTCTTCATGGATCTACAACCAAGTCCAATTGCGCCAGATTGTACTCCCTCGTATTTCCTGTCTGGTTTACACCAAATACATGCATGCTGAGTCTAACGCTCAGACAAATATTTAAAGCTGTTTTCAAATATGTTTCTGCTCTGAAGGCTTCAAATGAAAGTACACACACACACACACACACACACACACACACACACACTGGCTGTGTAAAACTGTGAAAGTTGGATCATAAAAATCTATAGATTTAATTGCTGTGCTTTCCAGTTCAATTTTATCTAAATAATTCAACCATTCTCGATCAGTGCAGTCCGCTCAGGAGTCATGACTAGTCTACACACACTTATTCCTCTCCGCTCTCTATCTCCCCCATCAAATCTATGTGGATTACCAGACGATAGGCCTGATTTCACATGGGCTCAGGCTATTAACGCTCTGACCTTGGATTTCAACCAGGCAATTTGTCTAAGAGCTGGCACTGCCTTAGCTGCCCTGGCTGACTCCGTCCATGATCCACGATTGGTATGGGTGGCAGTAACTCTCCGACTGTCTGCCCGTCAGCCTCCATCCTCCCGAAAAAATGTCTCTTCTTTACTACTCAAGGGTTATGTTTAAATTGCTGTGATGAAGTACTTCAGAGCAATCACTTACGATTCTCTTCTCTCTCTCGCGCGCTCTTTGTCTCACTTAGATTTATCACTTATCATATATCTCACCAGGCATCCATGAAATCGTCGTTTCTAAATTTTAGATAAGCGGTTTTCTTCTTATTCTCCAACCTGGTGAAAAACTCATCTTCCGAAAATCTCTATATCGTTTGTCCACATGTGAACCAAAGGTCCAATTTACACCTGTTATCTATATCTGGATAATAGCATCTGATCAGAGTTAGATGACCTTTCAAGTAGTTGGGTAGAAGATGATAACGGTGTATAGATTATAATCCTACCTGGTTGAGAGATCCAATCACAATACGAGCCTGATCACCTCCAAATGTGGTCTGGCTAATTTGTGGCCAACAGGTGTAAATCAGCACTAAATTCTGGCACTAAATCAGGAAGTAAAAGTCAATTTTGCATGTTTCTTCTTGTGTTTCCATTGTATCTGAAAGATTGTGAGGATTCAGATCCAGAGAACAGAGATTGCCCACAAAGCATACAATATCTATCTTTGTAAACTAGTTATGAAATTGACTACTTAACTTTGTTTTTCATGTCAATAAACATGAATATTTAACATAAGTTGTAGTGGCCTGAAGGCTTGTGTCCATTCAGAGATAATCAGTACAGCAAACTGTTGCCTTGATAGTTCCTGAACCAATGTTCTCCCTCCTGAGAAGGGGCTTTTTGGGGTCTAGAAACTAAGTTTATGGGTCCCTACAAAAGGTTCCTGGTGTCCCTGTAAAAGGTCCTGCAACAGAAAGGTAACTTGATAAACAATTGTTTTCAGCACTACCAACTATGCCTTTGTTTGACTATCGAGTCTTAACAGTTCATTGGTTATAAATGTGCTGACAATCGTCATTTACACTTTGAAATTCTTCTAAGATAAGCGCCATGGTATCAAGTCTGATATGACCAGCATGTCTTTTTTGGAATGTACCACATTAAGGCCATATGTTCAGATTTAAATAATTTATTTAAATAACGATAGCTTGCAATCAGGAACAAACTGTTAAACACAAAAACAAAAAGAAGATCCACTAGATGGTACAAGGGTACTTCACAACAACAGCTCACCTGTAAAGACTCGGGTTACTGAGAGAATCGCCGTTCCTGCTTTTGATTTCGATACTCAAAATTAAAATATTTAGATTGACTTTTGATATAAAATTAATATTGTGACATCCCTTATAATAGTATTACACTGCCACATCTTTTTCACTCGGTTATGTTGCCCATACCATCAGGAGTGACAGGTCTATCTGTCCTGTCAACATCTATTTCAGGCGAAACAGAAGTTGTTAACTCAATATGTTGATTTACGGTGTGTCAATATCATTAATCTCGTCCACACGCCATTTTTGTTTGGAATGGATCCTGGCTCTGGCACAGAAACAACACCAGACCTGATTGAATCACTGAAATATTCACAGTTGGGGGCAATTCATTGATCTGGAATCAGGCTAACAGAAAAGGTCTACTATGCTTTAAAAGCCACAGAACCTGTCTAGTCAATTTGTCTATTTATTTGTCAGTCAGTGTCCTTAACCATCTGTCAGTGCATCCACCTATCACTGTATCTAATCAGTAGTATACCTCTCTATCAATCTATCCATCAAAGCATGTGTTTGTCATCGCACTAAAGGTTACTTTACGTCACTTACTGTGTTTTGGCGTCTGACCTCCTTTGACCAGGATGATTTGTTGGGATCTAAACCCTTTTTTTAGAGAGTAATAGCCAAATATGTCACACAAACTAACATGGACACCACATATTGAAGGGAGAAGGGTGTAAAAGAAAAACCAAAGAAGCAACAGAACCACACATGGCTCATCCATCCATCAGTTTAGATATAAAAAGCCCAGCTCATGACTACCCCTCTTCCTCTCAGCAGCACTGAGGCCCATTGTTGAAGCTTCATTAATGCACAAATTAACCTCCCCTTACTCTCTCTATCTCTCTCTCTGTCTCTGCAACAGTTATCTGCAGTCCATTTGCTTATGTGGTTATCATAGCCTGTGTCCTATCATCATGTCTTCTCCCTCCATTCCCTTTTGTGTCTCTCTCCCTCTATTTGTTCTCCCATTTGTTCTACCTCTTTACTGTTCACCTCCTTCTCTATCTCCAATGCTTTCCCGGCAGCAGCTCTGTGAGTGGTTATCAGAGAAAATTACAATTCTGTAGCAAACAAATAGCTCTTTTTTTTTGTGGTTTCTCTTGTTGCATTCTGTTCAGAGAGGATGACGGAAAAGTGGCTCCAGCGAAAAAATCTGCTCTCTCTTCTCCTGGCCTTGAAGAATGCACCTCCATTAAGAATTCAGGAGAGAGTTAGCCACCAGACAGCTGGGCCTAATGGCACGGCAAGGCTAATGCAGAGCTAACACACACACACACACACACACACACACACACACACACACACACACACACACACACACACACAGATAAGAACTCATGTGCACACACACTAACCCTTTAATATCACAGCCGATTGACTGGTAGCAATGAGCATATGTTCAGCAAACAAAATGGCAAATAGGAATCAGAAGAATATGAATTAAGCAGTAAGTCTCATATACACAGGGGGCTTAATAAGCCTGATAAGGGCCACACACACACTAATAGCACAGAAACAAAGATAAGCACTGAGTTTGAGATGCCGTACTGAGCTTAAAAACACTTAGTATCAATAACTTAAAGCCCGACAAATCTCATCTTTGATTGTCTACATAACTACTCAACTGTGCGCTCTTGTGATGCAGTTAATGTGAGTAATTAGAGGACAGAGGGCTCAGTTTTAAACAGTCCATACGAGCTTGATCCAAGCTAAAGCAAAGCGCACTCTTCTCCGCTGGAATATTGCATTTATTCAACGCGTGAAGTACTTTTAAAAGTATTTAAACTCGAGAAGCATGCTCGGATTGACCCTTGACTTTCTATGCTTGTGTACGCACCCTTCTGACCTCGAGCCAATTCTGTACATAGCAGCTTAGCTACCAACCAGTGCTTCCTGACCTCAGGTTTGCTCTGTGTCAATGAGTTTGTAGCAGTTGGGTACGAAAATGTTGGAAAATATGTTGAACTTCGCGGTTTCTTCTTTTTTTTAGATTTGGAGGATACAAAACAATCCAATTAGTGGCTTGTTCTTGAGCTTCCAGCCATATCAGGCAGTGCTCATCAGCAGCAGAGTTTGCACACTTGCAGATGTTCAAACTTCCCATGATTCGCAGCCTTTTCAGGACTGAGAATGAGCAGTCCTCGAGCTGTGGTTCATTTCGACTGATGTATTTAGATGTATTTATACAGCTTTTAAAGGGCCATTTCACTGATTTTACACATTAGGTTTACCCTATTTATGTCATAGTGATGTCATCAGGGTCAGGCTTGATACTTAAAATGTCTAACATGAAGCCTGTGTTACAAGCTGAAGGTTTGGGGTTGGAAAAAAATGGGCATTTAGGAGGCAGGTGGGGTGTAAGGAAAGATACTTGTGACTTGTGAAATTATTGGGAACGTAGGATCTAGTGTTTTTGGGAAATTTTGGGACTTCCATGGTCGTATCTCTCTCATAGGGCCCACAATATTATGGGAGTGACCCACTAAATCTCTGAAATAACCCTTTAAACACATTTTTAATTGATCAAATTACTACAAACAAATTGCCACACAGGGAACCTGAAACTTTTGGAGCAAGAGCGAAAGAATACCAAAGGTGAGTGGAGGTGACGGAGGTTTGAAGGGAAGTAGGGCAAGGACTAGGTAACTCACAGGGGACGGTGCGGAGGTAGAGGTTGTCCCGGATGATCTGCTGCAGCTCGTGGTCCACCGAGCCTTTCTGGAAGCGCAGGTTGAGGTAGTGGCGCAGGTCCTTGTCTATCACGCCCCCTGGAGGAACACAAGGGGGCAAGAAATGAGTAATCAGAATCAGACTTCCTCCCTCATATCAATCACTGTGACACAAAAAGGCTGTGAGAAATGTTTTCCCACACGACTAAAGCAACGGCTCGAGGAAAAAAAGAAACTTACTCGGCCTCGATGAGAAACGGGGGACAGCTTGACGTGTTTGTGAATTATCCAGAAAGAAAGAAAGAAAAAACATTGCTTGATTTGCACTGTTTTCTGTCCAATTTCCAGAAACTTCAAGAGCAAGCCTCAAACACTGCAGTGACAAATGACCCAGAAATCACTGAAATCCACAGTAAACAATTTGAATTCGCTAAATCCCTACAAACAAACACAGCCGACGCTAATGAATACACTCTGCCCTCTCCAGGATTCAGCATCTGTCAAGTGCAGCCACCGATTGGTGAAGGTGTTAATTGGAGCGGTGGCCAAACACGTGTGGAGAAATGTCTACATATAAATCACCCAGCGACTCCCCCCCGGGGGGTTGTTTTTACTTCAGTTTGAGTCTACCCCCCCTCCCCGTCCTCCCTTTCCTCTCTGTCTATCCAGTAGTCCCAGTTGTGTGGATGGAGTTCCACTTTAAACCAGTAAATCTTGCTGGCTCAGCAGGACAAGATAAAAAATAAAAGTGATGGGGGGAGCGACAGGGAAATGGAGGATGGGTATAAGAGAGATGGAAAGGCAAGGGCAAATCCCATGGGGGGGGAGTGGAAAGAGGGGAGGCAAGCTAAAACAAGCATCAACCCCACCTCCCCCACCCCGCCAAACAAATACTCCATCTATCTACTCACTGCCACACACTCACAATCACATTTCAAATGGAGGCAGGACAGGACAGATGCGAGGACGGGGCTCGACTGATGTTACTTAAGGGATTCCTCGCGGTGCCGCTTTAACCAACACACTTGTCACTCTTGTTACTCTTCTGCGTGGAAGTAAAGCAGCAGAGGAGAGGCGCATGGAGAGGCTGAGAAGACATTCGTCTAACCTTCAACATCCTCTGTAAAGCAGCAACTTGGCATGGTGCCACATAGCATTTAGCCGCCCCCCCCCCCCCTTCCCTCTTCCATTTTTCCTACCGTGATCCCGAGGCAGTGACATCCAGGCATGATATGCACATGACAGCAACACACACATGTGCAGACAGACATATCCAAACATGAAAACACATGAGATGATAAAAGCGCACAGACATAAGGCAAATTTAATTGTAGGAAATATAATGAGCGGCAAATGAATGCAAGAATAACCTAGTTTGGAAGTTTTCTGTCATATTGGGGGAGATCTATTATTTAGCACATTCTGGTTCTTCAGTCGTACACACACACACACTCACCAACATGCACTAATCCATCAGAGCTGAACTAATTCACGGAGCTCTGCGTTATAATCGCACAAACCTGAATAAGAGAGACCGGCTCCCATCTGTGTCTCTGTCAAAGACGTGGAAGCAGCACGACCAGCCAATTTACAATTTGCATGAGAAAAGAAGCCAAGCCAATGAATCTGCATACTGAAAAGGTGAGCACACACACACACACACACACACACACACACACACATATTAACACACTAAATGGCACCTCTTGTGCGGACAGCGGTTGTGCAGCCGGTATAGTGTCTGAGTCCTCTTTCCACAGGTTTTGTAATGCAAATAATCTCCGCTGAAGGAAATCTTGCGCCGGATCTTTCCTGCCAGAATCCCCTCTCTGTGCTGTCCTGTCCCTCAGGTCCCCAACTCTGTCTCTGTTTGCCCCAATCTAGCCACTGTCAACCAACCAGCCAACCAGCCAGCCAGCCAGCCAGAAAGGGAGCTGAATCACCTCTCTCTGCACTCCACGGTGGAGAGATGAAACAGGAGAGCGCCGAAGAATGAGTGACTGAGAGACACCGAGGCAAAGAGAGAGTGTGTGAGAGAGAGCGGGAAAGAGAAGAAGTGTGTGTGTGCGAGGGAGAGTGTGTGTTGCTGCGAGTGAGGGAGGGGGCGTTGGGGACCTATCACACTGAGATCCCTCTTTCTATTGGATCCCTTCAGATTCTCAGGTCCTGCAATGCCCCCCATCTGCAGCACGGGGCACTACATCTGCTTTACATGCCTCTTCCAGATTAAAAAGCCATCCCCTGCCACATCACACACTCGGCTTATAACATCCACATGGCCCAGATCTGACCTTTTTACTGTCAACAACCACGTGGTGAAACTAAACATTATGTTTGAGAGCCGTCTCGCTGCCGCTGTACAGAATTCCTACTAATTAAGTTGTTTGTTTACTCTGTGTTTAGCAACCGACATCAGCGGTTCGTGGTGACACATTTTTTTTGCCAATTCTGGTCATGCAATCGTTCCATTTATCTCCTGCTCCTCTTCTCATCTTCCTTTAGTAATGACATATATTTATGTGCTTGTATACACATTCGCAAGCCCACAAAGACAGCTTGACCGTGAGGCTTACAACATCGAAAATGGAACCAAACAATGTCACATTTTATGGGTGTTATATCAGCGCAATAAAATCAGAAATTATGACAGAATATGCAGGCCTTTGACATATAGAAATAAGATGTTCTCTTATAGATATTTGTGTTTAGTTATATATAAATACAGCAGAGCGGCAGCAAATTATTTTCAATATTTTTTTAATTAATTTAGTCTGTAAAAAGTCACAAATAGGAAAAAGATTCCCATAATTATTTTCCCAGAGCCCAACCTGACATCTTCCAATTGTATGACTTGTCCAAAACCCAAATATTCAAACTTTACAATGATATAAAACAGAGAAAAGTAGCAAATTCTCATGCTCAAGCAAGCCAGTGTTCTTAAAAAAGCACTGAAGAAATGTAATTCCTCCCTCCTGTTCCACATCCCCAATAGGGAAATCAATTAAAGTCCGAGTAAAGGCAATTCTGAGATTTCTTTCAAAATACATTAAATATGTTGGAAAATAGTTGCTTAAAACATGTGAAAAGACTGAACGATATATTACTGAAATGTGGAGTTAGAGGTTAAAACAGTTTTTCACCAGTTTTCAGTCCAGGATTTTGTGGGCGGTCCTTAAAGGGTGGCTCGATGACACGCTGAGGCCACCCTGAGCATACCCCTGCACCCCTAGCAGAGATGAATTCATCTCGGTCAGAGTGTTTCAAAGTTAGTCATGTCATTTTCTGAACTCATCTGACACGTTTCAGTCGCTTCAAAATGGCTGCTTGACTGCTCCCACGAGTGGGCGTGGCTTTAGCTCATTCAGCGGACACGCCCCCACAGTCCTGGAGCTGAGAATTCATTTTTACCTGATTTTGACACCTAATTTCATAAACTTGTCTATTTTTAATCATTCAAATTTGGCTGGGTGGTTAATAACACTTTCTTCTTTCGTCTGACAAACTCAGAACACAGTTATTCTTACTTTACACGGACTTTAAAGTTTTATCAAACATACGGGGCAAAACTGGTAAGAGTACGAGCCAGGGTGACTGCTATTAAAATAATGTTATCTAGAAGTTAAAATGCGTTCAGTTTCATGAAAGTTTCTGTTATGCAAATGGGATAGTCAGGTAAAATGTACCCAAAAGATACTTTCCTGCTATAGTAACTGTGAACAACTGGCATGCTGGATAGACGAGCATCACTAGTTCTTATTCTCTTTCCTGTCAGAAATCTGTCCATCTTACACCTCAAGTGTCTGAGTAAATCTGAATCTCCATAACCTTGCTAGCATCAGAGCACCTTTTGTTTAGTTGTTTTTTTCCAAATTCATTCAACTTTTGTTCCAATGTTCATTTCCTGATTGACTAAACAATTAATTGTTACAAAACAGAGCTCAAGTAATCAGTCAAAATGAGTTTCCTTTCAGAGTCACTGAGCAGCAGTGAGAACACACACTGGTGACTGCAGCTCTCTTCAATATGGCCCAATATTTGGCCGGGTATCCAAAAATAGATTCTGTGTACGTGTCCGTGCACATAGAGCGATGCAAGAGAGTCCAATTCTTACAGCGGCTCCACTAGTCTGGAGTCAGTGAGGTGTATGAGGGTGAAGAAGGTCATTTAAACAGATGTGATGCTCTCTCTTGTTTTTGTTCCTCATCAGTTCTTGCAGCTCAGACGGCGCTATCACGACACGACGGATACGTGATGCTGCCGACGGGGAAATGTGTACAACAGAGGCAGCATGGAGGGGAGAGGCTGGAGATAGAGAGGAAAAAGGAGACCATAGGGACTGTGGATTGACAGTACTCCTCGCTGGTGCATGAGGCAATCAGCAGAAAATGACAACAATACCCATTATTCGAATATTATTTCGACTTTGACCTTGAGGAAAGGTAACAGACATTTTAAAAAAAACACCTGATCCAAAATGAAATGACTCATCCTTGCATTTGTAACATGTTAAGAGCCACGCTCAGCCATGATAACTGTTTCCTAAACATATGGGTGAATGAAAATCGTTGCCGTTCTGCAGAAGAAGAGAATCCACCATTTAGGCTCAGCAGGTGTCATATAAATCCCCTGGGAGGCCGGGAAAGAGAAAGAACAGCCTGTAGAGAGTCAAAAAAACAAGAGAGCAGCTGGTTCCTCCGGGGGATAGAGGTGCTATAAGAGCTAACTGCCTCATACCCTGGCACAAAAGTAGTAGAGCTCACAGAAGAGCATTGGCTACCACTGTAACTTCATTCAGACGAAGCTGAGCTGGAGTAGCACTCACCCTTCAGACATGGCACACGTTCTTCCTCTTCATTATTGCTTTCACAATGTAAATTGTACTTGCATTCATGATGAATAATTCATGGTTTATTGACTATAGTTTAACATCAATTTAGTTTGTAGCAATGTTAGTGGCTCTAGGGATGATAGGCCAGTGAATGCATCACTTAGGCCAAGGCTGGAATATCTCTAAAGTATTGGATAGATTGCCATGAATTATTGTAGAAATATTCATGGTACCCAGAGGATGAGTCATACCGACTTTGGTGATCCCCCAGTTTTTAATCTCGCACCACCAGCTGGTCAAATATCTCAATATCTACTTGACATAACAACGTTGTTAGCATGACTGTAGACCTTTAGTAGTAGCGATAATTATTCTCTCTCTTTGAGGTTCACTGTATGAGAGCTTATGTCAAAGACACAAATCAATATGGTGGGCAAAATCTGTATTTTTCCTTCCCAAAGAAAGGTAGTTAAACTCTTCAAAATATCAAAGTATCAAAGTTTTATGGGAACACTACCAATCCATCACCATGTGTAGGTGACCCAGCATTTCTACCAGCAACGGCACACCATTTTCAGAGGCTGTACTTTATGGCTGCCAGTTCCTCACCCTCATTAGTGTTACCAATTTGTTTTTTTATCAGAAACTGATGAACTGAACTCACAGTGATGTCTGTACTCTGTAAAGACAAACCTGTAAAAAGGTTCAAGACTTTATCTTTAAAAATGCCACCACTGGAACATCCCTCTGTCGGTACAAAGCCGCTGAATTTATTATTCCGGCTGGGGGATCTTTATTGCAGGTCATCCTCATCTCTCTCTCTCTCTTACCCTCTGTATGTGTGTTTTCATCCACCTTGAGTGGAAAAGACAGAAATGAAAAAAAAGTAGATATAAACAAATTTTACACTTGGCTGTGGTGGAAAAGTTGGTGTATCGATAAAAGGATAATGCGACAAAGTGCAATGGAAACAGACTTGGTGAATAAATCATGACATACACGAAGCATGGGACTTAAACATCCAATGAAAAGACTAAAAATGGCAGCCGAGGAACATCAGATCTGGGTGGAGCCGTCATATGAATATATTAATGCAATGCAATCATTTTCATTCACTTGAGGTTTGACTGGTGATCTTGTAATTACATGGTCTTGTTGTGCCTTCTTCCACTGCAGTGGTTTAATGGCACGTGACTGGAGAGTTAATGACACCGACTGTTGGTGGACAACAGTGCACGGAAACACACATTAATTGGCATTTTCTTTCAGTTTTCTGAAATTTTGTTAAAATTTGCGCTTCATTTGGCCTGAAACTTGACAACTGTTTCCTGACTTTCTCTGACAAACAAACTTGTTTAATTTAGTATGACTCCTGCTACTGTCTCGAAAACTACAATTAGTGCATCTAGGAGTGCTGCTATTTCCACTGAGCATTAAATGTGAGGTTAAAATTTATTTAAAATGTAAAAACATTGCTGTTGTAACTTTTCAGTTGCTTGATTCAGTACAAAAGACATATCATTTTCCTGTATTAAGCAAAATAAATCACTTTGTCCCTCAGAAAATTGTTCAATACATGATTATACATTTACAGCATGAAGTGCTTTACATAATCAAATCAGAAATAAAAACAAATTAAATAACCAACCATTGACTCGTGAATCAAACAGAATTCAAGCCAGCAAATTCAATTCGAAAACAAAAGTAAAAATGTGACAAATGCGCGAATGTTTGAAGAGCTTGTAGAGATTCAAAATGTGTACTTATGCTGAGCTGTCTTCTCTACTTAATCCCTGCACCAGAAACTGAATTTAAAAAACAAATAAGGTGCATTGTGTTACAATATGAGACAATTTACTGCAGCGATAGAGCAGATTGTCAGAAAATATAGACTTGACTGCATCAATGGGAACAGCGAGTTTGAAAATTGACTCAAAAAAGTCTGCAAGATCATGATGATGGACATAAATACAGAACACACACTCAAAGTCTTAAAGACTTCAGCAGCATTGTGACAGCCAAGTCTTCAAAGTCTCCTGCAGAAGTCTGAAAACTTTCTACTTTATCAAGACAAATCCAGCGCGGAGGGTGTGCTGACAGTCAGTCAGAGCTTGGAGCGCCGTCATCAGAGGCGCACTGACAATATTTATCACACCCCGCTCAGAGGGCACCCGACGGCAGTCACATATGTAGAGTTATCACGCTGTGCGTATGTGTGTGTGTGAGAGTTAAAGTCACAGGGAGCTCCAGCAAACAGCTGTTTGGATAATCAGACTAATTAAAAGATCAGGATGGGCTTAAAACCTTGCCAGTTTCACCAGACACACACACTGCGCGCCACTGATTATTCTTCAATGAACATGTATGATGCCAACTCTGTGGTGAAAGTGCTGGAATCCATAAACACCAACTGGCTTTCAGATGGGTTTACACACACACACACACACACACACACACAAGATTGAAATTAAATGTTACTGGGACAAATATTTTGTTTCTACTGTAAACCACACTTTGGTTTCTGTGAAAATAGCATGGTTAGCTAAGAGTTGGGTTTGGGCAAAATTACTAAAAATTGTGAGTGTATTTTGGTAAACGCTCCAGGAAAGCCATTGATTTCCATTCAATTCATGGTTAAAATAACAGTCTCATGTAACTGGCTTGAGTTCTGTTCACTGTGAGAGTAACACAAGCCAAGCCAAGTTTCTTTTCACCACTTTTCATACTGTACTAGACTGAATGGAAGCCAATGGCTGCAAAAAATGGTTAGCTGTGATGTAAAGTAGACAAGATTTGTAGTAGAATGGTTAAAATATGGAAAACCTTTTAAGATGTGGGCAAGACTTTAGTCATGGTTTAAGAAGGGACCATCCATAGATAAACGTCAAATTACCAAGAAACATCTGTTTATATCTGTTTTTGACTGTTCCTTCAGCAAAGGCGGAAGTAGTTGCTACAATGTCCACATAAGCAAGCATCGAGGTGGATGCAGGGGTCAACAAAACAACAAGACAAACTTAAGAAAGCTGCCATTTCAACGGAAACCATAATCTTTCACTAAACCTAACCAAGATGTATTTGAGCCTAAACTTCACCAAACCTTAAAGGAGTTTTATCAGATTCTAACACAGATTTAATTTCTGCATCATATCAGAAATTCTTTGTATGTCATTCTAGAGTACATGGGCAAACATCACATTTTGTCTTTTAATTTAAGGACTTGTTGCTGAAGAGGAAAGGCCTGAGTGAGCTTAGTATTTTGGAAGCATAAGAGTTGAAACTGACTCCAGCTGAGCTGTCAAATCTTTATTCAGAAAGATAACCATTACTTGCCTTTAAAGAAATTGCGCTCATTTGCTGAAATTACACGACACCAGCCTGAAAACACGCCCATACCGTCTCTCCGGCTCTCCATATCCCACAGGTGATTACGTAGCTTACCTTCCTTCTGTTGCTTTATGCTGACCATCCCCAGCTTACCCATTGCCATAGAAATTCACTCAGCCCACCAGCTGCCTTGTTTGTGTGCGAGCATGTCTCTTGGCAGGGGACGCCTGGTCCATTTTATCCTGGAAATGGGACACTGATAGTACCGCTGGAGCAGGAAATGGAATATGTCATTCACGTGCCGCCATGCCTTCCAGTGGCCACGCTAAGCATTGGATTGATGGGGAACAGCATGGGAGAGCAGACGGTACCTCACATTTCTGAACCTCCAGTGCATTCAAACACATATGGCGCCATTTATACCTATCAAAATGTGATCTGTGTCCAGATTAGATTTTGGATAGAGACCAATCCAATCACAGCTTTTTGGGGTTATCTCCGGTATTTACATGGAAGTCTTGTTTTCTGTCCTGCCTGCATCCTGATGTGACATTATTTTGACTCCAACTACTGCATGTACAGGTTAATATGTGAGGGCACCGTCAGAACATTTGATGTAGGTATTTGCTTTTGTTGATTTGCTGAAATAGCACTGGTGAACCAAAAGGTTGGCTGAACTTCCTGTGAACCCGCTTTTGCATAAAAGCACGTGATTCCACAAGGTGCTCTACCTCCACTGAGCAAACTGATTTGCATGCAGGTACGCTATTGGGTGAGCACCAGCTGTGATTTGCATGCAAATTGAACGAACACTGACCACCTACCGCAGCCTTAATGAGTGAATGCCCACAGCTGGAGTCTGCATGTAGTGTGAAAGACAATGTTGATTTATTATGTAGGTGATTATACCTCAGAAATCAGTGTTGTTCTTTACTCTAGTGAGATATTCAGATGCACATTACAATTTAAAAAAAACTAGCAGGTAGCAATGAGTAGTAATACTAATACCAGTATTGCATTTCATGACACGAGTCCCTTTATACTGTACATGTGTGAAATGGGCCAAAGGGAAGCCATGGTATATTGAAGCTCAGTACAGTTTTCTCTACTCAAGGGTTGATGTCTGAAGAACATCAATCCACACAGCATGGTATTTATCAATACATGCCTTGATATGTGCCAAATGTTGGTTGAGGATTGTGTTAAATGATGTCTTGACCCGTCAACGGCGGATGTCAGGCTGTGCCGTCATAAATCAACCGAAACATCAAATCGCTAACACCATTCTCTGTCCCTGTGCTAAGCTGCATTTAAGCTTCTAAACCTCTGAATCCTACCCTTGCCCAAGCTGAGAGCTAAATTTGGCTGCCCACACTGGCCTGACTGTCAGTTGTACCTAAAAGCCACTGGCTGCTGCTAAGTACTTCAGCAAATGGTTATGTCTCCAGGTATGTCACTCCTTGAGAAAAGGCTTGTTTTACAACTCGGAGAGGAGCTATTCATGAGCACACGGGGCAAGATTCGGGACATATGAAAGTGAATTAAAGGTTGCACCTAATATGAAATGCACACTTCACTCCAGCTGATTTCATACATTTTATCAAATCAATCACCATTGACACTGCCTTGGCTGGAAGACTGTCTTTGCACATCAAGCTGACTTTCTCCCTCTGAATCTCCTCTACAACCATTTTCACTTCCCAACTTCTGTCAACTTGCTTCATAAAAACTGCCCTTACTGTTCCAGCGTCCTTCCAAAACCAATGTTGAACCTTACCTACAATATTCAAATGCTACCTCTAACTCTTAAACTGCCTCCTTTGGGTTCTACTTTATATCCTGACATCTTTGACACTCTATTTGCAAGTTTAAACTCTTCTTTTTAACTGGATATGGAAACTCCTACATTTCTGCTAAAGCAGCCTGGGGCTTGCAGCTATTTTCTAAAGTAAAAGCTAATAATTAACTGTTCTACTTTAGAAGCAAGTACATCATATTATAAGGGGACAACCTCTGGAGCAAAAGATCAACCTGTACACGCCATAGCTTCAGGAATACTTTATCTAGATGGTGTTTCCTAACCTGTATTCATGCGATGTGATTTACAGTGCTAAGCATAAAAAGTTTCTAGAAACTTGGTGACAGATTCTATCAAATATTCAGGTTTCCCCTGCATTGTTCGACTCCACAAAGATGTTGGCAAGTTGCTTTCTCTCAACTCTCACTAGCAAATTGGCCAAATTACCGGTCAATTTCAGATTAGTACCCTGGAGAGAGTGGTGTTACGACTTCAGAGCCAGTGTCCAAAACAGGAAATGAACACCATAAAGTGTGAGCAACAAGACGGGACAATTATCACCTCTTCAGGTATGCATTCACTATATTGAGTTTTCACTTTCTTTCAGTTTGCTCTGTCTACTCCTATTGCCGTTAACTGTTGTCCTAATTCTTGAATCTGCCACTTACCCAAGCCTTTACTGCTTTATTTTCTCCAGCAGTCCAAAAAACAACTGCAGCATAGTGAGCCAAAAATGCATCAAAAATAATTAAACTCCAAAAACCGCTCAGTTCGAATACAGCTTTGATGACATTCATCTAACTCATCTCTTCTATCTCTTTCCTTTTAGTTCTTTCTGTTATTCCCTTTGTTGAGTCATTTCCCTCCCACCTTCTTTCATATTCTCCTATTTCAGGCTTGTTTCTCCCTTCTCTCATTTTCCTTGTTTCTATATTTGTAGAAGAAACATAATAATCCTCAAATGGGGTTATTTATTCATTCATTTGTAGTGTCAGCAGTTTCGAGCAGCGACTGGAAGAGCTTTGTTTGTCTGATACAGCCGATGTGAACGGGTTTAGACAACAAAAGAAAAGGTAAATAGGTCCTGCCGTCACATACAAAGCATGTCCGACACAAGTAGACCACTTGTCTCAGCACAGTGGGCTGGGATGTAGGTGCAACAGTAAAGGTCCATTCAAAGCAGCACTTAAAATTAATTACTGATTCATCTATCATTTTCTTAATTAATTAGTTGTTTGGTCCATAAAATGGTGAAATACATTGATCCCAAATCCCAAGTAGACGTCCACAAATGTCTTTGTTTTGTTCCAAACCCAAAGATATTCAGTTTACTGTCACAGAAGACTGAAAAATCCAGAAAATATTCACATCTGAGTGGGTGAAATCAGAGAATTTGCACTCTTTTTTCTTAAGGTTTTTTTTTGTTGACAAATAATCAATTAATCGACTAATCGTTGGAGCTCTAGTTCAACTTTGGTGAACTTTGACGCAAGAATTTGTGCCGTTGACCAACAGCAAACTGTGATAACCTTAATGGAGAACCTAGGAACAAATGAAGCTATCATAGCTTATTATGTGTGTTGCACCATTTATTTTTATCCCTCAAAAACTGGAGAATAAACTGCTTTTGAGATAAGAATTGAGGGTACAAATAATGTGCGTCACTGGCAGAGGCAAAGTAAATTTGTGTGCTGCTTTCACAGTTTAGTGAAATCTGACAAGCAAATTGCAAACCATCTCCACAGTTCTAATGGTACTTTGAGGGAAGTGAACCAGAGAGTCTAGCATAGAAGGTAGCATAAACACTGTGTGGCACCATCCAGCATTTGTATTAAAGCTTTCCTTTTCTTCTTTGTATCCATTTCCTAGCCACCGCACAATCCACAAATAGTCACCAAGCTTCCAGTACTATCTTTTTCTGTGCAGTAAGGAAAACAGCAGAGGATATGATGCCTGAGAAGAGAGTTAAAAAGGAATAAGAGAGACGATAAAGATAAGGTTATTCTAGAAAGGAAGGGTGCAGACTGTCATGGGAGTGCCTTTCCAGTGAGGATTCAAAAGCAGGGAGACATATCAGCAGAGTGAGCTCATAGCTGCTCCCATATGACGGCTTTGAAGTCCGAGAGAGTGTGAAATAGCCTCACCTCGGTGCATCCAGACTCAACATGCTAATGTCATTGTGCCAGAGGCTCAGTGAGGAGGAAAAACTCCCCTCGCTTAACATGACGAGGCACCATCTCCTGTCAAACTGTCGCCTCAAAAGCATGTCATTTGCCCGCAACATTGCGACGGTTTCACAGTTTGAAGACACAAAGAAAATTCATATCTGCTGAGAGACGTGTGCAGTGGACAGAGCGGTAAAAAATAATTAAAAAAAAAGGCCAAGCAGGCAAACTCAGTGCTTAACAATCTGGTTGCCTTGACAACAATATTCTATCATAGTAAAGACTGCACTAAGAGACCCCGTGAAGCAAATCTCATACAAAGTCATAATTAATTTCATGTACTCCACCATTTTGTATATCTAGTTATGGCTCCCTCAGAATAAAGACGCCACACCGAGATGCAGAAACGGAGACTCTTTCAACCGTAACACCCCGAGGTTACGGAGCATCTCTAGTAGTTTGCAATATTTGTATTCAATTGTTAAAATCATGATGAATCGGAGGAAATTTGGATCGCCGCGCTGAACTCCCGCGGCTTAGACAAGTGATGATTAGTGCTGAGACGACAGGAGGGGAGAGGATAAAACTGAGACAGACAGCAAAGACGACTTTATAACAAATAAAATCGACAAAGAGAAGATGACATGCTCTGCTAGAGCTTTGTCCCTCTGAGAGATTAGTATAGAGCTGCAGGGGAAGGGACCAGTATGGATCAATATTTAGTTTCTTAATTGGGCTTTCATTTAAAGACAGGGCCTGCATCCAATAATCAATGGCATCCCATAATAGAGCCATTTAGCTACCATTTGTAGTGCACATTAGTGGAGAGGAGTAGGGCTTTTGATTATATAAGGACAATATTTGATTGTGATTTTAATGAACACTATTGTAATTATGTAACATCAATAAATTACACCTAGGACAGACACCCTACGAGGTATTTAGAAACCAGTGAGTTAAAAAAAAAAACGCAGTTTAAATACTTCTCTATAGAATAACATAAAAATAACAGTAAGGGGTTTTTCTCTTTTTTTTCTTGGCATCAGCCAATCAGGAGTTTCATTTTGTCTCACGAAATTACCGTTAACCTTTATATATGCTAAATAACTCTTAACAGAGAAATTTAGCCACCCAAAAACTTTGACCACTTAGGCAAGACCAAATCCATCTGTGCAGCGAAATGCAGGTTTTTCCATTCATTTAGTTAGCTGCAATGGTGTGGGCCATCCAAAGACACGCAGCAACCTGTGGCGGAGAAGTTGAGCCAGATTCAACTTAAACTTAAAATGCAACTCGACGGCACGTCATCAGATCGGTCAAACTGCTCCACAGTCAGCCTGAAATGTCACTGAAACTGAGCACTACCCAGGTGGAGTTCATGGACTAAACTATGATACTCTACCGTTTGTGTTTTGGCTTCTACGTCTGCAAGAGAGCGGTGGTTAAGCGACATAGACAGTGAATGGGAGTGAGTGAGGGCCAGTATCGAGAAAGCCGCGAATCAGAGAAATACAAAGTTATTTCCTGATTGTTTCTTGGTGGTTACATCCAGCACAAATAAACACACACCTCACACTGCTACGCAAGTTTTTTAGACAACCGAGCTAAAACCCTTAGCTTGTTTACAACTTCTCAGGTCATCTGATTGCCAGTTTCTTTCCCAGATCAGAGCAAATTTCTGGTGAGTTCAGTGTTATAATATCTATGAATATACATATTATAACACTGATATAGATAACAAACTGGAATTATTATACTGTAAGATTCGCATGGCTTGAAAACTGCACTTTTTCCAACATCGATACATTGATATGAAATCAATTTTTCAGACCTGGAGTGGAAGGAAAAGGAGGAGAAATCTCACGCACGACAGCTCCACAAACTATTGTGAATCACTCAACCTTTATTTCCCTACGAGACACACACACACACACACACGGCCTTGTTTCTGGTGTAGTACACAGCCATCTCACAGGAACTGGCTGAACTGAGTGATGACACAATTGCAGGCATCCAGGGTTTATATAAATATAATCATCAATGGGGTGATGGCTAATAGCTGAACCATAACGGCTGCCACCACGCTTACTCATACGCATTGTCACTGTCACAGCACAGTTCTCATTACACCTTGCTGGGGCCAATTTAATTGAGCTAACCCAATCAGAGCCCAGGAGCGATCCGGTCTACTGAGCTCTGCAGCGCTGGTAATAGAAGCTGATGGAAGAAAGATTAAAAAATGCTGCTGCTGAATCATGCTTTGCATATCCCACATTCCCTGATATGTTTATTTGAGCTGGCACAGATGAATTATGGGAAAATCACACGGCAGCCGTGTAAGCCGCTCGTGTGGCTTTCTGAGAGCAAACGGAGGCGAGATTATGTTCTATGTAAATGTTTCTTTAGCAAGTGTAATGGGGTAAAGTGGTGCGTGTGCAAAGTGAGCTGTTGAATATTCCTTTTCAATTATGTTTTAATGAACTGTGACAATGTGAGGCTCAGAGGGGAAACGTCTATGAAATGTTTACTTGAGATTTAATTTTAAAGTGGGTGAAACAGCAGGAGGGCTGCACAGAGATGCACGGAGAGATGTTGGCTAATTTCACACACCCAAACAACACTGAAAGTAATCCATCGAGTCTTTCTCTCTTCACACACACCGACTCAGGTTTAAAAGGTGATTTACTAGTTCATTCTCAATGACTCACTCTCAAACACGCGCACGCCTCGTCACAAACCTGCGCTGTCAAAACAGTCGCCACACACAGCCAATCACGGCGCACTTCAAAGGCCTTTTCGCCCAATTGCATTTGGCAGCCCGACTCCAGTTCACAGCTTACTGAACAGAGCAGGAGAACTGTTTCTGAGTTAACATCCCCCCAGCCGAATGCCTTTTATGGATAAACCAATACATTGCAAGAAAACGGAGATGCCCCAGAGAGTTCAGAGACAAACACACAAACATAAGCAGCGCGCACAGAGAAACAGCCATCCATTTCGAGCCGGCACCCTCGAAATGGATGAGAACATTTTGGAGTGGAAGCTGCAGCGTACGTAGATCATCTGAGGTAATCAAACTCCAAGAGGGACCCTTGTCAGGTCAGATCTCAACAGGATTTCAACATGAATCCGTCTAAAGCTCTCCACTGTTGTACAGGGACCACTCAGTCATTTTGGTGTGCAGAGGAAGTTTTGGGAGGGAAATGTGTTCGGAAAGCCTGAATGCCTGCAGTGCATTATTAAGCACTGAGTATCTGGGACATAGTCCTAAGTAAAAGGTCATCTGCATAGTTTGAAGACGCATCATGCAAATCAACTGCTTCACATTTGCATAGAAATGAAGCTATGCTCAGTTTTGGTCTCAAGATTCTTTGTGGACATTCTTTGACTCAGTATTAGTGATTAAACGTAAAGCTGCACCAACACTTTGTTTTCATATGAACAATGGGTTAAATTACCATGTGTAACGTGAAAGGAGACACTCAGTGATGACTCTTAGGGACTTATCACTCGACTCTAAGGAGCTTTTACTTTTAGTACTCTAGTAGTACTTTATTTTAAAATACTTCAATCTGTTTTATATATTTTAAAGTATATCTTTGACATTCGTGAACATTGTTTTATATTTATAAGGCAGAGGTAATGAATAAGTCCTTTTGAGGATTTTTCCTATTTATGCATTACTTCCAAATGCTATTTCATTGACATTTCTTTGACATTAATTGGTGCAAACAAGACTGCAACAAAGAAAATATTTCATCAGTTCATCTGTTGATTGTTTTCTCGATAAATGAGTTACTGATCAATTGTTTGGTCTTTAAAATATCCATAGCTAGTGAAAATTGACATATTTAAATTGCCTGTTTTGTCCAACCAACAGCCTAAAAACCAATAGATATTCAGTTTATGATCACAGAAGACCTTCGCAAAGCTGGAACAGCTATCTATTTTGGGCATTTTGTTTTAAAACTAAAAAACTGCTGATGATTATTGCTAATTTATGCATTTTTGTTGATTAACTCCACCAGCATTTCAGCTCCATGTAACTACCTTTTAGGACCACTAGCTCCCTCTGAGACTCTGAATAGACTCACACATTTGTCACCGGATAGCTTTTTCCTGCTTGTCCACATGTGAGTAAAGCTACTACTGGCTCATCCAGGTCAGCCCTCTCAGCTTAGTCACAACAGTGCAACCGGTCAACCATTTCAAATTCTCCCATGTCACCCCCCCCTTCCTCTGGAAACATCCGCATCACAGGCTGCCCATGGCTGCTGTCTGCACTGGATTCAAAGCACTGATGCTGGCACACATAAAAGGCTGATAAAAAAAAGCTGTGTTTATAACTCAAAGCCACGATCCAACTATGCCCACAGTCACAACAAGGACAGTCTTCTCTCCTCAGGCTGGGAATTACAACGTTTTTATCCAATTTACCTCCGATAAACAATCACATTCCATCACCACTTTTCTTGGAACTTCTTTCTTACGTGATTATCTTTGACCCAGCAGATGGACTATCGCTCTATTATCTCAGTAAATCGTGGCATTTCACTGCTGCCTCCCACCTGACATTTATGTTATTTTCATTAATGCCATTTGGCATGTTTGTCACCTGCCCTTTATTTTTTTGGGCACTCAGCTGGAGCAGAGCAATGCAGCAATATCCCGATGCCATATCTACACTATTGAAGATAAAGAACAGATAAATAGGAAACGGACGCAGGTTTTTTCGAAGTTGATTCCTGAAAAATATATTTTTTTTTGGACAGCCTCTTTATCCAACTTTTCCTCTCTGATATTTGTTCACTTTTTCAAATTATGGGTGTTTCCATCATTCTGTTTTGAACTCTCCAACGTCAACATGATCACATCATTTTTATCTTTTTACCTTTTAGATGTTACAGTTGCACCATTGAGGAACCCCTCACACTTCACACTGTATTTAAACTAGCTAAAATGAAAAAAACGCCTATGGTTACACCTGCTTTTTGTTGAAAATAGAGTATATATATATATGTTAATGGCATCTCAATGTTACCTTTTTCTGTTCATGTTTGCAACTTGTGTTTACATTTTCATAATTTGCTTCATTGAGCACACTGTGTGTATGAAATAAAAAAAAACAAAAAACATAATTTTTCAAATCAGATTTCGTTTTTTTTTTTGTTTTTTGGGTCCATAATGTTGCAACAGTATGTCAAAGTGAAAAAAATGTCACGTTTTATAGGGGATGTGCAGAAAAAAAAAGATACCAAACATCAGCATGGTAAACATGTTTTTATAGGTTAATAAAGGAAAAATCTAAACTTTTTCCAATCAAAGTAGCCCCAGACTTCACAGGGTTAAAAAGCTAATTCAAAATACAGACTCTGCCCTTTTCACGCGTCTCATGAGTTACTAAATGTTAACCCAAGGTTAAACAGAGCTGATCACGGCTGTGGAGCAAACACCAACCACTTGATCAGCCGAGGCTTTTAAATTCTGAGGTGAAACGATTAGCTGTAAAGAACTCAAATAGGGCACGAGTGACAATCAACATTTAAACAGGTCAGCGTCGCACGGTCTATTTTCCCAATAATGACTGCGCAAAGCACCTCATTGATTTCTCTGTGTGTGAGAAGAGGTTAATTACAACCTCAGCAGCGGTCAGCACCGTGCTTCTTTTGTGGACGTAATGATAAAAGACTGAGCACGGCTACGTGTGTTAGCATAGGTAACTAAAATGCAAGAGAAGTTTTCATCCTATAAACTTGAGGACAATTTCGGTTCCACTGGAGGGTCGGCACAGGAAATTGACCTTAGTCTGAAGTGCTACAGAGCAGCTGATGAAAAGAGAAACACTGTGTTTTTCCACCACTGATCTATACCGCCCATTTACTGTCTACGGCTCCCCAAAGTGCTCGATTTTGTTCTAGCCGGAGAGGGCATTTTGGGCAAACGGCACTCGACATAAAGCCTTTCATGACTTCAAGAGCAAAGGAGAAAGGAAACCTCTCTATAGGGCTGCTTTCAAAGCTTATCTTTCATTTGAGCTCTGGACGTTTTCCATGTTCTCAGTCTCATTCAGCAGAGGCACGGTGAAGGCTAAATGAATGTTTTGGTGGTACAGCAAAAACATGGAGATAATTGTAAAAGGGCTATCGAGTAAATGTTAAACAGACAATAAACCAACTCCAAATGCACCAAATGTACCATATTCAAAAACAATGATGAGAAAGTGTGATGAGGCTTGACTCTTGTTGGTTTAAAACCTGGTGTTTGACCTGCTGGGAGTTTTTCCTCACCCTTAACCATCAGACTGTGACTGACTGAGCCATTTGTCCACTTTTAAAAACATATTTACATGTACAGACCATTGACAGTATAAAGAATGGACAGTGTATGCTGCCATACGTTTCTGGAGAGACGTTTTGAAACTCAAAATCTGTGGCTCTGGCCGCCGCCATGTTGGCAGGCCTCTCTACCAGCTAATCTAAAAATCGGCAAAGACGTGGATCATCGGTAGACCTGAGATGGGCTGAACGACGCCTGGGTGCTCAAACAAGCCATCTGTTACGGCACCTACCGGTCAATCAAAGCGTCCACGCTGTTAATTCTGTATAACTTTAAGTCTTAATATAATTTGAACAGGTGAGTTGTATAGAAATTCACCCTCAGTACAGTTGTCATGAACGGGGAAATTAGCTATAGACACCAAAACTGTTTTTTGTGCCAGGCTGTAAACATGTTTATTTCTGCTGTGAAGTTGGACATTTTAACATGGGGGCTTATGGAGACTGACTCACTTCTGGAGCCAGCCTCAAGTGGACGTTTGAGGAACTGCAGTTTTTGGCCCTTGGGCATTTGAGCCACTTCACAGATCTCCGCTTGGTACAGGCAAACATACAATGTGATCCATCATTTATAGTCAACAGTGAGATGAATCAGACGGATCATGGAGCGTCAATAAATGTGTCCTTTGTGTGATATCCTTGAAGCTTAATGTTTAATAAAAATAAAGTAATTTCTGCTGATGGCATTTCAGCAGGCGTTGAGAATAGAATAAGTTAAGGTTCATCATGGATTACTGGTCCTGCTACTATTTAAGACAACTAATTCCAATCAAAATGCTTAAAGAATATTAGATATTATATTAGATGTGTTGAAAAAAGGCATGCTGTCCCAGCTAAAAAGAGATCCACATTAATAATGTAAGATTTTAATGGTCTGAAGCAGACCTTGGTTTGTCGGGATGCCGCTCAGAATCCAAGTGTCCGCTTACCCTTCTGCCTTATGTTAATTTTTTAATTTGATCTTTTAATTTAACCTTTCAAATAGTGTTTTATTTTATTCGAAAGATCATTCAGTGCTTTTATTAAGCACAATTCCTGTATTAAGCAATGAAACGTGCATAGCTACTGTGTGGAAACATATCTGCTTTCAAACAGCAAGATAAGAAAAACCCGGAAAAGATACACCCGCTTACGGCATGTTAACCAAAACTGGCATCTTTATCCCGACCAAAAAGATTTGGGATCAGTTTGATCGTTAAACATTTGCTGGTTCCAGTCTGCCTTTTTTTGAGGATTTGCTGCTTTTATATCTGTAAATTTGACATCTTTGGGATTTGGACTGTTGGTTAGAGAAAATAATGTTTCTGAAGACGTCGCGTCAATTCATCAGTTCAATGAATGATGAAAATAATAATTAGTCGCAGCACTTGTGTGTACAGACATATAAAAAAGCAGTTTTTCTAGTACAAGTTCAGTTTTTCTATGTTCTTTTCAAGGCACTACTCGGGGAAATACCACCTGTCATGTCCCATCACTGTTGCATGCTGGTTCACGTAGTTATAGTAGCTAAAGGCTGCAGAGGACTCAAACTTCCACAGACATCAACTGGTTTACAGACATCTCCCTCTGAAAAAAAAAACAACTTTTTTTTACCCTCCTCTTGAAGACTCGGGCACGGACACAAATTCATGCAGTCTTGCGGAGACACCCCCTGCTGGCTGCGGCTGCAGCCGCGGTCCCAATCGCCCCGAGGCCAAGTGGGAACACACAGCATGACGTGCGATTGAGTCTCCAGCTCGGAGCCCTCCGCAGACGTGACTTCGTGCTCCGCAGTGTCATCAGCGTCAATGTCAAACACCCTCGTGATATTGCTTCCAGTGTCTGGGCCAGTGGGCTGCCAGGAATTGACCTCTGACCTCTCTGAATTAGTGTCTTCTTCAGAAATGTTCGCAGATGGAGCGGCGCGTCACTTTCGGTTACAAATGAAAAGGAGGCTAAGCTGCCAGATAACAAATTGAGCTGCCTCATTGAGAACAAACACCTTCAGCCTTGAAATTTCTACATCTCTGAATCTTATTATAACTCGCTGCTCTTCCTGTAGCTCTCCCGCTGTCTCACCCCCACCCCTCCATGTCATAACAAGAGCGGTGTCGACAGACAAACTCTGGAGAGGGAGAGGTTCATCAGCAAATGGCTCCCTAAAACCCAATCTCATTTATATGCAGATGAAATAAATATTGATGTGCTGCCATGCTCTCGTCGTGTTTTGCCTAATTGATGCCAGCGTTCTTGTATCACTCGTGCTAGGTATGACTATTGGCAAGAGGCCTGCTCGGTGAAATGACTTGTCGCAGACAAAACAAAGCCATAGCGAGCGCTTAAAGTGAGCAGACAGACAGCGCTACACAGCCCCCTGGAACAAAACAAACAAATGAAGTGAAGTGACATACAGATGAGAGAGGGAGACTGCCTGAGATGATTCATTTATGAGTGGGTGTGCGGAGAATACAGATATTATATTAAGTATCTCAAAGCCCTGTCATCCTGTATGGATGAAGTATATGCACAAATAATAGCTTACAATACAGTTTTTTTTTTCATTACTGTACGATGTTTGTGTTGACATTAAAATATGCTGCTCGCGAGCTCCCAGAACTCATAGTGGCATCTTCAAATTGCTCTTCCAATAGTCTAAATCCCCAAACTGTTTAATTTAAAGTGATGGAAAACAAGAACAGCAGCAAACTCTCATATTTGTGAAGCTGGAAACAAAGAAATTTTGACATTATGCTAATGCCGTGGCTCTATGGATGACAACGTTGGTCCAAACTGAAATATCTCAACAAATACTGGGCAGATTGCCACCAAACTTGGTACAACAACTCATATTTCCCAGATGATGAATTCATTATTAGGTCAAATTTGTACTTTGTCCAATACTTTAGTTTATGACCAGCAAAACTTTTTTTCCCATTAGTTAGTGCCACTTAAATGGACTGCATCTATTGGCTAATCCAAACTCTAATTCAAAACCTCTTTAATAGCCTCACATTCGCCCATTCACACGCAGATGGCAGCTAGGTACCATGCAAGGTACTGGCTGAACCACCCGAGAAGCCTTCGACGTGAGGAGATGGGATCAACAGCCAACCACCCGCCATTTATGGATGAGGCATTCCTAGAATACTTAACCTGCTTTGCTTAGCGACCACTTTTGGAAAATGAGAGGCAAAGGGCCAATTAATAAACAAAAATGATCAAATAAAATTAATCAAAATTAAGACTGTTGACGTGACAGTATACAACAACTTTAAAGGTGTAATCTTCTCTTTTCTTGCGGTGCTACCAGGCGGGGACGCTGCACTGAAGCTACTCATGATGGCGCCTGATATTAGCAACTTTGTAATTATTATTTGGCAAATTAAAGGTAAATTCAACTGTCCATTTTTAATTAAAGTGCTAGTTTTCGACATTTGCTTTCTTGTTTCCACCCCTTTAAACTGAGTATCACTGCTGTGGACTCTCAGTCTTGTTGTTGTAACGATTAATAAACTAAAGATTAATCGACCGATCTTGGAAATTTCTCTTCTGTCAGTTGACAAATCAATAAAACAACTAATAATTTCAGCAGTAAATTCAGTGACTCCATTTATGTATTATCATAATGAAGAAAGAGGTTCAAATCTTTATTTCAGCAGATAATTTTGATTAGTAACTACCTCAAATTGAGTTAACCATCTAATTATCCAATGGACCGTGTCTGCTGTGCTTTAATGTGTCTTGCCATCAGGCATGTGATCAAATCACTAGCGATCTGCAGGTGACTGTCATTAGCTTAAGGACCTGAAGGAATGTTGTCAAGTACACAATTAAGGCAAAAGCGTTAATTAGTTTGACTCTAGCTGGCTGCTGTCTAAGCACGAGCTGAGTAAATACATCTCAAGTGCAGGATGATAAGGATAAATGGGGGACAACATATTATGCTCTTGTTTCGGATCATATTAAGAGGTTTAACATACATTCGAGTGCCACAGAGACGAGCTGTAGAAAATGACAGGGAGAGGGAGTGTTGTGTTGGGATCAGTCCTCTGAGCTGTCACAATATTGTTGCTTCAGTGCCACACACTCAGCCGCAGTACAAATCTTTTTCGGCACGAGCAGAAACCACGTCTCCTGACGTGTGAAAAACGCTCAAAAGCTGCTACGTGTGAAAGTCACGGGCACATTAAGGATGAGCCATGCAGGCTGAGCGTCATTCTGTTTTAATAAGCTGTGACCCGCTACAATGCTGTTTATCTCTTAACCTGCTCCGAATGAGACGTTTCGTGACAATCCATCAGGGAGCTGTGTGTGCGCTTAAATGATTCAGTCGACTGGCAGAAAATTAATCGGCAACAAATTTAATAATTAATCGTTTTTAAGAGGTACCCTGCAGAGTTGCCGTGTGGACCAACACAGACGTGCTTACATTCAATTTCTCACCAAAAAAGCACCTAAAAAAAGTTTCCTTCCAGATAAAACATGTTTTTTTATATATATATATTTCAAAACCTACATTGTTTACATCAGCTACAACTCTTCTTCCCTGACTTCTTTCTGCCACATTGCTACATTTCTTGGCCCGTGGAATAGCGGGTTACCCGTGTATTTGAGCAACGAGGATCAAAACATTGCTCCACGGCACCAACGGTGGTCAAAAATCCTCCGTTGGTACATTGGTTTAGAAGTCTTCAGCCTCTCTAGTGTGAGGATTTGCAGCTTTTTTCCACCTTGAATCATTATTAAAAAAAGAACTGTGTCGATTCACACAGTAAGTCTGTCCACAGGCCTTGAGGAGTACTACTGCACAGGAGAAGAAACTGCATATGGCCTCTTTTGGTTTAAGAGAGAGCTGCCTGAAGTCTGATAAACTGGCTCGAGTGAGGTCACTTAAGTTGTTGGTCATAGTTACAAGTTTGAAAATTTGAAATCTGGGGTTGTGGAGAAAAAAATGAGCGTAGAAGTCTTGTGTAGCCCACTCCTCAACTCTGCTTGAGGCTTTATTAGCCACTACTAGCATAACGCACCCAAATGTCTGGCCGAACAAGAAGAAGAATATGTGGAATTAAATATACGGTAAGCCTTAGAGATAGGGTTAGGAGCTCGGACATCTGAAGGGAGCTCGGAGTAGAGCTGCTACTCCTTCGAGTCAAAAGATGCCAGCTGGGGTGCCTTCCTTTGGAGGTGTCCAACTGGAGACCCACACTTTGCTGGAGGAACGACATGGCCCATGCACACTTCGACGTATAGACTGGAGGAGCCGGGGATCGAACCGCCGAACCGCCGAACCGCCGAACCGCCGAACCGCCAAACCGCTCTACCTCCTGAGGCACAGCCGCCCGCAAGAGCCCGCTAGTGCATTTTCTGTCCATTGTGAGACCGACTATTTAATTAACTGAATATCTTTTTGGTATTTTTTTGCTCAGAATAAAATGAAAAGTTTGGCTTCAGCTCTGAGAACTTTTGTCATTTCTTCTGGTATTTTATAGAAAAATCATTTGAAGATTAATCAATAAGGAAATAAATAGTTACTTGCAGCCCAAGCTATGAATATTCTCTTTCCCAGATTATGTAACCCAATTTCTATTTTATTACCATTTATATTTTAGCTCAGGGTTGTTAAATTTAATCAAAGATGCATTTTTTTGCAGTGATTCTTGCAAACATTAAGCAGCATGAAGTGAGTGACACTTGGATTAAAACTCTCATCAACTGATCGGATAAATAAAGTGCTCGGTGCTCGTATCAGGTCTATAATTTTGATATCAGGGGACAATGCACATCTAGTGGAAAGTGTGCTGTTATGTTGAGAATCCAAAGTTGTCCGGTGCTGTGCTCCAGCAGTGAGCTGTGCAGAGGGAGAGAGCCTGCAGCCCTAGTCCTATTTTCAGCTTCAGTGGGCAGAGAAGAGTAGAGAGCCAGGCCAACTCAGGGCAGACAGGATCAACCCCAGCCTCGTTTAACCCTACACACTCCACTTCACACACTCGCACGTACGTATGCGCACAAAGTGGCTCGATCAAAACCGCCACCGCTCAGATACGAGGTGAAATGCACTGTAGTGATGGAGGTGGCAGGACGTAAACATCTAGCAGCGGACAAGATTGAGAAGAAAGACATTCAAACCTGACGTGTGAAGCCAGAAACAGCCATATTAAAAACTAGATTTATTTATTATATACTGTATATTTTAGAAATTATAAACTCAAATTAGCTCCACAACGACAATGTTTTGTTGACTGAGAATGATTTATTCTATGTCATGAAGGCCGCCACCTTCAGATCACGTCAAGTGGGATGGTCGTAGATAGTCGTGTGATTGCGGAGTTGTCATGTCACAAGACTATATCCATTAAAATTGGGTTTAATCACCTTGAAAGACAGACTCCATGTTTGTTTGTACTTCATATTACAAGTCAGATTTTTCAGAGTTTCAGAAGAACATCAGGATCGCTCAACGGTAATTATGACTCTGATGATGGCATGAACTTACAAGTTTGAAACTGGCAATTACGAAACTCAGATTAGACATGAACGTGGCATAATGCTGCTGTGAACAGACGTCCCTGCACTGAGTGGAAGGGTAAAGATAAAAAGGGTCTTTTAACATATTTCATGTGGCATTAGCTTGTTGATGACACGTCAAACGCAAAAGGCAGGTGTTAGAAGTCAAACCTTGTGTAATATTAGATGTTTTGATGTAAAACTGGAGATAATTACAAATAAAAAACAAATTAGAAAGTAATTAGATGAGCAAATGTAATGAGAATAACATCTAGTATTCGTACTGTCGTGTTAGGCCATCTAAAAAACCATTAAACGTGTCATTGATAGGCTCCACGTCATTAACTAAACCGTCTGTTGTTAGCCGTCGACACGAGGACTCCCAGGCAGTCTTACAAATGCGTGTTTGGCTTGTGATTGATCGTCAAGTGAAATGTCATCTCATTTCACCTCATTAGAAGGAACCAATCAAATTACATTAGAGTCAATGCCATTGACACATGCTTGCAATACCACCGCTGTGGGAATACAAGCGCCCTCCGGGTGGCTGCAGCGTCGACAACTCGAAGTTAAGAGGGAGGAAAACACTGCTTGGCATTTATACGGCTGAAAACAATATTTCATTAGATGGAGTCTTATTGAGGCTCAGAACCGACAAAAGGTGGTAAAGGGTTATCAGAAAAGTTTAAAATATGACTTGAATAAATGAGATACTTAAATCAATAAAAGCTGGCGTGTTTTAAACTTCTCGCTGTGAGGCCGTCCAACCCTCGAGCAGTTGGTTAAAATTTGACAAAACCTTTTATTTTTCCTTGAATCATTTGATAATTCTTTACTCCTGCACTAACTATCCAGATGCCTATAGGACTGTGTGATGTAGGTCCATATCCGGGATTGGAACGATAGCTATAGTTACCCAAAAACTATGAGTACCAGGACTGGTTTGCACAAATCTATAACAAATTTTATGTGTTAAGTTCTTCTAGCTAGTTTGTGTTTTACTAAAAATCTTGCTGCACAATTAAAGCTTAAGAAATCTGATATAGTATGGATATTGTTAGTAAATTGATTGCTAGAAACATCTGTAGACCGTGTAAACGCTTGAGCCAAATGATATTTTAACCTTAAGCTTGTTTCAGTTAGTATGATTTCACGCAGAACAGGAAAATATCTGGTTATGCTAACCCAGCAGGTCAGACTCCTTTGACAAAAACAGTAATTTCTTCTCGCAGCAAATGGGAGTTGCCTGTCTATCGCTGCCTCAATTCACAGCAACTAACAGATCGAGGCAACCTTGAAGTGTTTTCCACATTTTTGTGTCAAAAGGACTCATGGGGACGACAAGTTTCGAATTTGGTACAGTTACAGTTCCTTATGGGCAATTGTGCGCCGTCAAATTACATCTTCTCAAAGTGCTTGTTTTTGCCACACGACCCTGTAGAGAAACATTTTCTGTTCATTTCACTTGATCTGCTGTGAGTCTAACCAAGTCTCACTCAAGTCTCGTTGAGAAATCTCAGAAGTGAGCGGGGTAACCTGTTGCAGGAAGTCAACAGTGGAAACGTAAGCGTAGTAAAACACCGGGCCAGGAATAGTTTGGTGTGTTGGAGAACAGAAAGGTTAGTGTTATGAAAAAGATTTTCAATGTCATGGACGCCCATTCTCATTTGAGTATATGGATGAAGAGCTCCTACAAACTGAAGAGCAGGAGAGAGAGAGACAGCAACAGGCTGAGGACGGTGAAGCTGCAAGACTGCAAAGCTGTAAAGACTAGTGGTGTCTGTATAAAGTAAGAATAAATGTGTTCTGAGTTCATCAGACCAAAGAAGAAAGTGTTATTAACCACCCAGTCAAATTTGAATGATTAGAAATGTTGACAAGTTTATGAAATTAGGTGTCAAAATCAGGTAAAAATGAGCAGTATCATCAGCTCCAGGACTGTGGAGGCGTGTCAGCTGAATGTACTGAAGCCACGCCCACTCGTGGGAGCAGTCAAGCAGTAATTTTGAAGCGACTGAAACGTGTCAGATGAGTTCAGAAAATGACATGACTAACTTTGAAACACTCTGAGCGAGATGAATTCATCTCTATCTCTCTGTTCGGGGTGCAGGGGTATGCTCAGGGTGGCCTCAGCGTGTCATCGAGCCACCCTTTAGGACCGCCCACAAAATCCTGGACTGAAAACTGGTGAAAAACTGTTTTAACCTCTAACTCCACATTTCAGTAACATATCATTCAAAGTCTTTTCACATGTTTTCAGCAACTATTTTCCAACATATTGAAAGAAATCTCAGAATTGACTTTACATGCTCTTTAAACTGTGACTTAAATTGTGACTCCTCTGATTTCCTTTCATTGTCTTTTGCTTTCAGTGCTCTGTAGTGTTTTGGTTCAATGACAGCAAACGACAGTTTCCTGCCTTCCCATTCCTTTTTTGCACCATGCCTACCTCCAATACACGTGCAAGATTTAAAAATCAGTGTGAAAAGTGTGATTAACTTTGTTCAATGCAGTTAAAAAGCATTTGTTCCCTGTTAGAAGTGAATTACAGGTGCTGCTTCACACTCTTAAACTCAGGGAAAGGTCAGCATATAAGAGCGGCTTTTTCTAATATGTACATTTGAAATGCCCTCCTTCGCTGCACATTCACATTTCATGTGATTCTGCCTTTTTATCCAAACCCACTTTTACCATTTTCACCCCCATTGTTTCAAATAATTCAAAAGACTGTTCTTCTGTAACACATTATTGATCCTTGGGAGGAGAGATTCGTCTTTTCTATTTTGCCTGCCTGGCTTCACAGCTCAAGCTTAAAAGAATAAGAACAGCACCAATGATTCGGTATTTGGACTTCAGGGTCACATTCAAGGACACATGAGCGTGGCACAGATGTTTGCTGGGTCATTAGAGCGGTGTCATGATCTTTTATGTAACCCCATCTTATAAAAACATACGGCAGGAGTCATTTATTCGCTGTAAAACGTCAAACAGTCAGACCCACTTTTCTTTCACAGGGATTGATATGCCTGTCACCACAGCTTTCCTTTTATAGTGACCAATCAGATCTGAACACAAGTTGTTAGCACGCAAGATTAAACATTTATGAGAAAGTCTGTTTAAGACCTCGAACCTCCTCGTCTCTGATTTGCACTCTGGCCACTGACTTAGCAGCAGCAAAACAATTCTTCTGCCTCACGCTTCACGTCCCATTTCTTTTCCGTTTTTAGGTGAATGCTATTTTTGCATGCAGGTGCGCGCTTGTGTAAAAGAAGGCTGTGTAAGCATGAGAGACAGATTTTGTGTGTGTGTGTGTGTTTTTGTGTGTCTGTTCAAAGTCTACACATCATGTCTGTGTCTTGCTGTTGCAAGAGGGGAGGGGTCATGTCTGACTACAGCTCGAGACTGCCATCTATGGGGACTGACTGACAGATGATGGAGATACAGCAAGGAGATAAAACACTATCAGACTAACTGCAAGGCACTGACAGTTTTCTGTCCATTTACTGCGAAATGTCATGAATTAGAGGAGTGTTATTCGTGGCTAAGGGTGTAAATAAGTCAACAGTACCGCAACACACCAAGAAAATTGAACGTTATGAACTCATTAATGACAGAAATAATCAGAAGAATCTTTTTAAATCAGCTCCTTTATTGTCTTCTAGGCCATTTTTGTTAAGAAAGATGGCCACCCTCTCTCTCTTTCTCTGTTTTCTTTATTTAACTTTGAGTTACAATATCAGATGAGAAAGACACAGAATCATAGTTAACATTGGAGTTAAGTTTTCTCAAACAGATTTCTTAAACATATTTAAAAACATGATATAACGTAGTAAAAACCACAACCTGTTTGAGTCCTTTGTGTAGGTCAGCGGTCCCCAACCACTGGGCGGAGGACCGGTACCGCAATCTCACAGAAAAACTGAATAACAAAATATTTTATTTTGAAAGATGACATCTGTCTGTGCCTCTAGACACATGTCAAGACGTTTGTGTCGGTCACGTGATACGTTACCCCAAAAATTAAGCCCACAAGCTCGCAGAAATGAGTAAAAAAACAAACGTCTTTGGAAAAACCAAAACAAAATCACGGAGTAGACTGAACATCAGGAACACACTTCAGGTGTCATGTCTCCCATTACCCCTCGATAGGGCCGGCTCGTCGCGGAGAAAGAAGCTCAAGGCTCCCACTAATTCAGCGTGATGGTGAGTTGTATTTTTGATGCACTTTATATTTGTGTTTATGCCGGTCGTATCATTTTATTGCATCATAATTCCCCCCACACACCTTGAAGGCTGGTCTGTGAATATATTGTCTTACATTAAACCGGTCCACGGCGCAACAAAAAAAAAGTAGTGGACCGCTGGTGTAGGTCATCTTGGGCAGGTGAAGAATTTTATAAGACTCCAAAGTTCTACCCTGATAGACCAGTTTGAGCTGGAGAGGCGGCTCTCGTGGTACATATGTGATGGGAATAGGAGAGAATTGACTGGTTTTGGGGTTTTTGCATCCAATAACTGTTAGGATTCCCTCCATTTTTCTTTGTCTCGTGGTTTTTTGTTCGGAGACTGAAAATAAAAGTCGACCTGTTTTTCCTGCACACCTCCTCCGGGCCAGCATGTTTTCTCTTCCACCTCTCCTTGCAATAATCCTATATGGCATTTCTTGGAGCGCGGGAAATGTTTTATAATCGCTGATGTTAAAAAGTAGATAAAGATAATGAAATCTGCAGCCTTGAGCAGGTATTGGATTTAAGTATTTCAGGCATTAAATGTCTCAGCTTTAAAGACAACTCGCACACCATGAATCAAAGGAAAATACTTCAAATCACCACAGGCGAATTTTTTTTTTTTTTATTTTATTTCATTTTTTTACCTGGGTTCCACAAGCCACTCATGATCTGAAATACTTTTTTTTTTTTTTTTAAATAGTGAATTATGGGTTTTCAGCAAAAAGGATAAACAGCTTTTTCTTCAAAGGCAAACATGAAAGTCTAGATTTACAAAGTCTCAGGTCTTACAGCGGGGAGGGAAAACAAACCGAAAGAAAAAAAACATCCAAAATCTGAACTACACGGAAAAACTGAAAGCTCGTTTTCATCCGAATCCATGAGTAAGCAAATCATAGCTGTGACTTGATGAGTAAATTTGTGCGAGCGCGTCGTTGAGAAGGCCATTTTGTTTAGCCACGCTCTTGACCGATTCTCATTACTTGCGGATTACTACTTGAGTCCTTTATAATAAGGCCAGCGCTAAAAACAGTAATCACAGTCTGTCAAATGCAGCATGGAGAACAATGGCTCATATAAATACAGCAATTTTCTTCAAACTCACCCGCGCTGCGGAACAATCTGACACTACCTGAGCTGGAATTGACGGCAAGATGGTCAACAAAAGGCTGAACATGTCCATCAGGGTGACCCACTAAGCTCTGAGATGGAGGTTTAGAAAAGTGTTGAGAAAGTTGAGAGTGCTGCTGTTCCCACTCACACAGACTTATACCTTTTATCATGGAGCTACTCTTAGATATCCTTAATTATTCAGGGGCTCTGAAAGTGGGGTCTTTATGGAGTAAAACAGAGAGGACGTGATAATGCAGAGCTCTCTTTTCCATCCCTAAAAAGACTTTGATGTCTTTTTCTTATCCAAAGGAGAAGAAAAAACGGTTTTATCCTGATGTCTGTGTGAAATAAAAGAATTTCTAATAGTGGAATAATCACTCCTGATAAAAAATATAAGACCCCAATCTTTTCACAAGCCTCCCACTGTTTTTTTTATTAGCACTTTCTCGGCTCAGGTAAGTGCATGAGGAACACCCAGCTGAGGAAACGGTGGCAACTCTACACTTGTAGCTCGAGGCGACGTATCTCAGGTGTCCTTCTTTCAAAGTCAATGGGCAGCATGCACGGTAAATCCAATTTAAAGCCCCTCCACTGGAAAACAGCGAGCTATATTTCAGGCACTACGTCTCAATCTGGCTCCATTTCCTTTTGTCAAAACTTGTCGGCTTCAATTACCTGAAGCAAGTGTTTACCGCCGCTCGTGCTGCATCTGTATCCTAATTGCTCATAAGCAGTCAGCGCCCAGCACTCCTGGGCTCGGTTTTGGCGGCAACGGGGCGCAATTAGCTCGTAAATGAGCGGCTTATATTCGTAGCCTCGCAACCCTGAGATTACTCATGTCCCCGTGGCTGCAGGGAAAAGATACAAGATGCTTGCTCAGCACTCACCTCTTCAACTACACACTGCCGTGAACCGACCGCATGTCATGTTTCTCATGCGTGGACGTAAGCTCATGACATACGTAACGTTTACACAACTGGATGGTAACCTGCAAACTTACCGTCAGGACAACAGAACTTTAAAAGCAAATCACAGAAAATCAAGTGCCAAGGTCAGAAAATCAACAATTACGTTCGCAGGTTATGATTTTGTGTCGGCTGCAAACTCACAATCAGGTTCTGTCACCATACTGACGCAGACTCTTTCACATCCACATCACGATGCAGCATGAAATCAAGAAATTTCCGTAGCTTCTATATTACAACCATTCCAACTATTTATATTATGAATTATTCATCTAACTTTCTCCTGTGTTTGAAGTTTTTTGGCATTGCATTGGTGTGTGTTTGTGTGTCTGTGTAAGCTAGAGTGAGCCTGTGTGGATGTATATGGGAAGTTTGGGGCGTTTTTGGCTACAGATATACGCCAATCAGCCATAACATTATGACCACCTGCCTAATATTGTTTAGGGTGACAAACACTTGTAGTAAGACCTTTGAGGGATAGCTGATGAGCTGGAGGGTGAGTTTGTAGGAGGGAATAGAATTTACATAATGTCTTGATAGGACAGCAAACATGAGTGCTGACATTGTTTAATGTTACAAAACAATAAAGAACTTGTGTGGCAGGGTGCATTATCCTGCTGAAAGAGGCCACTACCATCGTGGAATACCGTTTCTCTCAAAGGGTGTACGTGGTCCACATCAGTGCTTAGGTAGGTGGCATCAAACTGTCTACCAGTCTGCCAAAATGCATCCTGATGCCATGATGTGTTCCCCAGATAAGCGTGATTAATCAGACCAAGCCACCTTCTTCCATCGCACCATGGTCCAGTTCTGATCCTCAAACAACTATTTTTTTTTTTAAATATGTTGGAAAATAGTTGCTGAAAACATGTGAAAAGACTTTGAACGATATATTACTGAAATGTGGAGTTGAAGGTTAAAACAGTTTTTCACCAGTTTTCAGTCCAGGATTTTGTGGGCGGTCCTTAAAAGGTGGCTCGATGACACGCTAAGGCCACCCTGAGCATACCCCTGCACCCCGAGCAGAGAGATAGAGATTAATTCATCTCACTAATTCTCACTAAACTTGTCGATATGTTTAATCATTCAAATTCAGCTGGGTGGTTAATAACACTTTCTTCTTTGGTCTGACAAACTCAGACCACACATTTATTCTTTACACAGACTCTTTCTAAAACAGTTTCAACAGAAACCGAGCACTATACCCTCTGTGAAGGTTGGATTTATTGCACGATGGTTGTATCAGACAGCTTTTGTATACAGAAACTCAAATTCACAAGTAGCATGGACCAATAAAAAAAAATTTTCTACACATATGCACCTTTGAAAGCTCAGCAGTACTTTTTCCAGACTCTGCTCCTCAGGTCACCTTCAGCAAGTGAAGCGCCTCAAGGCTTCATTCACACACAGACCGACTGCCTACGACGCAAAGCCCCAGAGGCCTGTAATCCCTCCACCTGAGAGAATTGCAGCAGAGTGGATCCTCTCTGATTGTCTGGGAGGAGTTACGGCTGTGTTGTTTATCACCGCTGCCGTTGGAAGTGTGTGTGTATTCAAGACAAATGACACTTGACATTCCCTTTGACAGCGTTTCATATCCCGAGCCGTCGTTAAACACAAAGTGAGCTCCTTCAGAAGTGAGCACACGCTTTTTATTTTTTATTTTCCAGGGAAAGAAATCAGCTTCATTTCCACTAAGATAGATGCTGGAGGCAATCACAGCTCTCTAAAATAAAAATCCTAATAATATATTCACCTGACTATTGGGAGACGTTGATATGCCTGCTTCAGTCTTCACAGCAAGACAGTTTTGCATATTCTCAGTTTTCAATTTCAGCATTAGAGGCATAATGACATCTATTTTTCATTTAGATTTGCTGAGGACAGAGAAGTCACTATAGCGTGAGAATAATTATCTATTTGGATAAAAGAAGTCCCGCTCAATATACGACACCAGAGGAATGGCAGACAAGAGCTCAGAAATACTAAATTACATTGTGTTTCTTCATTTTTAATTAATCAAATATGTATGTGTGTGTGTGTGACAGAGAGACGTGAGCATCAACAGTTGACGCAGCTCTTTTCATTAATAATAAACTGTCAGAAATACAAGTTGATCCTTCTGGTTATTTTATACAAATCAAGTGAATGGATTTTCATTTCAAGTATCAAGGATGATGAAAGCTACAAAATTTGAAAGGGTGTGCAGATTTTTATTACTCTGTTTATGACAGTGAGCAGCAGCAGCAACTGATTACATTCACCTTTGGGCCTTTATGAGTTTTAGTGGGGGGATGGAGGAGAGGATGCAGCTGCTGTGTGGTCCAGAAACAAGAAAAACAAGAAAGTCAGCTGTGTTTATTTTTAATAATAAAAAAAAGGGTGAAAACAAGATAAAAATAAAAACCGTTTGGAGCGCAACCACATTATTGACTTCTTTTATTAAGCTTATTCAAAAGGGACTCACTGTGAATTAAAAGCAGCTCGTACTCGCAATATGCATCTCTTCTACATTTATCACCCTGAGACTTTCTGACCTACGCTCATCGCACAAATTGTTTGTTTACTGGCGATCTGCATCTACTGGCAACAGGAAACAACAACTTTAGGGTAGAAAAATGATAGAGAACTTAATTAATCACAAGAGGGGAAACTAAGCGACAAAACACATCTCACTTCCAGAGCGACTCATCTGATGCTGAGCAGGACGGCATCCAAAATCACTGCAAAAATGATTTATTCAACAATTTTCTGATCATCCGCCTCTAAGATAAAGGTTTAGTTACATTTAACTAAAACTCAAGGTTCCCACAGCTTCTTAAACATCAAATTCAAGGACTTTCCAGGCCCAATTCCCTGAAATTCCAGGACCCTACAAATTACTGTTACAACACTGAGAATTTTTAGAATCAGAATTATCCAAAAAAAAGCCTATTTATTTACTGATGTCAATCAAAGAAAATAAATTAAGACCACATAACACATAAGAACATATAAATTCAAGCACTTACCCGTGTCGACTTATGCCTATTTTCAAAAACTTTCAAGGCCTTGATTTGTTGTTGATTTGTTCCTTTTAAATTCACAAACAAAAAGGGCCCATAAAAACTACTTGGTTTCACTTACGAAAAGATTGTGTCATGGTTTAACAGGACTAATTGCTAGCTTACAAGCTAACTAGCTAGCTCTGAGCTAACGTCAACAAGTTAGGATATAAGCTAAAAGTCAGTCCTAGCTTGACTCCTCTGTCAACATCACCTTCACTTTTCGCCTCTGACATTAGCTCACCCAGCTCGGGTTCTGGCATGACACCAGCTCCACTCTGCTCCCCGGCCTCCCGTCCACCCCCCTCCCCCGGTGCTCTGATCTCACAGTCCTGGCAGCCCTGCTAACAAACTGTGCTAACATTAGCAGCTACAGTTGGCAGCAGTTTACTTCACTGTCCATCAGGAAACTCTGTAAATCACAGAGAGTTGAGGCGGAGCAGCCGGGGCACATCAGAGGGAAAACCAGAAAACATTTTCTCCATAAAATATGATCCAGTTTCACCAAAGTCAAATCTCTTATTTTATGGTGCTTTAATCGTTTTAACATAAGTCTGATGCTGTCGTTTTCCTGGTGTGGAAAGACTCGAGTGTCCTGCCTGTCTCACCGCTAACATACTAACAGCCAGAACCGCACAACAGAACAAAATGCAGAACAGCCAATAAAAAAACCAACATCCTCCTCCATAATGGACCCAGATGCAAAACCATCAGCCAACAAGTTTTATTTCCTCTGTGCGCCGAGAAACAACTGTACACTGAATACATGGCACATCATTGTAGCTGCACACTATTCTTAGTGAGAGAGTGGGCGTCTTGCCCTGTTTCTACAGGGCTTTCATAGTGGGATGAGCACAGCCGAGTGTCTGGCATGGTGAATGCACACACACACACTCACACACGCACACACATCTACAAACAAAAGCACAGCAAATTGCATCAATTCACACACAATCTCAAAAACACAAGACACACACACACACACACACACACACACACACATCTTTTCTGTTTCTCCAGCAGGAGAAGTCGTGGCCCTGGATCCTCTGTAATTGCTGGTGCCTTTGCTACACCAGCAGAGCCTTTGACAGGGTCCTTGAAGCACTAACTTGCTTATTAAACACTGGCAACAGGCAGGCCTACCCTCCTTTTACTCCCAGTAAAGCCTCCATACTGGCAGAACGGGGTGGCAGGATGTATACATGAGATATGAAATTAACAGACAATTGAAGGTACACACATAAAGTATGAGAAAAGAATAGACTATGAGTGTGTGTGAGAGAGAGGGAAAGTGTGTGAGCTCAGCAGAGAAAGGCAGCAAAGCACCTGCAGGCTGAGACTGAACTTATTTCACTTATTTCAGCTGTGTTTCCACAGAACTGTCAAGAACATTTTGGGGCCTAACTTCTGAAATGTCACATAAAAATAAAATATGAATTACTCCCCATTTTCTAAAAGAAAGGCTCGAGTGAATAAATGCATTTCCTGAAGAGGCAAATAGAGGAAAGAAGTTTTTAAGAATTGATTAGGATGGGGGGAAAGTTGTTATTGTTCCCCTTTTCCGCGGTAATGCTTGCTGTATTTCATACTTTCATGAAGATAAACACAATAAAACGCTCCAATAATGGACGAAATACCCACAATGAGCACCTTATACAAGAGTGGCAGCGGCGTTGACCTTTTCCGAGATGTTGTGGTTCAACCGACGACATTTCAGACTGCCCAAAGCCACCTCTCAACCACTCTGCCATGAGATTGAACCGTTTGTCGGAGCAATCATACCATCATTATTCTTTAAATGTGATTCAGGTTCTATTAATCGGGTCATTTCTCCATCAAAAGAAGAGATTTCTTCCCAGTTTGATACATTGAAGCGTGTAAAATAATATTTGCACGAGGCTCGCCCGGCTTGTAGCACGCGGCATCGGGAAACACAGGCAGGAGAGATTGAAACAGAGATCGCAAGAAATCATACCAGCCAGTCACAGCCTTCGTATCCCTCTCAGGCATTACTTCCATCTAATTTGTCTGTAATTAGATGACCAGGATTCATCCTACTGGGTGATTAATTGCTCGCAAAGATGATGAGGATCCCTCCCTTCCCTTCCCACTTTCCCCCCCAGGTAGTAACCATGGCGATGAGAGCGGTGCAAGCACTCGTGTGAAGGAGGAGGAGATGCTGGATGGACACAAAGACAAGAACGCACACTCGGATGATTCAGAGCTTATTTAGACACTAGGTACACAATTAAATCAGTAAATACATTTCTACTGCTTTGATTAAAGATCCAATATAATCTATAATTCTGAATAAATGGACGAAGGTTCATGTAATTCTATATGTCAGCATGTGGTAAATTTTATGGGAATTTAATTGAGAAACCTCATAAATGGATATAAAAACAACTAGAGCTGAAACGATAAGTAAAGTTAACAAAATTGTTTTTGCAACAATTTTACTAAGAAATTACTTGTTTTAATCATTTTTAAGCAGAAAAAAGACCAACATTTTACTGTTTCAGTCTCTCAATTATTAATAAATATTAATATTTTCAGTTTTTATTTCTCTTCACTACACCTAAATTCACTACCTTTGTGTTTTGGACTGTTCACCTGATAATACAAAAATTATACAACAGGTAGTTCAGACCAAGCGATCTGATTGGTCTAGATACTTAGACATTAATCACAGCAGAGAAAATTGTTGTTTTTTAAAGACTAAAGGTCGACTAATATGGACTGAAGCTGAATATTTCATGAGATAAAAACATGTGAATTTTGGAAATGAATACTGATATTTTTTTTAAATACATTTTGACTTTTGGACTTTACAACACCGTGGAGTAATGTTAGGATCACATCCTCCATCAGCTGTGCGTTGAGTCGCTGACATGGTGCTACTAGTTTAAAAATAGAAGTTCACAGACTTAGTAGTTAAATCTGTCCATGGAAATGATTTCCTACAGCGAATATCTCAGTCACTACAAGTCTGAACTAGCGTGGCAGTTTAGTCTTCAAATGTGTGATATTTATTCAGTTTTGAGAAACTCCACGATCTCTAAAAGCTTTAACGTTAGTTGGCTGGGACTAGAAATCATTTCAGTTGCTAGGTCGTTACTAAGGGTCGGACTACTACTTCAGTGACGATTACGGACTGAAGCACTGTCGTGCCAATAACGACGGTAAAGCACACCCTCTCATGCAATATTGCTTAAATATGAAAACGCCATCTTTGGCTCTGTTAAATGTTGGCATTCATCTCAGACAAGACAAACACCTTGAACTTCCCGTTCTCCTTCATTCTATTTATCTACATTTTCTTTCTATTAATTTAAATATACTGTATATTTTTTATTGTTCGTGCTAATACTGTTTGACCCTTATGGACAATCCTGTAAATTCTATTTCATCTGTTTCATATCTATGACTGTACATATTTTTATAAGAAAATGACCACTGACATAACGACATAGTGTACGTATAATCTTCTGTGGCTCAATAAAAATATTTCAAACACATAAAACAAACAACTTATCGAAAAAACGGATGGAAGTTGAATCACTAACAAAAACATTAAACCATGAGTCGCAGCCCTGAAAATAATAACAAGATAATAATGTTGTTTTTTTGTATAATCTGACCTGACAAACTCAAGGTGCTTCAATCACAAAGATGTGAAAAGAAAATCACTTTTATTTAAAGTGTAATGGGGCTTACATGGCCCCACAAATGTCTACTGCTACACCAAAAATAGTAAACAATAACCAGGTAACTTTTGGGCAGATGCCAAGGATGCATGTTTTATTGCTTGTTGCATATTTCATTTCTGGGGTCCGTGGTAACATTTTAATAATAACATAAAGGCTCACATCCATGCAAATTAAATTTATTTTGTCTCAGGTCAGCTTATATAACCCCAAACCTTCCTAAAATTCACACAGAATATAGCTTGGTGCTAATTTCAGGGTTTGGGAATCAAATATAAAATCCTTGTGTCACTTCATAAACCACTGTGGCCTAAAAGCCTCATGTTGCCCAAACAAAAGTCCATTAGCAGCTATGCAAATGTTAACATCTGGAGCACGCCGGCATCCATCAGACGCACACGAACACACGGCAACAAACACTTGTGCCGCATGCACGCGAGTAACAGTTGTAGATAGTTGAGTGGCATCTCATCCCGACTCTGTGGGAAGCTACTTACGTCTGAGTCGAGATGCAACGAGAGCCTCCCATCACTTCTAACCCCCACAGCTCTAACAGATGATGTGGTGATATACGTACAAACATGCTGACAGACGAAGCCTGAAGATTATGGAAATAAATGGAGATGGCTGACCACGCTGTATGCAAGAGGCAGCGGCAGCAGAGAGTGAGATGTTATACATTTAGATTCAGATGCCTTTGGGGGTCTCGAGGGAGCTCTTATGGTTGGTGCACAAAGCAAATATTGAAGTGTTTGGTTAGCAACAAAGCATTACCACTGAAAGCACAGTTATTTAACAGATATGTGGATGTGTGTGTGTGTGTGTGTGTGTGTGTGTGTGTGTGTGTGTGTCGGCATGCAATACAGCAGATGACAGAGCTTTGGGGGGTGTGAATGTAAAATGAATTCTGAGCAGCTTGGCTCCAAATTTGAATACAGATTGTTTGTGAGGGCAGGTTTTTACATTTTTTCTTGTATGTTTTTTTTTTCATATCTGAGACAAAGAGCTTAAAACAGGATTTTTAAGAAAATATATATTCAGTTGGATTAAAAGCTTGGATGCATGGAGACTTCTGATTGGTTTCCTCACAGCTCATATGAGGGGAAAAAAAATGGTTGCTTTTCATGAAGCGGGAGCAGAGCTAATCAGAGCAGATGGAGGAATGAGTGAATGGCTCATAGAAAAGTCACTTCCAGCATATGTATTCTTTTCAATTTGCCAAGAAGGAAGATTCATCTTCTTACAGGAAGCAGCAGAGGGTATGATCTATAATCCCTCTGGTGTATACGTGAACGTCTGATGTTTTTTTTTTTTTACCTGGTAACAAACTGGAGGATCTTCTGACGCTGAGCTGGTGTCCAGTAATGTCAAGAGGAGGTCAAAGCTGAGGTTCCCAATGTGTGAGCTTGTATAATCTGCATGGCTTATATATAAGTGTGTGGATGCATCTAACACCCATCTGTTTTTGCAGCATCAAAAACAAAGCACGTCTACCAGCGAGTTAAAACAATTTGCCACGCTATGACATGGGCCAGAAGCAGCTGAGTAAAAGTGCCAGCTGCTCAGCGATTCAGGAAACCTTCTACAGATGTTTCCACACATTACCATCTAAATTCTCTCAATTTCCTATGTAGTGCAATATAATATATCTCCTACTGCATATACACTCCCAAAGAAACCCTGTGAAACACTAGACTGACCTTTGAAAGTAGCTAGAGCGACAACCTTCAAATCTTTGGCTCTACCGACAGACTCAACATGATATAAAGTTGCAAAAAATGTGCCCTCTTGTGCGTTATTCACACGTCTCAGAAAGGCAACAGCGTTAAAAAATGGTTATCTTTCAAAAGGAAGGAGGTATTGGACTGCAAGAAAGAGATGCAAATGCACCTCAGTGGCCTCGGGTGTGTGCTGGCCACTTCACGGAGCTAAAAAGAGACACAAGAGTTGAACAACTCAACTGCGTTATGTGTGTGCAGAAAGAAAGTGTGCTGTCCACACACACACAAAAAAAAGGCAACTTTCTCGAGTGTGACCTTCCTCCAACCCAACAAAACAGTAGCCATAGCAAAGGTTACAGAAATGCAGTATTCATAGAAAGATAACAGCTGGCAGCAATTTGACATTATTCAGAAAACTATATTCTCTCCTGCAAGCTTCTGAGAAATGTCTACCTCCATTTTCACTTTTCTTTTTAGAGCCCAGGCTCACCTGCCTGCCTCTCTGAGTGTCACATGAAATTTGGAATGCACTACTTTCTCCAAATCAGATCTGCTGAGAACAGCACCTCAACTTGATTGAATCCAAACCCAAATTTCGGTTCCAAAATGACAAAACAGTGCCACGGGTGGAAAGAGGACAGCGGCGAGAAGAGTGCGCGGCCATACTGGCCGGAAAAAAAAGGCAGCAAGCTCTTTTGACATTCCTCGGATAAATCGATGTAAAAACTGGACTAAGAGCCTACAGCCATGCTAGCAGCTCTGTGAGGCTCACACGGTGCAGAAGAGGTGCATGTTTAGAAGGTAATGCTACCATGTTCGCCATCTTAGTTTAACGTTTAGTGCTAAACAGAAAGGACAGCTGAGGCTGATGGGAATGCCATTCGTTTTTTTTTTTTTTTTTCACCTTTATTTATTCAGAGGAGTTTCACTGCACTGGAACTCCCTGGAAGCTGTCCAGTACAACCACAATCAGATCTGCTGTCCACTGAGCAGCTCCACTGAAGCAGTTGGGGTAAAGGGCCTTGCTCAAGGGCACCTCAGTGGTGGTAATTAGGGAAGGGAAGTTTCTGCTTCAATTCACACTGCTTTAATATTAATTCATCCTGAAGAGGACTAAAATTCTGCACCACATTTGTTACAACAGTTGCAACAAGGAAGGAGGATCACTCACTAATGTCCTTACAGTGCACCATCTGGAACCATGATTTGGGATGTATCGTCACGTTTAAATAAAAGAACAAAATAAACTTACAAAATGTCATGAAAGGAAATATTCATACACATTTTTTCGAACCGCGGGTGGCACGTTGGTGCAGTGGTTAGCACTGTTGCCTCATAGCAAGAAGGTTTCTGGTTTGAACCAGTATTAGCTAACCTTGTTAACTTATCATTAAAGACACAAAATAAAACTCAAGCATCTCGGTTAGTCTTTCCACCGTTCCAACAATCACCAATCCTGGTTTGGTTGGAAATAAACCCTCCTCAGTGTGTGTGTACTGTGCCAGTGAATGAAAGCCTGTCACTGAGCAGCATCCCTCACTCGTTCTTCAGGAACAGACCGTTAATTTAGCAAAATAAAATGACAGAAATTGCCCCAATAAAATTGGCCAAAAAACAACAACCAGCAATTGACCAGTCACCCAACCCTATCATCAACGTCTGTAAAGAACTGTCAACAATTGGTCCAATAGTTGTTGAGAAAATTCACAAAAAACATCTTCTGGGAAGAATGAATGTATGTACAAAAATCCAATCCATTAGGTAGTTGTTGAGTATTTTCCATCCGGACTGAAGTGGTGCAAGGACTGAACAGATGGACATTGCCATCCCAAGAGCAACACTGCTAGCCTGGCTAACACAATTCTTTGTGGATTTTAAAAAGACCTGCCTCATCAGCCTTGAAACACAAAAAAGTGGCTGCAACAGGGAAGAGCATCTCATCCTCCCTAATTGAGACCCCAAAGATTTGCCTGTTTGCCTACCTGTCATATTAACTGTAATGGAAGTAGGTAGAAGGGCGATTTCCGCAGGAAAATCTGCAGAAATCAGCATAACTTAAGATTCCTTCCCGACCTTCAAGGTTAAAAAAATAGAAAAGGGGGTCTCGCCTTTGGAAAAAAAGATAATCAACACCCTGAATTCATGTCAAACGTAAAATCTGGAGCTCAATGCAGCAAGTCTCACACAGTACGCTTTGGTGGTCGGCCGTAACAATCCAGCACCAGAGCAGACAATACAGCACTGCTTCCTCCACGTCTCGGCAGTGTGATAATTACCTCTCCTCGCCATGCTGTCAGGTGAAAAGCAACTGAAGGCACTCCGCAGTGAATCATCATTTTATCACTGAACTAGGATTACAACACGCACTTTTAATTTCCTTTGATTGTGTGACAATCCTTGATTTTTTTTTTTCCTCAGCCTCATCCACCAGCTGAGACGGAGTCTCACGGGTGAAACTAGAGGCCTGATGACAGGTATGTTATATGCCTAAATGAAATCCTGGGGACTGGTGTGGACGCTGGCAGGAAGCTGGACATAAAAACGATGACAATTTGAAAAACAAACCGTCTCCTGGACTGTTCTGTCGAGAGAAAGCTGGACTAGCCAATATTAAATCCCTTATCTCCGTCATTGCTTCGTCGTCATCGGATATAAAGCATCATAAACCTGTCCAAGCTGGTAAAATATGTACTTATAAGTGTGCTGTATACTGTTTTATGGCATGATTTTTTATTTCTAGGTATTGAAAGATCATTTGGAAGCAATAAACAAAGCTGTTTATCCACTATATCCACAGGTTTCATCATGTACAACCACTTCGCAAGAATGTCAATCGCCTATTAAAACACATTCTGACAGATTGCCCCTCATTTCACACTGAAGTATATTCATTTTGACGGGAACGGTCTCTTCTGTTCAGAGATTAAAACATCCAATCCGAAGGGCATAATGCTTTGTGTCACGGGCTGATTTAATGAGCACAAAAATAATGACATGCTGTGATGGAAACCATACACCGAGGCTACCTTACTGAGCAGCAACAACACATTCAATCATCAACAAAACACAACCAAGGATGAAATTTTGTGAAGAGAAATTCTGCTGTATCCTTTCAAAATACTTAGAAGATCCATTAAAATGTATTTGGACTGAAATAGCCGCTCATGTAGTGTTTTGCAGTGGTATACTGATAGAAAGCTGAATACTAAGCAACTCTGAAGGGATATGAAGAGCATTTTCGCTTCCCCTAGGCAGCATTATTCTGCATTCAGTGCAGGGCCTTCAAAATGTTTGCCTTACTCCATAGGTAAGTATCCTTATTTACCACCAGGCAGTAAGACCCAATCCTTTCTCTCTATTCTCTCAAACTTCAATTGGAGTGAGCTGTTCCTGCCGCAAAAGATATTTTAATTGCTTTAAGCCAATAAGAAAATGCAAGACTGGGAATGAATGGCTTATGTGCCGCTTCCCAGGCAAAACAGCAAAACAAACCCTCCCGCCTCGCGCAGATTTCCTCGTAGCTAAATCCCAGAGACCGTCTCATTGTTTCTCTCCAGAGTGAGAACGGGAGATAGCGGAGGTCACAGCCCGGAGAACGAGAGAAGAGAGATAAGTTGAGTGAGCACATTTTTATTTTGACACAGTCGCTCCCACGGCGCCAATCGCTCAGCCTGAATCAATGCAATCGTTCTTGAATGTCACGGCTCCGAGACTCCGGGAACAGAGTCAACAACGCAGGAAGTTGAAAGAAATATTCAAATAAGTCAACAAAAGAGGGCTGACAACAATTAAGGTGATTGTTTTATGGCTCACAGTTTATCCCGGGTGCTGAGCACTTATTAATGAGTTTGCAGCCTGTAGTCGTCTCTTGTCGGACCGGTGATTAATCTGCCCATCTGGGGGCGACTGGAGATGGAATGGATCATTGTTGGGTCCCAGGGCTTTTTGCCACTTTGTTGGCCCTGATGAGGCCATTTGGGCCAGAAGAGAGCTAATCAGTCAAAGGCGAGCCGCAAGCTTGATCCCATGTGGCCACCTGATCGCCCGTCAGCATCTAAACATGAATCAGAGTAACTTCTGTCACCATGTGAGATGAATGCCAGCGTCTTTCTTATTGTTTGTTTGCAAGGACTTGTGAACAATGTTCAGGGACTCGAGGGGGGAAAATGGCTCCATCATAACATGACCGATACTTGATTATTTGCAACAATGCAGATCCTCCAAATTGTATCAGTGTATCCTTGAAACAAACATGGACAATGGGGCATTCAATTGACAAACCATCCACCAGTGATACTCTGATCTTTGTTGAATGCATAACCCAAGGTACTACACCAGATGATTCATTTATTAACGAACCATATAGTGAAAATAACAACACAAACATCACCATCTGCATTACAGTTTCAGTTCAACATTCATAATGTGATGGGAATCTGTTTAGGGGATGAAGTCGGTTTACAGAGCTGCACAAAATCTGATAAAAGCATCGGTTGGGTTTGAAGACTATATATTTTGGTGTGGAGTTAGAAAGGAGCGAGCTTACCAGACCTGCTCGAGGCTACATGAGCCGCTGCTTGCATAATACACCCAAACCTCATTATGAGCTGTTGATGGTCAAGTTTCATTCAGTGTAATGTTGGAGCCATGTTTTGACAAGGAAGAAGGATGTCTGAAAGTCTTATTTCTGCATCACTTCAACTTTTTAAAAAACTGTTCTAGGAGTGTATTATTTAATTGCTGGAGTACTCTTTTAAGGCGTTCGTTCTGAACCTGCCCCACCAGGCATCGCAAGACAAATCTAATATGTAAAAGGAAAGACTGCTAAAAACCAAACACCAAACTTTCTTCCAATCATTGCTTTTTTTCTTATGATTGATGACGCAATTTAATCTCTCATCATCTTAATTCAAAACACAGATGAACTGGTCATAACTGGTAAACATTATGCACCCTGTGACAAGCAAGCAAGCATGGCTTTGTTTTAAGAGACCCTAGGCCAAAAAAAAGTTGGGAACAGCAGCATTACAGCACTGAGAAGGGCCCTGCTTTCATGGATTTCATGGCGGTGTTATTATGCAGCTACAATGAGCCAATAAACATCTGAGGAGCGAAGATGCAAAGCGGCTACAAGTGGCACGACAACAGGGAGTTGATGTCTTACAGTGCCAACTGTTTGCGTTGATTCTTTTGATATGCAACAATAAAACAACTTGACCAATCCGAGCGTTGAGTTACAGATCGCATATATTGCACAGGAAGGTCACTCATAAGGTGACATTTGAACACCAGCCTTCACAGGCGCAGGTGACACGATAATGTTCCTGTGTATCAGTGTGAAAGGCACAACAACAAGTTTAAAAAAAAGAAGCTTCAGTGTGCAATCTGTTACGCCTCATTAAATCTCAACAGTCTGTTTAAGAATGACTCATCATTAACTCATGGCTCAGAGACCTGATTTTAGAGATTCATTACTGGAAGACTTAAGACACGAGGCAGCAAAAAAAACCAAACTGAAAATGTAAAAAATGCACGAGAAGCAGAAAGAAGATTTTCGCTTATTTCCGTGAACAGAGGTTCAGTTCTGTATATGTTATGGAGCAATTGTCATTTAACCTCGAGATATCTTTCCTGCAGGCACTTATGGCACTGCTGCTGTCATGTAAATTCTCCTCAGTCCTCCTCTTCAGAAGGAGAACGGAAACAATATACTGCCTGAATGGTTTGCTTTAACTCTTAGATGAGGTTGCACATCTGTCATAAGCACTTACTTTCCATTGTTTTTGCTTCAGCTGCATTCTTTACATTCCAGTGGCTGTGACTCCCTTTGACTCCGGAGAGGAGGGAGGAGGGGACAAGACACTCCTCCGGACAGATTCTGCAAACTTGGCTTCAAAAGCACATGCTAAGGTGTCATTTAGCAACATTTGAAACTTTCCTTACTGTTACAAAAATTGTCGGTTATGGGTTTGACCCTCGCCACAGGTGCTTCACGGTCTTTCTCCTGTTATGGAAAGTGTGTGGTGAGAAGTTATGACAAAGATGAGGGCGACAGCTTACAGTGGACTGCTTGTCTGACGCTTTGTGAACGTGTGAGGTCGCCAGATCACATTCACAAAAACACCAAGTCTGACAGGCTGCAGAAATCCTGAATTTCCATCAGCACTTCAGATCTTTGGGCGCACGATATGTAACAAATAATCTAACATCTAATGTTTCCTTACGAGCTTCTGGACTCTCTTTATTCAGCAATTGGAACTGGCTGAGGCTGTGGCTGACTCAAATTTGAGACTTTGTGCACAACAGCTGTCCGAGATCAGCTGACCAAGATGAGTGGTCACAGTATCACCCGGGGTCAAAGTCCTCGACCAGAAGTCAGCAGACAGTCAGAGAAAGATCAAGAAGGTTATGATTACTCCTTACATGTGACTGAAGTTCCACTCTTATGTAACATCTTTGTTGAAGACCCTAATGACATCTCGGAAAGGAAGTAAGTGGACCTCTAAGCTTGAATATCTTTGTTTACAGTCAAGAGCCATCAAATAACATGCCTAAATACAGCCATTATCATGTGCTGTTACTCATTTTGACCTACGGGTAATTCATGTTCTCCCCCCATTTGCGAGGGTTTCCTTGCTGGTTCAATAACATGCAGGTTAAATTAAATGCTGCTTGCCTGTCTGTAAGTGTTAGCCTTGAGACAGACTGACATCCTGTCCATTTCGTCCAATCAAAGTTGGGGATATGCTCCAGCCCTCTGCAACCTTGCAAACGGTGTGCCTTCTGGCTTCGTCAGGGATGCCAACAAAAGAATTAGTCTGACATTGCAGGCATAACAAAATGCATTAAAGCCCCCACTCACAAAAAAAGTAAAGCTTAAAATGAAAATCATAATTTCCTCATGTCACAACATCAATGTCAGTGAAGGCCTTCATCACTACACTCTTCGTTAGCGTACGCAACTCTGGATCTGAGCCATTTACTCCGTCATCCAGCGGTATCCCAACAGCGAGGGTATTTGAGGCCAGCAGCAAGACTAAGAAAAGACAGTAGCTCGACAGTTACGTGTCATTTAGTTTCCTCTTTACTGGGGATCCATCATCGAGTCTTCCTCTGTGGCTGCTATGTGATATGAAATTGTCAAATCAAGCGATGGTTCTGAGCAAACTTAAAATACACCTGACAAGAACTCATCCTACCCTATCCGGCAGGGATGCAGAGTACTTTATTTGTTTGAAAAATTGACACAGCCAAGAGCAAGTGATGATGAAATGTGCAAAATGTGTCAGATAAAGCGCTGGAGGTTTAGTTATCTAGTGGTCCGGGTAGTAGCAAAGGCTAAGAGGCCACATGTGATTGCAGAGATGGCCGTATTGTCAAGGATGTAGAGTGTTTATTTTTTTTAATACAGAAACTTGGATTGGTATTGTCTGTATGTGTTTCACTCCAATCGTGAACAGACACAGTTTATTTTTTGGGAATTAAGTCTGCTAACATCTAAACTCCAGAGAAAATCATCTAATTAAGCAGCGAGACAGAAATCAAAGAAATTTAACTAATCTGAATAAGCAATGTTTTACTAGATTAGAGGATATGTTTGCATGGTGCTAAACTCCCAAAATATTGTTAGTGTGTTGACTTTTAATTTAACAGAATAAAAGAAGACTTCAAATTAAAAACGACGGCCTGGAAACACAGATATCTGAAAGTTATACAAGCTAAACAGCAAGCTTGTGTAGATATTTTCAAGCTCATACCAAACACTGTGAATGTCTGTGAGCTGTAGACTTTGGCAGTCAGCATCAGCTAGCTATAAACAGTTTAGTACGGTTCTTGAGTAAAGAGTTTTATGTGCATAAAAGTGGCCATTTCTCCGCCCTGTGGGTGTAGTAGTAGGAGGCCCTGATAACTTACGAGACGACACTAAATCCTCATCTTTCCTTAACAGTGTTAGGACATGAATCTCAATGCGCCTTAGGCCCGAGCTGCTGTGATAATTTGCCGAACCGCAGTAAAACTGGCTTTCCGCGACAAGTAGAAATGCCTCCGGGCTGCACAGTGGCTGTGCTGGAATGTCTTGGACAGAGCTGTTTAGGGAACTGTGTATATCTGTTTGACCTCATTAGTACCGTGGGCCAGGGCTGAAAGAGTCCATGTGCCAAGTCTGTACTCTCCCAACTACTTCGCGCACGTCACTGGAAGGAAGCTTGTTTGCAGAATGAATGTGAAAAAGACGAATGGAGGGAGAAGGAGTGTTTGTGTTTATTTGCACAAGGATTAACTTACACTGTTGGCATGTTGATAAGGGCAGCGGAGTTGTAAGATGAGCGGATTTTGAATGTTTGAGCAGGAGAATGAGAAAGTAAGTACCAAAAAACACACACACACTACACACAACATCCTTGGCATACTAATAACATGTTGTAAAAATGTAAGAATGACTGTGACTGAGTCACTTTCTCAGGCAAAGCATGCAGCGTTAGCAAGATGCAGGCAGTGTGCAAATTATGTTAGGGACTATGTTTTCTTTCCTTTATTTCCTGGAATATAAAAATCCCAAAAGCAGACACCAAAAATTCTTCCGTGCACTGCTCATTGTGCATGCAGACCTGCACACACACCATATCTACCTCACAAAAACAGTGTGTAGCTGTAAAAAAAAAAAAAAAACACACAGTGCAAGAGCGTAATGTGCGATGACAAGAGGCCAGGACTCGTATTCATCCTCCAGCGCTCATGAAAGGCCCTGAGTGGAGAGAAGAGAGCGTTCTGTTTCGGAGCATTTAGAAATGTCTCAATGCCTTTCTGCAGAGACCGTCTCTGTATGACTTAACTGAAGAGGGCATACCCAGTGTGTACCACTCAGGTAGATACAGGTAGGTGTGACAGAGGAGGCCAAATTTGTTCTGACAATCCGGAGGAAGTGGATTTCTTGGTAGGCCAGAAACACTGCCGGCTATACCTCATAAGTATGGATTAGACGCAGCAGATTTACTGAATGCCGTGTCTTTGGAAGTGACACAGAGACATTAACGATGCGGATTCATCCAGGGCCAAAAGTTAATGGTTGTAAAAGGACCTGGAGCCAGATCAAAAGCCTCTACAACACTATTGTGTCCGAGCTGAATAGGGGAGTTGTTTAATAGTAAAGTGATGCTGAGTGCTGAGCAATTACAACAGCAAATTATTCTCAATGCAAACGCCATCAGCTAGCATTCTGGTGTGTGGATGTTAGATCGGTAATGCGCCGCTGAGTGGATCTATTTACAGAGCTGCTGCCTGTCTAATAGTGTCCTCACAAATACTTACTACTACTATACTACATTACAGCTCTCCCATGGAGGCCTGAGCTGCAGCCCTGCTGTTAAAAAGCTTTTTTTGTTTTGGGTTAGGCGGCTTTCAAAACCATCTAATCACACTCAAAAAACAATCCAGCAAGATACTAATTATATAGAAGTTTCGTCTTAAAAAAAAGGGGTTTGTAAGATAAGTTAAGATAAGGTGGATAAGAAATTACTCATAGGTAAATCTATAGAAGAAAGTCATGCTGGTGTTAAAGAGTTTGACAGCTGTTGGAATGAAGGACCTGTGGTAGCGCTCCTTCTTACATGGTGGGAGTAGCAGTCTGTTGCTGAAGGAGCTGATTGTCCGTGAATCCCAGCTGTCTCTGATGAAAGTCCATGAAACTAGCCGGTGTTAAATGGTCACTGAAGAGCCGAGTGTTGGTGTTAATCCTCAGCTCTTGTTTGGGGAAAACAAATAAAGTAAGCAAGCTCATCCAGGGAAGATGCATTGTGTGTAGCCATGTGTAATAAATAGCAGATGGAAACCACAGATGCTAACATGCTGAAAGTTTTATAGTGTTAGGGGGCGGGGGTATGCTCAGGGTGGCCTCAGTGTGTCATCGAGCCACATATTAGGACCGCCCAAAAAATCCTGGACTGAAAACTGGTGAAAAACTGTTCTAACCTCTAACTCCACATTTCAGCAACTATTTTCCAACATATTTAATATGTTTTTAAAGAAGCGCAGACTTGAAGGCCCCCACAGTATTAAGACTGTGTGTGTGACTTGGACTTAAACATACACAGTTGTTTCCTGGTCTATCGAGCTAGGTGCCAGTTAACACTTTCTTTTCCATACAGAAGAAAAGCAGCAACTACTCCACTCCATGTCCACACACTAGGGTGGTTTTGTTCTTGTTTAGCCGAGCGTCTTTTCAGGGATGGTAAAGCTGTGGCTGGCACCACGCTCCCATTTGGGACCAACTCGGTGCCAAGGCTGGTTCCTGCAGCATTCAGTCACGAGATACAGAAAAACACCATACAACGCCTCTCTGCATGAAGTCTGGGTGTTGCAGGGACCGGATGACAACACCCACAATGCACACTGGCACAGGAAGAGAGGAGGGAAGCGATGTGAGAGAAGGTAGGAGAGTAGAAAAAGTGAGCGGAGAGATAGAAAGGAAGTTTAGCAATGCGGCCCTCATTTGCCACGCCTAATTAGAATAACAATGGTTGCTTTCAAGTTAGAAAAATAGAGACCCATCACTCATCATAATGGCTAGAAGAATAGCCTGGCCGGGCTTAACCCATACAGTCCGCCACAGGAACCAAGGGAGGCTCATATAGTAGTCAGTCTGTGGATTGAAGGAGCGGCTAATAAAGGCATTGGTCTGGGCGACTGGACTGAAGCCAGAGGCGACTGGACAGTTTAACGAGCTTAGAGAAGCCAGGGTTACACGGCAGCCACATTAAATTCCACCACAGCAGTCAGACTTGACTTTTTGAGAAAACAAACACAGTAAGGTGCAGACCTGTGTGAGCTCTGTCAAAATTAAACAAGTCAGACAGGACTGCTCCAACATGCTGTATTCTGTTACTGTCTCCGACGTCTGTCTTATGAGGTCTGGACTAACTGACAGACTGAAGAAACCAGGAACTCAATTGCCAACATGAAAAAGACCCAAAACCTTTAAGAAAGAATGCACGGTATAAGGCAAGACTTTCTTGGACTTATCTACAGGAAAAGTCACAGTTCGAGTGTTAGTTGTAGCCACAAGTGCTCAATCATCCTGCTTTTCTTTGCTGTAAAGTCAGTATAAAGTAAGAATAAATGTGTTCTGAGTTTGTCAGACCAAAGAAGAAAGCATTATTAACCACCCAGCCAGCTTTGAATGATTAAAAATATCGACAAGTTTATGAAATTAGGTGTCAAAATCAGGTAAAAATGAATTCTCAGCTCCAGGACTTGCAGGCTTGTCTGCTGAATGTGCAGAAGCCACGCCCACTCACAGGAGCAGTCAAGCAGCCATTTTGAAGCGACTGAAACGTGTCAGATGAGCTCAGAAAATGACATGACTAACTTTGAAACACTCTGAGCAAGATGAATTGATCTCTATCTCTCTGCTAGGAGTGCAGGGGTATGCTCAGGGTGGCCTCAGCGTGTCATCGAGCCACCCTTTAAGGACCGCCCAAAATTTCAGTAATATATCGGTCAAAGTCTTTACACATGTTTTCAGCAACTATTTTCCAACATATTTAATGTGTTTTGAAAGAAATCTCAGAATTGCCTTTACACAAACTTTAAGGACGACTGACGGTAACACTTCTCTGACCACATTGTGTCACTTGGGATCATTTGACAAAAGCACACATCAGAATCAGCACACAGACATAAAAAGTAGTCATTGCCCAGCCGAGATGTACCAATCTGGGAAACTACTGTGAGAAAATCGTGAACCTGAGGTGAAAGACTATTTCATATCGAAAACATCATATGTAGTCGGCTACAATGCAATCTCTTGCATCCCGTAAGAACTGGTAAGTGAGGTCAAAGCATCTCGGTTAAAAGCAGCAGAAAATAAATGGGGCTTTCCTCAGAATTTTGCTAAAAGGCAACAGGTTCCCATCTCTGTGTAGATAAATAACAAGACCGATGCATTATTTCTTATTTAAAACTGCATTATTCAAAACCAGTAAATGGTAAAACATGGCTTTTTGACGTAATGAGGTTGCAAAGTTATCCCAAGACTGCATATAAAATATGCAAAGAATGCCTTTGAGGTGGTATAAAAAAAAAAAAAAAAATGCAGTTCGACCCAAGTGAATCAGAGAAAGTGAACAAAAGCATCATTACATAAAGCAGCAATAATGGAACAAAACTTCTTATTCAGCACATCAACTGTAGCCACTTTTGTGGTCAGTGCAGTCACTTTAAACTGTGTGCACGAATGTGTGTGCCGGGTAGGATTAATTCTAGACGAGCAACAGGAGAGCTGTAAACGGTGACCTTTTAATGTAGTTCAAGTGAAAAGATCCCGAGAAGTAAGCTTTCACTCGGAGAGAGCGACGACGATGATTGTGCCTTCAATTTTCTTTTCATTCTCATTATTTCATTAAAGTCTGTTTTTCCCCCCACTGGAAGAAAATAAAAGGAAAAGCAGAACGGGGCGAGGGAGTCGCAAAAAGGGAATATTAATGAATATAGAGTGAAAACAGCAGGGCGGGAGTGAGGGGAGTGAAGAATTGGGGCGTTTTTTTGTTAATTGTTGGAGGAAGTCAGGCAACACTTGCCGTGCCACTTTCTTAAATGATGTTGCATCGGGACAGGAGGGAGAGAGGCCACACACTCCCTTGACCTCAGTCTAATTACTGCATACTTTGTGGTGAATAACAGCAATTCTGCAGAGACACGTGGAAGAGACGAGGACGATGTGACGCCAGACGGCTGCCTAGTCCCCTTCACAGCATGGCTCTGCTGCCTGAGGGCGATGGGAACTTGTTGTGGGTGGAAGCGAGCGTTCTACATTAACCGCTCTCTTCGTCACTGGTTGTACATGTGCTTTTATCTAGAATAAAATGTAAAGAAATTAGTTTTTAAAATTCAATAGAAATATGGACAATCGCTGATCTCGCAACAGCCCGGAGCGGGATGAGCTTTTCAATCAACAGTCAAGTCTTAAGGTTTGCTTTCTACTACAAACACCAAGCGCACAACGTCTGACTCAACCGCGCTGGGGGGATAAAGTCAAACAGGGCATATTCTGGACAGCATATTTTCAGCATGCGCAAAGCTCCTGAAGCATAAAATCAATGTTTAAAGAGACCAAGCACAGGAGAGAAAATAACAGCCAAGAGCTCTGGGTTATTTAGAACAGAGCATGGACACAGCACAGTGTGGCCGACAGCCCAAAGATTCTTCCTTATTTTACTACTCTGGCATCAAGACAACCAAGACCAGCTTCTAACAAAAATCGATTTAACCTCCAACTTTGCCCTAATTCGAAGCAAACTGTAAAAAAACAAATACAACTGGAGTGCAAAAAACTGATTTCATACATTGTGTAGTACAACTGCTCAAAGTGGTCCATCTTTAGTGTTCATGATACATTTCCTTTGTACAAACAGTAATTTTTTAAAGTTTTTTTAATAGAAAAGGTCAATTTAGATGCACTGAGTAAAACTCAAATTTCCATTAACTTTAATTTAAATAACTGCAGCCAAGATTATAGTTTATCGTATGACTGAAACTAACGAAAACATTTAATACTAATTTGTTTATGTAAAATGTTTCTTTTCCCATTAATTGATTAATGGCCTATTAAAAAAATAATTCAAAAAAGGCCAGCTAAGAATTTTCTTCTCTAAAAGGTATACAGTCCAAGATAATTCATTTTTAATTATATAAAAAAGGAGGAGGGAGAGAGAGCAAGTCCTCACATTTGACAATCTGGAAAATTCAAATTCAATTTAACAGAACATATACGAGTGGAGCGGAGGCAGGACTGCCAAGACGGCGACGGCCAGAGCCAAAACACTCTCATCTTCATGATGTCAAACCTGTGGGTGACATCACGAAGGCTACAGGCGTCCACTTTCATTCATACAGTCTATGGAAAGCCTTTTCCAAAGCACCTCTTACAATATCAGTCATAAGATCACCACTATCCCTCAATTTTTATTGCACTTTCAGCGTAAAGCACAGGTAACATGCAACGCTAAGGGTGGATTGAGACAGGCTCCTTCGAATGTAGTTTACAGTAGAAAGAATTTTCATGTTTACTGTGTTCACTCGACCCCACACACGTGTGGGAAGATTTGACCATCATTTGACTTTATTAGCACCCTGAATTTTGTGCTCTTCATTAGGCTGCAGAATATTCCTGAAATTGTTGAGAGCTACGTACCTTCCCTCCTTCACTCCATCCCCTTTTATGCCCTCCACTGCGACCTCCCTCCTCAATTTATTTACTAACGGTCGACTAATTAATTAACTGACTCATCGTTTTTGCGCTAGATCTGGGTTAGATTCACTTATATCCAAACACCCACCCCTGTACTCAAATGCAGCATAATCTAAGGGTCTTAGTTGTTTAATCGATACTCACTCGTCACGCGATACGCGTTACGCCTCACTGTGTATTCATACCTTGAAAGTAAGTAGAAACAGAGGGATGATTAAGTGAGTGATCACGCAATTAACCTTTTCTCATCGTGTAGCCTCTCATGCACAGATGCTGTCATTACAATCAAAGGTGAGTCAGTGGCGATACCTTCTTCTTTTTGTACCCGACTCCTCCCCCCAGGCTTGTTTCTTCAGACTGTGAATCACAGTTTAATGATCCCTGGCATCGCCATCCTCACCGCGGCAGCGACCTGCAACGCTCTTTGTGGTCGTAAATATGTCACTTCGGTCCAGACGCAAACGTCAAGAGCGCGGAGCTAAACGGGTAAAGATGAAGATTTAGACTAAAAGGTCTGACTGCTGGGTGACACGTTTGAGAGATTAATCGTCCAACTGCTGCCAAAAAATAAAAGACAATCTCACCGAGTCTGTGCCAAGTTTCAAAGCACCCTCTTCTCTCCTCTCCTCCAAAACTAAAAAAATGGACAAATAAACTTTAAGTAACTGACATTTAAAATTAAACTGCATATTGGTAGATTATTGTGTAAGAAGTATTCAGATCCTTCAGCACAAATACCACTCTGAAAATAGTCCACTGCAAACACTCAAACTCCTGCATCCTGCTCTACTATTATATATGCTGTTTTTGGATTAATACAATTGCTGCATTAATGTTTAAGTTGCATTCACTGCTGTAGATGAGCTCATTTGAACTACTCTATATACTGTTGGACGACAAACACAAAAGTTTCATGAGCTCAATGAGCCGTTTTCAGCTCTGTGACAATCAATTTTCCAGCTAATCCAGGAGGGTTTTTAAATTTACTTTAGTTTAAGATCTCCAGATTTATTTTAAGAAGGAGGAGAATTCTTTTCTCAAACCATAAAAAGGAACACTTAATCCTTCAGTTTATCAGAAAAACGCTAATTAAAAATCACCAAATTGGGTTAACAAGTTTTCACCGGACAGAAAGAGTTTGAAGAATTGTAATATGAAAAGTAAAGCTTTGAAATCAAGGTGGTTGAGTAGAAGTAGAGAGTTGCATAAAAAGAAATAACTCAAATAAAGTAGAAGTACCTCAAACTTGTATTTAATACAGGACTTGGGTAAATGTACCTCATAACATTTCACTGGTCATAGAGCATGGGAAATATCTATTATATTCAAATGTTAAAATATTTTGACTCGATATTCAAATGCCAAGAATATGACAGTATTTTGGGTCGTGACATGCGGTGGCCTTTCAAGAAAAATGATGACTAATGTTTTCTGTTGGAAAAGAAGAGACAGCCCATTCATTAATTTCACTAGAAGAATAACTGAACCACTTAAATATAATGAGGACGAGAAAAACAACGTCAGTCACTTCCGCAAATGCTACTGTTCGCCGGTTTCTTTGTGCCTAAACCTGATCAAACCCGAACCATAGCAGCATGAGCTCAGAAAACGATTTCATTTTTGTGGTTTGTGATGCGTTCTGACACCTTTCTATCAGAACCAACGTTTACATTTTCAGCAATGTAAGCACAGTCGTATACAGTAGTTTGTCAGCCTTTGCTCCCCCCATGCATCAGTGAGCCTTGGTCACCGGTTCACCGCATTTCCTTCCTTGGACCACTGCAGACCACTGCAGAACACCTCAACAGATCTACAGTTTTGGAGATGTTCTGACCCAGTCTTCTAGCCATGGCCCTTGTCAAAGTCGCTCAAATCTTTACGCTTGTCCAATTTTGCTGCTTATAACATCAACTTTGAGGACAAAATGTTCACTTGCTGCCCAATATAACCCACCCTCTGACAGGTGACATGATACCGAGATATTCAGTGTTATTCACGTCACCTGTCAGTGGTCGTTATGTTTCAATCAGTACCACAAACCATTCTTTTCAGACTATTTTAATATACAGCTCCAGATCTAGATAATTCAAACAACGGTGTAACAATAAACTCAAATAGGCATATGGAGGAATTAAATGTGTTGTCTGTTTCCTCTAAGCTGCATATTTAACTCTGCTCATCCTTTACTTATTCCTCTAACAATCAGTTAGTTTGACATTTAAGAAAAACTTAAAGCAAAACCTGGTCTTCATTTTCTTCTCTTGTGATATATTCATATGTCGTGCTGTAGCTACTCATTTAGTTGAAACGATGACAGAAGCAAACCAGAGAAGATGTGCTTCAAACCGCTCATTAAACTGAAGCTCAGTTCTTCATGCTCGCTCGTCAGACTCAGTCATGGGGGATGTTCCTGTACAGCTCCTGGCATCACTCCCCCTTTAAAATAATGGCGTCATAATGTGGTTTAATTGCACAGGCTGCATCTAACGTTTGTTTTCATCAGCGATGAACCTGCCCATTATTTGGTCCAGTGTGTCGGATTTAGTGGAATCTAGTGTCACCCTTTCCCTTCTAGCGTGACGAAGAAAATATGGTGGCCACAAGACCTTATCTAGACCCAGTGTTTAGTCTGTCAATGTGTCGGACTCCGTGGAAGAGGACCCGTGACATCTGTGGATATAAAAGACAAACTCTAGGGTAAAAAAAACATAAATATTCTTATTTTCAGGTGATTAAACACTAATTATATTCCATAATCTGTAAATAGAGCCCCTTTAATTTTACACACTGGACCTTTAAATGGAAGAAAATAGTAAAAAAATGTTCATCCCAGTTTCTTAAAGTCCAGGGTGATGTCTTTAAATGTCTTGTTTCATCAGTCCAAAACTCAAAGACAGTTCAATATGATATAAATTTTATAAATAAAATTACATTAACAGTTAATCAATTATTGGAATAATTGGCCATTATTCTTCTAATCAGTCCACTCTTCATTGCAGCACACTCCTGTCATATTTCTTTAACTTTTTTATGATGCATCATGTGAAATAAAGTCATCTGATCACCGTTTAAGTGTAAAGAGTTAATTAAGTCTTTGTTTTGGCTGCTTCTAAACTTGCATTTCTAATAGACAATAAAACCAGGGTGACAACTTAATCTGATTTTAACATTTTTGTTTAATATTTTTCAGCACATGCCTCATCTGTCAAACAGATAATCTTATTACTGCGTCCTTTGTTGTTTTAGAAGAAGCTTTTCTTTTGAATAAAATAACCAGAGTCAGTGCAGTGGACTCTAATGGCACTTTAAAACATATACGACTTAAAACAAAGACTAGGTAAAAAAAAAAACTAATCTGTTGGAGGATCAAGGAGCAAACGAAGCAAGCTGATGCCCAGAGCTGTGCCCCTTATCTGATGGACCGAGAGAGAACACAGAAAACGGCGCCGCTGTGGTTGTCAATCGAATTAAAACCAGAAAAGTGTGAAAAGCAGAGTGCCAGCCTTTCTCCTCTCGCTGTCTGTCAACTCTCCTTCCTCTCCCTCCCTCCTCTCTGTGCTTTCTCGGCATCTATTGAGCATCAGGTGTGTCACTCTCTCTCTCTTTCTGTCTGTCTCTCTCCCATGGCCAGACTGTCTTTCAGAAGGTCCCTCACTCGCTGGCTGACAGTTAGTAAGGCATGAATAATGTCTGCGAGCACATGGGACAGACTCTTCATCTCCTGAACCTATTTAAACACGTCTCTCTCGCTTTCCCCGGCGGAGAACGGGATGAAATGAGTGCGTGAATGGGAAAGAGGGAGACAAAGAAGAGGGGAAAGAAAAGGTGGGAGACAGTGCTGCAAAAAAAAAAAAAAAAAACCTCCCAGGAGTGATGATGTGAGCTGGCTTCAAGCAGCTGGAGGTGACCTCGCTGCAGGCAAAACTAACTGGGTGGAGGGGCGGCTGCTAAATGGAAGCTAAAAGCTAGTATAGGACTTGACAGGAATCCTAAAAAAGTATCCACAGACAGAACTGGCCTCAAGGACGTATGACTCCTCAGTGTGAGGCGGGAGATTAAGACAGATGTGATCAGTGCATAGACACTAAGACAGTGGTGGGTTTTATTGAATAAACATGCTAATAATGTGTCTATGTTGTTCCTTGTAAGATCTATAGTGTCTGGCGGTAAATCAATGTCTTATTTACAGTCTTATTGCAGACTCTTTATCTTGTCACAAACTGCAGCTCTGTCACTTCTGGACTGCAGTTCTTGCATGTAATCGATCAATAACGCTGCATCTTCTACAAGACGTACTTAACCCCGGCAGGATTGTGATCAGATTGTTTGATGCCTGGGGTATCGTCGCTGGTTTTATTTCACGGTTTAAAGGAACTGTTGGGAAATAGAGAATAGAGAAGATTGATGCCACCGTCATGTCGTGATACAAGTTACGAGGCAGTTAGCTGGTTAGCCTAGCTTAGCATAAAGCTTGAAAGCAGAAAAAAAAAAACACAGAAAAAAAACAGCTACCAAACCCTGTACTGTAAAGTTCACCAATTAACAAGTTATATTTGTATAAACTGTACCCAAGCGTAATCATGAAAAAAAAAAATCTGTGGTTTAATGAGGAGTTAGATGCTGGAACTATTGCAAGTGTCAGTAGTTAGTAACCTACAATACAAGAACAATGGTGCTCCTTTATTTCCATGTCTTCTACATAGATCATCAGTAAATGTTAATTTACTCTAGCTGGCTAGCTACAACTAATAAAAAAGTCATTTTATCCAAAGAGAGGGTTGCCAACTTAAAAAGAGGAGCCTGTTTTTCACCCTTCTTCCACCTGAAGTCAAATACAGAGCTATAACGAATGATTATTTTCATCATCAACTAACCTGTTGACAATTTTTATCGATTAATCGATTAGTTGTTCAGCGCATAACAGGTGATCACTGACCACAAGATGACGTCCTCAGATGTGTTGTTTTGTCCCCAACCCAAAGATATTCAGTTTACTTTCACTGACTCAAAATGATGTAAATGTTGCAGATTAATTTATTAGATGACAACTAAACAATTAATTGACTAATCGTTAACTAATTTTGATGGTAAATCACCAAAAATCAGCATTTTGATGGCTCAAATTGGATTAGATTGGACAGCTTGACAGACTTCATCCAACAGGTGTTCATCCAACAAAGGAAGCAGTATGTTATGTCACTATTTTGTTGTTCATTGTCCACGATTTGTAGATCCGATTATCCTTTAAAAAATCCATCTTGGTCCAACCCTAATCAACTCAAAAACACACATACTGAAGTGAACACAAATACAAATACTTTCTTTCACACCAACTCATCGATGTAGAATGAAAAAACAAGATTTTTGATCCTTGCCAAGAGACGAGCAGAGAAGGACAAGCCAACCACCGCGGCTCTCAGAAAGGCTTTAATCGCTCCGTATTGATTTTCCTTTTTTTGGTGAATCAGCAACAACCGGTGTGGGCTGAGGAGTTTGCTTAATATTCCCTTCTCTCCGTGAGCAGGTCAGCCAATTTCACCCTCCCCAATGCCTTCACTCCAAAATATCCCATTTAGATCTCATTTATATTCATACCACTGGCAGTTTGGGGTGTAGGAATATTAACTTTTCCCAACATGAAATATGAAATCTTACAACATCGCCCTCGACAAGAAAATCTTACAGTATCCAGAGGGGGTGCACCTATCAAATTTTGCAAGTTGCACAACAGCGATCCGGAGCCACTTTGTGATTCATCACAGCTTCACAACTCTGATGTTTACTCTGGCTTCATCATCTGCCCACAGGGCTGCTGGGTCTGCAATATTCTTCTTTGTGACTTTGATTGATTTTTGATGAAGACGAGGCCTGAAGGAGGGTAAAAAACAAGACTCTGCGCTACATGCAAAGAAAAACTCAAAACTTGACGAAAGATGACAACAGTGATTTGTCACAAAAGACGAGAAGAATCACCTTATCTTTGGGACAAAAGAGGTGTCACTGACAAAAACATAACAGGGAGTCATTTTAGGACAAATGATCACACCTGTAAGAAAGTCCCTGGTGTCACTCAGTGTAAAACTGTGTAAATCATTCATTATATGTTTAAAATGCAATGCATACACACTTACAGCTGAAATGTTAATGTCAGTGAGGAAAAACATCAAGCTCTTCAGTAAACTGATGAGTCTTCCATTGGCTTTCTCTTTTATTCATTAAAATTCACAGCCTCGCGCTGCAAGAACAGCTTTAATTGTTGGATTGCCAAAATCATCCATCAATCATCAGGCTACACAAGCTCGCTCTCCCAACGCATCCACGCAGGTAAACACACACCCTCCTGCTCGCACTTTAACTGTGGCCAACATGTGGATATTGGTGCTGTTCAAACAGAGCGTAGGCGTGTTGAATGAGAAGTTTAATCCTACTTCATTTAGCGCGCCTGAACAACGTCTGAATCATTCGCTCAAACTTATTTAGAGTGAAAGATGTCGGGCCATCTGGAAAGACTTTCACAAAACGAAATATTACACCTGTTTATGATCACAGGCTCTGCCTGAAATAATCAGTCAGTGAACTAATAAGTCGGACTTGACTGGTTTGATGTCATTATTAATAAAAAATACTTAACATTTCTACACCTAACAATTATTAGTCATGGCACTGATGGTCTGCCAGTTGTTCCACCACAACTGAAATAAATCATTCATGAAAAAGCTCAGTATTGCCAAGCCGGTCCGGTCTTTCTTACTGTCATTGTCATTTGTAGCATGTTCACATGCTGATGGTAGCATTTGTCTCAAAGCACAACTGCTTGACAGAGCCGCTAGCAAGGCCGTAGACTCTTAGTCTTACGATACACGATAAAACGATCTGTGGAGGTTCTCAGTCATCCAGGTCATCTTTCTTCAAGAAGGGTCAAATCTGGAGTAACTGGTCTTGTTTAGAGAAGTTTCTTCTTGAACTTCTGAAACTTCTTGAAAGGAGGGGTGAAACGTCTTCACGGATCTACAAGAAGACTCTTCTTGAAGATTGTCAAAATCGTTTCCACTTCTGTCCAGTTGTATAAAAGATTTGCTGCTTTTTCTGTCCCATATCTTTACAAACGGGGCACCTTTAACTTTTTTTCATTGTTGATTAAATTGTATAAACTATATAAAAGGCAACACTTTGAATTATGGTAACGTTTCACCCAGTGTCATTTCTTTTGGGTTATTTTAAATAATTGTCAAATATAAATCCAGCGTGCTGCCATACATCAAGTGCACTTAGACACACTTGTATATGACAGGGCTATTCAGAAACTCTGTAATAGCTTTTTTAAAAAAGGACCAAAGCCGCTGAGGAACAAAAAAACTGACAGCTTCTTACTTCACTCGCATTCAGTAGCAACCTGAATGACAAACTGTACATCGACTTAAATAAACCTGAGCAGACGCAGACACAGGCGAGGATTAGAATTAGCTGCTTTGTGAAAGAGAAACAGATTACTGTATGTACACACTGTCTCTCATTCGTCTATAATTCATTTTATTGAAAAGGTAGAGAGCTCCTCTCTATTCTGAGTCTCTTTACACTACAGACACCATTCATTCACTGAACTTGGATAATAGAGAAGGTCATAAAGGGTTTTTTCAACCCTCTTTCACTGTTTAAAGATAAAAAAAACAGCACTTTGAATAAAGAGCTGATTCTTTGACACATTCAGTTATTGTTAATTCAATGGCACACATGCACACACACAAAAGTTTGCAGCCTCCCTATTTCTCAGTCCTTGGAATACTTCCTCTTGCCACAACAGATGGCTGATGTTGACAAGGAGGGAAAGGTAGTTATATATATGTGTGTGTGTGTGTGTGTGTGTGTGTGTGTGTGTGTGTGTGTGAGAGAGAGAGGGAGAGTGTGTATGTGTGTGTACGCCTTATCATTACCTGTCCCCAGAGGTGAGCCTGGCAGTCAGACAGTGTAACAGAGGCAACGACAACAGGATCTCTCCACCAAACCTCTGTCAGGCATGATTGGACAGCATGTGGTAAGTGGTGCAAAGGCCCCGGGGATGCACTGATACAAACACACACACACACACACACAAATATATACACACACGCAGCATACTGGAGGACAGCAGCTCTTTATGTGCGCGTATGTGCATCACACTTTCTGTGTTACTCTTGCTGGTGCAACTTAACACTCTCAATGGGACCCTGACAAGAAGACAGATGGGTCTGACTGCACTGAGAATCATTACCACACTCCCACGCAACAGTGTGTGTCTGACTCGACACAACTTCTCAGGGATTGCCCCGTCCCATCTTTCAAACCCTCCCCTCCCCACAACAGGCCAGTGACCAGTCCAAACTCATTATCGCTCACATCAGTCATTCCATTACACGGGCACGCGCCATTGACTTGATAGTGTCATAACATACTGGTTTTCCCTTGAGCTAGTTGGTGTCGTTTCATGTAATGTTTCTGTTGTTGTGTGGATTTATGTGCTCGGGATTCCTGCCTGGACACAACGAGGATGACCTTAACTTTCTGCGGTTTCACTTTCAGCTGATATAAATGATTTCATCCTGCACATCTGCTCAAACATACTAGCTTCCAGCCACATAGCATGCAGTTCACAAGGCAGTGACTCAGCCACCGCATGAGCAGCATTGGTGTAGGATGTTCGAAGAGGACGTGACACATCGTTATGCAAGGGCTGGGGTCACGCACGGCATTCCTGCAAGTGGAGACCTCTGAATAAGACGGCATAAGATAGAAACATGGACGGTAGTGTCAAGACTTTTACATATAAATACAACTTTTAATCAAAAGCAGTGCTACAACGGATTGCTCCTTTACGACCTCCTTTAATTAAAGTTTTGAGGCTTCTCGTTATTTTCCAAAATCTAATTATTGTGTCGGTCTAGGCACTGCACGGAAATCTTATTGAAATGGCACAGAGACACTTCTGTGCACAAGACATAAAGATCAGAGTATTATGAGCAAAATGAATCACAGCTTCTTTATTAGATTTAGATTTAGATATAGATTTATCAGCCACGTTTTGACCAAATCCTCAGGCAAGTACGACTTTTGGTTGAAATGTCAACAATAAAGCTGGAACCTCACTGTCCTCGCTCAGCAAAACTAAAGAGCAACACCCAAGAAATAACTACAGTAGGATGTAGGAAAAGTGTCCAAGTGGTTCAGTTCAGGCACACACTCTATGAATTATGAATTAAAAGACACATTAAAATGGTCTTAAAGAGTACAGCATCTTTCAACATCATTTTAAGCTCATTAGCCGTCTTTCAAGTTTCCTTTTGGAGCCTCAATCTAATCTTGAAAATGCCTGAAAATGACCATAGAGTTTAGATTGTTAAATTAACATTAGCTCAGTAGGTAGAGTGTGCGCCCCATGTACAGAGGCTCAGGCTCACTCACTTTCCTGTCACTCATCAGCAGTATCTGTCAAATAAAGCTCAAAAAGAATATCTTTAAAAAAGGAAATCATTTAATCGACTACATGACAAAATCTCTAAAACAGTTCCTAAATGGACCTAAATGGTAAGATTGTTTCCTTGGCGGCTATTTTCAAATCAAGAATGAACTGCGAGCCTCAAAAGCTAGATTCCAACACGCTTTGTGTGCTCCATGGTCACCAGAGGTAATCGTGGCTGTTCTAGTTCATGCTTCAAACCCGGCCACAAGCGCCCTTGTCCTTTTCAGAAGCGTCCCAGAAACAGGTCTCTGCTCAGCAAAGAATCCCATCAATTTTCAAAATAAAACACCCTGTGCAAACGTCATAAAAACAGGCAAAAGAGGAGCAATTTAACTACATAGCATATTTACATATTAAGGAGCACATAAAGCAGAGCAAGTTAAAAAAGTCTGGTGGGCAAAGCGCTTCTGAAATGATCCAGTTTGAAACCTCGAAATGCTTAGAAAAAAATAACATCTACATTTTCAAGACAACAGACAGCCTTAATCTGCTGATCAAGATCATGTTATATGATTGAAAGCTCCAGAACAGCTTCGTTTCCAAGGTCAGGAATAAACTTTATTACAACTGGATGTTGAAATTCATTTCTTTTGCATGCAACATTTAAAATGTTAACACAGGATGATAGATAAATCACCGAAGCCATTAAAGCTCCATCCTCTGGGAACAATTAATGTCTCCAACAATTTCAAGGCAATCTATCCAAGACCAAGAGATTTAAACTCTGGACCAAAGTGGTGGAGCAATAGACCAGACGACACTGCTGTCCCTAGAGTCACGCTGTTAGCTAAAAACAACCTTTTAAGACTGGAAAGGTACTGACATGACTGCTGCCATTTCTGCCTTGCTAAAGCTCCCCGTGCTCAGGCTGCTGTAATGACTTTCCCCAACACCATCCAACACTAAGTGGGCATCCCGGCGAGCATGCTGATTGCCTTGGGCTGACCTGGAAATGTCTGCTCTTACCTGCACCCAACACCACTCAGCACACAGTTCGCAGCCACAGTGATGTACAGCTACAGTAAGAGCTCCTCACAGCAGTGCCAGTGAAGGATGCAGTGACAGCCTCCATAGCTGGCTACATTAATCCTTCACTGGGGCTGAATTAGGAAGCTGAACTGGAGTATTTCAGTGTGTGTGTGTGTGTGGGAGAGAGATGGAGGGGAAGGAGCAGGGAATATGATGTAAAGCTAATTTATCTTGACGCTTTGGCAGCGATATTTATGAATTACAGAGAAGGCGACAGTTTGAATTTTCACTCTTCATGCAGATTATCCAAGGTAAGACTGAGTTAAGAGCGATTTGGATTTGTAAAGCTCCTCATACACTCGCCTTTTACCCATTTTGCGATGCAAATACGATGCACGATACTCGCCTGCATGCTTTGTGTATACCTGGAGGATTAAAAAGAAATATCCACTAAGCAGCAGATAAGGGCTGAATCATCTCTGGCTACAACCAAAGTGTTCGATTCTGTCAAGCGGTAAAATAATCATACATCTGCCGGTGAAGAGTTTCACGTTAAAAGCTTTTTATTGGTGAATCACGTGCAGACTTGTATTATGAATAAACCACGGGAAGTATTTGTCAAGGAAATTAGTGACAAATGCAATGTATTGGTACACATCACGAGTTTCTCAACCATGACGCGAGTTTCCTGAGACCTGTCGCATTTTAGATTTTGTCTTTATATGTAAAGGTCTCCTAGAGTGGTTGTAGGAAAAGGTTGTTTAAAAGATGTTTAATTTCATGTTGTTCCTCAGTTTTCCCTTGACAAAATGAACAAAAGGTTAGTAACCTCTGCTATAATGTTACAATCAAGCCAGAAACAGCAGGAGACGCAACAAGCTTCATCGGTTTCTCTAAAACTTTCCGTCATTGTTGTTGGTGCTGACCTTACTTTACATCCAGGTATAGTACCTCCACCAATCATTGGCTTCATCTACCAAACCGCATAAAATTAATTTAAACATAGCACAAGCAATGCTATGAGGTATTTCAGTATACTAAGGATCCCATCTGACCTATTCTCTCCAAATACTGCTTATATTAAACATGAGGCTAAGCTTTGCTGTCCTCCATGACATAACAACTGTTCGCTGAAACAGAGAATTTTACAATGACTTTGACAAAGGAACTGTATCTAATGTTGATAGGTCCGTTACCTGATCTGCTTAAAAAGGTCACTAACTGCTCCGATACCGATCCAGTGCATCCCTACAGAAATGATCATGCACGCACATTTAAAGCATTAGTAAAATATAAATATATAACGTATATAATATAAAGTACATCAGAGCTCTACGAAGGTTAAAATGTTCTACTCTGACCTTTACATCATCAGCTCTACAGGGGGCCACATGAGTCATTTCCTTACATTATCCATAATGTCTTTCTCTAATGAGAATCCACCGTGTCCCTGGGATTGTAATTGAGCCCTGTGTTCTCTTCTAACCCATCAGTGTTTTGTGGAGATCCTCATTACATCCTAAATACTACAGGGCAGGCCTGATTACCAGTGACAATCTAATCTAATCCTCACCTCAGAGAATAATAAATGGCCTAATATTGTTAAGTGTAAAAGGGGATACAGCCCTAGGATGTCAGACGTTGTTAAAAAACTAAAGCTATGTTAGAGTACAGATGTGCTACAATGCAAAAACGTGATTCATATGATCACAATGACAAAAAAAAAGTGTGAATCAAGACTGAGGGGAAGGGAAATTCATGTGGAAACCAAGCAGCAACCTCTGTGATTGTGAAGTAGAGCAAAAACTGAAGAGCTAAAAACTGCAGTTCCTCAAACGTCCACTTGAGGCTGGCTATAGAACAAGTCAGTCTCCATAAGTCCCCATGTTAAAATGTCCAACTTCACAGCAGAAATAAACATGTTTACAGCCTGGTACAAAAAATTTTCCCCGTTCATGACAACTGTACTGAGGGTGAATTTTATAGAACTCAGCTGTTATAATTATATTAAGGTTAAAGTTATGCAGAATTAAGAGCATGGCCGCTTTGACTGACAGGTGGGTGCCCTTACAGATGGCTTGTTTGAGCAACCAGGCCTCAGGTCTGCTGATGATCCATGCCATTTTTAGAGTAGCTGGGAGGCGAAAGAGGCAAGACTACCAACATGGCGGTGGCGCATATTTTGAGCTATACAACGGCTCTTCAGACACCTACAGGTGATGTCACACATGTGGCATCCATTTTTTATACTGTCAATGGTGGAAAGTCACAAGTATTTGGGTGCCATGTTTGACAACAAATTGAGCTTCCAATCAAAAGTAGATTCAGTTCCTAAAAACATCCAACAACGCCTGTACTACGTAACAAAAATGAACTCTTTTAAAGCCTAAACTACAATGATGACTCTGTTTTATATAAGTTTCATTGAGTCTGCTTTTCCTCCTGTATTGTGGCATGATTTGGGAATCTGAGGAAGTAGAATAAAAATAAAGATAGTCTTGGCCGGCTTGTCAAAGTGGCCAGTAAAATCTTTAGGGTGAGTCAGCTGCAGCTTTCTGACCTCTACTACAGGCAGGTTTTAAAGAAGGCCGAGGCCAATGTTGGACTGTCCCCACCCCACACAGAGAGGGGAGTTTGAGCTCCTACCCTCTGGTTGTAGATACAGAGCTCCTGCTGAGAGGACAAAAACATATAGTCTCTTTTGTTTGCACAGCAATAAGTAGCCTGAATTTGCACATGTGATCTCAGCACTTAAGCACTTTATGTATTCAGCATTCAGCTGTTTTTTGTCTCAGTTTGTACTGTTGTTCCCTGTGATCTGTGAAGATTGTTGCATTATGCCTGGCTGTGACCAATTTTCCCCTGATGGGATAATAAAGTTTTACCTGACTTCTTTAATTACGGAGACGATCGTAATGAAAGCTGGCAATTCGGACAAGATCTCCCAGGAGAAAGGGACGGCACTTATACAGTTGTGACATTGTGAAGCGGCGGCCCGCTGCAAAAGAGAACTTGATGTATTATTCAAAAAGGCCATCAACAACCTTTGGAGATCGACCATGCGAGCAAACCGGTCAGTGACCCTGTTCATTGGTTGGAGGCTAAAGGAGGGAAAACAAAGCACAATTTATGGCTATTTTATTGGGACGTGGCTGGTCCATTGTAACCCAATATCTGAGAAGGGGTTAGGTTTAATTGCTGACAGTTTGTCTATTTGAAGAGGCTCCTATTAACAAAGGATAAGTTATGCAAAAGGGCAACATGAATTCCATGACGTCCTCAAATGGATCAATTCACACCAAGAAACTGTTCAACGCAAGCGAAGGTTTCGTTTAGTTTTACCAAAACCTTCACCTAAACTCAAGAACACTCACGAACAGTGCTCAGAATTCAGAAAGAGTCCCACACTATTATTATCGCTGGATGTTATTTGAGCCTTTGTGCTCATAAACGCAACAATTTTTCAAGTACACCCAACACTGGAAGAGAAAATTACATTTTTCTGCTTACAGTCAGGCGCTCGAGTAGTTTTAACAATAACCAATATTTATCTAAATCTAAAGGACGTCCGCCTAAGTGATTTGTCGACTATCTAAAAGGCCGAGTTGGAAAACAACATTAAGTGTCCAAACATAATGGAGAAAAAGCTCTGGTAAAACAGACAGAACAGAAAAACTGCTGTTAACTCAAACACTTTCTGTGGATCCTTTTGACAATAAATGCTTTCTGATGCTGTAGAAAGCTTTTATTGTATCACAGGCAGTCTTGAGCTTATGTAGAAGACGTTATGAGCTGGTGTAAATCTCCATTTGAACGTTTGTTTGATCCACACTTTTGTCTGCGCATCAATTTTACACTGTGAAAACCTGCAGAATGAGGCAAATATCAAGCTTCCACACACATAGTCAGGGTAAGAAATACCTTTTCATGTGTCTGGAGGGACCAATATTTGTCATTCAGGGCTGCAACTAGCAATTGTTTTAATTATAATTTCATTTTCTTGATTAATCTGTTGGTTGTTTGGACCATAAGAGGTCAGAAAATGGTGGAGAAAGTTAAGGTGACATCCTCAAATGTCCTGTTTGGTCCACAACCCAAATATTATGGTCATAGATCATTTGAGAAGCTGAAATCAGAGAATTAAAATAGTTGGCGATTAATCATTGCAGCACAGATGAATCAGATTATGTTCTCATTTAAGTAATAAATTAAACTTTATGTATACCTATTCCTTTGCACTATGTGTATTAGTTACAATTCACAGAAATGCTTTATATACACACACATACCACATGCATACATACACCTATTGTTTTTTTCCAGGCTTATATAATAGTTTATTTTTATCACTCTTTGTTCAGCTCTGGTGTCCTTGTTTGTATGTCTATTTCTACTTGAACCTGTGAGATCAACGAGTCCTTGTATGTATGCCTCGTATGCGTTTAAGCACACTTCGCCAATAAAGGTGATTCAGGTTAATTATTTTCTTTATAAACTGGTTAAATAGTAAATACTGTCCGTTACAATTGCAGATTTTATGTTTCATCTGACAGACATCCAGTTTACCACCACGTGATTCAAAAAAAGAAAAGCAGCAAATCCTGTGCATTGAGAAGCTCGATTCTATTTCCTTTTTTTTTTAATTTAAAGTGATTGATTGATTATCACAATAGCTGCTGGTTGATTTTAAGACTGATCGATTCAGCTCTACAGATATCCCAAGTTAAGTTAAGCATGTTTTGGCAGTAACAAACCAAGCAGCAACCTCTGTGGCTGTGAAGTGAAGCCAAAAACTGCAGTCACGTTCAAGTCCACTTGAGGCTGGCTCCAGAAGTGAGTCAGTCTCCATAAGTCCCCATGTTAAAATGTCCAACTTCATAGCCTGGTACAAAAAACAGTTTTGGTCTCTATAGCTAATTTCCCCGTTCATGACAACTGTACTGAGGGTGAATTTTGATACAACTCACCTGTTCAAATTATATTAAGGCTTAAAGTTACGCAGAATTAACAGCGTGGGCGCTTTGATTGACGGGAGGGTGCTGTTACAGGTGGCTTGTTTGAGCAACCAGGCTTCATTCAGTCAGTGCCAGGCACACCGACGCTCCACGTCTTGGCTTAGTTTTGGATTGTCAAGACTGCCAGAGCCACCACACTGTGGGTGACATCACAAGATACTACGTCGATGTTTTATACAGTCTATTCCTACATGATAGCACCATGCTATGCCAGTGTTGTGTTCTTCTACATCTACTAGTCTGCCTCCAGTATCTGCGTCCACGTTATGTGTCATACAGACTATTCCTAATTAAGTTCTAAGAAGCACTCTGTGGCTTTAAGAGCATGCAGTTAATTGAAATCAATAAAAGTATGACTGCCCGCGAAGAAAGATTTTAATTACACACTCACTTTGTTAAAGAAAAATCAAAAGACGCTGCAGCAGAGCATGCGGACATGTATCATCTGTCAGGCCTGGCTTACTGTGATAATATTGAAACAGATTAGAGGAGTTACGGTGAAAAATATGTTATTGAACAAACTGCTGCAAGGACACTGCAAAGTGTTTCCCCTCCATAATATTTACTTAATGTACATATCAACCATATTGGAAACAACTTGACACTGTAAACAACCCACAAGCAGAGCAAACACAAGCAGGGCAAAGAGAGAATATCAATCACTTCAGCAATCACTGGAGGATATAAATATTTCATGGTGGGAAAAAAAGTAGCACATTAGTTTGATATGAGCTTGGCTGCCTTTTGAATAAATCCCACACACACACCGTCACACACATACAAACACACTAAGACTTTGATCCAAAGCCTCTTACAGGGTTTTGCTGATTTTTTCACCCCGAAATGAGAGCCCGTGTAGATCCTCTTCTCAGCTCACAATACAAGACACCGAGCACCATTAGCTGCAAGGATCAAAGACACAGACGGCCAGAGGAGTGTGTCCGTGACATAAGAGCGTCACATCCAGCGAGGAGAGTTGACAAGCGTTAAACGGAGTTTGGAGTCGAGTTAGGCACATTTACATGACTTAAAATGCGAGAGTCAACACGGGTGTTCCTGCTGCTGCATGTGTTGCAATTCAAAAATGTCTCCCGACAGCTATGGAGACTTTGGACAGTACAATCCTGGCTCCATGTGAAACCACAACACTGGCTTAAGCAATCCACTGCACTTCCAGCTCAGACAACAAAAAAACCCTAATATTCCTGAGGGTACTTGTGCTGGGTCTGTGGCATTCAATAACTGTGACCTTATCGTACTTTATGGTATTTTTCATTTCTCATGACACCACTATAATGTTGAAATAGGGGACTTGGGGATTTGCTCTAATATTTATACAATATCCTTTCCAAATCCAATTTAGTCAACTCAATGTAGCCCAAATTGGATAATAAATATTGCATACTGAAATGTCTGCTTTGTAAAAAAAATTAATAACTTACATGTGATTCAAAGGTTAAAAAGCAAACGTAGAGCAATTTTCTCTCCTTCAAGAAAGCAAGCTAACTTACAGCTATAAGTATCACAGACATTTACACATCAAGGGCTGCAACTAACAATTCATTTCATTGTCAATGAGTCTCTCAGTTAGTCGTTTGGTTGCTGAAATGTCAGAAAATAGTAAAAAATATCAGTTTACTATAAAAGAAGACTAAGAAAATCAGGAAATGTTCACCTTTTTTGGCGTTGTTGCTTAAAAAATTACAACAAAAACTCAAAATCTGTGCCAGTTACTTTTCTGTTCATCAACTAATCAATGCTAACTCTTATCGATAGCTCACTTTTTCAGCTTAATACACATAAATCATAAAATAGGTGATTGTAAAATGTGTAAAACATGTGTCAGTCATACTTAATATTGACTCTTTCATGAACACACACAATTGTTTGCTTGTAATATTGTGCTGGACTTGTAAAATAGGCTTGGTTTGGAGAAGATCCAACATCTAATCCAATAATACCTACATATTGGATATCCTGTAATGTTGACCTATGGTAGCTGTGTGACATTTAGATATATTACAGTGAATGCAGCATCAATATGGCATCACAGACATTTGTGCATCAACTAACAGTTAATATCATTGTCCATTAGTTTCTCAATTAGTCGTTTGGTTGTTGAAATGTCAGAAAATACTAACAAATATCAGTTTACTACAGGAAATGTTCACCTTCTTTGGCATTGTGGCTTAAAAAATGATAACAAACTTCAAACTTAGTGCCAGTTAGCTTACTGATCATCCACTAATTGATGCATTAACTAACTTATTCATCTTTATATCCATAAATCATAAAATATGTGATTGTAAAATGTGTAAAACATGTGTCAGTCATACCTAATATTGATTGTTTCAAGTCATTTGGTTGTTGAAATGGCAGAAAATAGTAAAACATATCAGTTTACTACAGGAAATATTCATAGTTTTTGGCGTTTTGGCTTAAAAAATGACAACAAGCTTCAAAATTAGTGCCAATTAGCTCACTGATCATCCACTAATCGATGCATTTGCTAACTTTTTCATCTTTACATACATAAATCATAAAATGTGTGACTGGAAAATGTGTAAATATTGATTGATTTATGACCACACACATGGTTTTTGCTTGTAACATTGTGCTGAACTTGGTGCATGTGAAACAAACTTGATTTGGAGAAGATCCAACATCTAATCCAGTGATACCTACACTGCTGGATATCCTGTAATGTTGACCTATGGTAGCTGTGTGACATTTAGAAATATTACCCTGAATACAGCATCAATATGTTGTTAGTGTTCTTATTATTAGTGTAATACACGGCTGGGATGCTGCATACTTGTGTACTTGAAGTAAGAGTACCAGTGGAGTGTGTTTTTCCTGATTGCCCCAAATGTAACACACCCCCTTAAAAAGCTACACATAGCAACAGGACCCTACCAACACAACCAAAACACGTCTAAAACACCTTTTTTACAACAACGACTGTGGGAAGTAGAAGAATATTTACGTACGGGAGACTTATAACGACATTAAAAACCTATAAAAAGTTATTTTTCTTGACGTGGTTTGTTTAAATGACCGAGCAAATGGGGAGAGTACAGCGCTGCTGTCAAAACACAAAAGCGTGTCAGAAAGCTAACGGTTTTCCGGAAGGAGGAAAAAAATGTACGAAATGCGGGAAAGTTGGTGTGAAAAGAAAAAAAAAACTCACCTTGTTTGACACACTTGAGTCGGACGGGGTCTTTGCTGTGTTTAACCACAGCATGGACGTCCCTTGTGGTGAGCCCAGCCACCGGGGTATCATTGACTTCCAGCAGGAGTTCATCCTGGCAGAGTTTACCGCTGTGGCATACCGCTCTGCCCGGGAGAAGCTCGCCGATAACCGGGAACTGTCCATTCTCTGCGCCGCCCTTCAACTCCAGCCCCAGCTCCCCCTCCTCATTCCTGCAAAGGACACTCTCATGGACTTTGTTAGTCCAGTGGTTCTTCCTCTTCTTCAGGCTCTTGGACATGGCTCAAACAAGGGAAAATCACATGAGTGCGGCCGTGGGAGAAGTTTTGTCGCTCTCTGAAGTGCCACAGTGTCACCTCAACACTGTAAAATGTGTCCAGTTTCAGCAGTAAACGCCAGTTGTATCCATGTCAGCGCACACACTCACACGCACAGCAGCTGGATCATCAGTCTGCCTTTGCATTAACTGAGAGCTGCTCAACTTGTGGCGCCTTCAGGTGCTGCCTCAAAGATCGGAATCGACAAGCTCGGCGTACAAAAAAACGACCTGGAGAAGAAACGAAACAAGAGTTTAGGGAGATTTATGTGAGTGACTGGTTAGAGGATGCATGGAAGATGTTCAACAGCCATTATTATATTTAATCCCTAACTACTACACATTTAGAGGAACATATAGACTTCCCCCTTGTCTTGGGTGCCAGTATTATATTAATTCTAGAGTTATAATAATAGTTACAATTATAAAAAGTTCTAAATAAAGCAAAAAACATTCAAAACAAACCATAATAACAATAAACTAAAAGCTATAAATCTACATAAAGAGTAATAAAAACAACTTTGGCTAATTAGTATATATCAGAAAACTATATACAATAATTAACTGCAGATATTAAATCAGATTTACCTTTATAAGTTTGTTTTTGCAGCTCTACCACTTTAAAGTCCGTCATTTAAATACACAGGCTTCTCAGTTAATAAATAAATATCAGCATTTGAATTCATTTTATAGCTGTAACCTCACCACGCATTCCTCTGTCTAAGTTATTTTCCAAAATAAAAGCGCAAAAACGTCTCCTAATTGCCACATGCCTCAAGGAGATGTGTTTACAAGTCCCAAACTTCTACGTTTACACGTTTCCGAGGGGTACCTGAAGGCAGCATCCAGCTCCAACCAACCCAACTGACCCGGATGTGAAGGCTGGAGGAGGAGGAGGAGGAGAAGGAGGAGAGAGGCAAGGCTTTTCCCAAATCCAGCTTTCCATGGAAAAAAAAGGAAAAGAAGTGAGAGAGTGAGGCAGAGTAGCGGTATTTCCACTGGCATGGCAGCAGAGCAGCAATAATCATACCACAAATATGTCTCTTCTTTTTTGACATTTGCTTACAGACACTTCAAATAAAAGAAGTGAGAACTCCCGTTAACACTTCATACAACATGTATACGCTTCAGAGTTGAATCAGATACCCTTTTTGTTCAGACACATTGTCATTCCTCTCCCCTTGAAAGTGGGACCACATCAATAACAGTCTATTTCTGGCTGGAAAAGGACCCGTAAAGGTCACCTGAGTCAAACACTTTGTTGCTAGAGAAGTCTTTAAAATGGATTTTCATTATTTTATAAACACATATCCTCAGGTGAACTTGAAAGCAGCATATTTGATTTCTTTGAACGCCCTCAAGGTTTTTTGTTGAATGAAGCGTTTGTGTTTTCCGAAACATTTTCAAGGGCAGCCCGAGCGTCTCATTAATGATATTCAGATTTCAGGAGCACATTTTTGTTCCCTCTAACAGCATTTATGATACACACACTCGCCGCCGTGATGTTTTTTTTGTCATTCGCCAGGAGAAATTGCCCGAAAAGGAAAATCCCACTTGTTTATCTCAAACCAGAGGAAAGAGACGTAAAGCAAACGGAGAATTGACTGAGCATAATCCGTCTTCAAACAAATGTTTGTTGTGGGTATTTTCCTTCACGGGGTTGACATCTCGAAACCTCCTCTAACATCTTTCTCATTTACAGAGCTCGTTCTCACTAATGATAGTTTGCTGCTTAAACTGCCATAATTGTATAGATATACAATGATAATAGGTACAACACAGAGTTATCTGTCATAGAAAGTTAATCCTTTTTTGAGCCTTAAAATCGTGTTTTTCTCACAACAATATCCAGTCAGGAGTTAAGTGCACTTGTTTCCCACACAAAGGGATTTACTCTGCCCTCAAAGATGTTTCTAGAAAATTTAGAAACTCTTGTAAACAGTGTCGTAGACTGTATTTTAGAACGCCGTCACCAAATTATTAGGATTTTTCACACGATGGAGGTCTAAATGCTGTTTCAGATATAACAAGATTGACTGAAATGTGTCCATAGCATAGATCCTTGGTTCCCAACATGAGGTCTGGACCCTCAGAAGAGTCACAAGATTAATAAAAAACCCAATTTCTGTTCCAAAAAATTACTTTTTCAGTGCCACAACAGTAGTTTGACACTCATAATCTCAACTCAAGGTCATTTTACCAACATTTCCGGAGCTATCATCTACATCTCATCGCCTTCATCAGCAAATAGAGTTTGCTGAGGCATCTGAGAGTCTGTTGAATGGTGGTCTAAGTGTATTAGCAGTTGAAAGAGTTGAAAGACAAACACAAAAACTGTTTAAAAGGTCAGGAACAAGCCAGTAAGTGGACATCAAGTTCTGTTCATGTCGTTTGACTCTCAGAGATTTGCTCTTTTCCCATGAAATACTCCACTCATCTCTTCCAGGCTGGTTAAATGTCTTCAGAGGAAACAATCTGACCTGTGATGAGGGGTTACAAGTAGACATTACTTCATTTCAAGGGGCCAGAAGCCAAAAAGATTTCCACTGGAATAGAGTACCCAAAACTGAAAGCTGATATCGAATGCTTCGTCAGATTCTTAGGCTTGTTTACTTATTCTTTGATCAGATAGTTCCTTATTTAAATTAGAAAACTTTTCTAAAGTTTAGAGTATATTTTATTCAGCCATCGATGTTTGATATATTTTGTTATTGGAAAAAAAAACAGTAAAAACATCTTTATATTCCCTAGTAAGGCACCAATATCCCTAGTCACTTGTTAATTTAGTTTATGTTGACCCAAAAGAAGTCAAACTTAAAAGAATAATTTGATATTTTGGGAAATACTTAGTGCTATGTACTACTTGCTTGCTGAGAGATGTATATGACAAGTTTAATACCACTTCATAAACATGAAAGCTGGAGCCAGGAGGTTGTTAGCTTAGCTTAGCATAAAAGCTGGAAACGGGGAAACAGCTAGCGTGCAAAACCCAGTGTAAAACCAACAATTTGTGGTTTATGGATTAAACTATTTCCGGTTTCCTTTGCATAAAACCAGGCTAACTGCTTCCCTCTGTTTCCTGTATTTATGCTAAGCTAGGCTAATCAACTGCTGGATATATGCTGCAGACCAGCACATAAGCACATTTGTCAAAATGTCCATCTACTTAAGTATATTCAGTGCTAAAGTACTAGAATCAGCCTGTCAAATAACCACCATGTGTATGTATTCAAATGTAGAATGTAAACCACAAATTCACAGAAGAAATACAGAGGCGATGCCTTCAGTGTCCCCAGCTGTAGTTATGGCTGTGCTTGTGAACAGCTGTAACTGTTTGAGCCTTTTAAACGTCTCAAAACAAAGGAGAGAAAAAGCAGACATCAAACCTTGTTGTAAGATGATCAAGTCAACTTCAACACCGAGTCGCAATCAATTTCTCCTCTAAACAATTTTGCTGTCCTTGAGTCGTGATGACAACAACGGCGACAGACAATGCATCATTTTCTCCTCGGCGGGATTTGGAGAATGCATTCCAGAGGTGGGAGCACTGCATGGAGGCTCAGAGTGAAAATTAAAAAAAGAGAGAGAGAGAGAGAGAGAGAGAGAAAGCGAAAGAAATGGGGAGTATTTTAACAAGGGCAGGAACTCTGGAGGCAGTGTTTGAACAAGGAGAGGAATGCTCTGCGCGTGGCAGAATAAGTGCCGAGGAGGAGAGGAGAACATCAACAGTGCAGGGAATGAAAGGACTGGAAAAACAGTGTGGGATTAAACTCTCCGAGATATGCTGGGTGGGCTCAGGCCTGACACAATGAAGCCCATAAACACGAGTTGATGAGAATACGACTATCAAACATAATGTCTATGTTTAGAAAACAACATTTTCGCAATCCCTTCTTTCATATAAGTTATAATTTTTCTTGGAAATGAGACACAGCAGTGACACAGAGAAGCTTCAATTCCTTTTCTGCAGATTCATATCGCAGGAAATCACTCCGTTCAGCCATCAGTCACATCTACACGACCAGATGGGAGTTCATTGGCTCAGCCAGCGATGCTGCCCCTGGGATTACTACACTGCTCTGCTACATGATGTAATGGTTATGACAGGCCTCATTGCGGGATAATTAAAGCTGGTCAGGAATAAAGCGAAATTGCCTGATGATGGCCTACGCTGCCAATGAAAGAGGAAGTTATTATCCACTTTGTTTGAGCGAGCGTCGCCATTCCAGCTCCAGCGGAGTCATTGTTTGCCATTTGGCTCCATGTTTTACAATGTCGCACTTGATACAGGGTTGAATGATTGAACAGAAGCTGCTCTTTCCAAGCTGACAATGCCGTGGGTTTGTCTTATTCGGGCCGTTCCATCAGAGGCATGTGACCTGTTTATTTTTGCTGCCATCTGCTCAACCTTGCAGCCCAGGAAAAAGAAGGGTCCAGTCTGTCACTCTGTATCTCTCTTTGCTTGACCCCCGAGGATGAAGAGGTGCCAAGAGATGCGCAGCTGAACCTGATATACTGCCAAAAGCATCTCTGGCTTTGTTGGAACTGGCAGAGGAAGGTCGAATGTACAATGTGAGAAAGTGTGGAGGCAAAAGAGAGTACATGGCAAAGGGCCCATCCATTCATGATCCATTCTTTTATTGTCAGGCTGTTTTTCATGGTTTGTTCTCGGCAAGTGTAAACCTACCATGATGTCACCCATTGGTTTGTGGACAACCATTTTCATGCCTCAAGTCTGGCATCATGTGCGTTGCAATGTTGTTGTTTTTTTGAGCCAGGAATGACCATACCTGGAGGAGAACTATGAGTTGGCGGGTGACGTACTGCAAGGAAAAAATGGCAACCTGTCTGGTCACAAACTTTGTTGTATTACAGCTGAACAGTAACTGAAATGCGTCTGAACACATTTAGAAACTTGATTCATATTTGATCAACACTGCCTGGTTTGACAGTTTGATCTGAGTTTCGTTAGCACGGTATGTTGTGCAGGACAGACTCACTGAGAATGACCTGTCGATAACAAGGTAGCCACACCCTAAAGCATACCTGCTTTATCGTCTGTTTCACTCTAAATGGAAACATAATTTACAAAATGGACATCATGCTGTATGGAAGAAGACTTGAAACTAGAGATGGAGCCCATAAACTCACAAGGAAGCTGTTTACCGAGGTAATAAATCAAGTGAAAAGTAGGGTAATTTCTCCTTTAGACTCAGTACAATGGGACCTCTTTGCTGCCCCATGCTGGCCATTAGAAAGAATGTAGGTTTAAGACTTCACAAACCCAGAACCGATGTCTTCTATACTGTAAATACTGTCAATGGTTGTCAGCCTTTTAGTTTCAGGTCCTTAAAGATGCAGTTTTCTGTCTAGTTTGCTGTGGAAGAAGCACAGAGTCCTCTGGGACCACTGGGATGAAGTGAAACACCGACTGTCAGCCAGACTTTGTCACCAGAATCAGTGTCCGACTTCACTAATCCTCCTGTGGCTGAATGGGCTCAAATTCCTGCAGCCAGGCTCCAAAATCTTGTTGAAAAGCTATTGAGCAGCAGATTCATGCTCATAAGTTTGGAATGAGATGTGTAACCATTAGTTATGGGTGTAACGGTGAGTTGTCCACAAACTTTTGGCCATGTATTTTCCTTTAATATTCTGTAAGTTTCTTCTGTGAACAACTCTGAGATATGTTCATGACCTTGAACATCTGTTTCTCCTAATAATCTCAGTAAAGAAAAATCCTGATTAACTTGTGACTTGTTTAATATACCCAACTTTTAATCTCTTACTAATGAAAAGTTGAATTTATAAGCCATAAAATAATTCTGTTTTGATGCTACACCCTTACTTGGTCTGATATGAGAAGTAGCTTATGGACTCTTCTTTTAGCTGCAGTACTGTTACACAATGTTACATAGGCTTGAATCATATAGGCAACAAACAAGTCAACAAATCTACCTGTGCAATAAAATAATGTCATTTATTTCTTGTGAAATTGAACTCTGTAGATTGAAACAGGCTTTTGTTGCCTCATTTTTGGTATTTTTATTTGTTTTTACAGAGTCCCAGAAAATGTTCTGTACACCCACCCTTATTATTATGATTATGATTATTATGATACAAAGGCTAGTGGCATACATACTGTGTTTCCTGGTAACAGTAAGAGCACAATGATGTGTTAACGTGTATGTTCTAAAAAAGTAATATTTCTTGCAGCACTGCCTAAAGTGCAAAGCCTCTGTGGAGTTACAATAAGAGCTGTGTCCTCCTGTGCAGCTCCGCTGCAGGGCCCCCTGCTGCTCTCGGCCCACTGATGAATTAGTCTGTATGCACCCAATAACACTTCCAGTAAATCAAAGTACCTCAGGGTGAAATTCAGGGCTTCTGTATAGCAGGTTTGATTTGATTGCCTTCTGCATGATTATTATGGTGTTTTACCTTCAGCTGTGATTGTCTCCTCTCTGCTCCGCTGTCTGATTTTTAATTTATGTCCTCTCTAAGCCGAAGTCTCGGCCTCAGCTCTCAGGAAACCACTTCCAAAGTCCCGGTCTCTCCACTAACATCCAACACCCTCCCCACCATCTCAGCCATCCTCCCTCATCCCTCCCACCCTATCAGCTCAGACAGATAAGTACCTTTTCCCACGGAGAGGGCTTTTAACTGCCTTGAAGCCTGGAAAGAGTCCCAGCGCTCACTCCTGCAAAACCAGGCACTCTCACTGGGGGGAAAAGTTACATTCACACTATTACAGTCAGTCATCTGTCTCCACCACAGGGTCCATCATCCATCGGGGGGGGGGGGCAATGACACTATTGCCATGCAATCAACAGCGTGACAGCTTGATAGAGTTTCACAAGCCATCTCTCATATGCCATCACAAAGCATATCTGACAAACCAGCAGAGACAGGTCATCAAACTAGAAGACAGCAGCTTTCAGCGTGTTAGAGATTAGGTCTAATATTTTTCTAAAATAGAATTGGTAAGCTCCTTTATCTTCTCATAAAAATTGGAAAATTTGTTAAATAATAACAGATTGTTGTCTGCATGTTGTGTCTGCGGCTTGTAGATGGATGGGAGGATAAAACAGATGGCAGGTTTGTGTGATGTTTGAAGAATATGTACATACATATGTATCTGTTTATGGCTCAAGGTGTTTTGTTTTTAGTGCTCAATAAAAGCATGCACACACACAAAGAAACAATTGTTTGTGTAGATACTCCTATGTCGATTTCTGCCTTTATCTTAGATTAATCAGTTAGTAAGTGGGAGTTCAACAATGAATGCTTTATTTCAGACCACAGTTCATTTTCTAAAGTCATTAAAGCAACATTATGTAACTATAAAATAATAGGTTTAACATCATTTTAATGCTACATTGATATGTAATCAGGTGACTAATCCTTTTATTCCAAACACCCGCAAGAAGTACGGAAAACTTTATGGCACACACCACCAACTATTTCACTGATTTTGGTCACACTGGATCATATTTTATGAAAGAAATGTTTTCTGCTTTTCTTCTGATGTTCGCCAGATGCTGTGCAGCAAGTCTCAGTGATTTACAGAGTTTCCTGATGGTACCACAGTTGTTTGGGACCACCAGGAAGAGGAAGCACTGGCGGATGCAGGCAGGGAGCGGAGTCAGTGTCGTGCCAGAACAGGAGCTGGGCAAGCAGGCAATGTAACCGGGCTCATGAGCATCTATGGACATAATGACAGAGGCGAAAAGTCCAAATGGGACGTTGACGGAAGAAGCTATAGAGAGAAAAAGAGAGAGTAACCAAGCAAGAAGCTGCTGGACAAGAGTAAATCTTGGATTGACTTTTAGTCGTTGATGAGAGCTTGATGAAATAAAAGGCTGAAAGACAGACGCCGAGCTGGGCTGACTGCTGTTGGACTAGTAAGTAATATTAGCTGGCTGCTATGTCTTGTGTTGTTGACCTTGCTTGATGTTTGGCTGTTAGCAAACTGGTCACTCACTAGTTTTTGATCATAAGTAATATAATCATAACATACACGTGTACGGCTGTCCATATTTACCACAGTGGTTTTACACTCTGAAACTTGGGGTGCTATATCACACTTTGATGTCACAAAATTCTCAAAATGTAGATTACCTGCAGCACGATCTTCATATCTTTGAAGTATAACATGCAGATTCTGGTCCAGAGCATTAGTTATTCCACTCTCTACCTTATCCTATCTGCATATAGACTTATACATGATTCCTTATCACTGCCTGACATATGGGCACACTTATGCTGTCAGACATATGACTCGCATTACAAAACCCTGGCACACACAATAACATCTTCATGGCATTAATATAAGTGACTGTAAGTATTACTGCTCTTTATGCCTGCAACATTTATACAGGAAATCCTGATCAGCCAGACTTTTGTATAAATTCAACATATGGCAAATAAAAGCTCCAGTCACAGTTTACATGTAACACTTTCTGTCATATGTTTTAGTCCTCTTATTTTCAAATATCTGATCATTTCTCTGTTATTTAACATCTATCATCTGCTATATTTGGAATAGTACCATCAAAAATTATTGTATCAGACCCTGAAAGAAAGTCTTTTGGCTCAGTGGTTTTATACCACTGAAGGTACGACGGTAGTCCAATAAATCCCCTTTTCCTCTCCTACAAAAATTAGATTCACATCGCAAGGATCGGTCAAAGAATATCTTAAGATAGAAGCTCTATCCTTAATTCAGTTTGAAAAACTCAGATATAACACATGCAAGTCCTATCAGATATTCATAGATTTATAGAATTTTTCATGAATGCTATAGCAAATCTCTTCAACTACCCTGTTTTATCTTAGCTTTTGGAGCGGGTGATGCTTTAGTCATTTTGGCGAGAATAAGTGCCTCATTCATGCCGGCATTAATCCGTTTTTTATTTTTTTTACACTAAAAGAATGTAAAAATATCAGTGTGTATTAAGATATGTATGTGTCTTTGCAGTACATATCTATCTTTATGCATATGTAGGCATGTTTATGTGTATATATATACTTGTGTACTAGTTGTCTGATTTAGTTTTTTCATTTGTCACAACATACCAAGCTTCTTTGTTTTCACACATTTAATATTTTGTTTATTTTTCTTTTGTTTTTTAACTTCCCTCTTTACCTTGTTTGCATTTTGGGTGTCCGAGGTGGGCGGGTCACTCGTGCTTTCATGTTTAAATATTTGTACGATAATTTACAGTAACTGTATTGATTGTTTTAAATGTATGGATATGTGTTTCCATATGATGTGAGGTGGTTTCGCGGTTACATTATGCACAGTTATATTTACGTGATACAGAGACAGAGTCATAACACACTGTAGGTGAAATAAAAGCACATTAACCTGAGAAAGTAATTACAAATACAAACCTAATACGAGCCAGGAGTTCCCCCTACCTAAACCTCATTTACAATACAAGACAATACAAGAGTCAGATTCAGCACCTCTCTGTCTAATCTACATTCTGGATCCTGGGTAGATATTTAGCACTCCTCTCACACTCATTTTATGAAAAACCTAGTCATGATTGATTTGATCGAAAGCCTGAGAGCCATCTAAAAAGTTCTGAGTGGAATTGTGATAAATGGCAAAGATTAGAGCAATAATTCATATGTCTGTGGCATGCTTATCATTTGTGAAGATAAACAACCCAGAGCTTCCTGTAATTCTCTCAGTCACCTTGGATAGAATACTATTTGGTGGCTATATGGTTATTAATATTACAGGTTTTATCTTCTATGGCAGGAAATAAAAGCACTTTTCCTTTTCATTGTCTCTCTGCAGACAAATCCTGACTACTCTGAGCTGAAGGAGTGAACATGTAAAAGGATTTTTAAGGTTAAAATCTGTTTTACACAATAGAAATGTGTGATTAATGGGAGAAGCTATCTCCGGCACCTTGCTTCAGGAAGTAAAACCCTCATTCATTTCTCCCATAGACATGTTGACTCACAGGTGGAGCACTTCTACGGCTTCAATCTGCATAAAATTCTCTCGGCATTAGAAGTTCTTTGACAAAAAGTCAAAAGTTACAAGTCTGTGTACACACAACGTAGGGAGCGAGAAATTAAATACAATTTCCAAGGTGCATTTCAGCAGGAAACATCAAATCACTGAGCTTTAATTTGTGTTTCATACACACCTTTGGATTTTGAGTCACTTTTGGATTATTTGGCAACTGTGGCACAATTTTCTGAACAATTTCAACAACACAGTACTTTCACTGCCTCTCTGAATTGCTCTTTTTCATTGCAATGGCAGCAGAGGCTTATGGGTATTGTAGTGTTACTAACAAAGTGACAAAATAAACTGTATTTCTCTGAAACAGCCAATACAAGACAAACACAATAAGTACACTTACTCAAGTACTATATCTCAATACAGTTTTGAGGTACTTTTTTTGGGAGCCAGTATTACACTTTGTACTTCATTACATTTATTTGACGACATTGGTTACTTGTTATTTTGCAGATAATTAATACAAAATATAAATTAAATATTAAATACCTAAAATGGGCCATTCTGTACATCACCATTGGTACTTTAAGTAAGTCTTGTTGCTGATACTTTTGTACTTTTACTTAAGTTTACCAGGACCTTTACTTGTAACATAATATTCTTGCTGTGTTTACTGAAGTACAAGATTTGAGTACTTCTTCCAACCCTGTGATTAAATAATGAAAAGCTATAATTAAAAAGGCATTAAACATGTCTATTTTTAACCTCAAATACTTCAACATATGTACATCTCTGCTTTAACTGACGCACTTGAATGTGGGTGTTTCATTGCAGCCTTCCATAATCCCAAATTTAAGTCGGGCAATCAACACTGTTCACTAATCCACCACGCAAACATCAGAGCGCCATGGTTTAGGACTTAAAATACCCTTACAACTGCTGAGACAGTGGGGGCATCCAGAGTTTGAGCAGCGGGCTCGGAGGTCAGGTATCGCCTGCAGCTAGTGGCATCGACGACACCGGCTGGTACCTCTGTGAAAGGCAAGAGGATTAAGAGAGCAAAGTTGATCTCAATGTTTAGAAAATACCGACAGAGCAGGGTTGAAGAGGTTAGCTGAGCTTTCAGTGTCCCTCTAATTAATATTCAGACCTTGTGACTATACAAGCTAGTGCCCCCTTGCCCTCCCTAGTCCCCGTTTGTCCAGAGTGAAGGAGTTTGTGTTTAAAGACAGATCTCTTCCCTTCCTGCTAAGGGATTCTCTGAGCCTCAGCCTGCTGCTGAATGACGACCCCGGGGCGAGCTTTTCCCAGAGGCCTTCTCGGTATTCTGTTCACAAAGCCCCGTCTAAAGACCCTCATTGATCAGCGGCTCCTTAAGATCCTCTCTTCTCGTTTAGTGGGGAGTAACTGTTACATCACTGTCACAGAAAATAGATAAACAGTCATCTGATTTATGAGGGACTGACCGGGTCACAGTTACAGTGTTTTCTTTATCTTACAAATCATTGTCTTTATATATTGTATTTTAAGTGCATGTAAAAAAAAAAAAAAGTTAGTGGATGATTTGTGTTACAAAGATGACCATAAAACTATTCAGCTAAAACTTTCTAACTCTTCTCATTGGCTTATTTAGCTGATGGAGTTTGCTCTGTTGTCCAGCAGATGATTCAGTTATTTAAAGGTGATTTAAGGTCTTTTAGTTTTTTTTTTTTTTTTTTAAAGATATTTTTTTGCTTTTGCCTTTTTCAAGCTTTTTATTGGATAGAGACAGCCGAAGAGTGACAGGAATGTGGGAGAGAGATGGGGAACGACATGTAGCAAAGGGCCACAGGTGGGAGTCGAACCTGGGCTGCTACTGAGCCCCTGCACATGGGGCGGACGCTCCACCAACCGAGCCAATCAACGCCCCAGGTCTTTTAAGTTTTGACAACACGTGGTCGTATATACTGTGATCCCATCTCTGTTCTTCAGCACCATATGTGAGACTTTCTCATCTCATGCTGTGTTTGTTTCTGGTGTTCATTCAGCAATATTATCACTTATTATCATGTGACTTTAAAACATTTCCAGTACAGGAAGTGGAAACCTTTTTTTTGCATAATTATAATAATAATAATACGTTTCATTCATTTAACTGACGCTTTTATCCAAAGAGACAATAAAAGGTACAGTGTAACAAGGACATGTTAGTGAAGCAATAAGTACTACTCACATAGAATCAAGGTACAGTTGTAGAGGGGGATAGATTTATCATGTCCAGTTGTTGGTAGTGTTGGAGAGGAGGTCCTCTCTGAAGAGCTGGAGGTCTTTAGGAGGTTTTTAAAGGTAGAGAGGGACGCCCCTGATCCGGTAGGAACTGGTAGGACGTTCCACCAACGGGGAACAACAGACGAGAAAAGTTTGGATTGCCCGGAGCGTACGGGTGGCAGAGCCAGGCGTCGTTCATTGGAGGAGGTAACACATGTCTGCATAAGGGCGTTCAAGTAAGAGGGTGCAGAACTGGAGACTACTTTGTAGTCAAGCATTAGCGATTTGAATTTAATGTGGGCTGTTAAAGGTAGCCAGTGGAGCTCGTTGAGCAGCGAGGTAACATGTGACCTTTTGGGTTGACTGAAGACCAGGCACTGGATCTGGATCATCTAAAAGGGTTTCACTTTGCAGGGTGGGTGCCTTCAAATACTCAATACAGCACAAAAAGGGGACACTTGTGGACATATGCCTACCTGATGATGTTCAAAACTACAATTTACCTACATATAATGATGGAAAAACAAAAAAGGCTTGAAGTACTTACTCATAAGAGAGGATAAATTCATGTCTGTATGCCTAAAAAGTTGTCAGTGTTAATACATTTAAGATAAAAAGCAAACTCTAGTCGCTTTCTTACAGGTGAGATTTAGTTTCTACATGCAGTCTAAACACGAGGTACATTTATTGTGTGTTCATCCTTACAAAAAGTGTGTTTCCATCTGTGAAACAGAAGGAGAAAAAGTAAGGGACCCAAAAAGATTTTTAAGTCAGGAGAGAAATCCATTTAAATCACACCACTGTAATATTTTTTTTCTCACTTGCCTCTAAGAGCTTCTGTACACATATTTGTATTCTGTTCAAAGACATCGTGTCATTATGGAGCTCAACAATGAGGCTTTTCACAGCGCACATTTTGACATGACATGGTGGAAGAAGCACGGGTGTTGCTAATAACATTAATGATGGCTCTGCTTTATCCAAGCCACGACCGTGAGCCAACATGCATGCACCAGGAGCTTAATTTCATTATTTACACCTGTGCTTTCTCTTTGACACGTCTTATAACGTATTGCTAAGTTGGCTGCAATATTTTGTGTAGAATTAATTAGCCCGACACAAAATGCCAAAGCGTGAGCTTCATTATGCAATCTGAGCACCTCATGATCTCTCCTGAAGGTTACGCTCCGTACAAAAACCAGAATTTCCACCTCTGATATCAACTAAGGCCCCTCACATCCCCTTTTGACTAACTACCATGACCTACAAAACTCCTAACCACATCCTCTCCAAACCTGCCACATTAATCAAATGCCTTATTTTTATTCATCACTCTGCTCCCATTTTCCCTCAAGCCTTTTTGACAAGGTGGCGCCGAGCTCGCTGCACTCCACTATACGCACCTCCTCTGTCACGCTGTTGCGGCCCACAACTTAATTATTCATCCCCAATCTATCCGTTAACAGCAGCCTACACTGCAAGTCGCTCACCCCCAGTCAATAAATATTCTCTTTGCTAAGATTAGAAGATTTTTGCATGACCTAGATATTAAATCAAGTTATTGTTCCAGCTCTGTCATGCTAAATTTTCTCTGACAGTGAGGGGAAAGGAGAAAGAGAGAGGGGTGAGGCAGATGGAATGCCGACTTAAATGAATGTTTCAGTTCAACAGTGACCCCTGCTGTAGAGTACAGACTGCTTTTCCTCCCCTCAGGGCAGACAGAGTACAGAGACTCTTCAGTTCAGTGGGGTGAGGTTTGTGTGTCGTCGAAGTGGCCTCTCTTCCGTGCCGAGAAGTTTGTTAGGCATAAACTGCTTCACTGTTCACGTGAGAGAGTCTACACCTGCTCTATGGAGTCCCAACTGTGCCAACAGAAAAAAAAGTTTAATTATACTCAAGATAGAAATTGATAAAGAGAACAAAAAGATAATGAACGCAGCGCCGGAGGTGCTGGAAACTGCAAAGTGAACATGTAATGTGTTTTATACACCTGTGTGCCATCACTAATTACTGTATAAACTATAAGAGAGATCGACACATTGCAACTTAAGTAAACAAATGCAAAAAGACAAAACACAAACAAATTCAACAACATGTGCAGCATTTAGAAACAAAAGCTGCAAAATGAGAAAATACAACCAAAGCAACGGAAACTGTTTCCACTAAACAGTGATGAACACGCGTGTTGTTGTCACAGTTTGTGACTTATTAGATTAAAGATGAAATCTTATGCTGGACCTTTAATACGCTTGTGTTGTGTCTCAAGTTGCGGTGCGTGGAGCTCTCAGGGCCACCGTACTTTCACCATTTGTAACTCTCCATGAGGCGCTGAAGTGTTTTGCTCGTGTGTTGATAAAAAGATCACAGGTCATATTTACGGCTGTGTGAGAGCGTGAGTCACGACCACAAGCACTTGTTGAACAGTCTGCCTGTGGAGCCGAGGGACTCCACCTCTGTAGATATTTAAAAAAGGTGCCTCATCCCCCCTGTGTTTACTCACTTAATGGATTTTAATTTACTTTTAACATGTCATTGTTTTTATTGTTACAGTTTTTAGGTCTTGCCAAATTGGTTTATTGTAGCATTTTATTATTTTATGGCCACATTTTATTTATATATATTTATATCGTTTTTTTTTTTGTTTTTTTTTAGTTTAATCATTGTTGCCTAACTTCAGGTTCACTCACCATTTCTTTTCCTGAGCTTTTGACTGCCTCTCATCAAGGGCCATGAGATTACAAACACTACGTCATCCTTCATATTGATGAATCAGAGATGTAAATAGAAATACTCTTCATCTAAAGTCATCTTCACATTAAAGAGCAGTGGGAATTAATAATTGTATTGATTCACTAATGTGTATTTTACATCATTTGTCTCCTTTAACATTTATTTCTTCAAATATATTTCAATGTGCTTTAATGTGGAAATCACCCTCTTTATTCAAAGACTGAAATTAAATGAGATCTGACCCACAAACCAGAAACAGGAACAGGAAGTTTTATGTTTTAATGCATGATTTAAGTGCTAATTTAATTAATAAATTCATTCATATCATTAAATAATCAGAGTGAAACACTTTCAGGTGGCACAGTAAAGACTCCTGCTCCTTCTCTTATGGTGCATGTCAGTGTGGTCGCCTCGTGAGTATGTCAGGAATGCAGCGTGCCCCAAAACCCGCTCATCCGGCACACATAATCCAGCCTTTATCCTCACCTTGACCATTTGTCTGAGTGACAGGTGTAATCTTTGTTCAGGGTTGGTGGACTGCTGTTTTTTTTGTAGGGTGGAGTGAGGGGGTTGTAAGCAGCTGTCCATGTCATACCAGAGGGGCCAGTTCCTCTGGAGTCTCACCTAAGTCCGAACCCATACGGCTGCAGCCTTGTCAGTGCTAGCAGCATGCTTTATGTTTACCCATTGCAGAGAAGAGTAATCACTGTTTCTGCAGTAGCACTGAAGATTTAGCAGTCCTCTTACCTTCAGCCTGAACCGTCAGTCACTCAGAATAGAGCAGCTGCCTGGGGGCTGCCAGTGGAAGTATACATCACCCACATATCATATCCTCCTCCTGCTGCTAACCACTATTACGACTTATGAATCAACGTGTCAGAGGAAGATATTCATGAAAGGCAATTAAAATAACTAAGAGATCCATCAACCATAAACATGGGAGTTGACAAGATTACCATCTTGATGAATATTCATCACGAGGAATGACAAGATCAAAGGGTTTCTTCACTGCTAAAGCACAGGCAGACCGCTCACAGAGACGTGTAAATGCAAAGAAAACAAACAAACAAAGAAACATTATGCTATTTGCTCAGTGATGAATTTGTTCAGTGATAAGGATGTTGGTTTAAACACACACCAGGGGATTGTAGGTAGCTTTAGGTGGAGGGAAGGGTTTTAGATTTGACTGACTCCTGCATGCTCCAGTATATTTAAGAATAAAGCCCTAAAGTGGAAGAAGATTTTCTAACGGCTACAGCAGACCGATAAAACACAGCAAACTGTGTTTAAAGTGCTTAACCGTGACTCCAAGTGGTGTGGAGGAGTCCCCAGAATCTTTGTATGATAAAGATTTAAGGACCTCCAAAAAAAAAAAAAAAAAAAAAAAAAAAGCTGAGATAGAAAGTATTGCGTAAGAAGCTATTGGTATGGTGCGTTTAAGGCACTATGGGGAAGTTCAGACACTGCAGTCAAAGGATTTAGATTGGGTTTCATACGTGTGGACACAATGAAGGAAAGACAACGACAGAAGGACAGAAAGAAAGACAGAAAGAAGGACAAAGAAAGACAGAGAGACAGAATAAAAGACTGGTTGCTGCTCTAAAAGAAGTTCAGGAAAAGAAGTTCAGGTTACTCGTCACCACAGGTCCTCAGCCTGTAAAAACAGTCGTTGTTGTCTTCCAGTGGTTTTGGTGTTTGACTGTATAAAACATGGACACCGTATACACGACGTCACCCATAGGTTTCTGAGGAGCTGTTGTGAAGCTCAGACTGTGGTGGCTCTGGCCGTTCTACAGTAAGTGTGGGTAGAGCTGACATTTGATGTCAGAGATGCTAAGCTGTACTTGAACACACCATCTATAAGTTCTTTCCAGTCAGCACCATTAATTCTGTAAATGAACTAAAACTACAAATTAACATGACAATTAAGTTCCTAGTGGTTTATCTAAGTGTTTACATTACTTATATGAAGGTTGTAAAAGTGTGAACCCACGTGAACTCAAATTTATTTTAATTTGTGGTATACAATTTGTCAGCTCTTATTTTATAACCTACAGTACATGTAATGATTTTTTTTTTTTTGTATTTTAGAAGAATTAAAGTATGTAAATGTAAAATAACATGTTTTTGTTTATAACGGTGTTTGTTTTCTTCATGGTGATAACCTCCTAAAGTTCAGAGTTCAGCCATCACTACTACGTCCCGGCCTGTACGTTGAACAGCTACAGGATGTAAAATGAGCTTCGGAAGTGGCACAGACAGGAAATGGAGTGAGACAGATGTCAGACTTTTACAAAGTCCATTAAAAGTATCATTAAATTTGCATATGACCCGGGACAGAAGGTTGTTAAAGCTTAGCAGATAATTTGGACATTGGATAGAGTCGAACCTCCACTGTTTTCATTCAAGGCTAAACTCCGTGCCATCAGCATTCAGCCGGGATGAGTTATTGCCTTGTCTTGCCTGAGCCTTGAGTGTCAACCAAATTAAAATTCTGCTCAGAGTGGAGGATATATAACAAGTGAAACTTTTCCAGCAAGGTGGGAAGGGAAGGAAAACTTCAAAACAAAAATGTGTACACCGGGGAACTGTTAGAGGTAAACAATGCAGGTTTTGGATGATTTTCTGTGACACCTGTGGGTGGCAAATGACATCAAGGATCACGGTTGATTCATGGGCGAGGTGGATGTTAGACACATGGGTGAAGTGAGGATAGAGCCAATAAGGTTCCTACCAGGACCCTCATTACTTTAGCGCCATCGCCCTTTTAAAACGGGCTCCTGTGCCGACTTGTCTGCATCCTCTCTTATCCAGTCAAGCTGATGTGTGAGTGAGGGAGAGAGCAGATAGCCTCCCGTGCTCTCCATCTGGCTACCGACACACACTTTATGTTTACCAATGAGCTCTCAGAGGAGATGGCGTCATTCAGGACGACAGGTAAAGGTGATGTACACCGCAAGCCTGTCAGTTTGTGTCTGTTTTTTCCAGTTTCAGCGCCATGAATTGAGAGCAGAACAGTGACGGGACCAAGAAGTTCTACTTAAAGTTGTTACGTACAATGACTGCTCCTGTTGTACCAGACCTGTCTTGTTAGTGTGGCTTCATGAGCAGCTTCGGCACCGGTGCTGTTATTCCTGTATGTTACTGATGCTCCCACTTCTGGATCAACAAAGGATCAGACGCGCGGCTCATTTTATTATTCATTTTGTCCAGATGCTCTTATCTCTAAATCTGATTATGTGAGCTGTCAAAATGAAGCATGAAGACATATTTACACACATCTCTGCGTGCAGTACTTCTGCACACTGGATATTAAGAACAAATCAAATCTAGTTTACTGCTGTTAATAGAACAGTCGAAATACTTCAGGGAATTGTTCGATTTTTTGGGTCCGAATACTGAAATCACTTTATGTCAGTATGGTTAATATGTAGCTGGAGACAGCAACCAGTTAGCTTAGGCAGATAAAGACCTAAATATAAAAGAATTATGTGACTATTTCAAAGCGGTGAGCGGCTGTCAAACAATCATCCAAGACATCAGGAAGTCGCTGCTCCATGTTAAATTGTGGTTTAAAATCCCAAAAACATGGTCATTACTGACCACAGAGTCTAGGGTTTGTGTCCAGACTCTGGTTAGGTTTATGCAACAAAAGCACTTTAATTCAGGCTAGGGGAAAGATCATAATTTTGGTGTGTCAATAAGTGTTGATAATGCAGTGGATAGCGTATTGCAAGACTGCATATTATTACTATTTTGGCAGATACATACAAATACAAATACAAAAATAAAAAATATTAAATATAACGAATAAAATATATAATCAGTGAACATTGTATCGATACTTTTAGTATCAATATTTTAGTGCATTCCTGGAACGTTAATTAACATTTTCTTATAACGTATTTGCTATTGCAACTTCATTGCATATACACGTTTTCTAGAAGACAGACAAGAGGCCTAATTCCTGAAAATAACATGTTTGAGCCACTAGGGGGCAGAATAATGGCAAGACAAGCTGTTGATATTGTTTCCATGTTAGCAACAAATTGCTTATTTAGACATCTATGAGACACTGTAACTATCACTACATTAGAATCAAATTTCTGGCCACCTGATGAATTAAAGTCTCTCTCCTTTTAGCTCGGTTTTGGTCGTCATATTTGACTTTCTTCAACAACTAGCCACTTGCTAACTTTGTTGGTCGTTTGGTGTGGTTTGGTTAATGTTGAAAACAGCTTTCTGTTCATGTTGTATTGATTAAAAGAAGCACAAAAGCTGTGTGGAGGTAAGTGTGAGCTCATCACAATGATCTCTTCTTACATTACACTCATTAATATAAAAACACTGATTAACACAGAGTTAAGTGGTTGCATAACGCCTTTACAAAACAGAGATTCAAATGTTTGAAGTGAATATCAGTTCTACCTTAAAAGGGGAAATTTGTCTGAATGGGTTGAAACATTAGAAGAACAAGAATTGTTTCTATTCATTTAGCATCCAGGCTCAATTCACCTGAGCTGGCCTGACAGCCAGTGGCTCATATCCTCGGCTCTGCCGGGTGCCACGGCGCTGATTACGCTCCGATCCAGCTCATAACCAAGCGGGCTAATTCCAGGAGCTCAGATATGACACCTTAGGGGGTCTTTGTGTCTTATCTCAGAGCGAGGTCCGACCGTTTAGTGACACAGGACTGAATTGTTCGGCGGAATAAAGAAAAGAATGACGGGCTAAATGGCGGCGATCCAGCGAACAGCGGTGGCTCTTATCGGAGAAACGCAGGGCACTGAAGGTTTTACCTCAGCTGACGGTGAAACACAGCTGGGCAGGCGACAAACACAGATGTTGGTGCTGTCAGAATTCATTTCAGAGGAAAATCTAAACAGAAACTGAAATTCATTATATTAATCCAGGCATTGTTTTGGTGAAATATGTAAGACGCTTCCTTTCATTTGTGGTTCTATCTGTTTCACAGAGATATAACAGTCTCTCTCTCTGTCTCTGTGAGTCTCCCAGCGTCTCTCTCGCCTCCCCCTTATTTGCAATGACTCAGTCTCCATAAAAGAATCCCAATCGTACAACCGTCTCAGTTATGAGAGAGATGCTCCCCCCCAATACCACGCTGACAGATTGCTTTCCGCATCAGTAGCGATGGTCCCTCAGAGCTCCATTGCTAATTCTGTCAGACGTCACAACCTCCCCACCACCCCCACTCCCGCTGAACTGCCTAAAAAAGACATGAAAGCCTCGCAGCCTCGGCAGTCGAGCTGAAATTGACGCCTGTCAGCGCGGAAGGCAACAAAAGCCAAACAGTGACATGCACAGAAGCGGAGTGCCCGGTGATGGCCACGCGTGACAAACACAGCAGTGTATCAAATGTGATGAACACACTGCTCATCACACCGCAGCGCAGAAGAGTCTGGTTGGATATCGACGTATCATATCACACATCACTAAAGTTTGAAGTCAGCTAAACGTGTGATGTTATTAAACTGCAAAAATATACAAACAGAAAAAACAGCCAAAGGCTTTACTGTCATCCCACTGTCAGCTTTCACTTTTACTTAATTTATCGCAGCGATTTTTCACAGAAAATCTGAACAACTTTCAACTTGAAGGCCTTGTCTCATCAGCATAAATCTTAAATGTCACATGAGTTATGCACGAGGTAAATACCTTTCAGAATCATCACTTGAGTGTATCAGACACCCGTTAGATTGCCAAGTGTTGCTGTTGCTGGAGATTTTAGGGGAATTTCACATTAACTTCCTGTGCTCCATGTTGTACGTATTGTAACTGATGTGATCTTAGTTTTGTAGTTGATGTTGGCTGATTCATTAACCGTTTATCCTCATCGGGGTCACAGGGTGGCTGGAGCAGATCCCAGCTGACTTAGGGCAAGAAGCGAGGTACACCCTGGACAAGTCCCCAGTTCATCACAGGGCTGACACATGGAGACAAACAACCATTCACACTTTGTTAACACAAGACCTCAGGTGACTTGACGACTCTGACAACACAGCAAGGATCACTAACAAACCTGGTTAATGATCCCACCAAGCTAAATACCTGCGCTTCACCACCAGTCAGTCAGAACTGAGGAAGCCTAAACCTTTTTACTGATCTACAACCAAGTCCAGTTACCCCAGACTGAACCCTTCCTGAAGAACCATTCACTCACACATTCACACTGACTACCTGCATGTTGTTTGACTGTTGGGGGAAAGCCGGAGTACCTGGAGAGAACTGACACAGACATGGGGAGAACATGCAAACTCCACCCAGTCGAATGGGAGGTTATAGATAGATAGATAGATAGATAGATAGATAGATAGATAGATAGATAGATAGATAGAGAAGGAAATTCAAGACCAGGAACCAGGAACTTTCTTGCTGAATCATCCATCCATTCAGGGTCATGGTTGAAGCCTATCCCAGCTGACTTTGGGCGAGAGGCGGGGTACACCCTGGACAAGTCAGCAGTTCATCACAGGGCACATAGAGGCAAACAACCATTCACACCTACGGACAATTTAAAGTCACCAATTAACCTGTGAAGTGCATGTCTTTGAACTGTGGGAGGTACCCAGAGTGAACCCACGCAAACTCCACCCAGTTGACTGGAAGGTTCAAACCTTCTTGCTAAATTACTTCACATTATATTATGTTTGTAGGTTTCTTTTGTGATGTATTTGCCTTTACACGACACTCAGTGTAGAAAGAGACCGGTACGACATGCTACAAGGGTCTGCCTAAAGATGTATACACTATGATAATGGCAAAATACATTGTTTTTATAAGCAGTATTATGGCATAAGAGCGGTGATAGCGAATAAGAAGAGAGAGCCAGTGAGGACAACATGAAACATGAAAGCTCCCCTGCTGGGAAAATAACATCTAGTCTTCATGTAGTATGCATGTTAACCACTATTCCACCAGGACGGTCAAACAATTACATCTGAGAGAAACTGCCCAGTGGAATGAGTATTACTAAGAGCAGCTTAAGCATATTCATGATTACTTTAACTGAGCGTAATTAGAAAGATATCGTTATTGCATCCATCTGTCCATTCATCCATACATCATACACACAGTGTAAGGTTAACTTTTGAAATAAGTAACTCAAGTGCAACTAAAATAGCTGGAGTCCATTTGACCTTTAGAATAAAATAAGTGTGATGGTCTTTTTTTCATCTGAAATGACGAATAATAACACTGTAGAAAAGGTCTGTGATGCAAGGGGGGTTTATTTTTAACAATGTGTGCACAATAAAGAAAAAAATAATCTGCCCGCAGTTGTATTATTATGTATAATTGGGCCCACAGAGTTAATTGTGTAGCTACGCCAAGTACAGAAAAGTAATTTAGTGCAGAGTAAGTAGAGGGTGTGTGTTCTCCCCTGTGGCACTCAATGCAGGAAACAGATGAGAGGGATTCTGGATGGATTATGAGCATTAGCACCCCACTACACCCCTTCCCTCACCCTGGCGGGCTTATTATTAGTTGAATATATCATTATGAAAATGTCTTTGTCTGCGCGCCGTGCGGGATTGCATCTTCTATCAAATAACAGTGAGAATTATAAAAAATTGGATGCGCGGAGAGTAAGAAAAGACGGATGCTGAGACCCCTCAGGGAGTTGTAACGCATCGCTAAACTTGAAAACAGACTCGCGCATGTGCGTACGCAAACGTGTTACACGTGCATGGATGTGTCCTCTTGCCAGTCTTGCTGTCATTTTGTCAATTAGGGAGGAGGAAGTGTGGAAAGCTACGATAAAACTGCACTCCTCTCATTACAGGCTTTTTTTTTTTTTTTTTTTTGAAGTGACCTAGTTGCAGAGAAAAAGCTGTCAGGAGACGAAAAAATGCATAAATGACATCTCGTGAGAAGACGGGAGATGGGATAGAGGCAGCAAGATCAAATTTTCTTCTCTCATCTCTCAGGGTGCATACAGTATATTGACTCACATACTGTATATATTTTCAGTGTGTATTTTTACTTTGTTCCAGCTGCTCCCCACAACCTCTTACCTATTCTTGTTATCTTTCTTTTGGTCTGTCTCTGCCTCCTTCTTTTCCCGGAGGGTGAACTCTAGCTTCTAAAATCTGCTATATTGATCTAATTTTTTTTTTTACTGTGCTGCTCCTGTCATTGACAGATGAAACTCTGGGAGATATTACAAAGCACAGTACAATGCTCTCTCCAAACCACACCGAACTCAGACAGATGACGGCTCCTGGTTCTTGTCTGTGAGTTTAATTCGCATCAAAGCTGTCACTGCAGCAGAGCAGCTTGTTGAGCAAACATTATTAATAATTGAACTGGGTCTGGACAAACACGGCTCATGATTAAAAACAGACTGTGACAACATTAAGAGCTCAACAAACACAAATTGGCAGTCATGGTAGAAAACGCAGGGCACAGACAGGAAATTGGTGGGGTCCAACAATCACACTCAAACAGGTGATTAAAAAACTTGTTTTTAACGGTAAAAAAACGGCAGGTGATAAATACGGTATAACCTTTTCTAATATTACGGTAATAGGACATTAGTACTGTTGATTTCACGTTTAAAGTTGGTGTTTTATACCATATTTTAAAAAGTGCTGTAGATTTTACAGTCAAAAACTGCCAAACCATGACAGTTAAAGACTGTAAATGATTCTATTAAATATTACGGTGTTTTACTGTACAATTAACTGTCTCTAATATAAAATACTACTTTATTCTGTATGGATTCCCTGAAAATGGTGTATAAATAAGTTAGTAAGTTTTACAATCTTTTGCCTTCATGGTTTGGCAGTTTTTTACCAAATCTGTAGACATTTTTTACAGTGTAAAATTGAATAAAAGTTAAATGAAGAAATTGTGGTGGTAGCTAATACAGGGTGTTTGGTGGGAGTGTTTTGGGATCCAGTCAGGCTCTCTGTGGGTATAGCTTTTATTTTCACTTCAGACTGTAGAGCAGGAATACCAATGAGAAATTCATAACTGGGACGGCAGCCAAAACAAGCTCTCAAAACCTCCTTTCTAGATGGGCTGTGATGTCCCTGCTTAGCACAGTAATAAGAAGCTGGAATTAAGTATTGAGGCTAAGAGAGACAAGTTTGCAGAGCAGGAACGCCTCTTTGCATTTCTCACTTTGACTGTAGATAGGGGGTTAAGTGGATATATTAGGCAAAGATCAAAAAGATGATTATGATGTGCTGTGAAGTTGCACTCGAACCTAAAAACACTGTCATTATTGCAAACAGGCATTACTGCTGCACAGATCGAGGCAGAGTTTATCATTCTTGGAACTTTTGAGCCTCCCAATAAAGACTGTTATTAACAGCTAAATCTCAGCAGAGCCTCACTTCCTTTTACATCAGAATGTCTTTATTTGTGCAAATGTGATGCCAAAGTGCAAATCGTATCAGGAATTAATGAAATATTCATAAAAATACTCTCAAGTGCATGCATTCATTAACTCTATTCAAGGCATTACACAACATTTCCTGTTTTGTGTACTTTGTGTTGACTTTATTTACTTTGGGCAGAGTTAAAAGTGACATTATCTAACTTTTCTACCTTAAAATAACCATTTCACTATCATTTTTATGCTACATTGATGTGTAAACAGGTGAATGGTGCCTCTGTCATTCCAACTCTGTACCCCATACCTCTATGCAACTTTAGGCTCTGATCTCCTCCAGCTGCTCTGCCTCAACAAGTTTCCTGATGGACAGCTTTCATGGACATGGCAGAGGCGAAGAGACCTAAGACGACCATAGCTAAGAATAGAAAAGGAGAAACTCAACAAACAAGAGTGTGTTCAAGACAAGAATAAACAAGAGTAAATCTCGGACTGACTTTTAGCTGTTGGCGAGCGCTTGGTGAAATAAAAAGCTGAGGACACATGCCAAGCTGAGCTTCTTGCTGTTGGACTACTAAGTAATATTAGCTGGCTGCTAAGTCTTGTGTTGCTGCACTTGCTTGATATTTGGCAGTTAGCAAAGTGGTCGTTACATTTTCATCATAAATGTGATATTTACGATGGCATTGCACTTTGAAAGTGCCAAACCTCAACAAGTACCCGTTCTTACATAATGTTGCTTTAAAGAATAAGGCTGCTTAATGTTCTATTGTCAACAAATCCCATCAAAAGACCAAAACCAACAACTGAACTGATCCCGTTCTGTCTGTGTAGCCAAAACCTGACATTCCTTTGTGCCACAGAGCTCCATTCTTGTCCAAAAACTATTAAAAATACATTTATAAACAACACTGTTGCTCTGTAGGACATGTTCCTTCATTATGATGAATTCGGGCGCTGTAGTTTCTTTTGAGTCAATCAGTCAAACACTGTCCTGCTGCTGTAAATACTCATTAGTGCACCAAATGTGTATTAATCCACTGCAGGAGATAATCCTCAACAAATATGCTTTACTCCACTTTTGAGAGACATTTGTTAAAAACTAAAGTGCCAAGCTGTTATAGGAAATCACTGAGCCTTTCTCAACCACTAAAGAATACATTTCTACCCATTTTAATGATTATATAGAACCAATACTGTATGTGTACAACTGAGTGCCACAGAAAGGGTTGAGAAGTCAAAAAGTACTGACACAGACTCCTGAACTGCTGGTTTAGGTCTTTTCATGAGATTTGTTGACAGCAACAACACAGAATATTACCAGCCTTAGGCAAGATTTGATGCAAGGTCAGTTGTGTGGCTTTCCAACAACTTCTTTGTCTTATTGAGCAACAAATCACCCAACTAAGGTGCTTACTTGTAAGATACTTGAAAATGAACTTTAATTTTATTTTGGTACACACACTGCATGTGCCAGTTATGTTATCTTCTTTGTTTTTTGTGACCTTTTTTGCTTTAAAAACATGTATTCTTGTACATTTTTAAAAGGGACAGACCTGGTTAGAGTTTTTAAACGGGGTTGGATCGGGTATTTATCCATAGTCAGTGTATTGCCTACATTAGATGGTGTTCAGAAAGCCCCCAGTTTGGAGAAGCAGACAGGAGTATAGATTTAAACTTAAGTGTTATTGATCTATGCTCTCTTCAAAGCCACCAGACTCCTTTGACAAAAACTTTTGAGGCAAATCAACAAAAGACAAATTGACTCGAATGAACGCAACTTGAATGCAACCACAATCTCTGAGAAATAACAGACCGTTTCTTTAAATGTGAATTCAGATGATCAATTTAGTCCTCAAAACTGTGTTCTAAATGTGTGAATTTTTATATATAAATCTGAATTGTGGAAAATGCATTTTCAAAATCATCTTGGGGAGATTGGATGTCCCCAATGTCTATACCATGGTTGTGCCTTTGACTGTAGATGATACACTGACTATGGATAAGTTACCCACTTCAGAAAACCTGACCCCTCCCTTTAAAATTATACCATGTTTTAATTTTTAGATACTGTATTCCTGTCCAAACTGTAGAAGTTCAGCCCTCATTTTAGTTTAGTTACTTCAAGACCAGTATGAGCATATTTATGTTTTATCTTTACATATTTGATTGCATATATTTCTTCTGATAAATAGTGATCCATTTGGGACCTCTAGAGTTTTGGGGTTGTCCCAATGAGTGTTTTCAAAATTCAACACAAGCTTATATGAAAAGAACGAATGGAAAACATTTCAGTGCACATTTAAAATGGTGCTTGGGTGTTGACAAAGTCCATCAGTGGACTGTAGTGTGTCATGTTTCCTTCCAGGGGGCAGCGTCCTGTCACCACAAGAGCGTTCCTGCTCTGCTGAACTCATCTCTGACTGAATTGTTTTCCCTTCTTGTCATGCGCATTACTCGTCTCGCCTGTCATTAATTCACGTTCTGGAAGCAGCAAAATGCACTTTGCTGTTCTCCAGTCGAGCATCAGGAACGAGGCGTTTCCAGGCTCGCAGTTTCCTGAGTGGGTGTCACTCTGGCTGCAAAGGGGAAACAGCACGAGTGAGTGTGCGCAGCACTTCATTATCAAGGAAATGTTGAAGGGCCTTGTTTGTCCTTTCAGGAGCTACATTGCCTCCCACAGTATTTGTACCACTCCTACTTCCCTTCATGCCTTGCTTGACCTCCTGCTGCACTTTTCCCTCCTACAGTGCTTGTTTTCTGTCACCTCTTTACATTTTTATTTTATACTCTTCTCTCCTTGTCTCCTTGAGCGATATAAGATGAGACAACAGGAGCTTTTCTGGATTATTTGAAGTGGTGAGATTCCTGAGGTACTGCTACATTCTGAGCTCCTGAAGTAGACAGAGGTAACACTGGTGCTTTTAAACATTAGCTATACACTTCAGGATCTGAAATACCATTTCTAAGATAGGAAATCATGAAAATTAAGATGTACAATAAGTACACTTGAAGGTAATTAGTTTATTCCAACTACCGTTGTATATATATTTGTAGTGTTGTCAATTGTGTTAACTAGGTTCTTGCCAGGTTTAATGACAGAATCTAAGAACATGTAAACATCACTAAGAAGAAGACTGCTGGAATGAAACAAACCCCTGGGTAAGCTGTAATATCGATCAGTTTCCAAACCAACTAGTTCAACTTTGTACTTTTAATTTTTACTAATATTTCTTGTCCTTATTTAGTATTCAAATAAAGTGTTAAAGTGTTAAATCATTTGGTTAAACGTTTGTCTGACTGACAACCTGTGTGACTGTGTGACCACTCATGTTTGAAGCACCAGTGATCACTTTTGCATGTAGTCCTACCTCGGCTCTAGTGACGACTACTGTTTCAGAGATTTGCTAACATATTTAACGTCACCATTAAAAGTCAAGTCAAATCATATTTATATAACCCAAAATCACAATTTGCCTGAATCTGTACAGCATACAACACCTTCTCTGTCCACAGACCCTCCATTTTGGTGAGCAAAAACTCCCCGCAAAAAACCCTTTTATGTTGGAGAAAAATCAAAGAAACTTCAGGAAGAGCAGGACAGGACAGACAGATGATGATACTGAACAACTTAAGGGGTCACTAAGTGGGACCTGAGCCATATGACATCCTCTCCACCACAAACACCTGTAAGAGAACAAAAAGAACACAAAGAAAGAGATCAGTAAAACACAGTATTTGTCCATTCTGAGATGATATAAAAGGCTCATTTTAATGTCAAAAATACAAAATGTATGAAAACATACTTAATATATGAATATTATATTTATTTTCTGCCATATTCTGTAAATAGATCCCCCTAAATTTTACACACTGGACCTTTAACGTTAAAGGCCAATGTCCAATGTGGATGTATTTACATCACTACTTCTATCTCAGTCTCTTTTTTTCCCCCATGTTGGCTGGAGCTAAAGTTGATCCACTCATACAAAATGCTTTGGAAACCAAAGCAGTCGGAAATCACAAGGACCCTGCGAGTCCCCGTCACCGGGCTGCGAAAGGTCAAACGGAGTGCTGATCGTAAAAGGCTCTGTCATGAAACGCCAAGCTCACAGCCGGGGCACAAATCGTCTGCCTGAACCGCTGGCTTCCACTTTAGTCCTCTTCGGGGTGCCAACACGACGAGCAACATCTTCTCTGAGTGCCATCTCGCTCTTGTCTAAAACAGAGAGGGATGGCAAGTGCGGCAACGGGGCCATGCATAAAAGATGAGTCATGAAATAATGTGAAAGTGCATATGAATGAGCGCATAAGTGCAATATCTCTGTGTGTATGTGTGTGTGTGTGTGTGTATGTGTTTGCTGGAATGGACAGGAAGAAGACACACTGTACCCAATGCTTCTTTTATCTGCTCCTGTCATCATTCTTTCTCCTTCTTCCTGTGTCTCATGGGGATAAATGAACAAAACAAAAGGAAATACATCCAGGGACTTCCTGTCTCCAACTTGCCATATTTCAAAAAAGGTGGATAGGTTGTGTGGAGGCTCTATAAAAGGCTGGATGAGGTTTTGTTTGTAAGACACGGCGAGAGAGAGGGCGAAAGCTCAGCTCAGCCTTCTCAAGTGTTTTTTTTTTTTTTCAGAGGGAACTTGAGGTGAAAGTACAGACAAGGTGAAGAGGAGATGAGATATGGCTAACTCAAAAGAACTGCAGAAAGACATGCGCATGCATGTGTGTGTGCGTGTGTGTGTGTGCAGATGTTTATGCATCTCCCTGAACCACACAGGAGAGGAGAGCATGACAGATTTCTCTCCCCTTGACTGTCTGCGTTTCCGGTTTCTGTGTGGGTTGATAACACGGGAGCTTACTAATTAATTACCTAGTGATGCGTTTATCGTCAGGCGCGTGCATTCATAACAGTCAAACCCCCGTGACCTGCAGGATAGAGGGGTGCTGATATCCCGTGGACACTCAGCTGCATTGTGCCATTGAAAAGATAGAGTCAGCTCCTTCCTGCAACACTGACCATCCGCTAAAAACAGCAAACAGCTCCTAATAACACTCTTAATTATAAATCATTCAGTGTTACTGAAGTGCTTTACAAAAAGGCATAAAAGCATGAGGCATTGGAAGGAACACAAAAAGTGACAAGAAGATGCTTCATGTATTTTAGCATCAATAACTCAGTATTAAAGGAACAGTGTGTAGGATTTAGTGGCGTCTACAGACTCTGTAGTGATAAAAGCGTGTAAAATGCATATGATATTCCATTTCTGCTGTACTCTGTAAACAGAACCGTCCAAATCTTACACACTGGACCTTTAAAGCAGCACTTTATATATTTTATATGAACAATGGCTCAAATGACTAATGTTAAAGGACTGTTAAGGGAACTGCAGAGAATCATCCCCTCAGCTCTACAAACTGTTGGAGCATCTTTCAGCTCATTGTTTTGGTTTATGGCTCCAAAACTTTACTTACTTTTTTGGTTCACTTTCACTTTCTTCTCTTCCAGGTGTTTAACAAAAAATCTTTCATATATCCACTACAAACAGTTAGTGACTAGTGTGTGAAGCATTTAGCAGGTACAGAGCCTGGTGTAGTACATGTATTTTCCTCAGGAGTTGGTGGAGACCAAAACCGAGCTAATAGAGAGTGAATACTGGACTTGCATACATCAGGTGATCAGAAACACAACTCCAAATGAGTGCTAATGTTTCTCTGCTAGTATTTCTGGGCTTCCAGCGTAGCCAGCTGATATCAAGAAAAAGGATAATGGATATCCGGACCAAGATTTCCTCCTAAGTCCAATTAGCGTTGAAAGCTAAATCATCTTAAAACAATTGCCTTCGGCTTCTGAGCTTCTCATTTGCTCTCTACGCAGACTGTTGCAGCCAAAGCCCACTCAGATGTGATTGGTCAGTATTGCTCAGACTACTAATGGAAACCAGAACACTTCCGGTGCCAACGTTTTTGTCTTAATAAGATACTGCATCCATATGCAGACTATCTGTTCATAGGAGTTAGTAAATAGGCAACTGTTTGCTAACAAGTTCATATTACCGACTTTTAATTTAAACATTGTAAAAGAGGCTGTCTATTCAAATTACATCTTGGGAGTAAATTTAAATGGATTCACAGAAATAGAACTAATAGTAATGAGTGTAAAATATTCATGAGCTTAGTGCACGGCAAAAAAACCCTCACATGCATCATTATACAAGTGCACCGTATAGTGGAGTTCTACATTGGCGTGGTTGTGTAATTGATTTTTTTGAGTCATTCTGTTGATTTCTGAGCTCTGAACTTAAATTTTTCATAACAATTTAAATAACTTGTGGCTATGTGAGTTAGTTTCCAATACAAATAGATTTTGTTTTATGATTTCATAATTACTTTTTTCTTACTTGAAGCTGCCTCTCAACTGACTGACTTACAAATCTGAAAAATTAGAAAACTAGGACTCTCTCACCTCACGGTTGCAAGAAAAATAAAACTTAAAAATGATGAAACTTGTTTTTGCACTCTGACTACAATAATATTACTCTTAAAAATACGGTTAGTTGTTGTGATCATACAAAACAAACCATTATTATCATAGCAGGAAAATTACAGGTGTTATTAATAACATTAATGACATTGTATAGTACAAGTTACATATTACTGGTATGGTGTACTGAGCCATCATTAATGTCTTAATTACACCTCTGCTTCACCTGCTATGACACGTCAGCCTGTCACGCTGAGACTTTCATCCTTCTTATAACAAAAAGGAAATCCTGCACATCTAAACAAAGAAGCGCTGCAATTAAGACAAATAAAAACAAAAAATATTAAAAAGCTTTTAATTTTAAACACTTATGGCTGAATATGAAGATCAAAGCTAAAAGCCCATTTGAGAATTTGAGAGAAAGTCATGTTGGGAGAAAAAAAAAAAGTTCCTTGGCAGTATCTGGTGTCTCGAAGTGAGTTTCCATCTCTGCAGCTCTTCTGCTTCCACATTATAATTAATGTGACAAAACCAGACCATTACGGAGAGGACTGGCAGTCTCTGCGGGCCGCTACATTACATTTCAACTTCCGTATCAACGGGTTGGGTTTCAGGGGAAATATGCTGATAGGCTTTATCTATTCCAACGACCCAGTGTCAACGGTATGGCTTATGCAACAGGTACCAGTAGGGTTTTTTTTTTCTTTTAGGAAATATAGGCTTAATTTTGAGCCCAAAAAGCTTTAGAGGAACAGTCATAAAGGCCCCCACATAGGGCTCCAACTCTACCTGAGCCTTCAATATGATCTGTAAAATCTAAACTCTAAGAGATGATAAAACTTGGGATAAATGGCACCGATTAAAACCCTCGCCTACTGAATTCTTAATGAACCGGAGATATGAGAACATCTTAGAAAGCTGTAGGAGCCAGCGTAGTTTAAAGAAGAGATAAAAGCACGAACGACCTTTAAATCTGCGGAGGATAACAACATTTTGACGTCTGAATTGATTCTCGGTTGGCAAAGTGGATTATTGTCTCGACCTGCTGAAGTCACTCGAGCGTCTAGATTCACCCTTCAAAGTAAAGTTGAAGGACAGACCTCCTCCGAGATCGCTTCGAATTAAATGTTTTCTCATCATCATCCAGTTTGTCATAAACGGCTGTGAAGGGAGAATTATTGCTCGGGGCCAATCTTGTTTCCACAGTCTGACACTGTTTGATGTCGCTCCACCACACCTTTCCATCACACCTATTGCTCATCTATTTGCTAAATCTGCATCATCTTACACATACAGATGAAATTACTCCTCTTACTCCCGTCGTCAGGTGCCTCAAGCTCAATTTTTGTCTTCTTTAATTAACCTGAATACATATTCCTGCCATTGCAATCAATGCAAATTACTAAGTTGTCACATTTTGGGGTGTTTTATTCTTATTTTAGACTTCATCTTGGAGGTGGAAGAGTGGGAATTACATATTCTTGAAAAACGGGGAGAACGCCGATGAATTAAAAAAGATAATGTTTTAGACATTTGGCAAAAGAAACAAGCCAGTTGACCGCCAATTGGGTCAGTATCAGTGCTCAGCAGTCATCTGTCAGTGTTTGTTTATCTGGGTTAGTCTCCAGATTCAGGGCACAACATGACACACGGTGGTTGACTTTAATACATTCATGAAAGTCTTGTTTTTCTTGTAGGTGACTGGGAACTAAAATACTGTGTTTTTATTGCAGATGTTTTTGTTTTGTTTGAATATTGAGAAATAAATTGAATGTCACCTTTTTTGTTACTGTTGGTGTCATTTCCGTGGGTTGTACCTCGACACTTGTCTCACAAATGTTTCTGTCGTGTATCAAATAAAAGGAGGAAATCACACTCCATCGTTCAAGGCAATAGCGAGAGGGGATTATAAAACACAAACAACACAGCAGTACAATATGTTACATAGAATGAACTCTTTCTCCCAGAAATGATGTTTATATGCTGCTAATTTGTTTTCCCAATTACACTGTTTGGAAATGTAAACGCTGCCTCACACACAGTTAATGTTTTTGTACTGAAAGTGCTACATTATTATGTACTACACAAATGAAATGAGATGTCAGTGAACGTCCGCTCATTATGTTGACAAAAAAACTTAATCATAGTAGCATTATGTTTCCTTCAAAATGTGTTTTCTACATCATTTCTAGGGGATCTTTTGAATTATTCTGATTGAATTCTGTTTGTGGAAAATCAGAGCGACACTATCTATGTAAAGCTTGCGCTAGGCAGGACACTGAACGCACAATGCAGACCAACACAGGAGTTGTTTTAGAAGGCTTTTATAGCCAAGACACAACACAAACCGACAAGACAGGAGGAGTCCGGGGGGAAAACTACAGGGCAGGATGACGAGGAAGGACAGGTGAGCAGACGAGGGTATAGATGAGCGTGGCTAGCAGGGCAGGTGAGTGTGGCAGAGCACGAAAGATACAACGACAAACTGGCGGAGTCCGGGAGGGTGAACCAGAGTTAAATACTGCAGGAGCTTGATGTGGTGGTGATGAGATGCAGGTGTGAGAGCAGAGCAGGTGAGGATCAATGGGGGAGTGGTTGAAAAAAATAGGTCAGCCACGCCTGGCCTGCACAGACAGGGGAGACGGACAAAAAACACAGAACACGAAGGGCAGGGAAACACCAGGAAAACACAGGGTAATAGACAAACCAAGCACATCCTAACAATCTGTTCCCTTAAGTCCATTTGCTTAAGTGATTTCAGGTCGGATCAGGACTGGAGGGAACTAGAAAATAACACATTTTAAACATGGTCCATCCAAATTTTGAACTGAATTTCAAGTAATTTGGCCAAAGAAAACGTGAATGAATGCTTGTTTCCATCTACTACTGTAATATTAAGGAGGTGGTTCATGAGATAAGCAGTAGGTGTTGCCATTTCTCTAGCCTGAAAGAGGCTGTAACAAGGTGAAGTTATTAAGATAAGAGCGCCAGTTGAACTTAGAATTTAGGATGGAAACATGACATTTCTGTCTGTTTCATGTATAAATGTGAGGAAGGTTACATCAGATCTGTGTGGAGCAATCATGGATAAATCATGGAGCCATGGGCGCCACAAGGAAACAGCTGAGCGGAAATAGCTAATCAGTTGTGAATTAAAAATTCGTTACATCAGAACTTATTTGAAATGTGTGACCTCCCGTTAAGTGCATCAACTCTTTTTTTGGAAAATAAGTGAGAAAAAAAAACAACGTTCTAATATGGGACCTCAAATGTACGTCTACATACGTTAATGTAAACCTGGCTATTGTGACAGTCACCTGACTCTGCAGTCCCTCTTAGTTTTAAGGAGCATTTTGGCGTCTTTTAGCTAGTTGTTTTGGTTTTCTGGCTTGTATCAACCAATCTTGATTCTGTACTTTACCTGCTCAGCCAATACAGTCGAAGTTAGCGACTAGCTGGTGACCATAGTTGAGCGTTTAGCAGTTAAAGAGTTATGGAGAAGTTTCCTTCAAAGTAATGGTGATAGAGGAGAGGTCCAGTAACAGAAATATCCCAGAATTATTAAAAATAATCAATGAAGATATAGTTAATATGCAACAGGTTGAAGATATCATCATCTAATACTATTTTGTGTATTGTGTATCTGCCCCTTTTCTTGCCCGTCTATTAGAAGCCGACAGCTCATCTTAGTGAGTCATGACGCTATAATCCACAGAGATTACCGAGAGTCATATCGGAGCCACGACTCCATCTGACTCGGGAGCGGTCTGAACCAATAGGGATGGATAAATGATCCTCCTCTCGGGCGCAAAGAGAGGTGAAAGTTGGCACAGTGACGCTACTACACTCATTTCCTTCAATCTTCCAACCGGATCGCCTCTGCTTTTGAAAACTCTTTATCCCTGCGCGAAAAGCATTACTGATCTTTCTTGTGATCACCCGTCAGTCTCGCTGCTGGTGACTGGAGTTCACGCTGAGCTCATTCTTGCGCTAGAAGATTAGAGGAGCCTTTCTTTTCATAGCAGGGTGCAGGAGGTGAAGAAAGAAGTGTCAGGTTTTGGCAGAGGCATATTTCACTCGCACAGGAAGTAGATACAGAACTCTTAATACATTCATGAGGGATAATCATAGAGACACAGCTCCTATCATTGTTGGAGTATTACATTTACATTGTTAATAATGGCTAGTTTAACAGATAAAAACGGTATAATTCAGACAACAAACAACTGTTCTATTTTGGGCTCTCTGCAGTCTATTTAGAGTTTAGACTGAACAGGTCAGTACATAATATGTTCATCTGATATTCCAATGGGATTAACCTAGACTAACTTCTATTTATACTCTGAAATTTTAAGAACAGCTGTGCTAAAGCAGCACACCTGTTAATTCCAGCTTATTGCATTAATGTATGCTATCCTGAAACATACTGGATTACTCTGATAGCGACACTATCATTATTGGCGTTCATTCACAAAGTGGACAGAGATAATAATATTGCCGGAAAGTATAAGTCCCACCGTATCTAAACAAATGTGCAGCTCCTCAAACGTCCACTTCAGGCTGGCTACAAAATGAGTCAATCTCCATAAGTCCCCATGTTAAAATGTCCAACTTCACAGCAGACATAAACACGTTTACAGCCTGGTACAAAAAACAGTTTTGGTCTCTATAGCTAACTTACCTGTTCAAATTATATTAAGGCTTAAAGTTATGCATAATTAAGAGAGTGGCCACTTTGATTGACAGGTGGGTGCAGTTACAGATGGCTTGTTTGAGCAACCAGGCTTCATTTAGCCACCGATGATCCACGTCTTTGCCCATTTTTAGATTAGCCAGGAGGCGGCAGAGGCAGGACTACCAGCATGGCAGCAGCCAGAGCCACCGCACTCAGGAACCTGTGGATACGACCTCCATTTTTTATACTGTTTATGGCAGTCAGATAGGAGTTGTGGTTAAGGAGAACAAACTTGGTGGTTGTTGGTGCGTCCAGTCCATAAGCTGTGTGTCACAGCTGCTGCTGCTGCTGCAACTGCTGACTGTGACGATAAGCGAGCTAAACTACAACACATCGCTAATTTCTTCTTGTTTTCAGAACAGCAGCATGGATCCGTCTGTTTTACCTCACACAATGTCTCTGCCTCTCCTCCACAGTGTTCAGCGGGCCCAGCGGAGCAGTTTAGAGGTTACAAACCTCCACCTATAGGAGAGGATGATTAATCTTCCCTAATCATTCAGTCTTGGGATTCAAACCACCACATTAGTTGGCACAGATGGGCTAGAGAGGCATCGCAGTGTCTAAATTGTTTCCACAGGGCAATCCATATTATTTACACAAGTTGCTCCAGCTGATCATGAAGTCATTACAGCCTGAGGCGGTTTATAAAATGAAGCCCAAACAACAAAGTATGTGTTGAGGGCAAGGAGCAACAAACTGGTCTCACAGTGCAATGGTGTGGGTTTGACACTGCAGTGACTTCTGTTATTTCTCTGTGTGTTTGTGTTTGTGTGTGTGTGTGTGTGTGTGTGTGTTTGTGTGTGTGTGTGTGTGTTGGGGGGGGAGATAGAGGCTGTGCTTGTGAGCGAGCAAGCTCCTCCAATGAGGAGAATGCGTGTTCTTCTCACGCTCTGCTGAAGCATGAAAAACACTGTCGACAAGCAGGCTGGCAGCCAAATCAACACACTGTTGGTCAGACAACGAGTTTAACCTCCTCTTCCCTAAGATGTGACCTCTGAGGAGTTGGAGAAAACTCAGCTGAGGAAACGTGTGCATCTTGTGTCTTTAGGATGAGATTCAGGCTGCTGAATCAGGGAAATTAGAGCTTCATGATATGCCTTGAATCACTATTAATGAGAATAATCTGTGATGTTTAGACGGTAGATTTCAAGAAGTACTAAGGTTGCAAATTTCTGGTAAATTTCCCAAAACTTTCTATGGAAAGTTAAGCTAGGGATTTTGGAAATATTCCAAATTGGAAACTTTCCATGGGAATTATGAGAATTAATGGGAATTAACTGGAAATTTTGGGAAATGAAGCTTATGCGTTAGTGCTAAAAACTGTAATTTCTCTGGCTCCAGAAGTGAGTCAGTCTCCATAAGTCCCCATGTTAAAATGTCCAACTTCACAGCAGAAATAAACATGTTTACAGCCTGGTACAAAAAACAGTTTTGGGCTCTATAGCTAATTTCCCCGTTCATGACAACTGTGAGGGGGTTGAAATTTTTTTCTAGAAGTTCTGTGATCTAGTTCTAGATGCTTTTAAGGCTCGAAGTTACATATAATTAAGAGCGTGACTGCTTGAATCACAGGTATGTGCCATTACAGATTCGACCCTCATCAGGTCCGCTGATGATGTACATCTTTGCCGATTTTTAGATTAGACAGGAGGCGGAAGATGTGGCAGTACATCCAACATGGCGGTGGCCAGCGGCACATATTTTCGGCTTCAAAACAACGCTTCGGAAACCTACGGGTGATGCCACTCAGGTTCTGTCCATTTTTTATACTGTCATTGAGGTAACTTAATAATTGGGGGTAAACTAGCATCATGATAAGACAGCCTCATAAATGGTCAATGAAATGATGCTAGCTATAGCTTATTTAGCATCTGTTTTACTGTATGAATACATTTTCATGTGCTGTTTACAAGTTAAACATTAATACCATACATCAAATATATTTACCCCATAATATCATTCACTTTATGTCGTCCACAGGCTCAAATCTGTAGCTTCGATAGTCAAAACTGTGAGCCAGGGTTGTAGAAATCATCTGTGTATGTGATGGAGGAATAAATAGCGCATGTACGTGGCGTGGCCTCAACAATCAGTGTGCTATGTGGTTGGGGAATAGCATAGATATTCAAGTGTACTTGCATGAAATCTGGTTGTTTTAGTCAAGAATATGCTAAAATATATTTTCCCCTAGTATATTTAAGTTCCCTGTTAAGGGCCAACCTTCAATTTTGTAAATTCCTGATTTATTTCCATAAATTCCTGTTAATTCCCATGGATTTTTAAGTATATCATCTACATATCATAACCTGACATCCCAACCTATGTAGATAGACAGACAAATTATCTTCAAAGCTCAAAACACACACAAAATCCTCAACATGAATGCTTCAAAAGATCAGTAAGAGGAATTTTCAGGTGACTCAGTATGTTCAGTGTGTTCTCTGATACAGCAGAAAAATATCTCAGCTCCGGTGGAGTGAAGCAGCCATGCTGCCATCTGCTGGTGGATGCCAGGAAAACTTGCTTTTGCACTCTGTTGCACACAAATACATAAAGATGTTCAGCAGGTAGAAAAAGCTACACACACACACACACACACACACACTCATGTGGTTGTACTGTAGGCTTGAAGTTAGGATGAACTGCAGGAGTAAATCCCCTCATTCAATCTGGGGAAAACCTCATGGCATCATGTCAGTCTGCTGTATCAACAAATTTTCCAAGCACACACTTACAGTACACACACACACACACACACACACACACACTGCTGTGCACGCCAAGTGTGTCATCCACATAGCAGTGGTCTGAAGCTGCGGCTGAGTGACTGTCATATTGATCCAGAAGCTTCTCTTCACCTCTGCCGGCGATTCGTGCCTTAGTTAGTTTCTCTTATTGATCTCCGTGCTCTCGCAGCGGCGGCGGTGATCGACCTATCAGAGAGCTGATTGAAGATGAATTTCACAGATGTATCACACAACCCTGGGCTGTCTACAGCTTAATCCACTTATGCTTTCCTAATTACTGGAGTGTGTCAGAAAATGGAACGCAGTGTAATTTAATTCCTGTTTTCTCAGATGTGCCCAGCATACTAAGAAAAACTAATAATATAGGCAATACACCACCACCACCACCACCACCATTTCTACAACCCCTCCCCGGCCATCGCCTGTGGGCAGCCCCGTGACGTGACTCCCAATGAGTTTCTCCGTCTGACAAAAGCCAAGGACGATCGTTCAGAACGGGAGGCAGTTTGGATAGATATGCAGCGGCAGACGTGATCCCCTCTGTGGGCAAACAACGGGGTGTTGTTTCGAGGCACGATCACATCGGCACAGAGAGAGAGAGAGAGAGAGAGAGGTGAAACAAACACACCCCATGGCACAAATCGATGGCTTGTGCTGCAGCTTATCTGACATCCACACAGCGACGCACAGACAGGGAGATGGACAGGAGGAAGTCGGTGTGGGACAAACTCTATTTTACACTTATTCAATCAGTCGCTTCACTGTCTCTCACAAAAATCCATTTCCCTTCTTGTAGGAGGGAGACACTGCTGCATGCTGGGATGAAAGGCACGGATGACATATTGATTTCTGAATACTCACTTACTGATTTAGTTTCATGGGATAACACTACTTTTCGTCGACTGGAGCAAAACTGCTTATTTTTAGACACGGGGAATCCTCCATTAAACTTCATCCGAACCGTGGACTCGCTGAGGGGGGGCTGTGGCAAACAGGAGCTGAATGGTGGAACATCAAAAACAATGTTGTACTTCAAGGGGACATCTGTTCATTTTCTCTGCCTCCTGACAAAAAAACATGATTGGCCGGGGCTTGTTTCTTTGCTGTGATGAAATGATACTGTGCTGAAGCAGGTGGGGTGGGCTGGAGAACACACACACACACACACACACACACACAGACACACAGAGACGCATCCTCTGATGGATGCCAACCACGCGTGTCCTTGGTTGATGTGCTGTTTCCACAGCAACACGGGGTCTTTATCGTCATCACATGGGGAGCTGGGTTATGCCGGTGCAGGAGTTCTTTAAATAGCCATCAGCAGTTCACAACAGCACACGATTAGGCCAACTTCTGCGAACTCTAAAATCGCCTGTATCGTCACTGCCAATAATAATCTTTATTTATAGAGATGGAACCAAGATGCAACAAATGGAATACACAGCAGATCACTAAATAAGAACTGAGGCATGACTATACACACAGAAACATACAAAAAGGATACTGAAGGAGTTTCTAAGTGCTTTACTCATTTGTCTAATTTAAAGTGTAACTAAACCCTCAAACCACTTAAAAACCAGTATATTGGACTATATATATATGCACAGCTATCTCCCTCTACTGGTTGAAACCCGGCTATTGCAATTGAATTTTGCTATTGGCTGATATGTGACAGGTTGATGCTACAGGCTATAGCCTGCTACGTAGCCATGCTGACGCTCCCAGACGGTCACGTACCAAAGATGTAGCCTCTCTAAGTTGGCATCTTAGCTAACGTTACAACACATTAACCACAGAAACTATTACAAATGGTCGTGAATGTGCTTCAGTGTACCAAAGCTCCAGCGCAGACAAATGGCTATTAGCTCAACCGCAAAGCCGAAAGTGATGGTCCTCCTGCTAGAAGAACGGGAGCTAGCAAAGTTTGGAGATTTAGTTACACTAAAAGTAGAGTTTTGTTACAGGATCTATTTAAACAAACAGTTGACCGTCATGCTAGCAGCTCTGTGGAGCTGTACTTTGACACAATGAAATGAAACATGCTCACAGTGACAAAGCAAACACGCTGCTTTAGAGTCTTAGAATGCTAATTAGCACTAAAAACTAGGATGGATTTGTTTAGCAGGTATTTGGTCATGAATCAAAGTATTGGAAAATTTCATGGCAGTTCATCCATTCAGTAGTCTTAATATCACAAATGTCAAACTCATCTAGCGCTAAGTTGAATCTTTGACTTGTTGGTAGAGCTAGAATAGTCAGGTCATCACCAAAGTCAACAGGACTCATCCTCTGTGGACCATAAATGTCTGTACAAAATGCCACGGCAATCCATCCAATAGTTAGTCTGATATTACAGTATCTAGACTCTCTTTAGCCATAAGCCTACAAATGCCCCGAAAAACACACACACAGAGATACAGTTTATTTCCATTCCAGTCCATCTTTATCTTGGTCATTAGCGTTGTAAAAACATGGAGATGTAGTGGAGTTTAGTAGCCTAATTAGCACAGTGAAGGTGATAAGAGTGTAGTAATGATCCTTTCTTCGAGAACAATGAATTATTGTCTGTAATCGTGTTGATTAATAGTAAAATTTTGGCCATTGGTACACCCGGCGACAGATGCAGCCAGCCTCACAGATTTGCAAAGAAAGCTGCAGAGCTTTTGATTTGTATGCAGTGTTGAGTCATACATCCTAATTGCGAGTTTTCTCAAAGACAAAGCAACATGACTGCAGGTTAATTGGCAGTTGAAGAGCACACGGGGAGAGCTTTTAGCTGCCTGTTTTGAAGCCATTATCATTTATGTCTTTCCTTGCAGGGTGGCTGTTTGAGGGTTAATTTGTTCTTACGCAGGCATTTGCTCGAGTATATTTAGAGAGCTAAAAACGTTCTATGAATAACTTGGTTCCCCTTCAGATACAACGAAACAACAAAAAAAGAATGTGTTCGAGGCAAGGTGAAGGTACCACAGAGCCTTAATGAGTTTTTTCAGCTCCAGCAGCCAAATAACAGGACACGCACCATCAACTCGGACTATTTATACCGGCATCATTTGCAGTTTGATTAGATATTCTTCAAATTACTTTTTCTGCATTCAGACCCATGACACTCGACACATTTCCTTTCAGTGGTGAGCTTGTTTTTCTCTTCTGCTTTGACCCTGCTCAGTTTTGATTACTGAGTATCTCTTCAGCGTGTACAGTTGAATTTCAAGTCTGATCTATACACTTTTCTGCATATAAAACATGCGCAAGAGCTGCTGCAGGCTACAGTGACCCTGTGTTTGAGGCAATTTACAGTTTAAGCAGCGAAATTTGAAGTGCTTCACCATTAGTGGCTCATTCTTTAGCTGACTGGCAACCAGCTGGCTAATATTATCCAATCATTCAGTAGTTATACGGGTGCACATGTTTTTGTCAAAGTTACTTGAGGTACCTGGAATGATTTTCATAAACAGCAGTGCCTTCCCAAAAGTTAATTAGTGAGACTTCTTCTTTGAGACCATCAGCTGTTGTTGGCATTCACTAAATAGCCCTGACTACTGTAGTAATCTATATTATGACAAGAACCGATCATCTAAGTAAAGTGAATCGACAGTCCATCATTACTTTAAGACATGAAGGTCAGCCAGTCCGGAAAGTTTCAGGAACTTTGAATGTGTCTTCAAGTGCACTTGTAAAAGCCATCAAACGCTGCGATGAAACTGTCTCTGATGAAGACCGCCCCAGGAAAGGAAGACCAAGAGTAACCTCTGCTGCAGAGGATAAGTTCATTACAGTCACCAGCCTCAGAAATCACCAATTAACAGCACCTCAGATTAGAGCCCATATAAAAACTTCCCAGAGCTCAAGTAGCACACACATCTCAATGTCAACTGTTTAGAGGAGGCTGTGCAAATGAGGCCTTCATGGTTGAATTACTGCAAATAAACCACAACTGAGGGAGACCAGCAAGAAGAAGAAGAGCATTTCTTGGGCTAAGAAACACAGAGAATGTGCATTAGAGCAGTGGAAATCTGTACTTTGGTTGGATGAGTTCAAATCTGAGATATCTGGGGAAACGCAGAGAAGATAAACAAATGTATCTGCATGTGTGGTTCCCACCTCGAAGCCTGAAGGAGGACGTTTGATGGTGCTTTTCTGGCTATCAATGCTAGCATGTCCACCAAATAGTATTCTTCAGCGACATGCCATCCCATCTGGTTTGCTCACTCAAAACACCCATCTGGGCTACGTAAGGGCTATTAGATGAAGAAGGAGAGTGATGGAGTGCTTCATTTGATGACCTGGCCTCCACAATCACTTGACCTAAACCCATTTGAGATGGTTTGGGATGAGTTGGACCACAGAGTGAAGGAAAAGCAGCCGACATGTGCTCAGCGAATACAGGAAATCCTTCAAGACGACCTCTTGAAGCTGATTGAGAGAATGCCAAATGTGTGGAAAGCGTCGTCAAAGCAAAAGATGGAAGAATCTCAAATACAAAATATATTTAGCTTTGCCTACACGTTATTAATGCAATACAGTATCTTCAGTCTTAATATACGATGTAGAAAGTAATAAAAATAAAGAAAAACCATCGAATGTAGAAGGTGTGTCCAAACATTTGACTGCTTTTCTTTTCCACTAACACTATGAAGCAAACACATGCATTTTTATCTGCTGCATTGCACAGACTCAGCACACACAAACACACACATACACACACAGAAATACCCCCCGTGGCCACACATCATCTCTTCCACAGTGCTTAGTCACAGATGAGATTATCAGCGAGTTGTGGGTGGGGGCTGACTCATGCGGGAAACATTAATCAGAGCTGTGTCAACGTTAAGGTGTTTTGACATCAGCTGCATCTTCCAGCAACTGGAAATGTAGGAAGTGGCCAAGAGTCTAATCCAATAGGATCTAAACGTCTCTGCGATATTGCCACAGCTGATGATATTATAGCTCAGGAAATTCGCACTAATTGGGAAGCACAGTGTTGAGCCCATGGTCCTCATAGCTGCAGTGCTGCAGAAATATCTCTAGAGGGAGCTATGGGTATGGAAGCCAGGGCTGATGGTACTGCATGTGGGAAGGGAAGGAGTCCAATATCAAACTATTTTGATACATCAACCATCAAATTGTCAGCAGAAGAATAAAAACAAGTGATTCTCTTTTGATGCTCTTAAGAAAATGTCCAATTTAAGGAAAAACCTTGTGAAAAAAGTGTGACGATTCCATGTTTTTATGTCCAAAAACTGTCAAAACAACCCAGACTTGTATCAAAAAAACTTTTAGACCCAAGTAAGTTTTAAAAGCAAAGTATTTTGCATATATTAACAATACTGGCACGCTTTCGCCCTTGTAAGAAAAGTGCGATTAGAGGAGTCAGAGTTCGATTAAATGACTGGTTAAATTGGATAATGCTGCAGTGCAGCAGCCTCCTAATGTGCAGTGACACCACATAAAGCCATTAAGTGGATGCTGGCCGTGATGCATCCTCTCTGACACTGTTTACTGTTGACAGTCAGCTCCTCCTCTTCCTCCTCCTCTCTTTCTGCCCGTTAGATCGCAGACTGCTTCAGCTCAACCACCCTGACAGCAATTTCCGGATACAAAGATGAGGCAGGCATTTTTTGCGTGAGTGTGTGTGCGTGTGTGTGCGTCTTTATGGGGTAATGGGTGTGCAGACGTGCGTGTGAGCAATCACAGAGTGATAAATTATTAAAGCCAGTTTTCTGGCGTAAAACATGTGGGAACAGAAATGATTTCAAAAAGACACACAGACAGAGAGAGAGGCTGATAATTACGGCTCTTATTGATTATGTGCTTTGCCTCAGAGAGATTTTTCCCCCTTTGTAATTAGGCATCAGATTCCACCGGAAGTGCCACTAAATGACCATTTACGGGATTAAATATAGATGAGTGCTGGTCTGAACCTTGCAAGCCCCACACTCCCTGTTCCATTAACAACAATATCTCTTCATGTTTCACATCATCAGCTGAAGAATACAGATCACAACATACATTCATCTCAAAGTAGTCCCATTAGCATATTTACTATACGTAGAAACACTTGTGCTTTGGAGTGGATGAATCTGAAAACACTCTTCTTCTCTTCAGAGCAGGTGCTCAGGTGGCATGCACGCAAACGCAGAGTCTTAATTGCAAAAAAACCCCAAAAAAACAACACACGGGACAAAACCATAATTTCGTTCCAATTATCTCATGAATAAGGAGTGATTCATTCACAGCGAGAGCAGCAGAAGGATGCTGCCCACGGACAGGCTGGAGGAGGAGGGGTCCACTCGGCAGACAGAAGACTCACAAAGGAGTATGACAAGAGCGGCATCAAAGCATCACCGTTTGACCTTATGTGGCCAAAAAAGTAGAAATCTATTCATCTTTTCCTGCAGCTCAATTAACTCGATTAAGGACTTGGATGCAATGAAGTACAAGCGAGGAGAAAAAAAATAAAGTAGTTGAATTAAATACTTTGTTAAATTAAATTGTAAAAAAGGAAAGTGGGATAGGATTCAGATGAAAGACTGCTACTACATTTGAAAATATACGTATGGTCTAATCTCTGTGGCCTAACCCTAACCCTGTGGACAGCTAGAGACTATACAGAATGATTTTAGTTAAAGGAGGTAAAGGATTTTAAAGTTATTCATGTTTTCTTAAGCAACTGCAACAATGGTAATATTACGAATTGTTGACGCCCAGCAACAAAAAGTATAGCTGAATGTTTAAGTGACATTGCTATGAGCTCCGCGGTAGAGGAGCTGGTTCCAAAAATGAGAGCGACAACAAGACTAAGAATTAAAGGGACAAGACAACAAACCTTTTTTTTTTACAACCTCAAGCAGAAGCAACTATTTGAGTGCAAGGAGCGCCCAATTTAAACCTTAATATCTTAGTGGAGCAATAATATAACCACAAATGTACAAGGAAGGTTAAATCTCGGGCAACTGGACTCGGCTGTAGATCCGTGAAGACGTTTCACCTCTCAGTTCTGCTCCGAAATGAAGACAACCTTCACAGACTATGACCACAAATGAACATATCAGAGGTGAAACTGGAACTTGGCAAATGTATAGCAAACATAACATATTTCAATATATATTGAATATTCCAATTTTTGAATAAACAGATGAGCGCCACATTAAAGGGAAGGTGTGTCACCAGAACAGCTTCAGTGCCACCTGGCATTGCTTCTACAAGCTACTGTGACTCTGCTGGAGGGATGTACATCATTCTTTCACAAGTGGTGATGGAGAGCGCTGTCTAATACAGCGGTCGATCTCCAATAGGTCAGCTGGGTTGAGATCTGGTGACTGCGGAGACCACAGCGTCCAATTAACATAATTTTCGTAACCATCAAAACATTCAGTGACCCTGCGGCGCTCAGCGTCATCCTGGAAGAGACCACACCCATCAGGACAGAAATGTTTCATCACAGGATTCTGAACAACTTTGTATTTATCTGCTTGCCAAGAACATGGTGAAACATTCGTGTAATTTGAAGACGATGATTTATTTGACTGCATCATCTCTGTGGACTAGTCCCGACACATCTGAACTCTCAAATGTGCATTCATCTTTGCAGCTTTAATGGAAGCTCTGTAATATTTTACCCACCCGGCTTCGAAATGGTTACAATTAACATCAGTTAAATCAGATGATGCTGTAATCAGTAATAATTTGTCTGTCTGATTATCCAATAATCAACATAATTTCCACAAAAGTTTAACTGCCATGCATTCAGCCAAAAGAAAACTTATAATACCCCCTTACAATTTTTGTACAGTCCCTTAGGTCAACTAATGAACCACTTCTGGAGCTACTGATATTATTTTAGCATGGAAGAGTTGGTGTTAAAGCTTTCTTTTATTCTCAACTTTTAAGCTAACATGGATGAGAAGTCCTACAGTAAAAGTTCCCAAAAGTGAGTGTGATATGGTCTAAATCTCCAGGGCAAGGAAGTAAGAAGGTGTTGAGTGGAGATAATCAGCTTTTATGACTTTTTTTTCATGACACCATCCAAATTTGGCACAGCATCCCTTACTCAGAAATCAGACTATTGCTCTCTAGTGTTTGTGTCATCCTCTATTAGACAAAGATAGGTTTGCAATCATGGCAATATGCATGACTATCGTGTGACAGTGTTTGCCGTTCGTGCTCTGAGTGAGATGAGGACTGAAACCGTTACTAAGTTCTGCATTATTAAAATTCAGCCTCATACGTGCGGTTTATGATAACATTTCTGGACCGGTTAACGCAGACGAGTGTCGTCCAAAGTGTTAAAAAAGCTCATGTGACTGGCGCCGGACCTTTACTGTTCCTCAGTAGTGGGCATGCAGGAATGTTAAGAGGGTGGAAATGCACCGTTTAATCCCAAACATCCTCATCAAAGCCCGGAGGACTGCTCTCACTGGACCATTGTTCAGACTGCGACGGAGGGAGAGAGCTCAACGCTCGGTGTGCCCTTTACTCATTATTAATGAGGGATTTTGTGCAAACAGGCCTCATTTTATGTAAATACTCATGTAAAAACAGGACGTACAGTATAAACAGGCAGATAGACGAGTGGTTCTCAACCTTTTTATCTTATGACACCTCAAATTAAACAACATCTATCTGCCACTGCTCTCATGTTGCACTTTTTACTCTTTGTTTTCACTTCATCGTTTAGTTCGACATTATAGTGTTAGCACTTTTTATGCTGCTAATTCAACTAATCACCTCCTCCAAGTTATTGGGTCCTTCTTTTTCATTTGGCTTAAAACCAAAATGTGCCCTCAGTGCTGTTGTGTTTGATAAATTCATGTTGTTAATTGCTGTTTGATTCCTGATAATTTGATACTGGTCTTATAAACAGCATAGTCCAAATAATACCGTGTTCATGTGGGATGTAGACATGTGGGAAATGCCGTTACTATTCAGGTTTTAAGGGCGTCTTGAATTGGAGTTGGGGTTTTCTTGTTTATGGTCAGCTCTTGGCCTTGTAAACAAACCAAGTAGCCAAGGCTGGTGTAGAGGTGCACAAGAAAAGCCCACATACCTGATCCAAACAAGAACGTTTAAACGTTCCGAAAGATTTGGATATCAACAGGTTTTTGGATGTGTGGAAATATTGGAACGCCAACTTTTTCATAATATTAATCAGGTAAAGGGAACATGAGTGGAATATTCATTTTTATTAGCCATGTAAACAGCAATATTGTCGTAGTTAACGATGCAATCATTGGCAAACGAGTGTCAGTTCATGTGGAAACAGTTTTGCCAGTCTGGTCCGCTGTACGTGCTGTGAGACCTAGTGGTAAAATGTAGTATTATTGGTCTGGTCCAGCTCAATATCAAACTGGTTTGAACAGTTTTAAATTGGCCCAAGCCTGGTGTGCGTGTACACTCAGAAACACTGCTTCACCTCTCTCTCTGCTGCACATTTTATTATAATTAGATTTGTTTTAAATAGGTTGTTCTCAAACTGTTGTGTAGGTGTGCCTAATATGTTTCAAGACAGCACCTGTCCCTGTGAAAGGATGCACAGCTTTGTTTTCAAAAGTTACTATACAATGGGGAAACACAAAGCTGTGCAACCATTTTTATTCTGCAATATCTGATTTAAAAAGCTGAATGGAAGAGGCACAATTCAACAAAACAATATCACTTAAAATGTTCGCAGAGAGATCCACAGAGTTTATGCGACAAGCAGGCGACAGAAACACATCTGTCGGACAAAATAACGATGTTACAAATGCTACATGACAGCTGTTTGGTTTGACTACATTGCACAACAATTGCAAACTGGGTTTAACAAACTGAAGCTGCGAAGGACTGTTTGCAAATGATCCTTTTATTGGCACCTATCTGTCATCATCTTGCTCTGGAAAGCAAGAAATATGGCGTCATATCAGCTGAAACAAAAGAACCAACCCAGTAGCAGTGAGATCTAGACAGCCAAGCTCTTTTTTCAATGTTTTTTCAAGAACCAAGCTAAAACCTATGCAGTATTTCCCTTTCAAAAAGCAAACAATGGATCAAACTTTATCTTTCTTATCTTGGCAATCGTCTAACAAGCCTTCAGATTTATCTTGTGACCCCTCAGAGAGGCTGAAAAAAACCCGGTATAGACACATTCACCAATCAACTGACTACAGTGTGGAAACACTGCGCTTTCATAAAAAAAAAAACAACCTCATGTCAAATCTGATACAGGCAGCGGCGCAATCGGAGAAAACCAGGGATGAGGCAGAACAAATCAGAGAGCTGCAGGGAATTCAAACTAATCGCATGAACACAGAAAAGGGGAATGATTGAAGACAGACAAGGATAAGAAAGTTATTCAAATGAACGGAGCGAATAAGGGTACCCGTGCCAGCTGTGAGCCATTTTTAGCTCACTGGACTAGCAGCGCTTTCTGCTTTCTGCTCCACCTAACGCATTGATACAGCTCTGCAATAACATGCCTATTTCTGACCAAAAGTTTCTCCTACAGGCCACGAACGGCTGCCGTCATCCCGAGTGGTATGAAATTGCCACTTGACAGAGACACAATGTTCCCCTTGGTGAAACACCGCCCACTGCCCGAGACCCACCCGTCGTCGTTGGACACCTAGAAACATCAGGAGCTATTTATAACAACTTCATCCCCTCACTATGAAGGAATATCTGTCCATTTTTCTTCTCTCCCCCCTCTGCTCTTGCTTCCTAGCTCACTGTTGCCATGGAGCTCTGAATCAATGACATCACGAGGGAAGAGTGTGTGTGTGTGTGTGTGTGTGTGTGTGTGTGTGTGTGTGTGTGTGTGTGTGGAGATGAAAGCAGGAATCTGCAGACTGAATGAACATGGCCAGCAAATATCAGGTGACGAGCAGAAGCACAGACAGCAGGCGTCCAGCTGGAGCGTACACACACACACGCGCGCAGCTTCCTGCACGTAACACACAGACAAAAACACACACACACACACACACACACACACACGTACACAACACATCAAGCTCATACAGCCTTCCACCCGCCCACTCGGTCAAACCCACACACAGCCGATCTGTCACACACAGACACACGAATGCTAATTGGGTTAATAATGATGACAGAACTTGCTTTTTCAAAATGGCTGCTCTGTTATGTCATCCATACACACACCTCAGACAGAATTCTGATTAATAATTACACACACACACTCAAGGTCGGTCAGGTTAATCACAGAGATTGATTAAATGTGTCTTAAAGGGGAAATTCTACGTCAATTTGATTAATTAATCATCTTTTAGTGCAAAGTTCTCAAACTATGGTACATCTACTGGTGGTACGCAAACTCCCTCTAGTGGTAACCAGAGGAATCTATAAATTAATTTAAAGATGTCATACGATCAAAACACTAAACTATGTGATCGCAGAAGTGGAATTTAAAATTAAAATAAGTTTAGCATTTCCTGTAAACCTGCTACAGTCACCTTCATGCACGTAGCACGCACATGCATCCGTAATTAGTTACGATCTAAAACATGACGGCAAGATAGTATGTGGAGGTAAAATGAATGGTTCAAAAACATTGCAGTCACTCCAAACAGGAGCCGCCTTTTCTCTTCAGGAATAAATCTGTCTAACGTGTACACGGTACATGCAGCTTAATGAGGTCGGCCTATGCTACTTTAATATAACGTCTGTCATGACAGTGATGCCTGGACAGCTTAATATTTCCAAAGGTGGTACACGGTGTGAAAAGAAAAAACAAAACATCTAAAGTATTCAACTGTGGCTCTTTCAGTCATGTAAATATTCGATTGATTAATTGTTTTAGCAATACTCAGGTAAACTCAGCAGTTGACTTTCTAGAAACGACGTCCTGGCTACCTGTAATCGGAATACATTGAAACTTTCTACCATGAACACAGTAACTGATGACAGCGAGCGTCTGTGGATCACACAGACAGGTGTTACCAATGATACTAATTAAGATTTGGTTCCATTTATTGCAGCAGAGAGTTTCCAGTGAGCCGTCAAACTCCACAGCAGCACCCTGACTCTGTTTAAACCTGAATGGAACGGGACCTTAATTAGCATCACTGGTGACACGTGTGTTTACTCTACTGTTTCACATCAAAATGGCTGCTGTGGAAAAAGTCTTTAACTCGACATGTTTCAATATCGTTTTTTCCTTCCCAATACTGGGAATTCTGATACTTGAACTTTGCTTATTGGCTGATAATCCAATACATGTAACCCTGTATGATTGCTGTCATTGTTGTACGGCTAATTCACGTTACACCCTTTCTAAAAACATGAACAAACACAAAGAATGAACGCCTTAGAACTTTATTTTATTATCTAGCTTTGGCTAACGTTGACACTAAAAGAAATCAGAACTGCTCTGTAACAGCAGTTGCACTAATGACAGTATAAAGAATGGACAAAGCCTGAGCGATGCCGCCCGGTTAATGACCCGGTTAATCTAGATATCGGCAAAGACGTGGATCATCGGCGGACCTGAGGTTGGCCGAATGACGCCTAGGTGCTCGAATAAGCCATCTGTAACGGCACTTACCTGTCAATTAAGCGGTCACGCTGTTAATTATGCGTAACTTCGAGCCTTAATATCATCTCCAGGAATTACAGTTTTTGGCACGTTCGCATTGGCTTCATTTTCCAGCACCAGAGGTTGCCGCTTGGCTAACACTCGTTGCCTGCGTCGGTTTGGGCTGGTTAAATTGGTTGGAGCTTAGGTGACAATATCAGAGCAGAGTAGAACGTGCCATCCTGGGGGAAAAAAACAAAAAAGGTGAATGGGACACTGCTCCGCATACTTGCCAGTGAAAATAGGTCAACATTTATATTTTTTTCCAAAAGCTTTTAATATAATTACTGGGGATTATACTTCTAGATGACAGACTAATTGGGTTGAGGGGAATTTACGGTCAGTGGACTGTACTTTTGTAGCGCCTTTCTCAAGGCACTTTCACACTACACATCACATTCAACCATTCATGCACAGATTCACACACTGCCAGCACTGGCTGCCATGCAAGGTGCCAACTGCTCATCAGAAAGGAGCTAATCATTGACACGCTGACGGCCTTTGGCAGCCAGGCTTTGTCTCCTTTTAGCTTTGTCTGTCTGTCATACAGAAGTGTAATATATATATATATAGAGAGAGACCACTTAAGAGTGGCTAAAGCAGCAGAAAATAGAAATTGCTTGGAAGATAGAGGAGTTATGTGATAAAAGACTCGACTATTAATAATCTACACCCATTGGCGGCCCCAGAGACAGACTGCCGACACATGACGTCTGCTGCTACTGTGTGGAAGAATGTGCAGTGCGGAGTGAAAGTGTGTCCAGTTGGGTGCTACAGTGCGTCCTGTCCGACATGGCTGCGGAGCTGATAAGCCTCTCTTATCTCCGTTGCCAACTGCTGCCCCCAGAGAAAGTGACTGAGAGGAGAGCAGACAGTAAACAGAGCAGTGGAACAACGCTGAAATAATGCATCCATTGTTCCATCTATTTACGCCCTCCTCCTTCCCCTCACACACACACACACACACACACATCAAACATTCACCACCCTCTGTTTATTGCCAACAGAAACCTCAACAGTGTCACCCGTGTTGCTTTTACACTGTTACATCATGACCGCCCCCTTGTTTACTCTGTCGTCGTCTTCTTCTTCTTCTTCTTCTCTCTCTCATCTTTTAAAGGTGCTATAAATACAGCATATGCACCCTCTCCCACATACACACACTTCAACTCCTCCAATTGGTGGCACACACGGGAGCCAATAACCCCCCTCCATCCCCACCCTTCAAAGCTCAGCGTCACACTCTCTTTTCTTTCATTTATCTCACTCAGTCTCTTTCCACCTTTCTGTCAGGTTGTAATTGAAGCTCAAACACGGGGATGCCGGGGGTTGATGCTGTCACTGCTGCTGCTGCTGCTGCTGCACACGAGTGTGCCAGCGAGCATGCAAATGCAGGCAGTGTGCATTTGTGTGCAAACAGCCCACACATGCAAAGTGTTTGCGGCGCCCGAATCGCTTACAACGCACAAACGAAAAGGGCATCCCTCATGTCGAGACGTTATTTTTCTCGAACAAAGAATGAAACTTCCCTTGACTGTTTAAAGAGAACAAATGACACGTTCTCTCTCTTACAAATAAAAGCTGAGCTCATGAGCAATAAAACAAACCCAGCTGCTCAATTCAATACACGCTTCTCCAGCCTCACTAAGTCTAATGTTAGCAACCTGTTGGTAAACACTACTGAGTCAGTCCTCAGACTTTACAGTTCATGTCTCCCTGTGCTATTGTTATAATAGCTTAGCATTTAAGCTACATGTTAAACAGTAGTGTAGCCTTTATCCACACCTGTATTTTGTACAAGCAGTGCCTTAACATATCTAAGTTTTGCTTAAATCCAGTAGCCATTTTTTTTTATAAAGAATGGCAACAATGCAGTGGTAAATTTACTTTTAATACTAGTAATACCTGCACTGAAAATGTTGATCTAAGTATAAGGAAAAAATACTTTTACAGTACTCAATGCAGAAAAATGGCCCTTGAAAATTCATGTTTTTGTTACCTCAGAATGAGCCTCATTTTTGTAAAAATTCACAAAATACTAAGAAATGCCATCACAAGAGCCCAAACTTACAATTTAATAGTTTAATATATAACACAGCTTCATATTTTATAAACTCTTTGCATGTTTTGTATGCAAAAATCTTCAAAGTACTGCCGTCATATATTTGCAGTGAAGTGCAAAGTACAATATTTTCCTCTGAAACTCCTGTGGTGGAGGATAAAAGTATGAAAGTATGAAAAGAGAGGCTCAAATGAAGTAGAAGTACCTCAATACTTGAGTAAATGTACTGTGAATAGTTACTTTCTAAGTATGACTATTATCACAGTGTTACTGGTTAAGTCATTGGTATTTCATTACACTAGAGAGCAACACCTGATAAAAAGCATGTAGTGACCTGACCTGGATGCCACCTCCAGTTAACCTCACACACGCACCACACGTAGCTAATAAACACACAACCACAGCCGCGTAACCGTTAACCCACAGGCAGAGCTGTACAGTCTGTGTGAACAAACACAGGCAGTAATATAGAATGAACGGCAGCCTCGCAGACTGCCCAAATAACCTCATATTATTAACTGATTACAGGGTCACAGACACGAGCAAAGTGCAGTTATGACAGATAGCCAACCTACTGACCAGTTGGCTATCTGTCATAACTGCACACGAGCACTGAATTTACTGCAATATTGGTCAATGGTGAAAATTTATGTTTTCATTAGTGTATATTCACCTGGAAATAAGAATGATGTTTTTGTTACCTAAGAATGAGCCTTTTATTTCTACCTACGGTCTATAGATGCTCATCTCGGGTCTTCTTCCACGGAGTCCGCCATGTTTCTACAGTAGCCTAGAAGAGACAAACTAAACACTGGCCCCAGATAAGCGTTTTTTTTGTGAGTTTCGAGACCACTGTAGTTTCTCTTTCATGTTACAAAGGAGAAAATCAGCCACCCAGCTAACAAGACAGATATTTCTCTCATGAGTAGGTGGAAACAAAATGCTGATGTATGCAAACAAGTTTGCAATATCAACTTTATGAGGTAATGTATAGACATAACCTCATAAAGTTGATTATGGCAACTTGAAAATCAGATCATGCAAACTGATCATAGCATATCATAAGTCTATCTTTGTGCAGCTCTGTGCCTTTGGTTTTACATACTCGGTGATAAAAATCTTTCCTCTGAAGAGATATTGTTAGAAAGGGAAGCCATCACTGATGGCATTCACAAGTCACGTCAAAGCAAATTTGCAATGCAAATAGTGTCAGGGTGTCAAAGATATACATCAAAGTCAAGTGGCAGCCTAGAGTGCTTTACACTGCAGTCAGCAGCAAATATGGAAATCATATTAAGGTGGTTTGTATATCAGGACACGCAAGTTAACCTTTTTGTCGTGGCTAAAAAAATCAAGCATGATCAGTTTTCATCCACAAACCTTTGTATCGAGTTCTACCGCAGGTAACACTGCCTTAAAGGCCACGAAGGAATACAAATGTGATGCCGGTTGTGTGTAGAACCGACAACATTGTCCCCGTTTGGAGATAGCGATGAACCTCGCTTAATGGGAAATGTGACGTGGCACGCAATCCGACTACACACTAACGCATGAAGCATCGAAGCATCTTCTGATGAAGTGGAATTTGCATTTGAGATTGAGTCATTAAATGACGTGATACGTGATAGCAGCATGTCGTTTTAAGGAAAGAAGCAGGACACTGGAAATGGGAGCAGAATTTGACGCTGCTTTGTGCTTTAGCAGCTAATTAATAGTTTAATAATTTAGCTTTCATTAGTGTAAAAACGCTGCTGGAGATAGACAAAGACACAGCAACTCCACGTGGTTTGTAAATGGTTTTTATTAGCAAAATAAGGGAGATGAGTCTACAAAGATTCTCCGTCCGTGGAGAACATACACATACATTGACAGTTGTGGCAGTTTCTTTATATGAACACATCCAGGACCATATTTATCACTCGTCTTGGCAAAGTAGTACTGATCTAAAAATCACAGACCAGGCTCCCTTGGCCGTCTTTAGTTTCCATCACCCGAACGAAAGGCTTCACGGATCCTCAAGCAGCGCCTCGACCTCGTAAAACTGTCTAGACTGAATCCAAGAACCGGGTCTGAAACACTTCAGACCTCCTCCTCACCTCTACATCTTTTTCTGTGGTTCAGGTTTTCTCTAAACACCAAAAAAAACCCTCCAAAACTCTTCTCCAAATACATTAAAATATACATTAAAATGTGCCTACTCTGGTCTTTGTACTTTAAACACTCGGGCGTATTATAAGCTCGGTGCCTTAACTAACCATTTTCTGAATGGTTGGGAAGAATGGATATTTTGTACACTGTTTAAAAACCAGAACCCCAGATCTTTGGGGCAAATGTAACAATATACATCTCAGTATTGTACTGCATGATTGGCCAGTAGGCCTTCCATTGTCATGGCGGGTGGGGGTGGGGTTAGGGGACTGTGGAGGCTACATGTCGGTCACCATGGAGACCCATGTACCTTTAGACCAGAGGGAAATCTTCCTCCTCCCAATAGCTCAGTGGTGTGCACATAGAAGATAGCAGGGACACTAACATATGAAAACAGTTTACCTCTTTATGTTTAGAACAATTCAGCAGGCAACAGAACAAGCATTGGGACTACGACCGCAGTAAAATGCATGCGAAGGCACAAGTACCAACAAACTGGACTCAAAAGTTGTACCCCTTTTCTTCCTCTGTTTTTTTTTTTTTTTTTTTTTTTGGTTGTCGGGAAGGAAGAAAAGAAGCATTTCCACCAACAGCAAAGTTTCCTTTTCCAGAGACAGCGGCAGAAGGAACAGCAAAAAACTCTCCTCGGAAATTAAAAACAAAAATGGAAAGTAAATTTAAAATAAAATAAAATTTAAAAAAGTGCGGAAAAGTTTGCGGTGAGGCTTTTACAATGATACAAACATCCTACACAAATGCTGCAACGCTAGTTCAAACTGTTCCAAGACAAAAACATAAATAAAGCTGTTAAAAGTGGCATATAGTACAGCACTGGTCCGTGACTGATCCTCCCGACTCTTCTCATCTTCCCCACCAAAGATGCACAATAAAACTGGCTCCACTGCCTGAGGACACAAGAGAGGGGGGGGGGGGGGGGGGAGAAGACACATGAAGGAAGTGAGGAAGGAGGAGAGATGTACCAGACATCTCGATCATGTTCGCAAACATCTAAATGGAGCAGAAAATGTATTTAAGCCTTTTGATAAAAGAAAGCACTGATTTCGGCGATTCAGTGATTAAATTATGTGTTTAATTATGATGGATTACGGCGCGTCTTTGTGGTCAACTGCAGCTGAGGCTACTCCGTAATTCGGAATGCTTACGCTCTGGAAACAAATCATTTGAAGCCAATTTGTTAAACACATTTCAAAGAGAAAAACTAGAACACGGGAACAGGCTTAAACCCACAGCAACTCCCATCCTGAGGCTATTTCCTACATCCATTTTTCCTGGCTCACACACACACACACGCACGCACACACACACACACACACGCACACACACACATATGTGTGGACCCCGGTGGAGCCCCGGTTCTTTAAGCAGCGATGACGACGAAGAGCTCCTTACCAAGAAAAAAAGCTCGTCGTCTTCATGCCGTTCCCCTCAGAACAGACCACAGTCTTTCAGGTTGTTCTTGATGATGACGTCGGTGACGGCGTCGAACACAAACTGCACATTCTTGGTGTCCGTGGCGCAGGTGAAGTGGGTGTAAATCTCCTTGGTGTCCTTCCTCTTGTTCAGGTCCTCGAACTGACACTGAATGTAGGCAGCTGCTTCCTCGTACGTGTTGGAGCCTGGAAAAGAAGCAGGAGCAGGAAGTTGAAGGAAGTCACAACATAGGAAAAAGGCATTGAAATGGTATATTTGTATTGTTTGAGGACTGAGTGACATGGCTGGGCTTCATCCTGCTAACCAGACGTGCTGCTCTTTCTTGTTTTCGCTGTTAAAGGTAGAGTTAAGAACTGTGTGAGCGTTTCTTTTCATCATGTGCCAACAGTCGGACAAAAGCTCAACTCATTAATTTGGATCTTGTGTCTTTAATTCGAGGAAAGAAGAAGTGTAGCATCGACAAGTTGTGGTTTTATGGAGGGTCATGTGCCAAACTGTTTCTTGGCTGGGAGCAACAGCTTCCTCAAGTCTCTCTCTGGTTGCTTGCCAACATAATGTGATAACAACAGCTGCACCCGGGCCAAGAAATCGTCCACATAATCCTCCATAAAAAAAAAAAAAAAAAAACACAACTTGTGGTTTCAAGAAATTACATACAATGTGATAATAAGAGGCAGGATGTGTTACCTTTAGACACAGCTTGGCTAGCAGTTTCCCCCCGTTTCAAGTCTTTACGCTAAGCTAAGCTAAATGCCTGGTAGTTGTCGCCTTACATTTAGCGGACAGTGAATAAGAAATAAAGCTATTTATTCATGTTAATCTATTTATTTTCAGTCTTACCGGCGTATTCTGGGTAGCAGATGGTGAGGGGACTCTTCTTGATCTTCTCCTCAAACAGATCCTTCTTATTGAGGAAGAGTATGATGGATGTATCTGTGAACCACTTGTTGTTGCAGATGCTGTCGAACAGCTTCATACTCTCGTGCATTCGGTTCTAAAGGAGGACAAAAACAAAAGGGAGGAGGTAATGCTGATCATTGTGCTCCGTAAACACGCAGAGATCTTGACCCATCCTTTAATCTCTCCTTCTCCGACCCGTCATGATTCCAGGAAAACAGAGGCAGTGTTCCTGCTGTGTACGAACACAGAGTGCCTGCTATTATGCGCCTCCGTGAGTCAGCGGATGTCGAGCACTCACCATCTCCTCGTCCTCGGCCAGCACCAGGTCATAGTCGCTGAGGGCCACGCAGAAGATGATGGCGGTCACACCCTCGAAGCAATGGATCCACTTCTTCCTCTCAGACCGCTGACCACCGACATCGAACATTCTGGAGGGAGGAAAGAAGTAAACACACAAACATAATACAAGCAGTGTTTAGGAAACCCAATGTTAAAAATAAATGTCCCGAAGAGTTTGCTGCGGTGTTCAGTGATGGCAGATAGTGATAAAAGCTTTTCTTTGTCCGTTGTTACTTCAAAATAAGAGGATACTCGAGTCTTTAGCTCTGTGAAAATGGTCTAAATGTGGGAGCATTTAATTGCTTACTTCTGTGTAAAGGCAATTATTTCTTTAAATATGTTGGAAAACAGTTGCTGAAAACACGGGAAAAGACTTTGAATGATACATTAGTGAAATGTGTTTAGTTATAGGTTAAAACAGTTTTCAGTCCAGGATTTTGTGGGCGGTCCTTAAAGGGTGGCTCGATGACACGCTGAGGCCACCCTGAGCAGAGAGATAGAGATGAATTCATCTCGGTCAGAGTGTTTCAAAGTTAGTCATGTCATTTTCTGAACTCATCTGACACGTTTCAGTTGCTTCAAAATGGCTGCTTGACCGCTCCCATGAGTGGGCGTGGCTTCAGCACATTCAGCGGACACGCCCCCCCACAGTCCTGGAGCTGAGAATTCATTTTTACCTGAATTTGACACCTAATTTAATAAAGTTGTTGATATTTTTAATCATTCAAATTTGGCTGGCTGGTTAATAACACTTTCTTCTTTGGTCTGACAAACTCAGAACACATTTATTCTTACTTTACACGGACTTTAATGTGTTTAATGTAGTGCCATTCTGACTAAATGCACAGCAAAGTGGCATGATCTCTCCAAGTCACGTATCTTCATGTATTTCTCATATTCAGTGACATTTTCTAGACAAACAAATCCAACTAAATCCAAAAAAAAAAAAAAAAAAATCATGCAAGAGAACCAGCAAAAGGCTAAATTAACTCCTGTAATAACTCAAACTCTAAACTGCAAAAGCCACGCCTGGTTTCAAAGGCAGGAGAGGGATTGTCAAAAGAAAGTAATCAATATTTAATTAGTGCCTAAAAACAAGACTTGTCAAAACATGTGAATGACGATGACATCCCGGCTCAGCAGGTCAGTCCCCTTTCACTGTTTGCCTTCACAGCTAAAAAAGTTAGTCATTAAACTGTTGGGACATGAACACACGCTTCTGTGTAATTCCTATATTACAGACTGTCTTACATAAGAACTGTGATGTGTTGCAATATACAACAGTGACAGCAACGGTGTGACAAAATAGGAAGTGAAAGAAACACAGGAGAGGTTTTGTAGTTGGGTTTATAGATCATATAACACGATGTTTCTATTCTGGCCAACAGTTTGAATTTCAGTATCACTGGCATCAGCTACCAACACTTCTGGTGTCATGATATCATCAGGCCTGCTGCCCCCACTTCCTGTTTCTCTGCCACAACTGAGTCATCGCCGATGCTCACAACACCTTCTCGGACTGTGTCACAACTTCACAGCTGTACGTGTACAAAGGGAATTTCTAATGGGAGTGAGTGAGTCAGTAACAGGAAGGGAAGCTAATTAAGCCATCGTGTAAAACACTTTGAACGTGAACCAAAGCGAATAAATTCTCACTTGAAGTGCAGGTCCTTGAATGTGAAGTGCGTCTCCACAATGCCTGTGGTCTTGACTCGGGTCCTCAGGACATCCTGCTGAGTCGGGATGTAGGTGGCCTGGGATATCCTGTCCAAATCGTTCAAGTAGCTGAGGAGGAGGGGAAAACGAAAACAGCAGAGAGAAGAAGAGAAGAAGAAGGGAAAAAAAAGGAAGGAGGAGGAAAACAAGCGGGAGAAAATGTGTCAGAAGTATCAAGGTCAAATGTGTGACTGCAAGTTAAACAGAACAGCTCACAACAGTGCGTTCTCAGTGATAAAGCGTGATAAAGGTTGGATTCCATATTTCAGCACCATCTTAAAAGGAAATGAGCTCAGCAGATCATTCTGAACATTTAGGACATACCCGATTATAAAATTTGACACTTTCAGTTCAAATAAAAATGGAGCGTCACCCAAAGTTAGCTGAAGATAAAAAGCTAAACGCGCAGTTAAGTTACAAGATAAGCGACATCATTTGCCTGTGGTAAATTTAGACATGAAGGCTTAGTGGTTAGCGCTACAGCTTCACAGCCTCAAGGCCAAAGCTGCTCCTGGGTTTTTTATAACCTGAGCTCCGGTGATGTGTGTGTGCATTGTTTTCTACGTGTTTGGCGGATTCCCCCCCTTGAGTTCCTCTCTGGGTCCAAAGATTTGCAGCTGAATTGGAAAATCCCTACATCCACACACACACACACACACACACACACACACACACACACACACACACACACACACACACACACACACACACACACACACACACACACACACACACACACACAGTCAAGTGTGAATGTGTTTATTCAGCCATCTGTCCAGGGTGCTGTCCCACATTTTGCCTGAATACCTGCCGGGATCGGCTCGAGTGTTCTCATGGTCGTGAACGCGAACATGGAGTGTACAGAGGATGGATGGATTTTTGTACCCTCTTTATCATTTATTTATTTATTTATTTTTTGCTCTTCTTGTAACACCCCAGAGAATTTCTCAAGACGTTCCGGGCCAAAAAAACAACAACACACAATTCCGCCAATCGTAATGCAATCATGTAAACTTTGAAAAATGTTGTAAGAGTCAGCTACTATTGCTCATTTAAATGTCAAGCTGTAAATGCTACTGCCAATATTCTACCTATGTAGGTATGTTAGTTACTTTGTCACACAGAGGATCTGTAGTTTACCGTTTATCCACTTTTATTTTTTTCATCTTCCAACCTCGTATAGCAACTAAACTTTTATAGAATCTTTTCTCATTTCCTGTCTAAATTTGCTCCACCGGAGCCCGACCTTCCTGTTGCTGCTCACAGCTTTAATATCTGGTGTCACCGTATGAGCTGTCAAACATAAACCTGCATTTTTATTCTTCTGGGTGTATTATGACCCAAGCTAATACCTCAAGGTTACTGCTGATAAATTACATGGGAAAGAGATTAGTGACCTCTGGTTGCAAGCGGGCAAACACAAGTAATCTCCCCCTTTCACGCAAACAAGCCTTTTGTTTGTCTTCCATGGTATTAGGTGGAGTAAAAAAACACACACACACAAGGTTTAGCAATGGTGTTTCCTATTCATGGAAAGCCTCAGGACAGCAGGATTAGAGGAACCAATTAGAAAATGGCCAACAACTGCAGCAGCTCCCTCGGCCTGCGACGTAAACCGTGCAACCGATGATTGTTCTGCAGCAGCGAAAACAAGGCAACTGTCCTTCCTCCCAACAAAACACAGGGGCTGCCCTGTGATGATATCATTTGTTTCGACTCCAAGGTCTATTGCACAATATGTAAAAGATTCGAGGAAAAGAGACAAACAGTTTTCAGCTGCATTTGTTTTTTTTAAGCGTGCGGCAAATGTTCCTGTGCTGAGGTGTGAGGTCAAAGATTAAAGAGTCTTTCCAGCCGCTGCTCTTCAAGCTTTGGTAGAGGAGGGCAAATATTGACAGTGTGAAAGTCCAGACAGACTCATGGCACTGTAGCTTTTGGCAACTGCAGCTGTGTGTTTGCTGTGGAATGGGCTGGTCATCCGATGTGGCAGACTTTGTCATTAAAAGTTGTTGACATAAATTGGGTGCATGGAGGACCACTGAGTCCTTTTTTCAGTGGGTGACTCACGGTTTTGGCAAACCATGCAACTCTCGCAAACCCTGCAACTGTTACCTCTCTTGTTTGTTGTGTGTGTGTGTGTGTGTGTGTGTGTGTGTGTGTGTGTGTGTGACTCACTATGCTGCCGAGTCGTTGAGCTGATATTCACGGGAACGGCTGAAGCAAGCTTGAACACCTCCGTCCTTCCACAGCCGCTTAATGACACCAGCCAGCTCCCCCGTCATGAAGCCTTCCTCTGCTGAGCCCGCCAGCACAAACAGCTGCCGTGCATCGTCCTGGAAGAGGAGTCGCGTAGATGTCATTGTCATAAATCAGCGTTTAAAGTCGTTACACCACCATCGTAGTTAAGATGAATCTGCTAGTGAGCTGGAAGCAAGTCACAGAAAAGATCACCAAAATCTCTAAAGACTACTTTCCCAAGAGCCTTTGCCAGGAAACTACTGAATGTTAGTGCCCGCTTGTTTTCCAACACCACAAACTCGATCCATGTTTCTACTCTAAACCCACCAAATTACACTCCCCCCCCCCCCCCTCTCTGTCACTCACAGCTCTTGCGGCATCGCCGAAGTCGATCTTGAGGCGCCCCATGGCTCTGATGATGGCGATGATGGACTGGATGGTGTTGCTGTAGACCACAGCCTTGTACTGCTTGCATTCCTCTTCTGAGTAGCCGGCTTCGTGGATGATCCTGCAGAAAAAAAAAAACAAAGAAGAGATACTTGAGGTCAGCGGTCAAACTTTGCCCGATACAGACACAAACAACAGCGACCAAATTGCTCCGAATGCTGCGATTACACGCAGAAAACATCTTTTCATGGGCGATTCTCTCCACTGAATGGCCTCTCCTTTTTTTTTTAGCTTTCTTGTAAACCACTTATTTTCCTGATCAGCTTTTATTCAATATCTCTTTTGAAACCCTGACCTTACACGCTCGAGGCAGAGATTATGTCAGACCACAACGTCCCCTGATCTCTATGCTCCTCATTTATATCTGCTTAAATCATGGTCACACAAAGAAAAGAAGCTTTTTGTACAGTCTGGATAAAAGCATCATTTATTTCAACCCCAAAAATCCAAAAAGAGACTCCATTAATTTATAGTTTCATCTGTAACAGAAACATCCCTTCACATCCCAACTGGACACTCTAGTTGGGATAAAAATACTTCAAAATGAGCAAATACTACATTTTTTGGGGATTATTTCCAGCTATGGATTTGGTGTGCTAGTGGCTATATATACTGCAGCAGACCGATGAATGTGGGATTGACTCACAATAAATCTTAAGAGCCCATATTCATTATAATGAAGGAACATGTCACCGGTGTGTCACAGTGATTTTCATTAGTTTTTGGACCCAAGGCGTAGAGGAGTAAGCTATATCTGGCTACAGGCTGCAAGTAACAATTGTTTTTATTATCGATGAATCTGTCTATTGCTTTTTTAATTAAATAACTAATTGTTTGGGCTATGAAATGTCAGAAAACAGGTAAAAAAAAGTCTTTGAAACCACCTAAAAATTTAATTTTCCATCACAACAGACAAAGAAAAGCAGCAAATCTTCACAATTGAGAAGCCAACTTCTCAACAAGAACTGTCTACTTGTTATTTAATCTAAAAGAAAAATATAGAATATCTTGACACATCTACACAAGAAAAGATCAGAAATAAGCAACTTTCCCGCATAATTAACATAAATGTAATATGTTATCTGTATTATGCTACAATAAGTATATACTGTGAAGTAAATGTGTTGTTATATCAGACAGGAACTGTGCCGTGATGTGTCTAAGCATAAATCTAGTGGATTTATGACTGTTCATTGTGAGTAGAATAACATTTCAACATCCTTCACGGGTAAAGAGAAAAAGCAATAACATAGCTGAACAGCTGCTGCCACATCCGACATGTGTTCTGTATGTCTACTGTTTGATGAGTGTTTATTAAAAATCTAATTCATATGCAGGACACATGCGGCGTGTGGATGATGTATGTGGCAGCGTCTACGTTAATGTATTCTTGCCGGGTTGTGTTCATGATCCATTATGCGCGGTACCTGTTTGTACTGCGATTCGCAGAGCGTAATATTAGCCGGAGAGACGCCATAAAAGCATGATTGGTGTTTGACACGGTTTGTATCGTAGAAAATGAAAACTCTCTCTGTGCCGTTATGCATATCTGATGAGAGAATGGAGACAATGGAGGAGGAGGAGGAAAAACTTTGTTTTGATTGTTTGATGAGATGCAACAGCAGCAAAACGAACTCACTTCATCTGCTTCACGATCGTACTTTTCCCTGATTCACCAGCACCTGGAAGAGACAGAGAAGAAACACGTTCATTGAAGTTAACGTTGCCTTTAACAAGCCCGAGCATTTTCCTATCCAATTTTTAACGCTTACGTCAAACAGCTCACTTCCTCTTTTGTTTCAGTGTCTTTTATACAAATGACCTAATGTGGCCAAACGGCATGACGAAGAACCATGAAAATGAAACAGGAGCTTAACCACATCAAGCAAAGGAGAACTGAGAAGAGTGTGTGTAACCTGAGGTGTGTCTGATTCAGTGTTTAAAACTTTAAAAGGCACTCATTGAAATATTTGGAAATTTTGGAGTGTTATTGGTGGATATAAGACGACATTTTTTTATTTTTGGACTGCAAATCAAAGTAATAAAAATATGTGGATAAAATATTAAGAAAAAAAGTTAAAGGAACATTTATTTCCAAATTAACAATCAGACATACGTCTTACCGAACTTATGTCAAAATACCATGCATGTGATACAGTACAAAAAGAGTTTAGACCCCACCGGGCACGTCTCTGTCCCGTCACGGCCGGGACGCTGTTTTGGTCCATCCTCCACGCGACTTCAAACCCCCCCGGGAGCGTTTAGCCCACCAGACTTTGTTTACTTGCTCAGATTTGGTCATTTTCCTGGTTTATGTGCTTCCATATATGCTTCTACATGTTTAAATATGCTATGTAGTTAATTTCTTTCGCTTTTGTCCATTTTTACGACCGGCAGTTTGCACGGGGTGTTTTATTTTTGAAAAATCGACCGGACGTAGGTTGTTCGGGGCGTCCATATTCCCCGTGGAGCTGAGTGGAGGCCTGTTTCTGAAGCGGACTGCGGCGGAGCTAGTAGGGTTTAAAACATTGACTAGAACAGCCGCTTATCACTGCGGTGACCGTGGCGCACATGCAACGCAGTGCAAACGGTGGCCTGGTGGAATTTGGGGGTTAAAAAGTTACCATGTATGGTTCCTCGCCCGATAAAGGGTTAAGGTTAAATTATAAACTCTATAAACCTCCGCTCCATGCAGCTTTAGAGTAATATACCAATTAGCTCGCTCGCTAAGCTTGCTCTAACATGTATAACTGTACGTTTCAAATTTTATCAGCCAAAACTCTAACGTGGCGCACCACCAACGATAAAATGGATCATGACTGACAGCGCTGTGACGTGCCAAAGAACTAGGCGTCAATTCATGATGCTGGCACTGACGACTAATTAGATTGACGGCGTTGTAGTTGAGAAAACGCCATGTTGGGAAAAAAAAAGAGCAAAAGGTGGGGGGAGGGAGAGATAAAGGGAATCAGACTGTCAGGTTTTGCTTTTTGCGGATCTCTCAAACGTCACGGCGCCATGGCAACCGCTCTTGTTATATCCAGGACATCTTTAGTGCGAGGCCACAGTCACCTGAGGAGCCTTTGTGGTTCTGTTGTGTGTGTGTGTGTGTGTGTGTGTGTGTGTGACATGTTGGCTTCCACCGAGACCGTTATGTATTATGCATATGCTGCTCTTTTACTGTACTTCATGTCCCCATAAACCAGTCACTTGGAAGTTTTTTTTTTTTGCTTTCATCGATCAAAGTGTTGATGTCCTCATAAACCACGTTTGTCAGACTCATGTCCTCTAATGGCCAATATTACCATAAACTACATTAGATCTAATGTGCGCTCATGTTACAGCAGCGGATGCTTGGTTATAGCTGCGCCATTGGCCGGTTGTCAGTGACGTAACGCTCCTCTGCCACTAGGGAAAGATTTTTCAGCCCATTTGGGAGCGGTTATTCCCAGAGTAAACACCCCCAGCTTCTGTCTCAGCTCTAGAAACAGAATAACAGAATAAAGGGGAAGTGGAATCACACCATGATGTGTACCTTGTGATACTGTCAGCAGAGACGAGATGGCGTCTTACGTAACAAATCATCCGGCAAATCTAGTTCCACTTTCCTGGGGATTGCAAAAACTCAGAATGTTTTTTGACACATGCCACTTGTAGCTGAGTGTGCTTCACGCTGTCAGTAACAACTCTCCCTGAGTGTTATTTATACAAATTAAGGCATAAATATATGTGCAACCTGCTGCAATGTACTCGCTACCTGTGTGAATTCCTACACACCACCTATCCTCGGCGATAACTGCATGCTGATAGTACAGCTATGGCACTTCACCTTCAGTATAATTGGATGATATTCACCTGAGGACACATTATTTTAATTACGTGTCACCACTCGGGTGCCGGAGTGCCCCGGAGCAGGGTGATGGTACAGTGGCAGCTCCCCGTGCTCCGAGGCCAAACACTGGCTGTGCGAATCCCCGTGGGAACGGGGCGCACGCAAACACACACACACACACACACACACGCACGGCAAGATATGCTACTCGACTGGGCACGGCTGAGCCCCGTGAGCTGGCACAGTCGCGCCCTTCGGCTATGCCCGAGAGCCAGTTTCGACCATGCCAAAGACACTTCACATGCCGACGCCGTGGCCTCTCAATGTGGGACGCATGAAAATGCACTCCAGGCGAGCTGTGAGCTCAAACTGAAGTTCAAAGCAGCCTTCTTATAAAGTTAACTTCCAGCTAACTGCTAATAATGTGACTTTCTATGGCTTTTTATGCCAAAAAAATGTACTTTACTGACATCGTTTTATGAGCAGAGACCACACATATGGAGCTGCAATGATTAGTGAATCAACAGATAATTAATTGGCACCTATTTTGACAATTTATTCATTTTTTCAGCCTTTTAACCAGCAAAAAATTGAAATATTTGCTGATTTTAGCTGCTCAAATATGATGATTTGCTGTCAAATCATGTGTCAACGCGATGATTTGCATCACATTGGATGAGAAATACTATAACGTGATCACCAAGACAGAATATAGACGCTTGTGTCAATGTGGGACACATGAAAATGTACTTCAAGCGCGGTATGAGCTCACACTGAAGTTCAAAATAAACTTCCAGCTAACTGCTAATAATGTGACCTCTCAGTGGTTTCTATGGCTTTTTATGCAAAAAAATTGTACTTCACTGACATGGTTTTATGAGCAGAGACCACACATATACAGCAGCAATGATCAGTGAACCAACAGATAATTAATTGGCACCCATTCTGACAATTAATTCTTTTTCTTTTTCAGTCATTCATCGTGCAAAAGGTCAAAATATTCCCTGATTTTATCTGCTCGAATGACGTTAGCAGAAGTGATCGTTTGCTGTCAAATCATGTGCCAACAGGATGACGTACATCACATCAGATGAGAAATACTATAATGTGATCACCGAGACAAAACGAACAGTGACGTTTGGTGAATCATCGTGGGAATTTAACATTACTGTACATGCTTGAATCACCTCTAACCGCGAAAAACGTCTGTCACTGAATTTTTTTTTGGCCACGACTGCTCATAGTAGTCGATCCTCACGGGAAGACAGTTCATCCAGAAGCACGACTGCTATGACACCAAGCGTTTCAATGGTTAAAACCGGACCAATACCATAAATTCAGCCTCTTAGCCTCCATTACGATCAATGAGACGTGAAGCTATGTGTTTATAGAGGTGGCTTGGCTCTGGCCTCTCAACGCCAGTGATATCATTAGGGTGTGGATCTTGTCAAAGTCTCTCGGCCTGAGCAACACAAAACACAGGGGCGTCCTGATTTTAACTCACACACACACACATAGACCTTTAAGGGTTACACAGCACCACAGGCCTGACCTATCGCTCCTCATGCAGAGTCATGTTACGCACCCACAGCTTTGATACGCCCACCTCAAAAAAAATACAGCTACGGACTCGAAAACCACTGGAGCAGCTGGTTTCTGTTTCTAGCGGTTCAAACTATTTTAGGAAAATCCGAGCTAACCCTTTCAGTGAAAATGGAAGGGTTTTTTTTTTCTTCTTCTTCTTCTACCGCAGAGAACAGAGCTGTTTCTATCTCCCAACCGCAAACACATCTTTCTTCTTGGACGGCAGCGAGGACGAGGAATATTCTATAACAATGGCATCATGGAGACGAATGACTAAAATGGCTACCCCTGCCTCCATTTATAGATTAACCATATGTCGCTGCTTATAATCTTTGCAATATGCGCTTGCGTGCCAACCAAAGTTAGCAAAAATGTCTTTTTTTTTTAGGCTTTTGGGTCAAATCAATGGCATGAAGATACATTTCTGTGGGTTCATGTCCACTTTTAGGTGAGAAGTCCATGGCTTGAGTGAGGCTTATGAAGTTTGGCACAATGTGCTAACCACATTAGTGATGCCACATTAGCACCATGAGCTCAACACCCCCTCCCTCCCTCTCAGTTTTCTACTTTTATCCCATCATATACATCCTTCTTCCTCTTTTACATTCTCTCCATCTCCATCTCATGCAGTCATTGTCCCTTTATGATTTATTGTTCCTCTCGCTCGCTATCCAGTTCCTCTTTTTTCCTCTCTTTCTCTGGGGGGATTTAAGTATGAGTCACTCATAAAAGATTCCAGGAGCCTCCGAGCAATGCTACCCACCGGGGGAAATGACCACAGGGATCGATCCGGCAAGGCGCAGATCGATAGCTAAAAGATTGTTTCCCACACACACACACACACACCGGCACATTCACGGAGACGTCCAATGATGCTTATAGCCGTAAAGGAATGTGAACAATTTAACTACGTTGATTGTCTGTGTTTATTGTGAAGAGGGGGAAGGGACACCAGATGAGTGACACGACCATGCTGCGCCGCATGTTTGGCAATACTGGTTATATAACTGTAAAAAAAAGGGGAAATATGGAAAAGATTAAAAGAGAGAACAATGACAAAAGTTAGACAAAGGCTAAGGATTATTAATAAAATCTTCCCACAGTTGCGCGACAGCTATAGAAAGAGTAATTAGGCTGAGGAGATTGTAATCTATTTTAGCATGTAGATATGAATAGTAGGATAATTGGGTCCAGGAGATGATGGAAATAAAATGAGAGCCAAATAAAGACTGAGAGCTAAATGAGAAATATGTTGGAAGATCACATTCTCGCTCTCCTTTTTCTACAAAAAAAAGACACCTGAGCCTGTGCCAGCTCAAAGATTCAAATCATTTTTCATGCAAATGGGAGGTTTTTACGTCAGGATAATGATTTCATGCCAGTGGGCCGGCGAGCCGCGTAAAGCCTGTGATTAACATTTAAAGACAGGGCCGGATGGAGAACCAGGTGGTCAACACATGAACCTGACCACCGGATCACCAGAGGTCTGCTTGATCACGTCCATGAGGTACACATTTTCTTCTGGTGGTGTGCTCATCCGTCAGCTTTTTTACTACCGCGCCACACGATGCGTTCAGAGAAAAGTATACTCGAGGTATATTTCTAGCAACTGTTTACCCGCAAGGTAAACAAACTCTTAACTCAACCTCTCCACCATCTGGCTTGTTTCTCTGCAGCCGAGCTTTTTCATTTTTAATGCTTGGGTCATTAGCCGTGCTCTCATCTTACATCCCCTCTTTTCCTTTCTCCAGCCTCCTGTGTGTGTGTCTGTGTGTCACTTCTTTTCGGGGCCGTAACCCGAGGAGTCTATCACACCGAGTGGATCAAACACAAACCGTGCCACGCGACCGACCGACTTGGCTCACGAGCGTCACAACAAAAACAAGCTATTCTACCCCCCAAAAAAAAACATAGAGCGGTTAGCGCCGTAAGGTTTGAGAGCAACAGCAGATGAAAACTTATATTCCAGCCCGCAGCAACATAGCAGAAACTTGACCTAACTTGCTCGCCTCTTCAATCAGCAGGCTCCATCAAGTCTTCATGCACCTGAGGAATGCGGTCTACCTTTGGCGAGGAACTATGTATACTCCTGTTCAGACACCAACACGTTGAGAAATGTGAAGATTGTGTCATTTTCGTGTACGCTCCAGCGACGAACGGGAGAAAAAGTGTCGCAGATTATTCAAAAGGACACGACAGAATGTTGTTCATCTTTCTCCGGCTCACAAATCTGCCCACAAAAGCCACTAACAGCTCTTATTGTGTGCCTTCTGTCAGGTGTTTGCCTCGTATTGGTATTGGCTTTAGACTTCGTGTCCTGGTAACCCACATACCATGTGTGTGCATGTCAACATTTCCCAAAGCTAAAGGGGGTGAGGGGATTGATGGAAAAGTTTTTCACCTACGGTCTCTATTTACAAGGATAACAGTGTTTCCCGACATGTAAGTAATGCCATTAATTTACACATGGCTGCCTTCTAAATGCAAGCAGTTTGCATAATTGTGCAAACAGGAGCAATGACGTGACAAAACGCATGAGGTGAATAGAAAAATTAGGTACCAATGAGGTATAAACGACGTCAATGGGCGTACTGTGTTGTACATGACACATTCTTGTGGTTGATTTTCAGGGAGATATCTCAATTTACCAAAATAAGAGCCTGAGGAGAAAATAAGTTTAGTGCACAAAAGGTCAGTCGACAGTAATGAAAGGGTCATGAGGGAACCATCTCTACGCTGGTGTACCATGTCAAGCAAGTGCTTAGTTATTTAAGTTAATCAATGGCAATTTAGTTTAAATGGCTGCTATGTTTATGAGGCTTCTAACTAAATTTAGTGACTTCATCGTTTGTTGCACAAGATGTTCAAACATTTCTGCACGAACTTGAGATGAGACCCTTCGAAACACAGCAAAACTGTAGATAATACAACAATAAAAGCATTTTAGGTTCAACTTTGGTGACTTTAAACATCCCAAAAAAAAAAAAGACCCAACAAAGTTTTTAAACAAAAGTCAGGCTGGGCCCCTCTCCTCCTAATGAGGCCTATTTTCACTGCATTGCACAGGGCTGGACGAGGGGGGAAATGTGCCATTGTTGAAAGGATTTAGTCAGTACAAATGGTCTACAGAGGCGGTTCAATGGATGTAATGCCAACAAGAGGGTGGAACAAGAAAGAAACTTGCCATGTGTGTATTTCTGAGTACAGTATTTTGAATTTAAATACACAAATTATGGTTGTGTTTGTCATATTTTGCCTAGTATTTCCCCGTCATGTTGCGTTCAAGGACCAGAGTTGACAGTTGCTACTACTAACTAGCAAAGGAGGGAAGGGAGTATGAGGGAGTATGCTAGCGATGCGGAATTGAAACTCCCGTTAACACTTCATAACTGGCACATAAAATGAACCGTTAACACCCGCCAAAAGGCGACATTAATGTTGTTTTAATGGTAGGGTACGGTTCCCGACCAGGTGGGTGAAGTTAGTCCACCGACCAGCCCGCCGAGTGCTACCACCACCCCAACGTCTTCTCCTTCTCCTTACCCAGCAGCAGCAGCTTGACCTCCCTGGCTGCCTTCTCCCCGTCGTCCCGCAGGTTCCTGTCGATCATTTTACTGCGCTCCACCGCCGCCTTGTCCTCCGTGCTCAGCGTGCATCCCATCTTCGACCGTGTCCTTTAGACCCAGGTGGCGTGTATTAAAAAATATATATATATATATCTACAACACCACATATACCTACATTAAACGGTTAAAACTGCCTTCACCCCGCACACACACACGCCCTTTTTTTAAATGACAGGCGATCGATGTGTTCAGCAGAGAGAGGGGAAAAAAAAGGGGAAGCGACTCGACTTTCTTTAAAAAAATATATATACTGTTTCGTTTCTTCTCTTCGCTGAAGTGTTCTCGGTTTTAAATCCTCCCTCTGTTCGGGTAAAAGCTATCTGGACAGCGGACAAATTCCTCGGTGATGTCTCTCCCACCCGTTCGCCTCCATTCGTTGCGGCGGCGACTGCCAGTATTGTGTGTTACAGCCCCGACTGGAGAGAGAGAGAGCAGCGCGGTGTGTGCCGTCAGTAACAACAAACACACTTCCGGCACGGTTCTTCAAAATAAAGGTGACATTACCACAAACTTCTCTGCTGTATTTTCTGTGGCAATAACTGACTCTAATAAATAAATAAATGACTCTATTTGCACTGCCTCTGCTTACTCTGCTTGCCTACAGCCTAATTTAATTGTATATAGTTTTTTTTTTAAATTTCTATTTGTAGTTCTAATTTTTATTTCTATAAAAAAATGTATTTCTAGTTTTCTATTTGTAAAGATCTCAGCGCAGGTTTAATTTCCTAAGGCAGTTTAATTTCTCTGCACATATTTAATTTCTTAGCATGAGCTTAATTTGTTTGCACATGTTTCATTTAAATCCAGATTTATCTTATAGGTCAATTTTAATGTATGTTTACTGTGTCTCATGCTGCTATTAGATGCTTAAATTTCCCTCCAGATGAAAGAATAAAAAAAACAAAACAATGTATGTATCTAACAGTTAGACTATAGTAAGAAAAACAACTAACTAACTAACTGACAAAACAAACAAAGAAACTAAAAAAAGAAATCACAGCAGGTCGATGTTGCCAATTTGACATTTTAATGCCAAACTGGTTTAAAATGGGACATCCTGGTTATCCAGTAGTTGAGATGTGTGCCATATACTATAACTGCAATCTCCTTTGTTTGAGTCTGGCGGTGGATCTTTGTTGCAAGCCTCTCTCTCTCTTCATTTTTTCTCACCTATGTACTGTCCACTGTCATATAAACGCGTTTGACAGTGTTTGGCAAAATGCCTTTAAAGATACGTACAGATACGTACGTCCCATATCTGTCAAAGATGAAGAAACAGTGTACTGTCTACATTTGTCTTAAAATGTGTCACCTGTAAAGTATAGCTGACTTCGACAGTCTGAATTGTTTACTACTACTTCAGGCCTTTATGAGGATATTACATAAGACATGCATATATTAGGCTATATATATATCTATATCTATAATCAAGGACGAGTTGTTATGGCGTTTTCATTGGATTTTTTTCAGTCTATTATGTGCAGTAAAAATATATGCACATATTTGTGTATACCATCAGTTTTCTTACATCAAACATGAAGCTGAGCTTTCATTCGCTGTGTGTGATGATTATATGTCAAACCGTCTAAGTTATTATTGACACTTTTATTTTGAAGGTAAACGCCCAAACCGGAAACTTCCTCTCTTCCCCGCACCCCTTTAGCTTTACTCACTGCTACCCATATAAAAGCTCATAATTTTCCCATTATAGGGTATATCATGTGACTTTTATTTTGACATACTATGATCGTAGTATTTACCTTGTCAGTATCAATAACAGGAGTGATTCTTTAAGAGATATATTAAATTATATTATAGATATTTTTCCAATATTATACACACATATTCATATTTCTCTGATCATGTTACCTACATTACCTGTTTAAGCTCTAATGTAACCTACATTCCCAACATGTGTTGTTCCCATGGGAACTGAACCTGCAGTCTGCCCATGTATCTGTACATGACCATTGTTTGTGGTTTAAATAATTTAGCCTGTCGGACAAAGTCTAGTGTGAGTCTTCAAAGACAGCAGTCGGTCTAAAGTTTGGCAGCGTTCAGCTTCAAAAGTTTCCACACGAATCCCCACGGTGTAAACATCCTTTCCATGTAATTTTCATTTCAAATGTGGCTTTTTGGGAACACATGCAAATTTGTGGTGCTGACCTTTCCATCCTAATCCTATGCTGGCTGGAGGTTTCCCTCTCTCTGTCATCAGGGCCCTCTCTCCAGGTTTGTGATAACAAGAGCCAGAGGGTGTATCCCTTAGGCAAAACAGGTTATGTCATTTCATCTAACAGAGAAAAAAACCACAGACGTAGAGGGAAGTCGTGCTTTTTGAAAATGACGGCGTTCCTATTCATAAAAGATATATGCAAATATGTACCATAGAATTATAACCAAATTTATACATTATGCAAGAGGTAATGTGTGTATGGCTATGTGCTGTACAGTTACATTTATCATGTGAATAAATAAATCATGAAAGAAAGAAGATGGCATACAGGCTTTTGTGGACACGGATTTGAAAAAACAGGCCTCCTTAGGAGCAGAGATACATACATTTGTTTAATTAAGCAACATAACTAATTAAAACCAGAACTAAAAATGATATTAAAACATGTTTACACCCAAATGAATCATTAAAATTGATGCTGGCACAGACCTTTCTCTTGTATTTGATGGAAGAAGACGATAACAAAGACGTCAGTTGTGCTACTCTTGACGACAAGTGGACTGAAAGAATCACAAACAGAAAGCCATTAAAACAAGCTTACATAAATGTTATTATTAATAATGTTTTAATCGATTACAGTTGCTTCCAGGCAAACACAACTTAATGTGTGACTATACAAACTCAAAGCTGATCCAAACGTTGAAGTTGCGCTTTCTAGAGCAACAATGAAGTCAGTCAGGTGAAACTCACCGTCCAAGTCAAACTGTTTTGACAAGAACGTTTGCCTGAACAGGCAGAGACGGAGAGACAGGTGTTTGGCAGAGAGGTGGTGAGGTGGGATGAATCACACAGGCAGGCAGTGAGGGGTGAGGGGAATGATGGTGCTGCCCTCCAGTGGTAATAATATCTAACTTCAGGGTAGTGTTGTAGAGTGTACGGTATATATATATATATATATATATATATATATATATATATATATATATATATATATATATATATATATATATATATATATATATATATATATATATATATGGGGCTGGAAGTGCTGCACCTAAGGCAGTTGTCCCCTACCTGGTCACAGCCTCCACAAGGGGTCGCCAAAGCTTCACACAGGCTTGAAAGGCTTCCTGATATTAAGAACAGTATAGAAACTTTTAAAAACATATATATACATACATTTATGTGAAGAAAAATATATATATTTTAAATGTTTAGATTATTATTTAAGATTGGAAATGAGTTAAAATGAGATTATTTAAGCTTTAGGACAAAAATCTAACCGGATAAACTGAATAAGTAGAGCTTTCACCCTCTGCATGACAAGTACGCTGTTAAAACTATCAAACAGCTAATAGAACAATGCATCAGGGAGAAGATAACACTAAATTTGTCAAAGAATAAGCTTATTAATTATGTATGATTGTTGAAAACAAATAAAAAAACATACTACAAGCAGATGATTGAACAAAATGTTCCTAAAATATCTCAAAATTCTCAAAACTGTTACAATATTTACAGGACATAACCTGCTCAGAATGAATCTGAATCACTTATTTACTGTAACACACATTTGTGCAGTCATTGTGCTCACTATTTGTGTTAGATGTACCGTTTATCAGCTGTTCTGTACTGCAGTTGTAATGTTATGCATTAAATATAATACGCAGCATCAATAATATATGTCCCTTAGTCAGGGGTCATCTCTTTACTCAATGGTAGAAAAAGGGTTCTTTAAGAAAAAGGGCTTTGCTGCTGTAAGGCTTTTAAAATGTCATCATTTTAAAGGGGCAGCCGCACTCCTCTAATTTTACACTTAAGGAGTAGTTCATTCGTCACGGGGGGGAACAGCACAGCCTGGAAGTAAAGCTTTAGAGGGGCTTTATGTAGTTGGAGAAAATAGCTCATGTTGCTGTCATGGTGATGTCATCGGGTTTATCATGGTTCAGACAAGAGACTTCAGATTTCTAATAAAAAACATGGATTACAAAGTGTGGATGTGGATTTTTGAAAGACACATGCGTTTACCAGGGAGGGATTTTGTAAGGCATTTGCATTATGGGAAGTGTAGGATGTAGTGTTTTGGAGTTTGATCATTAGGGACTGAACATATCCTACGAGATAAACCAGACTGAAGCGACTGTTGTGTAACATTCAAGGGTATCGGAGGAAGGAGGGTGGAAAAATGACTGGCTCATCACTTTGAAAAAAAAAAAGGATTGTATCCATCAATCACCACGTGATATATCACGATAGTGAATCAAGATAAGCATGGGGAAATATCTTTAAGAGATAAAAAGAAATTCATTTAATTATTTCCAATCACAAACACATATCTGCTTTTAACTGCCTTTGCACAACTTAAATAAGTTATATAACTGTCCTCTTGTGTTTTCTGGTAGGATTGTAGCTGATATTATCAGAATTTAACAAGGTGATAAGAAATAACAGATAAAGAAAGATTGATAAGAAAGAAAACTGGAAATAAAAACAAGTCTATGAAGGTCATAGGCAGGTCATCGCATATCTAGAACTGATATCTTACATCCTGATAAATCACCCTTTCATAATCATCAACCATATCAAGTCCAGCTGGCTTCATCTTACAGTTACAAGATTTTAAAATATAACAAAATGAATGAAACAAATCAAAAATGGCGTGAGTCTGAGGTTAGAAGTGAATTTTTTGAATGAATTTTCTACACTACTTTTTCTTCACTCTTTCTTCTCAGACTATTGACTGATTGCCTAGATAGATACCTACAGAGTCTCTCAGCTGAACTGTAAACCTTTTTTTTTTTTATTATATAACACCAATTATGTCCCTGGGCACCTCCCAGAGGTGTCTGTACCTTTACCTGGCCTCAACTGCTCCGTCAGCTCCTCTGATGGTACAGCCTGCCCGTGCTGCTGCTGCCTCTGGGACACAAACACACAGACGAGCCGCACATACTAGCACACACCACAAACACGCAGACAGAAGGAGAACAGTCTGCCAGGCAAGCAAGGCAGACAGACAGACGCACAGTCGGAAGGAAGGGAAACGTACACCACCACCATGGGCTGCTGTACCAGAGAGTGCGGGCTGATAGCCGGAGCTGTGTTTGGGGCGGCGGTAGCCATCCTGGGAGGTGTCCTTATCCCACTGGGTAACAGCATTATTGAGAAGACAGTGGAGAAGGTAAGGTGCTCAGTTTCACCCTTGGGCTGGAGCATAAGGAGTGACAGAGGGTGTGAATGTGTGTGTGTGTGTGTGTGTGTGTGTGTGTGTACATAGAGATCAAGGTGAATCAGGAGAAATGAGAGGCGTGCTTTTTGGAAAGCTGCTTTAACTGGTAAACAAGAAGCTGTGCAGGAAGTGTGCCTTGCTGTCATCCATCAAAAGATCAGCATCTGTTATCTGTTATCTTTTTAGGCACTGTGGAGAATAATTGAAACGGTTTGGACATTTTTTTCATAACAGAGCATGCACCGCTTTTATGTATCAGTGGGGTAGCTGGCCTGCTGACAGTCTTGAGGCATGTTAAAAATAGACTCTGTCTGTGTATTTGCGGGGTTTAGGAAGCTGTCATTGAGACTGGAACGACAGCTTATGATAACTGGGTGACTGTAGGAGGAACGGTGTACAGGCAGTTCTGGTTATTTGACTTGAAAAACCCCCTGGAGGTTTTGGAGTATGGCGCAATTCCAGTAGTAGTGGAAAAAGGACCTTACACATACAGGTAAAGTTGATTTGTTTACCTCTTGTATATCATTTTTGAAACACAAATGTGTCTCTCTTCCAATGAAAGTAAGACCCTCTCTCCTCATGCAGGACAAGATATCTTCCCAAAGAAAACATCACATTTAACCCCAATAACACTGTCTCCTTCCTGCTGCCGTTCGGTGCCATCTTTGAACCGTCGATGTCAGTAGGACCAGAGGAAGACAATGTCACCTCCCTCAACCTGGCTGTGGCTGTAAGTGATTGTCACCCCACTGGGCGGTGATTTCTGTCTTGACTCAGCTCTAAAGCCAAGGCAGCCTATGCCAAATCAAGCTGTGCTTCCCTGGGTTGCTTTGGTCTGAAACCATTCATTTTAGTGGTTCACTAGCTTTTTTGGCGGGTGTCCCTTTTGGACAGGTTGTTTGTGAGTTTTAAATTTAACACAGTGATTTATGGGCTGAAAAAGACAACTGACATGCTATGTATAGCAGAAATACAGTATGTTTTCTCTTGTATCCGGTTCTGTCAAACATCTTGCAACCCTTTAGATTTATCTTTTAACCCCATGGAGGGTCCCTGACCCCCAGATTGGGAAACAGTGCACTACATCATGAAGAGTTGTTTCAGATTGAGGACCTGTGTTTTATTCTCACAGCATAACGCATGTAAACAGTGTGTGTAGATGAATAGGCAACTAGCTTGGGAAGGAAGGAAGAAAGTAGTATGCAGTTAAACACCAATGGCTAATTCCAGAGAGTGGCTTAGAAGTTATCAACACAAGCAAATACAGTGGGCCAATTTTTGTGTTTACTTCAACAACTCTAAGAATGTTTTTAATGAACAGACAGCTAGCTTTGTTTGCTGCCAAGTTGCATATAGATGTTAGCAACAATAGCCGATACAATGGGCTAATTTCTGTGTTTTACTTTTCTGGACTCAGGATTGAGATTAGGAACTATTTATGCAACTGAAGTTGGTTTAAAAAATCTCTTGGATGCTGATATTGCTTACCTCGAGAGATGTTGTTTTGCAAGAGTCAGTGTTTTTCAAATCTCAAGTGCAATAACTGCAAAGATAGCATGACCCACAGTCTTGGCCACAGTTATTAGAAGAAGGCTAGACAAGTGTTAGCAGGAGGAGAAATCTGGTCTGTCACCTTGTTCAGTCCAATGTTCGGCCCAACTTATCTGGTAGTGTGAGGGATTTATAGATCTAGTCTAGTTGCAGGCTAATCAGTTTGAGTCAGAGTCAAGCAAGTCAGCAAGAGTTGCGTCTTTTGTTCAACTGATGTCTCTCATTGTATTGGTTTACCCTCTTATGGATATAATGAACAAAAATAGATATTCAAATTGTTCAAACCTTTGTGTTTTAATAAAGGAATAATCAAATATAATTTTTGGCTAACTTTGACAGCAGTATTCCGGTACCCTTAGCGTAACTGTTGTTTAAACACAAGCAAGAACCTTGCTGAAGTTGTAAAATTAGCTACATTATTTAAGTCAGGTAATAAAAACAGTATGAATCTGAGCAAGAATTGGTACTTGACAGCTGTGACGTATGACTTGAGGCTGACGCTGACACAAAGATGATGCTGTGTTGGAGTCTGGAAAGCATGAGCAACAAGGAAATCATAATTTTGCAATGACAGGCTATATTTATGGGTACACTATTCGTAGCCTTTATATGGGGTGCCGTTTGTAAAGCAGCACATGCTGAAAATTAAAGCAACATTTTGTCACATTTAGCTTCAAACAATGTTTAAAAAACTGGTGTGAATTTTTGAGAGTCACTTTTTTGCACATTTACAACAATATTTGTCAACTTAGAGATATTTTAAATAGTTAAATCCAAATATTAAATGTTACACCTAAATGTTAAATGTTAAATATAAATCTAAATCTAAATGTTAAATCTAAATGTTAAATATAAATCTAAATCTAAATGTTAAATCTAAATGTTTCGGGTGAAACTAAATATTTAGCTAATATGCAAATTCAAATGCCGGTAACCGGAAGTACCAAAGTAAAAGCTCGAGGTCAGAGTATCTAAAATAACAAACATGTTTGGAAAACTTTATTTGAAGAGTAGTTTGAGTTTTTAGTGTCACTTTTATGAAGGGTGCGGGACTTATGACCTGTAGCCGCTATATTTTTCATGGTATGTTGGAGAAAATGATAAAGTCAAGCAATTTAACATTTATAATTAACATTTAGATTTAGATTTAGATGTAACATTTAGATTTATATTTAACATTTAGATTTAATATTTAGATTTAGATTTATATTTAACATTTAGATTTAACATTTAGATTTAGATTTATATTTAACATTTAGATTTAGATTTAGCATTTAGATTTAACATTTAGGTGTAACATTTAATATTTGGATTTAACTATTTAAAATATCTCTAAGTTGACAAATATTGTTGTAAATGTGCAAAAAAGTGACTCTCAAAAATTCACACCAGTTTTTTAAACATTGTTTGAAGCTAAATGTGACAAAATGTTGCTTTAATTTTCAGCGTGTGCTGCTTTACAAACGGCACCCCATACCTTTATGCGTTATCTTCAGACTTTGGTAAGGCTCAAATAATAAGCGACAGCAACTCCAGTTTGAGCATTTGTTTACAATTATGTAGTAAAACAGTCATAAAAGAGGGTTAGTTACTGACTTATCTCAGGCGATGACATCAGTTTTGTGCACATGTTTTGCATGTGTATCACTGTAGAACAATACTGTCGCCTTTTATAATCGACACCAACACTGATGAAGAAATTATAAGCTTGTATTTGATTTTTCTTTTCAGGGAGCTTATTCATTGGTTCCAAAACTGCTTCATGGTATGTTGGAGAAAATGATAAAGTCAAGCAACTCCTCCTTATTCCAACGCCGTACAGTCAAGGAAATCCTGTGGGGTTACACAGACCCCATGTTGAAAGAAGTAGTGGCTCTATTTCCAAATGTGAGTAAACAGATATCATGGCCTTACACTTATACATATTAAGCATAAAAGAACTAGTAGTAACACCTCAGAAATGCCATTTTTTCTTTCCCTAGTACAACGAGACATTTGATGGCCCCTACAATGTCTTTAATGGAAAGGATGACATCTCTAAAGTGGGAGTAATTGACAGGTGGCGAGGAGAGAAGTGAGTCTGATTGTAAATAAAGTTTAGGAGATATTCGACCAGACTCTTAAATCAAATCGTGCAAGTTTGTCTGACAAATTTAATTTCGTCTCACAGGAAATTATCTTTCTGGAACGACCAGTACTGTGACATGATCAACGGGACAGGTGTGGCTCATACAGCGACTCACTTCTGCAGCTCTAAATGTCCACGATCACCTTTCTGACCTGATTCCTTCTCCTCCCCTCTTTCTCAGATGCTTCTTCTTTCCCTCCCTTTGTGGATAAGGACAAACCCCTCTATTTCTTCTCATCGGACATCTGCAGGTGATGAAACATTTCATTTTGTGGGTGCAATTTCATCTGATCTAGTCTGACTAACATTAAGTGGGCCAATAAGTAGGTCAGTAAATGTAACTGACGGGAGATTTAACATCTTAATTTGAGAACTGTACCCATGCAATTTCTTCAAGGTAACCACTAGAGGTCAGAGCCTTTCCAATACCCACACTATAGTCATGTAATGGAATCATTTCTGAAAGGTACACGAAGGACAGATGTTGGAAGACTTTTGAACTCATCTCTGTGTTGTTTTGTCTTCAGATCTGTGCCAGCAAGTTTTGTGGAGAGCCTGGATCTGCTGGGGATTGAAGTGTACCGCTACACCCTGCTGCCAGACACATTGGCCGCCCCTACGGTCAACCCAGGCAACCAGTGTTACTGCAAAGACCCAGTGGTCACCAAGAACTGCACCATGGCTGGAGTACTGGACATCAGTTCCTGTCAGGATGGTCAGTTTTTCTATCCATCCAGGATCTTCTACTTCTGTTTTATCATTTTGCATTTTAAGTTGTCTTTGTTTTCTTGCCATCTAAACAGGAAGACCTATCTACATCTCTCTGCCTCACTTCCTTTATGGCAGTACCTCCCTGCATGAGACGGTGCTGGGCCTCCATCCCAGCGAGGAGGACCATTTCACTTACCTAGATGTGGAACGCGTAAGACCTTCTAAACTTTTATCTCTGTGATTTTACTTTTAAGTGCAGCAACTCTGATTCTTATTTATTTTTTGTGGTATTTTCCCAACAGATAACCGGCTTCACCTTGAGGTTTGCCAAAAGAATTCAAGTGAACATGATGTACGGACCATCAAAGGTCATCACGTAAGTTGTGCTTTACCTTTTGAAAAGGGAAAGTTTGGGGAATTTCTTGACAAAACTTCAATGCTAAAATTGAGGCCACTCTCATGTCTGTGTGGTAAATGCAACAAGCAGCTGGTTAGCTTAGCTTAGCATAAAGACTGAAAGCAGGGGGAAACAGCTAGCCTGCCAACCAATACCTCTAAAACTCACTAATTAACACATTATATCTTGTTCCTTTAAATTTGTACGGGGATTATATGCTGAATTATTTCTTTTGGCTTTATATGGCCTGCTAAGCTAACTGCTAAGGTAATATCTAAGCTAACCTGTTGCTAGCAGATTACACTATTGAGATATACCACCTATTAATTAGACAAATTTTGATTTCGCCAGACAGGTAGTTGTTCCCAGTCTTTGTGCTAAGCCAAGCTAACCACCTGTTGGCTGTAGCTTCATATTTAGCATACACATAAGTGTTTAGATCATCTTCTTATCTAACTTTCTGCAATAGGTGTGTTTCCCAAAATGCCAATCTATTCATCAAAGAAACCTACATTTGCTGTATCTCTACTGTCAGTTGAAAATAGAAAAACAAGAGCGTTTCAGACAATATCATGCACTGAATGCCAACTAATGAACTCTTTCTCTGCAGGGTGCTTAAGAAAGTCAAGGATTACACCATATTCCCCATTGTTTGGCTGAATGAGGTAAGATAATGGGAACCCTGCAGCGGTGGAGTGTATAGTTTTCTAGCCTGGGATGCATAATAATCAGTGACTCTTTCTCTGTCTCCGTCTACGTAACCAGACGGCTGCGTTGGATGACGAAACAGCAGACATGTTTAAGCGGGAGCTCTTCTCCCGCGTTGAGATGTTGGAGATGATACAGCAGGCGCTGCTGGGCATCGGTTTGGCCATCTTCATCCTGTGTTTTTTCTTCTACTGCGTGCTGAAGAGAAGGGACGCAAATCAATCCAAGTCTGTGTGATCCAAGAATCTGTTGTTGTGTGAGCACCGTGCATTTAAGCTGCTATGGGACATCAAACCTTTTGATATAGACTTGCACTTTTTTGGAATTTCAGTGTTATTTATAATGTCATACCTCCTTTGATAACAAAGGGGGGAATACTGTGATTTTGTAAAACTCAAAGAGCTGAATTCCTTTGCCAAGTATTGTTTTAATTGCAAACACTGTAACATTAGCTCAATCAGGGATTTCTAAAGGGAGGGGAGACTCCTCTGAACTGTCAGGTCATCAGTCCGCACAGAGGAAAAATGAGAAATTCGCTTGACATCCTGTACAATAGAACTAACATGAATCTAACCTTACACCAATATTCACGTCCTTTGCTGAACTAGTACCTTCAAAAATGAATAAAATCTGAAAAAGAGTTTTTCACTGGGTGACCTATTCCTAATGTTGGGTTGTTCAAATCTGGTCTACATCCCCCCTCAGTCCAAAATACAGTAGAGACCGTCACGCTGCTGAAACAAACCTCCACATTGTGCACGCTGAAGCAAAGTATTTGGTTTCCTCTTTACCTTGAGTGGCCCATAAATCAAAAAGAGTATTAAAAAATGGACTGGGGGATGATTATACTGTGGTTATGAGTGGTACTTGGGTTTGTTTGGTGAGAAAGCAGTATTTCTGCCCAGCAGAGAGACCTCTTTTGGATTTTATGGGTTTTAAATGACGCTCTGCAGCCTCCTCGTGTCGTTGATTTTCCTGTTCGGTCTGAATCGGACATGTTACACACATCTATGTGTTTCATTAAGATTAAAACAGACATTACATTTCTTCCTTGAGGTGGCGCAGTTTGCAACCTTGAGGGATTGTCCACTGAAATTTAGGACACATGTTTTTGTCTGAAAAGCTGGACCCTCTTAAGCTTCCACGTAATATTAAACACATAAATTATCCATAACCATTTTGTTTCATCCCAGCAGACATCGGGCAAGAGAGGGAGTACAGCCTAGACAAGTCGCTAGTTCATCACAGGGCTAACTATAAGCAACTTAGAGTCACCAATTAACCTATTAACCAGGTCTTTGGTTAAACCGGAGGCAGACACAAGGAGAACATGCAAACGTTACACAGAAAGGTCCCAGCTGACTGGGGGGTTCGAACCAGGAACCTTCTTGCTGTAAGAGAACAGTGCTAACCACTATACTAAAAACCGTGCTAACCATTATGCTGCCAAGTAGTCATTCATGTCAATGATAGTTTGACAATTTGAGAAATAACCTTATTCACTTTTGTCAAGAGTTAGATGAGATTATTATCGTGCAGCTACAGCCATTAGCCTTAGCTAATGGACGTAGCTTCATGGCTAATTGCTGTTAGCTTCTCGTAGCAAAAGCCTGGCTGTTTGATAGAACTGACCTCTTGTTTTCACATTATGTCTTTTGAACTGAATGTACTATTGAGATATTATAAGTGAGTGAGTTTTAATTATGCAAATGTTGTTGCTTCGTCCAGAGTGTGGCGCTAAGCTAGGCTAACCAGCTGTTGGCTTTAGCTTCATTTATCGTACAGGCATGAGCGTGGTACCAATCTTCTCATCTAAATCTCGGCAAGTAAGCACATAGTGACAACAGCGTGAATGTTCCTTTAAATCAATATAACAAGACTTCATACAGTAGCATGACATGGCCCATCATGGAAGTAGACAGAGGGATGATGTGTTCACACGTTCACATTTTGAGAAATCATACTGATAAAAATGTTTGACAATAAAATGCATGATCTTTCTGTAAAACTGAGATTCATCTGAACAGATTTATTCAGGCTATCATGACATTAATAAATAGAAATACACGTTTCATAACACTGAAATTACACCGAGTTGAAGCTGACATGATGCCGGTCACACAGTTTTATTAAACGTGGAGCAGATGAGGGAAGAAGTACAGCTAGAAAGTCTTTTTTCTCAAAAATAAAAATAATACTGTATGTCTCCGCAACTTGCAGATACAGTCATAGTTGGTGAAATATGTTGAAATTATATACACAATGAAAAACACGTTTTCACAAACCTCGGCACAACATTAAATTAAAAAGGATGAAACAGACAAAAAAATACTCTGTACACAAACAACAAATAATCTCTATCTACATTAACTACGCTGCTGCTGCTGCTGCTGCTGCAAAAAGTCTATTCACATAATGTCAAATGGTCTATCTCACAGATAATTAATGATTTAAAAATATGTCCACTTCCGCTGTAGACGATGTGGAAAATGTGGATCCAAAGAAGGATATTGTCATTGTTTCAGCATCTCCTGATGTAAACTCCATATTTTCAGGTTTTACACAAACTAAAATGTGCGCATCTGCTAGTTTGGTTACTCAAATCTAACCCAACCAACCATTAAGAGATCTCTACGTTAGTTATGAATATCTACGAACATGCTTCTGTGCTAGAAACAACAGACGTATGACACAGCTGAGTTTGCGGTGAGGCACGTTACCTTGCATGTACGTCTGACTAATGGGAATAAATATGAGGAGAGATCATGTAAGATGTTTGCAACAGCTCACACAGACTTATTCTACTCAGTATTTTACTACTGTTTCTGTTTGTTTGGCCTTTGAACTAACACGTTTGTAACTTACAGCGCTGTAATCTAACACTTTTTATGGGGAAATCTTACCATCTGCGCTTTGTATGAACAGAGTTATTGTAGACAGCATGTGAGGCTGTCAACCCGTGACGAGAAAAGTGTTTTTTTTATAACCCTACATGTCATTTCACTGAACAGAGACATTTTTGTTAGTTTAAAGTAAACATATAAATGTGAGTAGAATCTACTAAGATACTAGAATAACACTTCGAGAGGGCACCCGCTGTCAAACATGCATCTGTCTCCCTTTTGTCTCCTCGATTTAATATCAAATGACCTCTTTTTTGTGTGCTAAAATCCAACCGTTACCCCTCTAATATCTAACGTACGATAAGATCATAGCTGCATTATCATAAGCAATATCGACTGAGACCGTTTTTTTTTTTCGTGGGCACTCATGACAGGGCCACTTCAGTTTGTGATGAACGGCTTGTGGGTGCCTGTGAGTGTGCGTTAGTGTATGTCACAGCCATCTGGTCACAGTGCCTCATGCAAGAAATAGAGATACTGCCGAATAAACAACTCCCCGCACCCACCTCCTCGTTTTTACTGCGCGTCCACGGTGCAGCTCTGCAGTTTGAGATGAGAGTTGGAAAATGTGGATCTGGGTATAGAAACAGAGGAAGGCGTGCGTGTCAGTCTCTGCCTCCTGTGTCAGACTTCTGGGACGTGATTGCGGCGGTTGCGGCTCTTCCTCCGGTCCAGCAGGGGCTTCAGTTTGGCCAGGTCCCCCCTAAGAGGTCCAGGCGGTTGTGGTTGCTGCTGCCTCTGCTGGAGGTTTTGGAGCTCCTTCCTTTCTTTGCAGTACTGTTGTACTGCCAGGCTCTCTGCTGGACTGAAGGCTGCCAATAGGACCTTAGGGTGCAACGAGCTGGCCCATGCCCACGGCGACTGCTGTTTGTCTGTCAGCACGCTCACCATGGCCTCGCTCAGCACTCGCAGGCGGATCTTGGCGACGGTGCGCTTGAAGCTGTTCTCGGTGGTCAGGCAGTAGTAGAGGCCCTGGTCGGACAGCTGGACGGAGCGGATGAGAAGGCCGTGCTCCGTGGAGAGGACGCGGTCGCTCAGCTTCACCTGTGATTGGCACAATCAGGTTGTGTCATAACCCCAACCATATGGTGTGCAGAGAGAATAGGAAGATCTAAATCTACCTGTCTACCGACAAATAAAAGAAAAACTTTAATATTTAGTAAAATTTAGACCTTTGCTGTCATTTGAACAACTATTTTTGATCCTCAAACACCAAATGAGGGAATGTCTTGTGGAAGAATGGTGTTGATGCAGATTTTTCCTTCAATTTGTCAAATGCAGAATCATGTTATACCACACATTATCTTTGGTTTCGCAATTAACCCCTTATGACCTACTATAGAACAATGCTATACATCAATACAAAACCTTACAACCCAAATTTTAATAATATGTATGGACTTATGCCCAGACTAATGGAATAAAGTGCTAAAAAGTGCAATAAACCACAAAAAATGATTTTTTTTTTTGTCGTGGGTCGTTGGATGCAATTATACCAGCATTTAAATATAGATATGCAAATGAGATTCATAAAAGGTTAAGAGACTGTATATACTGCAATGACTCAAGAAAGACTGTTTTTCATGAAATGACTGCTGAAATATCCTGAAATAATCTCAGAAACATTGGAGAGGGTTTGTAATTTGTTTGCCAAATGCTTGAAAAAAGGCCAGATGGACTATTTTATTACTCTTTATTTTGGTTTCTCTTGTAGGTTACATTACATATGCTTGACTAGAAATACATTTTCTGAAGATTTCTTTGCTTCAAAACACCTAAAATAGCTGAAAGAAGTTGTCTAAGAAGTGTCGCCAAAATAAAATTGCTAAAAGAGGTTAAAATGGGAGTCAAAGGTATGTCAATAAACTGATACTTACAACCTGAAATGCAACATTTCTTATTCCCTTTGCACTGACCGCTTTAAAAATCAGCCAGGCCGTTTGGAAAAGACTCCTCTGATTACACACCATAAAACTAAAGTGATTTATTTTCAGGTCAACTTGTGTTCTCGTGAGGAAACGGCTATAAAACGGTCATTACTGTGAGTCTTTACTCCACAGAGGCGAGAGCTAAATCCATAAAAGATGTGTCTTTATCAAGCAGGGGCTCTCTTGACCAGCTTTATTTAAACTTTAAATAGCCTTTTGAAAGGTTGAAAATGTTTGCAACATGTTTCCCTGCTGAGAATCCAGCCATCAGTCAAGGTCTATATCATGTCTGAACTGTTCATTAGGATGCTGCCAATAAACGTCACTGTGTCATTCCTCGCCTGATACAAGCCCTTATCAAGTGTGTGAGCTCATCTGATCACATGACATGTTTAATGTAGTGCTGATAGCAGCCGTGGAGTGTGACGTCGACCTTTGACCTCCCTAAAAATGTCCGACTGACCTCTTTCCTCCTGTCATTGTCCCTCTGAATAAGCCAGCGAATAGAGGCCTGTGGAGACTTTGGAAGACACTCCAGGAAGGTGGTGTTGTTTTTCACGCCATATTGCGTCATCTCCACTGCGTTTCTGTAGGCTACACACACACAAACACACACACACACACACACACACACACACACACACACACACACACACACACACACACAGAGAGTCGATCACATCACAGACGTCATTTGCTGACGGACACGAACCCCACAGATGGACCCAAATCTGTCTCAAGTCCCAGCAGTGAGACAGCAATGTTGACACAAAGCTTAGTCTGACACCTGCAGCATAAACCAAACTCCACCCAGACTTCATCATTTTCTACAGACAAACAAAACAACCTCCACTGCGTCGGACCGACTCAGTTTCGTCTCATTTACCATGTTGTTTTTTTGTTTTTTTTTTGTAGCTAAACGGTCCATCACTCAGCTGGATGTATGACAGGGTTCTGAATAATTAGTGGTAATGACCATATGGTTGATTCCCCAAGCTCGTGTTCATTTAGAGACGTAAACTGTTCACGGAAATGAAACTCTCTGGGGAGCAAATCCTCCCCTTTCATTAGACTGCACCCTGCCAGTCGACTGTGTGAATTTTCATGATGCTGTGCAGCACCCGGACTCACACGATGAACACAAACAACCCCTGGACAGGCACATAAAGATACACAGCAATTGCAGCTACAGCTCTGGGATAAACAACTATGATCTCATCGTCTATTAATGACAGTTTTGGCATCAAATGTGGAACTATTTTTACATTTAATGTGTCAATGAAATGACAAATATCCCTTAAAAAACCCATATCTTAGGTGAACATTTAAAGGAACAGTGTGTAGGAGTGGCATCTAGCGGCCTCATGCTCTCTTTTGTAGCATGAAGGAGAAATTACAAAAAACATATTAGTAAACAGCAGCCTATTTACACATCCTGCTGAAGCGTAGCAACATTAGCATTCATTTGAAGTTGTGCTTCTGATCACCAGACAACTTTAAGTTCCTGCTTTTACTTTACTCAGTTTTGGTTCACAGATAGCTTTATAGCTGCTAGCTGCTCTTCTTTGCTAGCTTACAGTGGGGTTTCCTTGCTGGAAACAACTGCCTGCTGTTGTGTGGTTGTTGACAGGGTCATTTGTGAGCCGTAAAATTTAAACTATTGGCTAAAAGGGGCTAAGCTACAAGGAATTTCGTTTCCCGTAGCTTTCAATGGGTTTTTTTTGTTGAAAACAACTGCCTGCTGTTGTGAGGTTGATGACGGAGTCTGTGGGCCATAAAACAACAAACAATTAGCTAAAAGAGGCTAAGCTGCAAAGAAAAATGATAAGTTGGGTTTGTCCCTACCAGCGACACTTTTCACACAGTCATTATTAAACTATTGATATTGCAGCTTGAATCACCTTTCAAGTTGAATCCCCTGCACTGAGTGAGTGGATTTCCATGCATAACGTCCTGCCGTCTGCTTCTCCTAAAAAAAAGACAAAAAAAAAAAAAAAAAGCAATGAGTATGACTAAAAACTGTGGAAGGAGCAAAACAATATGAGGAAAATCTGACTGTTATTCCACTCAGTGGTGCACAGTCACATATAACAGCTTGAGGAAAAGAGCATGTAAACAGCTGACACATTTCAGACACATTTTCCGCAGGAAAAACAGGCGCCGCGCTTTTTGTTCTGCAACCAAGCTAAACTTGACCTGCGTCTGACTGGAATGTCAAGAGACAGGCAGCTGGGTCCATAAAGAGTCCAGAGAGAGAGAGAGAGGGGTATCGGTTCAGAGGCGAGGTGTCGAACTCATACCTCTTTGTCTGTGTTATGTCTAGACGGAGGGAGGGAACCAACAAAAGCAGAATCAGTGAGGTGGCTTTCATTGAAGGATTTCATGTGATCTTTTGGGCCTCACAAGTTGTGAGCAGCTCTTTTATATTCATGTTTGACATATTGTTGCACGCTCAGTAGGACCGGGCGTGGTGCAGTGATTTCATATTTGTTTTATAACTGATGAGTACGACTTTTGGAAGCTAATTTTCATGCCAAATTGGGCAAAAGTGAACAGAAATCCTGCATGTTAATCAAAAATCTACCCAGTGCTAATGTTTATTTAACATTTGTGAAAGTTTTGAATAGCTCCACTCTAATCAACACCTGTCAGCACTTATTAACACTGAAAATTTTTGTTCTGCGGCCTTAAAGCTTGTTTTTTCTACACCGCTGAGAGAAGAATCCTTGGTGGACACTAAAAACTTCATTGCCTGAAATTTTAAAGATACTCAACACTGACTCATAACCGCAGTTATGAGCCTTAAAATTTTGAACCTTTGTGTACCTTTTGCCGGTGGGATAGAAGCGGGAGCAGCTGAGTCCGTCCCAGGCGCAGTAGGGGTCTCTGGCGAGGCAACAGTCAGCGCAAGCCGAGCCGTAAGCGTGACAACGGTGCAGGGAGACCTGAGAGACCCCGAACTCGGAGCTGACGTACAGCTGTTGCTGCAAAGTAAACAGTTCAAATGTCAGCCGCCCTGTTTGTCTTAATAAGTGGCCGGCTGACAGGAAAATGAGCCAGAGCACAGAAACAATTATGGCTTATTATTTCCTTGCCTTTGGGAGACTTAATACGCACAGGGGATTTTTGTTTCGGGCATTACATAGTAGCCACGCACAGTGAATAACATGTTTAAACAATAAAACTGCACTTAATATGTGAGCACGCAAAGTCAGACAGACACTTACTTTCTTGGAGGATATTCTCAGGTTTGTAACAGGAGCTTGATTCTGAAAAATACACATACAAGAACCAAATTCAGAGCTTGTAGCCATTATTGACAGTCATTTTTATAACATTTTAGAGAAATAGTTGGGAACATTTGGATGAAATATGCTTATTTGCTTTCTCGATGAGAGTTTGATGACTAGTTAAAGGTTGTTTTTCCTTGCTGCCATTGCTGAGTGCTTGCTCATGGTGGCAACTGTTAAGTCTGTGTAAATAATATAAATACCGCTCTTTATGGAAAGTGTCATGAGATAACTTCTGAGTGACTCTGTCCATTCTTTATACTGTCATTGGTCCGAAAAAAATCCACATTTCAACACCTTTAAACTCACAAATTAACATGTCATTTCTTATTTGTACAAGTCAACCAAAAAAACGAAGTGCAAAAACAACAAATTGTGGTTTTATCGGTGAGTTATATAAGCTGGTTGCTCATGATAGCTTCATATCCATCGCACAGATATGACACTGGTATCGACCTTCTCTTCTAACTCTTGACGAGAAAGCAACGATTTCCCAAAATGTTCCTTTGAAAATGTCTTTTTATTGTAGAAAACAGCTCATTAGACTGTTCTTTAACAACAAAAATAATCATAGCAGAGAGCGTAGCCATCACGGATCAGCTTCTCGCCAGATGTCTTTAACTTTCTAGAACAAATATAGTCCGTCTCTTGAGAATAAATCTGTTCAGCGCAGTGGAAGATCAAAGGAGCCACGGCCTTAACGTCTGATCACAGGTTGATCACACTTATAGCGATAAGATGAAACAGCATGTGCGAAGGTTCACACGGAGCAACAACCAGACTCTTGCAGCATGTAAGTATGTTTCCCATCACACGCTACACTACACTGCAGAACATCCATCTCCCGAATGCCACCCTTCTTTTGTCTGTCTGCCCCCTGGCCTTTGTGTGGTGGCCAAGCTCGCCCTCCTCCTCCCCTGCCTTTGATTTTAGGAGAGTAAAAGGGATGAAAGTAAGAGTGGAATAATAAAAGAGAGGGGAGAAAAACAGACAGCTGACCTTAAACACTTCCAGCTCCTCCAGGATCAGATCTTCATGCAGGGAATGATTACTTGGAAGCACAATCACCTTCTGAACCGTACCTTTGTCTGGGAGCAGAAAGCAGACATGTCATGAGTTGTAACCAAACACACACGTTTAAAAACCATGTGAAACAAATATGGCTATGCCCAAAAAATAAACTCCAAGCCTGTTTTTCTTTGCCCATGTTTGCTTTTAAATTAAGCATGATGGCTATGGCCCGTTTCCATAGCAAAATCAAGTGTGGCAGGAGTGGGAATGGAAGCTCTTAAGCCTGCAAAAGGGAGGACGAGGGCCATGAAAAGGGCAAAATGCAACACTATCATCATCAATATGGCTGTTTTGTCCTGGGAGTTGGGAGAGCAGCAGAGCAGGAAGAAGGAGTTACAGTAATGGCTCCTGGAAATGCCTGATAAGAGAGCGTCTCCCTCATTATTCAGACAAAGCAGCATTTTTTTGCGGGCCTCACATATGGTGAGACAGCACTGGGCTTTTCTTCAAGAAAAACTAGGCAGAGCGGAGGAGAGGCTGCCCGATAAACACAAGCAGCTGTGAGAGAGAGAGAGAGTCCCAGCGCGGCTTGCTGAAAGCAAACATGTAAAAGTGGACATGAATGCATGCATAATTATGTACGCACACATGCACGTTATTCTGTTTAGCTGACATGTTATATGCACAGAAACAACAGACAAACAGTAGATCTTAAATTAAAACAAATATGGCATAGACAAGTGAGCTGATCTCAACACACCTGCATGTTCTTTCACCTGATTTAATAAAATTAAAGGTCAAGGCCCTCTCTTATACGACCTCATCTGGCCACCCTGTCTGACCCAATTACGGCATAGTGATAATTTACTGCGTGCTGTGCCATGCTCTCTCTGTTTTCAGATTTGCCCACACAGTGTACGAACCCTCTGTTATCTGTTTATCTGATAAACAACTGTTGCAACGGGACTCCACTCGACAATCATTTACTTATGAAACATCTCGTTGACGACTCGTCTGACAGAGGGATAGTGTTATTGCTACTATAACTGCTCCATAACATGCTCATTTGAGCTAGCCGATATTAGCTTTTATTTCACGGCTTTGTTGTACACCTGATCCTCCTCGGTCAATTATGGCCTTCTATGATCTGTTATTTCTGTAGCAGACTCTTGCAATGGATGCAGCTCTAATGTTCAACTCTGGAGGGCACAACAAAGTCATTTTTAAATCAATATTTTCAATATTTGTGTCAAATTATTGATTTCTTTAGTAAGTAGCTGTGTAGCTGCTATAGTGAGCAGGTCATTGTGGTGAAAATAAACCCCTTCAGGGTGACTGAAGCCCCTCCACCAGTCACCTGGCTATTGATGTTGATGTTTGTTGACATTTTTCAACTATAAAATGTCCAGCTTGGTACACAATTCTTCCATTTTAAAGGCATCCTTATCAAAAAAATGTTTGTTTATGTACAAATATGAATATTAGCTGGTGTATCATTGTCAGATTCTTTACACTTTTAAGTATTGATATCAGTATCAGCCTCAGAAATCTAGTATCAGTTGGGCTCCCATGGTCATGCAGGCTGTGGCTCCTCAGTAAGGAGTATTAAATGATTCTTTTTTTCTTGAATAACTAAGAAATCAGATTTTAGGTGTTATAAAATTAAAATGATTTTGATGTAAAAGGAATGACAATGCAATCTGACAATAATTTTTAGAAAATCAAGTCAAAATACATGAAAAAAATGCTTATTTTTATTCTATTCTAATGCTTTTTGCTGGTTTGTGGAAGGAGAAAGTGAGTTGTAAGTGTAATTGCTACTTTTAATGCAGTTTTACCTGTTTTTGAACAAATTAAATAAGACAGATAATTCTCCTAACAATCATCAATATTTTGAGGTGAGGTTTAAATCAAACCCCTTTAATAAATAACTAACCAAACTACTTATAGTGCAGGAGGATACACATAAAACTTGAATATTCAAAACATAATGTAGCTGTTGTTGCGGCCATAAGAAGTCTGACTGCAGGACCTTTCTACATTCGTACCTGTGCCCAGGAAGAGCACCTGGTAGTTGCCGTCGGCAGCCATGACCTGGTCCACTGCCACTGATGTGTATTTGTAGTCAGCGTTGGTCCGGACCACTAGAGGTCTCCTTCCCACTGGGTAGATGGGGTTGAACATGACCGGATGGTTCCGTACGAAGGTCACCACGTCGTCTGGGAACTCCTTTGTTGTCTGGATGTCAGGTGTGAATGCTCCACCGGGACACTGTAGAAAGAAAAAGTGGAAATTAATGTATTGTGTTAAAAGTAACGTCATTGTCATGCCTTCATCTGAATGATAACAAATAATCATTCCACAATCTGGAACAATTAAGTTATTGAATTGTACTGAAAGTCCCATCTATTACAATAGACAGTACACATATTTATGTGGGATAGAATATACTGTAGATGTCAGTTATTATGACAATAGACAACAATATGTACAGTATGTATGCTTATAACTGATCTGAATGTATGAAGGTTAAATATGGAGTACCACAAGGGTCAATACTGGGGCCTTTGTTAATTTTATATATTTGTTTTATGCAATAATTCGTCAAAAATTTCTAGCTTTGAAATTCTTCTTGGTTGCCTTATAGGTTATATAAAGGCAATAGCGTCAATTTTTTAACAAATCAAAATATATTTAAAAGGAGCAGTGTGTAAGATTTAGTGGCCTCTCCTTCCTAGCATGTAGGAGAAACTATGGGGGCTGGAAAATGTACAAAACTCTCTATCTGGAGTCAGTTTTTATTTAGTCTGTTCTGAGCTACTGTAGAAACATGATGGCCCACATTCCCTCCATGGAAGAGGACCCGCAGCCTCTGTAGATATAAAAGGCTCATTCTAAGCTAACAAAACATAAAGATTTCTGTAATTATACACGAATGAAAACATAGTAATTCATATTCTGTAAAATAGAGCCCCTTAAATCTTACACACTGAAAGTCTAATGTTTCTACTGTATATACAATTAATGTGAAGGGCAGGAAGGTTAATGAAATATTTACGGAGATTAGACAGATTTGTGGTTCAGATATGATTTAATTCATAAATCTGTATCGAAAAGGAACACTTGGACAATATGAACTTACTTATTATGTTACACTGATGTTAATTAGTCTGGTGATACAAGCTTCTCCATACTTATTGCCTGGCTTGAGATGTGTAAGGAGGTAAGGTTAAGATGTATATTTTATATGAACATAACCAATGAATGAAGGAATGGTGCAGAAATTAACTCACAGTTCCCGGCCTTGGATAAGGGATGCGTCCTTGGAAGGCCACCCACTGAAAGTTGGGGCCCTCTCTGTGAGCGAAGGGCCCGTTGAAGACGGTGAGGATGTCGGCCATGTTGTACACACACACTGCCGATCCTTTAAACACGGAGCTGGAGGAAATGAGATGCATACTTTAATGAAACACACCCAGTTAAAATATTCTGCACTTGTGTTTTTTAAGGTTGTGTCAGTCATGCAGTCTGGGTGGAACCGCTGTCACTCTCCAGAGGGGACACAGCTCGCATATTTCCCGCCCTCACTGATCTGATGTGGTTTGGCTCCGTCATTTTAAAATAACACTGCTTAGCACATAAAAGAGGCTTTGTTGAAAAGGAGAACAGAAGCATATTGTGCGAAGTGGACACGGAGGAAGAAACACAGTGTGGAGATAGGAATAATATTGAGCTGAGAGACCTCACTGTTTGTTTTGGCTGTGTTCTCTGAGCCGGGATACACTGCTGTAGCCTTTTCTAAGATCCTGAGGTAACAAGTGGATTGAGAGCAGTGTCACCCTGGGTTAACCAGACGAACTCAATTAGAGATCAGAACAGACGGATCAAGTGACCATTTCCTTAAACCCTCAAATTTGCAATGCAACCCTGCTGACTGTGACCTTCAGCCACAGTCAGAGTTTACGCAGTGTGGTTTCCTTAAATGACCACAGAGGTTAATTTCTTACGACGAAAATCGTGATGTTTAAATGATTTTGCCTTGTATTTACTTTATATATATAATTCAATATATTTGTTATATTACATCATGTGTTGCTGTCCAAAAAAACATGTTTATCCGAATTTGTTGATTTTGAATTTTTGAGAAAAACTAAATTAAATAAATTAGATTAAATGTTGTTTTCTCCAACATTTGAAGCTAAATAAACCATTAAAATAAATACTCAAATACATAATATCAAAAAGGTGAAAGGATGTTTTTTCAGCTCATGAAAAGTTTACGTTTTGAGACATATAATACTATTTAATGTAATGTGAAAATCATAAGAGTTAGTCGGGACAGAGACTGTAATGCAGAGGGAATCGGACACAATAAAAACGTCATAAAAGACAATCAAACAGGACACTCAGTTAGCACCATCCACCGGCCAAATGATGGTGATATATGCAAGTGGCTGTTAGATTAGCTTTACCGAGTGTTTTCAAACGTTTTACACCCCGTACCACTTCAGAAAATACTCTCCAAGTACCGCCATGATGACAGACGTTAAAATCCAGTCGACAGTTCACCCAGGCGGCAGGTTTATTGTTCATAAAAAGATTGTTTATTGTTGAGTGTCCCTGAGCTACTTGGGTGGAAAAGGTGGTATTTCTGATCTGCACTTCTCTTCCTGTCGGAGCAACAATTGCAGAGTTTTTTGAAACTTTTAATTTAACTCCATTAACTATCTCCATGTCACATTTTAGCTCATAACTAGTTGTCACAAACTGGCTCGACATATGTGACAAGGAGGTGAAGAGGTCAAGTGTCAGTACCAATAAAGAGGTTTTATTGCCAATTAAACATAACTATTTACAAAGAAACATGAGGTGTGGAGAGTATTAGCATCAGTAGTGCATGTAGTGAATGGATGAGTGTGGCGTGTGTGTGTGTCTGTTGAATGCAACCGGAAAACTCCAAAACAAACCCAAAACTGGAAGCAGTGTGGAGCCAAGGGGAGAAAGAGAGAGAGAATGAGTGGTGGGCGGCATTTATAACCTAGGTGGAGGCCTTGCCAGGTGTCAGCAACTTGCCTTAATGACCCTCCCTGACTGCCTGACCTCCTGCAGGGAGTGATCACCTGCATCATGGCGAGCAGAAAGGGCAGAGGTCGTAACATAATCACAGAAGTATGTCTCTGCATGAACCTGATACTGGCACACAAAGTATTACAGGAAATGCCAAAAATATTTTAAATTACACTCCTGTGATCTCATAGTTTTATTATAGTTTTTGTCATTCAAAATTCTGTAGTAAGTAAATGTTTCTAAATTAATATATTTAATTTAAAAATAAACTGTTGCCCATGAAGTTGGAATAAAATATATTTACCTCTTCTCATGAAATGATTGTGACAATGTGATTTATTCTTGATAGATAAAGTGTATCTTCTCAAAACTTTATTGATCAGTCTCTTCCACACATATCACAGTGAAAATTAAGCCACAGTTAACCTGATGAATGTGTCTGAAAACAAAATTATTCCAACTTCACGGGCAACAGTGTATATATTTTATGGATTCCCCCACATACCACTCAAGGAGGCTCGTGTACCGGTGTACCAGCCTTTTGGGAAGTGGACATAAAACCTAAGTTTGCACCTTGCTCTCAAACAAAGGCAAAAACATAAATTAGATGGACATAAATAGAGACATCCTAAGGAAGCTTTTTAAAGGTGCTGGATCAGATGTCATTTCAGTTTTATTTAACGCTCTACCGTCTCTGTCTTTCTCTTTTACTTTCACTCGTACTGGTACTCTATCTATATTTGGCCAAAAGGGACCACTTTAGTAAATGTTTCTATACAGCGTACATATACATACTGCTTATCTGTCTGTATTCATTAAATCATTCCTCATTTGCGTCATAAGATACAGTGAAGATAGAAAAACTGAGTATATTTTCCCCATTTTCTCTGAAACCGGACCGACAGGACTCAGATTTCATCTGAAAAATGCAATAATGAAACCCTCTCTGCACTCAAAATTCCTGCTGTGTGTACTATTACTCCATTTTTGTGGAAGACATCCAACAATACATATCATGTAATACATATTCTGCAGCACTGTGTACTATAAATAATACACTGCTGCTCGCCATCATAGGGAAAGAACATCAAAACGAAAGCCACATGGTGAAGCCACCAGGAAGCTGTAATTGATAGCTCGCCCCTCTGACTAAGCTGTTCTGCGACATGACACATGACGTCTCTATGTATCAGGCTCTTTGACAAGCACATCCCACTGATATCCAGTCAGTGATTAACATAACCGCTGAGGCCTGCAGGAATGTTACAGTTGGCTTCACCCCGGCAAAGTCTTACCTTGTGGATGTGAAGACGCCAAACACCAACAGGCCCTTGGGCTGATCAGTTTCCAGCAAAAACATACTTTCTGAAAGAGAAAACACATATGTGCACATACGTAATACCTTTAACAAATTCCCTACATCCCAGATCATCTCATCCTGCAGGTGAGATTGCCAAAAAGTGATGAACGCATGAATTAATAACTGCACATGTCGACAGATGGACTGGTCCGATGATTAAACAGAAAAGCAGGTCTAAAACGCTGTGGGCTGATGCTTGTCATTTTCAAAGCTGAGGTTAAGAAGGACTGGAATAATATGCTCATATATGAACAAGGTAACCAGAAACAACAGAAGAGCTGTTATGGAAATTGATAAAGGGCTGCAGCTAATCCAGACCAAACAAAGGAAGTTCCATGGATTTGTTTATGGAGAAAGCAATCACTGGAAACCTTGGAACGAAAATAGCGAGCGCCCAGGAATTATGATCTCTGGATCTCTGGCTGCGTATTTTCTAAAACACAAAGTTTGTTTTAAACCTCTTTCTTGGAGCATGGAAATAAAACAGACACTCAACAAATTAAATGAAATACATAACATGTACGAATAACCTTCATTTTACCTACCCAGTTCGTCGAAGTGAGTTTCCGTGCCATCTTCCTCCAGAACCGAACACACCATCCTGGCTTTGAGGAAAGTGGTCCACTTGTTCACCAGACTGCGCTGCCCTCCGATGTCATTCTGCAGACAAAAGCCACACATAGCAACTCGAAAACCACAAAACACACACTCCTTATTTATTACTCTATTTAGGCACAAACTCACTGGACACACTCTTGCCACCATGGTGTGGATATTTTTAGTGTTTCCACTGTTATCTGTTAGCCTCTCGCGGAAGAAAAAGTACAATTTGGAGTCGTTGGGGTCGGTTCCGTCTGGTATCAGGTGGGCGTCAATGAAGATTGGCTCTGAATGAAATAAAGAAAGACAAAGAGACTTTGTGAAATGAAAATAATGTCAATAAATCAGTATGTAAACATTAAAAATCCAGAGAATGTTTGTGTGCTCACCACTTAGCCACTTAGAGTTGTGCTGGTCTGTCCGCACTGCATTCCTCTTGGTCAGGCTCCTGAAGATGGCAGCATCTGTCCCCATGAAGTCAATGTACATGCCTGAGAACAGCTCCTGGTCTAGAGGACACACACACACACATACCAAATCAACAATAAGCTCACATATTTTGTTAAAAAGACAACATTTCACGGTACATCTAACCCGAAATGCTGAGACAGCCTCAGAAAATTAAGATAATATGGATAAAATACACCAATATTTTATCCCACGACCGATAAATCACGTTAAGATTGTTCTGTGAATGGATTTACAGTCTGTGTGTGTTCCACTGCTAATAAGAGGCTTTGTGCTCTCCGTAGCCGGTTCATGCTTTTTATCATTCCTTTACTCTCACTTCATCATCCATCAGTTCCAGACCATGTGTTTTAGAGGATGTGGTGCAAGTTAAGGGAGGATTAGGGGTATGTGGCCCGCATTCCAAGCTGGTTTTCCAAGGAGTTAGTGTCGACAGCGCTCAGACGGGCCACAGAGTCCAAAACATGAAGTGCAGACTTGATCAAGCAGAAATACCGTCTCTGATTGTCCTCTGAGGCTCGGACTGCAGCATCTCTGCCTTTGACCTCGACCATTTGGCCGTGCACCTTCAGATTATTACTCTCAGGCACCCTGCTGTGCATCTCGGAAGGTGCTTACTAGCTGGCAAGGCTGCTGCTGACATGGCCGTGCTCAGGTGTCGGAAAGCAGAGCTGAGGGTGCAATGTGTCGCCTTTAGGCTTGTCAACAGCAACCCAACACCCCTCGACCAATCAGAGATCAAAGGAGAGTGAATATAGGGGAGAGGGTTCGGCCTGACCTGAAGGAGGTACTGCGTTAGCCTCTGTTGTCCTGCGTTTAACGTATTTTAAAGAAAATTTTAACTATAATGACACTGTGGATATTGTGACTGACATCTGAAGGCTGGTGTAACTCTTAATGTAAATATAAACTGAACTTTTACTAAATTACATTAGTTTCAGGCTGTGGGTCAAACAAATGCAATGGTAGTATCATACTATCATACAATGTCCGCTTCAACTGTAGGACAACTCAACACTGACCACCATAAAATATAGTTTCTGCTCTAAATGGTATAACAAAATGCAAATCATTAATTAAATTATGCCAATTCTCTAATTCAACCTGAGAAAAACCATGTAATCTACAAAAATAAATCTCATCTTACACTAGTATTGCCAGAAGATGCGCTGTCAATTTTTGTGGTGCGCTACTGACTGGGACACGTAATAGCCATGTATATACAAATGTACAAGATATTCTTTGGTTGTGTGTTAGCAATTTTAGATGTTTCATGAAATATATCTAGCTTGCAAAGTGGAACCTAGCGAGCTAGGCTACATAGCTTCTGGAGCTACTTAGCCTATCTTGCTAGCCTTTTTTCAGTCATTGGCAGCTCCTTGCTTTGTGTTCGCCCCACATTACAGAAAGGAATGAAGTCTAGTTAGTGTAAACTCTCTTTTCCATGTGTCCAGTTACCAAACGTACATGTACATAATAAAGTAGGGAGTGCTCAAGTCGCAGATGGGACTAAGTCCATGTTGGTTTCATATCTGAGGTATTGTAATTACAAATTTATGACTTTTAGATAATGTTAACGTCATTAATGAATGAGTTTCTGATCTGTTCAATGTAATAAAACTGCAATGTGATACATATAGAGTATAATTATATATCGTTAACGCCCAGTATTTTGAACCTTTACAGGACCAGCTCTGAAGTCATTGAACCATCTTGAGTTTGTCCCATGATGTGAACGCTCACTTAACATGACAATCATTCCCATCTCTATCATCCATCCCATATGGCGTCAACACAGCAACCACAAACCAGCTGGTGAACTGTCTGTGTGTCCGCCGGAGTTGAAGTTGAACTATTTTTAGTGCTTGGCCACACAGACACTGCAAAAATCAGAGTACAGTACCAACATTGTCATTCAGAAAATGTCTGTTGCTGTAGAAACTTCCTTCTGTTTGGTGATTACAATTTTTTATTTTAAGAGGCATAAATCATTAAGGCGGAGGTACAGGAGGCACCTACTGAGCATGACGGAGACTGTATTCACTTGAGGGTTGAAGGAGCACCTCCCTTTTCCAGATTCGGTCCTCGAGTCAATGTGAAAAACTTGTTCCTGTCACAGATAAAAGAGGAAGTCAGAGAACTTGGAGACAGTTTTATATGATACATTAATCAGTCTAGTGAGTCTCTTCCACAATAAAACTGCACGTATGAGCAAAGCAAATGTCCCACAAGGTAGCCCTGCTCACGTTTCCCTCCCTTTTGGTTTTAAGGAGGCGCAGAACGGTTCCTGGCCTGGTCTACCTTAACTGGCCCATGTAGGACCATAAAAAGAACATTCCATTTGGGTAGGAAAGGAGGAATTTCCCCGCTAATGTGTTGGATAGCAATCTCTCCATCTCAGGTGGAGAGGCTGCCAAAGTTTCAACCCCCTCCTGGTGGCGGTCTGGAAGGTCCAAGCAGCTCTTACAGTAACCTGGATAAATTATAGAGCTTCCTGTCCCATCTTATTTAGATCTGACCCACGGCGGCGATGCAACTTCCTCGACTGGGATGAGTGACGTCAGCTGAGGAGCATTTTTCCAGGAAAATGAGTCGGTTCGCTAAGAAGTTCTGGAGGTGGGCTGAATCCATCTGGTAGTTCTGTCATTAACCTCTACACTGCAAGTTAAGTATTTGTTTGAACTTTCTGGAGTTGCAATCGGTCATTAAAACCCCATCCACTCAAACAATTCTTATTTATTGTTACTTCACTCGCATGTCTGATATAACCTTGCGAGGCAGCTGGACTGACGACGTCACAAGATGATGTGAGAAACCATCTTGCCAGGCTTCAAGCCAATCAGGGTCCCATGAGGAACTACTGTTAGCTACGCTATGAGTTGTAGATGTGTGACGACGTGGGTGAGAAGTGATTGTTTCCTTGGAAAAAACTATTGCAGCTGCTAAAGAGGTTAGCGTGGATGCTAGTAGCATCAGTTATTAGAAGTGGAGAGCGAAAGCGAGAGAGAAAGAACAACACTGAAGGCTTTTCTTGATGGAAAAGATGTTTTTTGTCTTCTCCCGAGTGGCTTCGGTAAAAGTTTGACAACGTTATACGGTTAATTGACCTGATTGGTTAAAGTTCGCCCATGATAGACGAGGACAGACAGTCCGTTCGATCACCTCGCCTGTACCCCTTTCCTAACCGCTTTCCAAACACAGCTTTCCAGATGGTTCTGTGCAACAAACCATCCGCAAAGCAAGATGCACATACAAGAAAAGCTATTTTCTACAGAAGCCCGAAGCAGTCATACATTCATACATCATATTTCATCCATTTTCTCGTGATAACGAGTTAATTTAATTTGTTTTCTCGAGATCTCAAGTTATTTATGTCATTACCTCAAAATAACAAATTATCCCGAGATAATGGGGTCATTTTCTCAAGATCTTGAGTTAACGAGACTTTGTTTTCCAGAGATAACAACATGATTAATTCGAGATCTCAAGATAATCACAAGAAAACTGAGGAAATAAAATGCATGAACGCATGACCGCTTTGTGTGCTTCCGTACAGTTCACATAAATCTGCTGAGGGAGGTTCTCTGCGCTCACCTTCTCAGATATAGATGTGTACGCTGTGACATCACACATAGTTTGTAAGCCAATCGCAGTTACATATACAACTTTTAAGTGTGATGTCGAAACGCCCAGCACACAGACAAACACTTAAAAGTTAAGTGAAGTAGGAGACATCTTGCATCAGGCAGTTAAACGTTGGCGACCAACCATATTTGCGTATCCATTGTTTCCAAATCACACAATTTTTACACCTTAAAACATGTCTGGAGGGGATCTTTAAAATGATATGTTTCTTTCAACAAGTGACAACTGTTTGCAGTGATAAACCTCGCTGACAATGAGGGGAATTATCACGCACTATAAAAGATTTTAAGACAAAATAAAAGAATAAATGACTCGATGGGTTGGACATTTATTGCTGTATAAATCACTACGTAACTGAGGGGCACTTTTGAAAAATAAGATATTAAAAACACTAACATGCAAATAATGTGTCTGCTGCAGCCTTCCTATCAAGCTATAAAACAACGTAATAGTCCGGGCACGTTCTCAGGGGCAAAGGTCCGCGCTGAGCTTGCCGTCAACTTCCCACTGCAGCAGCTTGTTATACTTAACAGATCCCTTTTCTTGAGACACTGACATGTTTGAGCTCAGAAGTTGCAAACAGAGCAGTCTGCCTTTCAAACAAAAACCCCCAAATGACAAAGAGACACCGCAGTGCGGAAAGAGCCTGGTCGGGAGCTCGCTCTGTCTCTCTCTCTCTGCCTCTCTCTCTCTCTCTCTCTGCTTATTAGTGTCTGGCAGCAGTCGGCAGTCTGTGGCTAAATGTTGTTCACTCAGTGAGCACTTTTCTCCTGGAGGGCTTCCCTGCTCTCACTTACAGAGCCGTGTGGCCGGACATGAGAGCGCAGCGCCTAGAAAATCAACTCCGCCATCCCTGACACTAGAGCTCCATTTTCTCCCTCTTATCCTCAGCATCTCCTCTCATGTGGCATCGAACTGACTACATGAAAACTTTTGCCCATATAAAGTTGTGAGTAGTCCCAACAACTTTTTTTCCCCCCACATAGTGATGTTTCAAATTCGTAACTGATGCTGCAAGATTGTGGCAGTTACGTATGCGCTGCTTGTCACTTCATACCTTTCCAGTAACTCTAAATATTATAAATATTTTATGTTATTACACTTTTCGTACAAAAAACATGTGATAGTTTGTTTTGAACATCTAATTTATCCAAAAATGAACTCTCACCCACATCCTTAGAGGCATTTTATAGTGAATTAAAGGATGAATGAGTAGGATTTAGAGGCATTTAGCAGTGTAGATGCAGATTGCAACCCCCTCCACTCACCCTCCTGTTCAATGTGCGAAGGAGAAACTATAGGGGCCGCAAAAAACATGAACACCCTGTCTAGAACCAGTGTTTAGATATAAAAGTCTCATTCTTAAGTAACTAAAACATATGGATTCTTATTTTCAGGTGGTTAATAAAAAACATTGCTATGCATATTGTATTTCATTTCTGCCATATTCTGTAAACAGAGCCCCACACTGGACCTTTAATCTCTCTCCCAGAAAAAAAAAGATTTTTGTTTACTAGCTCTGGGTGGCAGTATTCCCACTACTTTCTGTTTCTATTGCACTCGGGGGTGACATTAACATTCAACAGTGTTTTTTAGGGAGGAACAAAGAGGAAGAGAGTTAGATTACCGTCCCAGGTGAGCAATGAGAACATTAATCACATTAACCCAATTCAGTTAATGTAATTAGTTTTACTTTTTAAACAACCACAGGAGAACTACTGCACATTCTTCCTTTGCTCATTATGTCTCTTCACCAAACTCCCTTCACATAATTTAAGTTTTAATAAGGCTACTGCACCATTTAGGATTAGAAGTACAAGATGTTCTTATTGTGTCAGATCATGTTAGAGGTGTAGTATCATTCAGTCAAGTGTTTTAATGGACATCCAGAGTGATTAATTCACTAAACACAAGACAGATTTCGATTTATAGCTTCTCAGCAGTTACAGTAATGCGTTGACCACCAGCCCAACCATCGCCCAAACATTGTTTAAACCATCACAAGTTTGTATATTTAGTGAAGTGAATATCCGTCATCGTGTTCCCCCACCTCTGGTCTGCGGCCCCTATTGATGTACACACAGACGGGACTGTAAGCTCCGCTGCCACACATGAACAGATGAGTTCTGTTGTAGGGCTGCACCACCCGGATGAAGTTCCCACAGCCGTGCTGGAAAAAAAAAAACAGTTAAACAAAGAGACACGTGAGAAAGTTCAGTAGGCGAGAAAACAACAATAATAACATCACTCAGATTAATTCAAATGAACTATTACAGTTTATTGCTTTATGTGTCCTTTTAATGCAAGACAATGTAGCTTTTAAGATGTGAAATAAAATGTAGCGTCGATCAATTAAATATACTCAGGAGTTTTGCTGCTACAGCCTCATTTGGTCTGGTATAACCAGTAGCTTACGATGGCTAATGTTAGCTAACTTTAATATTGTTTCAAAACTCTAACTTTATGGCTTCTTTTACAATAGTTTAGCATTATAACTAATGGTTAAGCATTCAGTTATAGTAGTATTTAGTACAGTATTTAGTTAGATACGATTGTCATTGTGTTGGTGTGTTTGTTGACTTTAGTTAGCTGTTCTGCATGCTAATAAAAGCTAAGATTAGCGACATAAGGATAAAAAGATAATCCATTGCTTTTCATGTTTTCTCCTCTTTGATTGGCTTTTCATGTGCTAAATTATTAAGCCTGATCGTCCATTTGTCGACATTTAACTTCCTTAAACTTCCAACAAAACACAAAACAGTTAGCCGTTAGCAACCTTCTTCTGCAACAAAACATGGTGGCGCAAGATGGCGGACTACGTGTAAGAGGACCCGCTCCATGTAGATATAAAATGCTCATTTTAAGGTAATAAAAAACGTTATTCAACGTTATTTAAGGTGATAATATATCACTGAAAACATAGTTATGCATGTTATGTTCCATTTCTGCTCATAGATCACCCAAAAAGTAAAATAAGATTGGCAACACTGCTCCAATCTATTACAAAATGATTGATTTCATATTTTTTCAATCTCAACAACGCAACACAATGCACTGAAACAGACCGAACACAGAATGAGTTCTATTTCCTGGTGCACAGCCAAGTGAACAGACCTTGTTTATCTCTTGTGAAGTATCCTATTCCATATGAGGGAGTAATTCAAACTTATCTCACTTGCTATGACGGTTATACAATCACATGGTGCGCGATCAAACAATCCCAGAGCTCACTGGTCTGGTATTAAGGCCGGTGGAAAAAGAGTGTCAGTGGTATATGTGATATATCTAGGTAAGGCAGATTACTGATCTAACCCTCCATCTCTGCTTTCACTTCCCAAAACCTGAACGGCAGCAGCAGGAGTGCCGGACTTTGTGGCTAATTAAGCCTGAGCTTGCAGAAAACGAGTGGAGAGAGGAAGAGGGAGAGGAAAAGAAGTGGGGAGGAGAGGAACACGTATCCAGGGAGCCGTCAGGAACTTGGCCATGGCTGCAGGAATGGCAGCTGCTGCAGCTCACGGTCGGTGCACAGCTCCACTGAGAGCTATCGACGAAAAACAACTAAGTTTTTTTTAAACCGTCACACACCCATCTCTGTTATTCATCTTCCTCCTCTTTATCTCCCTCTGTCTCTCTCTCTCTTCATGGCATCGTGAACCTCCTTCAACCGGCTCTGCAGCCATATCTGATGTCAAGTTCCTCAGAGCCACATATATATCCTATCCTGCACACATGTAGGCTTCGTGACAGTGCCAGATAAACAGCGCCCGACCTCATGGCCTCAAGTTCAAGTGGTGATCACATAGAGTGTAAAGTGGGAGCTTTTGAGCTAACACCAAACAGACTTAATCAACCTGGTTGGTCTATATATTTTCTACTTTGATGTCACACTCCGCCGCAAACAATGTGTGGTCGCTTTCTGGAGGCCCGCTTCACCGCAGATTCTATCGGAGGAGAGGAACTTAATATATACAGATGGGGAGGGTAACTACAACAGACGGACTGGAGGTTCTGATTTATATGAAGGAACCCTTGAGAAAAAGAGGAGCAGCATTATGGAAGAGAGAAAATGAAATATACTGCGGTAAAAAAGAAACCGAGAGCTGGAAAAAGTGACCAAGAAAAGTAAAAAAAAAAACAGTATGACAGAAAGAGAAACTGAAATTTGTAGAAGAGAAACTGGCAGAGCTGCGATTAAAAAAAAAAAAAAAAGGGATGACAGAAGGAGTACCATCGTTCCACACAGAAATGGCTCACCCAAATATTTGTGGGAGCTTGTCTGTGACTCAGAGCAGCACAAATCATTCAGAGGAACTGGAAACAGCTTCCTCTATTTATGCTACAGCATGTTGTACAAAACCCTGGCACTATTACCCAAACTGCTGTTGTCAGGGGATGGAGAGATAGTGGAGAATGTAGGACAAACAGGCATCGCTGGACGTAGCGTGATGCTTTTTATAGTAACTCGTGCTGTTGCTTTGAAAATTGGGGTTTCGATTTATGTAAAAAGTTGCGTCTCCTTTAAAAACTTCTCTCCGTATTCCCTTGAAGTGTCTATAGGCAACTGTGAACAACCCAATTAGGGGAGAACAGAGGTGGAGGAGGGATCAGTCTTCTGAGCCATACTGTATGTCTTCATTAAATCAGCTAACAAGTGTTTCTCAGAATCAGGCCGGGTTATGAAATCTCTATTCTTTGAGCTGCGTCCCATTTGCGAGCTTTGATTGTGGCTTATTTTTCCACAGCGCTCCGTGCCTCTCTCGATCCTTCCACGGCCTTGACAAACTGTGCCGATGCCAGGAGGACTCCGGGCCAGTTGGTTGACCCTCCAGACATCTGGTGCCTGCTTACACATGTGTGCATGGACCTGACACCGACTCACAAATTCACAGATGGGAGAAGGAAATCCTGGGAGGCGACGCGCACAGTTCCGCTGGACGCTCACTCGGAGGAACGGATCTGGGAACAGCTGACAAAACCTTAAGTCTAGATCCCAACAGTCATGGCAGAAAAGCATGAAGGGGTAGTGGGACAAACCTTAACCTCAGTATTAGCTACTATTTATAGGGTCCAAAACTGTATTGGTATAAGGGACAAACACCATCACTGCTGTGCTGCAACTACATATTCCTATTTTTATTCCAGTTTCAGCAGAATATGTGCAATGTTACAGATTAATACATGCATACAGAAGAACATCCACTCAGTCGGAAAACCAGCTTAAAACTGTGAGTCCAGCTGGACTAATACAAACCATACAGACCAGGTGCAAAACGGTTCAGTCCATTACTTCTATTACTAATGTGGAATAGTCCAAGTCACGGCAGACACAGGGGGGGTTCACACAATTGGGACAATTTTAGCTTGGTGATGATTTCGACAGATGTTCGCTGGATATTTGTTTAATTACTAGAAGACTTGATTCTCATTTGTTTTTATCTAATTCGACACAAATACCAGCGTTCAGTTCTTACTGCAGGACGTGGACAGATTTCATGTCACATGTTTGAATTGTTGGTTTGGGAAGCTCTCTGGGCTGAAACTGAAACTGTGGCTACAACGACAAATATGGAATAATCTCAAATTTTAGCAACTGAAAAGCCAGCAAAGATCAGTTACAGATGGCTTGTTTGAACACCCAAGCGTCAGTCAGTCTGCCTCCGCTGATGATCCATATATTTGCCGATATTTAGATTCGCCGGGGGGCCAAAACCATTCAAGTTTTTAATTTAATAAGAGGAATGTGTTTTAATTTCTTTCACATGACATAGACTTGCTTTAAAAAGAAGATTCAAGTATAACAAAACAGCAAAAACAAGAAGACCTGTTACACATGATGAAGAAAATACAAAAGATCTGCAGTAGATGTGTTTGCCGTACAAATTTAGCCAACATGTGGTCTTAAAGATGAAACATATGTAATAAATAAGATAGTTACTGTTGCCACATCTGCAGCTTTATGAGAAGTAACTGCTACACAGAGTGTTTTCCTCAGACTGTAATTGTACCATCAAAACTGAACTGTTGCATCCCAGTTTATTAGTAGTTATTCATATCTGTACTTTCAGGATTCTTACCGTAGGGTCCTTTCCCGCCATTTGGCATTCCTCTATCTTGCTTATCGACGCAGGCCAAAACACCTGGTGGGAAAAACAGAAAAAGCATATAAATAAGTGACAAGCATGGAAGTGAGCCCAGGAAAACCAGGAACAGATTGATGATTATGCCCACATTGAGGTTTTCACAAAAAACACAAATCAAGGGGGAAATTAGTGGGAAATGAACAAAACAAACGTTCTAAAAATTTCAGTTTCGAACAGAAGTGTCAGTGTCAGTAGTTGCAGCCAGCTACCGTGTGGAAAATACGTGTGCTTTTAAACCCGGGAGAGGTGCTCAAAGGTCTGGCTAGATGAATATATCAAGCAATTTACTTGGAAAAAATGGATGCGGTGCAGCGCTCCCTGGGGGAGCTTAAATGCTTTCCCATCTGTTTATGCACTTCATGCCTGTCAATTACACTGAAGATAACTCCTTCACCGCATGCCAAATCAGTTATCAGAGAGCTCCGGCATTTTTATGCCTCTTTTGAATAACTCTAAAATTGTCCTGATCGCGGCAAATGTATGGTAATTTGCAGATATGAATAATAGCACTGCAGCAGAGGTACGAATGTGCCATGCCTGTTACATTTCATGAACAATGAGAACACAGACGCCAGCGCTGGTTAATCACAGGCTCTAATAATAAGCATCCGCTGACCTTAAGCGTGCCATGTGTGATGTTGTTGATGTCCATAGAGAGGACATGGTCTTTGCAGCCCACATACATCCTGTCCTGGTCTTCGTCCATCTGCAGGATCCTGTAGTCCATCGCTTTGTCTGATATACTGTAGTGCTCAAAGGACTGTGAGGCCTGCAGGTCTGAGAGACACAGACAAAAAACAAGCTTAGGAAAACATACAAATAAGCTTGACGAGAGCTCCTACTAGAGAGAGAGACAGCTTATTTCTCACGAGAAAAGGATCTCAGCAGGATCACTGAGGTGCACTTTACTTAGAAGTTGCAGCCAAGCCGGTCTATGTCTGCTGCTTACATGACGAGGACTGATCTGGACGTTACCTCGTTCAGTCCCGGGCTAAATCAATAACGGATACTCCTTGATCGGACATTTTTAGACTCATTCAGTTGCTACAGGTCAAGACGGCATCTATGCATGCTGGCATGAGACTGCTTATCCCTAACAAACAAAAATAATAAGAGGACACAACTGTTTTCTTGAGATAAAAATAAAATAATTAACTCTTAATTTGAAATAATAGTATTAAAAACATAATTACAAGCACGGCTGCTCTCGGCGTCCGTATGAGGCTTAAGAATAACTTTAAAAAAAGAGTCCGAAAACCAAAAATATGCAACACAGTTCCAACTATGGATGTAATTTTGGATAAATTTAAGATGAAATATGTGTCCAGAGTGCTTTTTCTGTGTAAAATCCTCACTGTGTTTTAGTTTTTATCAAATATAAGTGATCACTGAATGACGTAGAAGTGCAGAATTAATGACACTTAATAAATTGGCCGTGAAATTGATCACTTGCCGTTAAAGCTGCTTCACATTTCACTTCAACTTTCATCCAGTCAATTAAAGAGAAGCTGTGACTACATGTTCAGGAGAGATACAGTGTACACCGGGTGAAGAAGTCTTCTTCCTCTACTCATTAAAAAGGCGCACATTGTTCACACACGTGAAGTAAACATCCTCAGACATGGGGTTATTTTCAGCCTATTTGCTCCAGAGATAAAGAACTCTCAGCCATATCAAAGGCCTTCACTGTCGAAGCCAAACTCATGCATATTTATCACTTTTTCAATCTGCGCTGAGAGCAGGGGATGTGAGGGGCAACGTAGACCTACACCCTCCATTTCCTCCCCTCTGCTGACCCTCTCTTAGCTCTTTTTGTATTCCCTCCTCTAATCAACAAACAGGTTGGCCTGTGCCTTTGCTTCCACGCCTCAGGCTAAAGTCACATTTTCATTATTGTGTGACATACGCTTTTGAGGCTGGGGCCTTTTATCTCGAAGGAAAGTGGCTTTTCTATGGCAGTGCTCACTCTGTGATCACAGGCCGTCGCTTGGCACGTTCTCCATGTAAAGGCTGGAGTGTTTAACTTTAAATAAAGGCAAGTCAACCACTTCAGTCACGAGAGAGTTTCCCACGACTCTTCACGACAGTGTTTAGGTAATAAGCCTTATATGGTTCATGTCTCGAAGTACGAGCGGGGTATTTTTGAACATTGTATCATCCGAGACAAAAGCATCATCTGGCTGCTAATGAAGAACATACACACAAAACCGACTCTGTTTTCACCTGACTAGCCAAGAAACCAAATTAAAAGTAAGCGCGTCCTGTCAAGCAGACGTGTGTTTAATAAAGAAAAACTTCGAAGATCGCATCAACCTCCCGCTTCAAAGCTGAAGAGATAGCATCGCTGAAAGCGTCACAGAGAGCTCAGTGCAGAGGCAATATTTTCCTGACGCCGAAGAGGCTTAAGATGTTACATGCTTTGCACTGCCAGAGTGTGAGCCACCAAGGGCGAAAGACTCAATAACAGCTAATTAAAAGCATGCACGGCTCAAAATTCTGCCAAAAATAATCAATTTTATAGATCAAGTTCTTGGAGGTGATTCAGGAAAACCTTTTAAACCATAATACTGTACCTCATTTTTACACTTGGAGGTAAATGATAATTTAAACATTCTCTTTAAATGATTTTCTGGAGCTTAACGGTGGCAGCTCTCGTTTAAACATACAGCTGTTTAACTACGGATGGCCCGTGCAGGAGTTTTAGTTTTACAGTCGTACATTATAGCCCTTGCAAGCAGAAATAATCTCAGTGGTTTCGTTGAACCTCAGTGGGTAGAAGCCAGAGGACCACAGCTTTTTTAAAAGTGTGGTGAAGGACTGTGAAAAGGGCAAGAGGTAAAAGAAGAGGCTAGCTAACAAAGCTGCTATAGATGGTTTCTAGCTAAAGTTGGCTAATCCAAGCCTCAGTTGCTATGTGAAAAAAACAACAACCAGTTTATTAGGCACAAAGCTATCATTAGGAGTAGGACTAAATGTTGTTTGGATTATATAGTTAACAATATGACTAGTATTTTATGTCTGTCTGGGGTTTAAGTTAGCTAAAGCCATAACTCGCGTTAGAATAGCAACAGCTTGGCTAACAGCATTCATTTTTCACAGTATTATAAAAAGAAATCTTGATTCAAGGTCCACTTAGAAGCTTTTTTCTGGAGCTTTTTTAACCAGCTCACAGTTTTCATCAACAGTTTTTTCACTGTGATGAATTATTGAGGCTTTCCTAAGAAGAGAAATGGAGCTAGCTTCGCTGTAGCTGTTTTAACTAGTTAGCTGGCTAGCTAGTGTTTAGGCTAGTTTAGTTCAGTTTTTGGTTATCAAACTACAATTTCCACATCAGTTGACTTAACACTTGATTGTTAATTACAATTATCAGGCTAGTTTATAAATGTATCTGTAAGGTGTGTAGGATGCCATGTTTTCCAAAGTTTACTCTCCAAGCCCCGAAAGGTAAGCATTGTAACGGCGTCCTGCATTATTTTCAAACATCAGTGCTGGCATGGTGTTACGAAGCCGGCAGCCACTGTGATAGCAGGCAGCAGAAATAAAGAGTGTCACTGTGAAATAAAGTGCAGTCAAGGCCTCAGCCGCAATCCCGAATCCCGCGTCTGGTGCCTCCTTCTCTCCCTGCACGACACTCCACTACAAATACTACTAAAACAAATCACAATGCAGAGTCCAGGGGAGGTGTAGAGGGTCAACGGGTGTGCAGAGGCAGGGGGTTACATATCTTTACAGTTTTAAATACAAATGAACAGTGATCACAGATTTGTGGCTAAATCTTACAATTTTGATATAAAAAAATCTTGGTTATCCCATCACCAGGCACTGACATATAAAGATTTAGGTTTGTTTGGTTGGATATGAAATCATTAAAAAAATATGTAGCAATTCATCAGGCTCTGGCTAGGTTTCCCCATTCTAATTTTTCCAAGAAGTGAATCTTAGCTTTGTTTTTTATTCTCTCTCTCTCTTGACTTTTATTTAATTTATGCTCTAAAACAAAAAAAAAAAAAAAAAGATTTGCGACATTACGGTGCACTCCTATCTTTTCAGCATCCCTCCAGAACATTCCACAAGGGAAGCAAATTGTTCAGAGGGGTGCGGTGTGGGGTGAAATAACTGTTTAATATTATGGTGAACTTTGTATTGTCGTCTCAGTGGGGGGAAACAGGAGACTTTCCATTCACCTTCAGGAGGGTGGAAGGCCAGTTAAGCCCGGGTGTTGTGATGGGATGCAAGTGTAGGGTGTGTCAGATGGATCCAGCTTATTCGCTGAGAGACAAACCCTCTGGAGTCCACATACCATTGGATCCAGTATCTTCTCGGTACTCTGCTTTCAATCTTGTACAAACACATGAGTCATGCCTGCACTGTTGTAGCACCGTAGACCAACATCAGAAGTTCACAATGCCAGATGGAGCACCTGCTCTATCAGGAAGAGGGGGGCTGCTATAAACAATTGTCAAGGTTTTTCAGAGTCACTCAATATATACACACTGGGACCAAGTGTTTACAGAGTCAATGCCAGCTCATAACCTTCGTATGAGGTCTTTGTAGACTGAGGCAGCTACCCGTGTTGAGTCCAAATTAGCTCCCTCTGTGGCATCCGCGACCTCACAGCTCTCACAAATCATCGACGTGAAACATCGTGGAATGACAATTTGTCAAAACAGAAAACAAAAAGTTGGAGCGCAACTGTTTTCAGTTTTTTTTCGTGTCTGCAATGAAGAAATCTTCTAGACCCACATGTGGTCCTTTTATCGTGAGTTTATAAGCATTCCTCATCATTGAGATCACAAAAACTTCCCCAGAGGGAAGAGCGTCCAAAGTGTTTGTGGACGTCGTTACTCAGGCATTGTCGAGCAGCTCGTTACGGACAGCGTTGTGTTTGGAGGATGCTGATGGACAGAACAGTAGATAATAGAAGAATAAACCTGTCTGCGGTTTTAGGGGTGATATTTCACACAGATACGACGGTAGGGTCGGCACATTTGACTGGGAATTGCTGAGTAGTGGTGAAATGTCTTATGTTGTAGGTAGAGGAAGGAGGAAACTGAAAGAGGAAGCCGGGTTTGTGCACTGACAGTTGGTGGGTTTTCTATTATGGATGAGGGCAGGTGGGCTTGACACTTCCCCGCAGACCTCACAGCACTCCCCTGTGTCCTGCCTTTGACTTTGGGCTTTGACCCATAGTGGCCCCAGTGGCTTGGATGGCAGACCAATGGTGACACAATCCAGCCTGATCCATGCGCTGGACAGTGGGGGTTAGCGGAAAGGGCAAGGTGGTGGCTCGAGAGCTGAGACTTTCTCTCTTCTCTTTGATGTGGTTTTTTTTTGTGTGAAGTGGTCAAGCGGAAACAGTACAAAAGCCTTTTGTTGAAGCACTGGTCATTCAATATTAAACAGCAGGTTGCCTTTTTTTTTTTTTTGCTGCAGAAGAGATCGTATTCGCAGAAAACACTCCTCGCATGTTGGAGGAAGGGCTCTAAAGCAACGGAATAAAAAGGAGCTAGTAGATAAAAGTTTTCTTGAAAGAATCTTTCAATAATCGATCAATAATTTAAAGGGGTACTCCGACAATTTAGTGTTGCAAAGTCTGGGAACTTGTGAGAGACTTGAAAAAAGAATTTGAAAATTTGAAAAAGAATCCAAAGCCAAAAAAATAAACAACGTTTTTGCCGCAGTGCTGGATCCTGTCTGAAAGCTCCAGAATAGCTACTAAGGCCGCATTCAGTCATTTCACATGACCTTCGTCTGATGGAGTTTGCCCAGGTGTCAGAGATTTGTGAAGAAATAATCTAACCCTTGGTTTAGATAACCATTCTAGCTTAAAAATCAAGATTAGATAGTAAATCCAGTTTGGTTTTGGACTATTGGCAGGACAAAAACAAATGCTATGATCACTTTTCATGATTATTTTGTCAGTGGATCAATGATGAAAACAATCAATAGGTGCAGCCCTAAATCAAACTCAGATTTACAGAGGTGGTGGTGTTAATCTTCAAACATGTAGGTCATGTCAATTGATTGTTGACTGAGACTCCTTTACAGAATTAGACCTGAATACATCCCGTTGGTTCTTGACAGCAGATCGTACTTTTTGTTCGTGTTGTCAGTACAGCCTTGAAGAGTGGATTTCTGAAGAAACTAAAGACTGTGATCACTGTGGCGGGTTATTTAACCTCCTGTTAGCCATAATAGAATTGATTGTCCATGGGCACAGGCTCCAGAAGTGAGGCAGCATGTCATTGTGGTGAAATGCCAAGTAGCAATCGACAAAAATGTGGGCAACAGAAAGGGACCTGTTGTATGGCAGCAATTTAAGTACAGAGGAGATCGCAGTGCTCACTTGACTGCTTCTCTGTTTTTTTCTGTTGTAATTATATAGTCAGGAGAGCGAAGGCAACAACCACAAGGAAGATTCACTCTGGTCTTCAACCCATCAGATGTTCTGAGAAACTTGGCCTCCAGAATTGTTTCTCTGATCAAATAACCGAGTTTTACAGAAATGCCTCCAGCAGTAAACAACGCTTCCATGGTTCTGGGTTTGTTATGTCCATACAAGGAGCGGCTTGTTGTAATGCAGCTTCATAAAAATTAGAGATTCACAGTGGCTGGAAAGTATGTGGGATCTTTATGAGAGAGGCAACTGTAGTTTTGGACCGCCTGCGACTGAGGTTTTGGGAGCCGGTGCCAACTGATTGAGCGGGTGTCACTTCAACGGCCTCTTCTTCCAGTTTGATGGGCCATAGCAAGAGGTGTGAGAACATGAAAGGACATAGTGTGACTTACTGCAAAGAGAAACTCGGTGAGAGAAAAGTGGCTCAGACTGAAAAACACAGCTGTAGTTTATAAGATCCTCCTGCTGTTTGCCAAATGAGGGAGTCACCTCATGAAAATCCATCTGCACAGACTTTTCTGTCTACATGAAAAGGTGATAAAATCAGCATGGGGCCAACAATATGGGATTATTTTGTCAGAACATTAGCTCAGTCCTCGTGGAGCAGGGATGAACAGCTTTAACCACACTGACTGGATTCTGGAGTGTTGGGTTTTTTGATTAACGCCAGTGACTGAACACAAGCCAAAAGGTCCCTGCAACTAATTAACACTTCAGCGTTGGACAGTGTGCCAATTACAAACCAACCTTGGTGTCTCCGATGCAAATCAGCCCTCATCAATTGGCTTTGTACCTGAAAGGCCAGCATGAATAAATTAACTCCATGCTAATGAGGCTCGCTTTCCATTCAGTTCAAGGAGAACCTGTTCTGTGGTTGTCAGGGGCAGCCGGTGGGAGGACCCCAATCACCCATCTTGATAAATATTGAAGCAGGGACTTATACCGCCCCCTTGCAATTCATCTCTCCTCACAAGATGGAGTGGGTTTCATCATGGAGGACTGACTTCAAACCTTGTGCCAAATACCATTGCTCTTTGTCGGGACAGTGCTTAAGAGCTCTTCGGGTTCAGTTCTGGATGACTGCACTTACCTAACACGGCGTTGGCCCACTCGCACATACTGCACCAGTAAAAGACTTTATCCTGGCAACTGACAGGCCCCAATAGAGATAAAAAATGACTGTTGCCCCGAACGGGGATGGCCATCCACTGTCCTTGGGGACTAGCCTGATAGTACGCAGTAATGACTGGTGGCGTATACATGTCAAAGGGGAAGTTAAGGTGTCGTTCCAGTGCGTAGAGACCACCCAGGACGTCCTGCGTTGGCTGACAGAGTCGTCCGATTGTCTGTCCAAGAGACATACCCCACATTCCCAGGCTGGCTGTGTTCAGCGCTTGAAATGCAAACAGCATGCACAACCTTACTGTACTGTGACTACTTGTCATGGACAGAAGCCAGTGTTGGCTCAGAGAGGGAAGACTTAATATCTATTACGACTCATTCATTTTCTGATTGTTGTCTGTCGACAATTATCTATAACCAGACGTTTGTAATGGGAATCATATGGCTGGACAGAATGCCTGAGCTCTTATGTATGCCTTCTCTCACACTGACTTCCCAGAGCAGACGCCGCATCTAAATATGACATGTGAGCTGGACTATATTTTCTCCCTTGGCTGTGTGTGTGTGTGACGGTATCCAGCACCAATGTCAACTGCTGGTTTCATTGCACGGCTGACCTGCTAAGGTGTTGGCTAATATTCCCTGTAGGAGCCGAAACTTGAGATGACAACCTGTCCATCACGAAGCGCCGCCAGGCAGCTAGTTTGCGTTCCCGATGCTCCAATTAGCACCTGGCCTCTCCTTCACATGTCACCGGCAGCCGCCCCTTAGCACAGAACCAACTTGTACCACCAGTCACCCCATCTCTAAGCCATGACCTCTCACCTGCCCACACCGGGAACCTTTAGTTACTGCTCACCTCCAGCAGACAGTAAATCTCTGTGATTTTACTGTCAGGGAGGCTCTTGCAGAGACTCTCAGAGGCTTGCAGGAGATATGGGTCAGAGGATTCTCAGAGTTGATGAGTTTACTAGTCATGGAGGACGGCCAAAAGAGGAAGGAAAAAACTAAACCAGGTGGGACTCCTCTCTGCCACCAAGGCTGAAACTCTCCAAGGTTAAAGAAAGCTATATTTTCTCAGGCGCTGAGGTTGAGTGGTTGTTTTTGTGGAGCTGACTGAAGGCAAAGACTTGAATGACCAATGCACCTGTTGAATTCTTTGCAGCTGGCTGAGGACTCCGGGAAAAAGGTTGTTTACATACTGTTTTTATCCAGGTGCTTAAAGAAAATCCATTCAAGGCTTAAATATTTGCAGCAATGGAAAAGGAATTTGTCTCAAGCCTTAATCCAGAGATAGTGAATGCCTTTTTTACCCCAGCAATGTTACGCATTGCTAACAGATGGAAAAACTCAAATATGAGTGTAGCTATTGAACAATTCAATAACCTAAGCTCACAAAATACAAACTAGCATAAATAGAATAGGTCATTGATTTATGACAATGCCAAGGATCTTCCAGTTTGACCTTGTCTATCCTTGAAGAGATGCTGTCTTTGTTCGTATTGATGGCTATTGATTACCTTTCAACATGTTGTGGAAAAGGAATAATAAAACATTCAACAGGACTAGCAAGGTCAGACACAGGAATGGCTAAACACAGAGAGAGACAGGCAGCTTAACAGAGGAGCTGTCAAACATCTCACACACTGTCAGCCCCCAAGGCGGTGCAAGCTGGAGCTCACCGCATTCGCTAACCCTCCTGCAGAAAATGTCCACGCTGCAACTCAGGCAATTAGATGGACATCTTAGGACATGAGTCTGGGGGATCGGCGTAGGTATACACAAAAGAATACTTCACTTCCAGCCATGTGTACCAGTATTCAGGGTCAGAGAACACACACACACATGCATAGCTAACTTATAGCTATTTGTAGCATGTCTCTGCATTGCTGACAGCTTTGACAGGACGATGCTTTGTCCTGCCAGGAATTCCCCATAATCACAGAGCATCACTGATTTTACTTCACAGGCTTTATTATGTTTACCACAGGAAAGTGGAGATGCTAATGCGCAGGTCTAATGTAAAACAGAGACAGGAAGCTGCCCTGAAATGAAAAGAATGAACATTTAGGCTCAGACAGAGATGACCTGCTTCTGGCTACTTGTCAGCATTGATCTTTTGACATTTTAACCTTTTGCTGACCCCGAAAGGCTACACATGCAGTTATCCACCCAAGTCTGGTCTCGCTGGATGTTCATTTAAGAGGCCAGTTCTGTAAAATCCTTAAAAATGTGAGATGATTTATCAGCAGCAGTTAAACCCCAGGCATAAGAAGGCAAATTATTCTTCTGTCTACTCTTATTTGATTTAAATCTGAGACCTCACAAGAGGTTAATGTAATATCAGCTGCACAGACAGACTCGAAGGAATTCGGAAAATTGTTCAGATTGATCGACGTCTTAAAATAGTTGTGGTTTCCTCAGGGCTTCAGGTATTTGAGGTATCCGCTTAGCAAAAGTAACTTGTAGATTTTGTTTCATAACCTACAAAAGTGGAAAACTAGTAGTTTAACAATGATTCAGCAGAACGTTTCTTCCACTGAAATGCAAGCAAGGAATGCATATTCAGGCTCTTACCACAGACAAACATTCACTTTCTTCAGCAAACCCTCACCGCCAAGTAAACATCCCTAAGAGACTGACATCCACATACAGTGTATGAACAGTATCATTGCTGTGTATGAATAATGGGGGGTGAGTGGAGGTTGTAATGAGGCATGATAAAAGCGAAGAGGGATCCGGTGTATCCGCTCTCTTGAAGCCTGGTTCCTGGTCCCCACGCCTGGTTCTGTTCAGGCTGTGAATGAAGCCCATGTGGCTCATAGCAGTGCGAGGGAGCGCTCATTAAACTACAGACATCATTTTAATCAATCTCTCCTATGTCTCGGCCAGGCTCTCAGCCAAGCATGTGTACAAAATCTACATCATCCACGCGAAAGCATGTGTAGGCTCGCTCGCTTTCAAATAAACATCTTCCACGGTTTGACATACATATTGTATATATTTCTAAGTTAATACTGTATTGAATACTGGAGTATTGCCAGAACAGGGTGAGACCACTGATGAGGTTAAATGATCCCGAACACAGACCACTGCCCCCAACTGCCAACTGAAGGGATAAATGAGGCAGATTTTTTGATCCCACCATTCCTGGAATGGCATTTTGGCAACGGTAAGGCCAACCCCTGATACAGTAGCAAAGAGACATATTAAACGTGCCGAGTTTCTCGGTATTGCTCCTCTTCCAGTTTACAGCCTAGCAGAGCGTTGCGAGTGCTACTGTATGTGAATGCTTGCAGGTACATTAACTTCCTTGATGTAGTTTTGCCTGTGCAAGTTTTATGGAAGGTACAAAGGTTTGACAAAGGCTGTCAAAGGTGGACCCAACTCACAATCAGTGTTATTTAGGTTGAAATTTTAAATTACGAGTTTTGGTACAGATACATTTTTTGATACCAAACATTTGAGGAAAGCAAGAACGCTCTTCTACAAACTCTTTCTTACTCAAAAAGAAGTCAAATACAACCACCAAGAACTAAATATCTAACTAAAGACAGACAAATTTGTCCAAAAACAGATGGTACTTGACCATTTCGATGCTCTGTAGGGAGCCGGAGAGTGGTCCTTTCAAGTCCAGCATGGATCCCCAGTATGGAGTGCGGACTGGGAGTTTAAGAGGTGCAAGTTCACCTCCTTGGGCACTGCCATGGTGGCCTTGAGCAAGGCAATGAATCCCTAACTGCTCCCAGGGTGCATGGAAGACCATCACTCCACCACCTCGCCACATTTGCATTTGTATAAGCTCTGTGTGTGTGTGTGGCTGTATTTCAGGCCTAAATGTGTAAAATCAACAATTGAGGAATTAATAAAGTATATCTGCTTCTTCTGACTCATTTTGGATTATATAAAAAGAAGTATGAGGTTCAATATCAAACCCCTGCTTCAAATATTCACACATTTATTTATTCTAGTGACAAAAAGGCTGTTAGATATCGTAATAAGGCATTTGGACAAGGGTTGTCACTTTGTATTAGTGCAGTTCATGTAAGAGCTTCACCAATTCTCACTGCATGTTTTGCTGGCCTATCAGTAAATTATGCTATTGTTGCTCTTTTTGTAAACACTGAATGAAGAAGTCTAGCTGATCTAACAGTTGACTGTCTGAGAAGTCATGTGTTGAAGCGTATTGGAAGCATAAAACTGCCTTTTTACTCAGCGGAGGCGCTATGAAACAAAGTCAGTTCTACACTGTAGTTTAGAATTAGGTGACATGTGTTGCATTTTAACTTTAGCCCAAAGTGATTCAAAGTTTTTGAAAGACTGAGAGCTCTAATAAGGACTTTATAAAAGAAGAATTACATTTTCAAAACAAATCAGGCTTCTTAGAAATGGGATTTCATTTTTGTAAATCTATTATCCAATCATATCAGTCTAGACTTTTGCACAGATGTGGATAGTAAATAAAAAACACACACAAAGGTCTGCCGCAGGCATTGATCAGAAAGTTGCAGCCTCTTTCAGATCAGCATACTGCAGCATTTTAGCCTCATTCTGACAGCAGATACATCAAACATGCCATTAAAAGAGGCCAAAATAAACACAGAGAACACAGCAGATATTTAAAGCAAATGTACAGGAGTAATTATCTTTTATCACACTGGGTATCCCTAAATAGCTTTGCTGTATAGAAGGAGAGGGGTGGGCTGTGTTTATTATCCGAGGCACGGAAGAGAAAGGCACCGCTTGAGAGTTTATTATTTGGGTTAGCTGCATTTTTCACTGTTTATTATGCGGTTTTAATTGTGGTCTGGCTGTGTTCGCCCGAAGAACACGAGAGTAAGCAGAGCGAGGGGAGAGAGGAATGTCAGAGACAGCAACTTCTCTGCAGGACGTGAGGCTACGCCGGGAGTCCCGTGAACCGGCCTTACCCCTGGATTGGATTTCAGCAGTGACACGAAGAGGAAAAAGGGTGAGTGGTGGGGGGAAGGATATTCCAGCATCCAGATCTATCTGCAACCCCAACGTCTCACTCGCTCACTGGTTTATTTTCTTGATCTAGTTTGTTCCAGCTTGTAATAATTAACAGGTCTCGGAGCAGAAGAAGCCAGACTACAGGGCTAACCTTTTGGCCACACAGCAGGTGCCAAACCACCTGCGCCTTCATCCCCTTCGGGACAGTCATCTTCCAGTCTTCTTCCATGACTCTTCATTCATCTTTCTGGCTACTTTGGATGGAGCCCAGACTCCCTGAATTCTTGTCTCGGTGAGGACTTCCAGTGTTTATGAGAGAAATGAGCCTCCACCTTTTTCTGTCCTAAGAGTCTCCCTACATCTGTTTGCTCACCCATGTTGAATCTTTCCCCAGCAGCCAAGAGAGAATCATGACCCTCGTCTTTCTCAAACTCAAACTCAAAAAGGTGCATCTTCCTCATGTGCTAAATCAAAGCTGGAATGTAAATTCACACCTGAACTGGCCTGTTCAGCGCTGAACAAACATCCTCCTGCTCTGCTTCGTGCTGCCCTTTCCTCATAAATTCCCCTAAACGTATGCCAAAGTAATTAACGACTCACATGTAGCTCATCATATGGATAAACACTCATTAAAAATAAAGTCCAGAGCCTGTTAAAGAATTAGTTCACTGCAGACACCAAAGTCAAACTCTCCTTTTATGGTCCTCCCTTGCGGTGAAACGAAACTACAGCGACCGACACAAATCTTAATCTCTGATGAAAGCGAATCGAGCGTTCCAGGATTATAGGGATTGGCTCATTTTCAGCATGGGAACCTCTGACCTTTTGAGATGGTTGTTTGGAAACACTGGAGGAGCAAGGAGTGTGTCAAAACCAAAAGATATGATAGTGATTTGTGTCATTTCCCCCCCTCTGTGTTCACTCATTAGTTTTGGCTGATTTTCAAGCATATTTAACAACTTACAGTACGCAGAGCAGAAACAGGCTCATTCAGATGTTTGGAATGAAAGGATATTCAGAGAAACACGAGGGGGAAGAAAGACAGAGAGGAAAGAATGAGACCAAATTGGGGAAAAAGACGTAAGGAAAATGTAGTCAGAGGAAGGGAAGAACACCTGCTTTAGCCTCACGCTGTAAGCCTTTGCTGACGGACAGCCTCAGCTGCTCCGTGCTCGCCTATCCCACAGCGAGAGGTAGTGAAAGGTGATCAAACGTCTCCTTCGACCCTTGCACACACTATCCAGCCACTGCGAAAAGGTTACTGCACCACTCATAGCTCAGGAGCGTGAGTGATCAGCCAGCTCATCTACAATGACTCACGCGAGCTAAACCCGCCTAACCTCCCGTGACGCTACACTCTCATTTAGAGGGAGCATCAAATATGCATAAAATAATCTATGTCAAAGAAATTTAAACAAAACAAGAGAATCAAAAGCAGAAGCAGCAACGATAGTCACAGGCCTGCAGCATGCAGGAGTGTGATTAAAGTTTAACCAGGAACAGATTCAGGGTAGTACCTCCTGCAGAGGTCTGACTTTTTGCTGACACACAGGATGAACATGGATGGACGAGGATTGGTGTGTGTGTGAAACTTTTCCAACTTAACTTAAATTAATCAGATGCAAAAAAAAAAAAAAAAAAACACAGCAAAGCTGCATGAGATCTGCAGAGTATAGGTAAGCTGTATACCACTCCATAATGATGTAGCCCGCAGGCTCGCCTTGATTATCAAGCATTTGTTCACCAAACACATGGCATCAGTGCAACCTCATTACATCTGCGGGGAAACACAACAAGCGGACAAAGGCCAAGTTGATGGTTTACATTCATTTCAGGAGGGGGGCTTGCGTGCTTGTTATTCCTTCTTACCCTCAAAGGAAAGGAAGACTCTCGGCAGGGGTTGTTGGAGGCTGGAGACCCCGTTGGAGAGGAGAGAGAGAGCCAGGAAGGAGAGCGCCATAGCTGACACCAGAGGTGGCCTGGCCAACCCCTCCGGCCTGCCCATGACTGCACCGCTCAGGAACCCCGACCAGTCACCGCCGTCCTGTTGGAGGTTTTTGAAAGAGAAAAAGATTTTAAGTACATATCCACCATATTTTTGTCTCTTTACCTTCACTGCTAAGGCTAACTAGCCACTTCTTCAGTGTATTCCCAACAAACTGCCATTTCTGAGAAGATTTCTTGAAAGAAATCCACCTGAAATGTCCCTAAAAAATGTCCAAATTATAAGCTGGGTAACATTTGGATAACATGTTTGAACAGCATTTAACAGGAGTCATACAACAGGTTGAGTACAGCCATTTAAAGCCAATAGAAACACAATGTAAACACATTCACAATGACATTAACACTTAAGCTGATATGGCTAATGTGTTAGCAAACAGTTAACCATTTACACATCCGGCTAACAACCTTAGCATTGGTTTGCAGTCAAGTCCAGTACTCAGCTGTCTTTTAGCTCTTATTTCTTGGTGGGAATATCTGCCTCTTGAGCAGCTAAAGCACCACTGTGCTCTGCTATATGTTATATAGCTGCTATATGCTACAGCGTATAAAGGGGGTTAATATAGATTTTTTTGGCTAAGAACGGTCATCTGCTGCGTCTGGAAACAACATTCATGAAATGATTAAGTTGCAGCCGACAAAATTAAAAAAAAGAAAACAAAAAAACAACAGGCTGAAAGACACTAAAAAGCTCCATAAAACTTTTTTTTGCTTTTTCTATTGGTTCATAATAATGAAGCAACACGTTTCACATTACACGTCCAATCCATTGTTGATATAAATATATTAGTTTAAGACATTACATTTTGGATTTGTGCCCCCTAGTGGCAATACAAAAAAAGGCCACAATTGGACTACACATTTTTTTAACTGCGATCTGCTGCCATGAAAATATTTTAAAATATTCAATAATTGCATAAAAAGTTGTAAAAATAGTGTCCTTTGGCTCAGTTTCTTTTGATCTACGACTGATCAAATCAGTGCTTATTTGGATGCCGCAGTTTTTAGTTAAAACTAATTACATTCACATAATCATATTTATTTAATTTAAATACAATACCATCCCTTTTTTATGAGGATAATCAATTTTGCAAGAGGACAGAAATAACATAAGAGAACACACATGACTGATAGAGTTAAACCTTCAGTCTGACAGGTCCAGAAGCGCCGATTTACAAAGTAAAGCGGAGCACAAACTGCACTGAACGGGGAAACAGACGAGCGCAGAACATGTCAGTTATATCCCATCACTTGCTGTATCTTTGTGATGTACCTCTCTTAAATATGGATGAGTTAAATCTGCACAAAAGAGCTGTCGGAGAAACGCTCCCCTCAGCCTCCCCACCCCTTTTGCTCCTTTTCCATAACAAGACAAGAGCAGCTCAATTATTGATAGTGGCAGGTACTGTACTGCCTGCGGGGCACTAACTCCTGCATTGCAAAACTCCACTGCTGGAGAGAGGCTGCTTTAACCACCCAAAATTGTGTGCCGTTACCCTACCTGTGTGCACAAAACACGGCGCGCTAGAAAAGACAATGTCACTTTTCACAACGTGCAGGAAGAAGATAATGTTTTTACAAGAGGGTGGATCTCATGGCTTATAGATGTGCAATAAAAAATTGATGGCCAAGAGATAGAAAAGCTGCATGATTGCTATGAAAATTTCAGGTTGGAGTGTTTTGTACAAATAGGTTAAGAAATCTGTGTGTGTGTGTGTGTGTGTGTGTGTGTGTGTGGGGTGGAGTGAAGCGTGACTGATATACAGCTGAGGTGGAATTCGACAGTTCAGGTGCATACGGATAACAGATGGAAAACTGCAGAGGAATGAGATCTCTTTGGCTGCACTTGAGAGAAATAAAACAGCATGAGGGCTCATCCAGACGTCCCCCGGCCGCTTTGCTGCAGCCCCTCTCCTGCTGCATCATCCACCAACCCTCCCCCACCCCCAAGAGCCTGCTTGAGGCTTCGGGCGTCTCCCAAAACTTTATCCTCCAGGTGGACGGCTCCGACCCCGTCCTGAAGGCTCGGCCCATGCCGTGACTTCGTAAAGGGTTGGGTCAGCCGAATACACAGTATATATTTCCTCTCTTTTCCTTTCCTGTAAGGATTTTTTAGGTAGTTTTGGTTTCACTTGATCAGATTTGACAGGCCAGACTTCCAAGTCTCTGAATGTTGACCATGCAAATGACACAACATTCAACATTTTTTCCTACCAAAGCTGAAACAAAGTTCTTCTAATACATAGTTAAAATTTAATTTGTGGCCACTCAAGACCCTCCTGTCACTATCTTATTTATAGTTTATTATTTCAGGATTTAACCGGGTCAGAACTTGAGACTTTGGGTATATGCTTTCAGGTCTCAAAGCAGCCAAGACGAAGTCCTCCCTTTTTGTGATTTAAGTCAATGTTTTTTTGGTCTACAGCTTTGAGAATAGGGAGAACGTATTTGGTGCAAAGTAGTTTAGATGTAAAATGGATTATTCGCAGTAATGGAGACGTCGGGAGCTCAGATTCTTTCTGCGTAAAAGACACATTTTGTTGATATTTTAAAAAAAATGTTGCACCACAAACAAAATTCAATTTGTACTTTGGTGGGAGCGGAAATGTCAGACAAGGTTTTGTCAAAACTTGAGCAAACACATCTAAAAATAACTAAATATCTAGCACAGCAACGTAAAAATCCTGTCCACACTGAATAATTGGATAAAATGTAGCGTGAGGCAGAAAGTAAAGGAGTGGAGCTCGAGGAGGTGGATGGGTGTGGAGCACATTCATGCAGGAGAACTGGACCAATTAACAATTGCCTTTTTTACTGTCCTTAACCACGCAGTCTCCCCTCACTTTAACCGAGAGTTTTTGTTGTCTAAACTTAACCTTACACCCAGAGTTTCCTGCCGTAACCACAATCATTCCTTAAACTAAACCATGCTGTAGTTCCCATAATGCAAGCGAGAATTTTAAAAAACAAAACGTTGGACATGAAAATGTTGTCGTTGAATGTCATCTGAGGTTTTGCAGAATTGCCCAATATTGACATTCTTGTCTGGCGTCAGGACCGAGTTTCCACTTAGTGAGTCTACACTGTTTTTTTTTTCTATTATTTTGAGTGAATCGATCCTTTAAACTGTTTAATGTCCACACCTAACTCCTCCCTGCATTGCTCATGAGAGATGGGTGATCTCCCAGGGAGAGGCTGTGCTCTGGAAATGTTGGTCTCGCAGCTGCTAAACTCATCGCCAGGGGAGTTGGTCTCCCTCTGAGCGTCCCATAACATCCCACCAGGTCAGGTTTAGACACTTCCTTTGCTTCCCAAACGCCTCTGTCTCTCACCGCACCACGACACATGAATGAGCTCACCACCACCAGCCTAACCTCTCACTTGTGTACCGCCGTAACGCTCGCCTGGATTAATGGGTCTCCCAATAAAAATGTGCACCAGTGTTTGTTTGCCATGAACAAAAATAATAAATACTTCAATTAATTTTTGTTGAGCTCTTCAAAGTCCAGAAATTCCAGCGCTGCAGTCTGCCAGGAATCTCTGCGACGGCAATTAAATGTCTCCACAAAGGAGGTCAGCCCGAGTGAGTGGAGAGTTATATTTCCAGTCGAATGTAATGATAATTGTGTTTATTGTGCATTCCTTGGCTGACAGCCTAATGAATTTTCCATCTCACTATTTCAGAGGCACTGCTCAAAAACTAATATTGATGAAAGTAGAAAAAGCTGTACAAGCAAATACTCTTTTTTCATTTTTACAAATGTGGTCTGTGATTGTTTGGCTCATGACACATGAATATAATTTATCTAGAAATTGAAAGCTCTCTCATCTGGATTAAGGTTTTTACAGATTTAATTATTTAGTATTTGGATCTGATTTTGCCTCGACTGCAGAACAAGAATTGAAAATGGTAAACAACTTACAAGTTGCTCCCTGTGTCCCGGCTCTTAACAGGACAGTGTGTGTTCATACCACACCCTGTCATTCACTTGTCAGCGGCTCTGTTACAACCACACATTCCCTCGCACATGACTGGCATGGCGCAGCCAAGAACAGCATAAAATGTGTTTATTTCAAGCATTTAAACTTCAGATTTACTCATTAAGTAACATGTGAATCTTATGATCGCAGCGTTTGGAGCTTGTGATTCTGGAAAATCCTCTTCAGAGTGTGTAGAAATAGAGAAAATGTTAACAAAAAGGAGAAATCTGCTCCGGTTTAAGCTTTATTTTTGTTTAACTTCATAAGACTAGACCAGAAACCTGTTCTGGACTGATAAAGTTACACAAAAACCTACTTAAAATAACCATTTAAGTAACCAAAATTCTCGGTTTTTAGCAGCTACAAAGTCATGACTCATATTCAGGGAATTTATACTGTATTACTCAAAGCATGTGAGGCAAATAAAGCAAGTCACGGTAGTCTGATGTAACGTTACACAAGTATTTAAAGTAGCAGCAAGTGATATTTGTTCATATTTGTCCGACTCTGAACAGTCAGATTGAGTTTAGCACCAATTCTCCATGGTGGGACTCCTGCACCTGTTAGCCTCCGCTCTGCCTCCACTGCTCCACCACAGTACGGTGCAGTGCAGCAGGTAGACCCCTCTACCTACACAGACGGGATCCACATAAGTCCCCCCCTCACCCCCTTTGGTCCAGGACTCACCTCTCAGGAGCTTCCCTCCAGTGGTCCCACTTGAGTAAAAGGCACCAAAACCAGATCTGGATCTTCTTAATCCCCCTTTAAAAACACCTTGTTTGCAGTTTCCTTCAGTGACACCATAGAGTAAAAAATGCTGCTATTCCATCTAAGTGCTCACAGAGCAGGCTTGACTGAGAGAGCACAGGAGAGAGGAGAGGCGAGAGGGAGGAGAGCGAAAAGACAGAGAGGGCTGGTGTCCTATTACACACTCTCCACTGAAGTCCTCCTCCTCCTCCTTCCCCACCTCCTCCTCCCCCTCCTCCCTACCCCTCCCTTCCCTATGATCTCCCTCCCTCCCTCCCTCCCTCTGTTAACAAGACAGCAAACTTTAACATGCTCCAAACATCTGAGAGGTGGAGGACTTGAAACCTCACCGGGTGTGAAGCCACAGAGGTCACAACATTTAGGACTGAAGCTGAAATTAAAAAATATCAAATTTGTCCTCAGTGATGTGAACGAAAACATTTTCCATTCATTTCTATTCCCATCCACACATCAGTTGTTCCATCATAATGAATCAGCTTGTAAGAATGTGCTGGAGCCATTTTAACAGCCAGAGAAAGAAATTATAACTCAGATGTGGAGTTTCATATTTAAAATGGTTAAAACGAGACTACAGCCACTCTGTGAGGCTGTAGTTAGCATTTAGCTCAAAGTACCAGAGTCAGCATGCTTACATGCTGTTGTTTAGCAGGTATAATGTTTACATTGTTCACCATTTTACACATAAAAGTCTGTTTAAAAGTGTTGGGGAGTACCACTGAAAAAAGTTCAGTTCAAACAGCAACCTCTGAGGCTGGCTACAGAACGAGTCAGTCTCCATAAGTCCCCATGTTAAAATGTCACAACTTCACAGCAGAAATAAACATGTTTGCAGCCTGGTACAGAAAACAGTTTTGGTCTCTATAGTTAATTTACCTGTTCATGACAACTGTACTGAGGGTGTAGGCCAGAGCCACCACAGTCACACCTGTGTCATGCATACTACATCCATGTTTTATACCGTCTATGGTCAGCACTAATCACAAATTACAACTTCAGGATTCAACAGGATCAACAGGATTCTGGGAACGTCACTAGTTTTGCTATTTGGCCATAAACCAAAGTGTTAGACAGATTTACATTTTGACCTGATAATGCTGTATACAGAGCAAGTCACAGAATCACCAAAGTCATCAAACTCGGCCATCAAACAATGCGAATGATCTGGATTTAAGGGTGATCCATCCAATAGTTATGAAAAGTCATGGGATCACCAAAGTTATGAGGACACACTGCCTGGTAACCAAGAATATTTGACAAAATTTTGATCCAATTCCATAAACTGTGGGGAATAAAACCAAAACTTTTTTTTGTACCAGGCTGTAAACATGTTTATTTCTGCTGTGAAGTTGGACATTTTAACATGGGGACTTATGGAGACTGACTCATTCTGTAGCCAGCTTCAAGTGGACGTTTGAGGAACTGTAGTTTTGGGACTTCTGCGTTGGCTTCATTTCACAGCCACGGAGTTTGCTGCTTGGTAATAAATTTTTCTAAAGCCAAAAAAAAAAAAAAGTCAGCATGCTTCATCCTCTGGTGACCATGAATGTTGCTACCAAATTTCATGGCAATCTATCCACTAGTTGTTGAGATATAGATAGATGGTGGATCAGTCAACAGACTAAAATTGCCACCCTGCTAGCGTGGCTAAAACAGCTGAGTTATTCCTTTTTTTACTTTGCTGATCTTCCTCTCTCAAAAACTCATACATCCACATGCCCTCCTCCTTTGGGTATTATTTCCACAGAAGTGATGGATTTCATCACCAGAATAGATAGTGAAGCAGAATAATAACATAGGACAGTCTTCATCCGATGTGGTCAGCAGAAGCATGTTCCGTTTCAAACCAGGAGCACGCAAACCAAACTTGTAGACAAGATATGTTCAGCTCATTTCCAGAGACACACGATCACTCAAAATGGGCTCATTGGGGGAAAGCTTACTCAGCACAGGGAGCTAAAATGCTATGTAGAGGGTCAAAAACCATGCCAAACCTGCATAAACACAAACGCTTATTCCAGTACATATTTGTAGCTTCAACACAAGCCCAAACCAGAGGAGTCAGGAGTCTAGACTTGGCTGGATAGATGAATGCAACAGTATGTGTTATCATGTGTTAGCTGCTATGCATTTGATTTAACCACTTCCACTGTGAGCTCCAGAGACATGAATTATGCTTTGTTTGCATTTTCATGAATGGATGCATTTGTGTCCCTCCTGAGCTGAGCATCACATGTCACCTCACTGCAGGTATGAGGCAGGATGTGAAGGATTTTACGCTTTAGCACAACGTTAAACTAGAGCTTAGTGCTAAAATCAGAGCTCAGGAAGGAAAGAAAGAAAAAGGAGTGTGTTAACCAGGTCTCTGATGAATGCGTCTGATACACACAGAGAGTAAAATGGGGGAGGAAAGCAGGGATTGCTGGCGGCTGAGACAGGAGGAAATAATTACCCTTCTCTCTGACAATGGAGCCTGATTTACGCCTCTCCAATTAAAGTGTCAGGATGGCCCACCAGAGCAATGCAGGTTTTTCATTGGGCCCCAGTTGCATGCTCATCATTGGTGGAGAAGAAGAAGAAGAAGAAGAATGGGACGAGGTGAGTGAAAGCAAAATAGAGATGAGGCGTAACCTTTACTGTCCCCACGACAGAGCTCCAGCAGTAAATTAACTTAATGAGCGTTAAGAGGGTGTAAAGGGGTGACAACACCATGCAGGTGAAACGTCGGACAGGAGACGTGATAGTAGGGAGCTACATCTTACAGTAAGTGACGTAAATCCACAAAAAGAAGGACGTGTGTGGCAAAACTGATGCTTGTCTCAGATCAGAAATACAGAGGGGTCACGCGACATCCAATCCGCAGTGTCCCTGTTACACAATTTGCAGGTGGCAAGACTCACATGCATGCAATGCTCCGCTCTCACTTGATTTCTTGTCCGTGCGCACATCTTTGAACAACCTGTCCCCTGTTAGCACTGCAGATGTTTTTCATTTGTCACACTGACGTTAAAAGCGCAGGCCAAGGTCGGGGGAGAAGCCCTCCTGCGACGTTGCCTCATGACGTGCACATGTATGCACTTGGTAAGATATTGTTTAGTCACAGACACGACAGTACTAATATGCTGTCACCACTGCTGTATTGTTTTATTTTGGTTCACTGCTCATGGATCTTTTATGGTTTTGCTCTTTCCTGTGCGCTCAAGGCTGCGAGAAATGTGACTTAACACAGGAAATCCACGTATTTCCTATCAAAGCTGAAAGCTCGCCAGTCAGTTTCACTATGACCAGAGTGTTCTTATGTGGTTTGCATGTTTATTCGCTTTCCAATGAATGATTTTCTCCTTATTTCTGTCCTAACAGTGAAAAATGCCCATCATAATTTCCCCAGAACACAAAGTCCTCTTTAGAGTGATACAGAACAGAAAAATCTTTCCATTTAAGAAGTTGGAACCAGAGAATGTTGCAGTTTTTCTTCAGAAAGATCCCCGTCAGGCATGTTTTATTAAATAAAAATACTCACTTTGATTTTGTCAAAAAATCCAAAATCAAGGAATAAGCCAATATTTTTAAAATTTTTAAATATGTTTGTCACAAGATTTCTTACTCTAACGGAGTTTCATGGACAGTCTGAGAGGTTATCTTGTACAGTAATGAAATTTTCCAGTTAATCCATGACCAATTAAACATGTAAAGCGAGCAGTCTTACAGCAAAACATCCCAATTAGCATGTTGATTGCTTGATAACGATTAATTGAAATATCAAGGAGACAGACAGCGTGTCATTTTCCAGCTTGCTGCCTGATTAAACCTCTAACTGTTGCTATTCTAGGAATAAAAACCAGATCTGGTTTTACATATGCTTATTCCATCTGTGCAGCCAGTGCATACTTGCGGCCAACACTTCTGTGCGCCAGTGAAAGTGAAGAAAGACAAAAAAAGACGGAGGTAGAGATGTGAATAATGGGATCGTTAATGAACTGCTGGGCACCAAAGGGCAGATCTGATAAATTCTAAACAGAAATAGGCAGCGTCCTTCACTTTGAACAGCTCATTCTCTGCGAGATTAATCGAGAGCTTTAGTCACCCCTGCAAAAAGAGGTGAGGAATTTTGCCAGAGTCACGCTCGGTGTCAAAACAGCTTGAGGGAAATCTCCCAGCACCTCTTTCTTAGTGTCTGAAGTCATCAGCTGGAATCCATATATTACTGGTAAAGTACAGTGTGGCGTATTGGTGGAGTCAGCATGGCTGAGGTTGTCTCTGCTCTGTAATATGGAGTGACTGGAGGCTGAAAAGTGAGCTGGAGTGTGACTTTGCCAGAGAGGGTCATTTCCATAACAGAAGGGCATCAGTGGTGCACAATCTCACTCTGCAGATGCAGCACAGACAGAGAGGAGGGAATGAGGAAAGGTGAAAATGGAGACGAGACAAGCCGGTGATGAGCTACAGGAAGGAAACGATTAGTGAAGTCATTACGGCAATTCTAATGTTCTAATGAGTCTTGTATCTCTGCTAGCTGAAACACAACCAGTCCCACATGTTGTCACTGTGTCGTAACCCAGTTGATGAGGATGTAAGCTTGGAGTGGCTTGGAGCATCAACAACAACAGTGGTGGTGGTTCAGAGCTGTTTTTTTCCCCCCGTCTTACTAAATACACATTGTACAAAGCCACAATTGCTTAAACAAAGGAAAAAGAAACTCCCCACAAAGAAATTCTTGCTCAATCAAACATCAGCTTTAAATCACTGATGGTCAAAACCACCTACACCTGCAAAATCAGTTAGAAACATTTCATTTTTTTCGCCTAAACTTTAAAATGTAACTCTACAACATTACATTCAGGATGGAGTTACTGTTTGTGCTGGAAGGAAAACCAGAATACAAAGAAAAGAAGCAACAGCTTTCCCCCTCTATCAGTCCCACTTGGTACAGTCCTGATTACCTGGGCAATCTGGAAACATTGTCAGCACCTTTTGAAGCTCCATTACACACTTGCATTGAAACATTTATGTTTATAGGTGAATGACATGCCAGAAAACACGTTTTAAGAAGCCAGTGATGGACATAGGTTGTCTAAAATCACACTGTTACCACTTAAACTTCTTAAATCTGACTGGCTGGTGGACGTCTAGCTAAGATATGAGCTAATCTATCTAGCCTCGGCATGCTTGTAACCAGCTTCAAAGGCTAATGACTGGCCAAGCCATTAGCTGGTCCAGTGAGTTGCTAGGTTAGGTGCATGAGCTTGGTCCATGACTCCCAGTTACCTTATCATCGGCCATATCAGTAACTGTCTTTGGCAAGGATACGGCCTCTGCCATCTGTATTTTGTCCCTTACCCTGCGCCATACTGCTCCAACATGATGTATGTTCACAGAAAATGTCCAATCAATGAACACGTCCCCAACATTTTTAAAAAGTAGTTTTCAGGAACCTTCTCATTCCTCTGCTTTTAGGTATTATATTGTGGTGTCACAGTCACTATCTCACAGTGGGTTTTCTGTAGACTGGAGAATGGTGGGATAATGGGGTCTTGATTTGATTAGACTATAATTAAATAAAAAAAAAAGAGCATAATGTGGCTGTGTTTAGTGAAATGAAAGAGCACATCTTTGCATGATTTTGTGCTATTTTTGACCACGATGGCTGGTATGGAGCTCATCTGTCCCTACTTTACCTGACACATTATACTGGTGATTTCTCATGTGTGTCTCCTCTCCCATCGCTGAAAATCATTTCCTGTCCTGCACACTTCCATCTCAGTGGGTGGGGGACACAATAAATCAAATTAAAACTTCTTTACTCGAGGCATTAACTTCCACAGGGGAGCTAATGGAGTCTGGTTATGATTTAACCCACTTCCTGCTTCTTGTGTAGCTGCTGTACCTCAAGTGATACTGAGCTCCGCAGTAGGACTGAGATCTTAATAGATTTAATCGAGAACACCATCCACATCCACAAGTTTATTAGTTTGTCCAATAAACTTAATGAACTTACACATAAAACAAACCACTGTTACAGAAGTTGTGGTTTCCGGGGGCAGCTTTACAAGCTGTGCGTTGGATTTATATGTTGTTTACTAGTTTATGTGCTCTTTTCCAGATATAGTACATAAGCTCTGTATGAGGACAGAGCTGTGCTCTGCGATGATCATTTCTTGATGCGTGCTTCTGATTTCCCGATAGAGACATTAAAATTCCATAAATCATACTGATCGGTCTTAAGGGATCTGCAAGATGACTTCCAAAAGATTACATCCAACCTCTTGAGTTTAGATTTAGGTTTCCCCTTCAGTAGCATCCAAGTTAGAAAGAAATATTTTTTCATACTCTATATATGACAGTAACACATCTGTTTGTTTCAAGGCCTGATTTGAGCTTTTTCATATTTTTATGAAGGGGGAATTTTGGTTTCTTTGTATTTCCCTGCAGTTCAGTGTGACATATTTGGCATTCTTTAGAGTCTTTGGGAACTTAGCACCACCAGTTTCAGAGTGCAATACTGGACAGCTTCACACGTGTATTTATTATGATTACATTGCATCTTTTATTGCCCAGCTCCGGTTCTGGCACAACACCAGCTTTTCCAGCATTTCCCCGAGCCCTTGGCTGGGGGTAATCTCATCTTCCAAAACAGTGTGAGGTATATATTTAGATTGAGATAGTGTGAAGAGTGTTCACTGTAAAATACAAGAGAAGGCTGCTAAACTGAACCCCTTTATTACACAACATGAATAAAAACATGAAACACTGGAGATTTCATTTTGTCAAAATGGCTTTTTAAACGCCTGGACAATATTCAAATGAGTAACACAATAACAGGCCTGGGTAGCAGGGATTTTTAGGGATTTTTAGAAAACCGTGTAATGACAAGATTAATGCTATGTATGTAGATATTTGGCTGTAGATGAAGCTGATCGCTATGGGATTACACAATGAGATAACTGGCCCCAGAGACTCTCAGCTTGGATCGAGTTTTTGGATTCAGACGAGTGACAGCTGCTGGGAGGAGAGTCCTGGAAGCAGATCCTGGAATAATGGCCTTGCTGGAGGGTGGAGAGGTTGTTCGAACGAGAGGTTTGGGAGAGATCTGCTGGCCACCAAGCTGGACTGTACAGTTGGGGATGCCATGTTGGAAGGTCTAGGTGACCAGAGAAATTGGGTGTTTGGAAGGATGATAGTGTTGGATACCATTCAGGTGGTTGAGTATCTGATGAGATACTGAGCCAGCCTTTGAAGTGAAGAGTGGGTTTGAGGATGAGGGCTGAGACAAGAGATTGGAGTACAGAGAAGAAGGCAAAAGCGTTGCCCCATTGAAAGCTTTGAAGAAAGTTGTCTGCCAAGTGAAATGGAAATTTGGCACAGCAATTATGAAACACAGGGTGAGTAGGCATGCTGAGACAACTACAGTGTAGTCCAGATTGTCACTCGAAGAAGCTTGTTCCTGCCAGGTAATCTTGGAAGAAGATTGTAGTACGCCTGGAGATCATGGTGACGGCATATGTTCTGGAGGACGCAGCAAGCAGCAAGTCTTTGGAGAGGAATGGCGTGTTGATGTCTCAATAGAAATCCTTAAAAGCATTACAAGGCAGCCTGCTGACAGGACAGTTTGGGCTGAGTGATGGTGAAGAGGGTAGATACAGATATAGTGGGATTAAGGTGATGTTAACAGGGATTGTGGAAGGAACGAATAGGGAGGACATCACAGGGAGTGGAGCCAACCTTTTGGGTTCCAAAAGCAAGAAGATGACACAATTTAGCATACCAAAGGATTGTGACGTGGCTAGAAAAGAGGAAGTCTTGACTTGTTTATGCAGAAAAGAGGCAGATATACTGCGGAGCTTAAGGTCATTTACCCCAATTTTGAACACCTGGGCCATCTATGACAATCACATTAATGTGTTCATCCAGACTGTCAAGTCAAGTTTGAAGAGATGTCCTCTTTGATGTAGGAGAAGACATTTTGGTCTTTCGGGATTTCTTGAGCAGATGGCAATGAGACGAATTAAAGGAATTCTTTGGAATTCAGGTCTGGCAATGTTTTCCTTAAGATTGGCTTAGTAAGAAACAACTGCTGTTAAATGAGGCAGATTGACATTAGGAGTTATGTGTACTATGTGTGTACACAAAATTGAACATTAGATAAAGGTGCAGCACAAATTAATTTGCATTCCTTTTGATTTCAATATACTAACAGGTTGCCAAATAGATCTCACCCCATGCATCTTATGCAACCTTCAACCTGACTGAATTGACTTGCAAAATAGTAAGACTTGCCAATATTCGACAGGATCAAGAGAGATATTTGGAACAACCTCTCTTTTACAGGAGTTACTGATTGTTCCTACTTTTTTGTGTGTTGCAAAACAGAATAGAAGCAATGATGCATGACTGGAAGCAGAAAAAGAGAGTCAAGGCAATACAGTGTTTGAAAAATGAAAATTATCAATGTGTGGAATGATAAAGTTCCTCCAGCAGGTTTTGCTTGCAACTCCTACCTGCCTGTCTCCCAAGAGAGGGAGAAAGCCTGGATGGAAGCTCATTCCTCTGTTTACTCCATGACAACAACAGTACATCTCCAAAAATGCACCAAGAGGTTCGACTACAGAGTGATTCAGGTATTTAAGAGGCAGGGTGTGCTCATGTTTGTGATCCAAGCCGATTACAAAAGATTGATTATACATGTGTTTCTGGGAGGAAATGTTTGTTTCTAAGTGTGGGGTGGCGTTATTTCAAAATCTATGAAGTCATTTAATTCTCCTTTCCTTCCATGCTCCTCATGGTGAAAGACCGCCATTCACAGTGCGAACACATAGCCACTCAGCAGATGCTATCAGCTAAATAAGTTATTTTAATGACGAGCACGCCGGAGAGACAAAGAAAGACTTGAAGATTGAGCAGTATAAGATGGTACATTATGCTAGACACAAAACACTTCCACCCGTCCCGCTACATTCAGATTCAACATCGTCATGACGGAAGAAAATCCATTTTGGCCTGTCAGCTACAGCTCATTAACTTGCCATGCCAGCTTCCATCTTGTTACTGTGCCTTCTGCTGCAATTTTATTGAATTCCATCCCTCATTTCCCCGAACTGTCACTGTTTCCATCTTTCTTTCCTTTTTATTTTTACAATGAAAACACTCCCAGACATGCACCCTGACAACAATTGTCTTGGTATCAAGCACAATTCACAAGTAGGAAAACAACGAAAAAACACAGTGCTGTAAATCTTATCATCAACTAATATGTACCTAACTGTTTGACCCTCCAAAAACAGCTTTGATCAACTGATAGGAAAGTTGTTTTACTATCAGTTGATTTTCCTGTCTCATGTGTCAGGAACATGTTGGTTTAACCTCCATTTAAACTCTTAGATCAGGAGAGTGGCTGATTTGGCTAGTGAATACCAAAACTTTGATAAGATCTACAGTGATTACTATTATTACAGTGACGGTAAACACCCTCTGTGATTGATACTGATGAGATACTACATTATCAATTGGAGACAATCCTCAAAAGGAAAAGAAAAGGCCTGCTGCAGCACGCACATTCCACCCGGGTGCCATTCATCATAATTTATATGACTTCAGTGAATAGTTAAGGATGGAGACAGAAGATAAAAGTCTGCTCCAGGGTGGACTGAAATTTGTTTTATCTTCCTCATCTGAGTTCCTGTAATTTGACTGTCACTGTGGATCACTGCTGTGACTTCAGATCTTCTTGCAGCTCCTCTGCAGGAATTTCAATCAGGTGGAGAGGGGATTCTCCACAGGGATTTTTCTTCTCAATCGGCTCAGAGCAACAAGGTCACTCAATAGTTGCCATTGTGTTCAATGCGCTTGATGGCAATATATATTCTGTGGGCGTTTCTTGCTTTAAGGAGATCATGTCAGTGTCAGTTGTGAACAGTCATGATTGTCCGATTGAGCCTTCATTTAAGGTCAGAGGTCACCTGTCTATCAGAGTCCTGGTGTCAATCACAGATTGACCTCTCTGACCGAGTCGGGAAATGGAGAAGATGCAGATTTTCTGCTGTCGCCGCAACTCCTTCCACAAGTCAAAACACAGTGACTGTTAAAGGGATAGTTCAGGTATTTAAAAGTGGGGTTGTATGAGGTACTTATCCATAGTTGGTGTATTACTTACTTTAGATGTCGGTCAGCATGCCCCCTGTGTGGAGAAGCAAACAGACATCCTGGCACAGCCAGCCCACATAAAAAGGCACACCTAAAACATGTAAATGAAAATAAAAGTAATTTAAAGTGTACAGAATATTCAGAATATTTTCACTGCTTTACCTTGCTCACCTTGTCAGACATCCTTTTTCTTTGCCACTAACTGTGAAACTGTTTTGGATTTTGTAATACACATTGCAGTTGGGTTTATGCATAAAAATATGGAAGTTCTGCAGTGGGTCACTTTAAAAGGAAACTTAAAAGAGTACTCCACTCATTAAGGACGGTTAAGTCAAAATTTGCACAGCAGAATCAGAGATATGGTCTCTCTTCATTCCACACATACTTTTCTCTTATAAAAATCTGCCTACATTACCCACAATACCATTCAACCACCAAGCAACAGTGCATTTAGATTCAGGTGTGTTATGCTAGTAGCAGCTAACGTAGCCTAAAGTTGCTAGTCTCAAGCAGAGATAAGGATGGAGCTACAGAGATAGTGAGCTGATTTCTTTTTGACTCCACACAAACATATTTCTTTTATTTAGAAACTTGCTTCAAGTGACATCACTTAAGGCTGCTTATCATCTTCACATAGTTCCTTCTGGAGCCACAGAAAGTTTAGTAAAACTGCTTATGCTTGAGAACTGCAAAAATTAACCTTGTTAACAAGAACAACAGCAAAATTACTCTCTACCTTTACATTACTTTGCACAAATGAATGCCATAGTAGCTGGAGTAACTCACAGGCTTCACAGCTGACACGTTCACTTACACCCTGGAAATCTCAGCAACTCCAATTAAACAGTGCTTTATAACTTTAACTGAAATACTGTTTTATATTTAAACACAGTGACATCTATACCATAACAGTCCAACCTAAACATGTCACCCAGTCCATTAAAATATTAAAAATCTATATTTAGTGGGGCATATTGATTAAAGCGCCAACTTATTTTGACTGCACAGGGTCTTAATCATGGTGGGAATAACTGAGTCATTGTTTTAACCAATATGTCCAGCTAGATAAAGCCTTCTCTCCTTGTTCAGCTTAAGAGTTCCTGAGGGACTCTGTTCTATGACCACCACCACCACCATGAGAGCATATGGAAGTGTGGCATTAAAGATAGCCAAACAAAAAGTAACAGTGTACACACAGTCTTTAAGTTAAAGTGAGCTAGCGTCATCCATCTTGGACAATGTAAACACCTGAAGTTCCCTAAAGGCTTCTTTTCACAATCATTTTAAACACCCGCAGACAGCTAAATGGGACACTTTGCAACAATCGTGGCATTGTTTGAAGTGTAAAGATGGATTGATACGTCATGCATCAACGGGCAAAAGTAAACCTTTTAATGTATTGTCATTTTCAACTATCTCTCAATGCATCTTATCAAGATTCTTTTGGAAGTTCAAAGGTGAGTACTGCCTGCCTCAGAGTGGCTAAAACTCTAAGGATATACAACCTCATTAAGCTGAGAGCCGGCGCTCTCTCTAGAAGCGCACTGCTCAACTGCCATCAATTTATATACATCAGGAGATTGTTCGGATTCACGGAAGCAGCAGCCCCCACACGCTACCTGCATTATGAACAGATGTGCCAGGAGCTGCAGCCCCTGATCCAGCAACGCATGACGAATGGCTAAATTTCACCGAAGGCCAAGGGTCAAGTCGTATCCCTTACGCGACCCTGGCATTAGACACAGATGCATGATGTCAGTTCCCATGTGTTGGTGACTGCAGACCCTTTGACACACCTCAGACTTCCCCTTGGAGCTGCGATCTCGGTAACCACTCACCATGAACCGTGAACCCTTGGTTCCCAGATACCCACCTCAAATAATTTAGTCCCAGAGGAGCTGCATGCTCTCTCTTCCATTCACCTTCACCCGTCATTCCCCTCTACCAACCAGTCCCCAGACACCCAACAAAGCCATTCACCTGTGGAAGGAAGCACATAGTACAAAAAGAAGTTCAAATTATGTCTCAACTTGTAGGTCATGGTATCAATATATCTTGGCCTTGTAACTCCTGCAGCTCTTTTTTTATTATTTACTGAACACTACACAGACCTGCCACTTTGTGAATACACTCTATCTATCACACACTATCAACAGTTACCCTCTTTTCACAGTGAAATGGAAGAACTACCCCAGCTGACACTGTTTGCTACAGATTTAAGGATGAATGCAACTTTGTATTGAGCAGATGTTGAATCTAACAATGTGTTATCTGTGTGATTACTGAAAAAGCTGATTTCATGCAGCTGTTTTTACACAATGAGGCTTCACTCTACACGCTCTCTTCACTCTAAACACAAAGTCTTGCCAGAGATTCTGTCTTTCCAAAAACTGGCTTGTTTTCCATTTCATTACAACATTTTGGTTTTGCTTTTCCTCACCAGCTGACTCCTTCAGAATCCCAACCATTTAAAGTTTTCAGAGTGCTTCTACCAACTATTTGCATGTGTTTTATTTTCACTTTTTATGGACTTGCATGATTAATAACATCATGACTTAATCTTATGACCTTATGACTGTTTCAATAAATTTATAAACTCAGCATAGTTGTCTAAATATTAGGGGTTATGTCCCCATAATGTATAAATTCATGCGGAACAAAGGCCCATTTGTCAGATTAGAGTGCCTGAATAGCAGGAACAAGGGGGGTATATTGGCCCTGTGTCACCCATCACTTATAGATTGGGGCTTGTGTAAACTTCCTGCTGTTTTATATGCTTCCTGAGGTCAGGGTTCAACTGACGAGCATGACCAATCACAAGATAAATCAACGTCTGAAAGCATTTTGTCATCGGCATACTAGAATTCGATTAGCTTTAATTCATTGTAAAGAGCCTCGATTGGACCTGTTCTTACTCATCTTGATGGATGACGTTTTAAACAGCGAGCTTACATATACACTCTGCAGACACTGCATTAGCTGAAAGTGCTGAAATGTAACACTTGTCTTGAGTTACATCACAAATTAATTAAGGTTAGCATTTTCTTTTAGGTTAAAAGTGTGCAAATTGTATAAAAAAGACAATTGTTTTCTAACATGTCCACCATAAAAACTTGTCAATGTTAATGTTAATCAACTTGTTTGCTTGGTGGCCAAAAAATGTATTAAAGCAATTTTAACGTGAGTGTTTTAAGCCCGGGTTGCAGTTGGAAGGGCAATGTCCTTTGGTCGATACACCACTTTAGTCCAGACTGAAATATCTCAATTAAATTTTCTACAAATACCCATCGTGTCCACTCTATGTATCCACCTAACTTCGGTGATCCCCTGAAAAACTTTGGCAATCCTCTGAATTTTCATCTAATTCAGCTAATGTCATTATCATTGGCCTCGGCTGTTCATTGTGTTTAGCCATGGACAGTATAAAACATGGACGTCGTGTCTGTGAAGTCACCCATAGGTTTTCGAAGAGCCGTTGTAAAGCTCAGAGTGTGGTGGCTCTGGCCCCCGACATCCCGGCAATCCTGCCTCTGACGCCTCCTTGTTATTCTAAAAATGGACAAAGACGTGGATCGTCGGTGGACCTGAGGTGGACTGAATGGTGCCTGGGTGCTCAAACAAGCCATCTGTAATGGCACCTACCTGTCAAACAAAACATGTTAGCTTTGTGAGCATGCAAGCATACTTACGTTAGCTCAAAGCAAAGCTGCTAGCTGTACTTGTCGATATCTGTTCAAGCTTTAATTTATGGAAGCTTTTTGTTTTTCATCTGCTATGCTAGCAAGCATGGTCCTTTGTCTATTTCCTCTTTTTTAATGAAGCAACAAACTATAGGATGTGCTGATTGCACCGAAAGCAATCATGCAGGTGGATGACATGCTTTATTAACATGGCGTATAGCTTCTGTAGCCATTATTTATTTCATGCTTACATTTCAATCTGGGGGGCCTCTAAAGACCAAACCAATCAAACCCTGAGTGACACACTGATTGAGGTTCAGGCAGTTTAATCAATATGCTCAAGATTAGTAGTAAGTGTCATCTGAATAACTGCTACCTTTAATTACCATTACTGCTTTGCTTGCTGGAGCAAGGTGGTGCTTTTAATTAACCATCTTAACTTGAATGCTGATCCCATTTCCAAGTCTATTTGCTCCCTATTAGCAGTATTTTGTGGTACCTTTTAAAGAAGTCACATGCAATCTTTCAAGAAAATTAGAAATCCAACAACAAGATCTGCAGTATCATTTTGACTTTAGGCCATTTTTCTCATTACAGCCAAGGATCCAGTTGTTTCCTCTGACAGAGCGGCACTGCAGCGTGAAGGTAATGCAGCATTTTTAGCAGCCGAGTATAACCGTTGGAAATCAAATTTTCCACTTCTCTTATCAGTTCTGTTTTGAATCACTCACACCGCTGAGTGTAGTACTTTCTAGGCTTGAAACTGGAGAGAAGATTGTATTATAGAAGGATGTAGCCATGACTTCATTCTCATATGGGGGGCTGCTGCTGTGTCCAAGGTTACCTCTGCTTCGTCATAAGGAAGAGGCTCATTACTGCAAACAATCAGGCCGTCATAAGGATTATAAACATATGGGAACAAGACGCATAATTAAGCTATCAGTTGGAACTTGGAGGATGTTCAAAAATTTGGAACAAACAAACACGCCCATATGCCCATATGTCAACCGTCAGTTTTTTTATTTGGTTGCTCGCCAATGGAAGTCAAATCATGAAGGTATGGAAATCACTCACGAGTCCTCATTCTGACCTGCGCCTCCCCTTTCTCTATATCACGTTGAGTTGTTTGTTGTTTGCCACACAACAATTCAATTACTGTGACCTACCACTCCCCATTTTCTTGATTACTTGACCCCCAACGGACTTCAGGTCCAGATCAATAATCAAACCCAGCACTCGTCTGCAGACCAAAAGAAATGCCCAGCCCAACCCCCACGTAGCGGCTCAGACTTTGAGTAAAAGGGGAGGAGGGTAGCAGCGAGGAGGCCATATAGAGCCAAAATGTTTAATTAGTTTGACCCTGTGAGTGCCATGGGACTGTCTCCACCCCGAGTTGATGAATAGCGCTAATTAGCTGAGTGGAAGATCATGAATACTCACAGGCAATTCCATGCAAGGCTCTCATTGATTAGTCCAGCATTAACCTGTGGACTCATTTTCTCAGGGGACTGTGGGGCGGACATCTTTGCCTCAATTCCAGATTGGGTTGGACGTCCATCTGCCACAAGTGGGACCATCTCTTTAGCAGGAAAGCGGCTGCTTTGTTGTACCTCCATATTCAGGGGCTAATGACAGGCACTGCGGTATTAATGCACGTCAGTCAGCAACCTCATATGGTACAGATTTGCAATATGAATACAGAGCAGAACTAAAATGATTACTCGAGGAACTAGTTCTTAGAAAAAATACAAATCCCCCATTCATATTCTGCCTGAGAATTACGTGAAAGCAGGAGAAGCACTGAAACATGATTAAAAAAGTCTGATACCATTATTAGAGGTTAGATTTCGATGATACAGCTTTTAATTTTATTACAATTTGTACTGTAAGTGTAAAAAAAAAATACTATTAATGGATATTATATCATTTTGTAAAGGAGAACCAGTAATTTTTATTCAAAGGGACTTGGCCATAATTTCACTCATAGTTACTCATAGTTAATTGCCCACAGGGACATCTGTGGTAGAGCAATAAAACTGATTGCAGCCTCATATTGTAGCTTACTGACATTTACCGAGCACACAAAAACCAACAGAGCCAATATACAGAGTCATGATATGCATATTAGTTGCAGCAGTCCGAAGCCGCAACAGCAGGACAGGGAACTCACTTGGAGGCCGTAGCAGTAGAAGCAGGCAGTGCAGGGCAAAGATAATTATCTTTCCACAAAGCCGACTTGAAGCTGGGGAGATCACAGGTGAGCTTGCTAATAAAATGCTACATGAACAGCAGTAATTGCAACACATGCTACAACATGGTGAGCAGTGAAGCGGCTGCATGGCGGAGCATTAAAGCTTAAATATGCGGCCCATTAATGCCTTATTGCCAGTATGTCATGTGAGTGTGGCAGCTCTGGATTCATGCTCTGCTCCATGCCATTAGTGTGAGATGAGATTTATCTTTGCAGCGATTTATTTTGTGGGCCACCACATTTATTGGCAACATAATTATTAATGGTAATGACATCTATTCTATAAATTAAAACACCATTATATGTGTGGAGAGTGGGGACAATAAAACATACTGTAAAACAAGTCAAGCGGCAGCCTCCACGGCTGTGAGGTGAAGCCAACGAGAAGTGCCAAAAATTGCAGGTCCGCAAATGTCCACTTGAGGCTGGCTCCAGAAGTGAGTCAGTCTCCATAAGTCCCCATGTTAAAATGTCCAACTTCACAGCAGAAATAAACATGTTTACAGCCTGGTACAAAAAACAGTTTTGGTCAGTTCTCTTCTGGCTTTACCCATATCCAGAAAGTATTCAGTTTACAGCGAGAGTAAGCAGTCTTACATATATATATATATATATATATATATATATATATATATATATATATATATATTGATGAATCACTATCCAATCTGGTTATTTATGAAATTTCATTATCATATTCTGTAATATTGATTTACTCAGTGGATTGCATTATTTATGGAGCTCACTTCTTTTTAGGCCAAGACCTGCACAGTCGATCTACATACAGTAGTAGTTTTATTGGCAGATCATCATTGATTGGCATACTAATCCCGGCCATACTCCGTATTAGAGCTCATTGAAAAAGAATGTGAATTAAGTTAATTCTTCATGAGGTCAAAAACAAACCATCAAATTAGTGTTAATTATTCAGTAAGCCAACAAGCACTTCTAAGTTTGCTGTTTGTATTTAATTAAATGCAAAATATCTGTGGCCAGTGAACCGCAGTAGGATAAACGTGCTGTATTTTATATGTTGCTGTGTGGCTTTGGGCCACCCTGGCACTGCAGCCAGACAAAGATTTCCTGGGTAAAGTTGGCTTGGATTTGACGGTGAGGGCAGACGACAACCACGAAGGATTATATATGCTGGTATTTTCAAAGAAATGGCCGCAAGCTATGCATGACACTGCTCATTAAACATCAATTATAGATTCTTCTGGATGAAAAGATCCCACCTGTTCACTCACTGTGACACTGAAGCTAAAAAGTTCAGTAGAGTTTGGAAAAAGAGGGTTAATGGGTTTAAATCAAATAAAAAAAGAGGCACTGAACTTTCAGTTCCACATTACAGGGCGAGCGTCCGTCTGCTGTGTTGTGACTGGAGCGTTGTTGTCCAACTTCCAAACTGAAAGCATCTGCAGAGCCACTTTGTGATTACATCCACATGTGTTTCTTCAGATTGGACTGCTGTAAAATCCAACGAGAGGCCGATGAATCTTTGTTGTCTTTGTTTTCTGTCATTTGTTCCCCATAAACATTTTCCTTTATGTGAAAGAAAACAAAGTTGGGAATGACGCGGGGAATGGAAGCAATGACATACTGTATCTTAACACCGTAAGGTAAGTGTGAGGTCAAGGACATTTGCCAGCACGGTTTATTATACCTGAAGAGTGCATACAGATGATATACAAATCAGTTAGAGAAATGAGAGTGTAAGCAAAGTGTGAGTGCACGGTTGGTATACGACTCCCAGGGGCCCTGTACACTTCTTCACACTCAGTTTGACACCAAACACATAATGAGGCAGGCAGACGGTCTCTGGAGATTTGGCCTGGACAGGAGTCCTCACACACACACACACACACACACACAAAGTCAATGTTTTGTCTTTATTTTTGTCGTTTTCTAGATTAACACTATGAAAACTATGAAATTTAAAGGATGCTCTGCACACTCTTGGTATTCTCGATATCCCATACATGCAGTTATCCATATTCTGCCTTTCCTGCCTCTGCTTTCTCTTTTTACTGGCAGGTATGTGTGCAAGGAGTGTCTTCTTCTGTTGTTTCTTTTGTGTGTCCTCTCTTAGTACAATGAATGCTGCCTCCACCCGACTCAGAAAACACAAAACCACACCACGATGAACTAGTATCAATCCTAACTTTCATTAATATACTCATATTTCTTTAGGAATAATAACCTTCCTAATCACTGCAGTCCATTAGCAGTTGCCCTTTAAGTGTACATGAACATTTGTTTAATCCACTTCTTGTTAGTCATTTTAGTGTGACAGTTTTACTTGGAAAGTCTATTGACCATCGACCTGAGAGCTTAACTAATAACCATGTCTAAACACATTAAAACCATCTATAAAACACGTTACAATGACAGTTAATGGGAGGTTCTTCAACGCAGTTCCAATTAAAATAGATAGATAGAATATTAATCCCAAAAATAAAGTTACATCAAAGTAAGATGAATAAACAAAAAAGAAATGTGACTACATTCTGTGTGGGTCACATCTGTATATTATACTGTGTGTAGTGTTTTTCACCTCCTTCAGATAAGGGGATGGGAAAGGGACAAACATGAGAAGAAAAATTAAAAAAAGAGCTAGGGTGCCGTCAGCTGTTTGGCAACGCCTTTTACTGAAAAGTATCTGGAGCATTGTTGTCGTTACATTTTATGGAAGCGTTGATTTGGTTCAGTTTTAATTGAGAAACTAGTTGGCAAAACGTTTGTAGGAGGATTGCAGTGGTGTGAATCAGGTGACTTTGGTTTTAGTGCATGGTGTGTTTTATCCCTTGTGTGTAGTCACCTTCTATTGTGTTAATTTGTGTGCACACTTTTAAGTCAGGTCAGTTTCTTTTAAACTTTAAACTTTTATTCATAATTTGGAATTTTTTAAGGTTGTTTTATGAATAGTCCCGTTTTAGCCTCACTGGCTTGTTTTGAACTTTGTTAACAATAAAATATATATTTGTTTTTTCATAAGCACGTCTCTGATTTTAACTTGTGTGGACTTGCCTGTGTGCAAGATCCCCATTGTAAAATACGCAAAATAAAATAAAATAAAATACGCAATTAGCATTTTAGCCAAGGCCTCTTTTGGCCCGGTTACATTAGCAAAAGACTATAGCCAACTAGCTAACTAAGTCATTTGTTTTTCTACAGTGCAAAACAAGCTTGCTGATCTAAATCAATTATTAGCTAACTAGTTAAAACTATGAACTAATGTTAGCAAAACACTAGTGAACTCTATATCAATTGCTTGATACAGAGCAAAACACTAGTTAGCTAGCTAGGTAGTCAACATTAATTGTTACCTAGCTAGTTACAATCTAATACCTGATGTTAGCAAAACATTAGTGAACTAGCTGGCTAATCTACATCAGTCATTAGCCAGGTAGTTACATGTAACTACTAATGTTGGCAAAACATGAGCTAAATAGCTTGTTAGTTTTTTATGAATTGTTAGTTAACATTAGCGTAATGTAAGATATGACTATATACTGTTGTGTTGCCACATATGTTGTGTTGCATACAGTTACTGTAGCTCTGAACGCTTCTGTATATTTTTCTCCATTTGTTATGACACATATGACAATAAAGATATTGTATTCTACATGTACATGAATATGTATGTTTTGTTACATCTGTTAAAATAATAACTAACTTCAGCTATACACAGCCACACATCACTCAAAACTTGTTTTTGTCTGCTTTTATGATGAAAAACTGCCACGACGGCTTTGAAACCTATTTCTCTCTTTGTTATTGATCTGCATAACATATCTTAATAACAATAATGAAATTTAAATAAATTTAATCGAATGAAATTGTCTTTGTACCACAGGTGTTTTGGACCACCGGGAAGAGGAGGTCTCCTGAAATAAAATACTGAAAGACAGAGTTGGGCTTGTTCTTGTTTTACTTACCTAGATTTTTGTTGTTGTATTTTTTAATTTTTTTTTCATGTCTTTTGGACGTGAGGGAGAAACCAGAGCACCTGAAGAAAACCCTCTATGAGATCGTAATATTTCTTTGTGAGAGAGACGAGAGCATCACTTTAAAAAGGTCTGAGCAGTTGCACCTCCCTCTGCCTCTGGAACCGCTCAGTGGTCTGCTTCTCTTCTCCTTGAACCAGAAGTAAAGAATTTCTTGAACCTTTTCCACCTGGAAGGTTCCCTCCTCCTTGCAGCAGGAGCCTCCTCGGTGCTGCTCTCCTGTGGAGGCTCAGGCGGCGCTTTGATCCTCTCCGCCGCTATCGCCTCCACTTCTCCGTTCACAGCCTCCACCAGCGCACGGGACTCAAGTTGGTCTCTGAGCTCCTGGTTTTCTGCAATCAGATCATCAATTTCTTCCTCCTTCTCCTTGAGTGACCTGCTTAGAAACATTTCTTTTATAATGAGGGCTGTTGTTTGTTTACAGAAATCGATGGTCTGCCTTTCATTCATTTCTCTTTCTTTTCTCAGCTCCTCATTGAAATAGTCGTCAGTCTGGCATTCCTTGTCCTCCTGCTTGGCAGACGTGAGTTGCCGGGTGCCATTCTGACGGCTGATTGCTGTGAGGAGCGTTTTGTTAGTTTCTCTCTGAGTTTTCATGAGTCCTTGTAAGGTCTCATAGTTTTTACGAAGCCTCACATTTTCCTTTTCGACAACGCGCAGAGCCGTCTTCAGCTTAGAAACCTCAAGCTGAAGGTCAGCGATGGCCTTGCTGTCTTGCTCGTGCCCCTCCGTGTCCTCGGGTTGTGTCACTTGGACATGTTCTGCCTGCCTGTTCAGGCCTTTTGCGTCGTCGTTCTGTACTTTCTCACTCACAGATCGATCGTACATTAGTAGCATGGTCCTCAGCTTTGCGTTTTCCTCAGAGAGCTTCTGCTGGTGCTCTCTGGCTCTGAGCTGGTCCATGAGGAGCTGTTGCTCAGTGGTGGTTACAGGATTTGAAGGCTTCACCAGAGCAACAGGGACTTGTCCCACAGTCTCTCTACTCGCTCCTAACCTTTCATTCAGCATTTTCTGCTGTATGCTAGAGTCCACGTCCTCAGCAAATTCAAAAAAAGACACTTTCTTTTGGACTCCGACAGTGTTCTCTGCATTGACTTTGGCATTGTCTTTCTTTGTTATGTCAATATTTTTTTGTTCGAAGAGACATATTTTGTGTTTGACCGTACCTTCGAGACGGTCCTTGTACGTTCTGCCTGTCTTCGTGGTGGTCGGACTGTATCTTTCAAAAAGACTGATTTTATTTTTTACTGTGCTGTATTTGCCGTCCATGGCTGCTTGCACGTTCAACTCAGGTGAAGTTAAAAATGCCATTGCAAAGATTTCATCCTCTACTCCGTTGTACTCAGTTGAACTATATTTGCAAGCCATGTCTTTTACAATATCCTCAATGCACAACGTTAAAGCAAGTGGATTCAGCATAAACAAAATGTGACACCGTTTTTTTCACTCCTATGTATAAGCTTCCAGAGGAGATCAAAGCAAATTCAACATCAAAAGGGCAGAAGATCAAAGGCATTATGCAAATTGGGTGATGATGTCATCATGATGTCACTCAGAACCAGGAAGTAAAGTTTTTTTTTTTGTCCAAAATTGATGTTTAATATAATTAATATTTCTTTTATAACAATATTTAACATTTTTACAAGCTCTAATTATTTGTTAACATTTAAAAGTGACAACAGATTCTGATTCTGATTTGTCTGCATGCCGGCCTGAGTCTGGCGTCAGGTTACCATGACAACAGTAGAGCTCGAGCACTGGGAGAAACATGGCTGGCTGCCGGAGAACACGTAGCTACCGTTGCAGCCTTTACATGTTTGAACCAGAGTCAGACCCTGAAAACGAAGAGCCCCCCCCCCCCCCCAGACTGACATTCAAATAACTACTGCCGTTACAGTAGTGTGCGTCACGGAGCAAATAAAACTGATACAAGACACAAAATAGCTGTTAGCGCCGAATAGCATGAGCTAATGCTAACTAGCTGTTAGTGCCTAATAGCTAACGGCTAACTAGCGGTTAGCGTTAGCTCATGCTGGTCAACAGCAGAGCAACTGCCATGCTTAGCTCTGAGCTCCACCGTACTGCCAGCCGTTCTTCGCTTTAATGAAGAAAAATGTCAGAGCCTCACCTGAGCTTTGCTCTTTTATAACCTGTAGGGTGGTTCTGGTTGTGGAATATGTTCATGAGCCCCGATAGTGACGTCGATACCGGCGTAAAATCTGAACAGCGTGTTTTAAAGACAAGCCACAAGAGACAGTGTGGCTGCGACAGCTCACGCAAAGTGGAGCCGGTTATTGTTTTTAAAACTAGGGAGGGTTTGTACGCACAATGAATTAAAAAATATCAGTGCAGGAGAGCTGAAAAAGTGATTTTTTTCATAATATGTCCCCATTAATCATTTGTTATAGCTCTTTTATGGCTAACACAAATGGTTACACAACTGGACTAGGACTGCACTGTTACCAAGCAACGCTGAACATTTACCGAACATTAGCTTGGTAGCTGTCTGAGCTAACAGCAGTTAGCGGTCTTTTCCCTAAGTACGTAAATCACCTCAGTGCTGTAACATTATTCCTTGTTGGTTAACATGAAAGTATGGAGATGAGTGATTTGCCTTTTTTCTGTCATACTGCATGATAGATCTTAGGGTAGATAAATAGAGAGAGGCAGAGAGACACAGATGCACAGCAGCAGCAAATCATTAACTAACTATAAACTGCAATGGAGATATGGTAACAATGATGACAGTAATAATATATGTAGTGGACATTGTGCAGGACCACAGCAGCAGCCACGATCCATGAGAACCTGCTGGACGAGAGAGCACAGACAGTCCGGGGAAGGAGTTTAGTTAGTAACATGCATTAACATGCATTAATGAGACATGTATGTTTACAGATGGTGATGGTGATGCTCTGTGAAGCCACACACACACACACACACACACACACACACAGACAAACACACTTCCTTTCACAGTTTGCTCTTCAAGCAACAAACACTGCTATTCCCCCATTCTGAACGTGTTTATGCTAAAGCACAACGTCCATTAAAACCAAACTAAGATGGCCACATTTAAAACAAAGCTGGCAGACTCCCGAGCCTCAGAGTCACTTAATGATTAATTCTTCTCTAAACAAAGAAATGTGCCAGATGGCCCGAGCTGCATTGAGTTGAATTCATTTACAGTCAAGTGTTTGGAGTCTCAGCCACCTGCTGTTGCTGTATCACTTACCGTTGCTCATAGAGTTCAACGGAAGCGAGGCTAAGCATCAACAAACATTCATTTTCTAAAGAGGAAATCAAATGTTTCACTGTGTTTACATGATGGATTACTGTTCACGAGTCCACCTCTCCTGCCTTGGCTGTTTACTCATTGCTCATACAGGCAGGGTCTGGTTCCACGGAGTCCCGCCAGGGTCTATCTTTGGCCCACAGTTCCTTCAGAAATCTCTGCGAGGATAAGTTTGCAAATTTTACAGAGCTATATTAGGAGGAATTCTGGCCGTGGCTTTTCTGCAGCCCGCAATCGTGCATATGAGACTGCTATGAAACTTCATATGGAAGTTTATATCAAAAGAATGCCCGTTAATGCCATACGAAGCTAACATGCAAGGATTCATTACATAAGGGGGAAAAAAGTGGCTTTGTGGTTATGTGATGCAGTGTTGAGGATCTTCAGGCTTTCAATTACAGGGTGGTTGGGGTCACAAAAAGCTTTGAACCACAGTTATTTGGGGTCTTCCCCCCCTGCCATAACATTTCATCAGAAAGCTTTGGATTTGAACATGACAAGAGGCATCTGACTGAACCAGCAGACCCTCAGCTCAAGACAACGTGCACTTGTAACACATCTGAAGCACATCAAAATCCAATAACGATCTTCTGTAGTTGTTATTTTCTGTTTAAATCTTTCCGTTAGTCCTATATGTCTTTTGTAAATGAGCTGTGTGGAGAACATGAGATGGAATATGCCATTTGTCACAGCTACCATCTCCAGCATCGGTGATGAGTTAGAATGTGGATTTACTGCTGTCTTGGCCCCCTGCCAAGCATGTACAATGCTGTTTACTGCAAGATTGAAAGAGACGACTGCTTTGAATACTGCTTTAGTCTGTTTTGTGCCAAGATTAATTGACTTTTTTGCCCCCTTGGGAGCTGCAGATCAAGCAGTAAACACAACATTGACAAATTATCACAGTATAAAGGTGTTGTGGCCAATGTGTTAGCAAACAGTTGCCTGTTTACACATCCAGCAGACATGTAGCAACATTATCTTTCATTTGGAGTCATGTTTCTGGCCACCTAAAGAATGTAAGACCACTTTTCACTCTCTTTTTAGCTCTGGTTTGGTCTCCACCGGCTCCTGAGGGAAATATTTGTCTCTGCAGCTTCTTAATTCTCGACTCTGTTCACCAGCTAGCCACTAAGCTGGTCTGTCCGCTGTTGCACAGGAACCTAAAGCAGGTTTATCCAAGCTTTTTCTCTGAAAACATCTGGAAATGAAGCTGGTGGTGAGCCAAAATAGTGAAGTCGTGGTCTGTGAAACCAGAACAATGAGCTGAAAGGTGCTAAAAAGTAAGGTAAAGCTGAGGCGAGCTGTTTTTGCCAATATAAGATGACTGAATTGATACCATTTTCACATCTGTCCTTTCAGTATAAAGCTGGGGCCTGGAGAGGCTAGCTATTTCACTTTGTTTCTAGTCTTTGTGCTAAGCTAAGGTAAGCCAGGCTGCTGCTTTAGCTTTGTATTTAATGGATACATATGACATTGGTATTAATCTTCACATCTATTTCTCGGCAAGAAAGCAAATAAGTGTATTTCCCCCAAATGTTTAAGTATTCCTTTAATTTGAAAAAAGTATTGATTGGTGCAGCTTTAAGACAATCCTCGTGTAGCTCTCGTCTATATTGGCTTCTCTGGAGGCTGACTGGAAGATTAAGTTCCATCGCCCAAATGAAAAGGATCTTTAGAGAGTCTGAGAGATAAGACACCAGTATAATATCACCAGGAACATCATCCACACACAGAAACGTTATCAGTCACTCATGCTTTAATGGGCCGACTGAGGCTTCCCTTTGAGACCGCTCCACCTGTGGCTGGACTGCACCACGTCAAATCAAATTAGGGACCCGGACTGTGATGAAAAACAGCATACCACAACTCCCCATGTGAATCCTGCACCTCTTCATAGCAATGTGCGATAAGAGTTTGGGAGGGAAAAACAGGGTTAGCCTATCTGTTATCCCGTTTCTCTGCCAACTTTCTTTCTCCCATCGCTTTATCAAAAACACAGCTATGCCCAACAAGTCGACTTGGTGAGAAAGATGAGAAAGTATCTCCACCGGTGGGATTGTTGTGAGCATGTGTTGGACGACAAATGAACAAAGTAATGATGAAAACTTCAGTTCTGACTCCAAATGTATCCGGACAATAATAATAATTCATGCAACACTGTTTATCCTTTTTTATTCATGCTTATGTGATTCACCCTGACAGTCTCCCAGCTGCTGCGGTGTTTTTGTGAAATATACTGTGCTCATTCCTGGAAGCCGAAGAGAGCAGGACGCTGTTTTGAGCAGCTCTCGCTCATGCTGTGTAATTGGCTCTCTGACACAGCGAGGTAACCCACTCCCACCTCTGTCCATCCATCTATCTATGTATTCATCCAACTCTGCAGATTCCCCTGCTGGCACCTTGTCTCTTCTAGTCTCAGCTGCTATTACACACACCGCATTAGCCACAAAATGACCGTTACCTATTTGTGATTTCAACTGATGAACTGCTATCATGCTAAATCCTTAAAAGTTGCACAATCATAACCTTACAGCCAGTTTTAAAGTCAGGTTCAAGACCATGCAGTGTGGTGTCAGTTATTAGCAATGCAAGAAAGCTTCACCCACTCAAGACACTGGCGTGACACTAGCTGACAGGCACACATTGATGATTCCAGCCTGTTTGCGGTTGCAGCTTATAAATCACCTCTTAACATGCACTCTTACATCTGGAGTTCTTCAGTCACGGCTCTCATTGCGTTTTATTTCCTACTTGGAATGACAGTTATTTGCCTAATTTAAAAAAAAAAGATCTGTTTGCATATTGTCTCAAAGCGTCTTCAAAGAAAAGAATCAGCCCTGATTTTTTGCCAAAGAAATGTTTTTAATGGTGTGGCAGGAGTGTTTGATGCCCGAAATTGAGATCCTGAAACATTTTCTCATAATATCCGCCAAGATATACCGCAAATCATGTGACCTTTATGCTTTTATTGTGGCAGGTTGCCGTGCGCTCATTTATAGACCCATGGAAAAGGTACTGAGCTGTTTAATTTGGTGCAGAAACACACAATGTGCGTATATATGTGACACATTGTGATTCTCATCGGTCCCCTCTCTGCCAGCGGAGTGAGACTCGAAGCATGAAAATATGTCTGACAGCTGTGGGGGGAAAACATATGCAGCTGATAAGCTTGAGTTAAAACAACTGGGTGTTCAGCTGGAGGTGATCACAAAATATTTCTACCAGGAAAGACATATTCCAGTTTTGACAAGATTCAGTTCTAATTAAGCCACCACAAACACACCCAGGGAAGAAAAAAGAGAAAGCAAATCAGAGATGCCACATTGTTGATTTTTTGTCAGCAACCCACATCTTATGTCAGCAGAACAAAAATACTGTAATGAGTTCAAGAGCTCTTAATGAAGTCTTACATGCATGCATGTGTGCACAACGTGGACTCAGAGAATAAAAGATTATTACTACTATTAGTGTGCTATTAATATCACATTACTATTGAAGTCCAGTCGTCCCTTTGGACCTATTTTACCTCACTAGGTCTGCTAATCAATAACAACTGACAAAATCATGACTGATAACGTGAGTGAGGAAATCAAATTTGGTAATGCTGCCACCTAGTGAGCATGTTGGGCTGATAATGTTTACACAAAGAAGTTTAAAATGAAGTTTAAACCTGAATTACAAATATAGTGCGTCATGAAAAAAACACCTGCAGCAGAAACTTATGTGAAAAACAGTTAGCCAGCTGTGTGCACACTTATGTTACGGTTCAATAGAATCAGGCAGTTATAGTAATTTTTATGTTTTATTGCTCATTATATAAGAATTTATGGGGTGGATATGTCATTCAGCTTTAATGATTTCTGTTGATTGGATGATTATAAAAGACATAAACGGTCTGAAACATTTGTAGAGATTAGAGAGGCGACACAGTCCTTTATTTGTGATATAATGTTGTATCAGACATGTACAGATACAAATGTTTTTTGACACTGCAGCAGTACTAGCTGGTACTAAACATATACATATATTCCCAGATTAACACAGGCAAATGGCTTATTATTGCATACTTCTACTATTTCTTATTAATAACATTTGAACCATCAGGTACATTATTATCCTTCAGGATTCAGTTGCATGCACACATCTGATTATCTCCATTGAGAGTCATTAATGTTACGGACATTTAATCTCTTCATCTTTTGGGTTTAGGATTGGTTATATTGCACCGCAAGATATGAAGTCCTAAAATGGAGATAATATACTTCTGATTAAACATCTGCGAATGGTACCAGGACATTTGTATTTATATTTATGTCCTAGGTTCAGCTGGGATTGGGTCCAGCCCCCCGTGACCCTGATAAGGATAAGCGCTTATGGAAAATGGATGGATGGATGATAAAGTTCTACAAGCTTTAAGAACATGAAGTTCCAGATAGAGAACTCCAAGACTACAGTTCCTTCTGCAGCCACTTGGTGCTGCTCTCTCAACATGCATTATGCTGCTGAGGCTTAATGTGACATTTAGGGAAAAAATAGACTAAAATGGATGAAATATTACAGGCTCAGGTAGGTGGAGGTACGCTGATAAGCCAATAATCCAGGTAAAAGCCTCATTTTTCTTATTAGATCTATTTCACGATCACAGAGGAGGAGATGAACATGAAGAGAAGCAGTGCAGTTCGTCATTTGTTTTAAACTTTGAGTGTTGATTACGCAAAAGTTGCTGCAGTTCAGTATCAGCAAATTGTCTCTGTGATAGTTTGTATATTCTGTGAAGATGCAGAACAAATTAAATCAAATGACTTGCTTAGAAAATACTTCACAAACCCTTATTATTGAATATGTTTACATTAGTCATCCACAAAGCAACATCTGCTTCTGGCCTATAAACATCTGTAAAAAGCAACGTGAATTGCTGAAACAAGTTAAACAAATGAACTCTATGCAAAAACATATTTTGTTACAAGGATTTGAGGACATTTCTTGTGCTTTACCCAAAGTGAATACCATCCAAAACTCGGAGGCATTACAATCTGTCAGTTGTCGTATATAATACATGGAGCACAGAGGTCTTAATGAAACTCTGCTGTCATACTCGACACTTGGAACAAAATCCTGAGCCGTGCTGTTTTCTTCAATATCCCGTCTTCTTTACGCTCTGTCAAGTAGCGGCCAGAAGCATCCCAAACCTCATCATCATCATCGTTAGAGCGGTGCAAGGAGCGAAGGCTGATCCTCTGTGTTGGAAAGAAATTCCATCACTACAGTCTTCACCTCCTCATCAATCAGTCCTCCCAGAGTCAGCGCCAGTCGCTTGGGCATCAGATGAATGCTGACATGCTGGGAAAGAGACTGAACATCCAGCTAAAAAAAAAAAAAAAGTCCTGTTCTCATCATATACATTTTCAGAAATTAAAGGCTTGTTGGAGAACATTCACGGTCGCAGGAAATGACATACATCGGTCGACCAACATTTCCAAGACGTGATAAAAGCTTGAATTGATCCAAAATACTCAAACGTAAGCAACTGTGAAACCAATTGAGTCAAGCAGGGAAAACAGCACAAACCTGATATATACTTTCTATCCACTCCAAGATGAGTGAACCACACGAAAGTCTATTACGGCAAGTACCTATTTCCCAAAATGAGTGGGGAAATGGGTAGCTTTGAAGCAAACATCTATCAAGTATTTTACAGTTCCCTCAAATGAGCAATCAGGGGTATTGATGTACACAGACTCTTAAGTACAAATCTGTGGTTTTTGTTCAAAGGACTTTTGCTGACAAATCAAATGAGCTGAGCAATCATTTCTAGACATAGCAAAGCATCTAATGCCGTCTAAAGTAATATGATGACATCAAACATGTCCGCAGTCAGCACTCAGGGGAGGTGACGGAGGTGACTCAGCGCTGAGTTTTCAAACTAATAAGTTTGGGTTCTGGAGGCAGATACCCTCTTCACATTTAAAAGTCGGCTTGAGATGTCCCTTTTTGATAGAGCTTATGGCTGTGCTCAGGTAAGCCCTGAACCATCCCTTAGTTATGCTGCTATAGGCCCAGACTGTCGAGGGACTTCCCATGATGCACTGAGCTCCCTTTCCATCTGTGCACATTCATGTCCCATAAACACATCTTACTAACTTAGCTTCTTCCCCGGAGTTTTTCTGCTTTCTCGTCTTGCAGGTTCTCATGGATCGAGGCTACGCCGAAATAGAGGACTGTGGCTATGCCTTCTGCTGTGGTCCTGCATGACGCACACTACAGATACTGTTTATTATTGTCACTATGAGTCATTTTTCTATTGTAATTATAGCTGTAGTTATCATTATTATTATTGCTGCTGTGCATCTTTGTCTCTTTCCGCTCTCTAAACTCAACCGGTCACGGTAGACTGCCGTCCACCATGAGCCGGGTTCTGCTCTCTCCTCTGCAAGAGGAAAGAAGTGTTTCCTTGCCACTGCCAACAAACGCTTGTTGATTTCATGGTGGAAATTGTTGTGTATCTGTAAATATTACAACGATCACAGACTAGTACTGCTCTGAAAGTGTCCTGAGATAACTTGTTGTGATTTGGCGCTATATGAATAAAATGGAACTGAATTGATATACTGTTAGAATAATCAGAAAAGTCACAAATTGTGGGTCCTTCATAACGACCACATTATATGAGAGTATTCATATACTTAATGTCATCATGTATTTCCAGTACCTGCCACAGAGAGTGCACAAGAAGACTGCAAGAATGTGGAAGTTTATTAGAGGTCACTGAGACGCACTTGGTTAATGAGGCCATCCTGTGGCTCACGCAAATACATGGAGCACAGACTTTTCCTATAGAGTGAGTAAAATGAGTAGAATCAAACATGATGCATTGCAGTTACAATCAGAAGAGAGTGAAAAAGAGCCGCACATGTATGAGACGTGAGCATGAGCAACTAAATCAGGGGTGCAGCGTCATCAGTTCAGTTCTGGCTGGGGACTTTTGTTGCAGGTTATACCTCTCTTTCACTCGTTATCGTCCTATAAAACTGTCTATTTACAACAACAAAAAAAGCAGCATGTAGTTGCACTTGACAAAAAAAGAGACATCTTTAGAGAAGGTACTTCATTTTCACAATCTTTGACAAAAGGACATGATGCTGGATGTTAAAGGACACACACACACACATCACCTCAGTAGGGTCTGAGGTCCTTTTGTACAGCTCTGAACAGCTCTATCACAGCGTCCGTCCACACCTCTCTCTGCTGCTGATTGCTGACTCGAGCGAGCGTCTGAGTGGTGTACACCAGGGTCAGCACAGTCCGCTCAAAGTCCTGCCAGCTCAGAGGTTGCTGACGCCGGGCGAGCTCCGCTGTGAGACGGCGAATGTCAGAGAGCCTCTTGGGAAGGATGTCGTCACAGATGACCTCCAGCTTCTCCACTCTCCTCAGGGAGGCCAGCTCCTCGTCTGGGATCATCATTGTGTGCCCCACGCCTTGGATCTGCATTCCAGCCAGCAGGATCTAGGATCATGGGTCCATCAAGAAAAATACTCAGGAACTATCTACTTATACTTGCTAGTTATTGATTTTAACTTAACAAAAAACACCTAGTATACCAATCTACTGAGGACACCATACGATTTTAATAAATGCTCCTCATAAATGTCCAGAAAAGTTACTTCATATATATTTTCATGATTAGCAGGACAGCAACAGTACACAGTGTCTTCATTTTTTAAATTAAGAGCTTACAGCATGTGGAAGATGGACCACGAATATGTGATTTGGACAGATCTTCTGCACATTCTCAACATATTTAAATTGATTTCCAGTAATGAACCACAGAGCCATGAATTATTTGAACACTTCTAAACCCGCAGGATCCAAACTGACCTCATAAAGAAGGTTGACATCCTCCATCGAATGCTGGAACGTTGGGTTGATCAGCGAATATGTACCGCGTTTTATCCGATATGCAGATGGATACAGAGCTAGAACGCATAAGGACAGGAAATTGGATTAGAAGATTTTCAGGAAATTAGACACCACACTACTATCCAACGCAGCATGCTCGTGGGTGGGCCAGTGGTTGAGTAAACACAGATACATTACTGCTCAAATATTATGCAGGTGTGATAGAATCTGGCCCCAGATGTGCAGAGGGTAATTGGTCTTCGACCTGAGCCACAGATGCTCCTATATTTACAAGTGGCAGAGGCTGGTGCATCCAGAGGTGAGATATCCGTGCTCACAGAGGGGCCGGTGTCGCTGACCTAATTTAGTCAGATTTCAAAGTGTCAGTCCATATGTGTAGCAGACCATGGACCCCGTAATCTGAGGTGTCCAGATAGGGCGGGAATGAAACCCCCACCCCGGCTCTCAGCTGGTGGAAACAGTTGCTGCTGCCACATCTCTATGATAAAATACCATGAAATCCATATTTTACTGCAGGTGATAACCGGAGGCAATTCCCCATGGTCACACACCTCATCTCCAGAGATAGAAAGTAACTAAGTATATCTACTCAAGTACTTAGTTTAAGTACATTTTTGAGGTACTGGCACTTTACCACAGTTGCTGTTTTCATTCCTCAGCACTGAAAGAATTATGCATTTATTTACATTTATCTAATAGCTGTAGTGTTACTGTAATTATAGGATTTAACTTTAAAGCAGAATTAAAGGAACGATTAGACAGTTTGGAAAATATGTTCCCTTGACTTTAATTAAAAGATTGATACCACTGTCACATTTGTCTGTTGAATATGAAGCCACCAGGCGATTAGCTCAGCCCATCTTAGCACAAAGACTGAAAATGGGCTAGACTGGCTCTGTTTGCATACCAGCGTCTCCAGTTACCACATTGGATCTTGGTTTGGTCGGCATATCCAGCTGTAAACACATCTTCACAACATATAACCATATGAACGTTGTCGTGGTTAATTAGTTTGCAAACAGTTGCCTACTTACAAATCCGGCAGACACATAGCAACATTAGCATTCATTTGGAGTTGTGTTGACCACCTGATGAATTTTTAAAAAAAACTCTGTTTTTGGTCTCCACCACTACCTGAGAAAAATATCTGGCACTTTAGCCACTAACTCCTCCACTGTGACATTTGTGGGCGAGGTGAGACTGAACCTTCTCGTCGGCTGTAAAACCAAAACAACGAGCTTAAAGACGCTAAAATGCCCCGTAGAGGTGAGGAGAACTGCAGATCTGGGTGATCTTTCTCAATGGATTCATCACTACAAGTGAGTCATTTGAACCTTTTAGTGATCACTGTAGCTTTAATATGTCCTTGTATAGTGTAACCTAGTGTGACTGCATCTGTATTAAAATATTTCAGAATAAAAGCATACATCTCTTACTTTTGATACTTACATTTGATTTTAATTACATTTATGTTATCTCATACTCATCTTTGCAATATTGTTTTACTTTTACTGAAAGGAATTGACTCTTTATTACACCACTTAACACATTCCTGCTATTTCGTTGAGAGCTATCATTTAGTTCACTTGCTTAAAATGCCAGAGTGAGATAAAGGCTAAATTCTCTAAATTCTTAATGAAATCAGAACACATCCATGTCCAAAGAATGATTTATGAACTACTCTAATATTACAACCCTATATTTGTGTTCTCATTTTTGCATGACAGCCCTGTGTGATAGAGAGCAGATATTCCCACTCATATATATTTTAAACAAAGCTAGGATGAAAAGAGAAAAGAAAGCAGAGGGGTCAAACAAGGATGCAGAGTAACCCTATCCACATTTTCTCCTTAGACACTGTTTCTAATATGAATATATTGCAGCCTGGACCTTTTGAATGTGTTCATACTATAATCTCCGTCCAAATTGGTGACACTGCGTCAGGAAAGTGAAGTGAAAAGCAGCGTTGATTAGAGCTGAAAAGGCATTCAAAGCATAAAGAAGTAAGTTAACTTTACTTCTTTGAACGTCTCCAGACATCTCACTCTCTTTTTCCACTGGTTCACATATACTGTTGCCATCCAGTTCTTGGCTTAGCACAGAAGCCAACACACATATCACACACACGGATCTTAATGAGGCATACAGTATATAAACACTGGGCTTCATCTGAATTCAGATCCAATCGTCCTTCTACCCTAAAGCAGGCGTCTATGGTGTGCTGCCTCGCCAATTCTGCAGTAATGATCAGCTCTGCTGCCCGCAGCCTTGCCAGCCAGATACATTTAGCTTTATAGCATTTGTCAGACCAGCCAAAACCACATACACTGGCTGATCTCCCCATGTACCTGCTTCCTGCTTGGGTGACTGCCAGTCGCAGCTCCAGCTTTGTTTTCACAATCCAGCCACTATTCAGAATGTAAAGAAAATCTGCAGCTTTATGTTGCACTGGGAGAGTAATACAAACTACCAATTTGGTACAATTGTGTTATCCATGACACATTATTTCGAACCTTTCACCTCTTAAACCTGCCCCTAACAAACAGCCAGGATTTTAGAAATAGTGAGATCAAGAGTCCAAACACCCGCAGTTTAAAATAAAGTCTGTCAATCCTATCTTCGCAACATTGTCTACGTAAGTTTGGCATCTTTATTTGCTTTCTTGCCAAGAGTTAGATGAGTAAATCAACACCACTTGCATGCCCCTACCCTAAACTGGAGCCAGCAGCCAGTTAGCTTAGCTTAGCATAAAGAGTGGCGACCAGCACATCCAAAGCTCACTAATTTGTGTTTTATTGTGTACTACCTGTTGTTTTTACACTTTGTATTTTGCAAGAATTAAACAAATGTGACACAAACTTGTTAATTTGTGAGCTTAGGATGGGCTTCTAGGTGTATTTTGTTACCTTTGGAAAGAGCCAGGCTAGCTCTTCCTCTCAGCTTCCGGCCTTTATGCTAAGCTAACCGGCTGCTGGCTTTAGCTTCTTATTTACTGTACAGACAGACTGAGAAAATTAAACCACCCATGTTTGTACCGTCAATCATCTTTAATTGACGGTCACAAGGTGTTTCTCGCTGTGCTTCCAGTCCTTATGCTAAGCTACGCTAACGCTCCAGCTTCATATTCACTGTAAACATGTCGTTCTTCTCATTTTATGCTCATCTAAAATTTCAAACTACTTATAAGTGTGACAATATTTTCAGTAAACTTAATCTCCATACATTGCAAAAAATGATTTCAAGGCTTGATTTCAGTGAGTACCGTCACGTTTGAGAAGACTGACCCTGAAAAGGTCACAGTTGTAGAATCAGTGTATAAAAATGCATAATTTAAGTGAATGTAAATGGATGTAAATTCCTCTCTTAAGTTGTTTGCCCCAAACACCGGCAGCGCTGAAATGATTTCCCTACATCCAACACTGATGTGTAGCTATGAGTGCATTACATCTTGAAGGTGAAGATTTACACTCCCCGTTGAGTGAGTAACTCCCGAATGCACGATCAGCAGTACAGGAGGAATGCCTAGCGTGCAGTCATACTAGATACTGAAGAGACACTCCTGCTTCAGTGGGGCATTGTCAATGTAAACAGAACAACACCCCGGGGAAAGCGTGCTCATTAGAACAAGGGTTCTGTTACTAACGGATGGAGGAGCTGCAGGGAAATGACTGCTTGGAAGCCGACCCAACGCTGATTTACATTTAAAATTAATAATCTGTGATTTACATAAAAGTTGTCTACTACTCTGTGCCATTGTTTGCTGTAATGCAATAGTTCTTTGGCATGCTGGAGCGTCTGTGTTTTATGTTTCCAGCAGCAGCAAACAGCAGTTTGGAATAAAAAATGTTACAGCTGGATAATTCTCACATGGTCGGAGCTGCCGCACTGCTGTAGACACGGGCCATGTGTCTTATAACATATAAACAAAAAATCCCTGCATGGAAAAAAATAAATAAATTTAATGTTGCATATTTATAACAGGGGACTCAAATACAAGACGTGTTGGCAAACAGGTAAGCTAAACCAAAGTTTACAGTGCAGATGATCGAAAACAGGCTGACGAGAAGCAGAAGAAAAAGGGCAAAGCATAATAATAAGAAAGGCAGACAGATAGGCAGCCAGGCAGGAGACGAAGGTTGAAACAAGCTAGCAGGGAACTGAGGGAAAGGGTTACAGATATATACCGAGGAGCTTAAGTGAGGGGATTGGCAACAGGTGCTGGGTGTGTGGAGGTCAGGTGATGACATGGAGTGAGAAAATCTGAAGGGCCAAGGCATGGAGGGAGGGAGGGAGGGCGGGAAGGCACTGAAATGAAAGCAGAATCGAAAAAAAAAATCTGCTTTTAGTGGTTCCTCACTCTGAGGCGAAGTAAATCTGCATGAATTTTTCACTCCAACTCCAACTGCCAAACATTGGCAGGTGAATTTGCCACAAACTTGGCAATTGTGATAGAAAGGAGAAAAATGGAGGACGCTCTATTACTAACTGTGTTGCATCATCCTCCGTTATTTAATCTGACTTTATTGGAGAATAAACTCGTTCACAGAGGGATGGTGTTCAAACTATAATGAGGTGGGAGTCGGTGACACAAACTTAAGTAAACTGTGTGAAATTACTATCCCATTAGCGACTAAGCCAAGTCGCTTTGATCGTCTTTATTGAATTAAATGGCGTACGATCCAGACAACAATATGCCGCGGGGAGTAAACGGTGCCGTACAAAGAGAACAGAAAGAAACCTGACTAGCGTCAGGTAGGGCAGTTAAGTCGATAACTACAGTAGTTTACCACATAGCTCTGCCAGTAGTCACTCCATCACCACGTGTCTCATTTTGTGAAGAGGTGCATATTAATCTTAATATGCCACTTTGTGTTACGATCGGTCTTCAGTGTCTGGCAGACAAATAACAGACGTCATGGTGTAGAAAAATTCAACACATGCTGGTCGCTATGACAACTTCTCTAAAGGCACTGGTTAAAAATGCTGTGTATTGACAATATCACACTATATTGATTACATATTGGTTTAATAACCTTGACTTGGATATTGATGTAACCACTTTTTTTTACAGGGGTGGAAATTGATAAGATTTTCTCGATACCAGTGTCATTATCGATTGTGCTAATCTGTCCGATTCTTTGATTCCTGAGCAATGTTCTGTCTAGATAAAAGTGGACGCGTGAGGTTATATCAGTGTCAATGCAAATGTTTCATCGTCTCTGCAGAGTAGAAAAAAAGAGGGGGAGCTGACAGCCGGCTGCAGCCTGAGAGTTGCCTGTAGCAACAGTCTGTCCATCATCATGTGAAAGGGATGAAATGAGAGAATATTTGCACAGCATTCCTTTTCATGTAGGTTTTCTCAGCCAAAGAAAGAATCTGCTCAGCCTGCCTTTGTGCTGCTAACGTTATTATAACGGGATATTAACCCTCCGTAACAGACGTACCGCTTTGGTTGGGAAGCAGTGGCACTTGTGCGTCGAGTGTCATGGTATTACTGGAATGTTGTGTTAGGAAGATGTTTCAGCATATTGCTGGTGTTTCCACCCTTACATGATCATGACCATTTTACAGACATAACAACTAGCACTGCTGTCATCTTTCTTCATGAAATGAAGCCACACTGGAATGTTTCTTCTGCTCCACCATGACTCCTTTTTGTGGCAAGTTTCCAGCAGCATAGATGCATGAGTTTGACAGTGCAACTGGACCTATCAGAAAAACATGCCGGCATCAATAAAAGGAATTTAAGGGAAGCTCTAAACTTATAAGGCATTGATGGATTGGACACTTTGATTCACACTCCTACTAGCTTCCTATCAGCTAAGTACGCAAAGTCAGAATTAACATCATTTCAGATGGTGTAAGCATTTAGTCTAAGCGTCAGGCATTGAAATATGACAGGAACATTCAAACGAAATCTATATATAGATGCACTTTGTTTCAATTCGAATTTGATTCCTGGCATAAAGGAGAATGTTCTTAGGACACAGATTGGTCATAATTCTCTGGGACTTTAAAGTGAATTTTATGGAACAAAACAAGAACCACAGCATTTCTCTGTCCTGTTGCTGGTTTTAGCATTGTGTGTGACTTATCCAGAGATTTTAAATTATGTAAGTCTTAAGAAAGGAATTTCCTCTGTGAGTGAATCCAGTAACAACAGGCCAGTCACTTTTCAATGGAAAATGATCTGTTGATTTCATGCATGTCCCGTAATTCTGATATTTGCAGAAGACAAACACATTCTTTCACAGACACACAAACCAAGAGTGAACTAACATGTTTTAATAGACCTGAAAATATGAAATGATGCAAACGATTGTAACGAGTGTGTATGAAGGATCATTCAAATCAGCTTTTTACAATATGAATGAATACAGCTACGTGAACAAAGCTAGAAATAACTGTTTAAGTCTTCTGTCTTTTATTTTGTTTATAAGCATTGAAATACGAGGAACATTCAAACAAACCTAAATCAAATGCACTGTAAGTGGAGATATTGGTTAATATTAAAAAGTTTTTATCATGTTAATGCAGGGGAACAAACAATATGATTCATAGTTTTCAGCTGATTTGGTTGAATATCTAATGCAGATTTTCCTGATGCTTGTTCTAAACCCGTTCATCCGTCATGCTTGCCCTCCCCCTGTTCATCCAATGCTCCAAACAATCAGTGTTTAGATGGGCCGGCTTCCCCCAGTGTCATTATGCACAGGCAGGGAACTTGTAATCTCCCGCTAACTGCTTGCAAAGAGATGAGGGAACAACAAAGCTCCATTAATTAGCATCGCTAAATGGTATTCCTGGCTGGAGAGATGTCTCGATGAGAGAGAGAGAGAGAGAGACGTCTGGATCGCCTCCAGTTTACGGTAAAGAAGGGTGAAGAGGACATGGGAGAGAATAAAATCTTTGCCCATCCTCTGCTTAGCTTTTTTTTTAGTTCACCTCCAAATTATGATGATTATAAAACAAACTGCACATTTGCATATTTTGATGCAAAATATACCATTTATGGTGTAAACACAGACTTCCCCATCAATACTGACAATTTATAAGAGACTATGGTGCAAAAAAGTCACTCAGTATCACCCGGGCAGAAATTTGACATTGGATATTAGAATACTGGGGAGTAGTCTAAATACTGGCTTTCACAATAACACAAGGACAATTATTGTGCTCAGTCTATCCTTCTAAGATTTGCTCTAATGTGTAACGGGACACCTGCAGCAAAAAACCCATTAGAATTATCACAAGGCAGTTCCCCTCAGGTCTCTTGAGCATTTAAGCATCTTTCAGCTCATTGTTTTGGTTTTGCTGCTCATAACTTTGCTGCAGCAGGCACACAAATTGACTGATAAGTACCATGTAGAAAAGTTAGCATCCAGCTGTCGTTGTTTCATTCAACAGAGTAAGAATAAAATGAGGTCAAGAAGAAAATATGGGCATACAACTGTGATACAAAAGAACATGAAAGAATACCACTCAGAGAATACCAAGCCATGGTCAAGAACTTCAGCTGAAAGGTCAGAGATCCTCACACACACAAGGTGGTTAACATACATGTGTACTGTTCCTGCATCTAAAGTGATCGGAAACCTTCAGGTTGATTAGTAAAAGGTCAGTTTGTTTCTCACCCTGACAAGTGAATCTTCACATAATGGAAATCTGACCCTCATCTTTAGCCTTCAACACATAGCTAGTTTGCGTACATAGCTTCCTACTAACTCGCGGCAGACCTAAAAATACACAAAAACAAAAATATAATATACAAAAATACAGTTAAAGGTTATCAAGGTAATGGATACATTTGCCACCACAAAAAGGAAAGTGGATATTGGACTTCAATAAAAAAGAACATGCTAATTTCAAAAGGTTTGCGTTATAAGGTGATAACATCAATGATCTGTTTGCAGCTTGTTCCACTGAACCCAAGACATTTCAGAACTGCGTAACAAACAGCAGGATAGGTTTAAAACTTTCCCCACCAGAATTTGATTCCTGGTAGAAGGGAGAACAGTTCTTAGGAAACCGGTTTGTAGTAAATCTCTGGGACATAAAGTTTTGAAGTGACTTCTAAAACCCAATACAATAGAACCGTTGTAGTAGTCAAAATATTTGTATCCAAAGATCTTAAGTTATGTGAGTCCTTGACAAAGGAATTTCCTCAGTCAGTGAATCCAGTAACAACAGGCCAGGCACTTCAGTGGAAAATGATCTGTAGATGTCCCACATGTCCCAATAACTCGGATATCTCCAGAAGATAAACACATTCCATCACAGACATACACACAGAAGCAACTAAACTATCATGAAAGTTCATTTCCATTCTTTAAGAAGCTTGCATATTTGAAATAGGCAATTTGTGTTTAAGGGATCATTAAAATTAACCCGGTTCCAGATGTTGACATTGTGACCTATAATACAGATATAATGCATGCACAGAGCAGGTCCACCTACCTTTCCTGTGGTGCTGAGTGGCTGCCGGGTAGAAGGACAGGTAAACAACAATGAGGGGAGTCCACCACTGCATCATGTTGCTTATCCTCACACACAAATGAACATCACAACGGTGGATGAAAACGCTCTGACGGTTGAGTTTTGGCATTTCACACACACTACTTTTCTATGAAGGATCATTCCTTCATTCACTCTATTCATTTTTTTTGATGCCTCCTCCCTCCATTGCTCGCTCCCTCCCTCCATCCATCCTCTCTCCCTCTCTGTCCTTTTATTTTTTTTTCTGTGTGTGTGTTCTCCGCTTAGGCCAAGCTGTCTGGACTCTCATCTGGAATTCATCAGGTTTTGGGCAGTGCCTGCCCTCTTGGCTGCACTTCTGGTTGACAGCTTGACTGGCGGACTGGTTCAGTTACAGAGTGACTCTCCGACTGACTGGATAACTACTTGACTGACTAACTGGATGAAGGGCTGACTGACTTTCCGATTGATCGACTGAGCCGTAATGGCAGCCCATGAGCCAGAACCAAACCCGTGCTAGTACAAGAGATGGATGGTCTACTTAGAAAAGTGCTCCAGCTTGATTTAGCATCCTTATCGGCCTAATAGATAATGCTGGTTTCTTTCGACTTGGGTCTTACTTTCATTGCTTTTGGCCACAATTTCTGTCAGTTCTGATAACATTGTACAGATTAGCTTCTAAGATCTGGGAACATGGAAATATTACTACAATGAAGTCAGAGGGAACAGGAAACAAGTAGTCTGATAATTTGACAGACTATAAACATGCCATCAGCCAGATTCACATTTTTGAGGGTATAACAAAAAGAATCACATCTGAAATGTCAGAACTGTGAGCCAACTTAGATGAACCAGTCTGTAAACCGTGATGGATAGTTAGTCTGTTAGTCTGGGCGATAAATAATAAGAGTTCAAATAAGTTCTAACTAACTTTGGTTACTTCGGTCCAGACTAAAATATCCCAGCAACTACAGGATGGATTGTCACATACAGACATTCATGGTCCCCAGAGGAATCCTTTGATGATCCCTTGATTTTACCCTAGAACCACCATGAGGTAGACATCTGTGGTTTTGGGTGAAATGTCTCGGTAACTGTTGAAATTGTCACAGTTCAAGCAAGGTAACTAGGAACTCGAGGACCTCAATGCAGACTCCAAAGGCAGAACTGTGGCATAACAATGGTTTAATACTGCAAAAATGAATGTACAAAAGTTTACAGATTGGCAGGTATGGTTCAAAATCGGGAACAGCAGTCCAAACAAGAAAACAAATCCATAAAAGGAGCAAGCTAAATCCAAAGTTCAAGAAAACAAAGTCTGACTCCAAAAACAAAACACGAGGAATGGCTGGAATGCTTGAACACTGAATGAAGACGAACTGACACTGAAAACCCAGAAACACACAGGCTAAATACACAAGTGAAACTAATCAGCAACAGGTGAAACTAATCAGGGTGGAACAGACAATCCAAACTGATGGGGAACGCAACAATGGCAGGAAGTAAAGTTAAAGATACGAGGAGAGGGGAGAATTACAAAATAAAAACAGAAAAACACTACACAAGAAACACAAAACCATGACAGAACAGAACAAATGTCCAACATCAGCCTCAGCTGGGCAAATATTAGCGTGCTAACACACTGTTAAATGTTTCCATTGTGAGCATGTTAGCAGTTAGCCTCACAGAACTGCTAGCGTGGCTACAGACTCTTGTTAGAAGCTGTACGATCATCAGACCACTCATGCTTCTCGCCCCGTTGTCGCAGTATTCCTGGAGCTATAATTTGTACAGTGTTACCACAAAACAATCAAGCTCCAAGGTTGGTTTATAAAATGATGTATTACAACAAGATCCAAGTTTTTTTTTCATTATTTAATCCTTTAATTGAAAATGGAAGTCATCGAGCTCCCACTGTATACAAACCTCTTTTCATTCGAACTTGAATTCCAGCTAAATTAACTGGAAATTCTGCACTGCAAAGAACAGAGTCCTGACTTAAAAGGCCTGTTTGATTGCAGGTAGCGTGCAGCAACCAGACTGAGGCAGAAGCAGACAAACGGCAACGTGTCGCGCAGTCAACATCAACAAAGACGACGAGGGCCACTCAGAGCATCTTGATTCAAGGCTGTCAAGACTCTCTCCACGTCTTTATTCTGTCTCCTCCGCAGCCTCTTTTGCTCTTTGTTGTCACAGAATATGTGCAATAAAACACACAGTCCCTTCTTCTGGTGCCAGAGCATATAATAGACTGTGTAGGTGCTCTGGATTTCAGATGGTTTGCTTTCTTGGCTCAGCCTCCAACGCTGCATCTGCTAAAATAAAAAATACAGATAATATTCTTCAAGAAAGAAGAAAGGCACTTATGGTCATTCAGTAGATTAGAGAGCAACAGTTAATTATTCAAACAGTGGCTGCAGATATAAACTTAAATGTTTATTCTAACAATGTAACGCTGATAAGAGCCCACTATTCCTTATCGACGCTTCACTGTTGGAATAAACAATAAAGTCTGGTATCTGCCCGTCTGCTTTTTGAATGGAAAGGTTTTTTTTTTTTTCAGCAAAAAATATTCTCTGCTGTTGCTTCCCACCGGCAGATGAAGTGACAAAATGCAATCATAAATGGCGGCACGAGATGAGCGTTGCTCCCATTTCATTTCAGGGGCGATAAAAATATTGAGTGGACGTGTGGGAGCCGTAACTCCCAACGTTTATCTGAATACGAGTGATTTGATGTCCGCGTGTGGGAAAAAAAGAAAAAAAAAAAAAGTTGTCAACAACTCAGCATTCATGTGCTCCATTTTAATGCTGGTAAATAAAATGAAGAGCATGGGCGGGGGAATTTTTTACAACGCAGCACAGCAAAAAAGAAGACCCGTCTCTGCTTGATTAGCAGACATAAAACATTATCTTGTTAATCTAGTGGCATTCAGAGGTTTGATTAATCTACACAGCGCTGGATGATTTTATTTTTGCGCTGCTGCTGCCATATGTTAGACTGAATATTTGATTGCAGCAGATGGGCGACAAAGGTACGATACCCTTCTAAGCCTGCAGAACATAAAACATATTTACATGGGTGAGAAAGCTGGAGGAACGCCTCGGTGGACAAGCTGAAACTCTTGTCTGCTATGTGAACACAAAAAGATGAAGGCAGATGGCATTCTGAGGGCCAAAACAGCTCACGTCTTCTGTGTTTGCCTGCAGGTGCAGAGAGAAAAATGGTACTGACCCCTGAATGAGTGGGGTTATGAACACACGGTCCACACGGGTGCACTTGAAACGCTTTTTCCAGTTACGACCATGAGGGGGCAGTGTTACGACACACACACATCCTGAGATCTGCACTCCTCAACTTATCCAAGATCCTGCAGTGATTGCTGCTGCTCCTCAGCTCTCTTTTGGTGATGCTGCGTGAATTCAGAAATAATTGAAATCTATTCAGATAAGGTCTGACAATATGAATGCAGCCACTTAACGGAGATCAAAAGGGTTGTTTGGGTTCGAACCAGGTGGAGACCCTCGAGACATCCTTTAGTTTAATTGCTTCTATGCTGTAAATCGCTGGAATGCCTCAAATATGCAAATTGCTATGAGGCCACTGTACATCCGAACTTGCACTAAGCTTGCTTAATAGTCAAATTGCTATCACACAAAAAGTCTGCAGCTGCAGTTTTTGCAAAACTGTGAGTCCGGATAATAGGTAAACACCTGACCTGCTTGTGCAAATACAGAAAACGCTGAGATGTGTAAGGTGTTTCTTTCTTTTTTTTCTCCACTCCTTTCCAGTTGAGGGATCGTGACTCATGGGGGAATGTTTGGAGTAATAGCTCAAAGTTAAAGCCATGTTATAATATATCAAATATTGCTCGTGACAGATTGCAGGAACTGAAGCCTGGAGGCCACAGCAGGAGACCGCATGTAGTGGATGTAAAACACACCGGCTTCCTGGAGGACAGCCTCCAGCTATGAAGTAAAAAGTGTGTGCATTGTTACTATATTTCAGTTCACTTCTGCTGTCTTCACAGTCCGCGTAAAAGCAGAGCCGGAGCCTATAAGAGTTTAGGAGTTGGAAATTTTAATTATTTTTAATCCCCAACCAAGGCTCTGCTGAAAAGCCTCCGTCAGGCTTTCACTGTAAATGAGACTTTGTTCTTGCTTGATCGTGAAGGTTGAAAAAACGTAAAAATAAAACAGACGGTGAAAAAAATGTTCTTTGTAGGATCATATTCACTTAAATCAACAAGTAAGTGCAGAAAATTGAGGAGAAAAAAATGGGGGACAGCGTGTATCATGAGGGTAATTACAACTTCTTTGTCTTTCAGGAAGCTGAACGGCGAGATAAAACTGATAAAAGGTTTGAGAACAGTTGGAAAGGAACTCTTTAAAAGTTTAAAACCAAGAGCTATTGATTGACCACAGTTACTGGCAGCACGGCAGCCGCCACGACAAGTGAGGCCATGTGCGAGAATAGCCTGTCTAGCACATCTCTACCTATCTGGCAGGAGGTGCATCACGCATCAAAACAACTCAACAAAATACTGAGTGCACGAGTGTTCAACCACAATGCCTAATCATCATACCTCAAGCAGAATAATTACCTCGACTGTCCATCACACTTCTGCAAACAATTTCATCAAGGCCCGTCTGAATAGAAGCCACAGCTCAGTGTTGAGTCTTTAAATGGAGTTGGCATGTCTTGGACAGCTTGCATTATCATGGTTGGCCCTGGTGGGCGCCTGGGTGTCTCCAATCCCAAAAAAAAAAAAAAAAAAAAAAAGTAGCTACTTGTCTGCCTGATATGCACAACACAGTGGAGAGGAGACAGCCACTGCAGCAGTCTAGTCTAAATACACCACCTGTCTCATTACTGTGGCATCCTGTATTTATTACCATACAATATCGTAATTAGTCATCAGAGTAAATACAGCTTCACAACTGTTGTGAAATTAACAGAACGTCTTGGTGAAGTTCACGTTGCTAATTCCCTCTTTTGTTTTTCTGCTTGTTCTTTTTGACCAATTAATTTATAAGGATCTTATTCACGGTCCAGATGGCAGCCACCGTTAGGATGGCTAAGTTTGCACTACAAAACAAATAAATAACCGTCTTAGCAGCATAAAACTGTAAAATTCTCACTCTTTAACCCCGTCACGTGCTCTCCAATAGGACGTGAAGTTTGGTCATTTGTCATGTAGATGTTGAAACGTTCTATTATCGTGAGCAGCATGAGGATTCTTATCCTTAAACGTTGACCTTGACTGTTCATTATTGACCTTGGAGGCAGCTCTTGATAAAACAATCAAAGCTGGCAATTTCTCTGGGGCTCCAGACTCTCATGAGGCCCGAAAGGCCACACATTGTTTATGCAGCAATGAATTTCTGGCAACTTGATTAATTGCAGATTTTGTTGAGTCTCTAGTTTGAATACGTTTATTATCTCAGTGGATGTTATACTTACGTAATGTGTATTCTTTTAACTGATTGCAAACTAACTGACAAACAGCAAATCTAGAGCAGGTTAGTATTCCAGAAAACTATTTATGGGGCTCTGGACAGAAAAGGAGTTGGGGGAACATATGTGGGGTGGTTAAATAGGGGCCTGCAATTCATTTTTAGCCCCGGGGATCCTAGCGGGTGCTCTGCCACTAACGTGCTTTGCACAACTTTTAGCTTTTTAAGCTTTTAGTGAAGTTTGGTTGGTGTTGCACATTATAGAAAATGTGGAACTGTGCAGAATTTTAGTTGAATTATCTGCCAAAAAACGGTCAAAAAAGTTATTTATATAAATTTTTAAACTGCTGTGTCAAATGCCGCATTGAAACACGAGTTGACAAACCTTGTTCATCCTAAACTTACCATTACCCCTGTAAACACCGCTAAATATAAACTCATGATCAATTAAATCTCTAAAAGTACAAACACTAACAATCCCCCGGTGTCCTGTGCTCATAGTCCTGGCAGCCTGGCTAACAAACTGAGCTAACAGCAGCTACAGCTCAAAGCCGTTTACTGTCCAGTTGTCTCCAGTTTCACCAAAATCAGTGACATAGTTGGTGTTGTGTGACTTAGTGCTGTAAAGTGTTACGTACTTCTTGTGGGTGAGAGCAGAAGTCCAGAGTGGGAATAACAGAGCCACCATTGGCCTTTTTGCATGTCAACGTATCATCAACATGATTTAAAGTGTTATTTTATGGTAGAAAAGTTACACAGTGTTGCTTTAAATGCCAAGTCATGTTAATATATAAAGCTTAAGGCCTCTCAGGGAATTCTGTTCTTTAGTGAGGGTAAAGCAAAACTGAAAAAGTTCAGACTGCTTGGAGCAAAACCAGCAACTGCAGTGAAAATTACACAATATTAATGTGATGTTTCATTGATCTCAAGATCAGACAGACCTGGTGAGGATTCAGGGTCTTGCTGGGTAATTTCGACAGAGCATCAACGTCTTGGTCTGAATCTAAAGGGAAGCTGCTCTTCTCCCCGTGTCACCCAGCTGCCTAATAACTAGAATAATGATGGATATGTATACTTCATTTCCTGTGTAATCACTGCTCCGCTCATGCTTGAGCGTGCGTCGGCGGGCATCTGCATGTTAATGAAAGGTGCTTATGGAGTCGTGGTGAGAGGCAAACACATGGGCAGAGCGATAACATCTGTCACCATGATCATGACCGATGCATGAATTGGACTCACGATTTCCAGTTACCATCATCAGCTGGTCATGAGTAATGAGGATGTGTTTGCTGGGTTCGATCATCAGCGCCTCCGTATTAACACACCCCAGAGAGGGAGTAGGGAGTCACGATGTGAGCCAGAGGCACTGAAATGCACTGGGCCAAGAATTGTGCACGTACAACTAGATAATGAAAAAGATTTGGCACTTATGAAGTATGTTTCTTCTTCTTTTTTTTTAATCCAAGGAAGTGTTTGTTTTATTTTATTCCAGGAAATTCCAAGGAAGAAGATGGATGGTTTAGACTCTGTCTGATGTAGATATCAATCCGTATAATACTGATGCAGTTGTATCTCTTTGATAGAAGCTGTACCTCTTCACTTTTGGTACCATAATCAGAAATATATTGGGAGTCGTACTGTAGATAGTACTCATTCAAGACCAATGTTCCCTTTATCCTGATTCAGTTTCATGACATATGACTCACTAAAATTACTTCAAAACTTTATATCTTGTCAGTCAGAGAGTCTGAAAGTTTTGATGGAAAAATGCCTTGGCTTACCTCGATGCTTTATTCAGACTGCTCCTCCATATCTTCAAAGAGACAGGAATATACAGCATTATTGGTCAGATGTACACTCAGGTCACCTGGCAATCTGAGAAACTGCTTCGAGTGGTTTCATACAGTAAGTAAAATGAGTTGCAGCCACAACATCCAGTGTGCACCTCAGGCCTTTTGAAAAAAAAGTATTTCTATTCAGACGTGTAGTACGTGTACGCACTGTAAAAAAAACTGCTGTCATTTTACAGATTTTCCCTGAATTATTAATGACTAATAGATTTAGAGTAAATTTCCTCAAATTAGGTTACAGAAGACAATACAATAGTTTGAATATAAAAAGGTACACATTCATCTAAAACTAGTAAGATTTACCGTAAAATTACAACAACAAAAAAGTTAAACACTGTTATTTTCCGTAATTTTAGTAGTGGTCAGACTGAGCAAGAAGCTAATTTGGTGGCATATGAGATGCAAAATGAGGAAGAAAATTTGGACAAAAAAAATTCACACTAGTCACAAATTTGTTTGATTCAACGTCATGAATATCGAGAAATTTGGAAAATACTCCGGGTGAATTCTGAGATCAGTTAGAGTCTCAGCTGTTGAGGCAAACAAACAAAGACTGCAAAAACAATGTAGTGGTCAACTCTGCTTGAATTACAAAGTGAAAATGAATTAAAGTCACTCTAACGATGACATAGCTACAGATAAAACATGAGTGTTTTTTGTTGTTCTGCTGGTGGAAAAAGAGGAAAATATTTCTCGGTATAAGCAAAGGTTCTTTGGGATTCTGACTTTTAAATTAAAAAAAGAAGTATACTGTATTATATTTTCCTCCATGTTCTCTGAGGGGCTTCATAGCTCTGTGCGTGCATGACATGAAAAATAAAACTTATTTCAGTGAACTTTAAAAGCACATGACTCGAGACATCTGCATCATTCACTCTCTGACACCTGTGCCTCTTGTGGCAGCTTCTTCAACCTCAGCGGATACAAAATTCTCTGCACCTGGTTCACGGAACAAAGCTGCCCTGTGAGAGACATGATGTGGATGAATGAAAGATGGAGAGCAGAAGACTCTGGCTGAACCCAGCAAATGAGGTCAGCTCCAGGTCTGGGAAGCTGTGAGGCGTGAGTGTGTGTGTGTGTTTGTGTGTATTATTATTTGTGTGCGAGACAGTCGACTGAGGTGGGAGGTGAGTTTGGGGAGGTGGGTTGAAGTGTTTGCTGTTGGCCTTCAAATAGAGAGCTGTGCAACACATCAAAGCTTCTGCAGCCCGAACCCCAGATGGCTAATAGCAGGATCAGACTGCAGCCTTCTGCTGATCATGCTGTACAAACAGGTAGAGGGACGGATTTATCCGACCAGTACTGGAAGACACTAAATAGATGTGATGAAGGAGAGAAGGGAAAGAAAATTATGCAAGAATATTGTTTGTCTTGTTCTGAATGAGTGCACAATGGAACCTCCTATAGACTATTTTAAGGAAAGACATTGACAGTTGGACTGCAGGGATGTGGAGCAATTTGTAATCGGTGGGAAAGTTTCTGACGAAGTCAAAAGAGGGGAAAAAATAGATTATATGACTAAAGGTATTTGGAGAATAGCTTCACTACAGTATGTGATTTGTGGCTCCAAATATTTTCATCCTCAAAAGATGGTTCCATAAAAGTAAAGAACTGCTTTAAAGTGTAGGCTATTATCACTGAGAGTGCCTGTGCCATAGTGAAGAAAAGACAAATTCTGTCTTTGGATTGTCCTCCATTTTCCCCCAAGTGTCTGCTGACCATTTGTGTTCACGTCATACCAGAAACATTATGAGAAATAGAGTAGAAAATAGAGATATTGTGAATTTAAGTATCAATATCAGGAAAGAGCTACGATATCTCCAGCTTGGTTAAATACACCAAAGTATGGAGATTGGACTGGTAGCTGGATAGGTGCCAGTTTACCTCCTGGGCACTGATGAGGTACCCTTGAGCAAGATACTGCTCCCTTCACTCCAGCATTGCTCCACATTTGCATGTCTATGAACCATTTGTGTGTGTGGTTGTGTTTCAGGTAAAATGCATGTAAAAACTTGCAAAAAGAAAAAAGAAAGAATCCGCCTTCGAGTGATCAATAAAGTATCTATTCTATTCATTTCCAGTACCATCAGTGTTGTGGGGGCATTGGAAGAGACGTGGGGTACATCCTGGACAGGTCACTAGTTCATCACAGGGCTGACAGATAAGGGAAATTCACACCTTTTAACCTATAAACCTGCAAGTAGTAACGATTTTGGACTCAAGATGCAAATAGCCAAGAGACTGAATCAGTTTAACAAAGGTACTGTATTCACAAAGGGAGAACGTGCAGGTGAGCAGGGGATCTAGAGAAGAGGGTGTCCGGGAAGGTGCAGCAGGGCCAGTTGTAGCACATTTCCGAGGTGCAGGAGTGAAGACGTGACAGAGCTGGACGTGCCAGGTGTCTGGGAGGAAGAGCTGGCCTTTTTAAACTGCAGCATTTGATTGGTGAATGAGGAACAGGTGGTGAGGCAATCTGGCAGGTGAGAGGGAAATCGGAGGGCACACCCAGCAACACACACACACACAAAGGGAGAGGAAAACTACAGGATATATGTATAGACATCCTGCTGTTGTCAGAGCAGAATGAATAAAAACCCACAAACATCCATGCCATTACTCGATATCCAATTTCATCATGTGACCATGCTGTTGAGAAAAGACACGTTTCGTTAAAAACATATCAAACAAGGCAACGGATCGATGTCAACTTCGTCATTAAAACATAAACAACGAGAGGGGTGTGTATGCATGAAAAGCAGCATTCAAAACGCATTTCATCTCCAGGCTTGTGTCTGGATTTGGGCTTCGTTTTTTCAGACGCTGACAATGTTCGAGCATTGACTTTCCGTATTACGATTTCAAAACAACATCTGGAGGGAGGGAGGGAGTGGAGCTCAGCTTGAACCTGCCTTTCTCTCTTCATTGTGCGCACGTCTTTGTGACTGTCGAGCAGTCACGCAGTCACAAAGCCAACCAAATCCAAATCTCTCCCTTGTTAAAATCTCACACTTCTCTCTCCTCACCAATCCTCTCAAAGCTGTCTACCGCGGAGCAAAGTGCCTTGTTAGATCAGATCTGTCGCCGGTTCTTCTGCAATATCCCCGGCACACAAAGTCTGGATTATACAATTAAAATCTACATTTTTGCATTTCAAAGCTTAAGCCCTCATCAAAGCACAAACGGGCTACAACATACGCACTCAGATTTATGAGAATGAGCAAAGAAATTTAAAAATACGCAACTCAAGACGTGCACATTTGAAAGAGCATGTACTCTAAACAGAAACTCAAATAGATGGTAATTAGTTTGTCGTAGTTTTGTGGCCGTAAGTTATTCCTCTCTTGTCTCCGTTTTCTCTTTCCAGGTTATTTACTGAGAATGTGATCCTTTTGTCTCCTCTGCTGTCTCATTCACTCGTCTCATTAGCTGTACCGATGTAAAGTCGGCTCTCAGCCTCCATCAAGGCTTTTCCTCCCGAGCAGACTCGCTCTGGTTGCTTTGTTTGTTCCCTCACATCCTCAGGACCCGGGCAGTGACAGCAAATAGCCCGGGATCTGCTTCGCCACTCAACTACAGCGCCGCCTTAAAAAAGTAATAGCTCGGTTGTCCAAGTCTTGATTCCCCTTTTGCAGGAGGCGCTTTTCTCATTTTGCTTCTCTCGTGTTGCCGGCTTGTTAAGGGAAAAGTGGGAACACCCATTGCAGCAGTATCACGTCGAAAGGTCATGAACTAACAGTTACAGTGAATCGTTAGCCACACAGATTTTGTCTATGAATCATTGCTGTAGAAAACCACACTGGCTCTGCAATCTGACTTCTGAGCAGCATTGGCTCTTTGTTTAAAGTATAGTCATGCCTCAAGGCACAAAGTCTGATAGCTGAACAGCATCTGCAACCCCCTCTCAGCTAATCTCTATAATATTGGAATCAGGACTAGGCCTACTTCCAACATTTTTTTATAAATTTTTGAAAACTGATAACTGGAAAAGCTACACCGCTTTACAGGACAGCTGGTCAGATGTGTGGGGGTCAGAAAGGATGCAGGGTTTAAAGTGAACTCCCCTCTTGACAGGCCATGAATGGCTTTTATGTGCAAAGATTGCTCATGTAAGTTTTATCCTCATTTGTACATTATTATCTTATTCAATACAGCATGATGTTTATTTTGAGTAAAAATCGATGATAAAGCCGGGTATGATTAACACGTTGCTACCACGGCGTGTCCGTCCAGGGCAACAGACCAGCTCATGAAACTAAGATCAAACTGTGAAACTAGGCAGTAGTGATCAAATATGAATGCAGATTTTGTTACTGCATCACCTGTTTCTCACCTGTAATGCTTTCAGAAGCATATTCTAGTGTACTGTTTCTGTAATACAAGAAAGTTTGTGACCAGGCCATTCTTCCTGCTTGAAAACTTACAGTACCACAGAAGCGTAGCAATGCATGTCCTCCTCAGCTCCACACTCTTGGCACTGGTCACCCCTGGTTCCAAAAAAAAAAACAAAAAACCACAAGATGGCGACAGCTGTAATGCCAAACACGAGGCTTGAAAACAGGAATCCACAAATGTCATGTTGTCACAGGTTCACACTTGGTTCTGACACTGCTTCTTACTGATGCCTTAAATATAACAATTTGTTGCACACCCTTGTGGAAAAGCGACAAAGTGCAGCGAAGTGAAGCTTGTTAGGAGTTTTCGGCTCCTTTAGGACGAATTAAAAGGCTGCTAAATCCTCAGATCAGATCAGTCTCTGAGGGCTTCTGCTGCCCTTTTAATGCAGCTAATATCCATGTCTTAATATTTTCTAGTTCACATTACTTGTAGTTACCTGTATAAGGGAAGTGTAACATTTTGGGAAATATGCTTAATCACTTTCTTGTCTAACAGATGAGATTAGCTACAGCCAGGAGATGGTTAGCTTAATTTAGCTAGCTTGGCTCTGTCTCAAAAAACATAAGTTGGCAGCTAACTTGGCCAGGAGCAGTGACTAACAGTGTCCTGTTGTCAACGTGAGGTTGGACAGAGCTAGGCTAACAGCTTCCCCCCGTTTCCAGTCTTTATGCTAAGCTAAGCTAACTGCCTCCTGGCTGTAGCTTCATATTTAATGTATACAGATAGATAATCTTCTCATCTAACTCTGTAAGAGAGTAAAAAAAAAGGCAATTTTCCCCAAAATGTTGAACTAATTCTTTGTCCTTGATGCATCCCCTCTGGCACAGGACATAAATAGACAATACAAGTTCAATAGATGTGGTTTAAAGCGTCTACTGCCCTTGTTCTTTGGGTATAATTACAAAGGCTACCATAGTTAATATTTTTGGCTTTTTCAGGGTTTCTCTGCCAGATCAGCTAAGTGATAGGAAGGAAGGATAAAGTGCTGGAGATCATGGTGTCCTCGTGTGCACTCCTTGCCTCTTAAAACCCAGTCTGAGAGTCTGCTGCCTCCACATCTTCCCTTCCTATCTCTTCAAAACACTGACACCTAGAGTTTTTTTCCCCTCTCTCTGATGATCCAAATTGATTTTAAAGGCAATTGTGAAGCATAAGCTTTTCGCCCTCAGCATTTCATTTAGCTTCCCCTACAATATTGAGGCTTGGCAACACAATAAAGGAAGAGACTTTACGCAAAAATGTGGAATTTATACAATCAAAATCCTCAAACTGTTTTTCTTTTTTTTCAGGATAATCTTTTGGATTCATTTTAATCTTTCTGTGCCCCGACTTTGCGTACCAACCCAGACTGTGAGAAAAAAAAACACTGCCCTAGATGCATCTCTCCTCCACAGTCAGTCATTTCTGTTATTTATCTCCCCCTGCTCTCTATCTGTCCATCTTGCCTACTCATAACTTATTCCATTATGTCTCTCCATTTCCTTCTCGCTGTAACTCCCCGAGCCCCTCCTTCCCTTTTTACTCCCTTTGTCTCGCTCATTTTCTGTCAATTTCCCTCACTTTTAATCCTTCCTCTCTGCATTAGGAGGATGCAAGGATTCTCACTTGCGGTGTCAAGGTCAGTTTTTCGGTTTTAATCACAGACACCTCCTCACAGATGTAACAAGTCTGGCAGTGACCCAGCCTTGAGCACAGCACCGTGGTTACAGAATACTATGCAGATGCGCATGCAGGTCAGGATTCTGCCTTCCACCCCCTCTTTCATCAGGGGTTACGTAGGGTCATTGTATTGTTTTGGCCGTGCTGCTCGAATGCGCTGGTTTGTTTGTTTATCATCATTTGTCCTCTACTGTCACGCCTCCTGGTCCATCCCTGAGGTTGCGTTCTGGCCCCCTCTGGCAATGACTGTTCTGACCCCGGCAAACCAGGCACAGACATTGCACCACAGCTGCGCATACTCACTCCTCGTCCACATGTGTGTGCTCGCTCGTCGAGGGATTTGTGACCTTGCATAGAATTCTCTATGAATTGCTGCATGCGTGTATGTTTGTGAATAGAGAGAATGAGGCCACCAGTGGGGTTGTATGGATTTTTTTTTCTCTTTCTCTGCTGATACTCCTCAGTGCTCAGGGGAACACTGACCCTGGCAGTTCGCTGGCAAGCTGGGAACCCCATTGATCACTTCTCGCACGGCAAACAAACAAACGTCCTCACCTACCCTCCCCTCCCCTCCCCTCCCATCTCTCCTCACCCCACCACCACCATCATCCCTTGCAGCATCTCCGAGCTACAGCGACAGACTCCGGGGCACAAACGGGCAACGCTAGGCCCATAATCCTGCATTACCCCGCTGAGGTTTGCTTTGCACTGATAAAACTTTACTACAGCATATAAAATAAATCACATAAAGAATATTTATTAAATCCGAAGGCGTTATCAGCGCTGAGTGCAGCACACGCAGCCTCCCAATAGAATTTATTTTTGCAATAGATGAGAAAAGATATTAGGTTGGAAGTAGAGTAGGGAAGCTTATTTATTTATATATTTTTAAAAGTCTCTCCTAGTCAATGAATGTGATAATATGAGATGATGCGTCTGGAGTTATAGGAGTTCTGTTTACTTTCCTCTGGCTCACGGAGAATCATGTTCTGCCCCGCAGAAACCCTCGAGGTTAAAGGTTTACACTTTGAACTTTGTCTGCTTAAATACGGGTGAGTGAAACCTGTGTCAGGAGTGATAAAAACCCTTGAATTTTAAAAAGGAGTTGCATGAGAACACTCGTTGAGAGAGACGCTTTCTTTTTCTTTTTGTTAGCGATGCGGTGCGGCGTCGCTGACCTCGGCAGCTCCTCCTCTGGGGTGCCATTGATTCAAACCTCCCAACTACAGTACAGGTAGACAAACTCCTCCCTGAAGACGCCACACTTTGTCCAACGCATAAATATTTAATTGTGTTGAGCACAAAAGGCAGAAACTCCAACACGGAACACTCAAGACCCATGAGGATGAATTAGCATTAAAGTTTTGTGAAACTTTCTCAAAGATTGGAGAAGAACTGCAGATAAACAAAACTACAATTAAAGCAGCTACACCGTAATTAAGACCCATTCTATCAGATTTCCTCGACAACATAATACAAACCTTTTATTTTATAATACAGAACAATACAGGAGCTACAATCTCTTTGTGTGGTTCTATTTTACGCATGGAGAAAAATATAGTTTCTTTATTTTCCGCAATCTCCTGATTGCAAATGAGGTGACAATGTTCTTTGTATGCTCAATTGCTTCCTGGGGTGCTTTTTTATCCCCTCACAGCGATGTGTCCCCGCGATCAAGATGAAGCAGCCTTGCAGAGAGAGACCAGGCGCTGTACCGTTCACATTATTTGCACTCAGTACTCCTCTGCGCTTGACAACATAATTACCAAAGCCGAGGCCCTGTGCAATTAATAGCCAGTGACTTGCTGACAGCGAGGGCTTGAGTAGAGCGAACACGGCAGGGATGAGACAGGATCTCAACAAAGGTGTTCTTTGAGAGAGGAGCTGTCCCGGTGTTTCAACGCCGCTGACAGGAGTGCACGGAGGATGGTGAACATCGGGTAAAGTTTTGCCATCTCAGTGGGACAAAATGACACGATGAACCAGATGCTCCTGAAATACCAGGAATGTCTTTTCATCAGCATGTGTTGAGAGAGAAGGCGGCGAGGAGTGGTTTGCGGGGGGGGATTCGGAAAGATTTTCTATTATGTGTGTGTTCATAAAAGTAGAGATGGAAGTAAAGAATTGTTAGTCAAGTCTGGCTGTCTGGGATATCAGGTGTGTCTCCTCTGGTACTCGTTCCTTAGCCCACAAGATCTGAAGGCCGGACTGAAGGACTTGAGCCAGATGGTCAAGCCTCACCGAGAATTAACCAGAGAATTAATGATGCATTCAGAAGCTCCTCATTAACCTGCAAAGCTAAACATTTCCACAGTTTCCCTTAGGACACAGTGCCCACAAACAGCTGATTAAATGTAAATACAAGTGGTAAACTGCAACAAGTTTAATGGTACCTGATACTTTCTGAGTTGGTAAGGATCGTTTGAAAGTTGTTTTTACCTGAGAAATAGGAGGAGAAAGTCCTTAAGAGCACGTAAAAAAAAAGGTTTTGCCAGGATTCTATGTCACCTACGTGATAGCATTACGTCATGTTTTGAATAGGATTAGAAGCATTCATGTTTTCTTTCAGGTGAACACAAAGTACATACAGTATATTTAATGTTATTGACAGTGTACTGGCATGTCTTTATTTTGGCTAGAAGCATATTTAAATCAGTGCTAATGTCCTATTTAGAACATGAGGTAGCGGTGCACTTCCTCTTGTGGCTAAAATTGGCATTACAACATCAAACACTTCCCGTACTGACACAGTTGTTTCTTTTCCCGCCCTTTTTCACAGATGAAAACATTTCTTAATGAAAAATTAAAAAGATTCTCATGGCAAAAGCTTTTTCTGTCTGCCTTTAAGTCATACATGCAGATTCAAATCAGACAGAAAATGGATCACCAGATTTTGTTTTCCACACACTTGCCTTCACGGTTTCTATAAAAATATGACGGGAAAAAAACACTAAATAATCTCACCTGTTCAGGTACTGGAAAAAGTACTCAAGACGACAATCGAACTAGTCAAAGCAAGTTAGCCAAATTAGTTTTATGGGTTACTAAAGTCTGATGCTAAACTATAAATCAAAACCTACACCACAGATATCTACTGTGGGACTGTGTCAGCTAAATCCAGCTACAGTCACAGATGGATCAACGGACAATCATCAACTGCGGTTCCCATGAGCTGTTTGGAGCGTTTTAGTGTCTTTCAGCTCATCGTTTTGGGTTTTTTATTGTTTTAGGTCACTCTGACTGCTTTCAACTTATTTCCAGCAGCAGCAGCAGGAAGCTGTTTAAACAAAAGAAAGCTTCAATAAACCAACTTTATCTGCTGGCAAACATGATGGATTATTTAACTTTTATATTAGAGCGTGGAGCCCAACACAGAGCTAAAGTGATGTATAATATTACTCCTGGATGTGTAAATAGGTAGCTGTTTGCTAACACATTTGCCGCAACAACTTTACAAGGTGATAATATGTCAAAGCTGTGAGAAAAAAAAAAAAAAAAAAAAAAAAAGATTCACTAGTTATTTCCGAATTCAAAGCTGCATTCCTCAGATATATTTGGAGGAGCCTTTTGAGACAGACCTTGTTCACCCATCATGATGTATTCAGACTATAAATGCATACAGTGGAACATCCAGACATTGAACTGTAATGCAGCCACCGAGAAAGCACTCTATTGTATAACAGTCCTGGATAAAACAGCAGCAGGAGAGTCAGATTAATTCTACAGGTCAGATGACTCAGGTACCAGCTGATAGAAATGTCCCTTGGGCGAGGAGCTATTTAGATAAAGACACACATACACATGCACCATACAGCGAGGCACACACACACTCGCACAGGTCTGCCTGTGAGCCTGAGTGCATAAATGCATGGCCGGAGGGAAATAACTGTCACCTGCGATGTGTGTTAAGTCTAAATAATTGTCAGCCTGCATCTATTTTTATGGTAATTTGTGCAACCCTTCTGTGCATTCGACATAAATCAAAAATATAATTTTCCCTTTTTAATGAAGAAAAATTACCAACTTGTGGCTGCACAGCTTGTTAGACAAACAAAATGACTGGAGTTCCCGTTGGGCAACATGACTCCAACCTTTCCAAATGAGCTCTCCATCACATGTAATCAATAATTGTCAACAATCGTTCCACTCTGAGAGTGCAGGGGCTTTCAACTAGTTCAAACTTTGCATTGCTCCACAGTGCCACGGCGCAGATTAATCAGCTGTTCTGTGCCAACAGGATTGCTCTTAACAAATGATTTAACTCTTAAAACAAAGAGCAAATAGTGCGATCATTTGTGAACACGAACACCAGCTCCATATCACAGCCATATCGATCCTAAACCCCTGTATCAGATCATTAACTGTGCTGTTTTCATATAATTAAAACTATTCTTTACTTCTACAATGCCACGACAATTATGCACAAAATAATCAGCCCTGAAATATTATAATTTATATTATTTCACCCCTGGAGCACTGGCTCATGGTAGGGATGTAATAGCATTTTCATTAGTGGGTTTATTTGTTTATCGGCATTTCTTTTTCTTTTTTTTTTTTCTTTGTTTGGTATTTGTTTAATTATGAAAAATCAGTGTGTGGCAGTTAGGGTTGTAAAACAGCTCAAGAAATGAAAAAGAAGGCAGTGAGCCATTGAAAAAATGAAATGTTCTGTCTATCAAGTCTGCCACGGTGCTTAATCATCCTCAGGTCAATAGCAACTTTCTGTTAACTGCTGGGTGGATGTTGCACAAAATAATAATAGAAAAATCTGTTTTCTCAACACTTGCTGCAAAATCTCATAAACAAGGCCACAGATGATGCGCTCAACTTAAAAAGCCGACTTTCCAAACTCAAGTCCCTGTTGACATCCACTATCGACTGTGAAAGATGCTTATTTTTTAAAACCAGTGGGCGACTCGAGCTAGGCAATAAACCACAAAGCAGCACTGAAGACCACAGCAGTCAGGCTGAGCAACAGTTCAGTCTGGAAGATGATGCCCACTGCTGCAGCTTAGCTAAAATAAATAAATAAAAAGTTCGGCAGTGCAACCAATGACCCGCTCTGTGGAGTTAATAGAAATCATCTGAGAGGTGAGTGTGGTCAGCTCAGCAGTATACAGAGGATTAATTGAAAATGATGAAATGTCAAACAGGAACAGGGACATATACATAATGAGATAAAAGGGCACGTTGCTTATGCTAAATGTGACCTATGCTCAGTTACCTGCGTCTCAGTTCACAGCTTTTTATGCACGATTTGTAACTGCCAAAAATCATAAACGTGTCTTTTGTTTTAGCCTTTATTTATTCTGCTGCAGGAACACACCGATCACACTCTTACAGCTACACATTCACACCTATCCAGTACTACGAGCCTGAGTTGCTGGTTACTGAGTTGCTCCACTAAAGTATTTGGTGGGCCTCGCTCGAGGGAACCTCAGTTTTGGTAATGAACGAAGGCAAAGCACTTCTTTTACTTTTGCAGGGATCGAACCACCAACCTTCCACTAACTCTGAGGTTCTTATCATCGGACCAATACAACTTCAACAAGAAAATACAAGTAATAAAATGAAAGTTTGATGAAGTAACTATGTTACTGTATGATGTATTGTAAGAGAGTTAGCTTAAAGCTAAATTGTATGTGCAGCTAACTGCTAACATGCTCACAATGGCAGTGCCAACATGCTAATGCTAAGAAGACATACTGCTGAAGCTGATGGGAAAAGTGTTACAGCCAATCCAGAGGAGGACATGCATGTCTGTAACAAATTTCATGGGAGTTCCAGTTTTAAACCACAAGTGTTGGCCTGAAGGAGGAGCTAGAACTAAAGTCAGACGGTCACCAAGGTCAGTCGGGTTTATCCCCTGGGGATCATGAATGTCTAAACGTTAATTCATAGCAATCCATCTGATAGTTGTTGGGATATTTCAGTCTGGCTGTTAACAGCTGGTGATCTTTCAACACCTTAAAAAGCACATGACAGCAGCTCCAGTCCAGCTCCAAAATTTACACCCCTCCTTTCACTTTTTCCATCTAACTCATCACCTGACAGCCACCTGTTCCCTCTCCAGGTTCTCCAGAGCTGGTGGCTCTTCTGTCAGCATTTTGTTCCAACTTGCTGTGACCTTTGAAAGTCTCAGCCAAAGAACCAGATTGTTTTTAAGGTTGCTAACATCTGTGAAGCGGTGTCACAAACGGCTACTCTATGTTTGTGTAAGTAAGTTTGTGTAACTTTTCAGGCCTTTAAGATTCAGTACTAGCTTAGATTGATCCTGATTAGGAGGTCTGTGACATACACAGAGTGTATACAAGGTCTTCAATAAGGCTTAAAAGGAGTTAGATGATGCTAACTAGACTGTAGAAAGCTTGGAGCAGGTATTGTGTATTTATTCTTCCATTAATTCAGGCCGAAATTATCTGGTTGTTTGAGGAATGAAAGCAATTTAAACACAAGTGACCAATGGGGGCTCACCTAATGACATATTGATTTAGAAATTAAGATACCTGCTGCTACTATTTATGTGTCCTTTCTTAGCAATGTGCATGGAGCAAACTATGGCATGGGAAAATCATGCAGTTACTAGAACAATTTTTAGTCCTCTCCATTTAGTCATCTTAAATTCTATTTTTAACAAGACACCTCCTCCTCCCGCTGCTGTCTTTTTCTTCACTTCCTTCTGTTACCTCATCTTAAAAGCACAGAGCGGTGATCAAACTGAGAGATTAAAGGCAGTCTCCATTTTCGTTGAAAGAGCAACCGGTGTCTGAAGTGAGAAGAGGGAAGTGAAAGTTGTCTTTTCGCCACCCTCTCATTGAATTAAAACATCAAATGTTGGCATCCCCTGCATCTATAGGCGTCTGCGCCATCCCATTTGTTCTTAGATTCATGGAGGCTTCAGTGTAATTTGTTTGTGCGTGATCCTGGGGAATAGTGGATGGAGAGGTGATGGTGGAGCTTAATGGGCTGGTTGTAGTGATAAATGTGACACGTGTAAGTCAGAGTGTGGGTAAGGAGGGCTATGTGATGGTTATAAAGGTCTGCACAGCACATCATAAGTCTTACAGATAGGAAGGAAGGCTGATCACGTATTAGCTTTAATAGCTTATTTTACATAATAACACCTGGTAATATACCAGGTTCTCATGGGTCAGAACTCTTTGCTGCTCCCATCGATGTCATATGTCAAATTATGCTACATAATGGAGGTGAGCAGGATAAATAAGGGTGCATTTGTCATTAAATTAACCTTTAAAACACTAATTTAAGTGAGCAATCTCTTCCTAGAGATCCCCAGGAATAATTCTGGATGTTTAAAAAAAAAAAACATGATAACTCCCATCTTAAAAAAAATAAAAACCTATGTCTGCTGTTTTGTTTTGCCCACCGCTTGCAAAGAGAATAGCCAGATGGCAGGACCACGAGGAATTAACGTGAAGATATTTTTTTAATTAATCATCTTAAAAAGGAGGAGGACGGTTGGGAAAACAGTGTCTCATCCCTTCTGTCAGTGTCAATCTCAGTGGAAGCGTTATGCCAAAGTGGGTAAAAGTTAACAAAAGCACGAGACGTGTCGAGAGGACGGAGAGTCCTTCACAAGCGTTCTTTAAATAATAGGTCACCCACACTGCTGCTCGGGCTGTTATGAGTTGGAGCAATCATAAAACTTTTATCGCACCCAATTAGTTTCTGTAGCGCATCAGCTGATATCAATACAGGAAATGTGAGGATCTTCTGTCACCAGCTCTCAGATGTTTAATCTGTTGAACGTTTCTCAAATGTCTCATCAGCCTAAAAGGAAACCTTCTGATCATCAATCTCAAAGACTTGATTAAATAAGATGGTAAACTGACACATCATTTCTGGTTGTTTTGTCTTATTTTATTAGCCAGATCTGATTGGACTCAGTCACGGATATCCTGTGAGACTGACTTAGCAAAATGATGGTCGCACGCCTCTTCAGTTGTTTACTTCAGGGCAACAGATTGAGAAACAGGCTTCAAGTCATCCTGAAGTGACACAGGTGATGTATAAACCTTTATCATCCCATGTGACCACCATGCCAGGTGGCCTCAATTGAGGCAATCACTGGAACAAACAGCTGTGACCCAATTACACGCTACATACAGATTCTAAGGTCTTCAGTACGTTGTGTTCACACTTAAATTACGTTTGTTTGGGCAATTCACAAAAGAAATCATAGAAGCTACTCACTGCTGCAGAACATTAAAAAAACATATTGTGGATGTTGGAGCCTTAATGCCACAAATATCTTGGAGATCAAACATTATGTTATGCCATGAAATCTTTGGAAAACCTGTGAGCATTCTTTTCTTGTATAGTAACTGCAAGAAAGTACGTAAAATATGACATTTCACACTGCATACAGTTAGAATGGAATTGGGACACGCTCTTGATCGCCTTGAGTGCATCATCTGATTGCATTTTTCAATCAAAATGTTATAAAGAGAAAGTTATATGACATTAACTCAATCTTTCCAGTCTAGTCTGAGCGATATTGCTGACAGTGTAGGTGCATCGGTACAGTTGGAGAAGAAGCAGAGGAGTGAACAAACAAATTCCCATAAATCCATTTCCAATTTGCATATCACCCATTAAAAAGTGTTTAGCAGTTTTGTAAGCCACCAGCCCTTCACTAATAAGACTCACTCCTCAGCGATGATAACAAGAGCAAAACACTACAAAACAAACGTGATTAAAAATGGCAATTCTTTTTAAATGAAACAACTGCACGCACAGTGAACTGTGTTGAACTAAAGCAATATTGAAATATTTCCATCCAACAACATTGGCATCGCACCAAACTTGAGACTCCACGGGGATCAGATGTGCTACGAAACAGCTGACTTGACTTTGGTTGCCAAGCGAAACATTTAATTTCTACCCTGCGGTCGACCTCTTTCTGTCAGTAGCTTTACAACAAAAGAACCTTCGCAAATCCAACCGCAGTCATTTTTCTATTGTTCTCCAACATCCATTACAGCAGAAAACTGCGATAAAGGAAAAAAAAAAAAAACACGGAGCTGGGATGCAGCATTGATATTCAAAAAGTGTACAGTAAAAGACTAAGGCACTGAAAAGGTTAATAGAGTGCATATAATTATTCTTTTCAAAAGATTGCAGTTGAATCACCCTCCAAAGCCTGGAGGAAAAGCTCAACTATCAGTAAAAGAACAAAAGGGAAAATTAAGGTGTACAGGTATTTGCACCGCTGTCACTTTGCACAAAAACCACTGGAGCGAGTAAATACTTTACTTCCTTCTTTTAATTTCTCCACACCGAGCCTCTGCCATCAGTTCGGCTTGACATTGTAATTTCAGCCCACGATTCGGTAGCCTGCCACGGCACCCATGATACGTCTGCATTGTGGTTCCCTCTAATTCCATCCGGCAAGTAAAGGGAAAAGAAGACAGATGCAAACAAGCATAATCAGCCCCCCTGAGAAGCTTTTTCTGATGGGTTAAACAAGTGCCCTGGCTGCCAGCAGCCATTAGCCACTGCAGCTAGTGCCAGCTCTGACAGAGCATGGGGATGTTTAGGACTCAGAGATAATTTGAAAAAAGCCCTATAATTGGCTGCGATCTGTCTGACAGCTTTGAGTGGAAGTCCCTGGAGGCCTCCATATCGATGAATCTTCCTGATTTGAGCCTGAAACCTCACTACCTTCTGCCTACAGTATGGGGTTTATTTCAGAAATCTAATGGTCATTGCGGGAAGTTGTTTAACTCTGAAGTCCTTTAAACTTAAGAGATGCTGTGTACTTGGATAGTGATCTGAGAAAAGTTGAGAAACAATGGAGTGTGTTGGTGCCGCTGGGAAATCCAGGTGTGGCTCTGCCTTCTCAACAGATACAGGAAAGTAATAACTGACCTGAACTGAGGCTTTTAGACGCAGTTCTGCTGCACTCACCATGGTGGGTTTCTGGTTACAACCAGTTAGTAGGTGCTTAACTGTACCTGTATGTTGAACGAAACCCTAAAAAGCATGGTGACATGGAAATCCACATGGTTCCCAAGATCTGGCACCTCCCAAACCAGGAGTTTCCCAGTTTCATAATAATCCTGCAGTGCAGGATTTATGTCCAACGCCAACATTCATAGTCACAAGATGTAATTGTATGTAGCGTATGCAACCCTCATGCCTGAGTCTGGACAATTTGTCACTTCACAGACTACAAGCAACCGTGCCAGCAATCTGTCCCTAACCCCAATCTTGTTGCCTGAAGGTTTCAGTATGCTTCAAACGAACTAGGTCATACAGACGTGATGATTGAAGTAGGGATGCTGGGGGTGTGACAGCTTCCCTTTACTGTACCAAACCAAACCGTGGCCCTCTTGATGTTGAAACAGCTTGTCCCAAAATTATCAGTAGGCTACCTATACTGTAAGGCATGTGCAGGAAGTGGTACCGACTGTTGTCACCTCCCCCTAGCTTCTTACGTTGATCCGTCCATAAAAATACTCATGAAATTGCTGCAAACTGCCAACACTTCTTTGGACACAATTGTGATCATTCAGTTACGAGAATCATTAAAGTTTCATAAAGACAAACCTTTGCTATTACCATGGACATAAGGTTGTGTATATTTGCATGTTATGACTGTTTGATCAAGACAAAAGCAGCTGTAGATGTATATAAACCGGGACATAGTCAGTTTTTGGCGGGCGATTGCTTTTTGCCATGACACTTATCCAGGATTAAAAATGAACTGAGGAACAATATGACACAAAAACACCTCAAGGCACTTTTTCTTATGGCAATGAGAGCAAACTGACCAATACATTGGAATTTGATAGTACTGAGGATGATTTTGCACGAAGCAGTTATGATTAATATGGGCTTATGAAGTCTTGTTTCCGACGTGAAACACCATAGTTTTCTTCCAGCTTGATGTTTTTTAAGGTTTGCTTTTGTACGAGGTAGCTTACACTTATCTCTTGTTTGTAGTCGAGATTGGTGTTTTTAGTCATTGTGTTGTTGGCTATAATTGAGTGTATCTATCCTTTAAATCCTGTTCTGTTGAGATATAAATGAATTTATTGTGCTGTTGGCGTTCAGTGTTTCTGCACTATAAATCCCGTTGAGATGCTGTGGATTGTAGCTGTTGTGTTGTTGGCTGCAAGTCAGTGTACCTTCTCTTTGCAGTCCAGTCCTGTTCATGCCCCAATATTTACAGCAGCCCAGAAAATAGTTCCAACTTCCCTGGTTGTACAGATTCCAACCATGTCTAAAGGCAAAAGTTTTGCCTTAGATATAGTCTCACCATGAAGTTGTCTCTGGGGTGACTGTAGGCCCTGCCAATCTTGGGGTCTTTTACGTGCTTCCAGTTTTCACTGGGGGGAATATCACCCACATGAACATCCAAGAAAACTCTTGGAAGTAGGTTACTTTAACAACTGCAGTTGTAAAACTATAAATCAATGAGTGTAGAAGTAGCGTCTTCCATGAGGAGGAGTCACTGAAGCCGAGCATGATCAGATAAACAGGCGAACGGGTGTCCCATAACACAATAGCAGAGCGTCCGCCGCTCAACAGATGACGAAGCGCTCCTCCTCCACCATGCTTTACTCGGCCTCCACCTCCGACAGCTCCCGGCCAGAGTAACAGGACCCTGTGCAACTGACACCCAGGCTTAGCCACACAATAAAAATGGTACACTTTATTATCAGAACGACCATGATAAACAACACTTCACTGACCATTTAATGACCTGATCAATGCCATGACATATACTGCCTGTCTGAGGCTGCCAGGAGGATGCTGCTTGCTTTGGTCGTCTGCATATAACGAATAAAAAAAATCCACACACATATACTTCTATATGAGCACTGATCAAGCTGTTTTCTTTTTAAAGCTTTAAGGATTTTAGTGAGATAACTCTTCTTTGTATTGTCTATATGTTTTTCACAGTGCAGACTGCTACTGAACCACTGTAAAGGAGTGTATCAGTGTCTGGAGGACATTCATGTGTTGGTCTTAATGAGGCAGCACTCTGCCACTGAGGCCACAATGGTCCTCGATGATTAAGCTCTTCAAAGTTCTCTCTGGCATGTTGCTCTCCCTCAGTTCTCTCCATTCCATAGCAAATGCTTTGTTTCTTTTTCACACGGTGAAGACCACAATCATCAGACTCTCCCATAAAAATACTGTGTCTATTCATTAAACACATTGGATAAAGTTTGCCACCCTTATTCGGTACCTCACTGGCTTCTACTAAGACAGAGGAGAGGATGGAGGCGTACTGCCATGGACGTGCCAAGAAGAGAGATGATCATAATGCATGGCCGCATGGCAGATGCTGACATTAGTCAAAGGGGACGACACAAGTGGAGACATCAGCCCTGTCGTAATGGACTTGGTCTTTGCCTCAAGTGCTACCTGTACTATTAGTCACTCAGTTCCCTCTATCACTCTGCCACGGACAGACAAACAGCGCCTTGAGAAAATAAATGAATCAATAAGAAAAACAAAGAAGATCTTTCAAAGATTTCCCAGCACCACAGGCTACAGAGCTACTCGCACTCCATCTGAGCACTCAGAGGGTTGTACGGTGCCCTCATTCATTTTGACTAAGAGAAATGGCTGAGAGAAGTCCTTCTTAAGTCTTTGGGAAAGGATATAGTGCAGCAAGTTGGGCAGGAAATTCACAACTTTCGGCCACTTTTTAAAGTTGCATTAGCTGATTTTCAGCCAAAGACAGGGGAGGAGCTCTAAAACAAGTTAACGGACAGAGAGCTTGACATATGGCTTACATTTTAGTAAACAATTGTGTGCTTACACATTCAGCAGAAACGGACCAACAATATTTTCCCACTGCAGTTGTGTTTCTGACCTTATATGATATATTTGTAGCTATTGATGTGTCTTAATGAGGATACTACTTAACTGGTAAACGTCTGTGTGGTACACTATATACTTCCTAGTTTAGTGCGCTAATTTCGGCAGGCTATTGTTGGCTCAATTTGAGTACAGCCGTTGTGCACTTTTTGCAACCAGGCAGAGCATTAGTGTCAACATTTGACTGTCAAAATATAAATGTAAAACAAATATAAAAATTACATTTGTTTACTGCAGCATACACTGCAACCGCTTCAGCTCCAGCAGCTTCTTTGGCTGCCATTTTCACAATGCCAGTGGCCGCTCCCCTTCCGCTATGTAGCCAAACTGGTCCAGTGTCCAGCGTTCCAGACTCAACTTTCGTTTAAATGCGCTGATACACTCAAAATAGCAAGCCAGCAAGCTAGTGAATATCGAAGTACACAAATTGAGACTTCCTCTTTTATTGCTTGTTTGATTTTCTAGTCAAATTAGTTGCTAGCTATCTAAACAGTTAGATAGCTGTCTACCAATTTGTGCTGGGCAGGTAGTGCACAATATTTTTAAATATAAACGGCGGCCTGCTTCTGCCTGAACTAGGCAGGTAAGAATTGTGCCATAAAACCAAAACAAAAGAGCCTTTGTGATAATTCTCTAGGTGTGACCCAGAAGTACACATAGTTAATGTATGTTAGTAGACAAAAAACAAATTCTCAAAAAAGTTCCTCCCTTGTTTTCTTAGAAACATGTTGGTAACTTGGTTTCCTTCAGAAATAACACATTTGATTGAAGCGTAGTCTGTGGTCATGAAGTGCACATTGTCAAAACAAAAGTTTCCGGTGGTGTGAACGGACAAGAGAATCTAATTTGTGTGAAGAAAAACAACTTTAAAACCTGCATTGTTGACCCCCAGACACAACAAATCCATGGATTTGTGCTGTTTACACCAAATTCTCTCCCCCTGCCATCAGCATGTCACAACAGAAACCAATATTTGAACCAGGCAGCACTTTCACCCACTCCTCAAATATCCAATTGTGCTGACAGGACTGTAACTCGGCCACTTTAGCTTGATCTTCTTGTTTTTACCTGACAGAAGTGTAACTTCAGGGCAGTCTGTCATAGACGCTTGATTTTCCGAGATGCCTCTCCGTACAAGATTGTTTCTTCAGCTGTCCCCCCGTCATCATACTCTCATCACATGCTCTGCCCATTCTTTCGTGTAGTTGAACAGCAATTCAGCATTATGTCTCTGTCTGGAAACTTCACGTCAGTGAAACACAGACTTGTGTAGCAATTAAACAAATACAGTGATGGATTGAAACAAAACAACACTTGTTCAGAACATTTTTAAATCCATACGCTCCTGTTTGTTTTACATAAAGCTCTTTGAAAAAATTAATGAGGGCTGAAACTTTCACCTCTATAAAAATCAAATAAGCAAACAAAACATAATTGCACATTGCATCAACCTATTGATTGGAATATTAACCTGCTACATGGAACAGATTGCCCCGTTCTTATGAATTGATTACAGGATCTAAGAGGGTAGCACAAAGGCTTCAGAGGTTCATTGGATTGATGATTGCCTGCAACACATTCTTTATGAGTGGAGGGCATGAGCTGAATTTGGAATCAGTATTAATGAGTATGGATTAGTAGAGTAAAAAGCCTGGATGATTTATTTTCGATCAACTATTCATCTCATTATGTATGTTTCAGTATATTGTAGTATGTATTTATCTGTATGTATCTATATTTGGATTTCTATGAACTGTGGAACAACTTGACTTTTATCTTCAGTGACCATATTTTGGGGTGGCAGCAGCTCAGTCTGTAGGAACTTGGCTTGTGAACCGAAGAGCTGATTCAAGTCAAGCGGCAACCTCCGATGAAGCCAGTGCGGAAGTGCTAAAAACTGTAATTCCTTGAGCGACAGCTTGAGACAGGCTCCGGAAGTGAGACATTCTCCATAAGCGCCCGTATTAAAATGTTCAATTTCACAGCAGAAATAAACATGTTTACAGCCTGGTACAGACAACGGTTTTGGTATTTATAGCTAATTCCACCCGTTCAGATGATTAAGGCTTAAAGTTATGCATAATTAACAGCATTGCCACTTGATTGACAGGTAAGTGCCATTACAGATGGCTTATTCGAGCACCCAAGCGTCGTTGGGACTGCTTCACATCATGAGGATCCATGTCTTTGCCAATATTTGGATTAACCGCTGGAAGAAGAAGCAGTACATCCAACATGGTGGCGCCCACGCCACATATTTACGGCTTTGAAACGGCAAAATCTACAGGTGACGTCACTCAGGCTCTGTCCATTCTTTTTGCTGTCATTGGTTCAAGTCCAGCACGGACCACAGTATGTGGAGTGTGGACTGTTAGCTTGAGAGATGCCTCTTCACCTCCTCGAGCGCTTGTACAAAGCACTGAACCCCTAACTTCTCCCAGGGTGTTGCACGTCTTCAAGCCATGTCTATAAGCCATTCGTGTGTGAGGTTGCATTTTGAGCCTATATGTGTAAAAGTCCAAAAAGAATTTCCCCACTGAGGGATTAATAAAATAAATCTTCTTCTTCTATATAATTGTTTATTACATCACATGGGACGCATGTGGCGCCAAAATCGACACCTGTTTGTTTAAATCTCCATCTGGCTCCGCAGAGAAGTTTGAGAACATTTCTGTTCTCCACATAAGACAGAACGTCGGTTTGCAGCACAGGAGCGTTGTTTATTACTGTCTCTGGCACCAACATGGCTGGCAGCCACGCTACATTCGACGTTCTCAGCCGTCACAACAGCAATAATGAATCGGCTTTTACATCCAATTAAAATGTTCTTAATAGCGTTGTGGTTGCATCGATTTCTCTGCAAATGGCTGTTCAGCTGAGAACATTTGCACCGAGGCATCTAGAGGGATTTGGATCGGGCTCATCGCACACTAGCTCCGAGTACAAACAAAGAGGGACTGATAAGTAAATAGCCCGTAAGAGATTTATGCTTATGCATGTGTATATGAGCGTAACGGCGGGCTGCTTTTTAAATGCTTGCGTCTGCCTTCTACAGCTGCTCAGTGGACTATCAGGAAACACTGATAATGATGTAAATCTGCAAACCAGCATTCTCCCTCTAACTTCTGTTTTTCTGAGCGACAGAGTTGTAGAGAGGACAGTTTAGGGGGAGGGAGAGGGAAATATCACTTCCTTTACTTGACAGTTGTTGCGTCTGGCAGCGGATATTCAAAATGCTGAGGTGATTACTCCTTTACTTGTATACAACCGCTATCCTTACCCTCCATTTCAATATCATTCAGTTTATGCAAACAGCATATAGTGCAGGCACTTGTACCTGTACACGCACATGAGAATAAAATACATACACTACACAAATACACTCGCAAATTATTAACTGAGCGTACAACTTTAGTGGTGCTTTGACTGAGTCAACACATTTCTGAGTAAACTTTCCAGCCCAGCTTTTAGCCCAGCTGGCTGTTGCTGATACAAGACCTAATCATCTAGTATATGTAGTACACATCACCGTGTGCTCAACTTCACTCCGGTGTTGAACTCTCAACCGTGACTCATGAAATGACGAAATGCGTTAAAATAAGACTTCGCGGCATAAATAGTTTGAGTGAGCTCCTCTAGCTGTGCAGGTTTACAGCCATTTTGTGCCAACTTAAAGTGGGTGCCGTGCAGAAGCTGTAGAGCAATTTTGGAGACCGTGGTGGCTTGCAGAGCTGGTCCCCTTATTTATATTTAATATTTATCTACACAGCATGTTTTGTATTGCTCCACAGTGTTATGATTGGTTAATTGTTGTCGGGGGGTTTATCATAAACAACATATGGTGGCCCTGCAATGAATAACTGAGGGGAGATTTGCTCAGGAGGTGCCGTCACCTGATGTAATAAATACAACGAGCAACAAAATGCCTAATCAGATTTTTTTTGCACGCACAGACTAAAGCCCCAATAAATGATTTGGCAGATTTCCAGTGTTATAGTGTCTATGGTGGCTGCTGGCAAAGACTTTCTTTCTATTGTAAAAACAGCAAAATGCAAATTACTTCTCTGCATTTTCAGCATTTACTGTTTAACCAGCAGCTGCCCGTTGAACACAGGAACCAGCAGGCGCCACAGATGATGCATGCTCAGGTGCACGTAACTGCCACCAGTGAGTGTGTGTGTTTTAACCAAGCGGCAACCTTTGTGGTTGTGAAGTGTGAATGTGGAAGTGCTAAAAACTGCCGTTCCTCAAATGCCAACTTGAGTCTGGCTACAAAATGAGTCAATCTCCATAAGCCCCCATGTTGAAATGTCCAACTTCACAGCAGAGATAAACATGTTTACAGCCCAGTACAAAAAGTGTGCAAGGATGGTCTCTATAGCTAATTTCACTATTTATGACAACTGTACTGAGGCTGAATTTCTACATAACTCAGTGGGTGCCGCTACAGGTGGCTTGTTTGAACACCCAGGCGTCATTCAGCCCGCCTCAGCTCCACCGATGCCCCACAGCTTTGCTCATATTTAGATTAGCCAAGAGCCACCACACTCTGAGTTTCACATAGAGCTCTTTGGAAACCTGTGTGTGACATCACGGATACAATTTCCATTTTTTAGTCTACATTTACATACATTTACATTTAGTCATTTAGCAGACGCTTTTATCCAAAGCGACTTACAGAAAAGGGAACAATCAAGGTATAGTGCGATAAGAAGCGTTAGTGCAGTAATAAGTGCTAGTGACAATTCTTTAAGGTGTAGATTTGTCGAGTGCTAGGAGAGATGGTACTCTCTGAAGAGCTGGGTCTTCAGGAGTTTTTTAAAGGTAGAGAGGGACGCCCCTGCTCTGGTAGGAACTGGTAGTGCGTTCCACCAGCGGGGAACAACAAATGAGAAGAGTTTGGATTGCCTTGAGCGAACGGGTGGCAGAGCCAGGCGTCGTTCATTGGAGGAGCGCAAGGATCGTGAGGTAGCATATGCCTGTATAAGGGTGTTCAAGTAGGTAGGTGCAGTACCGGAGACAACTTTGTAGGCGAGCATTAGAGATTTGAATTTAATGCGGGCTGCGACAGGTAGCCAGTGGCAGTCTATCGTCTTGACCAACAACACAATGGTAGCCTGGCTGGATCACAGCGACACACTCAAGTGGCAAATCAACAACAGGCTCAGTTCCTTAAAGACAAGTGGGAAAAAACATGCAACTACTGTTTGACTGTTCATCAACACGAAGCAGAATACAGTGATCGTCACGTGTGGTTTGGAGTCACGTTAACGCTGAATATTGAGTGAAAACAAATGAGCTTCGATTTCCATCTTTCATATATCTGGAGGGACGTGAGCAGACCTACTAAAAAAAAGACCTGAATGCAGTCGTTCAATCAAAATATGTACAATGATTTTCAATTAGTCGGACTCCTTGGTTGATTTCACGGTTGCTCTACCTTCAGGTCGCATCACGGCTGAACTTCAACTAAGGAAATAAGTTAGATCTTTTGAAAATTAGTCATAAGCTCAACTAATGCATGACACAAGGAGTCAATAATAGATTAGAGAGAGAGAGAGAGAGAGAGAGAGAGGTACCCAAAAGGCAATCTGGAGTCCATGTTAATTATGCTAATGATTTGGATTTGCTACTTCATTAACCACCATTTTGAGCTGGTTGATCACAAGGGTAGCTCCGCATGAAGTCTCTGTGGCAACAGTGTGGGGAGAAAAAAAAAAAAAGCAGAGGAGCCACAAGGGGAGATTGTGTGTGTTTGGGGTGCGTGCATACATCTCTGTGCATGTTTGCATGTGTTCACACATGTGCTAATTACTGCATCTGATAATTACTGTAGAGATGCTCAGCAATCAATTAGGTTATATTCCTAACGCTGTTCGAGGGGATAGAACCGTCTGAATTTTAATGGACTCACAAATCATCATCAGTGTTTTTAATTATTTCTTAAGCATTATTTTCTGTTTCAATAAAAACTGTGGTCGTGTTCTTATTTTGGCTCAGATTTGGCAGATAACTTCACGCAGTTTTCTTTGGAAAACAGCAGGTGGGAGCAGAGTTCAAGTGAAGTTATGTTTGACTTCGACGACACTCGTGTCAGGAAAGTCTGGTGCTCATATTTTTGTGACTTATGGAAAATTCATACACATTTCTGGTTGTTTTTGGGAGTGAAGATATGAAAAAAGAGGTTTGGGAACCAGTGATCTGCACAGTTCATGACCGGTGCGTGACATGCAGAATGCAAACATGATACTAAACTAATAACCCAAAGCAGGATTTGTGCCTTTGGAAAAGCCCGGGAATTACCCAGTACAGCAGTTCAAATAAAGCCATTTAAGGACTAAATGAAATTGATTCATTTCAGGTTTGCTTCTGCAGACATCAAGATCATTTGCAGGCTCGACAAAGACAAACTATTCCAAGAATGTCACTGTCAACCGAGAGCGGGCCTGTTTTCTCCCCCGGTCGCTCACTTTGAGAGTAATTTAACTGAGCAGAAATAAGATGGTGGGGGTTGATGTCAAAACGTGGCCAAGTCATTTTTATCTTGATGTTTGCCCACATTGCAATAATTGATTTGTCTTTGTTCTCAGGCGTGAGTATACAAACATGGCAAGTGGCCTAGAGAGGCATGCGTCTGTCTGATTAAAACCGCAGCATCCACCGAGCACTTCACTTTCTCTCTGGGATGTGCTCATTTGACAAGACCTGATGCAACTTCAGCACATGCTACAACTCAGTGACATGCCTATGTTGACTCCTCTAACTTGCTTTTACCCCATGGACTCTTTGGCAGCTTCATCATTAACTCACATCATGTGGGAAAGCAGTGTTGAAACCGTCATAACTTTGCTTTAAATTCGAGTCGAGAATCCAAGCTTTCCAAAGATTCCAGATGTGTCAGACTGAAATTAAGACATCTAGAGGTTTTTCACTATGATGCAGTTGCCGTAGCCACAAAATTGTACTACTTTTACTAGTTTTGACTCAACGAAACTGTAATATAGCATCAATGTAGTGTCAAACAAAGAAGATCTTGGACATTGCTAATTTGGGCATCATCTGCCAGGGGCACAATTAGGAGGTGCATGATTTGCATGAAATAAAATATATCCTCATGCCTCAAACATGCCTCAAGTAAAACTTCAACGGCAAGTTTTATGATGGAGGGTAAGGTTGTAACAGTTCATGTATTAGTGCCACTCCGTCACGGTGCAATGTGTGCAGATCCACGCTGACTACACGGTCTCTAGACTGATGCACATTTTGTAGAACCAAAGATCAGAGGTGGGAGTTCCCAATGGGCTACAGCAGCAATGGAGAGTTGTGTCGTCGTTGTCATACATTTATCGGAGGGATAACACAAAGGAGACGCGGATCTCGTCTGACGGGACTTTGGAAGTACGTTAGACGAAAAACAGTATAGAGCCGCTGTTGCAATTTTTAATCCAAGCCGACGTCTTTTCATCCAGACGTCGAGGTTTTTGAGTGCTAACCTGCTGCCATCACACCCACATTTTCATCAGTGGTCTCTCTCCAGGGTGGCCAATTTTATATAATAGCTGTACAGAAAACAACTGTCGAATTCTGTTTGCTGTTACATCTTCAGATTTGTTTTCTGTTGTCAACCCTGAACCTGTTTAAAATGAGAGCAGCGTGAAGTTAAAATATAAAATATTTATGAATATACTCCTAAGAACGGGCACATAGAACACCGGCAGAGAAGAATTTCTATTTCCCCTTGACTCTCTGCCAGGGTGGTCAGAGGTTCTGGTGCAGAAATAGGTATGATTGCGAAGAAGTCTTTCAGCAGGGTGATTGTGTGCTTGACTTTTTTTCCTCTAGTTACTCGATGGTCCATCTGGTGAACTACAAGGCCACATTACAATGACCACAATAAACTGAAGTATAGAGCTCTGCACAATAACACTGCTGTTCTTCTTGGGACATTAGGCTTGGTTGTTGGCTGGGACAAAGATTCTGACCTGGCATTGCTACCAAAAATGATTGTTGTGGGCTGAACAATGCAGCAGGCAACAGGTGCCAGATAGAAATTTTGCACAAGTAGCTTGTGGTTTTGTTTATGAAGGTTTTCACTGAGCATTTGGAGAAGATGGTTCTGCTTCTGTTCTGCACAAGGCAAATTTATAATGCAGCGGTCACACAAAATTAACTGATCAAAATGACTGGGGCGACACTTGGTGTGATTGCTCGAGTTTTCTGTATTAAAACTGACAGGTATTATCATATAGAGCTTATTTGAATCCAGACATTCAGACAAATCTAGTGGGAGTCAAAATCAGTCTGCGATTCATAATTGAAAAGCTTGAGGCGATAGATTGGTATGACAACAAAGATTAGAGTCTATGGGTACTTTTTTACGTTGGGGATAGAGTTGCTTATGTTCACAAATGCTGATTAAATCGCCCGAGGCTGCGAGAATACCAAGGGCAAAATTTGTCAAATGGCATGGTGCCCCTTGTACTAGAAAATTACCCCAGTTATTCATCTGATTCTGTTACTAAAAAACAGAGGAATGCGTATGAAAGTAACATTAATACAAGGTGGCATATTCTGAGTAAATGAAGGCTCTTTTGTTGTGTTGTCAGTATTTTTCAACAGGATGTATTACGAATACCAAGGCAACATTATGGGTGATTTCACACCTCAACTTATCGAGTTAGTTTTCAAAGAAATGAAATTCAGAGGGCAATTTTTTATAGATATTTTTATTTCTGTTTTTACAGACTTTTTGTCACAACAAAGTCAGCAAGAGCATTTTTTTTGTCCATTACATTGTAGTAATTCATTTTAAAGCAACCAAGAGAGGACCAGCAACCATTTCGTAGCGTAAAAGCAGAGGCAATGTTGACATGCAGCAAGAAACAGGCAGGGCTTCTAACCAAATCCAACGCAAGGATTTGGCTAGGAGCCCCCTTCTATCCCGTTTCAACTCTAACCCCCCAATAAAGCCATCATCCAGAGCCCCCCAGAACCCATCAATTACAAAATACACAGAGAAGCTGCAACAAAACGGGAATTTTCGCTCTGAAATCTCACTCCAGGGATGACAAAATGAACACGTTTCTAAAATTCCTTATTCTATTATGTGCTATTAACAAAGCTTCAGAGGGGATTCAGTAACAGATTTTTTTTTTTTTTTTAAATTGCAACATTCAAGTCTTTCTAGTAGCCAGCATGGTGATTGGTCAGAGAACACATGATATCTTTTTAAGCATTACCAACGTAAAGTTTGTCAAAAAACACCATCTGATATGTAAGTGATAAGCCCAAGTAGAAAAGGAAGAAAAAAAAAAAAAGAACCTCTGGACCTCTCTCAACTGACGTTTTTCCAAAATTTAAAGATTGGAGGGACAGTTTGGTTCATTAAAAAACAAATCAAGGTAGAGGAAGAGGCCACACACAATGAAAGGTTACTAGAATGAAACTTTACAACCTTTCTTTTTCAAACTATCTAGTATAGTACAGTGCAATTACTGTTCATGAGATTAAGCCCTCGACTTACAATACTTATACTGAAGTTAAAAATGTTAACAGATTGCTCCATTACCGTTTGATTTCTTTACAGTTTTACAGAGAAATGCAAATGAGAGAGAGAGATGTGTATTTAAGTGCTAAGCTTTGCGTTTACATTATAGTGATTTCTAGTCTGAGCAGTGTTCTAGGATCCAGGTGTGAGAGCGCTCCCCCAGCCTTTTGGACCCGAAGGGAGACATGACTGACGAGTTCTTCTGTTAAATGGCTACAAACAGAGGCCAAAAGAAGAGAAAATCCTATCCCAAAAACTTAAGGGAAAAAAAACAACAAAAAAAAAAAAGGAAAAGGGAAAATCACCAGACAGATAAAATGACCCTCTAACAAACAGACAAAAGCAGTGCTAAGACAGAGGTTGATCGGGTTAAAAGGGGTGAGTCCATCTTCTGTCTGGGGTCCACTGCATCCATCTGTCTGTCCGTCCAGCCATCTCCCACACCGTGGTGCCTCACTTGAGCAGAGCCTTCATGGCTTCGGTCTCGGCTATTCCAAAGGCGGTTATGCCGTCCGGTCCTTTTTGTTCTTTGTCAGCTCCCTGCGGAGGAGAGAGAGAATTAACATCAAATATGCTTAGTAGGCGCATTAAGTCGTCAGTGCGATGCCAACTCCGCTGCGAGTCAAGGGTTAAGGTGAGGAGCAGAGCACTGAATCTGTAGTTGTCAGATAAAGCGTCCCATGTCTGTATGCAACTAAATAGATCCAGAAACTCCAGAGCGCCTGTCCCCAATTTGGCGACCAACTACAAAGTTTTATATGGTCGTTGACACACACGGTTTTCAGTACTAATAAACAATGAAGTGGACATTGTACAATGACTCAGCAACTTTTGGTTTGAATGTGCGTGCATACAGAACGGGAAAATAAGTATTCAATTCGTCAACACGAAATTTAGACCAGACATTGGTAATAACTCAATAAAACTTGACAGTACCACCTAAGTGAAATGTATTTACATGCCTTTGTTTGCAACGACAGCTTCCAGATGCTTCCTGTACAAAGAAGCTAATCCCTCACAGGGTTCAGGCGCGATTTTGCTTCATTTTTCCACCCAATCTTTAAATCCTGGAGATTCAGGGGAGCCCGCTGGTGAATCTTTGACTTCAACAGATATTCAACTGGGTTCGAGTCTGGTGATCGACTGAGCCAAACCAAAATCTTTATTTTCCTCCTCTGGAAGCAGCCGAGTCTCCTCTGCAGTATGTTTTGGATCGTTGTCGAGCTGGAAGGTTCACCCACATCTCATTCTCATATCCTCATCCTACTCTATTCCATCTGTGTACTTTTATTGGGTTAAATTTCATGTAAAAAAATCTGTATTGGAAATGAACGGTTTCATAAAAACATCAAAAGTAAAAGCACCACAACAGGGACTTTCTTTGGGGGCAGAAACTATAGAGATCTGAAGTGAACCTGGGCCTTCTGAGCATTAACATTTATAATGCAAACTACTGAAAATGCAGCCTTATAACCTTACTTAACATAATGATGTGTGTTTCACTCCACTCAGCTCTCAGATATGACTGTCGCAAGAGAGAGGAGGGTCGAGCAGACATTAGAGGTTACAGTTAAAAAGCTGGAGAAATTAAATGAGATAATTTATTATTAAGTCACAAAGATTTCCAGTGAAAATAGCAAGTGCTGTTGCTGGTGGTTATTTATCTTGGTTGTTGGGTAAGGGTTAGGTTTGGGTTTGTTGGTCAGGGTTAGCACATTGTTGCGCAAGTAAATTTAATCGTTTCTGAGTCTGTCAAAGTTTCTCAGGTGGAAAGGGGGTAAATCTAGGTGGCCATTAATGAGCCATGGAGAGCCAACAATGCAGAGAGTGCTTGCATTGTAAGCGTACATATTTTGGGTCTCTATGGTATATAGCTTGGCCACACTTTGCCTATAATGCCTCCTACAAATCTTGCCTACACCCACGGGGCCTTATTAAACGGTGACCTTAGTAAGTTACAAAAAAACTAATGACAAAACTTCTGTTGCTTTTATTTTGCTCTAACTCAGTCACTAATCACTTGTTTGTCAGCTTCTCTTCATGTAAAAGAAACTCACTGATGCCAAGGCACAAATCCATTTGAGCTCTGAGGGATAACAGAATAAATGAAGAAGACATGGGAGTGGACCCAATCATTTGGATTACTAAGAACAAACAACACGTAAAAGAAGAGAGAATGAGACAACGGGCAACGTTTTGAATGCGCATATAGTGACAACAGATTTAATGGGCAAGGAGGAGTGGAGGGCATGTAGTGGAGAGACGTCTCTTTGTTTGCCCTGCCAACTTTAGCCTCTTAGCAAAGGGCTTACGGAGCCAAGGCAGAGAGAGTCTATTGTTGCGTGGAGAAGCAAGCCATCAAAAACAATGTTACCCAGTTCAAGTGCCCAGCAGTGTGGGGATGGTTGTCTGGGTGCAAATTCCATGCCACAGGAGCAACAGAGCGCGCCCTGAACAAGAGAGATTTACCAGGGCTGAGTGGGTAACCTGTCAGATCTGCATCTCTAATTGGTAAAGAGACAAAGTATGAATGGGTTTTGTAAATACATAACATGCTTCTAGTAAGTGTGCACCTGTTAAGACTCCACTTATGTCTGAGCCCTTTTATGCAAGGTTTAAAACCCTGGTGACCCAAAATCCCAGAGTGTTTTAACAACCCAAAAGAATCTGGGGTGGTGGGGAGGGGTGGAGACATTAGCGCATCAGAGTACACATTAGCTCCACAAACAAGGCACACACATTTACCTCCTACGTCGGTGGGCCTGTGTACCTTGTCAGTAGCCTCCCACCTGCTTTGAAAGTCAACACCGGGGGTGGTATGTATGCAGCGCAATTCAACATAACATTTATACATTATTATACATATACGCATTATTTGAAAGGCTAATACTATCTATTAACTATATTGTCGCTTAGGCTATCTGCCATATTGCCACATTGCTCTTTGCATACTCTGAGTACAGATTACACTACAGCAATACAAAGACAGGTCAGTAGGTGGCAATAGCTCCCAAAGGGCTTTCCATCACGTCCAACCTCCTCCATCCACGCCCAGCGCCATTTATTTTTGATACCCTTCTCTACATCTTTAGCGTCATCCCCATCCTGTGGGTTAGGCTACAATGCTTGTTACTGCAGGCTAATGATGCTCACTTTTGACTTGTCAACGACACGTGAAGTGCCTCAGTGTCAACACCTAGCCTAAGTCCCGCCCCGCCCTACTTCTGATTGGTTAGCAGGCCTAGAATGAAAGCTGCAGTTCTATTAGATTCAGAGAAATGTCTAGATAAATCTGGCTGAAGCAAAGGGCGCGCGCTCTTTCCTTTTTTTCGCAGTCAACGTCGGCACGCAGGAGATCAGGCACGGCGCCGGAATGCCATCACCTATGCAACTGTACTGAGGGTGAATTTTTTTTAGGACTCACCTGTTCAAATTATATTACGGCTTAAAGTTATGCAGAATTAAGAGCGTGACCGCTTTGATTGACAGGTTGGTTCCATCACAGGTGGCTTGTTTGAGCACCCAGGCTTCATTCAGCCCACCTCAGCTCCGCCTGCGATCCACGTCTTTGCCCATTTTTTTAATTAGCAGTGTCAGTTTTGTGATACTGAAGTGAAAATTACTAGCCTGGCTCTGTCCAATGGTAACCAAATCCACCTACCAGAACCTCGAAAACCCTCTAACATATTACATCTTTATAACCACATAAAGAACTAAGTGTAACTGTACGTGTCAGACTATTTCTTTGTTGAGACCTGTGACCTCCTGGACTCACAATTCAGTTTTTGTATTACCTGCATTCAAACCAGAGCTCAAAAGATGATGCGGTGTAGCAGAAAACCTGCGTACGGTGTGAAATAAGGTTCACTTATGAGGGCCTTGCTGTCCAGGTCTTCATATTTCAATACACAGAGGGTTCTTACAGTGTAGTTCATCTTGTCAGACACCAGACAGGACAGATTCCTGAGGGGAAAACCGGAATCCTTCTACTCTGATAATGTTCTCATATTTTTCTGATATGAACAGTTATTTGACTCTGTAAAAAATAGACAAAGTACACCTAAATAGTGGTAAAGTATCTGGAGTGTTACTTTTCCAATAGCTTCTAACTTATTCATATCAAGTACCTGATAACCAATCACTGTGCTCTCCCCTCTACTGGGTTCAGTGGGTGAAGGGGAGTACAGGAAGAAGCTTTCTCCACCCCCTTACTCTTGCTCCAGCTCTGGGGAAGTCATTAGTAGCCGGTTCAAGACCATAACAGACTCTACAGGCCTCATTTTGATGGCAAGAAACAGCATTACACCTTGACCCGAGCTCTTCCACCATCAATACTGCTCTCGCCTGGAAAGACACAAAACTGTCGGCCTTGTGTGTGCCCACATTTGAGGTGAACAATCTCATAATGGGCACCACACATAATACCCTAGACAGTATTCTAAAGGGTCTGCCACAGACCGACACTCCCTATAAAACTGCCACGATACCATTTTTAAACTTTGATACCAGTATTAAAAAGTACACTCAATGCCTCTTGATACCACGGCACACAAAAGACTGTATATTTTTTCTTTTTAAAAAAAAAAAAAAAAAAATTGCCGTGGTTGCCATGGTGCCGTGTGGTTAGCAGCCAGTTACTTTGTGCACAAACATGGACCCTGTTATACGGACTACTTTGTGATGCATTGGGTGACCCATTCACAAAAAGCCATGGCTCTCTTGTTTACACTAAAGAACAGCTGTTGGTGCTGAGCAGACTGGAGATCCCCGCTGAGGTGAGGCGAAGAAGACGGGGACGCAGAGCTGGCTCCAAGCACCGGGAGCGGAAAAGACGGTACAAACCACGCCTGTTATCAAGGGGAAAGTAAGATCTCGGCTAACGGCGCTAACCAGGCTACAGAGGGAGTATTGAGAGTGTAGCATCACGGAGAAGTGGCTGAATATACTCACTTCGGACTCGCAGGTAACTCTGGACTTATTGCATTGTTCCCCACAGAATGACTGTGTAACTTGTGGGTTTCATATTTTATTTGAATATATATTACCCTAATTCCAGTAGGTTATTTCGTATGTCATCATTTAACTACTTCTCTCTCTCTCTTACCAGAGACACATCGACTTCCCCTCGCCTCCCTCGATATCTCAGGAAAAGCAGTATTTATAAAGTCGCCAAAAAACAAAACTCGTATTTTGTATTTTCACACGCAGTTCGCAGCAGCAGGTGAGCTATGTGTTGAGGAGGCTTGTTGTTAATGACTCAGAGCTGTGTTATTGTCAGGAGACCGCACAGGAGGAGGAGTCCGTCCACGAGTTAATCAATCGCGGATGGCGTCGATTGTAGATCTGTTTTTTTTTTTTAATAACTTTACGCCATCCCCGGTGACCACCCAGCTCAGTGGCTTACTTCTGACACCACTTACATTAATGAGCTTTCCCCAACTTGAATAATGACCCCCTCGTGAACACCTCACAGTCCAAACATTATCCACTCAAAGAGAAGCCAGTGGCCAAGTGAGACATAACCTAATGAATAAGAATAGACTCCCAGGGTGTCTCCAGTCAAACTTAGATGCATCATCATTCTGGATTCTGGAGCCATGCAAAGCAGCGCTGGGTCAGTAACGTAATGCCACGGACTTGCCAAAGTGTCCATTAAGTTTTCATTATGCCACCAGTGCATGGAATTGAAAAGGTCTCCCATGCATAAGTCTTCAAATATTGGGTCAGAGAATCGCTCAAAACTGATTTAAAATGCACTGCTTACATCACATTATTGACCCGCTGGCAGCAGTCAAACATCACTGATCTGTACGAATTTGTAAGAGGGCAAATTTTATGATATCGAGCCAAGAGGAAAAGAAAAGTGGAAGCTCAATATCTGTATTGGAACAAGCTGCGTCAGCTGAGCTGTGGTTGAAACAAAGGTAGGTGTTGGAATTTGGGGAGGAGAGTCATTTCAGGCTGAGTGGAGTCTTGACAGTAATCATGACATCTGAATTAAGAGACTGCCAAAAGACTAGAAAATGCTACAGATCACATTTTAATTTAGTTATTAAAACCTTACACCGTTTTACAACAGCAGCGCTCGGGGTAGTTTATATTCGGAGGAAAGTTTGTGCAACATCACAAACTATCTTCTGCATGATATTTTTGTATATATATATATATATATATATATATATATATATAAGAGCAGGAAACAGACCTGCAAAGTAATGTTAATGTTATCTAATGTCTCCTGTGGTGTGTAGAATTTAGTCAGGTAAGCAAAGCCCATTCTTACTTGTGGATACTCTATTAAAGATTCAGTGTGTAATTTTTAGAGGTGATCTAATAGCAGTAATGGAATATAACATGCATACCTATGTTCTCAGTGATATATAAAGACCTTAAGAAATGAATCATTATTTTTTATTATCTTAGAATTAGCCTTTTATATCTACATATGGAGCAGGTCCTTGCAAACAGCTAACTGTTTTGTTAGGTTAAGTATGAGAAGTTAAATGTAGACGAATGGAGGACTGCACGTATTATTTAGCACGACAAAAGACGAGGGAGGGAGCAGCAATCTTTGCATCAATGTAGCGAAAACATGAAGAAGCAGTAGATTATATGGTTACCCTTATGTCGCTAATCTTAGCTATTATTAGCATGCAGCGCGCTAAAGTCAACAAACACACCAACACAATGCAGAAAAAGTAACAATGACATACGCTATGACCTGTAGTTTTACAGAATATAACTAAATCCAATTTCTAAATACATGTATCTAAAGGAAGCTCAATTGCCTCAACATGCTACTCAGTGTGGTTGCAACAATGACCTTTTTTGGAGCATGAAGGCCACCGTAGTGTCTCCTACGCACTTAGTATGTGAGGGGTAAGTGAGGGACGGTTCAGTTGATTGCAATCTGACCACTAGACGCCACTAAATATTACACACTGTACCTTTAAGAAGGACACACACAATAATTACATGGTTAAGTTTAAAAGATAAGGCAAGAATGGGAACTGCCGTGACAAAATAAAACTGCATTTTTCTAGCCAATGGTCATGTTCCTCATAGAATAAAAGGATGCGTGTATTCGTGCATGCATGCCTCTGTGTGCCCTTTCATTTCTGACTTAAAATTAACTGGCTGGCCTCTGCAGGCTGTAGTCAGCACTCTCGTCCAAGATCTTACAGCTGGGTCACCTATTGGGGTTAAAGCGGCCTTTCATAATTCATTGCCAACAACAGCACGGCACGCTGTCAGGGGGGCAGGGGTCGGCTCCCATGAAGCACCGGGGGAGCCGAGCCATTTTGTCTGCAAACATAAGAATGTCCGACAGTCACAATTCAGTATCCTCGGCGGGCTCCTTTTATCCACTGCATTGTGGTGTGGCTGTTGTGCTACAGGTGCTGCCAGACAGTGTGGGCATGTGGCAGCACAGTCAATGGAGTGGCTGAGGGACAATCTATTCATCTCGTGTTAAGACACATGGCGAGTTTTCCGAGCTGCCAGGGGTGGACATATTGAGATCCGGTCCCCGTGGTGACTGATGACCTTTTGGCTGCATCTGGGTGTTAATCCTTGTTGGTGCTTAGTGGAGATGAGTGCGGAGCCATGAGAGGGGGCAGACCCGTGGGTTCGCTCATATCTTCGCCTTCCACCATAATCCCTGTTCAGATGAGCTAGAGCTGCCTGTCTTGTCTTATATGATAACACAGAAAAAGAGAGCAGAGGTGGTTTACTTCCATAGCTGCCTGTTGCACATGCCGAAGAGCTTTTGTCTTTCAGGGGGATGTACTGTACTTTACAAGGGATAGTCTGCTGGACTTAAACTTAAATCCGATCACCACTATGTGGAAGTGACATTATGAAAAGCCCATTAACTAGGAAACAGCTCAGATCTGATCTTGAACTACAGCGTGGACTTCTGTAGTTTTGTAGACCTACCTCCAAGCGTAGGCTGAGGCATCCTCAAAGTCAGACACCCAAGAAATCATTCTACCATCTTGATGTCGCAATGATATTGAAACTCAATGAGCCTATGATGGAGAGAACACTGACAACCAACTGTGTCGAGCAGTTGAACGATGTACCTGTCGATGTTACGCTAGCAACTTCTATAGGAAAGAACTTACTGAGTAGCAAACTGCCATTTTCTTCCTGTTGGCACTGGCTGTTTCTTTTTGGTTTATCTTTGAGCCAACAGCACTGACAGCCAGCTGACAGCAGCGGCCAGCTGCCAGCCAGCTACTGGCCGAATGCTCGCAAGACTCTGCTGGCTTGTTGATGTCAGGGCCAGGGCATGCGGCTGTGTCGATGAAAATGGGGTATTGATACAGACGACGCCAACAGGAATAAGTAAGCAGCGGAGTGCCGTGCAAGTGTCAAACTAACCAAACACCCGTGTTTCCCATACATAGGTCACGGTTCCTCCACGTCCTCAAGGTGCAGCTGAAACTGTCAACCGAATGGTGCATATGTGATTGTATAGAGTGTGAAAAATGACTTTCTGAAATCGGTGGTGTGATTTAGCCCCCCTCCCCCATCTTCCCATTACTTTCATTGAGCCAAGAAGAAGCCACAGTGAAACAACTCTGTAGAGGAGCTTTCATTTACCCTGCCTCATTTAGCCTGGCTGGGAACAGACAGCTGCTCACTCAGTCTTCGAATATGTATCTCTCCTCGTATACACATAGCAGCTCACAGCAGACTTTGACTGCAAAGCGTGGGAGCCATCCACATGACATCATGCAGCCCTATAAGTCGCAGGCTTCTCTCTTATAGCGGGGCTGAGTAAAACGGGGTTTCGATTTTTGAAACCTCAAATCGTTGACATGTAATCATATCTGATATTATTCTAATTAAACATGAGTGTCAAGTGACAGAGGAGAGGAGGAGATAAAGAAGTTTAGACAAGTAGCTATTGTTGCCCTCGTTTGCTTGAAATTCATTGTCCGCAGTGGCATTAATTCCACTGCAGTCTGGCTCATTTGGGCTGAGGTGAAACAGAACTCCACCAGCCTATATCAGTCATTTATATGTATATGACTGGCATGTGTGTACTTCTGAGTCAAATACTCAGGTAAGATGTGCAAGAAGAGGCATCGACTTTTCCGAAAGAAAGCTCCTCCGACTATAAATGAGGCTTTGTGTTTGACTGAGACGGAGCTGCGCAAGTATGTTTCCTTCTGCTGGGTGACGCTGGTTGGATTGGACATTCATTATGGTATGTGTGTTATTCGGTAGCATCACTACAGCCTGTGTGCCAGCTGGGCCTGACTCAGTATTGTTTCTCTTCTCACAGCTGTGACTGTGTGTGCATCCATTTGACTGAGGTAGCATTAAGATAGTTCCAGAGCTGAACAAGGTGGAAGGATAGGACGGTGAAATGATGGAGCAATGGCCTTTGCACCCGTGAATGAAACTGCTTAAAAACACAGACACAAAACAAGAGCAGCAGTACTGTGTCATGTTCTATGAACATTCCAGAACAGCCTCCACGCGACTACGTTAAAGGGCCTTTTGTCCAATGAGTTACCTCATCAGCAATCATAGCTCATACGGAGCCTCTGGCACATCAACATGCACTAAGGGGTGAAGGACGCCGTGATGGCCCCTCTGTGTGCAGATGTAGACGCATTAGTTAAGCAAAGTACCAACCTTTTCTAGCAGGACCTTGACACAGGAGAGGTGATTCTCAAAACAGGCAGTCAACAGTGGAGTGAGCTTGTGTTTGTCTGAAGCCTGTAGGGGGAGCAGGTAAGAAAGGCATGAGAGATCAACAGAAGTATATATCAAAAGATCAAAACCACAGGTGCAAACATACACATCTTTCTTTAAATCAAAAATAGAAAAAGAACTCATGTGAGAGAGGTTTTACTTCTCCTTTATCATGTCCTACAATTATAAAGCACACTGCGCTCGAACACTGTATTTAGAGTAGAGTTGCTGTATGCCGCCTGATCTCAGGCAAGAGGTGAGACGCACCTCGCTAATGTAGCTTGCCTTGAGCGTCACAAAGCACCACAGAAACTCTTTATGGAACACTGCTGAACTACAAATAACAGAAAACCGTCTAGGTGTTGTACATTGTTCTGCCAAGTGTTGGTTTCACACTTAAAATCACAAAGCTTTTGAAGTGTTCTGGAGTTTAAAGATTCATGCTGTGTTGCACATACAATTCTACTGGTTACTGCACGGGCGTATAAGACCTTTAGAAAAAAAAAAAAATCACGACAGAAAGGCTCCAAATTACAGATATCAATACTGTTGGATGAGTGAGTGCCCTTTTAGTGGACACGGATCGTTCTACTACAACAACGCCAGAAGAGACTATTGAGGCTCGGGGGGCCAATCAGGCTAAATGTGAGGTCTGGCAAGCCGAGACAATTGTTGAGTGAGAAAGTGGACAATGGCTGAAATAACATGCGATAAACTGGTTTTAACAGCCGGGCTATTTTAGTTCAAACAAACCGATAACCCTCACGTCAAATCAAGTGGTTTAACAATAGGCTTAGATGATGAAGGGAAGCAGAAGTTATTTGCTCTAGTCATTGCAACTCGGACAGTATGCTAATTAATACAAATAAACTGTAAAGGGTGGTGGTTGTTCTTACATTGACATCTGCTCCCTTAGAAATGAGGAACTCCACCACATCTGTATGACCACAGTCTGCAGCGTAGTGCAGGGGCTTCCTCCCACCCTCCAGGGTCCGGTTTACATTTTCAGGCTAGAAAAGGAGAAAGACAACGCATTAAACCAAGTTGACACAAAACAACAAAAAGCAAAAGGACATCTGAGGACAGCTTTTGGTTTAGACGGAAACTGTCGATGCAGAAATAGACCCCTAACACAAAATTCAGCGCCAAACAGTCAAATGCATCATCCTCCCATCATCACGTCACTTCCCTCCTGCAGGGCTGTTAAACTTGACGCTGTCAAACTAGCAGCTCACCCACCACCCTCCCCTTACCACACTAACCACACTAACCACACACGCAGCTTCGAGTGACGACCTAATGGAAGACATGTCAATAACAGCCGGTGCTATCAGTTCTGACTTCTCTTAAAAACTGTATATGATTAACTGGTTGACTGGAGAAAGGCGGTGGCAAGTGGGACAAAAAAAAGCTTTCACTCACTCAGAAAAGGGGCCACCGTGATAGAATATAAGCATAGAATTTGCTGAAAGGCCCTGGAATGTAGAAGTATATCTTGTTACACATATGAACACCTGATCTGGGGTTGACAGCGCTGCCTCGGTTATCTTGTTTCCCTGGGGCGACTAAGACCAAATCTAATAACGCTGAGATGCAAATCACAGGAGGGAATAGAACTATGGCACAATAGGGTAAATACTTTTAGGTATCACCTGTAATTCTGGTTATCATAATGTAATGACAAACCTTAAATATTGTCCTTTCTTCTCCTATATTACAGTTAAATGATCCACCTGAGCTGATCCGGTTTGACTCAATGAACAACCGAGTTCCTCTACCTGCTGCAGAACTATCAATAGGCCTTTTTTTTTTTTTCAGAAGATGTTTGGACCGGTGATGGCGGGAAAAGCACAGGAGTTGATAAGTTCAATAATTATGGCTGCATTCCAGCAACATGCATGGCCACTGGACACCGAAATGGAATTGGGCCATCATTACTGTCATTAGTTACACACATGGTGCTTTTCCTCCTGTCACAAAACAACATCTGCTGTGAGAATTTCTACTTTTATTATTATATTATTTCATAAATTCAATGTTCAATCACAAAACTATTTGCTGCATCTTCACGTTGTTTCTCATTTCTGTGAACGCGACGACCAGTTGCACACAAACCTGCTCAGGGCTGTGACTGTGACCACCATGAACACGTGCCCCAGTCATCCATTCCCTTTGTCTGTCTTCATCTGTACTTTTAAATAATGGCAAAAAAACACACCCCTTCAGAAAATATCTATATAAACCATGGCAGCAGTGCCTCCCTCCAATTGCCGCTCGCTCATTCACCTTTATCACAAACTCCGCTGAAGGTCAACTACAACATGCGGAAGACAATTCTTCATTTTACACTCAGTCCTGCCGAATCCATTAGCAATGATGGATATCGAAGCTCGACCTCTTCTAATAGTGTTTAAATGTTGCCTTCAATGGCTGCAGCGCCAACGGCTGATAAAATTGAAATTGTTTCATTTCCACTATAGAAAAGGGATAAAGCGCTGAAGCTGTTTACACCCAGACCCGGTGTTGATAATGAAATGGCTATGACGTACAATAGGACCATCAGAAATGAGAAAACACTGCTCTCTGAAAATGGAAGAGTCTCAAATGCAGCAGTCTAATTCTTCAAAATCCAGGACGTTAAGTTCATAATTATCAATTTATAAGCCAGATAAGACTCAAAACTTCCAAGGGTGGATGCATAAAGCTGTTTAATATGCAAGTGTGATCATTTCAGCTACATTTCCATCTTTCTGAGCAATTTCTAACTTTCATGTCATTAAAATATGAGTGGATGGAAGTGAGCATGAAGGTGGAGAGTAGAGAAGTTTTAGAGCGATTAAAAAAACTTAGTACTAGCTGTTCAAAGGGTTAAAATAGTAGCTAACAAATTCAGTGCAAGCCTACGTTGCATGTTTAATGTCCTAAGACACAACATCTACAGTTATTTTCGTGTCGAAAGGAGCCAGCGGAGGTGGTTCGCCCTGGGCGCCTTCCTTTGGAGGTGCTAAGGAGCGTCCAGCTGGGAGGAGACTCCGGGGCAGAACCTGCTGGAGGGACTACATAGCCCATCTAGTCTGGGAGCCCTTCAGGATCTCCCAGGAGGAGCTGGGATGTGTTGCTGGGGAGAGGGGACGCCTGGAGTGGAGTGCCCTAACAAACCCTGCTGCCACCGTGACCCGACCCCGAAAGAGTGAAGGAAAACGGGTGGATAATTCATGGAGCACGGCTGAGTAAAAGTAAAATTATAGTTATCTAACTATGAGCTAATATCGAGCCATTGTTTACAATAATTGAATATGTTTGTGAAAGCAAAAATGGCCTCCTCCAGCAGAGGCAAGGACACGAGCTTTGAATCTTTTCTACAGGAGCTCTGCAGTGAAATCAGTTTGGGCCTAACAAGCACTTAGAAAATGAAGACTTTCTATCACCCTCTTCCAAAAACTATGATACAGACTGGTGTGGAGGGTGCTGTCAGACGAGCTGTAGCCGGGCCTCCGTCCTTCTTTCTTCCAGCTGAGACCCCCGCCCACCAACGTTAGCTAGACACTACTGGAGCCCGGGCCTGTGTGCTGGCTAGTTCGCTAGTAATTAGCTCAAAGAAAAAACATTCTAGAGGCAATAAAACACAATGTCCAATGATGCTTATATTGCAAACAACTATCGTCATTGCTGCAGCTGACAGAACAATGGACATGAAGGCAGCTGCTAGCTGTCTGTCAACAATGTGTACCACGTACCAGCTGCTGTTGGTTAGCCTACCAACAGGTTGCTTTTTACGGAAAGTGGTAACGATAGCGTAAATAAATGCGTCCCAGCAATGAAAGCCAGATTAAACCCTCAGTGGCTACCATTACACAGCCGGAGGAGCCCAGACAGTCAGCAAAACACTGAGCCATCGCCTATTCCTCATGAAAGAGTACCACTGTACGCCGCTAACTATGCTAACTTCAGCGTTCAGACTACTTGTGTGTGTTAAGTCTACATTAAAATGTGCTAACACCAGCCTTAAAGTGTCACCAAAGGGATTCACGCCAGCACCATAAACTGCAGATAACGTTACAAGCTCACAAGTCAGACTACCGTTAGATGACTTCATATTACCCAACTCCTGCTACCGTTAGCTCGCCAGGTAGCCAGCTAACTGGCGTCAGTTACAATGAGCTACGCAGCCGTTTGTTTAAAAAAAAAAAAAAAAAAAAGTCACACACACGACTGAAAAACAAGTCAACTCGCGATTATCTCACCGTTATTTTAGCTTTGATCTCATCCAAGTCCCCGTTCTTCAATGCCCACATCAAATCTTTATCGTCCATCTTCCTGTGAGGTGCTGCTCCTTCCCTCTTGTCAAGTTGAATGCTAAAAGTTAGCTGCTGGCCAGAGGCTGGAAAAACTCTTTCCTGTCGCCGCAGTGCAGTCCGGTCACAGAGCTCGGCTGAGTACGATGTCGTTTTAACACTCGAGACTACAATTTCAGTCGGATTTGGACGTGTAGCCGGGACCTGTCGGTGAATGACGGCTCCAAAAAGAAGTTCTGGAAGGCAAAGTAGCAGAGAGGGGATCCGCCTTTCTGCAGGCCACGACTGTTTCCGATGTCGTCACCCGGAAGTTAACTTTTAAGGTGGGCGCTCAGAGTTGCGTTCAGGTGCCAGTGTTGAAGGCTAACTCTCACTGCAAAGCACACACCACACACACGCTTGTTATTATGTTATCTCCACCGTGAAACATGCAGTTAATGATTGGTAGGTAATTGCAGGCAGCTTCGACGTTAATGCAGAAGTATAAAAGAGGAAATTCATAATTTCATATGGCTTGTATCCGCCTTTTTGGTTTCATGGCCAAAGCATCAATATTTTCCCTTTTTCTATTATTTACAGCAGGGGTGTCCAAACTTCTTTTAAAGAGGGCCACATTTGACAATGTGAGGATGCCCGGGGGCCAATAATAACATTATAAACATGAAAAAAATTACCAATAAAAGTTACATACAAATGCAATGTTCCAATTTGCCTTTCTTTCATATCTGAAGTCAGATAACAAAGAATAAATTGTATGGAATATGTTAAACTTGCATGTTCATTCTAAACGTGACTTATTATGAGTAATGCAAAGTCTGTTAACATTTAAGTTTAAAACGTTTCACTCTTGCTCTTCTCTTTAACAAAATTATTCAGAAAGTAATATTTTGTGTCACATGTACAGGTACATAACACCAGCAGTTGTGTCCTTAGAGGTTAACATTTAGCACATTCAAATGTTTCATTATGTCAACCAAAAAAAAAGCCAAATCTTCCAGCCAAACAGTGTCTGACAGGCCTTGATTGGCTCCCGGGCCGTACTTTGGAAATCCCTGATTTACAGTGTTCAGGAGCATTTCATGCTGTGCTTCGTCTGCAGTCTAGATGTATAAAGTAATATACATTTTATTATATGGATATATTTTATCTGTATTTCTATTATTTAAATAACAACTTCTATTTCCACTTTTTATGTAGTTTTCTATTTGTATCTTTGCACAGATTTAATTTAAATTCAAATGTATTCTTATAGGGTTAATTTTAATGTACGTTTACTGTGTCTAATGCTGCTACTTAATTCTTGAGAATCAAGTATTTGTCTGTCTGTCTGTCTGTCTGTCTGTCTGTCCATAATGCACAGGAAACATTAAACATAAAAATCAACACATGTAGGAAAAAAGGTATTTTATGCTTTAAGCTATATTTCTGCTGCAATTTATACTTCAAATGCATATTGACCCATAAGTGACTTTACATGCCACGTCATTTCACCGTGGTAACACTCATTTCATGCATTTCATTCATTTTCATATTATTCTTTGTTTTAAAAAAAGAAAAACGCTTAACCAAGTCCAAAAAAAAAAAAAACAAGAAAAGAGGAGATCAATAAATAAAGGAAAAATAAAAGTACAGCAGGAATTGCTAGATTGTATAATCTTATTCTATATATATATATAATATGTTATTCTCATTATGATCAGTCAGAAGAAAAATATTGCTAATATATATACAGTATATAAATAAAAACCCAAATCAAAACCCATTAAACTTTGATTATTTTAAAGATGTATTGCTGTTATGTAAATATAAAACCGCACAACTGAATGAGCAAAACAACTGAGAATTGTTGCAGGACAGCTAACAGTTTGACTGTTTATCAGTCAGGTTTAAATTCTGTGAAAGCCTAACCTGCTTGAACAAGACACTGAATGCTCTTCAGCTCCTGAAATTGAACTCTGACCTCCCGACAGAGATCAATAAAGTACCTACAGTATGCATTCATGTATGAGAGAGTGGGAGCCGCCCTCAGAGAGTCAGTGGTCCTTATGACTGATGATGTTTTAGCTGAGCGCGCCTTTGCCCGTCATTATTTTCAAGGCACTCCGGGAACTGAAGCATTCAATGCAGCACCTGTTGGAAGCAATCTGTACTTTCAGGACCATCCCCATTGTCATCCGTCATTTGAAGAACTGCTCAATCAGTCCCTGATGAATAGGGAATCAGCTGCAGGAAGACAACAAGGCAAGAGGGGGAGGAAGAAACAATCATTACTTTACCTTGATCTGTAAAGGATCAAGGGCAGAGCAACAAATTCAAAGCCGTGCAACTGCCTTTTTGCCATGGCGTTGCCACTAGAGCCTTCCGCATCTGCTCTCTCCCTCCCTTTGGCCTGCCCGCTAACCTCATTCTCCAAATGAAGCCAACTGTATGCATCCACTCTCCAGCCTCTCCTTGTGAAATATAGGTGATGGCCAAAGTGTTGTTGCACTATCATCGCATGTAATCAGCAGCCCCTTGGAAAAACCAATCTATCCAGAGGATGAAGAGGACAATAAAAGACACCATTTCGAAAAAATTCAATATGGCAGTATGATCAGAATAAAAATGCTGTTAATGATACAGCCATTCTTCCATCTTGCTTCTCCTGGTATAGCTCCTCTTTACAACAACCATCCCCCACACACGGCTCTCCTCTCTCCGACACACACACACATACATTTTATCGTACGCAGACCGAGCAGCTGAAACACAGGTATTAAAACTGTTTTATGTGATAGTAATAAACAGATTTTACACCCAAATCATAGTAAAGACGCAGATGATTGGTACCCAGGTTTCTCCTGCTTGTTATGCTAATGTGACATATATGACTGAAATGAGTCCCAGAGTGGATAATCATAAGTTCACATGTGGCTTAAACTGTGGCCCAACTAGTCATGTCTGTAATAACACAATGTGCATACTGATGTTCTTTTACATTTTCTCAAACCTCTTCTGACCAGAAAATGAATACTTGTACCTGCTGTATATTTTATTATTTGTAGTCAAGGTTTAAATTACACTTTTGCAGTCTAAATAACACATATAGATGTTACTGTGGCAAAAATAAGCCCCTGTTATGTGAGTGAACAGCAAAATTGTTTTTTTTTTTTTTAAATGTATGGACGCCAGAGTAAAAGTTTTCCGCCTGACAGAAATGTTAAAGTAATTTCATCCATAGGCATGACAGCATGGCACTTCCATTTTTCAGTCTATTAGCAGCGCTCACAGGCAGCAGAACCACACTATGCAACTGTGTCCATTAAAAAGTCCAGACGGGGCTCAAATAAAACACACTCTCTCCTCCTCAGCTATTCAAAACATTCTGGAGGATAATACTCAAGTGACAGCGCAGATTTACTTCCCATAACTACGAGAACATTCAGTGCTATGGATATAAAGAACTGATGTAATTAACAAGCATAACCTCTGCAGCAAGCCAATTAGATATTTTTTTCACAGATCAAATACGGCCTTTTTATGAGGACTGAGTCTATTCTCCTCAATGAGAGGTTATAACTGATACTTTTAAAGATTTAGTGGCATCTAGCAGTGTAGTGGCCAAAGACCCTCTCCTTCCTAGCGTGAAGGAGAAACCTAGCTCCAAAACATACGAAAAATGCAAAAGGCCCTGCCAGTGTTTAGTTTGTCTCTTCTGGGCTACTGTAGAAACATGGCAATTCAACATGGCAGACTCTGTAGAAGAGGACCAAGGTAAGATTTAAAAGGCTCATTTTACACTAATGGAAACACATTTATAAATATTATATTCCATTTTTATCATATCTGAAAAGAGAGCTCTGAAAATCCTACACCTTTAAAGATGAAATAGTTCAGTTTGGGTTACTAATTGTGCAGAAACGAGAAAGACACATTAGAATCTGCAAGAGAATCAGTTCAACAAGTCATTTGAAGTTCTGATACTTTACTCGAGCATTTTGAGACCTTCACTTTATTTCAGAGGGTGATACTGTATTTTTATTGCTGTGTTACATTAAAAGACACCTGTAACTACTAATTGCTTTGCCGATTAACGTCTCACATGCAAAGCACATAATGAACTCATGAAATGTGACAGGTTTAATACAGTCAGCAGCAGTGTATCGAGTATAGAGTCATCAGACCAGCTACAACATTAAAATACCACTCACATCACATAGCTTGAAATTTCTAGTGCAGGTTATAAAATCTCTGTTCATGAGCTGTCTGCGTTCGCAAATAAGAATGGACCAATGTGAAGGCTTCATTTATTTCGTTTATAGATTTTTTGATCACATAAGGACAACACAACAAGCTGTAAACACAATATTGACATATTATCACCTTAAAAAGTTGTTATTATGGCAGACACAGACTTTAGCCTTCATTTATTGGAGTATTCTAGTTCATTCAGTCCATCCATCCATCCATCCATCCATTCATCCATCCATCCATTTCCTTCCACTTAACCGGGTCAGGTTGCGAGCAGGTTTAGCACAGTGTTCCAGATGTTCCTCTCCCCAGCAACACACTCCAGCTCCTTCTGGGAGATCCTGAGGTGTTCCAAGACCAAATGGGCTATAATCGTCGCTCCAGCCAGTTCTGGGTCTGCCTGGAGGTCTCCTGCCACTTGAACATGTGCCCAGAACACCTCCAACTGAAGGTGCCCAGGAGGCATCCTAATCAGATGCCCAAACCACCTCAGCTGGATCCGTTCGATTCGAAGGAGCGGCGGCTTGACTCCAAGCTCCCTCCTGATGTCACCCTCTCTAAGGCTGAGCCAAGTCACCCCACGGCTCAGCTCCCTCTTCGCCCACAAAGGTCAACATCCGCATTACCACTGATGCTGCACCAATCTGCCAGTCCATCTGCTCCATTTTCCTGTCACTCGTGAACAAGACACCAAGATACTTGACCTCTTGTAACCTTCTCCCAACCTGGACCAAAACTTGGAAGTTGGATAAACCAAAATATTAGCTGAAAGACACTAAAATGCGAAGAGGAGAACTTCAAAGTTGGGTAATAATTCTTGATTGGTATTGGTTGGTCACTACAAGCTGTTACATTACACATTCATTAGATCCATTGTGAATATAAAATATTGAATACAGCAGCTTTAAATATGACTCTCAATTTAACAGTTTCGTTGTAACTTTTACTTCAGTAAGGTACTATTTCAAGCTCTGCCATCTGTAAACTATTACCACATTCACAAAACCAGGACTGTTCCACCCACCTGCTGACATTGTAACATTAAATTCTTGTGCTCTTTTTAAACTGAGAAATCTGCAGTCTTTAAATTCTTCTATTATTCAGGAAAAACTCGAAACTCTGTCTGTGTTTGCAAATCAAAATGATCTCCACCTCCTGTGATCTGCCCATTCTCCCCCTCTACAGTATTCCTCGACACCATCCTCATCAAGTTGATTAGTGTACTGAAGGGTAATCCATACTTACTAAATTCGTTTAATCCATCTATCTCAGTTGTACACGGCCTTGTCTTTGTCACGGCTAAATGTAACGTGATTAGTGGGGCCTGCTGTGACTGTTGCCGACACCCAAGGTATCCTGACTCAGCAGCCTCAGCACAATCCTGGGAATGTACTGAGAGTTGCTTAAATGTCAGGTCTGCAAGTACTAAGCTACCTACTTCACCAAGATTGTCAGGACTTGGGAACATGGTGAAGCCACTCTTGAAATTCATGCTGTAATATTTTGGAACTGTGCAAAAACTCCAACATCTATCATCATACTTTCTTTAGCAAAGAAAAAAACACTCATACTGGGTGGAAGAAAATAGTTAGATTGTATTTCTCTTTCTGAGGAGTACTTCATTTTGTAATTCTTACAGTCTTAGTTATTGGGCAGCCATTGCTTTTGTTTCATATGTTGTCACGTCTACGGGTTCATATAGGTGAATTTTCTGCAGATTCCTCCTTCAGTCTGCTCTTCATTCTGTGGTTGCGTGTGTTCAGCAGCACTGATGATAGTGGTGTGGTGTGGTACGCCACCTGTGGAGCAAGATGAGGATGTAGGACTGAATACCAACAAAGTCAAGAGTTGTCTGTCAGACACAAGGTGAAAAACAAAAAGCACTGAAGAGACAGATGAATGATTTCATGCCAACAACTGGAAAGTGAAATATGAAAAATGACAGTTGCTTGAAAACAAATCAAATTTGAACAAAAATGACAAAAGTTATGCAACCAACACAACTCAATCAACACACAAAAAGCTGTAAAATATGAGCAACCAACAAGTGTACAAAATAATATCAAGTGTTTTGTGTATATGCATGCATATATGTTTGAAATACACCTGTATCAGTACACGTATCATATTATCTTATTATCTTATCTTATCTTATTATTATTGCTTTTTTGGCCACCTGGGGGCAGTACAACAAGCTAAACACACATCTATGACATATTATCAGCTTATATTGAACATATTAGGAAACAGTTACTTATTTATACATCCAGCAGATACAGAATATTAGTTCTGGCCATCTGATTAAATTTAATATTCACTCTCTTTTTTTTTTTTAGCTCTCTGCCGTTTTCACAAGCCAGATCCTAACTTTGTTTGTTGTGTGGTGCAAAGTGGAAGTTAGCACACATCGGGTTACTAAGAGTTTTTTTTAGTTGAAAACAACCTGCCATTGAGAGATAAAATGCTCTGTAGAGCTGAAAGGACCTGCAGAGTCCACTCACTATGAGTGACACCTTTCACATTATATTGATTTCATCCAGTGTTTATATAAAAATATTGATTATCGCAGCTTTAAAGTTCACTGAAAATAGTAATAGTGATAATACTACCAAAAAATAAATGAAAAGTCTTATTTCAGTTATTTCCTATGTACATTTTTAACACAGTACAGCCTCAGTGATACTTTTTGTTTACTCGCAAGGAACCTGTTGCCAAGATCTGTGTTGCGTCAAAGGTTTAACGCACGAGCACCATCACCAAGTTGGGAATGAAAGCAATTTCCTTAACTTCAAGTAACGCGCAACCCAGTGATTGATTTAGACCTCGAAACCCCTCAATCACAGCTGGCCTGTTGCGCTGAGATATTGCACATGGAGCAAATTTGGTTTCTAAACAGGGAATGTATTATGATAGAGAGGGCGAGCATCATCTGGTTTTTCAGTTTCACTATTTGAAAACTTTTGATAAAGGGAGTGCAACTGCAACTGTTTTTGATGAATTTATAGAGCAGGAATAAAAAATGCAGTTTGGAAAAGTAATAAAAACTAGTAAGCGCAGAAGCGTTGTGTTTTGAGGGCAGAGGAAACATTAGTAGTAAATAATTTTCCATCCAATAGACCCATAAGCTATGAAGTGTAATCTCAAGAGAAATTAAATCTCTGTCGATGCCTGCAATGCAGAGATAAAGGAATATTACATCACGAGGCAATAGATAGTCATGGAAGATAGATGATAACAGCTATTGTAGGTTATGTTGTTAATCTGCACATTAAAGTTGACGTTGAAAGGCAACACTCTCACACGCACTGAACGATTTTCTGAAACAGGAAATAAACACACAAGCTGTGATTGAATGTTCTAAGAGAGGACCTGAGGGTTTGAACGACCTAAAGCCCTCTGGGTCTTATCTCCAACAAATGGACACCACTAATAGGCAATTCACTATATATCCTATTTGGCAGACTTGTGTTCTGATCTATCTGTGGCTTGCCTTTGTTAAAGAGAACAGTCTACGTGGCCTCAGTGGGCAGACGTGTGTTGCTTCCTCTGACTCCACACGCTGCCTCCCTCTAGAGGTCAGGCCATGGATACTGCCTTCCATAATGGGAGCGTGGGCAAGAGGAAATAAGCAAAGCACAGGACAGGACCTGTCTTCAAGCAGAGGCACACTGATTTGAACCACATTCATGCCTCCCTAACAGTCACCGTGAGCGTGGGTTTTGAGGCGCTGTGGTGTGAGGACATTGCAGTCCAAGAAGTGTTCTCTGTCGCTCCAAGGAAGTGGACGGATCTCTAAAAATTCACTTGTGTCTTTTTGCGGACTCTGCAATGAAGTTGCCAACAAGAGACCAGGATCATCACTGTAATTCACAGATGCTTACAGCCCCTAATAAATCGAGCAGAAACCGTGGATGTCCATTGTTCACCCATATCACCTTCCATCATCTGGCCCTCACTCCCATCAGGCAGAGCTCCATCCCATCATCCATCACTCGGAGGTGTTGTCCAATGCCGGCTGCCCCTGATCACCCCTGACTAGCTGTGACTGGGGGCCTGTGCTTTCAGTAGTAGATGTGAGTCCTGATAGGATGTGACAACTTTATTAGGCACAAATCAGGCGGTTGCGGTTTCATTCTCTACTGGACGTGTGAGCGATGTGCGCCCCGAGCTGTGTTTTTTGTCACGGGTGGGATTCTCTCTCTCTTTCTCTTTTTATCTATCTCTTTTTATTCAGAGCCTACGGGGCCTTTCTCAGACATAATCACCCCCCCCCCCACCCATCCCTTTTCGACCATCTACTACTGGAGCCTTTAGGGGACATATCCTAGCTCGGATTGTTGATGCTGTCATTGGTGAATAGCGTCAAGCCCATCACAGAAACGACCACACACGTCACCTCTGACCATTGTTAGCTCTAAGTCACATCCAGTCACATGACATAGCTCATCAACCCGTCCCCACATACAGCACATATAAAGCCAGCTGTAGAAGTTCAGCATAAAGTACTTTTATTTTACTTCTAATAAATCCCTTTGACTGTCATGGATCAGGACGAATAAATTCAGAGCCCCTGAAAACATGATTGGCTTTAGTGGTAATAAATGAGTACAAGGATAAATAATGATTTTCCATATCTCCAGTATATTCCATTTATGTCAGGTGAGATTATTTATTTCAGACGTGACAGAGAAAGGAGAAATCGCCTCGTCAGTGTGTTCTGGCGAGGGAATCCTGAGGAGATTAACACAGGCATGTTCCCAAAGCTCTTCACTCGAGAGCAAAAATGGAAATCATCCAATTTCTCTGGGAAAAGTTTAGGCAAATTGAACGGCATTATGGACAGAGAGGGAAGACAAAAAGGATTTGGTGCATAAACATTCTCTCTGCACTTCAGAAGCATTCGCTCTGGCTTTGTTAACAGTTCATCCCCCAGGGGGAGATCAGAGAAGGAAGACACAAGGACAGATGCCATGGACAATTTCCATAAGTCCCTTCTTCTGTTTGCACATATATTCAAGTGAATTGTCTGAAAAGAAGCAAAGTGATAAGTCTTTTTTTTTTACAGTTACAGTGCTGAAATGTTCTATTTTAAGATCACGATTTTAGCTTTAGTTGATCTGAGCTCATATGTAGGCTAAAGAAGGGGTAAATTCATCCTCCCAAAATTTCAATGAGGTCTCCAGTAAGTCTTATCAGAGAGATTTATACCACCAGGATTTGTAGGCAAAAGCACATTTCCTGTCTGCTGTATAAAGGGATGGATCTTGCCTCCGTCACCACTTTGTCTCCCATAGAACTGGAAATAAATCCATGATTGATGCACTGTGATCAAGAACACAGCCAAACATGACATATTTTGCCACCTCCAAAGTATTACCAAGCTGTTTTTTTTAGTAAGCAATGGGATTTTCCAGAGGTAAACAATTCCATTTATCTGTATCTGTTGATCAGCAGCAAAAAGGAAGTTCTTGCAATTCCATGTTTTTTCCCCCTTTTCCTGTTTCACCAAGTAACCCAATTTGTATGTGTAAACAGTCACTCCAGTGAGTCCTGCAGCCAGACACGAGTGAGATCTCCATTTCTGTGATGTGTTACTGTTCTTTCGGGAATGACATGTGGAGTGATGAAAATACTGAGCACCCAGTTGGATGTTTTAAAAAAAAAAAGGATTCAGTGACATTTTGTTTCATTCTTCTCCTCGTTTTCAAAAGAGGCGGCTCCAGCTGGACAATATCAGAGATCACAGCATTTGTTTGTGTGGTTTCTCGCTTGGGGAGATGCGACTTTATCACCAAGACTATGAACTAAACTGCACATTTTTATCATCAAATCTCAAAATGAGATTATTGCACACTTGACCTTCCATTTGTCATTCTGCTCAGTTGTCATTTTTCAAGGTGACCCATGTTGAATTCTCCACTGCTGATTCAGCAATGATTCAATCCACAGACAAAGGCTCAGTGGAAGCGATAAGGGGGGATATGATCAGTAAATAAAGACCATTACATCTGAAGACCATGAACAGAATGAAAATAAAACACCTCTCTCAACATTTTTCCTCTCTTGTATATCTGCTCAGATCACCAGATTACACTAATTCAATAATGAACTGCAAGTGTTGGACTCTCTCGTGTTTTTTTTTTTTTTTGCTCTTGTACTGTTGATATAACCATCTGTTTGTTGTGTTTGTTGGTAGGGAGGCGCCTGTAAATGAGTATCTGAGTGTGCAAATCAATGTTCCCTGTGTTTACGAGGAAACACAAGGGTGTAAAGTGTGAGACTGGCGAGAGCGTCAGTGCAGTATATGTGAATGTGCATGCATCAATCAAAGGTGTACAGTATACTGTAGAGCTGCACACGGGTTAAACACCCTGCAGCTGGGAGCAGCAGCAAACCCAGGCAGACGGAGCTGTGGCTCCATGGACGAGCCCACGCTCTAAATTAAATTACCAGGAGATGGGCTCATTAGCGCTTGGTTGGTTACTCAGGGAGCCTTCCGGCATGTATATGCTATAGGCAATACAGCCAAGGCTGTCAGAAAGCGGTATTGTCAACTGCAGGGCAGATCATGTAGATTGGACTATACACTCAAGGTTTCATAGCAAAACATATTTAATCCAAACCTCTTGGGAATAGATTGAGGTGTGTCTATATTAATAATGAAGAAAAGAAAATTAATAATGGGGCATATTTGCGAAATATACAAAATAATTTATTTAGAATTGGTTCTTTGATTGAATGTATTCAATAATTTACCCTACACTATATACATATATTAATCTGAGGCTTGCTTCTTACACCTGTGATTTAAAAGCGATCCAAGGCTAGCAAAGTTAAGCTGCAAATGTTCAGTTCCATCAAGCTTTCTGCACAGCAGACATTTGGACTTGTCATACTGGAAAAACATGCAGGTGTTAATAACATTAACAATGTCTCTGTTTTATTCAAATATCACAGTAAGCCAGGACACTGTGACAGTGAGTCAGCAATACCACGCCACTGAAAGAGAGAGAGAAATGTAATTCAGCCGTCTTTATTCAGTCGTGATTCAAATCAAAATATTATAAATTACACCTGTGACATGTCAAAAAGACCTGTTGTTGTTCTTTTAGGAGAGAAGGGAGGTAAATTAGCACAGGGATGTCACTTTTTATTTGAAATTGAAGATGAATACATGTCAAGTTGAAATGCACCGCTGATCTGATGTGTTCCATGACTTATGGCCCTGTCAGTGAGCGAGGCTACTGTTCTCTTTGCTAACGCAAAATGTAGAAAACTAGCAGATTGAGCTGAACAGATAATCATGACACAAAACCGTAAAGAGAAGTTATAAGAAACCATCGTAACCTTACTTTCATCCAATGTACTCTACTATGGTATCAAATCTTTTTGCTGATGTTGTAACAAATGTCTTACAGTAGGCTAACGTTAGCTTGTCAATCATGTAGCGGAGGCACAACTCGTGAATGGAACAAAGTGAGTTCTGCGATGTAATTTAGGTGCGTTCATATTAATTCAAACAATTTACGTATTAGTTTAAATTTGTTCAAACTTGATTTTTTGGTAAAAAGTGACAGCTTTCATAGGCAACAACTGGAAAGAAATAAATGTTCTAGTCGCGTTAGCTTGTCTCAAGGGAACAATAATCAGATATCAGGACAATCTGTAAAATTCAAACCATTCATTATGTTTATATAGTTTAAAAAACAAATACATCTGAAATTACATCATTTAATCAAACTTCAACTCTAAGGAATGACAGACAAAGCCACTAAATGATTGAATTTGAATTGATTAAACTTAATTAAAACAATACATGAACTGATCTGCAACACCTCAAACTTAAAGTATGAGTTTTAAAAGATAAAAGTTGTAGTATTTTTATAATTAGCCATGTTTGATGACTGTTTTTTGTATTATTTCCAAGGTAATAGGAACATTGGACATTAGTAGTATATGAAGTGCTCAACTGGTAGACTGTGATTGACCAGCTTTTGCAGCATGTCCTATATAATGCCTGTACTTCACAAAAAAGACTTAAAATGTAGTATTGAACGGCGGCATTGTGACCGACTGTGTTCGGCATGTTCACTCTTCAAACTCCATGCTCCATTGTGCTCAGCGGTGCCATCGCAGCACACCTCATTGCTTTGCCCGCTAATGAATTAGAGAGAACGCCATCCTTTCATCACCTGAGCCTCACAAGGTTCCAAGGTCCGAAACTCATCGCCTCTTCCGAGCTCTCTCTTTTTCCTCCTTTGCCTTCACCACTCAATCTCCTGCTAAAGCAATCTAGTAGTCTGACTCGGGAACAAGAGCGAGAAGATTGCAAACCATTCGAAGAAACCATTGCTGGAAAAGACTCATGATTTCCCCCCTGTACTCGTTTGCGGCTTTCCATATTGTTTGTTGCAATAAAATTATGATTAACCCGTCTCATTGGGTCCATTTGCATGATAATGCCGGTGTATCTGCTTCTGTGTGTATTAAAATGTACAGGTGATCAAACTTGAGGTTTTCAGTTTGCATATGTGGCATTACTTTTTGTTCCAGGGCCTGACTGTGCTTCATTTGCATAACTGTAATTACCTTTGTGGGCAGAAGCCTGGCTGCAGCTCCAGGTAACTATCAGATGTGGCCTGTTTTCCCATCTTCCTTGTTCCGCTGTGAATCACTTAAATTGCCCGGTCTAAACACCTTGCAGAATCCGGGCGAGTTTAGAGGCTCTGCTTTCCTTAATGACACATTTTGCTGAACGCTGCCTGAACTGGTTTTTGAGGAGGAGGAGAAAGTAAGGAGGGGAGGAAATCAGCGGTGTTTTATACCTGCTGACCAAACACTTTTTCTCTGACTTGATGCATTACTCCCGGTTTTTCTCCAGTCGCCATCTCCACGGAACATCCTTATTACTGGTATGTACCGAGCTAATCTCATGCTAAGACGAGGCGAATCCACTTCTAGCCATGCATGGCTAATGAACAAAATATTTTCCACAAAAAAATAAATCATATTCACAAACAATGGCTTCAAGTTCCAATACCTTTCTAGGAATTATTGTTTTTGTGTTGCCAGAAGACAAAACACAATAGTACATTGTGTGTCGAACTTTCCAAACCTCATATTGTTCATACGAGCTCTGAAACATGGACGAGTCAACCGTGCTTAACAAGCTTGTCTCATTTATGCCTATTCTCCTCGTGATTAAGCGCATATGAGAGAGAATGATTTACATCATTTTCATGTGAAACGTGTTGATTAGAAATATCGCTTGCTGTGTACGGAAATAACCACGCAGCGTACTTTGACGGCCAAAAACTAGAAGCAAAAAAAAAAAAAATCACAGCTCTTTCATAGAAAAAAAAAAACTATTCAGCTGCAAATTCATCACAGCTCAAAGTGAAAATCGGATGAGACCAGAGTTAACCTCTGGAATGCAAATCAGGGACTTTTGACGTGAATTAATCTGTTAGAGCACTGCAGAGCGAGAGTGCTCATCAGTCAGTGAAGCTCTGAAAATGGAGATAAACACTGTCAGGTTTTTTTTTTTTCTTTTCCTCCAGAATATGCCCACCCACTCTGAAAATGAGACTTGATTCATTGGCTGAGAGAGAGATCTCAAACATTTACTGTGCTCTGCGGTGTAACTGATACCTGAAGATGGGACAGGAAGAGAAGATGAGAGAGGGAGAGACAGAAACTAATGGACGGATAAATATGCAGGTACATTTTCCTCTTGAGGCTCAGGAAAGTCTTATCTGAGGGAAAGTGCGCTGCTATCAAACGCCTGAACTCAACCAGAAGCTTTCATATAACAACCTCAAACATTTCCTGGTGCTTTAATTTAATCACCTCACCGACCCTGTCACCAAACACTCTGGAGAGGGCATTACCTTTGCAGCAACTGAAACCAATTAGACTTTAAATATGTGATGAAAGCAAACCCTCAAGTTATTGTTTAACTTGTGTGTGTTTATGCATCGCCATAGCTCCACAGGCTTTTCAGCGTACCTGTGTTTCATGGCACCTCCGCTAGGAGGTTGTCATCACTGCTAAATTTAGCCGGACGAGAACACCCAGTATCTCCACTCCCCACATACAGTACATATGCTGCTTTTCTGTGGGGATAGAGCACTCCACTCTCAACCAATCAATATTGGATGTACCTACAGGGACTAACCAAGCAAATGGCTCCAGGCTAGACCCAGTCCCTTCCCACCCATTTTCTATATATAAAACTGGCCTGGCATATAATGAAAAACATTACCTGCCACCAGGGCACATAACTCTACCAGCAGCAGACGGAGGAGTTATGGAGTGTGGGCCAAAGAATGATCCAATTACACAAATAGTATTTTTACACCGGAGGATCATCTATCATGACACTCTATAGAGATAAATCATTGAAGCTCTTTGGTTTGAGATAAAATTCCCAGAAATCACTTGATAATAGGAAATAAAGACCCCATTGCGAAATAACTAAACCTGGTTCGCCGCTGCGGATTTGGTGTGTGTGTGTGTGTGTGTGTGTGTATTTCCCTGTGTGTGTGTTTATTTCTTCTACAATACAGCAGCAGACCTGCTTCCTCCTCCTCCTCCTCCTCCTCCTCCCTCCTGAGATAGAGAGGAGTAGGCTTCAGCTCAGTCACTCTGGAGAGTATCTGTCTCTCTCCCGTGGTGCTGCCTTGTTCCTGATAAACAAACACATATGACAGATGTCAACACGATACCAACCAGCCCGGCCGTGCGTCTGCTTCTCCCTGACAGTCTGCTCAGAGCAGAGCTCCTCAGCTCGGCCATCTACATATGGAATAAACCCTCACAGACAGTAAAAGGGTAGATGTAGCGCTCATACTTACAGTACTGGTGAATAAAAAAATAATAGCCTTATTTGTGTTGTTTGGCTATCATTCCTGTAACAACATTGTGTTTTTTGGGAACATTGCAGGGCAACAGTAAGGGTCAAAGGATCAGATGGGTTTCGAACAAACCTCCGGGTTAACCAAACTTATTCAGAAGAGAAAATAAAGTAGAATTATGATCCAAACTGTCCAGTTTATAAACCAACTTCCTCGTTCAGCTGTGACCTACCATACTTACTGTGGTTGAGCTCTAGGGAGTGAATGAGTGAATGAATATATTATTCAGATATGAACATATAATGTGCCTGGAGCAGATACAAGCAGCATACGTCAGAAGACGAGGCTGAAGTTAGAGAGCCTGAGAGAGCTGTTAGTCTATGATTTAAAAATGAGAACTGTATTCACAAAAATATATAACTTTACATTCATCTGGACCTCCTCCCGTTATGTACACGACCTTCACTGATGTGATATGGCTCAGTGCAATTCCGACTTCTATTTTCTGAGCATTAAACCCCCTGTTCTTTTGCCACCAGGCCTATTTATTTCAACGTGGACCGTCAACCTAACCTCATAGATACTGATATATGAATGTATAAGGAGTAGAAATATCATTAGAAAACAAGAAGCACAGAAAATGAAGCAGTCCATCATGCAACTTCCTGTTTAGAACCCACCCACTACAAATACAGATATTTTATGATATAAACATATAGATATACATAATAGCTTTGTGTTGCACCTCTTGCACACACAGTTTTCCTGCAACATCATGAATTTTCAGCAGCATTTCAGGTGTGTCCGCTTTTGGTTTTACCTCCAAATAAAGAGGTTTAGATACTGTAATCTGGTGTGTGATATTGTCAGAGATAGATACTATAACAGACTCAATGGATAAATCTATCCTTTAGCACTCATATAAAATCTACATATTTGTGTGTACTTAATACATTATTCATCACAAACATACGGATCATAAAGTGTTTTCATTTTACCGTGAAGTGAGGTTAAGAATATTCTGAAAGCATTTGGAAATAATTGCGCTGCAGTAAAAAATCTGACCTCAAAGTCACTAAAGAGGCAATAATTGTGATCGTATTACTGTCTGTTAATGGACGATGCGGTATGTCTAATGGCCATGTCTCAGCCATGTTCATGGGTCTAATGCACTGGAGGCTAATCAAGAGACCTTTGACCTCCAAATGCATGAGTAATAAAGCTGCCCTGGTGCACTGATCAATACAGACTGCATACATTCGAATATAGTCCACTATTTTTTTCATAAAAGTCTGGGAACGCAGCCAACTTCAAACAGATCTGTCCTTTAAAGGGATGAAAAGAACATTTACGTGTTGGTAAAGGTGGTCTATCTTCCCCAGCAATCAAAATTTCAATCAAAGCCACAGCCCCCCCCCCCCCCTCTACAAGGCAGTCGTGACTTCACTGGTTCAGCATCTCTTTGCCTTTGCAACTGCTGCACTCTCAGCATGTAGCTAGCACCCTTCGCTGAGTTATGATCATGCCTCTATAATGAGCAGGAACTCAAATCCTGTTGAACACACATCATTCCCCGGCAACAGTGCGGAGGGTTGGAGGGGAGGTGGGGGGAGACGGAAACGGGGAAGGAGGGAGGGGGTTAACTATTCTACAGCGTGGTCCGATCTTGGCAGTCTTCAGAGAGTAATGAAGCAGCTCCACAGATCCGCCACATACACCCCTATCTCTCTGCCTAATGAACGAATGAGCCGCGCCCAGGTGAAAAATGAGCTGGTTCAACGCGGCGCCTTAAGAGAAAAAAAAAATTCCTTTCCCTCGCAAAACAGCCCACATCCCTACCGAGTACCGCTTACCTCCCCTCTAAACTCTGATTTCAGTGGGGATGATTGATTAAACTGAAAACAGCCACCCTCCTCAAACCTCAATCCTCTCCACTGCTGCATCTAATTTGGTTTGTGCTGTTGTTGCAGTGGTCGGTGTTTACAGCTCTGTGGTTTCACCTACAGAGACATTTATGCAGCTGGGTGCAAAACAGCAGATCAGGTATTCACCGGTGAAATTAAGGTCTAATGGCATTAAGACTGTCGAAGAGCTGTTTTGACAGTCAGCTGACTCAGTGTATGTCGAGGGAAGCACATACTGAGTCATCAAAACGCGCCGGCAGAAAAGGTGCCTTTTCTAACCCAAACATTCTCCACTGCCTTTGAGGTTGTTCGATTTAGTTTGATCAACATAAACCTAAAAAAGCCTGAAGGGAAAGTATTTGAAGCAGCAAACAGAGAGAGAGAGAGAGAGAGAGAGAGAGAGAGAGAGAGAGAGAGAGAGAGAGAGAGAGAAACGGGGTGTTCGGCATTAATATGACCACGAACGCCCTGAAAGTCAATGAATGCGCTGCTTCGGTCTCCTCAGGCTCAGACAATGCCAAGATGCAGATCACAAGGCGTTGGCGTGCCCTCTTGGCGTCCCGTGGAGGTCGTTGTCCAGCTGGCGTGTTTGCATCTGATGTAACCTGGTACATCATGCAAAACGCTGCTGACGGTTGTGCTAAAGAATGGAGACATTTCAACTGAACCCTAAGAAAAAAAACAAACAAAAAAAAACCCAAAGCAGTCGAGCTGAAAATGGTCTTTAGCTCTCATATCAGCCTTGTCATCTGGAGCTTAGGCTGGCTCCCCACCCTGGAAGCACATCAGTCCTTTTTCCCTCTCATGGTCTGAGTGGTAAAGTCAGCTGACTCACAGCAATGTTCTCGTGCAGGATGAAGCCTCTAATGAGCTGAAGGGACAGCTCGGCCAGGAAACACAAAGCTAAACAAAGCCAACTGCATGAAAATCTGGAGCTTGTCTTCGATCATAAAAACAAACAAGTTTTTTAAACAAGGTGATAGCTGTTATAACACAGTTGAATGCAAATGCGAATGAGATGCAAATGCAGCGTCTTCTGCGCATAAGAAGTAGGAAAAAAAGGCTTTGGATTAAACAGTCATGAAAATGTTCTTAAAATCCAAGGCAAGAATAATTTTCTATATATTAAGGACACCTTGGGTCAATTCCAGCTCCCACAGATGAAAAGAAAATGATGCAGTTGTTTAGAAACAAGCTATTAAATTAACAGTATCTTTAAGGGGAACTGAAAATGTCAATATGAGGAAGATGAAGGTACAGGTTATTAAAAAGTTTCAGGAAAGTTCCAAGGTGTCTCGATATAAAGAAAATTATTCTAGCCTTGGATTTTCAGAACAATCTCATGAGTTTGATTAATGCAAAGCCTAATTATAAGGGAGTTATATGGTTGTTATTTTCCTTTTCTTTATAGTTTTTTTTCTGTTGTTTAAAGTTCATACAGAAGAAAAACAGAAGAAAGATGAGAAGCTATAACTTGTTTAATGATAATGACATTAATGTTGTAGAAAACAGGAAGTTTAATGAATACAAGTGATGTGAATTGAATCGTCAATGCAACTCATCTCGAAAAAAAAATACATTAAACTCTAATATAATAATATTATGTAGTATATGTTACATAATGTTGTAATGAGTGGTGGTGGAAGGTTTCAAATGGATGGTGTAATGACAACTATGTTTATGTGATGGGTGTGTATTCATCTAAGATAATAAGAAGAAACAGAGTAATTACACATGTACCATTGGATGCATCAGAAAATTAATAATCAGAATTGTGACGATAAACAATGTCTGACTCTTTCCATTAACACGTTATTTCAGTCTTCATGCTACCATTTTAACATCACCCCATTTTGTTGTTTTGCTGGTGTGAATGTGTTCAAACCCAATCAGGATTTCTCTACAGTCCGCTTTTGATCTTCGTTCTCTCTGTGGCTGCACATGTCCGTTGGCTCTGAAGAAGTCTGGCGGCTAAGCGGCACACAGAAGAACATTCAACATGGAAACATGGGATTGAAGCCCAGCGTATACAAAGACTTCTAACAAATACAAGGTACTGTAAGTGGATTCACAAGAGGGAAAGGTGGGTTAAAAAACAGGTACTGTTGACAAAAAAATGTTCTTTCATGGAAACTCAAACAATCAGGAAAACAACCAAGATGACTAAACAGCAAAAACAAACATAGATAATAACTAAATCTTAATAGACTGGCACAAAAACTACACCAGAAGCAGCAAGCAAGAAAGATGCCGTATGACTTTTTAAACAACATTTTATTTTGTACAGTATTTGGACAGTTTCTTGATTGACATTGTGCAGAATTGATGTATTGATTGAAGAACAAAGCCCTCAGGTCTCCATGTGCAGGTCACCCAAGTGAGGACTTGCGATCACAAGTTGAACTCAAAAGGTCAACCCTGGGGCTCCAAGGAGTTCCTTGGAAACCTGGAAACAGCCCTTTCCAGTTGTTTTCATTGATCAGTATTGGGCAAACATACGCCAGGGATGAAACCGTGCCATTGGGCTTTAAAGTAAAATGCATATGGAGTGGGGTTGTTGATGTATTCTCATTTAATTAAATTGGATCTGCACCAGTAGCCAACCTTTGTATTGCAGGTATCACTACAATGAACGGTATCACTATATATCCACTTAGACAAGTGTTGAAAATGAATTGCAAACCTTCAAAAGGGCCAATAAACGTCCACTGAACCATAACTATGCCTTTTATAACGAGTATCTCCTCTTCACTCCCTCTGTCTCTGCGCTGTGGACGGCAGATGATGGCATGTTTCTGTAAATGAGTTTGGGGAGCGAGTGCAGGTCACAAGTGAAGAAGATAAGGTCGCGCGCAGATGAAGCCATTTTTCACCTGAATGACAGTCAGCGGTGGGATGTGCTACATGATTGGTGCTTGATGTGGACTCGTTATCACCACATGCTCCATTGAGAGGAAACGTGGTCAGTTTTAGCACATTTAGATGTCATATTTGCTATATTATGTGGACATGTAGGACTTGTAGAGACAGTGATCAGGGGCTCCTTGCTTTGTATTAAAAGTGTCATTGGACATACTGATACTGAATGAATTATACCCCTCATTGCACCACACGTCTTTAGTGGTTGGCAGTCTTTATATTTGAATAGAAATATTATTGACATGCATCTACTGACAGCATTGCTGTGCCCTCTGCGCTGTGCTTCTCGTGTAGTATATACAAGACTCTCCTAATATTGTGATATCCTTGTCTTTTTTGTACAAGACCTTGTTGATCCTGAATAATCAGCTGAGGGAGATTTATCTAATCTTGTAGAAGTTGCTTTGCAAAGAATTTTTGTGTCACTTCCCATCAAACTAATTGGTCTGTAAGACGAGCATTCAGTTGGGGGCTTATTTGGTTGAGTGTTCCTTCATTAAATGATTATTCGTACATGTCAAGAAGTGGCCTTACTAGTTGTCTTGTTTCGTAAAACTCTATTGGTAACCTCTATTGGTGTTTTACCGCTATTAATAGAGTTCACGGAGTTCTTTTGTTGTTAACGGACTGTCTAGTGTTACTTTCTCATCGTTTTATTAGCGTGATTTGAGATTCAAGAAGCATCAATGCCATGCTTCCATTCTTTCTGATTTGTACACTGAAATTATTTTCTTTGAATAATTTGAAAACAGTTGAGATATTAAGCAATGCTCAAACAATCTAACCGCTAATACTCACAGAAAACTGATGAATCATGACACAGCACTTTCTTCCACCAAAACAAAGAAGAAATAGTAGAAGAAAAGTCAATTCTCCTGCTTTGAGCTCATAAAACTTTCTATGCAGGCTGAAGAGACAACCTTGGTGAAGGATACAGAGGTCCAATATCCAAATATCCAATCATAACCTCCAGCTTTACCGTGTGGCTGATGCATTTATATGACAGCCGTACCCTTCATTGTATACATAATATAGGGCTCTATAAGGGTCTTGGACTCCAGCCTTAGCTGAGAGGATGTACTACTGACATTCTTATCTGTGCCCTGGCAGCCCTTCTCCGCAACACAATCACACTCCAATACACCCTGAATTACTTTGAACAAAACAAATGGCATTTACTATTCCAGGAGATAAGCAAAGGGGGCATGTGTGAAATAGACAAACAAACAAAAGGGAGAGTTTGAGGCAGCAGTAGAGTTAATCTTGGTCCGGGGCTGGATTAACGGCCATGCTTGCATTTTCTTGGAGAATAATCGAAGTGGTCCTGGTCTTATAAGTCTGTCCAAAAAAGGAGCCACTTCTAGCTATGAAAGCTGCAGAGAGTCAATGAAGAGAGAAATAACTAGGAATAAAGAGGACAGGCTTTGACTGGTTGAGTCCACATTTTCATTTCATGGCCTGTGGGGGCATCTGCGGACACAATCCAGGGATGACCTTCTTATTGGGACTTTGCTGGCATCTCAAACAGCTTTCCGTCCATCATTCACATGGATGTACATATCTATTTTCATTTCAATTTCATAGCTCCAGGGACACTGTTTAGTGAATAAGGCTTCTTCAGATAACTGAAGTTGGTTAAGATTTAGCTGCCTGTCAATCCCAGTGTATGACTTGCATTTCCCACATTGCCTCCCAGACTGTGAGAAGCCGTCCATGCTTGAGGCCCTTCCGAGAATGCCGCAAGACCCCAAAAAGGCAACATCCAATCATCGCCTGCCTAGGCAGCACGATTTCTCAGAAAAGCTGCAGGAGGCACACTGATTAAGACCAGGGCAGTGACTGGAGAGGAGTGCTGCACCTTTCAGTCGCTCTAAACTAAAAAAAAAAACCTCAAGTGCAAGGTAAGCTGTCTGCTCAAAGACAAGTGTGGATGGTGGAGGAGAGCGGAGGAGCAAGTGAGCCCATCTGGCATTTGCTATTCTTGTTATTCTTGCTGGCCTTTCTCAATGGAGTAAGTCAGTCTTGAGTCATGAAACCAAAAAGTGAGAGACACTGGTTACCTTAGTTGAAAATAACTTGGATACATTTAGCATCCAAGGGCCTTGGTATAAATGTCCTGTAAATTAACAAATGCTGATGAGTTTCAAAGAAGCACTAATCGATATATTGTAATATTAACTGTCAATCAAAATGACTACATGTAATATGAGAGGTGTACCCACTGATCTACCTGTTACTGTTCCCCCCAGCTTTACAGCACATTTTAGCATCTTTTAGCTCATTGTTTTGGTTTTAGGGGCTCCAACATTAAAGTTTTGGTTCACTTTCACTGTTTTTTAATCAACACAACTCTGATAAACCCTCTGTATGTATAGCCACCCGGTACAGAACAGCACATAATTAAACATTTGTTTGCTAACCCATTCACCATAAATCTGTACTGATAATGCAACAGTTGTACTGTTACAGCTGCTGCACCCATGTAGCTACAAACCACATTATTGTGGATTTATCCATTTTAAGATATTGGAAATTAATTTTTATTGATAAATTTTCAAGTTAGCATTAGCTCAAGCTGAAAAAGCGTAAGCCAGTGTTGGAGCAATGCAACTCTGCAGTTAATTACTTTACAGGTTAGCCTAGCATTAGCTCCTCCCTAATAATGGTCGTACTGTATTTGTGCTTCTCTGGAAGCACAGAAAGTGCACGTCATTCAGTTGCATTATTAATGTGAGAAAATGAGGAGAAGGAAGATAAAACATATTTCAGTTCAATTACAGCAAACTAAAGGTACACAATGAATGTATTATGAAATTGTATTTTCAGTTTTAAAAAGGCAAATCATCACCCAAATCCTCCTTAAAAATATATCTATCAATTTTCCAAAATGTTATCTCTTTTTTCAGCCATAATGTGGGACTTTGTTAAGCAGTTTCTTCATTAGCAAACACATTTGTTGGATCATATCCTGTTGTAGTTTTATAACCTTCCATGTAATGAAGACAGGACAAATTATTTAAGTGATGAACTATCCATTCACCTCCTATTCCTTACAAGATGATCGAAAACAGAAGGAAAACAGTTTTGTGTCTCCTCTTAGCTGCTGTCAATAAATCAAAATGTGTGCCATGGTGAGCAGCTGTCAGGAAGGTCCACAGTGGTAATTAACACACTTATGCCCATTTTCATACACGCCATTCTTTCGTCGACGCGTTTGGTTTCTGACCGGAGCAGAGTCTAATTACAATTACTGAAAGAGAATTCAGCGCAGTAAACATTTGAAAAGATGTTTCAGCGCCGGCCGAGATTTGTGATGATTTACCACACAGCCACCATATTATTTAGCTCTGCATGATTAATGGGGATTTAAATAAATAAATTCGTCCTCATTGTTGTGTTGTTGCATTCTTTTCTCCGTGCATGCCCAGAATAGGTTTGTAATACAAGATAATAAGCAGAATGAAAAATGCCTTGAATTAAAAAGCCACTCTGACTTTGAATGTGGACATTGTGTTTTTTTCTTTTGTGAGGAATTGAAAGCTATTTGGGGAAAGTACTGCACAGGAAAGTCGAGGTGAGCAGAGTTGACATCTGAACAATTGCTTACTTGCTAATGATTGTGATTCCAAGTCCCTGGAGAACTTAATGTTGTTCGGTGAATGCTGAGACACTCAGAACTGCCGAGATGCTCGCCTTCATGTGTTGCCTTTTTTATTGATGATGTGATCCTTTCCATGGTAAGTAATCGGACCTACACTGACCTCGATGGTAGGAACAACACAACTTTTCTTGCCACATCAAACATTTTTAAGAGCTTTAATACCCATCAGTCTGATTTATGAAGTCAATATGAGACCTCACTGTGTAAACAGCAGGGTGCCTACAGCGCTGAATGAGACCTGATGCTGGCCAACCTCCCATGCAATAATTGTCCTAATGCCACTAATTATGAATACTGTCAGCTAATGAGTCGATGAAATAAGAGAATTACAGTTCATCGCTAATGAGTTCACCTAATTAGGCCATTAATTAACTCCAGAAGAGGTAGATTGTGGGAGGGGAACTTTGCGGCATGTGCAGTTTAATAATGGGAGCCAAAAAAGGGTCAGACAAACACAAGGGGATGGATAAGACTTCTCGTCTTGACCCTGTCTTCATTAGACAGTCCAATAAAGCACTTTCTTGTAGCATCCTGTCATCTGTCTCCACCTTAATTATCAAGGCTCTGCTCTAGATGTACATGAAATTATACAGAAAATGTTCTTTTAGATTAGCTTGCATGTAAACAATGTGCAAAGAGTTGTCAAAGTTGAGAACATTCGCCTGTAATTCAAAATCATTTTACGCCGAGTGTTCTCTAGCGCTTAAGATTAGTTGGCTTACATTTACAATACGAAATATAAAAAGGATGATGGGAAAGCAGCCTCCAGAAAGATTTACCTCGAATGAACTCTGATCGACACACTCCCCATGAATATTTTGTGACTTACTTAAGATTCTGGGTTACCGTTCAGATTGTCACACATAAAAATTGCAACAGTAAGTTTCACAGTACAGTAGTTACAGAAATAATGGCACCTCTCAGAGACTTGTCCACCTGTCAGTCAGATAACATGGTGCGAAAATAAAAATGGGTGCCACGGGCAAGTTTGGCACATAATTTATTCAAGTCAGTTAGTCAAAAGTGAATTATTCATGACGCTGTGAAACCATTCAATTGTTTCAATGACAATAATCTACAGTAGCTCAATTGATTCATTATTAACATGAACAGTGTTTCAATGCAGCTATATTGCCTACACAGTGAACTGCTCCATAAAGAGCTCACATAATAATTCTTTGGCCCCCTAAGACAGTTCTTGTAGAAGGCTGTATAATTGTCGAGGGACTGTGGATCGCCTCAAGGGTCACTGCTGTTTCATACTTTGTACACCATTACGCTCTCTTTAATTGAATTGCAGAAAGTGCAGTTAATTAAGCGATTAACGCTGAGAACATGGGAGCTATCAGAGAACAAAAAGACTGCCTGATGGTGGACATTGCAGCCACTGACCTTCTCTGGGGGAATCTGTCTCTGCCTCAAAAACTGTGTCGAAGCCACTGTTTTTCACACAAGAGCTGTTGCTTTTTTATTTTTCAGAGAGATAGCAGCAGCTGGGATGTGTTTGGCATAGGATGGCATCTGAACTTGAGCTGAACTGAGATATTTTCAGTTCAAGTTGACATAATATAAAAAGATGAGAACACATAAAAAAATGCTAATTCATATTCAGTCATTTTCCATACAGTGTTGATGTGTGCTGTATTGCATGTGTATAAAAACCTTTCTGAAGTTCTCATATATTCATATCATAAATACTGACATTGTATTTTTATGGTGTTTTGAATGTAAACATATGCTTTAATGTAAAGGCCCACACACTAGAAAGTGATCATTCATAAACAATATTTCATCCTAAGCTAGGTGACATAGTTTCTACCCACAGGGCTAATTGGTGAACTAGTTTAGCTGGCGAGCTAACATATTAGCCAGATGAAAACATGAACACATTTCAGTTATAATAGCTACCTGAGCTACGTGACTGGTCAACTTGATGCCAAAGATCAGTGCAGACTGCATCTTCTGCTGGCGGTGATCCCATTGAAATGAATTGGTTTCACCATGACATTTTAAAATGCTGGTGGTCTTTAGGAAACTTCTGTCTTGGGGGTCTTATTTCAAGATCATGACTACATTTCTTTATGATGTATTGTCTTTGATTGTAGGTAAGATTTTCATGTAGGCTTTTCAGCATATATATATATATATATATATATATATATATATATATATATATATATATATATATATATATATACAGTAAAATCCCATTTTTACAGTACATTTTGCTCCTATCTGGAATTTGTCTTCTGCATTTAGATTATTCTGACGCTCAGTGAACATGATGTAAGACCAGCACCTTAGTGAAGTGTAACACTCATATCTTTTGATGTCGGAGGAAAGTGGAGCACCCAGAGGAAATCCACATAAGTATGGTAAGAACATGCAAACCTACAGAAAAAGGCCCCAGTGGGGTTTGAACCTAGGTCTTTGCTGCTGTGAGGCAACAGCTGAAATCACTGATCCAACAACGTAGCACAAAATGCCTGAATTCTACGAATAACTACTAACTGTAAACAGCAGTGAGAAAGCTCCATCCAGAGAAAGTTGGATTCAGACGTGGTGGTTTTTAGATCTGCTTTGGTACACGAGCCAGTCTGCTAAACAATGAACAAGCTGTTTAATAAGAAAGTTTCCCACAGTTGAAAACTTTTTTCTTCCTTTTGACGCCATTAATGTGTCAATCTGTGCGATAAACACCAGATTTTTTCTTCTTTATTCGTTTGTCTTATTACACACAGCATATGACTTCTTTTCATATTTACACCCAGATTGACATAAAGCGTCCTGTCTTATTGACAATTATTTCTGACAATATGTTATATAGTCTGACTGCTGTGTGTTTGATTTGCTGTCCTGTTTTATTGAATCAGAAAAAGAAAGACTTAAAAAATGTTGCTCTTAGTTTAAGTTCAATCAAAAAAATCATCTCTGTCTCAGAGATCTCTGAACACACTTTGCAGTCTACTCATGCTTCCAGTCAACAATATTGCCTCTTAAAGTGTATTTAAAACTGTTACATGTCCTCAAAGTCATTCCGGCGTGTGTTGCTTCAACCTTCCACTACTTCACCATCACCACCAAGAGCCTGTCTACTGGTCCCCAAGGGAGGGATCATCCTAAGTTAATTAATTTATAAGGGTTTACCCCCTATAAATTATTCCTGCAATGGGATCAACACAGAAGCTCTTGCCTTATATATTTTAACAAGCATCTGATTTTGTGCTCCACTTTCTGTCTCCCCTGACAGAGTACATTTACACTTCTTGTTATATCACCAAATGCATTTCGAATACCTCAAGAGAGGTGTGGATTATGAGATCTTCAGTGTCTCTAGGGTGCACCTACACTGTGACTTTGCTCTCTTTGTTTCTCTCCGTGATTGCAATAAAGCATTTTTATGCCAGGTGAAAGGGGGGTCGCTGAATACGACGTGTAAAAGAGGATAGTGGGTTGCCAGGAGATTTCTGGATGGACACACACACATACAAAAACACTGTGCCCGTCGGGCTGGTGTCTGTCATCATAATGAAGTATCTAGAGAGGGGCTGCGGTACCATTAGACAGACAGATGTGAGGGATGGAGGGAGTGACACAGGGTGAGAAAGAGACAGTGGTTTGTGAACATAGGAGGAAGATAGGCAATAGTGCTGCCGTCTGCCACTCGAATTGGATCAAGCAACTAGTATGTCAGAGTTGAAAGATTACATCTGTATTCACTGTCAGCAATGCAACTTCCATGGCTGAGTGCGGGAGGGCACGGGAGATGTCATGATGCAGTAACGAGCTGCAATACCGCTGAAGAATGACTGGATCTTCTCTGTGTATACAGCTGCAAGGAATGATGAAATCTGTTTCGTGTACTGAAAAAAAAATATAGTGAAAAAATATCCATAACAGTCTGCCAGAGCCCAAGGTGATGTCTTTTAGATCAACGGTCCCAGAGGGTTCCACAACCAAATTTTCAGTTTTCCTGATTTGTGTGTACATAAAAGCTAAATTGCAGAGTTCAAGTTTACTAAAATTACATCTTGACTTTATGAACCTGTAATTATTTTTCCATTTCTTACGTCTTAAGTCCATTGTCAGCGCTTGTTCACTGGAGGGCTCAAGTTTCCACAACATACTTGCTTAGGTTGCATTCATCTTAAACTGAGATTTAATTTGAGCACAGAGAAATTTGCCATTTTCAGCAGATAAATGTGGAAACAGACTTCTTGTGGCAAACTCTGCTTGTACTATACATCATTCTGCACGGTGAAGGTCAAACCAAATAAAGTAAGACATGAAAAAAAAAAAACTGTGGAAAGGGCGCTTTAATGTTTTTGTCAATCAACTAACTCTAACAAAACTTTCAGCATGACATAGAAATGTTTCTTATTCTGGTGGCAAATACAAACTCACTGTGCCTAAAATTGTGCTGCTGCCAAAACAGCCCTGACCCATCGAGTCATGGACTCTGGCACCAAGACTTTAGCAGCAGATCCTTGTCGTGAGGCCTCCATGGATCTGACTTGCCTAGCACATCCCACAGATCCTCAGTTGGACTGAGATCTGGGGAGGCCAAGTCAGCACCTTGAACTCGTTGTGCTCCCCAAACCATTCCTGAACCGTTTGCGGTATGGCACATTATCCTGCTGAAAGAGGCCTCTGCCATCAGGGAATACAGTTTCCATGAAAGGGTGTACACGCTCTGCAACAATGCTTAGGTAGGTGCTACGTGTCAAAGTAACATCCACATGAATGGCAGGACCCAAGGTTTCCCAGCAGAACATTGCCCAAAGCATCACACTACCTTCGTCAGCTTGCCTTCTCCCCAAAGTTCATCTTGGATCCTCAGCAATGTATCCATCCATCCATGTGATGTAAAAGGAAACGTGATTCATCAGACAAGGCCACCTTCTTCCATTGCTCCATGGTCCAGTTCTGATGCTCACATGCCCAATGTTAGACCCATTTTTCCTGTTTCTAACAGTCAACTTTGAGGCCAAAATGTTAATGTTAAGACTGATCGGTGTATAAAGTCTTATAGAAGCAAAGTTTAAAGGGTAAAGTGAGGTTCTTCTCTTGTCTCCTTTAAACAAAAAGAAGATTTGATATAAAAAATAAGAATTCCCATGCCAGATTCTCTTTTCAAAACACTGTCAAGAAGAGAAATGCATTTTTCGGTGCAAGTCTGTTTGACTGCATTACAAGATGGGAATCCTCATTTCCTTCCTCGTCCTCCTTCCTCCTCTCTTCTCTAATGATGACTAATATGACTTGTCCCTCATCCAATCGTAATTTCAGAGATGACAAATGTGTGTTATACTTTTCACACACTTGCCTCCGCCTTTTCTCACAGCCAAAAGTATGACAGCGACCGCTGCTCGGCGACTTGGCTGCGACTCGCTGCCTTTGAGTGACACCTGTATCATTCAGTGGAAAATTCAGTTTAAAATAAGGCCTGGTTTACATGTATAATTAATTAGGCTCATCCCTCAGCCGAGGCATGGCAGGTAATCATTAATGGCAACTGCTATGGGGAGTAGGTGCCTAAAGAGGAGTGACTTTGCTCATCACAGGCAAAAAGCGTGAACATAAATGGCTTTCACGGAGAGAAGCAGTCTAGGTAGATAATAAGGTGATTTTTTTTGTAAAAGCTGGAAAAGAGGCCAGACTTTCATAATGTACAAAAGCTTTTTAGAGACTCTCGTCAGGAGTCACTCTCAACCCAAACTTCTCACATGACTGCATTTTGTAGATTAGACTCTTTAACTGGGGCTCTCAGGATGGCTTCGCCTCTTTGAGTCAAAGCGTCTGAGTGTGCTAAAGGACATGTGATGGGGCCTGCCTAATTAGAAAAAGGACATCCTATTCATGTTGACTCTAAGCTGGAGCACTCGGGCCTTGGCCTCCTGTGATCAGGGTAATTTGTCTGTGAACCCCGACACCTCCCCCATGACTGCATAAGATGAAGGACTGGATGTCTTGCCAAACTGCTGAAGTATTAGCGTGCACGGAAGCTACTCTGGAAAAGGGCTGCTCACTGAAATTTTGGGGTCAGCACATTAACACATTAACCTTTAGCCCATGGTCATGCCTCAAGATTGGCATAATGAATCATTCTTTGTCCAAACACAATTCCAAGCTAGAGTGGGGGACTCCCACTGGGATTTCAACTGGGTTTTGAGCAGGGGAAGAGTCAGTTTTAGTAGTTTACTGGTTTAGCTCTGCATAAAAATTTCAGACCATGTTTTCATTTAGCCTTAGGCTGCTTTGGATCAAAGGCTGGATGCAAGATGTGTGTGGGATATCATTCATGTAGGAAATGTCTTTCGGTTGTTGATAGTGATATAAACCATTATTCTAGAGGTTAAGCAGCATCTACACATTGCAGAGCAGTTGAGACACAATAGCCTTGCTGTGGACAAGCAACTAATGGTACAGAAGCCTCAAGGGCTCCAGAGGGCTATGCAGACTGCTAGTGAATTAGTATCCATTGATCTACAGTAATTGCTCCTGAACAATAAAACTGAATGGAAAAAAAAACCCACACAGTCCTCTGCCTATTTCTTGTAACAGTTATTTCACTTCAGAAAACCTTGGGGTAGGGAGCAAGAAGCTGAGCGCTAGGGGCTACGAGGAGAAGCAGAGCTGTGATAGGTCACTGCCCAGGGCACCAAATGTTCACTGAAGGCCCAAGAAATACCCGTTCTCCTGAATAAAAGAGGGCGAGTGAACATGGCCCTTTGATAGCCCGCAGCATGGAAAACTGATCTTCAGATTATATCCTAGATGGATAGGCAACATCAACACTGTCGAGCATGAATCATCTCCTTCCAACATTGGGGCACTTTCTTTATTTAACATATCAAGTGCAGTTAAGTCATAGGGACTTAACTACTACTCAGTTTGTACTCAGTTTCTTCTGTGGCTCTGGAGGGAATTTTAATTGTGAACTTGAAAGTTTAACTCAAGCGATATCATCGTCATCATCGTTGTTATCTCGGCTTGTTTTTGGAGACAGTTTTTCACAGAAAGCCCATTTTATAAACAGGTGGCGTGGAGTTTGAAAGATGTTGGTGTTTAACAGCCAGAAGGGGTCAATCCATTCCACTCCAGAGTCGATAGCTCCGAGTTGGTATTCCCGACTTCCGATCCAAAGGTGTCCCAGTGCAACTGCTTGAGAAAACATTGATGCCTGCAGCAAATCAACTGAATGGTAAATGCTAAAGTTGTTGCAGCACGTTTCACAACACAAACGCTACACGTTATAAAAACTTAATGAAACCGTTCTGTTAACTGTGTGTGCCACCATGTCACGTGTGTTAAGTCGGCAAACTCGTGATAGACAGATCTTGCCTGAGTTTACGATTTGGAATCGCTACTTGAATGACCTCTCCATTGCACTTTTTCATGTCAGGGGGCATACAAAGGACCATGACATAACAAAAGAGGTCATTGACTTACATTATGGGAAGTAAAGGAACCAGTATTTTGAAAGCTTGTCCCTTAAATCTAAGCATATCTCGGCCTGTCCTGCTTTGACATTGACTGTTTCCGTTCTTTTTAAACTCTTGCAAGTTTCTTTATAAGGACTTGTTCAAAGGGGAAATGAAATTTCCATATGCCACTGAGAAGTCAGTTATGTATCCTCCACTAAACACATAAAATAATTGCAGGGAAGCACAAGGGTAACAATTAGATAAGGCAATCTAATTAGACAGGACAGACTGCAAGTTAAACAGACAAACCCCCTAATCCTCCAAAATGTAGTTTTATTTTCATTTCTGAAATGAAGCATGACTTCATTTTCTCCAAGAAGCTCAGTGATGATCACGACAGCTGCGTTCAATAAAGAAAAAGCTAATAAACAAAGTTCAGCAAAGGTTTTTTTTATTATCACCTTTTCTGAGCTCACTGTTCAGACCTCCACAATTTATCACAATATAAGACACAGCTGAAATAGAGTTAAAAGGTTACAACATGTCTTCTGTAGAGATGCCGCCACACAAGTGAAGATATACTGGAGCTGAGGGCAATATTCTATATGAGTTTCTTCTTCCTCGTTTTGGGGTATAAATTAATTTCTTTAAAAACAAGGTTTGTTCAAGGTTACGTTTGCTTCCTTCATGAATAACAGACAAGTTATTAAATGGCTGCTACGCCTGTGCCACAGAAAAACAGCCTACTCATAAAGGGATCGTTTGAAGTTACATTGTGATGCTCTCTCATTGTTATTTAATGAACTTGGTTCATTTTTCCTCCAGCAAAATCCATTAAAATCAATCATTTTTGCCTCTTTTTTACCCCTTGCCTTCTTTTTTTTTTCTCCTGCAAACCAAACTTCGGTACAGGAGATGAGAGAAAAATCTCCAAGGCGGAGGGAAAGAAAATCAACTAATCTAAGCGTAGCCTTCATTCAGATCCAATTCATTACTTGGGCATATTGAGAAGAGGGAACAGTATGTACCCCAGCAAGTCAGCCAATCCGCTCATCACCCACTAATAAACACCGGCGCATGTGTAAGTGGAGGAAATATTGAAAGAGCTTGCATTCAGATCACAGCTGCCCCCTACCTTTGTTGTGAACGGCAAATGCCATTTGGATAAATGCTTGACACACGTTGCTGTTTTAACCCAAATTACCCTGCGCCTTAGATCTCTCAATTGCCTAATTAACAAGGGGAGAGTCTGAAGCCTTTCAAGTTGTGCACTTAAAACAAAGCCGGTGAGCAATGTAGTGAGTCTGTTCTTCATTTGTGCACCTGGAGGGAGTAATCAGCGATGACATATAGAGGAAGGGCCATTGCGGTGAAGCAGACCGTCCCGCTGGTTCCCTATTTCTTTCTCACTATCTGTAGTTTAATGATATGTGAGGTCTGAGGATCCCTGAGGGTCCTTGAAGGGGTTCGGGGGGGGGGGGGGGGGGGGGGGGAACCAGCAAAATGAGAGAGATTGTGATTTTTGTGCTTGAATAGATGTTCAGCTCTGCCCCATTATCTCTCCTCCTATTGTCATTCTGATATAAAACACTTTGAAAGGATCGAGAGCAGACGAGAGCATACCCCCACATCCATATTAGATGAGCTCAAGTACCCCTTCATCAACCCCACCGGTCATGCTCCATGTGTTTCGATTCATTTTCAAGTGATTAAGTAACACAACATAAAAGTAGAGAATGTCGCTGATCTGTTCATACAATACTTTTGACTAACTCCTTCAAATCTTCATCTGTTACACCTGGACCACATTGGGCCCGGCTATTCTCCATGCGGCTTCATACCCCGCCAGGCCAGGAGTGTTTCAGAAGCGTTTTGCCGGCCAGATTTTGTTAACTAGCTCAGATTTGGTCATTTTTTTCCCCCAATAATCTATTCAGCGAAAAGAAACAGTGGCATGTGTAATCAGTAAGTCAGCTGTGTATGTGATACATGAGTGAGGAAGTTCAACAGTGCAGTGTTGTAGGGTGCAGCAACACAAGCCAAATGTTAACCAAAACCCCGATGTCTCAGGGAGGAGAGAGAACCAGCAATGAGATTCCAAGAGGGTTTTTGAAGGAGCACTGGTCCACAGATCCAAGGCAGTGCAAGTCAGCTAATAACCTTCTGCCATACCCTGATCCAGTACCTGCAGCCACAAAAACAAAGTAACAGGCAGACAGGGTGGGGAGAGACTATTTGAACTATTTCTCCATTACTTTCCAACTGTTCACCACTTTTAGCTTTTTCAACTGTTTATCTATGAGATTTTTTAGCTAAATATTTACTGTTATAAACTGTTTATCCATCACTTTAAACTATTTCATGACCAACCAAATAGCCATTACTGTTAGCTAACTATCTAGCTCTTTATCCATAGCCTTACCATTTCAGAAGTTTATGTATTTATTTAACAGACGATTTTGTGACACTAATTTGTAGGCATATCCTGTTTTTTCCCCCATTCTAAACACAAATATAATCATTTTCTTTTAGTTTAGAGCTACTCCACAATCTGTCCACTTGCCCTCTGGCAATTGCACCCCACTGTGATGCAAGAATATGTGGTTGGGAATCCCTGATTTAGATGGTAACATGGTGGGATTTCACCTGTTTGCATGTGCATTCGTGGTAGAAAAAGCTCATTAGAAAAACCACAATGATTTCTTCCAAATCGCTGGATACCTTCGTATTGTCCAGGAGAATGGAGATGAAAAGTGAAAAATAAGAGAACAAAGAGACGAGAGAGAATAAACGAAGAGAGAAATATTCCCTTTGGGTTTAGAAAATGCATTTACAAAAGGCTTTGATGTCTCAGAATTTTATGTTTTTTTATGTTATTCACGCTCTTCATCTTTGCTCATCAACCAGACTTGATGTTTTTTTCTTTTTAACCATGTAGTTACTTTCTACTCCAAGATCTTTCATAGACTCTGCCTGTTTTATCTGACAAGGTGCACTGAAGCTTTGCCTGAGAGAGCCTGAAAAAGGAATTAAAGTAACACAACCAAAAACCAGCCAACCACTGAAGGCAACAATGTGAGAAATGGCAGAAATCGATATGGCATTTCAACTTATCCCCCCTCAAGGATGTTGGGAAGAAAGGATGACTGAGAAGCAGCAGGAGTCCTAACATGGAAGAGCAAGCAGATAATTGAAGGGAAAAGAGCTCAGCATCTAATTCTATTATCAGATGGTCCCTGCTGCAGATATGGTGTTGTCTGCAAGCACTATCAAGGAGAGCTAGAGGTGACAGAAACACATCTTTGTAGGTGTTTTCATATCATCAGAGAAGAACACAAGATGGAGAACAACAACAAAAATCAATACCTTTCTTGAACTTGCAGAATTTAGAAAAGTTCAGTTTTTATTCAAGTCTTATTTTTATAGTTTAGACTGACATTAAGATTTTACTCACCGGAAGATAAGATAAAGAAGCTACGAATAAGTTGACCACAACTTTCTAGCTGTGGTCTGTATTTACGCCATAGACAGTATATAAAATGGACGTTGTATCCGTGACGTCACCCACAGGTTTCTGTAGAGCCGTTGTGAAGAGGTGGCTTTGGCTGCCACCATCTTGGCAGTCCTGCCTCTGTTGCCTCTTGGTTAATACAGAAATGGGCAAAGACGTGGATCATTGGTGGACCTGAGTCGGGGTGAAATGGTAAACCATCAATAACAAGGTTATTCTACATGTTTCCACAGAGCACAATGGTCTAATCAAAGACTGAAATCAGCATAACCAAGTCAACAGCTTTGTGACACCGACGTACGTGCATCAGTCTGGTTAAGAGAGATCACAGAGCCTGTTGTCTGTCCCTGAATTGAAACTCAAACTGTTGTTTAGTCACAGCTATCCTCCTTCTATCTATCCTACATACACGACGTAACAAAACATCTTGCCATTGGTCAATAGGAATCTGAATACTGACCGTAGATGGAAGCGAATATGCACATTCCATATATAGAAAAAAAAGTAAAAAAACATAATAAAAAGTGGAGATACAGTGATGATATGTTACAGTGATAGGCAAATAGAAAACGGACAAAATAAAGGCTTTTTGTTCTTTTCTTTTGCTGTTTTAATTAATTTAAAACCACTATGTTTACAACCTGAAAATCCGACTTTACAAATCGCCAGAACCAAAAAGGGCAACAATACACAGACCTCAAGGAGCCTGAAATTGATTGGCTGAAAGCAACTTAGACTGCACTAATTTCCATCCATCCATTTTAATCCATAACCGCTTATCCTCATCAGGGTCATGGTGTGCTGGAGACGATCCCAGGTGACATCGGCAGAGAGGCGGGGTTCACCCTGGACAAGTCGCCTAGTTCATCACAGGCCTGACATGTACAGACAAACAACCATTCACGCTCACATTCACACCTATGGGCAATTTGGAGTCACCAATTAACCTATAAACCAGGAGGAAGCGGGAGTAGACAGACAAGGAGCGAACACGTAAACTCCGAGTTGGCTCGGGGCATCAAACCAGGAAGAGTATTGCACCACCATGCTGCCCCTGCACGAGTTTCACCATCACAAACAAAATTTCAACATCAGAATAAACAGAAAGGTGCTATAAACACATAAAAATCTATATACCACTGTAAAATGTATCCATTAGAAACCATGTATCTCCAGACTGAATTGGTAAGAACTAAACTAAATGAAATGGTGAATGATGGCCATGAAATTCCAGTAATGGCCTCATTTTTCTTAGAATTTTTCAAAGCAAAGAACAGATTTTGGTTTCAGCTCCAAAACACTTAGGAGTCAATAAAAGTTTTGTTTATACTCAATCCTAGATCTCCACAATGGAACGATAAGGAGCAATAAGTAAAAAAAAAAAAAAGTGCACACTGATACTGAAACTAGGCCTTGTTCAAGAAAAAAAAATACTCTATTTGAAGTTTTTCTAGATAAAAAACATATTGATATCAAACCTGTGTGGGAAAATTACATGACTAAAATGTAAAAAAGTAACCCCTGAAAAATCATGTGTCAGTGCACCACTGTGACAGGTATAATCCTTGATGCATAAAACCGGGATCATTATGCCATTACATAGAGTAGGTTTCATGTGAGTGAGACCCGACCAGAGAGAGCGGTGACAAAATGTCATTCAGAAACTTGCAGTGACACACAATCTCTCTATCTCCTCTCTCCCCTTCATACACAGCAAATAAATCCATAAGCACCATGTCGGAGTGTGCTGCCATTTTCTGCTGTCACCATCATTTTATTCCCCCGTTAATATTTCTCTACCTCCCTCTCTGTTTTTTTCTCTGCCGCAGGCCTCGGTTGCTACATTTGCTCCACCAGCATAATATCTACCTGCTCCTGTCAGACCGCCTGGCATTTCATCCACAACATAGGACAGGCAGGTACGGTCTGTAATTGAAAGTCTGACCAGTAAAATGTGTGTAGATGTGTACATAAACATACAGAACATACAGCAGTTTATGTGCATCTGTAAAACACACAGAATGTAGAATATTTCACAGCTCATATGTCTCTATAAACGCGTATACTGGTGTGTTTCTGTATGTGTGTTGGATCAATTCCCACTCTGAGGTGCTGTGTAGCCGCTCTATCCTAATAAGCCAACTGTTGACAAATAAATGTGTCACCACTGTGGGTCATGTTGGTGACCTGGTTAGTAATGAGGGAGAGAGAAGAGTAAGGGATGAGACATGGAGAGGACAGAAGCCAGCGTGGCTGTGTACTGAGTAAAGAGTTCTCGAGGTGTCACTGCAGGAAATATTCAGTCCAGCTGAAAAATATTCATGATGTGTGTACAGCAGTCGTAAATGGAGGATTTATGCACTTGTGAGTAAAGTCAATATTTTAGGATCTACTGTACAAGTTTGGAGATCCTGACTGATTAAATACATCAGGTTAAGAGATGATTCTTGTATTATAAAACGGGTGTTATAATATATAAGTGATGCATTGCATATAAAAATTTGAAAAAGATCTGAAAACTCCACTGTATGCAGCCTGCCCAGCACCAAACAGCACACAGATAGCTGGTGAACATTAGAGCTTTTAGCAGCTAACTGAGCTGCAGATATTTCCCTTTTGGAGTTAGTGGCGATGCAATCTCAGAATCTTGGATTTAGCCTCTGAAGGCAACGGCCAATGATTGCGGACTTCCGGTGTAGCCAGCGGATATCTGGAAAACAGATATCTGGACTAAGACTTCCCCTGCAGTCCAATTATCAACTTGATACGGGATGTTATGGAATTTTCTATCCTTAGATTACATGGGGTCACATGTGGGCCTTGAGGTCCTCAGCAGTAGTAGTTGTTTGGCTTTGCTTGAGAACAGCAGGCTCCAGCCTATCTCAACACTGTGGTGGCCAGGGTTGAAGGAACTGAATGTTGCAAGAAATAATAGATAGCTTGCAGCTGACGTTTCATTAACATAAACAGACAACAGTGTCTCCAGACTAGAATGTGCTGACGGTAACACAAACATGGGTAAAGACATTCTCGGTGACTAATTCTGGACGTATAGTATTTGTGGTGTTATCTGTAGGGGTTTAAAGTCTGACCACCAGCATGAGTTCAGCAGGATGTGAGACCAACTCAGGCACTTCTGATGTACTCTGAGAGTGTCTCTATTTCTCCTTGGCCAAGCATCAATAAATATTACAGCATAAGACATCAGAGGCTCCTGAACACTTTCTTTCCTCCTGACCTCACCATTGACCATTGACTTCAGCAATTTCTCCACAACACGGGAGAATGGCAAGAATATGAATGCATGCAGATAACTTAAAAAGAGGACGCAGAAAGCTAAATCGTTGCAAGGTTGCATTTCGGCTAACGCATTCCGACTCTTTTGCTCTCCATGTGCACTGGTGCGACTAAAGACCATTCAAACGTAATTGGTCAATACTCCTTGGACTACAAACAGAAGCCAGAATGCATCTGGTGCCAAAATCTTGGTGTCTTGACTACAGATTCTGCATTCATATGCAGATATCTGTTTATATTGGACTGATATTAATCATGTGGACAGAAACGTGACTAAAAATGAATGCTAAATTAGCTTGGTGTCTCCTGAATGTGTAAATATACATCCGTTTGCCGACAAGTATCCAATAATAAGAGATGTGTGCTTCTTGATACCATTGGCTTGCAAAAATGCGAATGCTTTCATTGCTTTAGCTTGTTGAAGTTGATTTATGTATGAATGAGCTTCAAGTCTTTTAAACCTCTGCTTGATAATCATTTAGAGAGGTTATCACAGTTAATGAAACATTGGGGAATTATATAAAAAGAGGTAATCTTGACACAAATGTTTCAACATCTCAGCTCTCAATGCAAGGGCATTATGTCAAAAATGAATTGAGGAAGCAGAAAGGAGACATTTTCATTTCCATTTTCATTGCATTGTGAAAAACAACTTTCTGAGCCAAAACTAACATTATTACTATCATATCATCATATCATTGAGTATCAGTGCCTCGGTCTTACGCTGTAGTTCCAGTGGATCTTCTTTATCCCACAGGGACCACAAAGCAATCTATTCTACAAATGGGGTGACACCTTTAAGCTTAAGCTCCTCTTACGTAGACAGAGAGCTTGTGAGGGTGTTAAAAGCATGAGTCGTCTTTTAAAAGCATCGGGACCTGACCTTGAAGCCATTAATGCACTAATTTGACCGATAAGAGCTCCCTCAGAGTTTTTATCGTCTCCTAATCCTTATCATTCCTCGCCCACCTGATTGTTTCGCAGCGACCGGTTACATTTTGTGATCAAAGGGAGGCTACTCAGTTTTCTGCTCGTCCCATGACATACATCTTCTTTGCTATATTAGGAGGGAGTAACAATGACCACTTGGATGCACTTGTTGCTAATTCAAGACTTGAGGTGTTGTGAAGCTCTTAATGTGATGGTTGGCTGGGAACCTGTGACCGGGGAGAAGTTATTTTGGGACATAAATTGATGTGCTATCTGGTTTATGTGTGGTGATGTGACGCACAAGAGTGCCTGACAGACTTGTGTAATTGAACCACTAAGGAGGAAGAGGGGGAGGAGGAGGAGGAGGAGGGGGAGGAGGAGAAAGGAAGGAGAAATGCCACCTCCTACACTCTAATACAGCTGAGATATTACCTGCTGATCATCAGAAAAGGGTGTCCAGGCTGAGTGGGTGGAGAGATAGCAGGTTTATGGCCGGTACAGCAGTGTACAATGAAAAGATCCTTTCTACCTCAAATGAGGAGGTGCTCTCCATCTCTATCTCTCTCCTGGGAAGTGGGGGGTGCTGTAATTGGTGTTAAAAATAGTCTGTTCCATAGTAGGTCACTGTATCACACACTGCTGCCTTAAATAATGCATAAATAAAGCCTAAAATGGAGTTCTAAAGACTCTATTATGGGTCACAGCATGGCAGAGTGGTGGCCTCAATAATTCTCTCATCAGCTTTAGATACAGTAGACTGAATTCACATCCCTGCAAATGTATTAATATACACACTAATTAACTAATGAGGCGATCTGACAACAATAAGGTTATTCACTATGGGGACTTCTGTTATACTTTTAATACACCCATTAAAAGCTACACATAGTCAGTCACTGTTTCTATATTCTCCTTTTCATATGTGTCATTATTCCAGTTTTCCTTTGAGACACTATAAGATACAGAGAATTGCACAACGTTGTGATAACATGAAATTTAGATTTGAAGAAAAAATGCTGGCAAAATTGAAGCAAGCTCAACTTTAATATTTTTTCACCAAGTTAACAGTAATTTGCATTTTCTATCATATTTTTTTGTCTTGACTGGAAAATCTGAAGTGGAAATTTTTCTGAGCTGTACGTGGTTTGCAAATTACAGTGATCAGTGTCCTCTTGCAGCAGGAAACCCAATCTAAAAAGGAATTTCAGTTTAAACCATCTGTTCCTTGGAGCAGATATTTTTTGTATAAACAAGACAAAGAATCTAGAGCTACATTAGCAATATTTTTAAGTTGTATTTAAGCAGAGCGATGCTTTGAGGTGAATGCTAACATGATCACAATAGCTGACTTTCTATCCAAATGTACCTGCGAATGAATGCTTGTTTCCATCTGCTACCGTTATGTGAATATTAGGGGTAATGGTCCATCGAGATAACTTCCAGTTGGAAAACCAATGCACCATTGCAGAAGCAGAGGTTGGAACAAGATGATTTATTATATATACTGCATAATTATTTGTACATTGCAAATATGACTTCACTGTTTGTTTCATGTATAAATGTGAGGATGGTTACATGATTTCTATGTGGAGTGATCATAGATGCCAGAAGTTAAATGTTACCTAACTAATTTGAAAAAAGCTATGGGGCTAGCTAATGGAGCTAGCAAACAGGTGAGAAGATGACCAAACTAATTAGCACTGATCCTCTGAGGACCATGAACGTCTATGCACCATTTGGTGCCAACCCATCTAGGAGATGTTGAGATATTTCACTGGATAAGTGAAAACTTTAACCTGCAGGTGGCACTAGAGGAAACCAACAAATCACCACCACTTAAGTCATTAAGGTTCATCCTCTGTCCACCATGAATATGTGTACCAGATTGTATCCCAATCCATCCAATTGTTATTGATATATTCAGTCTAACTGATAGTGCCATCCCTAGAGCCACGCCGCTAGCTTGGCTAAAAATATTGCATATGCATTTTTAAAATGTTTGTGCTGACGTATACTGTACATACATACATATATTTGTGTGTGTGTGCATGTTAGAAAGGTGCAAAGATAGAAAACACTGAACTATACATTAAGTCCAATATATACAGTGAGGTTAAAGGTCAGAACAGAAAAGCGCTTACAGGCGTGGCTGTTTGTCAACTTCACTCTCATGCCTGGGTGAAAACGAGCGAGCTAAATCGAGGGTCATGACTTCAAAACAATAACCATTACCAGTCAGAAACTGCACAGACCTACAGGAGCAAGGTCAAACTGCACTGCATTAGCAGGCATAAGCCATGATATTATAGAGAGCTTGCCTTGAATCAAGGTCAGTGAAAACACAGAAATACAGAGTGGCAAGGAGTAAATTATGAGAATACCCTCTGGCCTGAGCAGCCATGGCCCAGAGCTAACAAGTCATTACTGTAAGGATAATGCTGAGGAGAGAAATTCGCATTCTGCACAGGACACATTAAAAATAAATCAAGGATCAGTGAAACATTACTCTGCCATCCTAATTAGTTTTTTTTGGGACAAAACAGTTTCCCATAATCCTTTCTCTTCATAAAATACCTTACCTTTTGCAGGACTGTGCAGGAATCATAAATCACCTAACTTCTTTTTTCACCACCACCCATAAAACCATCCTTTCATTTAATTCCAATTGACCAGTGAACACAGCTTTGATTGAATCCCAGCCTTCCTCTTTTGAAGTGCGTGTGCTCCATTTCTATTTTCTGTTCTAGCTCTCTCTTCTGACTCTGACGCTACCTCTGCAGATGACACGCCGTTCTATTCAGGATTTATCAGACCACAGTGAAGTAGCTCAACTCTCAAGTGGCCCTCATCGTTTGCTCACGGTGACCGTACAGCGCGAGACAAAAGAGGCCTGGGTGATGAGTTGAAGCCGACAATATGAGTTGACATCTCGTTTTATCGCTTGTGCCATCGACAACACAGCGTTTACAGTGTGAATAAAGAAAAGGGCACACACACGCTGGGGATACAAATAAAATTACATGTTGATGTCTTTCTCCATCCCTCTCTGTCTTCTCCTCTGAGGACACTTGAGCGCCGCTATTGATCAACAGGCAGTCTGACAGCACGGCCATTAAGATGTGTAGGTGTAAACACAGCAGTAGAAAGACGACCCTGCTCGTTCCTGTTGCGCCAACCGGTTCGATGTGCGCTGCAGCAAATGATCCCATGCAACACTGTACAGCAAGACAGCATCAAAGCATCAGGCGATGAATTCGCTGACAGTAACGAACAAATCAGCCTACAGTATGTCTATGTATAGATCCACACAGTCACGCAAGGGTGCTTTTTCAAATTCCAGCAAATGAAATAATCAAACCATGCGACATGAAAAAAAAAATTCCATTTGCCTAGTGGACCCTGTGTGATTGAAATGTCCTTTTACAGGCATCTAATTGTTGGCTTCACTCTCTTGGGCGTCTACTCCACCTCCCAGAGGGAAGGACATAAGCCACAGGCAGAGCTTAGCATATGTATGAAATCACTAATGTGGCAATAAACGCTGCGACTGAAAGTCATGGGAGCAGGACTCCCGAGGAGGCAGATATGGCAGCACTTCTCTGTCTTCTATAGGTGGACTGCATAAAATCATGTTACATTAATGCATTCCATTTATGGCTCAACAGTCAGCATGCGCATAAATGATGTTAAAAGTGTCACTCAGCCCGTGCCTCAGCTTGCTGCACGCTATACAGTAATACAGGTTGGGTGTGTGTCAGTTTAGGTGTATGTAGGTGGATAATTCTGCTTTAACACTTCATTGATAGAAATAGAGCATTCAGGTGTAGCTGGAAGTGACTCAAGAAAAGGTGGGTTTACTAATGGTTCAGATGGCTGATGGGACAAAGAGAAGGTTCAGTGTAACATGCCAAATTATTGTCGGCCAGATGTTTATGCTGATATAAAATATAAAGTAAAGAGTCAGCGGGGATTTGTGGCTTGAAGAAGTTGTTTTTTTCCTGTGTGATGTGCCAGGTTGCTTATCAAACATGCATAGCCTGTTAACATGCCTTTCTGACTGCAGATGTTTCATCAGAGCTAGGATCCTTCTGTTTGTTTCCAAGGTACGCTAAGAATCACAAAGTTTAGGGTAAATGTTATCTAAAAGTTTCTGATATGATTCTTTAATCTATATCTGTATTAATCTATAGTCTTCACAGCATTGTTTGCAGTGTGCACCTTCTGCCCCCATCCCCCAAAGCTTGATAATGGCTTGCACTTCCTTGACCTTCTCAAAGTTGTTCTTATTATTTTCTTTACAATTTCATTTTAATATTGTTGATATAACGATTTAATCAAATGACTACATACAATGTGGGTTGCTAGTACAAGTATCTAGACCTTCAGACCCACTGAGAATGTTCAGCTAATCATTCTTGTTTGCTGGTCTGTGTGACAAACAAGCTGATAGATCCTTTGTTGCAAATCGTATCTGTGTACGCCCAGTGTAGAATTGGTGGAGCGATCTCATAGTCTCAAGCACTGAAAGTATACTTTTGTTCCTTTTTTCAGAAAATACTATGGCAGAAAGCCAAAGTGAATGAGTGCTGGGTGAAAGGAGTCAAACATCTAACAAGACAGAGACATGGAGATTTTTCTCAAGAGTCAGTGGACCAAAACGGGGCTGGAACACCAATGAATTGGATTTTACGGATGGTGGCTAATAAACAAAGACAATTCCAAAGGGATGCTCATGTTGCTCTGTTTGTAGGCAACTGTTGTTAACAGAAACCTGATAATATATCACAGCTCTGACTGGAGTCTTTCCTCACTGCTGAATTCAGCTTTAGTATTGGTGGAAGTTATCCTGGTATCACCGGACTAAATACATTTTTGATTTCCAAGAGTTTTTTTCAACTGCAGAAGATCAAAATGCTTCTGGAGGCAATTGGATGAACCTACAACCAATCAGAGCAACAAAACGTATATCATCTAGCACTGAGTGACTCAGGCAAGTTGGAGTGGTGCTTAGTATCTTTGTTAAGTGAGAAAAAATTGGTGATCTGAACGCCAAACCCTCTCAAATTATAACCAAACAGTACATTAAATTTGTTTCTGCAGACCTTTGAGATGGGAAATAGGCAATGCAGTAACAGAATCTTGAATCATATTTGATCAGCACTGGCTAGTTAGACAGTTTGATCTGAGTTTTGTGAGGACAGACCTATGTTGACTTTTCAGATCTGGACTGGTGACATTCCTCCCGGGATCCAAGGCTGACCTATCTGCCAGGGCAAAGCATCATGAGGTTGGCAAACTGGGTTCCCAGGATAGGTGGTATCCATAGAACTGTCCTAATTTATAATAACTAGTAATGACGATAGCTCAAACTTGCAAACTCACAATCAACCATGCTGTTTCCAGTAGAAACATGTTTGGAGCCTGTGAACTTGGTCCATTGGTTGGATGATATTGCAGTGTTGAGTCTAAGTGGCTCAGGAGGAGTCGTAGCCCTGATGGCTGTAGGACTGTATAATGGGATATAATAAAAGGTGGAGTCTAACAGTGTTTCCATTTAACAAATCCAGCTTGGTGCCAGAGTATGCCTTGGCACTCAAACCACAGCTTTATTCAATGGAACCACCATTTGTTTTCTTTGCTGCAGGGGTTGGAATGAAAGCAGGAAAAAGAGAATACAATCACAAGGATGTTAGCTGTGCATACAATGAGTTGGATGACAACTGCATCTGTTTGGTTACATATACTCTGAATTTCAGTGGTGCAAAAAGCTCAGGCTAACCTAACACCACCAGAATCAACCACAGTTACTTCAAACTGTTTCCAAGAGGCTGTTTGATACAGTCACTCAGATGGGCACTGGTATTAAAACACAAGAGAATGTGTCAGAAATGTGACTCTTAATAATATAATAATAAAGTAATTCAGCTTCCCATGGCTCTGTGAAAAATACCAAGGCACTGAACCATATTAAAACAGCTTTTATTTTATCTCCTCTGTTTCATGTGCAGATATGCCCCATTGATTATAGAAACAATAGAACCACAGGCCATGACTGAGCAAGCTGAAGGTACTAGGCTTCAACCACGCCAAGCACTTGGTTATGCACCCATATGGAGAGGCATTTGCTGCTGTCCCCCCTTCATCACCCTGGGGCTCGAAAGCATTAGCTAAATGCCTTGAAAGCAAATACTAACACCTTGCAGTGCAAGTGCCGAGGCCCACAGATGCACCAAGTGAGGAGCCAGCTGGAGGGAAAAGACAAGGAGAGGCTGTGGAAGAGGCAAACAGGAACGGAGACGTGTGTCAAGTCATTTCCTCGGACACCGCGGAGCTGTAGTCAGGATGCCATGATAAGCAGATGGACTTGCTGTGAGGCATATTTCATATTTCACACCACAACCCGTCCAGTTTGTTAGGCACTACTTTGGCAATGTCTTGTAGCAACACCTGGCACTTTGTGTGCACATGTGTGCGTGGATTCTGTGAGTACATCCTCACACTCTGACTAAAAATCATATGTAGGTTTTGAATACGCAGAAAAACTTGACTCCTCACTGGCACTTTGTCCGTTAACTCCTAAGAATATATACTTCTGTGTGTTTCCCTGGCTAATACTAACTCAGCTCTGACTGGCTGACGACAGTCTTGGTATTGCCAATTTAACAGTGCCTACATACTGAGGTGGACAGGTGGCTGGTCAGATGCCCAGCTCCTCTGCACCACAGTGGAAGATCTCTACCTCTCTGACTGGGCAGATGTCAGATACTTGGCAGGACTGCCACCCAGATTCCCCTGCAGAAAGCCTCCAGACAGGCTACCAGTCTTTGCCAGAGATAAAAGTGATCTTCCTGTTTCAGACACTTTCCCCCTCCTGTCTGTTTTCACTTGGCTAGGTCCACTTTTAATAGCTCACATAGTCAAGAGAGAAAGAGAGACTGGTGGCCGAGACACTGATCACTAATGAGGGGTAGGACTTTGACTTACCCACGTTCTGCTGCTCCTGCCGAGATCACTGCAGGGAGCCTCTCAACTCGCCCTAACAATCCGTATAATGCTGTATTCAGACCCACTTTACTTTTCAAACGGTGCTTTGTCGCTCTTTCTTCTCCTTCCCTCCCGCAGTGAGAGATTGTGTATTAAATCATTAACGGTTGTCCTAACAATGCAAATTCCCCATGAGCAGTGATCTGTCAGTGCCAGCTGACACAGAAAGAGCTCATGAATAAGTGAGCCTGACATTTCATGTTTTGAAAACTCACACCATTTCCATTGTTATGAATAGTTTCACTTGTCCTTCTGCTGTTTTCGAAAGGAACTGTGCTCCTGATAACTGCTCTGCCTGCTTACCTACAATTTTTGGCTTGGTTGTTACGTTATAGCTACCAGTAACATTGAGGGTGTAGGATTTTGATGTGATTATGCAACATTTAAATTTCTTTTCATAGTACAAGCTTCAGTTTCAACAAAAATGTATATACTGCTTTCCAGAGCTGGGCAAGCGGACAATGTAACCAGGCTCAGCAGCCTCTGTGGACATAATGACAGAGGCAAAGAGACCAAACGGGATGTTGACGGAGGAAGCTAAAAAGAGAAAAGAAGTGAAAGAAGTGAAGAAATTGCCACACAAGAGTAAATCTGGGACTTTAAGTTGTTGGCAAGAGCTTCGCAAAATAAAAGGCTGAAAGACAGACGCCGAGCTGAGCTTCTTGCTATTGAACTAGTAAGTAATATTGGCTGGCTGCTATGTCTTGTTTGCTTGATGTTTGGCTGTTAGCAAAGTTGCCACTTGCTAGTTTTTGATCATAAATAATATAATCATAACAAATATATGTTTAAAGCTGTCCAAATTAACAACAGAGTTAGTGCACGCTGAAACTGTGGGAGCTAAATTGCAAAAACTTCGACTTAATGTTTCACAGCACAAAATGCATCAAAGTACAAAGAAAACATGATACATGAAGTAAAATAAAAACAAAGCAGTTAAGCAATAAAGGCCTGTTTCTAATATAAGCATGTTTCAAATAAACTCTATCTATTTGAATTAGAGGTAAATGAAGCAAACTAATTGACTATTGGAGAATTAACTTTGTTAAATGTGATCATAATGGATGGGGCCATAAAAATCAATAAATCATTATACTCTTCTTAATGCTTCTAATGCCCAATAATGCCCTTCGCAAAGCTAAATAAAAACAAAACTCCAACTCCACTGCAATTACATGCATGAACCCCAGGGCAGAACTGAGTCCACGATTCAGAATTGCAGTTCCTGTCATTGTTTGATCATTGAGCTCTGAGTCGATGCAATTTCAAATTGTAAAGCATTATTATCATGCTACACTGGCTCCTCGGTGCAATGGGGGAGAAATGCAAATTGCTAGCAACGTGTTCCTTCTTAGTTTGAAGAAGAGGAGTTCCGTAGGCAGCTTCCTCTCGCCATATGCTCAGCCAGCTCAGCTTCGTCCTGCAGGAGCCACCTCAGCCCTGCAAGTCTGCAGAGGAAGCCGACATAATAGCCTAAAGTCACAAATGACACAAAAACCCAAATAAGACACAAACTCTGCCACAACTGCTTCCAGCTACAAAGGGTTGGTGTATGTGTTTGTGTGCATGTGCTCCATTCACGAGGGTCCTAATGTCTTCAAACATAGCATCTGTTCAGAATTATTTTGTGAACTATGATGGCAGTGAGCTATGTTTAGCGATGCCATGGGCACAAAGAAAGTCTTTTTGCTTTGATACATGAAATGTTTACTGGATAAACAACACTGGTACTCATAAAGAGTTATACACTACATCTGTTTCAGTCAGGACAGACTCATTGAAAGAGGGGATTAAAGAGTATAATTATTTTTATATTGTCAGAGTCAAGCAAGCCCAGATGAAGATCTGGATGGATGTGATTTGGAGATTCATGATGCGCTCAGTGGAAGGACCCACTGGAAAAGTTATATTTCCCCTTCAATGTCCTTCAACTCTCTGTGATTTACGGAGTTTCCTGATGGACAGTAAAGTAAACTGCTGCAAACTATAGCTGCTGTTAGCTAATGTTAGCTCAGTTTGTTAGCCAGGCTACAGAGACTGTGAGCTTTGAGCACTGGGGAAGTATTAGTGTTTGTACCACAAGCGTTTTGGACCACCGCGAAGAGGAGGTTTTTAGCTCCAGGGCGCATGGGAATGGAGACACAGAGTGGAGCCAGTGTCATGCCAGAACCGGAGCTGGGCAAGTGGGCAATGTAACCAGGCTCAGGAGACTCTGAGGGGTGAAAAGACTGAAGAGGATCTTGGCAGAGGAAGCAAAGAAGAGAAACAGAGAGTGTGACTGAGCAATAAACCTCCAAACAAGAGTAAATCTGGCATTGACTTTTAGTCATTGGCGAGAGCTTTGCGAAATAAAATGCTGAAAGACGCCAAGCTGGGCTTCTTGCTGTTGGACTACTAAGTAATGGCTGACTACTAAGTCTTGGGTTGTTGCAATTCATGCTCCCAGTTTGCACAGCTATAGTTTCCAAGGGAAAGCTCAGAACCACTCAAACAATATGATGACAAGGCTATCAGACTGTTCTAGTACAAGTGTTCGGCTGGATTCAGACTCTGATTCACATCTGCTTTATTGTAATATCTTCTTAGCCATGTCTATCTTCATCCACACAAACAAATCTCTAGAGTCCTGAAAGACACAAACACAGATGACTGTCAGATCATGTTGGCATCATCGGCTATATTTCACTTTAAATTTGCGACAATAAGATACACAATAAGAGGAGCTCCAGGTTGATAAACTGTATTTCAACCTGTCCCCAAGACAAATTTGCTTGCCACTCCAGGAGAAACTAAATCAAAAGACAGAGTGAGCTAAGAGATGCTCAGGTGTTGAAGCAGCAGAAAAGAGTGAGAGGTTTAACAGGTGTTTAGTTTAGTCTATTTAGTGTATATAACATACATCATTCTCGATCATCCCCAAAATCACAGCAACCTGGTCTTTGTAAGCACCAACTTTAAAAAGAAAACTGTCATATGCTGCAAAAAATGTTTTTTTGTTATGAAACGCAACAGATTTTGAAATGGCATTGTTTCCTTGACTAAACACGATAACACTATAATTGCAATAGACCAATGCAACCGCAACGTATCTTTTCAAACCTAATGGAAAGGCGCACTTAGAGAGCTGCCTCTCAAAAGTATCTCTTTCAAAGAGAAAATGTGCTGGAGTGTGTGCAGAAAGCACGGTACAAAGCACTTTTGTGTGAATGTGAGTCACAAAATTACAAGGTGAAAGACAACCTGAGGCAGCAGCGGGTGGGATGGAGGGTAGCAGACTGATAGAGGTGTAAGTGAGGTTCAAAGTGGTAAAAGAAAGAGGGGGGGGGGGGGGCAGTTGATATAGGTAGTAAAGTGCAGTGGGGTGAGATTAGAGACAGATAACATTAAATCACTCTCAGTGAAGTCAGTGTTCCTTTTGTCTCTCCCTTGAGAAGACTTAAAGTCCAGAGCGTGGCCTGCTCTTAAAACGTTTTCATAACCAAGTTAGAAGGTCAGCCATCGAAAAAATGATAAAAATCAGGTGTGCTACTGCTAGTAGAGAGTAATGCTTTTCTGTCTAGACCAAATCCTGTATCATCACCTTGATAGGTTGTACTTCACTGGCTAAAGATTTTGTGGAATATCCCAAAAGTCATTAACCTTAAGTGCTAGTCGCTGAGAACATGTCAGTGTGGCTAACGTGACGACTTTTAGTGACTTCCACTGATAAATGAAGAAAAAATACAGGATTTAAACACCCATGGGTCAAGAAGAGGCGATTACGTCCTGAAGGTTTATGATTCATTGTGTGACGTTGGCAAGGAGCTTTGGGGACTGTCGTAGAGATTGTCGCTACCACGAGGGATTAGGTTTCCACATTTTGACACAATGCTTTATGGGTGCCTGGGGAAATACTGAACGGTTGCCCCAGCTATCTGACTCACCTACCAACAGTCGCCTGGAAATTTTCATTCAAGCTTGCATAAGTGAGTGATCTCCCTTCTTAACAACCAAACATGGATCAAGGGAAATAGTAATGAAAGTGGACGAAGCCATACGAGATTTTGAACAGGTGAGTTTTACCCAAGGCGGAAATCCACCTCCTATCATAACACAAAGGATTACATGGGTCTGTTTCATAAGGACAGCATGTTCAGTGTGCACATATGAGTAAGTGTGTCCTCTCTTGCTTTTCCCTCTGTTTTCAGATCCAGACTGGACAGATGCAGCGAAGGAGAAAGGGAACTTAGAGCGAGAAAGACAGCTCTGAGGCTCATATGAACGTTTTTTTGTGCGGAGGCCAGGTGGCAGATTGCTGGAGTTGGGAGATGAAAGCAGGAGAAGACCACTGATCCACTGTACAGTACACTGCTGGAGGAGATGGATAGCACCCATCTCTTCTATTTTCTGTGTTTCTCTCCTCCATGCCTGTGAGCGAGTGATGCATCAGGGTCAGGCGTGGTTGAGTTTTGGGAGGATCAGAGCAGCCGGCGCCCACACACCGGGGTTGAGACACATGAGGAGGTCAGAAAAGGATTTGGAAAAAGTAAGAGGTAGTGATAAAAGGATCTTAAAAAAAATACAAGAATAGAGCATTGTACTAAATACTGCACAGTGTGTAGTGCTCAGAGTGATGCAGGGGTTTGGAATATTTATCAAATACTCGAGTTCACGGGGTGAAGTCTGACAGCCAACAGCCAAAACCTTTAAAACTTCCCAAAGAGAGCTCCAACCTACTACAACACTCCTCTGCAGGACATCACGACTCCCACTTCACCTCTGATCATATGGATACATTTGCATACACATTCTCATCATCTTGCATAATCCAATAACAAATGAATGACGAGGGGGGTTCACTTTAACATAACAGTATTTATCTGTCGAGAGAAAACCTAAGGTGTGCATCCATTTGCATTGCTGATGAGCTCTGGGGCAGATAGTTCATGTTTTGTTTATGTGAGTGCATGCATGTTGTAAATTCTCACCTGGGATCCAGCTGCTCACTTTGCTTGCTTTGTTTCCCACTTCCTCCTCTTCTCTCTGTGGTCCCGCTCTATGTGATTTTAATCTTTTTGTTTAGGTCTTGCCTCCTTCATGACATGTTTTCCTCTGAGTTTCTTTCCCAGCTCACACAAAAATTATAGCTGTTGAAGTGGACTTAATTAAATGGAAAAAAATACAGTGTTTACACTCAAATTGTTCACATTCGTGGTCATATTTTCCTGCTAAATTATGTCTTGAATCAGAAAGTGGCGAACTTTGGTACCAGAAATCAAGGTTTATGTCTTTTTCTCCAGTCAACTTGAGTTTCATGTCCTCAAACCAAACCTTTCCTCACCTTTATTTCATTAGAGTTAGGGCTAACCCTAAACCTAATCGTAACCGTTAACTGCCTTCAGAAATGACGTTCCACACCACAGACCTGCCAACAGTCACAGTTTGTTCCTTTTAACCATAAAGGCAATCTTTTCTTAACCTTAACCAAGCATTTTCAATTATCAAGAAAAAATATTGCTGGTGCATATATAACGATTCTACTAATGGGGGAGCAGGATCAGCAAAATCCTCCAAGCCACCAGCAACAGTGTCAGGCTATGTGATAATTGGAAATTAGTGACGCGTACAGGCCCAGAAAGACACATAAACACTCTCTGTGTTATGCCAATTTCAGCAATTGGGTTCATTAAAGCTTAAAAAGTCTCAAAAAGCCATATTGTTTTCGTACTGTTTATGAGTGCTGGGAGCTCAGTCGTCTCAAGCAAAGAGTTATTCTAATGCACATGTGTTAAAAGCTTGGAAGTCTGAAGAACTTTCTTGGCAAATGTAACTGCTGAGCAACTTTCATTGGAATGACTGTATGTGCTGCCATCACAGACTCCAGTTTTCTTTGGCTTGGTCCAGATTGCCAGCCCAAACCGTTTTTTTGGCTTCTCCCGATTGATTTTTAGAAAATCTGGACAGCAAAAAAGCACAGGAAATACAATTTTTACCAATCGGATCCAAGCCACATTTGGAGATGGTTTGGATTCCATTCGGATTTCTCCAGATGCATCTCAGCCCAGACGCTCTGGCTGCTCATATCAGATTGTCTTGCGTGTCACTTGTGTGCCTTTTTGAGTCCCTTGCAATATGACACACAATGACAATGTCAAATCCAGAGAGACAGAAGTGCATCAGAGTAGCTGAGCAATGATGCTGTCACAATGGAGGGCAACACAGTGAACAGCAACCCGTGGACAGATGCTAAAATAAACTTTGGCAGGAGGCTTCAGTTGGAAAATCAAGGTCATCCAACGAACCATCCAGCGTAGTTACAGCAACCCATACGGATAGGTTTGTGATGTCTGCACAGAGAAATCCATTCTGCAAATAACAGTGAGGACGGTCTGTTTCAAAGATCTGCTTTGAGAAACAAATCTGATTTGCCTGCAGTCAGAACAAAGCTTTAAACCAACAGAGACAAGCATGCACTTACTTCTTTAGACATCCAGCAACTACAGAGCAACATTAGCATTCATTTGGAGCGTGCCCACTAAAGAAGTTCAGTACCCTCTCTTTTTTTTAGCTCTGTTTTTCTTCTCAACCAACTCTTGAGGGAAATATCTGGCTCTTTAGCTGCCAAAGGATTTGCTATGTTCCCCAGCTAGTCGCCAACTTTGTCTATTTGCCGTTTAGTGTCAGGCAATGGGTTTTTAGATCTTTTTTTTTTTTTTTACTGGAATCAGCTGCTTGTTGTGGGTGGAAATGACGCCATGAGCGCAAAACACTAAAGTTGTGGGGACGTAAAACCGAAAGAACGAGCTCATAAGACGCTGCAAAGCTGGCTAAACTTGACCGGAGTCACATGGTAATTTTCTGCAAGTTCATTGAGCTACGCTTTCCCATACAAGTAGTGACGTGATCTATTGTTATAGATAGAAATATCGATCACTGCTGCTTTAATACATCCATGGGTCATATGAATGATTTTCCCGACATTTACCAATAACTCGAAGAGAGCAGTGGTGGTGTATGTTTCGGTACGTACCGACAGTGACCTAGTTTGTCATTTGGGTATGAGGACTTTCTTGTTCTTCAGGAAAGGCTGTTTTTAAAAGTAATTGTGCAAACTGATGAAACACATGATCTTTCCTCACTGACTCAAAAGTTTACTGGCCCCGGGGGTCGACTAGAAGGGCGTTACATCGCACGGCAGCAGTGTGCAGTGTCTCTCTCGGGAGCGACCGTAAGACAAAGGAAGAAAGGGTGGAAAAGATTTAGCAGGAGAGATTAAAATCTCAGTGGGACGGCGAGAAAACTACCCCTTTGCTGTTCAATTTAACCAAGCTCGTGGGGGACTTTATTATTTATATTCTTATTTACGGCAGCTTTGACATTTTTATCTCCATTCCCACCGGCCAGGCACAGTCAGAACATCGCTTTCGACCTTGGAGGAAGAATTCTCCAAAACTAAACTTTTTCGATATAAAACAACAACAACAACTTTGCAATCTGTTTTGTGTGATACCAAGACGAAAAACGTGATCCGCTGTGCATTTGTGTATTCCAATGAGAGCAGGAGAGCTTATTACACAGTTGAATGAATAATACTTCATATTGTCATAGGACAGCGAGCGTCAGAGATGAGGATCACGATTGTCCTCTCCATTGTGTGTCTCAGCTATTGTCATCAGTCCCTAATTAGTAAATAAGAGCTGTTGACACGCCGCTGCACAGTGCTAATGAACACAAGAGGTGTTAAGCCACAGGAGATGCAGTCACAGCTATATTGTGGAGGTGGGTGATGAAATAGCAAAATGGCTGTGTGTGTGTGTGCGAGCGTATTTGTGCATGCAGAAATAGCGCATCTCGTCTGATTGGATGTTACAACAATGGACGATGTAATGTTCCTCTTGCAACGCTCTAATGCATGTATGAGCGTCAGAAAGAAAGCTTATTGGATTTACGAGATGAGCGCCCTCCCAGAGCTTTATGAGATGGTGGCAATGTGAATTCAGAGAAGGAGCACTGATTGAGACAATAACTTGTAAGCTGCACCTGCTGGCATCATGGTAGGAATGAATGCCCCTCGGGGAAGGAGAGAGGAGGGGTGAGGCAAAAGGAGGGAGGGAGATAGGGATCTGTCAGGTATAGAGGACAAGAAAAACAATAGTGTGGAATGAGGAACAGGGCTGCCTGGGAGTTGACAGAAAGACATCAGTCCTTGCTGACAAGGACAGAAACCCTTATCAATGAGCTGCACTCTGCAGGGCCGGCAGAGACAGAAAGGAAGGGAGGCTCGGAGCTCCAAAGAGTTTTTTTTTTTTTTTTTTTTCCCCCAGGAGGAAATCCACTAAAGACCTCAACGCTATGGATTACCTCAGGATTTGTAGTTTGTCCAAACACTCACAGCACAGCAATACCATGACATGTTGAATTTGAGCCATTGTTTCTCTTCGCCAGTCACCGGAGAAATTGTAGGAAATATGTTCTGACTGTTTTCCAGGTGCCCAGATGTAACAAAATTAAAGAGCTGGTTATTCTTTTGCACCTAAATTTAACATTGCACAAGCGTGGTCAGCAGAAGATTATATCTTGAAGGGTGGAAAGGACTGAGATACATTATTTTCTTTATGTGATCATCTGCTCCATGTCTCCTTTTTGGGCGTATGTGTGTTTTCATTCGTCAATAAGACTATATTAAGAAATAAAAATAAGAATTCAAATAAGAATATTTTCTTGTTTAACCTCTAATGTCCAGATGTTTCTGACTGACAGGTAGCTTTACTTGTTGCTAGCTAACCATTAAGTGTAGCTGTAGAGATGAGGTAGAACAGCCAGAGGATATCAGAGGGAAATTTTCAGTGAATAAAGTTTAAAAAGTTTGATATTTTAGTGCATGCCTGGCTCCAGAAACAGTCCACTCTGACAGGATCTATCCTTTTTCCAATCATGTCACTTCTCATTTGTGGTCTGATTAACAGTAAATTCATCAAACTCAGTGTGCCGTGTCGCTATTTTCTAAGCTAAAATACTGCAGAGCTCTGTCATGCCATCAAATATACTGACAAGAAGATGTCAGTGTGCTCACAAGGCTTTTAGAGAATTAACCAATCAGAAGAAAATCAGCTTTCATTGAGGAGGGGCCTTTAAAGCTAGGAATTAAAAGACATATTGCAGACAGAGGATTAAATGAGGGGCTGCATAAAGGGCCAGTATAAGATAAATAAGGATTTTTTTTTAAACTGTGGATCATGCAAAGCTCTAGTCTCAGAATAAAAACAAAGAGCTGGAAATGAGCATAAGTGATAGTTAATGAGTTAAGTGAGAGCGAGAGATAGTGACTGAGTCCGCCATAGTTGCAACTCTAATTGACACTCATTAAAATAATAATTTAATAATGAAATTAATAGCTTAAAATCAATTAAAATGTTCCACACCAAGTTTATTTTATATCTTTGCCCAGAGATGGGCATTCTTTTCTGAGTCTTTTTGCAGCTCTCAGTTTAAATGAGCTCTGCAGGCGTTAACAGCTTTGCAAGTCAGGGTGACTCATCCCTCACTGAATGAAAGATAAACTCTGGGATACATTTGGCTTTGATGAAGCGAACATTTCTGACAGAAATACTGAAATTAAAAAAAATAAATAAATAAATAAAATGATGAGTAATGACAAGTTTTACAGAATTTATATAGACAATGGATTACAAAACTGGCTGATGTTTAGCAAACTGTCAATTTCTAACAGCTACTGTATATTAGTTTAAACACAGACCTAAATTCATACTTGTCATTTAAGCAGAGGGGGATGTAAAAAGGGAGATCTTCCTTATCACAGTGAGGAGGAAAAAAGGGTGAGTACCACACCGGCCGCCATCAGTATTCCAGATAGGTCCTTGGCCACTAAACTGAAGTCCAGTCAGCAAGTGTCTGTAATCTGCTGTGAAAGCTGAGTGCTATGAAGGAAACATCTCAAGCGTTCAGCTGGCGACGGCTGTCTGCTCTTTTTGCTAAAGTCAATCTCCCGCTTGACTTTCCTCTCCTGCTCTGATGGATGCACATGCGTGTGTGTGTGTGTGTGTGTATTACAAAGAAACACAAGTACACATCTACACACAGACAGATGGAAACACGCGCACCAACAGAAAAGTCAGTGAGTCATCCATGCAGGGCTTGTGCCCACAAGGCTGCCAGTGTGAAGGGTGCAGGTGGATGGATGCAGGGGGAGGCGGGGGGGACTTGAGTTGCTCTTGCTGACAAATGTCCCCTCTTACTTTCAAGCTCCTATGAGCAGGTGATTGATCAATCTGAGGACGGCACAGGGGTTTCTACTACAAGGAGCAGTAACACATGAGAGGGACAAAACGAACAGAAACCAAGCCTGTGGACGGATTTGTGGAGATTTTATGGCCATCCTTCACCCTGAGAGCTTTAGCTTTCATGTTTGGTCACAAAACTGTACAACTAGTACACACTGTCCTCAAGAGATGATAGAAATATTCTATCATTAACAATAACTTTAAAAATTAGAGGGATTTACCAGGAGCTTTTTTTTTTTTTACAATCTAAGTCTTATTGCATTTGGTGCAATCAGAGCATTACTGCAAAGTTCTACAAAAAAAAGCCAAAAGGTGTGAAAACCTGAACATTTTCCTGATCCTGAATGTCTTTCTAAGTATTTTGTATATTTGCATACATAGATAAGTGTATATATTCCTGATAAATATAGTTTTGTCTTCCTTTAGTGCTATTTTCATATAGTTTGTTCTTTAAATGAGCATTTATACATTCTGAGTGTGTAACATGCAGGCGCTTACAGCTGTATTTCATTGTGCAATCCTTTATTATATAAGCACAAATAGAAAAACCTTCAACTAATATATACTGTAGGTTTATATATCTCACTGTGAACTGAGCAGATATTTTCAAAGTAAGTGACTTTTTTTCTGGAATGAGTTTTTGTTATTGAAAGTCATTTTTCATGCTACATGTAAACTCCATCCACCTTCATTTTATTGGAGCGGAGGCAGGAATCTGATAAACATAGCAAAACCGGCCAAATAAAACTAAAGCTATCTGCATGGCTAGATACCACAAGAGTGAGAAATAGTTTGTGGGTGAACAAACCCTTTAACCCTTTAACTCTTACAAGAAAAAAAAAAACAACAAAAAAAAATGGCATAATGTTCCGACAGCTCAATCACTGGTGGAACCAGTCAAACCGATGTGAGCTGAGTGCTGACAGCACACGGTAGGAAGAGAAACAAAAAGGCGGCTGAATGAGGAATATAACCTGGACTGCAACTCAAGCATAAACGTGGTGATGGGAGGAGCGCGTCTGTCACAAACCCACATCTACAAATGTGTGAACGTTGTTTAGGCGTGTGCGATTCCAGGAAACTCGTCTGCTCTCAGCTATCTACCGTACCTGCCACTGTGTTTCCTCAAAGGAGCCCATGCATCAATTAAACATTAATCGTTAAAACAAAAAAAAAGCTCACATGTAATCTGTATTGATGGATTTGAAAGTTTAATTAGCCAGGTGGTATTAACGGAGGATTGAGCGTTGTCTGTCACCTGGGTGTTTTTTTCTTGCGTGTCAGCTGCCATACATTTGACAGAGATGTTCTCCAGTGACACAAAAAAAAAGACACACTGCGGATCTGGAATTAAGGTTTAGTCTGTGCAGAGGAGCTTGTCAAAGACATAAACATACAGAGAAAAACATACACGTCGAGACAGAATGTACAGAATGTACAAACCATGACAGGGAGCTATGGTGTGAATGTGCAGCCCGGCCTGTTAGTGTGTGCATGGGTGTGTGAGGTGCTGGCTGACAGAGTGTGTCGGAGAAACCCAGGGGAGACTTGCAAGACAGCTGGATTGAGTGGAGACTATAGGCTTACACCGCCGAGCAGCTGGCCACCTCTTTCTCTCTGTTTCACACAGTCACACGCTGGCACAGAAAAGGCACGTATACACACAAGTGCAGTCGGACAAACTGACGAGAAGGGGGGGATCCTAAAAGCGTATGTGTGTGATTCGAGAACAAATGACAGCGATCACAGATTGGCACTGAAAAATACACTGCCGCCTTTTAGCCTGCTTCGTAAGTCGGAGTCTTGCAGGTGAAGCCAAACAGCTGGAAAGATGGAGAAGACAGAATGGGCAGATAGAGGAAAAAGGGTAAAAAATTGAGTCAGTCTTCCTGAAAAACCGATTTCAACATGAAAGCGGTGCCGCGTCACACCGCATTAGGTCGGGTATAGATTGAAGAGGACGTGCATACCAATATTCTACGAAAAAACCACCTGCCCAGAAATGTGTGCACGGGTCCTCTGCATAGATGACAAAACTTCTCCAACCACAAGTGAAATCAGCAGAGTGTATTCTCTCACCTGTCATGCTGACATCAAAGGCAATTTTCTGTATTCACGGTGTCCGAGACGATCACTTTTATGTTCAGTCACAAATGAAAGTGAGTCTCACCTGCTCTTTGTGGTTAACCTCAAAAATATACAGCAGGACCAACAGAAGAATAGAAGAATGTTAAAGTACTGCAGTGTGATAGAAGTTTTCTCTCCAGGTATTAACTTACGATCTGTATCTGCATATATTTTGATATGAGCATGCGATAATGCACGTGCAAATGCAAGATCAGAATGCAACTGGATTGGCCACATCTGCAGGTGTTCTGCATTGCATTACGGTTGGATCTCAGCCAGGTGTGAATGCCAAGCAAGTTGAAGTGTCAGGTAACTCCACCTGCTAGTTCAAGCTGCCCAGCGAAAGCTACTAGTAGCAGACTGTCAAACTGCTCCTTGGAAAAGGAAAGCTCATTTGCGTGCCAGTCCTGCATAACTAATTTGCATACTGACATCCAATCACAACTCACAAGATAATTAGACTGCTTATAAATACCTGATATAAATGCAAAGACCTGTTGGTGTCTCTATCCATATATGTGATGCACCAAGTGAAAACAGGGTCTAAAAGTCCTGTTGATTTGTTGGCGTTATGGGGTTAGAGTTAGTTTTGGTTTATCGTCTCGCTGACTCTTCCCGAGTGGTCCGACGAGTCACACGGTTTGGTATAGAGATTCAAATACAAGGCACGGGCCACAGTGTAGAGGAGGAGAGGGTGAAGAAAGAGAGGTATGAGGCATGCTGAGCCAGTGCTGTTGTCACAGTGACAGTGTCGGCTAATGTTTTCCGTTGTCTTGGTCGTTCTGAGTTGATGTGTGGTGGCAAGACGCCTGGAAGAGTGCTCAAGGTTAGGATAACTGGGAAGGCGTTATGTCCGAGGATATCCTACATACAAAAGCAGGTATGTAGACGAGATGTTGGGATCTGTGGTCACCCAAAGACTAGGCAGTTAAGGTTAGGCATGGAGTCTAAGTGGTAAGGGTTTATGACTCGTAGTGACTGAGGCTGGAGACCTGAATGGTCATTTTTGATTTGCAAAATATGTAGTTCTTTGAGAAAATTTCAAGGTACGAGCTTGTGCACATGAAAGCATGAGGAGAGGAGGACTTGCAGTAAGAAACACAGAGCTTAAAATAGATGCCGCTAGAAGTGAACTGAAGCTAAAGGATTAAGTTGGATCTTTACACAGTGCAAGAGGTTAAACGGAGTCTCGTTTTTCACACCTACACCATTTCATTCACTTTGTGATATGAGCAATGGTGAGAGGGTCTGTCTTGCTACGTTACTGAATATGGGACATTTACATTTCATTCACAATGATAGAGTTTGTAGTAGAAAAAGCTTGGCTAGTTGTGTGCTACTGAAAAGGAAGAAGACAACTGGGCCTTTGTAAAACTTCTCATGTTGTCCTCACTCCCAGTTCTTCAATATTTGACGAGGAAATGGTGTAACTCTGGAGCTGTCGTTACTTTATGATTACCCCTTAACACAAAAGTAAAGCTTGATCAGCAGTTTAAATCAATTCACTTTTATTTTTTAGGCACATTTTGTATGAATTCAGCAAGCTCTCTGTGTTATTTTTGAATCTATAACAGCTGTGATTCATGCCTCTAGCACACCTGCTGAGCCACATGGGTACAGCAAGAGCCATTTGCCATACTGACCAGACAAAAAAAGGGTAGAAATATTCATACACTATCATTAAATCATCCAGGAGACTCCCATGCTACTATGAGGAACACTGGGTTTATTAAAAGAAACCCTTCAAATGCTAATTTACAGTGAGGAAAAATACTTCTGGAACACACGGCTCTGCCCGCCTCGCTTCTCGATCAGGGTTGTGGTGTGCTCACAAGAGTGAAACACGTTTAAAAAGCACACATTGTGAAAAATTATATAATCTTCCACAGCTTGTTGCAGCCTCCTTTGATATCTAGCTGCTCAGACAAGGGCACTTTCCTCTACTCCCATGTATCTAATTAGCGGCGGCTGGTCCCTGCGGCGGCGACTGTGAGGTGGTCTCACCGTTGTCATTAATCCTTCAGTTCTCCTGCAGAATACCGCTGTACTTAACTTAACAGGCTCAGCGGGGTCACAGGTCAGTGGCTGATAGCCATCCTCAAACACACACACACACACACACACACACACACACACACACACACACACAGAGGCATGTTCCTGTGCAGAAATTCAAACACACATGTACTCGTAACCCGTAGAACAGCATCTGGTCGGGCCACAAGTTGAGTCAGGCCTGCTCAGCCTGCGTACCCTGCAGACACAATATGCTGCCTGGTTGTGAGCAACACCACCATCAGCTGTGTGCTGGCTGGTGTCTGTTTAAAGGCTGGCTGAAAACGCAGCAGCTCACTTGTTTGTTGTACGAGACCTCACAGGCAGTGAATAAATGGCCATACAGTGCAGAAACATGACCTCGTCTCTTACAGATTACATCCATATACAAACATTAAATTTGCAATGGCCTACACATTGTGTAGGAAACATGATGCAGTTTGAATTACATGTTTTAATCACCATAATAACAACATATTCATACATATCGGAAGAATGTTCACGCTCACCATTTTAAATTGTTTTCTTGATGCTCTTGGCATCTAAACCAAGATTAATGTAATGGTTTTGGGTTTCTTGTTAAATGTTTTATTTTGTAATTCTCTCCTCTCCTCATGTCTGTAACCGTACTTCCTGCTCTTCTTGCATTTCCCAGACAGTTTTGATTGTTCCAGCCTGATTAGTTTTACCTCTGTCTTGTTATTCTGCCTTCATTTGTGTACTTAGTCTGTCTGTTGCTTGGTTTCATTTCCATTCCTTCGGATTTGTTTTCCAGTCTGGTTTTGGACCTTTCCCGGGTTTGAACTGAGCCAACCTGACAATCCGTAAACTTTTGTACATTTACCATTCTGCATCAGTTCTGCCACATTTAGATCTGCATTTGGGCCTCTGTGTTCCTGCTTACCTTGCTCGGACATTGACAATTAAGGCCGCACTCACACTGACGATAGTGACAAATCAAAAAACGCAATGGAAGGAAATATAACGCTGACTGGATGTTTTTTCTGTTAACATAATGAGGAAATGGTTTTAATTAGCGTATCTCACAGGTGGCAACTTGTAAAATGTTCGCTGACAAAGTATTTCATTTGTTTCCTACAAAAATACGTGACCTTGCAAACATCTACATCTAGACACATGATACTTATTAATACTTAACCAAAACCACATTTACTTCAATCACATTGCTTTTCTTGCCTAAACCTGGACTGTACAAAAACTTAACATTTCATTCACTCAAAAAAAACATTACCTCTGAACATTATCCAGACAGGGATTGCGTTTGCCACCACAGCATAATTTGGAAAGCAATATTAAGGTTATTTCCATGAGACATGTTTGCTTCAGTAAGACCATTGTCATGGCAAAATCACCAAAAAAGTCAAACTTGGCTCGAATTTTGGTGAAACACAATACAGCATCATCTGGCAACAGCCCAACAACTGAATCAGCCAAATATCCCGAAGATTACGTCCACGTGTTGTGATGATTATGCACCTCATGATTCGTTTATTGCCAACATTCTCTAACAATGCAGAAAGACATTCCTCACAATCTAGAAAAAAAGAGATGTCATCGAACGTAATCTGAGGTTTTGCTGAATTGCCTAATATTGACTAATATTGTCTGGCAACAGTTCGGTATAATGAGAACAATAAAATTCTGCTGTTTACTTCACAAATGTTGAGATGCAGGAGAAAATGATTGCTGGCAAAGTAACTTTTAAAAGTTAAAGTCTCCCGTCGTACTTGTAAATTGCACTGCAGTGTTTTCACATCTAATAAGACTTCATTATTAAACTGGACATCTCCCCGCCAAACACAGCTCTATGTCCAGTCCAAACCCATCCAGACCTTCTGGTTTCAACTTTTTCTTGTGCTATTTGAACAGCTCAGTACTTTCTGCATTAACAAAATGTTCTCATTCATCCTAATCTGGGTGACATGGTGCTTCCACCAAAACATTTTAGCCAGTGCAAAGTAGCTGTATATAAGTGTAATTTGTAAGAGGCAGGACAGGAAGCGGACGAAAATGAAGTATTCTATCACACGGTTTGTACTGTGTCTCCTCTTAAAGGAAATTCATGCTGGGAGGAAAGAAAAGCAGCGCTGTATATTACTGAAGTTAGATATCTTAAGTCCTGAGCCCTTAACTTGTGTAATAAAAGCCTTGCTGTGTGTGAGAGACAATCCAAGAAGAATAATCAAGATTTTTTTTGTTCGCCTCTGGTCACAAAGCTAAAAGTTCAGCACTCAGTGGTGTGTGAGCAAAAATGGATAGATAAGCGATGTGTGAACACTGGGTGAACACTTCACCAGAAGCATAATTCAGGTATAAATCTCTGGTTTATGTGGAGCATAAAAAATAAGTTGCAGAATGAGAATTCTAGGCAAGTATCTGATTCTGTGAAGCAAAGACTGAGCTGTAGGGCCGAGGCAATGACTTCGCTGTGAAACTGGATATTGCAAAGACACAGAAATGGGGGGAAGGGGGCGAAGGGGATGGACGTACAGACAGACAGAAGGAGGGGGTATGAAATTAAATGCTGACAGGAGAGAGAGAGGATAGATGGAGGGAAAAAATGTCCAGAAAGACTGGAGGGCAAAATTGCAGAAGTGTGGTTGAGATATGGCCAGAATGTACTGAGCAGAAGCCAGTACTCAAGCATACTATGTGTGTGTGTGTGCGTATGTGTGTGAGAGAGGCAGCAGAGCCTGCGGCTGTACCCGCTGAGAACAGTTAGACTGGGAATCAGACGGCCTGTTGGAGACAGATCAGCACAGACTGGGAGAGAGATACTTATATATAAATCTCAGAGGCCATGCATCCTATGTGCAGCACAAATTAACACTCACAACAAAACACAACTACAATTTCCTCACACTAAACAATCCTAACACCGGACTGGACTTTGATTAATTGTACTTTAATGTTCGCTTTGACTGCTCACACACCAAAAACACTATCTAATGTATGTCAAGCAGCTTGAAGAGGGATAAAGATAATGAAATGAGGCTGAAAAGGGGGAGCAGATGGTGTTTTTGCATGCAGGACTACGTGTGCATGTGTGCGTGTGACCGAACATTCCTGAGGAGGGTCACCAGATCTCTGAATGCATTATTAAAAACTTGTCCCATTAACACCTGTCGCACGGCTACAGAGAGCTAGAGAGTGGGTGCTCTCTGCACAATAGATAATTAGAGAACAATTAAATACTACGAAGAGACACAATAGGCCTGAATAGGAAGCAGTGTTTGAAGTGTTTATGTCAAAATTAGCATCTAGATAGCTTTAACTGGGAGTTTGGATGCAGTGGATGAGGCAAAGAGGTTGTTTATTCCAAGGTTAAGACACATATGCACCTTCTTAGCATTTCAACTTACCCATATAATATTATTGGTGATTTTAACCACTACAGACACAGCTCTTCTTTAGAATTTCTTATTTGTTTCACACTTTTCAAGGCTGAGTTATTTTTGCACAATGTCGAGTAGGTAGTATGTAAATCAAAATTCATCTTTCTGCACTAAATGTCTAAGTGATCATCCTTTTTATTGACTTAATGATCATTATCATCACTTTTTAGGAACATGGTGCTAAATACTTCATCAAATATTGTACATTGTGCACTGAATTACCTCTCTGAGTACCTTAGGGTTGTCTAGCTTTCCAAAGTGCACATGATATTCATTTAATAACACATCATAGATTTGGCCCAGTCCTCTAAAATACCATAATCAATTATACATGGGTGCTGCCAGCAGGCTCAGTCTTTTCACTCCAGATTCACATTAGTCTGTCTGTGTGTGGTCTGTCTGACAGAAAGGCTGATATAATGCAACTAAGTCTTGCTTTGCATCACCCTAAAATGCTTAGCATAATGTCTGTAGGACATCTGGTTAAACATAGTGTTTTTTTTTTAAATTTCTCTCCTCAAACAACAGCTGATAATTTTTTTTTGTAAAATTTTGTCTTTGGATACTTTCAAGATTAAGGGCCCCGTCTTACACCAGGCACAAAGCGGCTTACAAGTGTCACTGCTAGTTCCTAGCTGATGCAGTTTCACACCCAGTACCCATGTTGCATAAGTAGAAAATGCTGGTGCCATTTTGTGCACCCATTGACATGTCGGTCTTAAGGGGTACACTGCTGTGATAATCCCAAAGTTGTTCCATTAAGAAATTTCACTCAAAAACAACCAATGGAAACTCAACATCAGTAGGCTTCATCCTCTGAAGACCATGAATGTCTGTGCAAAATGTTTCCATTAAGAAATTTCACTCAAAAACAACCAAGGGAATCTCAACATCAGTAGGCTTCATCCTCTGAAGACCATGAATGTCTGTGCAAAGTGTTATTCCAGTCCACAGAGTAGATGTTGATATTTCACAGGGCAAGTGATATTGCCACAGTCACAGGTTGTCACACTGTGACATTTTGATTGGCTGCCAAACTTCAAGTCTTCAAGGGTCTTATCAAATATGAGCCGGTCAGTGGAAAGACAGAAGAGAAAGTAGAGTTGTGTACGAATGGGAGTGCTGCTGATAGTAAAGGACCTTTGTGCTGAGATGGTGATAGAGAAGGATAGGGCTGATCCCTGAAGTGTTTTGGTGAAGTTTCTATCTGCATCTATTTGCTAACCTAAATCAAATGAAACCAATGCTGAGCCCGGAGCATGATTGGCAACAAAAACAAGAGTGAGTGGTGCCCTGGGGAGCGAGTGGAGTGACTGTGGAAAGCGAGTTAAGCTCACTGTGGTTGTCAAGTTTCCTTTGGACTTTTTGCTTCAACGTCTGCCCAAACTTTAAAAAGGCCAATCACAGGGGACGTATGGATCAACTCTGAATGTTTGGATGGATTTGACAGTGGTTCAGTTGAGTTTGACAGGGGTTCATTTTTTCTTGTTGGTGTCAACCAAAGGCATTCAGTGTATGTTGTGGCCTGTTAGTAGCTGGCACGGTAGTTACGTCTCTTTTAGCTAATCATTTCACCAATACTTCTTACAGTATGCTGTAACAATATATGTGCCAAATTTCAGGACAATCCAATTTAACAGTTGCCAAGACAGTTCACAAAAAAAAAAAGAAGTCAACCTTGTGTTAAAGAAAAAGTCACTAGCATTCATCCTTTGGATCGATAGTTCAACATTCCCATCCCAAGACCCATAATGCAAGCTAATAACAGTTAACTGACAGCTGAGTGTTTCTTCTGTAGTGGAGATATATTCTTGCCATTTATCTAAATCAACTTTTACCTGTTAATTATGCAAGGAATATGTCAAACCCCACCATAAATCTGTCACGCCCTCCCCACTATCATAAAACAAACATCTGTTGGTGTCATCCATGGAGCCAGGCTATGTCTATCTGAATCAACAGCACCATATGGTTCGGTATAAGAGCTATTTTACACAGAATCTGGCAAACGTTCCTACAAAACTTTGATTTAATAGACACAACGTTATGGGCCGGCTGCCTGGACAAAGATTTTATGAGACTGTCCCTACAGAGAAATATAACAGTCACCAAATGAGATAAATGTTAGCAGTAATAAAAGTCAAAGTAACTCCCTCTCTTCTTTATTTGCTGATAACACTGTGCCAGAAATTCTCCGGAAGAGGGTAAAAAATGTCAGACTTGCTCTTTTTGCTGTGAAAATGGAAATAAAATAATACTTTTATTACAGCACAAAGTATGAGCAAAACAGTGCAAACTGAAATAAAACAACAAAAGGAAAATAAAAGTTGACTTTAGACCTTTTGAGAAAAATAATTTGTTGTTTCCATGTCTTGTTATACCAATTTACTTCACATCTGATGCTTCACTTGAAAGGACATTGGCTTCTATTTTGGGTTTGGCACTGAGATTGGAACACAGTGAGTCGCCACAGTAAGGAAGTTTCAAAATTAAGAAACTTACAAAGTCATAACTAACACAAACTTCCAACTCATGATGGCACAGTAATTATAAGAGCAAATGGACTGTACTCAAACGAATGTGTTAGCTGAACTTGTCATTGTATCTATAAATGTGTGTAGGGATGAATCATGTATGTGGCTTCCTTTTCGCTGTCACATATCTGCTCGATTACTCATCCTTAAATTTATTACCTTGAGTGAATTGTCAGGATATTAGAGTTCATTTCTGTCAAAACAACAATGCTGTTTCCGTGTTTCAGATTTCAGACCTCAACTGTTCATTAATTTCTTCTGGCTGACAGATGACACCAACAACCAGAACCACTCATTTGATACAACATACTAATAAGCCAAGCACGTCATCGTATTCACATTTTCTGACATCAGACTCGGCTGGGTACAAATGAAATCACACAAACCTCTTTCTACAGCCCAAACTGAAGTTTTGAAAGCTTTTGCGGTTACTGTTAATGGATCCCAGTGGGCTCCCTCATCCCCCAATAGCTTACAAAGGAATCTTCTAAACAATTCATATGGTTGGTCATTTGTAGTGTTAAGGGGCATGAATTAATGAGTAAAGCATTGAAAAACCAACAAATGACCAATCATCCAATGCAAGAGTTGTTTGCATTTGTTGGATTAAAGCGTCCCGGTCCTGCTGAGACCTATTAATGGTGTCAGTTTGGTCAAAATCTGAATCCAAACTTTCTCAAATTGTTCAACTTAAGACTAAAACACAACATCAAAAACTTTAAAATATACTTTACCTTTGTATCAGATATTGCTGATTTATTCAGTACCCAAATGAGTACCCAACTGAAGCGACAAAATTTGACAACAAAAGGTTTGTGTTATACTTTGGATGGGGAAATGAAACAATAAACATCCTGTCAATAAATACTACCATATGTAGAACAAAAGTTAAGAAACAAACTTCTGTCGTTCAATACTTTCAGTGATTGCTCATTGCAATCCCAATATAACTGAGCTATGCAATACAGTTCTTATTAGGCGGGAAGATGATTTTGTGAGCATTAAATAGTGATTTGATCAACCGTCTCCATGCAGCACCACAGGAATTACTGTCCGCCTTGGTTAACAGGTAGCTCTTTATGAGCTGTAAAGCTTTCTATCATAAAATCATCTGATAAAAGTATCTGAAAAGCTATATTGTTAAGAATGATGAAATGCAGTCTGATTGTGGAGAGGCACATAAGTTGCTCAGAAGTAAAACTTCTGCATTTACCTGTCAATCAAGGGGCCACGCTGTTAATTATGCAGAACTTTAAGCCTTAATATCATATGACTTTAAAAAAAAATTCACCCTGTAGAGTTGTCACGAACGGGGAAATTAGCTATAGAGACCAAAACATTTTTTTGTACCAGGCTGTAAACATGTTTATTTCTGCTGTGAAGTTGGACATTTTAATACAGGCACTTATAGAGATTGGCTCACTTCTGCAGCCAGCCTCAAGTGGCTGCTCGAGGAATTACAATTTTTCAGCACTTCCGCAACAGAGGTTACCGCTTGGATCAAACAAATTAAACGTGTTGATATCCGATGATTGACTTCCAAACTCAGCTTATGTTCTGTGGTGTCCAATACATTCTTGAAATTCTTGCTTCCTCCAAAAGTCTTACTTTCTTGCTATTGGAAATCATAACATGTGGGATAATCCAATATGTATGTAATTCCACTGAGATCCTATCCCAAGTGGAATAATCAGCCTGTACAGTTGTAGTCCCAACCAGATGATGGCTTTTCCTTAGTGTGAATGGGTTATGTTATTGTGTTTATACTTTACATTTGTGTGTTCGCTGCAAGTGTTTACTGACACTACTTCAATAAAAAAAGCTTTTGAAAGTATAGATTCTTTCTCCATGTCCAACAACTGTGAAACTATCAGCCATGTGGAAAGACACGTTTCAGTTCCATTAAAATATCCATCCCCATGGCAACGCTGCCTGTCACTGCCACATCAAGGACACCCAACAATGTATACAAGCTTTATTTTTTAGCCATAAGGCACTAAGAAACTGCTGGCCGCCAGCTAAAAGGCCAGCAATTTCAAGCTTGCCAGCAAGGAAGGGATCAGACTCTGTCTCACTTTCAAAAACCTCCCCGCTCTGTCCCTGAACCCTGGGGTAAAGGAGAAAACTATGTGATTGCCCTCAGCCATGAATGATTCAACAGCTCACACTGACTTAGATTTCTGAGTCTGCAGTACTTGCAAACAACCTGGGGGACAAATGAGGACTCACTACAGCCAATTTTTTCCGTCATTAAAATGTGTGCAAATGCCGCTGCCTTTGAGACATACAACATTTGCTTTGTTTTGATGAGTTCTCACACATAGTGTCTGATATATCTTACTTATTATTGCCTGAATACACACCCTTGACTCATTTGAAATGATTCTCCTTCATCACCTTCAATGGGCTCTGTACTGTTTGTATATCCAGCTCTGTGTTATGAGAAGTCCCTTGCTTCTTCCAGATAATGTAATCCCCTGCAGCACCCAGGCATGGAGATTAATCTGTCAATTCTCACTATATTAACCTGCGCCTGAATATGCAAAAGAAGGTCTGAATGGAAGCCGAGCAGGAGATGCAGAGACATCTTAGTAGAGCATCTCTGCATTGATGCATGGAAGCTCCCTGACCACTTGGCCTCCACCCCCTTGTGAGCCCTTAGGCTGGAGTGCTCGTCAATATGGATATTGCTGTTACTACTGCTAGCTTGGTCTGATAAAGAGTATGGTGTGCCTGCTAGACAGGACGCAACAGAGTGAAGAGCACTCACATTTTGGACACAGGTGAGCAAGTGTTATCATGCAGGATGTGTTCTTTGGGTCGAGCAAGGTCGAATTTCTTGCAACTTTAACCCTTCCAGTTACACTGAAACTTTAACATTGCTTCATCTATGTATTAAAGAAACAGGCTTTCAAATGTAAGTGTTGTTACATTATGGATAGAAATGTTACGCTTCTGTGATATTTGACGTCAAGTATTGCGAGAGGGAGCAGTGATCTCAAGGAAGAAGCATGTTCTCTGTTCTCTCACAGGTTGTTGGGTGATGGATTTGAAAACCTTTTTTGTAGCCGATCTCCTGATCAATTCTCTAATCAATTTAATTATTTATTAAACTGAATAAAAATACAATGAAACATGAAAATGTTACTTCAATGTCACTAACTGCTCATTGAAGAAAGTAATTACCTAATCAATTACTCATCAGCAGAGGTAATTGTTACGCACTTTGTTCCCAAGCGTGTGTCTCTTGATATTAACCGACACTGCAAGAAATCTGGATGAAATTGCAAAAGAATAAAAAAGAGACGGACGTTTCAAATACAGTTTGAATGGTAAAAATGTGTTCAGCCACTGTGGAGATGTGAAGAAAACCATCTTGCCTGCCAATTTGAGGCTGTATAATGTCAAGGAATACAACATCAGTAGGCTATAGATGGGTGATTTTTAACATATTGACCATTAAATCATGTTAAAGGTCTCCATAATGTGTCATATTAAGAGGATATTGAGCTGGGGAACATGGAACCCTTGGAGCATAGAAGCCTGGGAACATAGATCTGCTTCATTATATTACTTTCTATACTCCTGCTTCGACATGTATATGTTCTCTAGTTAACATGTATAGAAACTCAAAAATTGATTTTTATCAAGCAGTCAGCCTACGGCTACAGCTAGATTAACGCTAGTAATAGCTACAGTGACGTCAACTGTGAAAAGCAAAACAAAACGTGATTCCTGACTGTAGGCTTGGTGCTAGCTAAGGTCAGCAAGTCAGCTAAGAACATGCAACATATAACAAAGATAACTTTGGAGGTAACATACCAAAAGGTCAAAATGATGGAGCTTTACAGTGATTAACTGTAAGTTAATTACTGAATTTCTCATTTTAATTCCTAGAAATGCTTTTTAAGCGAGTGATCATATCACTGTAGTGTATTAGCAATGTGTTAGTGGTCCACAGTCTGACAATGACAGCATAGAAACGACACAGATTTATCTTGTTACTCTTATTTCCACACATGCAGCAAGGTATTTTTCAGGACACTTAAACTGTGAGAATGTATTAAAGTTGTAAATATGAGATTCTAGACATTGTGTACTTTTGTCTGCATTGCACTGGGAGAAAAATGCACGTCAGCTCATCTTTACATGATTTGACATGAAAAGAAGCTCCATGACAACTTAAAATTATCTCATTAAACTGGTTTTGTTTTCTTCGTGCATTAAAAAAAATAATTAAGTGACAAATGTATTGCAGTTGTCCTTTGAAAGCCATAACAAGATGCACACTTAATATATCTCTCTGTTTATTTAACGTTACGGTGCTGTAGCCTCTCTGTTAATGTAACAGCATTCACATCAGACTGGTGCTGTGTGGTAATGGGCCGGACTTAGAAATAGACTCAGGTGCACACAGACACCACATAAAATGTTCATGTTGGAAAATGACTTTGAACAGCACTGTGGGACAGCGCCTAATCTACTACTAGACATCGGCACTGATGCCTATGAAATAATGAATTCTTTAGAGAGGCATAAGAAACTTCCAGAGACCAGGAGAGCTTTTTTGTAGCCACCCCTTGGTTCTATTTATTCTCCAGATCCTTTGTCTTTCTGTCACCCTTGCAGTATTTTTTTTTTTTTTCCAGAGAGAGTATGTTCCTGCTGCAAATGGTCTTGTGGTATTGTTCCTAGTTTACGTGACACCTGCTGACACAGCTAAGACAGCATCATGCGAAGCGCCCCTGGAAAGATGAGCCTCAGCTTGCATCAAAGAATCAGAGAGTTTAAGGCTGGATAAAAAAGATAAGCGGAGAAAAGCTTTGCAGGTAAGACGGGAGAAAAGGAGCATTTAAAGGTTTAGTGGAGCTTTGTTTTTTTCCAGGTGTGTGTATGTGTGAAAGAGAGCTCTCTTTTTAAGGGAGTCTCAGAGACATTCTCTGTAACTTATTTCCTTAATATAAACTGTTTTCAGATCTTTCGGGGCACAGATGCCAGTTTTTAGCTGTCACTGCACTTCACCAATTGGTATATCCAGCTTACAAAACTAAGCAAGTCTGAGTCAAAGCAGGCGCCTCGGGGAGATGAATCGACCATATTTCTTTTTTGTTTTGCGAATACCTTATTTTTGGAAAGTGCTCACAGCTGACTAGAAGAAAGCTAGTGCAGCTGGTTCCTGATGTGGCTTTTGTTGAACAGCAAGCAGGTATAACTTCACCATGTGAATTGGGTAAAAGCCTAAAACCACCGTCCAAACACCTGCCAGAGGATTTAATGCACCAACATCAGAAAACAAATTTGAGGGGGGCCCACATGTTTTGAGTGCCACTCCAGCTTTCAAAGCTTCATCTGCAAATGAGCCGACAATATTGAGCGTCTTCCACTTATCTACGCGTCTCTTGTCGATTTCTCCCTTTAGAAATACAGGTTATTCATCAAAGCTCCCGCTTTCACGCCTCCTGAAAACACATTCATACCTCACATGTCAGCATGTAGTCCCGCTGCTCTAGTGGAGTTCAAGTGTGGACTTGCCGTTTTATTTTATTGCATACATCTCTACAGGAAAGCCTCTTACCTAATAGCTTCCCTTGTGTTTGTACTGAGCCACTGTTTGACTATTGGACATTTTATGTCAGGTTTATGTTGGGAACCTCCCGCTGACAAACTAATGGATGAGATGTTTTCTCTATCTGCCTGAGCTGATGGCCTTTCTTGAAGGGAGCTGCATGGTGGACTGAGCCAGCAGGTTGGTGAAATAAAGATAATAGCCATTATCTCCTCACCACTTGCTGTAATTGCCAGATGTCCAGTGACCACCCTCCGACAGGTGTACTCTGTTTCCCCTCTTGTGCTGCTCCCCATCTGAGGACAGGATGAGCAGTGCTTTACATAGCCTTGTTGCGTCAGTGAGCGGCATCAATCATCGGTACGTTTTTGGAACCGCAGTGTTGCTTTTTGCGACAGATGATTTGAAGAGCTCAAAATAGAGGGTGTAGTTTATAAAAAATGAGCTGGTTCCTATATATATGCAGGCTGTGTTCTCTTTTTTGATGCCTCACTACAGTCACAAAGCTCCAACAGTAAGGAAGATCCTATTGGCCTGCTGGGATGTGCCTCCTCAAAAAGGAAAAAAAATAATCATTCAGATAGGAGGAGCTTAATTTAAGTGTTTCAAAGCTAATTCTCCTTTTGTTCTTTAAAGGGATGCAATTGAAACAGTATCAAATACTGTTGCTAGGAGACACCAGTCGTGGTCCACAGATAGAGAGCAGGCAAAGTAAGGGATGAGTGCTGGCACTGACTTCAGGCCAGTATCACAAACGGTGTGAAGGAGCAATAGAAAGATTTGATAGACTGAGAGACATAAAGTATGTGGTACAAGGCTACGGAAAGTATGTAATGCAAAACAATAAAAAATAATGAGGAGAATGAGCAGATTCAAATACCTCAAGAGGCTCTTTAATCTGTCTTTGTGCTGCACATAAAGAGTGCTCTACCTTTGGAATTTGAACTTCAGCAATCCAGACAAGCATCTCCTCCCTTGATGCACCACCTCCCAATAAATCCTTCATACACGGCAATCAAATAAGCATGAATTATTCAGTGTTGCCAAACAACTCACACATAATCATTTAATGAGTTTCTCCCCTATCTTTTTGCGCCGATATACTCGGGTGAAAATAACTTTTCCTGCCTACAAGAAAACTTGGTCAGTTTGTCTTTGAACATAAATGCATCACTTATCTGAGTCGCCTCGATCGTTCACTTGTTAGATTGATGGATTTTTCTGGGTTTTTAATGAAAAACAAACAGAGATTAATGGGATTCTGAGATTAGTAGGATCTCCAAACTGTAAACATTCAGGACAATTAGTTTGTTAAAAAAAAAAAAAAAAAAAAGCAGCTACAGTGTCTGTCTAAACATCAGCCGACCAGCAAGTGTACCGTTTTCTCTGCCAGCGCTCATCTCATTTGTCACACAGTGACTGGTTCAGATTCTGGGGGAAAACAGAAGGAACGCACTTATCTTTGGTGCTCTATATATCATAACCAAACAAAAACATGACAAGATTTTCTGCAGGAGTGATTTAGCTGTTGGTCTAATACAAAAACTGAAAGAAAAACAAAGACCAGAAAGATTCTTTCAGCCTCAGAAGGCAACAAAGAGAAATTCATAGGTTTCAGTAAATATTCTCCAGTTAGGGTATGAATTTATTGCATTCATAAAAGAGATTCTGAACATATTTTAGCTGAATGATACCAGTGATAGAGGTATAAAAATATAATACATAAAATGAATATAATAAAACTCAAAGAGAAGGCTCCTCGATCTGCTGTTGACCTTGGTGTAATGGACTCAGTTGAAACAGCTTTTCCTGTCACTGTTATCACTGTATGTATGAGAATAGTAGAAACAATCAAACACCTGTCCTTATCATTACATAACAGTTCACCAATGAGCCTGAAATGCAGCAATAGCTTTTTAAATAAACCCGTTCGTCATGTGAATGAATCACCACTCAGATCTTCTTCACAAATGGCGTTGTGTTTCTGGCCTGCATACAACACGGGTCCATGTTATGTCAGCGTGATTTTGAAGAGCAAAAAACTCTGCTGCTGTTCCTGTGCTCCTGTATTTAATGGTGGTATTACTTATTGGTGAATATATATTGTTGTAATTGTTGTGAATATCTATTATGTTGTGTGCAGAGAGCCTAAGTCATGATGCTGTGTCGGGACTCACCTCTATACCTTCTGTAAGTCAATACGATCTCTCATTCAACATTAATCTCACTGGTATTTCTGAAAAAATGAAGCATGTTCTTGAGGTTTGGTTTCCATATTCTAATACCAGTCAGTACTCACTATAGCAGCTGCTATAAGAGGTTGAAACCTTTGTGATGATAACAAAGTTAACCTACAGTCCCCATGAAAAAACTACAAGCCAAATTCCAGACAAATCGAAACTCTAAATTTTATGTTGTCCTACAAGAAAAAATAGAATGGAACGCCACTCAAAGTCAGAGTTTGTGCTTGTAACCTCGGGGCAAAACCATCTACACCAACTTCACTTTTCACACACACTTCTCTTCTTCATTTTTGCCAATAGGGGAAAGGATACTATGTATTTATAGACTACAGTATTTGTATTAGTTTATACTATGAAATATAACTCTTTTACAGTTAATTACTGGCCAATAATTGCAGTAAATTCACAGTTATATATCATAATAATTACACAGTAATATAGATGAAAATCACTGTAATGTATGTGTTTCTACAGTGACATTGACAATATGATATTGTAATAATCATCTGTCATTACTGTAAGTTCACAACGACTTACTGTAACATTACAGCAATATACTTTAATTTTTACGGTCACCCCACTTCAACATTACTGTAAAACTACATTATTGTATTGCTACATTACAGTATTGTGTTGTACCCTAATCACAGTAATTACTTGTAATTTACAATTTTTGTTATTGTATTATTACTACTACTCAGTTGCCAGTATATTCCTGTAAATTTACAGGATGTGTACTACATCAAAATACTGTAATTTTAAATAGAAACTGTATTTTCATGGCAACACACTGTCCCATATTCTTCCTGTAGATTTAAAGAATACATACAAACATTGTAATTTGTCATCTTTATTGTATATTTACAATACATTACACTACATTCATAGTGTGAATGGAATAATTGTTGATATGTTTCCAAATATGAAAGTGTCCTAAAATAAAATAGTACCATTTATAAGGCTGCACTGCTGAGGGTTCAAATGAGTGTACACTTGCCAAAGAAACATCAGTTTGTTCAGGGTCAACCTTATTTTTTTGTTTATGTTTGGTGTTGTGCAGCTGGAACTGTTGGAGGTCGGAAGTTGGAAATTTCAACTGGGAAATTCTGACCTCCAACTCGGACCCGGATGCGGCATAACTTCCAGGTCTTGTGAGAAATGTGTGTTCATTAAAGGCATCTAAAAATAACAAATGTTTAATAAAAACGACATTAGAGTAGATATCTGAATTAGATTGAATAGATTTTTCAAAAAACTGCGTTATCTAAACACAAGGTGAATAATGTCCAAGGCTGTATGTTTAGTTATTAGTGTAGTTACACAAGTGGGATTTTAAATAAAGTTTTCTCACTCCTGGAACAAAACCTGGAAGTTAAGTTTCACTTCAGATGCCATTTAATATCTTCCAGGGATAACTGTCCCTGTCAAGTAAACTATACCTCTTTTCTGAGAGGTACAGAAATAGATTTTGCACAGCACATTATATAATCGCATGTCATCAACTCATCCTTCAGAGAAAAATAAGAGACTGACAGAGACTTTAGGCATGAACACCGAAAACTTGAGCGCATGGTCGATGCTGACAATCACTTGATGAGTCCTGATGTAAATCACCCGGACCTTTAGACCACATGGCTATACATGTCTCTGGGAACTGTAGTCTCAAGTTCTGGATATGACAGTTTATGGATAAATGAGTAAATAAAGAGACGGTGAAAACATTAGAAACATCAATAGAAACAGTCTTATTAGAGCCTCAGGTCTACAGTCATCATTCAAACACAATGAGAGAACTGTCCTGGGAGTGTAGCCTCAAAATTACTCTCTCTGACATAATCTCCTACGTATATACCCTCCTCCAGAAAGATGGATGTGATCTATGCCGTGAAGAGAAGATATGGGATGTGAAAAACAAGTTTGTGGTTTGCTGATCTCGCTTTGGAAACTTATGAACTTCAACATAAATTTCACTTATCTGATGATAAATAAACGTGTTACGGTCTGACGGGTTGTTTAATGTAGAAGCTGTGCAAAGTACAGAGAAGTTTGCTCGTTTCAAATGTTGCATCCTTTTTCCCTCCAATAAGTCAAAATTGAAGCACAGCAGCAGGAAAACACTCCAAACCTGTTTATTTTTTTAAAAAAAAAGGTGGAGCAACTCAAACATTACATGAGCGTCTTGAATTAACGGTTACCAGGCATGCCAAAAAAAAAAAAAAAAAGGTTTTGACAACAGCATCTCTGCAGCTGAAGAATATGGCTGCTAATTAAGTGGAGGTGTCAGGGATGCCACTATTCCTTCACTCACAACTATCTGCCAAACACTGTTCTGTCTCAGCGCCTTCCTCTTCTTCACCTGGAAGACAGAAAAAAAAGCAACACAGCAAGTCTGAGACACAAATCAGTGCAGAAAAGATGATGTGTAACACCCACTTCACAGGACTGGTTAACAGACAGATTGTAAACATGGCACTCGCATATGCATCAAACATACTGTAGAGAATGGACAAAATAACACAAAGACTTTGCCGTAATGCAGTAAAATGCAGCTACAGCATCACAGTTTAGAATTCAGTTTAACTGTCATCTTGTGACAGTTCAACTTGTCAAAGAAAACTGAATATGACTTATTTTGGAGAGGTATTGTGTCAAAATTCACTGCACTGTAGAGATGTTTCTGTTATGATGTATAAGAATTAGGGGTGGGACAATGGGATATATCACAATACACAAAGAAACCACAGGTTGGGCTTATTTATTCACATTTAAAACAAAATAATGTAACATTCTTTGCTTTAAAAGCTTTAGACTAGTGAGCTATTGTCACTGAGAAAGCTAGCCACATGCGAACGCTATTCTGTCATGCTTCCTTTTCTTCTGTACTGTGCTGTTCCTCCTCCCAGTATTTTTCTTCCCAGGATCATTCAGTAAAGAGTTTTATTGAACAGAGAGGGAAAAAAACTCTCTGAGCTCACAAGCTTTCCAAAGTTTTCATGTCAGCTTGGTTGTAAAGTTGGCAAAGTTTATTCAAAAGATGTGTACCATTCTGACCATTCCTTTTTTTTTTTTTTTTTTTTTTTTGTCGAGCACTTTATATTCTGACAGCAGAGGGTTTAGCAAAAGTTGGACTCTTCAGCTCTCTAAAAGTCAATACTGCAAAGACGACAATGGCACAAATTGGCGGATCAATGGTTTACCAAAGCTGACTTTTTTTTCCTTTTACACATTTATGCTTTTTATGCATTTTAAAATGCTGGTATATTCAGGCCTTTTAGAGACCATTCCACACTGTGTGGGCCAAAGCAGTGAAAGAACTATACTCCGACCACAGAACAGCCAGAAGCTTTTGCTCCAGTGATATATACTTGAAGTCAAACAGCACATTTGTCTGCGCCAAGTGCCAAAAGCAGGTAATTTAACACCTTGAAAAGGTCAGTGCGTTGAAATGCTCTGAATCCAGACTAAAACCGATAAAAAAAGGGAAATATTATGAATAAAACAGGAAGCAGAGAAGAGAGAACTTTTTTTTTTTATGGATTTTCGTCTCTGATTTTATTTCTTGAAAATCTGGAACCTTGACGGAAAAGTTCGAAAAAGAGATGTTTTATATGCTGTTTTCTTCAAAACTCAAAAACTCAAAATATTTGAATTAAATGAATGCAGCAATTATATGATAAAATGGATATGAAACATCTTGTATTTACGTAACACAAACCTTGAATACATAAAGAAAGCAGTGAGGACATTTAAGTATGCATGTGTCTGTACAAAGTAGCAGTATAGTAGTCACAGGTACTGTAGTACAGAGGACATTATGCTGGCTGACGTGAGTAGTGGTGGGTGTGGGTGGGTTGATGGAGAACAGAACAGGATGAACTCATTATTTATTAATAGGCTAATATGATAACTAGTGTAGCGTTTTACTGTAGTAATTAAAAGTACAGTCAAGGTCAATGAATTGCACTTAAGTAAAAGTATTACAAATGCGGATAGTGGTGGTGCATGATTAATAAGTGTACACAGAGTGCATAATAGATGACGGTGAGAACACGGAGGATGCTAGCTGTTATTGATAATGGAATTTCTTCAGTCTGTTAATTGTGTGAAAACCAGAAGTTTTTTTCTTCCACTGATGAATGAACTCATGTGCATGCATCTTTTGAAATCTAATCCTAATTAAAAGTATAAATAATTGCAACACGTATCATTTCCTTGTAATAATTAGAGACTATTAGCTCATTTCCCATAAAAACAGCATTCAGCTAAAAGTTTCTTCATCAAAAATTCAAATGATTGGCTAATCAAGTACAAGTGGGGCACCCCTATTGTGTGAGGTCCTCGCTATGTAATCATAGTTTTCAGAACATCCTAAAGTTCCTGATTAGACACGATTTATTCTTTTTCCACATAATGGTGCTGGTGATGGAGCTCAGGGATTCGAATGCCTTAGCAGCATTCACAGAGGCACTGTATTCTTCCTGTTGAAAGGTGGACCATGACTGTGTGGTATACCAAGCATTCCTAAGCTCGATGTCAAAACAATAAAAGAGATCTTACCATTCAGATTTATTCAGTAGAAATCTTACAAGTCCAGTTATTTTTATTTTGAAAGCTTGTCAAGGTCAATATGAACAAAGACCTTGACTGAGCATCCGTCGCAGATTTATGTAAGTCGGTACATCTTCATGTAGATTGCTCGAGGGACATGCGCATAAACAAAGGTCAACATAACACATTACCTTCCTATAACATGCATTCATCATTGTAATGTAATCCGAGGAGTGATTTAGTGGTGACACAGAGTTAAACTGGTCCTGACCTCCAGCAGAGGAAAATCAAAACAATCATTTTAAAGAATTACACATGTAGAAATGAAACATGACTTCGCAGTGTTTACAGCTGTAGTTTGTCCTGAGTGTGTAGAGAAATGGCTTTCAGTTTTATGTACTCAAATGGTGTTATCCACTTGGCAACACAAGTGTGTTCTCCTTTTTGTGTAAAGTTTGACATTGTGGCCTGAAGGTGTAGTAATCTTCCCAGGAGTGGAAATGTGCTCTGTGAATTTCATCTTGTATCTTCAGAATTTTTAATGGAAATGGACCACAAGGTTGGTCATTTTAAGGATTCATGAATTAGGAATCATCCTCGGTGGACCATGACTCACCATCTTGAGGCACTTCTGCCAGCAGAAAACATTGAAAGAAGAGAAACCGCAAAAACAAGAGGAAAATATATCAACATCATGCATGAAGGCTGTGATTTTACAATTTTATTGCTTGCAGGTGACAATATGACCCACTTTAGTTATTAATTCATGTCATGACGATTTGCATCTTGCTGGAAGGTTAAAAAAACAACAAAGTTTGGAGCCAAAGGTGCAAACAACAAGCTTCAACATTCAGTTAATCAGGTATCCCACCAAGTAACTTATTTCATTAACAAGTAGTTGGTTATGGAGAATGAACTGTAATTTAATATCATAGTGTGGTTTAATTTAGCATTTAATTAACATAGCTGCAAGCGGAAAACATGTACCACCTGTCTGTGTGATGAGGTTTCTTTTAATATGGGCCCTGCTGATTTATGAGTTAGATAATGTTGTCCAATGAAATCCAAAACTTTACATTTTTTGATGAGCCACCCCCCACCAACATCTTAAAGCTATTTCCTATTAATTTCTTAGGATATCTTATCTAATTGGTGTCGAAGAACGGTAATAAAAACAGATAAGAAATCATGATAGTTTCAGCAAAGTAACTTATAAAAACCTCAACAACAACTGAAAGAATGTTGGTGACAAAAAAGAAAGTCCTCTATTAATATCCTGTTGTGGAGGGGGGTTAATTTTTTTTATTTTGATTAAAGATTCTTTAAGAATATCCTTGTAATTTTCAATTAATGTTACTTCTGACATCTTGAAAGTTATCTCATGACACTTTCCATATAGAGCAGGTCTAAACTGTACTCTTTGCAATATTTACACAGACTCAACGATTCCCACCATGAGCAAGCACTTGGCGACAGTGGCAAGGAAAAACTTCTTCCATCCACAGACGGGTCTGTGAGTCCACCATGTTGAATCGTCATATTTCAGTAGCCCAGAACAGACAAGCGTGGTCACTGTAGTTTCACCTTCATGCTAGGAAGTAGGGGGTGAATCGTGGAGGTTTCAATCAGCAACTTCACCACTAGATGCCACTAAATAATACACACTGGTCCTTTAATATCAGACAGATTTAAACAAAATTGATCCCTGGAAAAAATAGGTTGGCAAATGAGAGCTTCTCTTGTCTACTCTTTTTAGTCAGTATCTTTGAGATATTCAACAAAGCTCATTTTCTTCTTGCAGATAGAAGAATACAGATCTGGTCATTTTTCATACCGGTATATCCATAACATCAGCCTGTATGCATCATGTATCTACCTACCTTCTCGTTCAGATAAACTGCACTGGCCTGGATTTTAGATAGAACATTCGAGGTAAAGCAAGTCACTTGCTCATGCCTTACATTTGAAGGGCGATGTTGAAGCTACAGTACAGCAGGTGATAAGAGGAAGGACAGGAGGCGCTTTATCAGTATTTACAAAGGGAAGTACATACTGTGTTTGGAGATGAACACATAGATGCATTTCTAATTGGTTCGCTGAAGACACCAGGGGTGTCTGCATGTAGTGGAGAGCTATTCAGTGGGAGTGACACTGAAATGATGGATGCCAAGGCTGGCAGTGAAGATAAAAAGCATATAAAAAGATGTAGGTGAGAAAGAGAGGAGCAGAGTCAGGCGAGGGAATGCAATGATAGACGCTGTTTTGAGCAAGAAACTATGATAAGGCAATGGGTGCATATCAGTGGAAACAGGTTTTACAAGGAGAAATAACCAGACTCCCTTGGCTGCTGGAGGAAGAGCATCAGCACTTACATTCTTGCAATACAATTTACATTCCTCAGTGTATTAATAACAACTTTTATAACGGATATATTTGCATGGCAATCATGTTAAACCCATTCAGAAAAGGCTTGACAACTGGGACAAACAGACAAAGAAGCACCACTCAAGCGAAAACGAGGGCAGCGCAAAACACGGGAAAAATATAATCCTCCACAAATAAAGCATTTATGTACCACTTTGATAAATGGGAAGATGCATCAGACCTCCAAGGTGCATCAAAACCAGAGCATAGTGAAGCAGCAAGGGGCCATTAAGATTAAATTTAGCATCTCAAATCAAGCCAATCAGCAAAAACATCACCAGATGCAGAAGCAGCGATTCACTGGCAGTTAAAAGTTCTATACTGTGAATGCTTCACAGCCATGAAATGTTTGTTAAAGTTTTCGAGGCATTAAATAATCTAAATCAAATAATCAGCCTCCACCTGTGCTGAATGACTATTCGTGTTTCAAGGGGTACAGACTTTGGCTAAGCCATTGACATAATGAAGTCCCTCTTGTCAGTTATGCCTGTACAAGCTTCAGAGAGAGGTTGAGTCATTTTTAAAAAAAGGTCCCTATACACTGCATAGATGTTTCATACCAGCAGTCACTTTGTCAGAAATTGGTCCCAAGTTTCTGACAATCTCTGAATGCTGACATAGGCTGTGTTTGGTCACCAAAGCTATAAATTGGTCATCAATGCACACGTCTCCTAGTGGAATCTAGGACCACTTTAGTTTGATGGTGAACATTTCACCACATCTATCATGATTGTCAACTTTCATCTGGGACAAAAAAACGAGACTCCAAGCAAAGGTCTGAATAAATAAAAAAAATAAATCTCGACGAGCAGATATCTGCATGAATGTAGAATCTGTAGGCATTATATGCATTTGTATGCAGATTGTTATTCTCATTCCTAATTATGAAGCTAATTGGGCTGCAGAGGAAGCCTTGGCTCGGATAGCCGTAAAACAGATACAATGGAACCCCTGAAACAATGCCCTTTACCCCCAGAGGCTAAATCATCATCAGACGATAGCTGATGTGTTCCAAGATTGTAAGGTAGTCAGATAAAATGTGCTTTGCTTTTGGCTCCAAGTTAAACAACAAAATAAGCTATTTGGCCTTGTCAGATAAATAGAGGTGTTTCCTGATCTGACACCTCTACCAGCAGGATGACATTATTTGTCTGTGGCTTCTAAAACTGTTGGAACATTGGTTAAGGTTGAGCTTGGTTAAGGCACAAAAACGACTTGGTTGGTTTAGGAAAACATTGTGACTTGAGTTCAAATGGCTACGTCTTTAAGTTTGCAATGTTACAATAAAACAGGTGGTTAAGTTTAGGGAATGATCTTGAACTTGACTGTTGGGTGGAAACAGGAAAGAAACAGCAATTTCCTGGGTTCAACTATCAGTCCAAACCGATCTCCCTAGACTTAATCACTCTATAACAACATCACCCCAACTTCCTTTGCCCCCATCATAATTACTAGAGCCGCTAGAGGGGTCTTTCACTTGAACACAAACATATGTTGTATTGAGGCACCTGCTGAAATGACTTGCGCTGTCTTTCTTCTTGGGAGAATAGTCTCCACAGTGATATGAGTCCAAGACAAAACCAGAGAGTAATGCTCTGGTGCCAACTTGACGTGAAGAAGCATCTGTTTTTCACAAATAGCCACAGGACTGACCAATAAAACATTTCAAAAATCAAGAATAGTCCATTTCTCAGGACATGAAAAAAAGAAATCTGATCAGTAACAGTATTTTAGTCTCACAAAAATAACGGTATGTCAGCAGCTAAAAGAAACAGCGAGAGAGAGTGACTTAACCTTGTGTCCCGTAATAACACAGAAACAAGAAAACGACCATGCTTTCAGACTAAAACCTCCCAGCCTTTTTGCACAATACAGGAGCAGACAGAAAAATGTGGATGTATGCTCAGAGAACTGGATTACATCCTCAAAAGCCCTTTGAACCTCTTCACTTATGCATACACAGTTTTAAAAGAAAACAAAACAGAGCCCAGGGCATTGCAGAGAAATACTTCTGTATTGGCATGGAGTGGAGATGAGACTGGCAAAGCAGGAGAAAATACTTGGCTATTCAGTTTGTCATTGCTCTTAAATGTTCCACTCAAAAACCATTGATCTCAGGAACACATGGTGCTCTGGCTGAAGTACCAGCGACTGGCAAGTCATTCCTTGGAGAGTTAAAGGAGGAATGTGGTTGCAGCTTTTGTGGTTCAGATTACCAGCCACAGTCCCTACAGGAGTGATGAAAGCTGTAGGTGCAATGAAATCTGCAGAATCCAATCTTTGCCGGAATACTGATTTGCAGAAATGAAGAGTTAACTGCAACAGGGCTAAAACACTTAATGTGCAAAATCAGTTTTATGGTCTATTCACTTAATAAATGGCCTTCGGTGCCTGTTCCCTCTGGGCTGCTGTTGTTTTAACAGCCTATACAGTAGTGAAGAACATTCAAAGCTCCAATGAGTGCATCTTTACAGGATACTTTCTGGTAGTGCTTACGAAAAATGTAGAGGGTGGGAATAATTAAAATTTAAGAGACTGGGGATAAAGCGGCATATTCACTCACAGACAAAAAAAAAATATTCTAACTCAAAGGAGAAACAGATGAATTAGAAAATAAACCCAATCCATTGCCGCTAATGTTTTTACATCCTTTGAAAATCTGCTAAGAGGCAGTCTACAACCTTTCACCTCTATCCAACAGGCCTGCACATCTTCATTCCCATCACCCGTCTGCCCTCTCAGTATTTAGTCATGACTGGTCCTTTTATTCATTGCCTATTACCTTTGAATGAGGCGAATGAAACCGCATGCATTAAATCAATGATGTGAGCCCCTGACAATTCCATTACACCAGCACTGTTTTCCCCTTCTTTCCCGTTCCCATAATTTCCCTAAGCGCCTGGTGTGCCTTGTGCTTTGTTTGTCATTATTTCTGACATTTCTCTCGCATTGCACTCATTTGTCAAATGCAAGTGGTAACATCTTTCAGAGCTCTGATTCAATTCCATTCTCTTTGTCATTTTAGATGATGTTGTTTGTCATTTTTATCTACTCTAGATAGCTTCCTTAATAAAAATATTGTCACATATTTGTGGTGCCTAAATAAAATGTCCTGCTTACGGCCACGATTTTACAATAGTGAAGAAACATTCTGGACCAATGAAGCTCTTACTCAAACTTCAAGCAAGGAGACACTCCCTTTCAGTCACCGTTCTTCCTGATAAATTCAACAATATCCATCACGTTTTTGTTGTTCTAGCAGTTTTTTGTACCATAAAGGACCTCAGGTTGTTGTACTGCTCCAATTTAAGTGTGGATACGGGCCCAGTGCAAAACCTTCATCACCAAGCTTCCTATTATGCCTGTTAAATACATTTTCTGCTTCCTGTCACTTCGAGTATTTGGCATCTTTTCTGACTCATCTTTTTCTTATGAATAATACAAGCATCAGTTGTAAGTCATAAATACATCTTTCAAGTTTGTAGTCGCTCAGGTTTGCACAAACAAGATAGCAATTTTAATTACGCCTTATTATGAGCTAGCTTTATTAACTTTCATGAATATTTTATTGCCGTTTCCCATTAATGAACACTGGAGAGATCTAAGTAATTTGAAACAGCTGGTTGCAAGAAAAGCTAAGGTGTTTAACACTCATGAGGGTCCCCGGCATCCTGTGTGACTGTTTCTGTTGTAATAAATCAATTAGATTAACGTGGAGTGAAGCTGACAACTGAAAAGGCGTAGGAGCACACATAGTATTTCCACTGAGTACAGCCATGAAACAGAAACAGGTTTTGTTTATGAGCACTGAAAATCTTCTTTTGTGATGTCAAAGAGAGGATGTGGATGCCCAGATAAACTGACATCTATTATATCCAGTTTAAGACTTCCAGCAACACAGCTGTAACAACCACTAGACCTGATGGTATGGTCTTCACATACAAATGGAACAGTTCAAAGGTTAAGTTTGCAGTCTTGTAAAGTACCACTGTGAGAGTGAACATAGAAACAATGGACTAGACTTGACAAACTTCTACTATAGAAACTATATACAAACCTCAGAAAGCTTTTAAGATGAGCTAGTCCTCACACAGTTGACAGTCTACTTTAAACAAATACCAGAGTGGTTTCAGAACAATATAGCATCTAAAACTGTTCTGGTGAACATCATAAATGATTATACTCTACACTGTACTAAGTATAAACTCTGATTGTACTTCTGGATGTAAGTTTAGCCTCAGATGTCAGTTCGCTTTAACTATAAAAAAATAATTAAAAGGTCCCAAACACAACATCATAACATGTTTATCCCAAACCAAAACTTCTCATTAACAGAATGAATGTTCCATTTGGAGTGCCACAACCCACAAGGCTCAGTTCTGGGTCTACTACCTTTCAATCATATCAGGGTAGCACAGTGGACAACACTGACGTTCATTTTTATGCAGATAACACCCAATTTTATATAGCTGTTTCTTCTGATGATTTCAGCCCATTTCAGTACATCTAAAAGGCTCTTTGAAAGGCAGTAATTCCTTCTAAAAAGCAACAACAGAAATTGTACTGAATACTATTACAGCTGAGTCTAAGGGCCGTAGAAAGAACAGAATTCTGACACTGAAAGAATGTTTTAAAGGTCAGAGTTTCCTAACTAAATACAGAGAAGCTTGTGGATGCATTTACGAAAAATGTGCTTGTCTATTGTGATGCATTGCTCTCAGGGCTCTTCAAAAAAATGTATTATGCTGCTGCTAAAGTTTAAAATGACGACGTATATTGTCCTTGCCTCAGTCTTTGCGTTTCCATTTTTATCCGAGGACACCAACATCAAAGGAGAATTTAAGCACCTGCTGAAAAGCCACCATTTTTTTGACGTAGAATCTGTTATTTCTATTCAGGTTTTATTATATTATGTAACGTTGTGCTCACTTTTGCAGCCACTTATTATTGTGAATACTCAACTACAACAAAGTCGTTTGAGTCCTTGGTCTTCTTGAATAATTACTTCAGTATCTGAGTGGCCCATTTTCATGTTCAATAAATGTGGAAAAAAATATATAATTAGCACATTTATTTACACAAACACAAACATAAGTACAATGTTAGAAATGCCCTGCTGCACAAACCCATTAAAAATAAAGCTAGCTAAGAAAGTGCTTAGTCCTCATTCAAACCCTTAGGATATTTAGGTTTTAAATGATGTATCCAATAAGCTTCTCTTTGCACAAGTCATTTTATCCCCGTCTCCTCCGTTCCTCAGTGGTGTAACTACCTCAATAACCATAAAACACAGTGTACGGACTTCATGGCCTAAGACATTAGAATGTCTAGCTTTATTATGGGAGACTTTTCACATCCTATTGCTGCTTTTATGTTAAACATTTTTCAATTCTCCGCCAGATGAATCTGCACAGCTATCTGCAGCAGATGTACATGTTTAGTTATATGTGTGATTCTACCTTTAATTTGATTTTTTTTTAAACTTATTTTATGTGTGGGTGTAAAAATGATTACTTTTAATCATTGCACTGCAGTCCCATTGCACTACCCATTCCCCCAAGAGACTAATCATGCATGATTAGCTGTTTTGAGAGACTGGCTTTCAAAATGAATACATTTCTAAATTTAAAACCAAAAGCACAGTTTGAAATGTCACTCTACACTGTGCTCACATCATTATTGCTTGTAATAAAGTCAACACAACAGGGACATTCAAGTTCTAACACACAAAAGGGACAACTTGCCTGCTTTCTTTCTGTACGTTGGGTACAAAAGAGCTGGGGATTTTCTAAGAGTGTTTGTAAAGCCAGAAATGCCTTGACCATTTACTGTGCAAGGGACAACAAAGGCTGCGGACACACTGACTCTTCCAGGGATTTTATAGGATATAGTCTCATTTTATGGTCCGTAACTGTAGGCAGTATAAATGAATATGAAATGAAGGTCATTTTATTTAAAATCCCAAACAAACATTTTATTAGTGCTCAAGGTCAGTTCATTCCCAATGAAAGCTACAAAATGTGTCCCTTGGTACAGAATAACCTGTGTTAGATACGCCATGAGAACTCTATGTTAAGTGGGGATATTCCCCTTTTAACCACAACACTTGCTGCGCTCTAGTACTGGCCCCACTGAGGCAGCATCTGTATAATTTGATTGCACAAGCCATATTGAGTGGACCTAGATGCTGTATGGGAGGTGGTGGTGGGGGGGGTTACAAGTAACCCTGGGGCAAGACTTCACAGATCAATGTAAGCTGCTTCCGATTCTTCTGGCTTCATAATTTGCCAGCCAAGTGATCAAGAGAAGTGATCCAAAACATTATCACATTTTTATGTCTGCCTGAGTGAAATTCAATATCGATTCTCAACACAGGGCAGTCTAGTATGGACATGTGCACAGAAGGGTCCTTACATTCTCCACATGGACACCTCACAGTAACATCGGCCTTTTAAATGGAGCTCTACAGGATTCTGCTGGTTTGTATTGATGTACGAAGAATATAAAAAAAAAAAAAAAATCTACAGCATTAAAAATGGCTCTTTCAATTCAACTCAGTTTGTTAAAACAATGAATATATTAACAGTTTTACTCTCTGCCGCCCTCTCTCACCTTTATACACACACACATACACAACTGGTAAGAGTGTACATGCAGTCGTGAGCCACATTTTAATGACACATTGTAGAAAATTCACTGGACCCACAGCTTGTCAGGGATTTAGCACTTTAATCAATAAAACCAAAAGCCAATTCATCCATTGCTTTCTTTCTTCCAGACATCAGTGTTTTAAATGACCAAGTAACTGTGATGCCTAAATTCTCGGCGCTGCTTCTATGGTTTGGACAAAAGTAAGTTCATACACAAAAGCAAAAACAGAGAGGCAGGCGTGTACTGGTTAAATCTTAGTTGACAGGACACATAAATCATCGGGACAGTTTGGATAAAATTGAAAACAAAGCAAGTTGTCTACTGAAGAGACAAAAAGAAAAGAGGAGGAAGACACCCTGACTAAATCTGCACCGTGTCCAGACATGCTGCTGTTTGTGTAGTCTCTCTTGGTAGATGTTTTGCATGTCTTTATAATAATTTTGCATCTCTTTATGATCATTTTGTGTCTCTTTGTGGACACTTTATGTCTCTTTGTGGTCTCTGTGTGATCGTTTTGCATTTCTCTTTAGTCATTTGGCGTCTCTTTATGGTTGATGTGTGTCTCTTTTTTGTCGTTTGGCATCTCTTTGTGGTCATTTTGTGTGTGTGTGTGTGTGTGTGTGTGTGTGTGTGTGTGTGTGTGTGTGTGTGTGTGTGTGTGTGTGTGTGTGTGTGTGTGTGTGTAGTCGATCTGTGTCTCTTGCATCTCTTTTTAGTCATGTTATATTTCTTTGTAGTCATTTTATGGTCAGTTTGCATCTTTTTTGCAATCATTTTGCATCTTTGTGGCTGTTTTGCATCCCATTGTGCCAAGTAGGCATGTTCAATAATCCATCCATTCCGACTATGAGCAATGACTAATTAGCATTTACAATGATGGATTACTCACGTATTTATAATGTGTCAAAAATCTGAATGAATGAGAGTTTTCCACGTTACCACTGTTACACATGTTGTGAATTTTGATTAACAACACGTATCAGTGCTTTCGATGCCTCAGCCATGTTATAAACTTGGTGGCACATCTTTTCTGCTTTAAGAAGCGGCCAGTCAAGTGCAATCAATAAAACAAGTTGTTCATACTGAACAACAAATGAGTTTCATGTATCTCCTTTTAGTGGACACAAGAAATCTATCATTTTATTGTGTCTTTTGCTCTTTTGTTTTCATTATTCTCTAAAAAAAAAAAAAAAAAAAAAAAAAAGTGTATGTATGTATGTGTATATATATATATATATATATATATATATATATATATATATATATATATATATATATATATATATATATATATATATATATATATTTATTTATTTATTTATTTATTTATTTATTTATTTATTTATTTATTTTTTTTTTTTCTTTGCATGCACAGAACTAAAAGTACACACCATTAATCATCAACTCAAACCTTGTGCCTTAATCGCTGCTTTTGCTGTTTGCCTGCGCCTGTGATAGCAGCTGTCGCAACGGGACAATATGCATGACTGGATTCCCATCAACCTTCTCTGTACATCCACACTGCTTGAGAGAAACAACAATCCCCCGTCCCCAACTTCATTTTAGGAAAACGCAGACAAAAGTTTCTCTCGATGTACACACTCAAAAAGCATTATAAAGCTAGTAGTGCTTAAAGCGTCAAACACAGGGGAGAACAACTTGTATATCATTTAATTTAATAACAGATACTCATTTAGGCTTTTATGAAAATTAATTTCTATGTGCTGAGGCGGTGTTTCACTATAGGCCTCTGAGAGAAACTCTGGCAGGTAGAAATATAAATTATAAACATTGACTGGGATCAGTTTTTCCCTCAGCTCTGTGAGAATAAATGTGAGTAAAAACACTTAAATCGACTCTTTTTCTCGTTTTATTCTCTACCACTGAAGCCAGTAAGTTTCAGCTGCTGGGGATTCAATCATAGCTGCTTGATATTCACATGTGTGGTTTCTTGTTTTTTTTTTTTTCCTTATTGTCCTTCACGCTGAGTGGCTGCAGCACAATGAGGCCATCATGGTAAATGTTGAAATGCATTAATGTGATATTATCCACCCCTTATGACAGACAGTGACCCGCGGGGAAACTCTGGCCTGGTATGAAAATATTGCCCAGCGTGGAATATCTCCAAGTAATTGAATCATGTCTTACATTGTGTACTCTGCTTTTGTACTGTGCTGTGTGAAAATTCGTTTAATGGTTTGGAACAATGCTAATGCATTTAGAGCTTTGGGTATGAAAAAGCTGGTGACCCATAGGATGCTTTTGGGGTAGATGAGGTTTGCAGGAAATGTGATGGTCCCAGAGTGAAGTAAGAGTGGCTCAACAGCAATTACCAAATATCATGTGCATGGTGGGAGTGGATAAAAACAAAGCTATATATACACACAGTGAGAGAATGACAGCAAACATGAAAGAACAGTAGAACCACTGTTCTTTGTGTTTTCAGCTATTATTATTATTATTTATTATTATTATTATTATTATTATTATTATTATTATTATTATTATTATTATTATTATTATTATTATTATTATTATTATCATCATTATCATTATTATTATCATCATCACATTTGCTGGAATAAAAACCAAGTAAACAAAATCATGGAGCTTAATCGCAAAAGTAGTCTTGATTTCCTACAACTAAAGAATGAGAAATGTGGATATATTTCAGATATTTCTGGGCAACAAACCTGATTCCATATATTTTATTTATTTACTTTTTTTTATCTCCAAACTGTTAGACATTAAAAGCGTGCTGTGTCTGAATTCAGACACTTCCGTTAGTACATTTCTGTTTGGTACACTGTGTACACTATGTACTTCCTGGCGTAGTGTGGTAGTGTACGGCCATTGTGCACTTGGAAATGACAGTCTCAACATTTTACTATCATTTGTTCTTCACCAAATTGCAACCAGGCAGAGCATAAGCACCAATATTTGACTGGCAAAGTATAAAACATATGTACGACTTACATTTGAATATTGAGGTGTTCACCGTAACCACTTCAGCTCACTGGCGATGCAGCAATGCTGGCGGTCGCTCCCCTTCTGCTACCTAGCCAAAATGGCAACCATTGAGGGCGCATCCAGCGTCAGCTTTTGAGTGCACCATTTGGGTACTCACAGTAAACTGCATTTTGCCATAACTGACAGTGTGAACGCACTTATGTAGCATAGGAATAGGAAGTGCAAGTATGTAAGTATGCAAACTGAGACACATCCGATGAAATCATCTCCGTTCAATACATGTAGACATGAATGATCGTGCAGGTTCTGTATGTGAGGTTTGATAATTGCTGTTTTGAATTGTGTAGTGAACTTTCCCTGGGTTGGGCTAAGAAAGTAATACTGCAGCTAAAACTTCCACTACTACTACCTCATGGGGTAATATTCAAACACAAATAAATCCAGTTTAACTTAAATAAATAAATAAATTAAAACAGTTTGTTCACTAGACTGTAAACACTGTACCTCTGCATCTATAACTGGATTTTCCATGCCATTCACTACAATAATGAAATATTTTTATAGAATGTACTTGGGTGGTTGCCCTGTTTTTTTTTTCCTGTTGTATAAGAAACAGTAATCTCTGGAACTGATGCATTGGAAGTCTGAAAAGTGGGGACCAAAGGAATTTTAATCAGGCAGAAAACATGCTGCTGTTTAGCTTTTATACAACCCAGCAGAGCTATTGATGTAAAAACTCTAAATCTTGCTCATAATTACTCCCTGCATTCTTATCACCACAAACTACAAGAGAGAATAAGGGAGGAAAAGTACAAGGAGAACAGATTCAGCACACTCCGTGCTCTTCTCCTCAGTCAGCAGCATGACAATCAACTGTTGAAGTTGTCACGCAACATGATAAGCAGGAACAGCTGGGCTACTAAAACGTATCACTGGTCATCAATGGATAAACGGTGAAGACATCACCACTTTAAATTTCTGTGGCTTGGGGCGGTGATTAGCTCAGTTGGTAGAGCGTCCGCCCCATGTACGAAGGCTCTGTAGCGGCCAGGTTTCGAATCCGACCCGTGGCCCCTTGCTACATGTCATTCCCCGTCTCTCTCTCCCCACATTCCTGTCTCTATTCAATAAAAAGGCCAAAAAAAAAATTTTAATTTCTGTGGCTCTGTCAACATGTGCAGGCTATCGAGCAGCTTGCTTGTTAGCACTTTGTACCGAGCAGCAGTTTGTTTATGTCTAGGTAAAGACCCAGATTTCTGGCCCAAAACAATTTTTCTTTGTCAGGTTTGTTTTAAATTTAGGTTACTGTTATGAACCAAGAAACCAGAATCACTGAAAACAGTTCAATAAAAAGGTGGAATGGCAGGATCTTAGGTTTGCTGGGGATCTGTGATGAGGAGGTGTCCAGGGAGGTGCAGTGGTGGTGGTGGTGGCAAAAATCTAAAAAACAGAGAGGATGATGAGGCTGGGTTGGACGTGGGAGGCAAACATCTTGAGGTGGTGCAACAAACAAGACTTAAGGTTACCACTTAGGAGACAGAACAATGTTGTGGAAGCTTGAGCCGGTCTTTTATCCTTTGTAGATTGATTGGCTGATGGGATGCAGGTGTGGTAGTGATTAGGTAGGGGAGGGGGAAACCAGAGGCCACACCCAGCAGCACATACAAACAGACAGAGATAGACAAGACAAACATGAGGAGGAGGAAACACTAAATTTAAATTTAAAAAAAAATTCTAACCTTCCCTTAAGTATTTTTAATTGATGCTGGGCAGTCCCAAGTAGAGTTCTTCACAAGTCGAAAAGTTCAGACCAAGAAAAGACCCAGAAATGTAGGACCAGCATCATTCAGTCTGTTTATTGTTTGAAAGCTGGTACTCATGCCGAACCAAGAAATTTCACACAACTGATCTTTATCATCTGTATCTGACCTCTGCGCTCTGACCCTTCACCTCCTGAGCGGGTCACCACTCGCAGGTCATTTGGTACCACCTTGTGGCTACAGATGCATTTCATTGCACACATACGTAGTAATTCCATCATCATCACCGCTGTCTGATGGGCTGGGTTTTCTCAGATCCGCACATAATCAGACCAGGGTCGGGTCTTAGGTCCTACAGTTTGGGTGGACCCGTGGGTGGATCCATCATTTGTTATCCCAAAATGCAACAATGCTTTGGGAGGCAATTTGCTTGTGTGACATACAAAATAAATGATAGCTTCACTTTGTTCTGCCACTGTGCTCAGTGGGTCATCACACAAGGATCACACTCGCTGTCTGTTTGAAGTATAATGAACTAATAAACTTTGCATCTGTTTTGTTTTTGTCCCTATTTATTGGGGAAAAAAAACATGAATACCAATATAAATATTCAAGAAATTCAAGTTTGTAGCTCTGCAGCAATGCGCTTTGCATTCTTTACAAAACTTCAACTGAATGAACGTTGACACTCTCAACTGTCAGGTTTCATTTTCACTTTTTCTGTTGATAGCCCTGTGCTTCAGCCTCTGTGTTGAAGCAAATCCTTCAGCTGAATTGAAGAAATTCAGGCTGTTAAGCAAGTAAACGCTGTTACTTATCCTTGGCTGGGTTCAAGAGAGGTTTTGATTTAACACATTTCGATGCAAGCCATATCTGTATTTGGACCACCGGTGTGAAAAAACCCTAAAGATAAACTTGTGTTGTTTTATATAAGAGTATCATCCTCAGCAGGAGTAGGTACAGTGTTCCAGAAACTGCCTTTGATGGATATGTTTAAATGAGACCGTAGTACATTTTTAATTGCTGTGTAGGATTCTGCTCTGGAAAGCTAGGTATGTCTAAGTATAGAGACACGTGATTGCAGATGGGACCACAGCACTGCCAAAGGCTCTGTTGAGAAGCTAATCGTCTCAGTAGATCACAACAATTTTCCTTTCTAACTTGTTAAATGAGACCTGAGAGGTATGATGAGTGGGTGTATGCAGAAGAAAGTGAGAGTTCCACACGGTGAAATTAGATAAGACTGAGTGTTGACTCCTTTTGTTAAGCAAGACATAGCATTAACTCCACAAAATTACTCCTTCTCTTTTTTGTTTTCGGTTTTCGTGGCTTGGCAGGAGACAAAAACAAACTAAATAAAAAACACCAAAGATGGAATGTGTGAAAAGTTGGAAAATGGTATTTGGACACTTATTAGTGGAAATCAGTACTTATTGAGGAAATACGGAGCAGGATGAGCGTTTTCACGCCTTAGCACCTTATCTCACAGAGGAATAGAGCAATCCACTGGTTGGACAAAATGTGTTAAATTATCTTACAATACAATTTCTTTGAGCACAAATTGTGAAAATAGTGATAATGATATAATAATGTGACTTAAATAGAGCATATGAGATCATTTAATTCAATTATATTTATATAGTGCCAAATCATAACAGACATTATCTCACGACACTTTCCATATGGAGCAGGTCTAGACTGTACTCTTTTTATTTTCATTATTTACAGACTCAACAAGTCCCACCACGAGGAAGCACCTGGTGATGGTGGCAAGGCAAAAAAACTTCCTTTAAGAGACCGAAACCTCGATCAGAGCCCAGCTCACAGTGGACGGCCATCTGTCGCGATCAGTTGGGTTTAGATTCGGAGAGAGACGCATGCACAGCAGCAGTAATAAGATATATGACTAAAAGGGGTTATAATGATAAAAATAATAGTATTTTGGGCACCAGGCAGGACTGCAGCAGCAGGCACAACCACAGTCCTTGATCTCAGCTTTGCCACAATCCATGAGAAAACCTCCAGGGAAGAAGCTAAGTTAGTAACATGCAGTCCCCTGTCAGTCTAGTCCTATCGCAGCATAACTAAGGGATGGTTCAGGACTCATATGAGCAACACTTGAAAGTGGAGAGGGTGTCTGCCTCCCAAGAGGAGCTGGTTCCACAGGAGAGGAGGTTGATAGCTGAAGGCTCTGTCCCCCCCATTCTACTTTTGGAGTCCATAGGAACCACAAGGAACCCTGCACTCTGAGAGGATGGTGCTCTGCTGGAGTAAGAGGTTACTATGAGGTCTTTAAGATATGATGGTGCCTGACCACGAAGAGCTTTGCAAGGAGAAGTATTTTAAATTCTATTCTGGATTTTACAGGTAGCAAGTGCAGAGAAGCCAACATGTAAGATGAAAAGCAAATATCATACAATGTGGTGAGTATTCACCAAAAAAAGAAAGAGACACTCATCGGGCACATTAGTTATTGACCAAGAGTGACTGGAGCAGCGTGCAAAGGATGTGTTAATAAAACTCAGGTGGAAAACACTGCAAACTCCCTGGATTGAATTTAAATGAAAGGCAGTGTAATTTCACACATGGTGAGGAAATAACATGCTGCACAGTGAGTCAACTGGAGAGTAAAACATGTAATCACAGAAGGATCTGTGCATCGATATGGCAGTTTACAAAGCACATCATTCAAATGGATTCAAACCGAGCGTCAGGAGTTGCATGTTTCACTTTAAAATACACATTTCCTTCGACAAAAGAGAGGCTATTTTTGAAACTGATGGAAAAGTTGGCATTTTATCAAGTGCTGAGAGTCTGAGAGACTCATTTGAAAGTTGTTGATCTACAGTAAACAAACATGGGCAAACACAACACACACACACACACACACACACACACACACACACACACAGAGCGACACAGCATGCAAACAGACCCAGCATGCAAACAGACAACAATGACCCTTTTACCCCTCTTTGACATGGTTAGTTGAAAACCGGGAAAGTAACTAAAGCCATGGACAAAAACACTTAAAATTATATTTATAATTAAGCAACTAATGCCAATTATTTTCACTCTGGGCCTTATTGTCCTTTTACTCTTGTGACAGCGGATCAAAATTACATTGCTTTACAAAGTTTTAATCTCCCAGAGTCCAATATACACACAAGCCAGTGCTTGAGTCTGAAAAACGATTAAGCAACATCCTGCATAATCTTCACAAATCTCCCATTTATGATTTTCTTAAACGTCTTTGTATATTCTGGTGAAATAAAAACACTCATCTAGCTAAAGTGCTCTGATGCCACTGCAGGTGTTCAGCATTATGAATCAACAACTGGGACCCCCTAAATGTCACAATTATCTGTTAAAATTAATTCCAACATAATTAGCTGCTCCTAAGAAGAACAGGCATATTGATCTGCCGTGACTCATTTACGGCGTGAATCAGAAAGAAATATGGTTTTTGACTGTTTTGAGTTTAAGCGAGGAAAGCCAATATTTCTTGGTTAGTCAATATTTTTATATTAGCAATGAGGTGTCATTCATTTTGACAAACATCCATTGCATTATCACTAAACTCTGCAGCTATTTTCAGCTCCACTAAGCGTCTTCGTGTATTTTAGCTCACTGTTTTGGTTTTTACGACCTGCAGCTTTACTGTTTTCATTCAGTCTCGCTGCTCTCATCAACCTTGTTTCAATCCTCAACAGACAGCTGATTTTAGCTCCAATAAACCAACTGTACTCTGCCTGCTTTGGCGCCAAATGGCAAATAGAAAAAGTAGGAGACTAGCTATTGGAGCATTTAGCGGTTGAAGAGCCAAATGTTTCCCTCAGGTGCTGTTGGAGATCGGAGCTAAAAGGAGAATTGATATTGGACTTAGATTCTTTTTCTATTGTTTTTCCAACCCAGTTTAGATTAAAAAAAAAACAATACACACAGCCAGGACTTCTTGCCTTCGGCAGCAGCAAGGCAGGGTTTGAGTGCCTTGCTGCTGCCGAAGGCGGAGAAAGAAGGCTCACCAGGGAAGATGGTGAGATTGGCAGACTGGCTGGCGGTGCCCAAGTCCAGCTGTAACCTGCTGTATCGGCATGACCGCTGGCTGTTTGGTTTACAAACCACAGACACAAGCTACACATAACCGCCTCGAAGCTGCCTGACTCAAACTGTTAAGTCAAAGTCCTTCAGAATTAGCGTTTCCCATTACGGCTCCAGAGGAGGAGTGACTCACACGAGGAATACAGCCGTGGGCATTGTTTCATCTAGACTGGGCTAGAAAACAAGCTTTACATTCACCAGATGGCTACAAACAGGGCTCCAAATGAATGCAAATGTTGCAACGTATCCACTGGATGTGTAAATACGCAAACAGTTTGCTAAGATGTTAGCCACAACAGATTTTTAAGGTGATAATATGTCAATGCTGTGCTGTCTGCAAGTCCCTTGAAGTTGGCTCTGCCAGTAGTGCAGCAACGCCTGTAGTAAAGAAACAGAAAACAAAGCTCAGCCGAGAAGCAAAGTGATAAAACTTAACAAAGTCATGACAGTAGAAAGTAAGAAAACAAGGCATATGTTAAAAAAAAAGCATCTCTGGAATTACCGTGACATTATGAAGACATCTAGAACCAAGTAAGCTTTAAATATGAAGCATTTAATTAAAGGAACTGGTGTACAAAATCCTTGTTCAGCTGTCAAGAAATAAAGCCCTGTGCTCAAAATGTGTTTGTTTTAGTACAAAGCAATAAACACATGGTGGGAAAAGAGTTGAATTGAGAAATAATTAATGATGATATGGGAATGCACCACAGCAAACAGCTCCAAACACGTTGTTTTCCCTTTTTTTAATGAATAATGCATGCTGACCAACATGGCAGAAAACATGTATTCAAGGGATAATATTGACTTGTTTGGCTCGGAGAAGTGTCTAATCGTGCTTTCAGGAATGTCCAGTGTTATGCCGTGCCGATGAAAGTGTGAACTTGATCGATCTGTTAGCTGTTAAATGTCTCAAGTATCGACTTGTTTGACTTTTTTTTTTTTTTTTTGTTCCTGTGGGCAGGTTGCAGAGTAAGCACAAAGTCAGTGTGTCTTGTTATCTCTCTCACTGGTCCCAGAGGAAACAATACTTTTATAATGTATAAGTTTACAACCATTTTAAACATTGATATATGGCGGGGGCTCCACTTCCCGGTTTAAGAGCCACTACGCAAGCTCATTAAAAGCCAATGTTCCTGCTTTTACAGCAACAGAAGTCGTTACTGTTTCCCAGCTTGCATTGCAGTGCATGGCTCAATATAAACAGCCTTGATTATACAGTAGGTGAGCATGAGCGAAGGAGAAGAATAAAAAAAAACTGGAAGAGGGTATGACAAAAACAAGAAGGAGGAAGAGGAAAAAGGTGGGAAAAAGAAGACATTGATGACAGGAAAGAAAAAGGAAGTGAGGAAGCATAAGTGCTGCACACGTACCAAGAGACAACAGGCGCTACCAATTAACTTGCTAGAAGAGTTACGACTTTCTGTTGAGCTCTCACATTGGCTTCAACCTTTTGACCGCTCATCTATAACTTAGAGACCATTAAGTGCCTCACAAAAGTAAGCCTCTCATTATAATTGCTTTAAATATTCATGACTTCCTCACAATCAACAGTAACTTTCTCAAAACGGTTGACTGGATGTGCAGCTGTTTTCTGCCTTTCACCATCTATTAACTGGATAACTCTCAGCACCTGGCTTGTCTCCAAAAGTTGGGGTAAAGCTATTAGTGGTCTTAAAACTGTATTCCACCCAAATGAAGCCGCTGTAGGCTTGCAAAATGATAAAATTCATGGTGGCTGCATTCCATTTAGCTGCTGGTGCTGCAGTTGTTCATGCTGGTTTATTGTTGTATTGTTTTTTTTAATTTAGGAGAAGGACCACATTTCAGCCATGCCATTTCCAGCATTCCTATAAATACCCTCCTCCCCCTCTCCTCCTCTTTCACTCTCGTATTCTGCACCCCTCTCACCCACCCTATTTCTTTCTCCTGTTCCTTCCTTCTTTCCACACAGACTTCAGCAGCTCTGTAGTGCCCAGGTGCTAAGACGTATTGCCAACTGGAGCTTCCCCACAACACAGCAGCAGACCGAAGAAGTACAAGAGTTCACACTTCACTCACAATCTTTTCATTTGGTTTATAAATCATTAAAACGCATCTTGTTGATGGTGTGGTGCTTGCAAGTGTAAGTGCACAAACCAGTCCTGCTGCATGATCCGCACCTCTTTGCATATGAATGCTCAGTTTTTTTCCCATATGGCCAACTAGACAGCATCATGAGTGTTACAGACCAAAGGTGTATACACGGTATTATGGAAAAACTACTTTTGTGGATGCTACCTCCATTATTGTGCTGAAAGTTAAAATTTGTCAAACCTTGATCCGAGTTGTGCTGAACGTTGTGGATGCGTCAAATCACTGATGGATGAAAGACGTGTGCCTCTCTTTCTAGAACTGTGCAATAACAAATTTGATATATCAAGACCAGAAAAAGAAATATATCAGCTGCCAGATTCGTTACAAAAACACTACTTGAGTCTCTGAAACGTTGCTATCTACTGCTACAAATATTTAATACAGCGCCACCGGGAGTTCCGGGGTGAAAAATACAGTGTCGAGCACAATCCAACTTCAGTGTTAAAACTTCTCACAGTTTGCACTATTTTCCACCGACCAACTCTGACCAGATCAACTGTGCAAAAGTGGGTTATAGCTATTAGTGATCCTAAAACTGTATTCCACCCAAATGCAGCCACTGTGGGATTTTGAATAAAACTGTGTACTGTGCACCTTCAATATTTTCCTCACTCACATCTAATATTTTTCTCATTTCAGAGTCCTTTGTCTCATGTTTTGCCTTTTATGCAGACTCACAAGTCTCTAAAAGCTTCGCTCAATAGAGACAGAGGACAATATCACAGCTTTTGTTGTTAAAACTGGGTGGTAAATTAAGAGTTTTAAAAAAGCCTGCAATGCAGAACCAGTCGAAAATCCAAATCCAAAGTAGCACTTCATATCGGAGCGAAGTCGTGCACTTCAAATGTAACGTAACGATGGAGGAGAATCGTTCCCAGTAAAGCATGTCTTTGGAAAAATGTAAGGGGCGTAGCTTTATAAGTGTTCATACTCGTTCAAACAACTACCTTGCATTTAGAAATCCTCAGACGACTGATGGCAGTAGCTTTGATTATACGTTCACGGACCATAAGATTCACTCGGAAACAACAAGTGCCAAGCTGGACCTCCTTTAGATTGCTTTAGATTCTTGAAGATGTCTAACAGACTTCTTCAGTTCATATTTAGAAATCTAAAGCTAGTCCAACTTCTTTTGACTCAAAGCATTACTAAACATATTATGCCCTAGATGACTGAGAATCTTCACAGACAAAAGTTTTACTACAGACATGTCAATATTGCCAACAAGGAAGACAAAATTAATTAGCTTTTCTCTTTCCAGCATCTCTCGTCCACAACAGCTTGCCTGTATGATGTCTTCCTCTTTTAGCTGATTAACTCCCTTTAGAGCTTTTGCGCTGGTGGCAGGTATGATTTCCATCTGCAGTGTCTAATTTAAGTGACGTGCATTGTCAAAGTGTGATTACTCACACTGTCCGCTGTGGATTGCAGATTGGGTCTTGAGCAAACAGCACCAGGCTGTTGCACACAAACTTCTGCACACTTTAGTTGAGTTCTGTTTTGGTATCCTTACACATCATCCAAGTTTATAGAATGATCAGTGATGAAGTGTTCGAGATGATGGCGTCCCAGGGACGCTTGAGACACACACGACGACGCACACAATTCACTTAGAAGAAAATAAAAACGTCTCTTGTCTCTTTATGTCACAGAAAACTCTGTAAAAAAAAATAAGAATCTGTAATAAAAGTTTGTCATTGAAGATCTGGCTTATTCCCACTGACTGTATATAAATATGGACGACATGACAACTCTCCAAAGTGAAGCCAAAACATGGTCATAAACCCTGCACCTTCCATCTTAGAGGATGGGACATGGGCCAAAGACTGTTTGTCCTTTTAGGTCATTTTTATCACACTGGTGTGCATTCAAGTGTTAATTTTTCTGATAAGTTTGGTTTTAATTAGTTATTTGATGATGAAAAAGAGGGTTTCATGTCATGATTGACCGCTGTGCCGGGCTTGTGATTGAGTTGGACGGGACCTCGAAACTGCAGCTCCAATCTTGATCTATACTGCACAGATTTTGGCTCCAGATATCGTCACCATTGCATTATGGCAGCACCTGTGCCCGGGATATTTTGACATCATTTTTTTTTTACAGTGGAAAGAAATAGAGACATGGCGTCCATCTTCATATAGTCTATGTTCAGTCCTGTTGATTTATAGAGATAAGTGGACTGGACTGTGAAAAAGGTGGCATCTTACTGAAGATTTTCACACTGGCTTCTAAATCTGTTATGATGAGACTGTCTGCCACCTAGTTCCCAGTGTTTTCCCTTTCCTTGTGTATCTGTCTGTCGCTCTCTGTTGTGGGTGTCGTTGGGCATGGCCTCCTGTTTCCCTCACGTCTGCCTGATCACCTCACCACCTGTTCCCCATCATCCAAGCAACCTCTGCAGTTCCGGCTGCAGACTTCGCCAGATCGTTCAGTCGTGTGCTTGTTGCTAATTTTTGCTCTCTCTTTGCTCCACCGTCTTCTACCTGTCACACTCAGCTCCATCTTGTCTTTTGTTTTCATTCTGGACCTTGCCAGTCCACCGACAGCCACTGAAATCCCTCTGACCTGGACCTCCACCCAACCTTGCACGATCCACCTCTGTTTTCAAATAAATTGTTGGTCTGACACGGGTGTTTGCATTTAGGATGTTCATCTCTGCATTCAGTGGTTAATATTTTAATCAAAATCATTTCTGAACATTACAAAAGCTCAGTAAAAATAAAGTTAAACTATCTTGTTCCTTGAGGGAAAGCACCATACTCACAATAACATTCACATCACCACTACACCACTTTTTCCAGCTTCCAGTCGTTGCCAGTGTCATCCAATTGCTATATCCTGCCTGCCAGAAATGCGAGTTGATTTTTGTCTCTCCGCCACAGTCAGTGTTTTGGCTGTTTGCCAGTCAGCACTCCGCACTCTTACCTCTCCTCTTCTCCCTTTCCCAGGGACTTCTGATGAGCTGTGAAAGAGCATCGACGGACTCCAACAGTGCAGCTTCCACTTTTCAGGGGGATTGTAATCATGGGTACCATTTTTTTTTTTTTCCTTTTTTTTTTTTTTATTCCCACACACACATTCAAGTCAAAATTCATAGGCATAACAAATAGGATCCGGTCTCTGTGGCCTAATGAGAAATCAGAAGTCATCCACCTGAGTCAGCAGAGAGAATTTTAAATCTCCTAAATCCACTCACTTTTGGGAAAACACTGCTCAGAGCAATACATAGTTTTAGTTTCAATGTAAAGATGGATTTTGCAACAAAAAAATAAAAAATGTACTTTTTGCTACTTATCCTGTGAGATTTTGTGGTCTCCTCATTACCAGCACTACTCTGTAAACCCACTTAGTGATCCGGAAGATAGGACTGCTGACCCCATCGACCATCAAACCCTCCAGGTAGTAATAACCAAATCCAATAGAATTAAAATCTTCCCATAAAAGTAAAATACAGAGCTTGACCATCTCCCTGATTCCTAATTAATTGTGCCACATAATTTCCCTTTAGATTTGGTTGGTGATACTTAATGTTACCACTCAAATTTACATTATAATTAGTGTAAAATAAAAAGCCGCTCCATCTCTTATTCTTCCTCTGGTGGTTTCTTATTATCCCCTATTACAGCAAGTGATTTAAACTCAATGCCAGGCATCGGCACTCCTCAGTAGCCATTTTTCAATTACACTGCCACTGTACATATTGCTAAACTTCACCCGTGGCCATAAAACCAACCGTGTTCTCTGCACGGGAAGCGACACATAATGAGGGCAGGAATGAATGAACAGATGAATGCAATGTGGTGTTTTTTTTTTTTCAGCGCCACCTGAAAAGATTATAGCCACTGCCACAAGAACGAGAGTGGTGCAGGGATATTTCAAGCAGGTTGACAACACCAGCTGCTACAAAGAAATGGTTTTCGGTATTAATTACTCTGGGGATTGTTATTTCAATTATTTGGTTCAATATGTACTTTATAAAATGTCCATCATGTTTCCCTGAATTGAAGGTGCAGAGATGATGTGGTGTGTAGAGGTCTGAATGGCCACCTCTGGGTTGGGGGGTGGTTGCTGTATACATACCTAAAAACAACCAAAAATAACAATCAGCGTGCATTTGCAGAGCAAGGCTGCAGTAGACCATGTCATTAATGTGAAGTATTACTTAAGTGCTCTCTGTAAATAGATTTTTTTTGTCATATTCTGGACATTTATTTTTGATTTTCGATTTTTCTTTTTTTGATCGCTTTTGCAAGAAGGAGCAGTGAACACGTGCATGAGGTTGTTTGTGCGCACCTAAAGATATTCTCTTTAGAGATAAAAGCAGCACGTTTAAATTTTAAAAGTTGAAAACAGACAATGTTTGGCAGTTTTGCTTGATAAACGTCTGAGTTGTTGGCAATAAATTTGCTGATGAAAAATTCTGTGCTTCCTGACCTGGAGCTCGGGAACTCCTCCAAGGACTCCCGAGATAAATCTGAAGGATAAGACACAATCATGTTTATTTTGGACTTTTCTTTCGTATTCCTTGTGAATAACAAATACTTTCACCTCTCGAATAATAATAATGATAAGAGGAAGTTTATTTATAGAGCACCTTTCAAGAGCACACATCACAAAGTGCTTCAAGCAAAGAAAACAAAGAAAAGCAAATAAGAATTAAAGACAGAGGAGTACACATTAAAAGTAGAAGAAAACACAAACAAACAAAACAGATGAAATGAAAGCAAGTTGAACAAGTTGAGTCTTGGGCTGCTTTTGGGTGAAAGTTCCAGAGTGAAGGAGCATTTTGATCCACTTGTAACGACAAAACTTCACATTGCGGCCACGACATTCTTTTGGTTCGTTCTCCATGTGACTTCAAACCCCACCAGGAGCGTTTCAGAAGCGTTTTGCCAATCAGACTTTGTTAACTTGCTCAGATTTGGTCATTTTTCCTTGGTTGATGTGCTTCTAAATATTTAAATACGCTACATAGTTAAATTGTTTCCCTTTGGGCTGTTTTTTGATCAGAAGTTTGCACAGTGTGTTTTATTTATGCCATTTCTGTGTCTGACTTCCGGCCAGCTCGAGCTGCTCTGCGCAGACTGCTCACGGCGTCCGTCAAAAATTGAACAGCCACATATTCTCGATGGAGCGGAGCGGAGAGACGCTTCTGAAACGGACCGCAAACGCTTCCAGAGGGGTTTGAAACATTGACTAAAATGGCTGTGATAAGTTCTGCCGGCCGTGGCGCACACACACAACACGTCGCATCCCTGCCTGGTGGAATTTGGCCTTCATGTATAGATGAAAAAGAAAATCTGGAATAAAACGAGGCCAAACCCTGCCAGAAATTACGTTTAATGAATTAGCAACAGCAAATCCATTTAGAAAGAAACACAATGCCTCCTGGTTTTCTTGCAACATAATGAGGAAACATTATTAATAAACATGTTTACCAAGTTTTGTGTGTTTTCTCTACAATATCTGCTTGTAGCAACTAAAGCATGACTCATCTCTTTTATGGTTATGTTCATGAACTCGCAGCACTTGGTTAAGATCAGGGAAAGTGCTTTTATTGCCTAAACCTAACCACCTGCAGGATTTTGGATGCAAACACCAGTCTCCGATGTCCTGAATCTGCTCTCACGTTGCTAGGGAACAAAATTAGTGGTACATAGATGTAATTTTGATTGTGTAGAAACTGGGTTTGTAAAGCCGTAACCTGTGATAAGGCATCACAAATGAGTATCAGTTCATTTTAATGGGTCACAAGTAAAAAAACAAACAAACTCTAAAACCAAGTTAGTGAATCACTTCTTCACTGGAGTCAGATCTATTGCTGCTACATCTAACAGCTGTTTTTGCTCCTGGATACTTCCTCTAAAGAGAGACAGATCATCACAGATCCAGCATCACCACAGGGGTTCATAATCAGTGCTGGAAATCAGCGTAGGCTAAGTACTTCCCTCCTTTTTCCACTGAATTTCTTCTGCACTCGCTTGCAATACCAATTTCCTTTCCACTGTCTTGCTCCACTTGGCATAATCAATTTCAATTTCTTATTATTTAGAGACAAAGGGAGCCACGCTTGGCTGAGAATCTTTGATCTAGTACCAGTTTACTCCACAGTCCTTCATAATTTGCACCACTAAAGTAGACCACCTTCTCATCCTCCTCCTCCGTCCTCCGTCCTCCCTCTCACCCTCCACTTGATTTTGTGCATTTACCTCAGCTGATGGAGCTCATCGCGGGTCAAATTGAATTACGAGCACTGAGAGGACTTTGTGCCAAGTGAGAACTCGTTTTGTGAACACAGCTCTACGGTCTGGCCACTTTGACGACATGCTGCACTGTTCCGTTTTCCAGCTTGTTGCTGTCCGCAAAATACGAAGCCAGAGTGTATGGAGGCAAGTGAAGAAATACAAGCCCATAAAAAAATGATTTGCATTTTTACTGTCTGTCATTTCCCTTGAAATCACTCTGAATTTGGCATTGTAACTTAATGACACACCAGGAACAGATACAAGTGTTTATGCAACCACTCAGACAGAAATCTAACAAGAATTTTCTTTTTTTCAGAAAAGTTCCTACGAGATCTTTATTCAGTTAATAATTCAGACACAGAAACTTTTTCCAAAACAGCTCCAGCTGCTGCTTGCACGTAGACACAAAGTCTGTGCACAAAGTTTGGAAGCAATTTTCCATTCTGGTGGCTTTACAGCATTGTCACAGAGCGCTTTCTTTTGCTCTAATCATCTCTCACTGATAATTAGACAATGTTCTTGGCACTATGCTCACATCACAGACACCACTCCTAGCGGGCCTTGCTTTTTTTTCCCTGTGAATTACACTTCTTTGGGGGTAGTTGTTGTGATTTTCAGTTGTCTCATGAAATAGCACAGCTACATCTAAGCAGGAGAAAATTTAAAAGTTAAAGACAGAAGGGCAGAGGGGAACTCAGAGAAGAAACACACAAAGATTTTACTTTTAAATATCCCCTGTCTGCTTGCAAAAAGCAGAGTTTCCATTATGGGCACAACAGCTGCCAAAATCAGACAGATTTAAACATGTAATCTGAGTATTTGTCTCGCTGCTCCATGCAGCCAAAAGGCCAAATTGCCTCTTACGGTTCATTTTTGTATCAAAACAACTGTCTCTGTGAGTCACCACAGCACAGAAATGTTGCTGTAGGTGAAGTATTTCGAGGAAGAACCTCTGCACAAACAGAAAAAAGCAGCGTCCCTTTATATTCCCTTCAGTGCAATTCAAGTCACAGGTGGAAGCACCGTTTAAAAAGGAGAAGAGTATCTTCAACAGGGCAGACCCAAAGAGCAAAGCCAAAACAAAAGCCTGTGTAGTGAAGACAAGTCCTGTTTTCACCTCCTTTCCTTTATTGTAATAGCAAGGTGCCGGTTGGAAAACCTCCAGGTGAAGGATGACTGACCACATCCATTTGATTGATGCAGGCATTGGAGCTGAAAGGTTACAAAATAAAAGTACTTTATGTTTTGGTGCTCAGTGGCCATATTTGTTGGTAGTTTTTTTCTTTCAGCGCATTCGGGTCACTAAAGACAGCCACATTCGTCTTTGCACGGGCCTTTGCAGTAATACGCCTGCTAGTGTGCATCATGATATGTCTGATTCAGAATTAAAGGGTGAATTCAGCCAGTATTTTCTCATTTACCCTCACAAGGTCCTTCAAATTAAATGACAAAATATGTCGCATTTAGAGCGACAAAGAGTTTTCTGATTCGACGCCTTGATCAGCAAGACGAAATCTATCTTGTCTTATCAAAGCTGTTACAAATCTCTGTTACAAGAGAAAAAAATATCATGGTTTGGGGTAGAGTCAGCACTTTGTCAAGCTTATAGGACCATGGTTACAATAAAAGATTTGATTTAAGGTTCAGAGGTTATAATCTTGTTTTATAGAAGTCATTGTTGACTACTGGTAGGAAAAAGGAAAAGAACAGCGGTCACCCGTGTTACAGTCTTTGGCGCACTATAATAGCCTGACCTCCTCTTTTGCTTCTGTTATAACTTCTACAGCTGCTCAAGGGCTCTGACATTTCAGCGTAAACATAAAATGTGTCATTTTGAAGCATTTGCTGAAATGACTGATTCGGTCATTTTTTTTTTTTTAAAGTACGACTCTGTCTCACACTTGTTTGACTTTAATATCCTGTTCACCATATCACCCTCATCATGATTCGCCATGTTTAACTGAGAGGTTTTGTACATTTGTTCTGATTTTTTCACTGGCATATTTCGGCACAGTAACCTCTCTCACTCAAACAATTGCCTCAGGCTCTTCATGCAGGTCTCTGTCCAGTATCATGCTCTGTTGCACCGGACAGTCTGTCCCTCCTACTGTAGGATAGGTCTAATATCGCCACGACTGTCACATCCACTTGACGTTTTTTAGCATCTAACTTGAAGATACATGTCAACATGTCTGAAAAACATATAAGCTGTTCATCACTGCCACAAAAAAACTGTTGAAACAGGACGGGAACGGCAGCCTGGTATGGCAAAGTCTGACGTCTTGCTGACCCATCCAACCACCTAAAGTTTTATATCAGTCACACGACTTTGTCCTTTGTTTTTGACAGAAAAGAGTCATAATTCTTATGGCCCCGGGAGGAATTCATAATTTGAATGTAAACATATGTAATTTTTAAGCATCTGCTCAAACAACTGGTGCTGTCGTTTTTAATTTGTGGCTCTCGCGGCATTAAAAGTTATATAATGCCTCTTTTCGGAAGCGATATACTGTGAGAAGTTTTCATCTGAAGAACTTTCCAATGAATGTTGAGGATGAAATCTCAAAGATGGATCTACAGAACGTGGACAAGTAAAACCAAAACCTGTGAATTCACATGAGGCGAGAACTCACAAGTTCTCTTCTTACATTTGACTTTTCATCACCTCATTAGCATCGGTCCAGTTCACACATGGACGTTTCAGGCTCTGCCTTCTCCAGTGCGTGTCTTTAGCTCCTGACTGGTACAGCCCTGAAGGGTTTCAAGAGACTTACTATGAAGATTTTAAAAAACTTAATATGAAGGTAAAGTTGGGTTACTTTTTTGTTTTTTCTTATGTGTAAAGCCAAACTTTTATGGCTCGATACCATAAAGGTAAGTGAGAAAATAGTCACTGAATGCAGGTTTGGGGTCCCTGAGGCATGACACGCCGAGCTAAATCCTGTTGGTCTGCACGATTTTTACAAAGCTCCATTGCACATCTGCACTCTTGCACAGCATTCATCTCTATTTCAATTATCCCACTTATCTAAATGACAAAAAAAAGGTTTCAGGCAAATGAACACATTGCTCATCTAAAGCTGTAGCACAATAAGAGGTTGTGGGGTTTATTCCTGAGTGTCACCATTAATGACATATTCATGTATGCTACACCCCTAGCAGAGGTTTTGATGCTTTGTCCACCAATCCACTAATGCCATCACTTCACTTAATTACCCTCAATTAAGATACTATAAAAGAATTGCAAAGAATTGCTAATGAACTAATTTGGAGACGTGCAAACATTCAAAAGGAGATCCTGGATTGAGAGCAATTAACCCGAGGCATGATAGATAAGCCTCTTCACTCCCTTATCCCCCCTCTCATTCTATGGAGGGAAAAAGGGGGCTTAAAGCAAAAAAAAAAGAAAATCCACTCTAAAATGCGAGACAACTCAATCAATATTTGCAGATTAATATCTGCACCGCTGACCACGAATAGGTGCACAACCTCATGGATTAGGAATGCTTATGCTTTCACATGTTTCTGCGTGAGATTGATGAGGGATGTCAACCGGAAACCGTGTCCATTTACACATAAAATCTGTCTCATTCTCTTCACTGCATCCGCAGAGTTTGTCTCCCATTAGGTACAAATGATATGACTCAGTTTGATTCATCAAGTGGCCTAAGTAATAGGGTTGTGTGCAAGCTAACGCCTCTTCCCAACATACAGCAAATGAGTGAAGTCTACCGGATGGAGCTTGAAAAAAATTGTTGATGATGTCACAGTGGCAACCTTCTGTCAACTTTGCTTCTGTATAGTTGGAGGACAGTTTCTTTGCTTGTAACTCATAACAGCTCCCTGATTTCCTTCCAAACCTCGTCCTTTTTTAAGGATGTCCTCATAAAAAGGGTGCTGTGGATCATATAAGTTGTGCCGCTTCTCAACCTCATAAACTCTCGTCATCAAGGTTTCTGGCAGAAAGCCCGGAAGGCGAGCTTCTCCCACATGTCAATGTGGACTGCTGACTGAAGGACATCAATCCAAAATGGATTTTGACCAAAGACAGTAAGGTTAGAGTTAGGGTTAGGGAATAGGTTGGAGATGGAGTAAGTGGCCCTGTGATTAACTGGCGACTTGTCCAAGGTGGACCCCACGTCTCGCCCAGTGCCAGCTGGGATTAGCTCAGCCCCCTGCGACCCTGATTAAGATAAGCGGTTACGAAAAAAGATGCATTGATGGAACCGTTTTTCTGGCTCTCTGATGTTTGCTTGGGAGAGCTGTTCAATATCAAACTAAATGTGACCTTAACACACCGTAAGAGGCATTAACAGATTTTTTAGACCACATGAAGGCAGAAGAACTGAAAAAAACATACTCTAATATGTAATTGTGTGGAAAAAGTTCTTGTGGCTAATGTGTTAGCAAACAGTTTCTACTTGACACATCCAGCGGACTCGGAGAAACCTCAACATTAATTTTGGAGACTTCTTTTATCCACCTGATGAATTGTAAGTACATTCCCAACTTTCTTTTGGCTCTATTTGTATCTCCTGGGGGAAATATCTTGCTTTTTAGTGGCTAAACAGCTAGATGTTTGATTTTCTAGACGCTAGATGCTAGCTTTATTGGTGCTTTTTGCTTTAATAGCTGCATGCTGTAGCTGTTAATGGAATTTGTGCATAACAACAACTTCCACATTATTTATAGTCTTTAAATATAGAAAATGCAGATTAGTGGAGCTTTAAAGTTGACAAAAATGGGTTCGGGGAAAAAAAAAAAAGCTCTGTAAAAAGTAAAGTGTCTCAGTCGAGAACAGAAAAACACGAGAGGGATTAATGCAGAGGCAAACATGTCAGGATTTCCATCCAGGGTGTGTCTGTCAGTCAGCTGGATAATGCTGAAGCCATAGATTTGCCATGCTAATGGCACTGCCAAATACAAAGACTAATAGCTCAGCAAAACATAGAGAGCAGCAGGCAGGTCACTAGACGCTAGTGAAACATACCTTTTAAAATGCTGACGCATACAGAACAGTCCCTTCACTCGTTATTTTGCCAAACTGTAAACAAGAGTACAAGGAAAATTAGCATATGCAGGGAAAGGACTGAGCAACAACTAATTTTTGAAAACAAACACTCATAATACAAAAAAGGGAGACATTATCTTTCCATACTGATTCATGGGGGCAGTTAATTAGCCTGTATATTTAATTGTTGTGACAACATGCTTGGTCTGTTCCCTGGACTGCAGGTAAAATCCTCTTCTCTTCTCCATGCTCTCTATTGATTTGTGCATATTGTATTTCTTCTGCCGCCTCATTTCTCTTCTGCTCCTGCCTTTTTTGTTCTGGTGGTTCCCAAGAGAATTGTGGAACCAGCTTGTCAGTGATTTGCCAAGCCTGATTAAGATAAACTGGCTCTACTCAGGCTCATTTACCTGGTATCACGACACATGCTAGATTTTGGGTCATGAAATCACCTCGAGTGGTTCACTGACTCTCTGTCTCTTTATGGTGGAATAATGGAGAGTTACATGTTGAACAACCTCCTGCGATGCCAAATTGTTGTTTGAGGTCAAACGTCGAGGCGGCTGTGGTGTTCGCTCTGTATCATTTGGGAACATCAGATGTAAATCCATTATTGAATTTGGATAACTGAATTTACATTTAAATTTGAAATTAAGCTGTGAGTTTTTTCGGTGACTTTTAATGCAACAGTGACCTCTTATCGTGCAGTTTAACCTTGCCCTAAAGCCACATATTTAAAATTTTGACCTGTTTTGAATACATTTAAAGTGAATTTAAAATCAAACACAAATCCCAACACTGAATTTCTGAAATTTTCTTGAACCATTCTCACCTTCTTGTTTGCTGCCCAGCTTGGAGATTTTCTAGAAGACTTTCTAGACAAAGAAGTTCATGGTAGAGAGTTGCTTTAAAATGATTTGATGCTTCTGTTTGATAAAGTGGCACTTCAGGTTTTCTCAACAGCAAGTTAAAGTCTCTTGACTGCTGTTCATATTGACTGACAGTCAAATGATCAATGACTGACGACAGAGAGCATCTGAAGTAGTTAAAAACAGATAATGGATTTGAACTGTAAGAACTTGGTGAGGGGAAGTCACGTTAAGATAGTCCACAAACAAAAGATAGAAAGAGAAACACCACTTAGGCACTAACATGTGCTGAATCAATGAATGCCCTTAAGGTCTGCGACCTATTGAACTCTTACCTTTTATAATGAATTGAGCTATTTTTACTCTACTTTAACTGCAATGATTGTATATATATAACAGAGTGTCATCCTTATATATTCTGGTATTTCATTAAATTTAAATGTCCAGTGTGTCAGATTTGGGGGGCTCCATTTACAGAAGACAGCAGAAATGGAATATAATATGCTTAACTATGTTTTCATTGGTGTATAATCACCTGAAAATGAAAATCATTATGTTTTTGCCTGTTACATCTACAAAATTTGCAAGTCCTCTTCCGCGGAGTCCATCATGTTGCTACGGTAACCCAGAATGGACAAACCAAGCACTGGCTTGAGATAGTCTTTTGCATTTTTCACGGGTTTCTCCTTCACGCCTGGCTGAGTAAAGGGGTTTCAGTTGGTTGCGATCTGTAATCTCATCACTAGATGTGACTAAATCCTACACACTGGTCCTTTAAATCAATAACCTTCAGTATTAGGTTTATTATAGTTATAACAGATGACTCGCAAAGCCCACATATCTACGATGGTTGATTAATGAATGAATGGTTAGTGAGCTGCACATGTTATCACTGTCGTTAAGGTTCGAAGAATAAAAACATGTGGGACAACCTTGTTTTTTTTAAAAAAACGTGAAAATGCAGTTCAGCCCCCCCTCCCCACCGCAACAGTTTTCATACAGTCCATTTCTTTACAGCCAAACAAAAAGCTACAAAATAAATGCTTATTTTGAAATGGTGTATCTCACCTCCCACCCAATGTCAGCTGGGATTGGCTCCAGGCCCCCGTGACGCCAATAGGGATATGCGGTTATGGAAAACAGATGAATGGATATTCTGTCTTGGTAAATCAAACATTTACAGTTGGAAGTTATTTATAGTAAACCGTGTTTTGAAAAGAAAAAAGAAAAATGATATCTAGCAAGTGTTTATGTTACATGTGTTGCTTTAGTGCATTTCCAGGTGTTTTTTTTTTGTTTGTTTGTTTGAACTGCCTCTTTCTTTTCCTTGTAATTGTTGTGTGATTGACTAGCTTTCATGAGACCAACTGTGCAATCACCAGACGTTAGATGGGTGTAGAAAACACTTTGACATTTAGAGCCTCGGGAGCACACATGATGAGATAATACAAAAGTAACACACATACAGCAACAAAGGAGTTTTATCACCCAGATTTGAAGACAGGAACTAAATACGGCGTTTACAGCTGTGACGGGTTGAAACAGGAGCATGCCGCAGCCTTGACAACTCTGCAGCCATAAAAGAAAAATACATTAACTCTCAATTTTATATAATGCACTTTGATGTATTCACCACTTATTTTGCATTAGACGACTATTTACTCACCATGTCTCTCTTACTTAGTAGTGGATCCATTAAAAACTGAGATTTTCCTCAACTAATTGCAGAGCACTCAAGCCGCCCTTTGAGGATCTCCTGTTCATCAGCATCACACAGGTGCACATGCAACACGTGATCTGCACACATGCCCATTTAAGTGTTTACAATATAAAAACTGACACATACACAGATACGAGCCATGAGCAGCTGTGCATATACTGTGAGTCATGTGTTGTGAGGAACAACTATAGCACGCTGTGGGTGTTTTGACTGTCACCCAACACGTTTTTTGGCTCTGGCCATCAGATGGGATTTAGTAATGAGAACAGACAAGACTCATTGTGGTGCTAATAACATATTGCCCTACCTGGAGTATTTACACCAGCCATTAACGGATTCTCTCCGAGTTAAAATATGTAAAAAAAAACTGTGTCTGACATCTGTCAGCAGATGTATCTTATTTCTTACTTAGTTTTTATTTTCTTCACTGAATCTTCCTGCTTTGTATTCAACCTCTCTTCATTTCAGCCCACCAATTTATACTTCTCACTCGTTACAGGAGCCACATTGCTAAATAATTAAAGTATATTATGTATGTATTTCCTCAACGCTGACACTTGATACATTTTAATTGACAGCTAAGGTTCAGGATGGCACCATTCAAACTACCACTAATGGCTTTCTCTCTGAATATGAAGACAAATAAAAGTTTTAATGGTGATGGGATGAAATCTGGAGTGATGGCATTGTGAGATCGCGGAGAGGCAGAGGAGGAAACTGCAACAGCTGATTTATTTTCTTCAGGGGAGCATGTTCATTAAAATAAAGTTGGTGTTACCTGTCCGTCAGTGTGGTGAGAGGACATGGAGGAAGAGGGCTGATGGTTTGTGAGACTTGAACTTCCAGTGGGCTGACAAATGACCTGTTAAAGACACACACACACACACACACACACACAGAGAGAGAGAGAGAGAGAGAGAGAGAGAGAGAGAGAGAGAGAGACAGTCTTTTGAGATTACTTCCCCAGTAGATGTCAGTAAAACATTCTCATCCTCTGTTTATTTTCCCCTAACAATCTTGGCTCTGTAGCAGGTTTTTCAAAAAGTAAATTCTAAATAATGTCAAATCACACTAAGCCTTTAATACCAGCTGCACTGCGTCCAAATGCAATGCTGTAATAAATCAGACAGGAATTCTCCTTCCAAACAAGATTTAAGCGAGTAAATGTCAATAAGCGCCAGTCAGTTATGATAAAAAAGGAGTCATTGGGCTTTAGCAGCTGTCTTCAGAGAGCAGCTCAGGCCCTGCAATGTATACAACGTGACAAAAAGCAGGTCCTCTTGGCCATGTGTTCAGACAATCAACAGGCTCCCTGCAGGGACCGAGTTCATGCACTAGAACAAAAAACCACGGGATGTAATACAGAAATTTAAATTTCTTCTTTTGTCTACTTTTTTAATTGTTCCCGTTTAGAAAAGAAATGGATCAAATTAAGTGGAACCGCTCGGTGGTTTATTCTCTCTCGCTCCAGGACTTTCAGAAACTGATTTGTCTCCCTCCCACAGGCGGATTCCCTCTCTGTCTCACATATTACATTTAAAGACTTGAGTTTTTTTTTTGGATGACAGGAGAGTAATGTGATTGAAAATACTCCATATATCCGATCTTTTAGAGCTAAAATCTGCAGACAACGTGAGACTTTTTGGCTTTTTTTTTTTTTTTTACGCCCCATCCTCTCCAAATGTGCGCTCTCCTCGGTGCTGAAACTGGAATGTCCGCGTAAAGCTGCGGTAATTTCTGCATTTTTTTTCTGAATGGGAGCTATAGACTTTCTCAAATCTACGGGCAGGATCTTATTCTAAAAACAAGTAAAGGAAATCGCCTCCAAATACGTTAAATAAGTAGGAAAAGGCGCCAGTGCCACGTCCTAATAGGTTAAATGAGCTGATATCCTTTGAAAATTGGTAACACATGTCTGATCCTGCTGGCAAAACGTTTAATTAGTGTTTTGGCGAATAATTAAATTTAAAGCTTTGGGCGATTTTGTATTTCATATCACGTGTTGCTCAGTCTGGTCTCTCCAAATCTAAAAGGCAAATAACGACTGTCATTATCGTCAAAGCAATGCCAGCCTACTTCTTATAGCCCTTTCTCCCTCCCTCTTTTTCTCTCTCTCTCTCTCTCTCACACACACACACACTCCCCCCTCCACCTCCCCACTTTCTCCAGTGCAGCCGAGGCGCTTTTTCGTCTCCAAAGCCTGTCTCCAGAAGCATGTCCTCAGACATGCAGCCACGGTGCGATGAAGCGGACCAAGAGACGCCACCAGCATGACAGCATAAAAGAAGGTAAGCTGGTACCTGAATAGTCTTTTTTCCTCGTGAGAACTGTCACCTGTTTTCTCTTATAAAAACCAAAAAGGAATCGACATTTCTCAAGCAGGTTTACCTGACTCTTTCGGACCAGGAGATGGAACGGTTGTTCCTATACTGAGCGAGCGGACAGCAGGTTTCATTAAGATGTCTTGCTCAAGGACACTCCGACAAGAGGGACTAGTTGTTGCCAGGAATCGTACCTGAGACTTTTAAGATACGGGACTGTCTCTGTGTGCCCGCACAGCCATGTCGACACCTGTAATCATGATCCTCCAGCGCGTAAAATCTAGAAACTCGACCATCACAGTGATATTCTGAGTGCTTTCAGACATTTTAAAGTTGTTTTTCAGCCACAGTGACAAAAATCTGTAACTTTATCTTCAAGAGGATTTAACTCAGAGCAAACCAGGTCTGTGTGACTGTTATAAAAGATTTGATGCAATGTAATCAGCTGAAATATCGCGTAGAAAACAGGCCTGCCAACATCTGCTGCTGCTGCTGGGGGAAGCATTGCATGATGAGCACAAGGACAACGAAATGTTTTACGCTTGAGCCACAGCTGCCTGTGCCATATGGCGCATCTTGGACGGAGAGAGGAGAGCAGAACTTTGTGGTCCATTTACCGGATCCACAGCTAAATTAGTGTCAGTATCAAATCATGTATCGATGAATGCCATCATCAGTTTTATTCTCAAACAAATACATCCAACCAGAACGCACCTACGGCTGATTGCGCACTCTGCCATCAGATATAACACTGTTAACCCATATTTCTTAACCGTTTTTTTCTTTAAGCGACTTTTCCGGCTTTGTTTTGATTATTTATCTGAAGAAATGCCAAAAGGTTTACTGGTAATGTGCGCCCTTGGCACTCTAATGCGCGTCCTCCGTGTCGTTTCATTCCTGCTTTCATATAACAACTAATCTCTCCACAATTCTCCTCCTTTATTATTTCATCTGTGCTAAAAACCTTGGTGTATGATCATCCTAACACACACGCACACACACACACAGCAGAGATGCAGATCTGCGTGAGTCTGTATTTGCCCTGGAGCAGCTTCCCTCTCTTGTCTCCTAAATTCGATGAACCACTCTTGATTTCAGCGTATTCGATGGCCACCGCGGAATGGGGGGAAAAAAACACGTTGTTATACTGCCATGATGATTTTTCAATAATAAAACAAACAGTCCAATACAAAATGGTGCTATTCTATATGCATTTAGATCTGCAAACCCAAGACTGAGAGACGATTTCGCGTCGCAGCCACAGCCTACGCGCGTAAAAGCTCAACGCAAGAACAAGACTTGAGACGGCAGGTTTGTGTCGGATGACTGTGGGTTTTATAGTTAAGCTATTTAACGCGCAGAGTTGGATCTCCCAAATCATCCTTTGAATGACGTGCAGTGAGCTTGTTGGGCATAAATCCACTGAAGGACTCAGGACTCGATAACCAGTTGGTAAAGCTGTGATTTATCAAGCTGCTTCTGTTTTTGAACCCACAGGCTGGTTATGCATTACCCTTTAAGAATAAGACTGAAAATCACAGTTTAGTCGCGTTTATGTGAATGAAACCAGTGCTGCGGGACGATGTCTACTGTGATGGATGGAGGTGGGTTGTACTTTTGGATAATTTCACTTCAGCTTGACATTGTGAGAGAGCCAAAGTGAGCGCTGGTGAAACTAAAAACGAGAAGTGATTCTCTGCGGAGGAAAATCGGTTTACCGAGGCTCAGACGCTGCTTCTAAATATGGAAAAATCGGTTATTTCTGCATTGGAACACTGACAAATTGTTATGAGCCGTGAATGAGGACCATTTGTGATTATTTGCTGAATTTAATATTTTAGCACGGGTCGTTAAGTGGATATTTAGCCCACAACAGGCACCCAAATAACACTGCAGATAGAGTTCACCTGTAGCCAGCCTGAGCAGAGATTTGATATTCATTTGGCACTTTGTTGAGTGAGTGAGTGCTGTGGCTCGACCTTGATTAAGTCTCTGGTGTTAATTGGTTTTGTTTGAAGAGGTGTCCGGTAAACAAAAGCACCACTGTCTCTGTGTGTTCCCGGATGTGAAGGTCGATGCTCGTTTTGTTCTTGTGCATTCATGCAGATCTCCGATTTTTGATTTTGGACGAATCTGTTAGAAAGTTTCCATCACTTCACTTCATGCCTGTTGTTCTTTTTTTTTTTCAAACAGCACTGCGGGAGAAGAAGTTTGTGTGTGCAGCATGTTTATCCAATCAATATCACATTGATCACAGTTGCTGTTTGTAAAAAAAACAACATAATTTTGCACTTTTGATGAAAGTTTTTTTGGTGAACTTATCACGACTGGGTGTCATCTGCTAAAAACACTGCAGAAGAGCCATTTATTTACCTGCAGGTAAAGATTTTTGACAGTCCATTATGTTTGCACAGAAAACACAATTCGTAGGGTCACAGAAAGTATTTTCATTTCACAAATCACTCGATTGAATCACAGAACATCTTAGCAAGAGAGAAGAACTATTCTTTAGATATGATTAAAAGCCTCAAATAGGCCAGGAATAAAATAATAAACATTTTAGTCCATTTTTACTGCATAATCACATTAGAATCATATTGTTCTTTGTAGAAAATGTACAACAGCAACGTTGCAACTCATTAACTGCTGGTTATTTTACACTTTCTCAATGTTATTATGTACTTTTTAATTTCCTTAGTTCCCTTTTTTTGATCTTGACTGAGGCCCATTTGAATGCACTTCAACATTTTAAATCCACTGAAAATATGAAGCGTTCCAACATTTTGTGTCGCGTGGCCGCTCTGTTCTCTGTGCAGAAGTTTGCAGAACTTTCCCAGACTTGTTGCTCTCCGTCCCGCGCTTATCATCCTGTTTGACATCCTGATGTTGATGGATGAGGTTTGGATGCACCGTGACTGAACAGATATTTGACTGTTTTTCCAATTTCTGCCAGCCCTCTGAGGTTTACCAAGGTCAGACATGTGGCTCTGTTTTTTTCCTTTCATGTATGTCCTTCTCTAAATCTATTGATATTACATTAGAGATGCAGATATTATAGAATTTTTACTGGAGGTGTCAATTCGCTTGACTGTGATAGCAAATGACATGTATTGATCTGGATATCGTGCTTGAACAGCGATTATGCATGAATATTGCTTATTGGCACATTGGTTAATGCAAATGAGAGTGAGTGACGTATGCAGGGAGCTTATTCATCAAAATCTGTTGTAGAATCTTCCTGTTTAAGAACCAAAGATTTGTGTGATTTGATTTTTGCGTTTGTTTCTAAACGTGATGCTCGCTGCCTCATGGACAGGTACGACCCTTCATTGAGTGAGTGCTGTTTTCTCTTCATGAGAATGCAACAGAATATATGACTCTTTCTTGAGAGAGAGAGGAGGAGAGAGACTCATGCCAACGCTCATACATAAATGCACAATATATTCCTAAATCTGTGCTTTTGGCAGCGGTGGAAACAGTGTTAGAGGCGAGGTTGCTTTTGTAAAAAGTTAAATTTAGCCGGTGGGGTGCCTCATTCCATGGACATAAGCTTCTCGGTTGTAGAGCGGCTGCACAGTGCACATTAGTGAATCTGTGTAGCTGGCGCACACAGAAAGGAATGTCTAATTATCACGCTTTCAACCGCACTAGGCTCCTCTATTTGCACTGAGCTCCCGCTCTAATCGCTTTCTTTTTCTGCCATTACACACTTATTTATTTTATTTTTACGCAATTAAAATGTTATTTTTGCCCCGTGTGGAAGAGGAAGTCCATGTAGCATTGGCCGGGTGCTGAAGGAAGCTGTAATTGAGCCGAAATAGTAGATTGGCTCTGCTAATGTGTGGAAATTTGGTGGAAGAGATGAAAAGAGATCCTGTGAGGAGCTTTTACATAACAGTGAACATCCAGCATGCAAGTGTGTATGTGTGTGAGTAGATGAAGGTTGTGCCAGTGAAAAGAATGACAGGATGAGGATGTATTTGACTCATGTATCTAAATATGGCTTCATGAGCTTAAATATCCATGTAGTAGACTGTATCCACATTCAGAACATGCAGATTTCCACATGCTGATGCTGTCTGCTCAGCCCGTTGGACAAATGGCTAGTGTATCCTTTAGCTGTACTCCTTATCAGATGCTGAGTGATTGCAGAGCTTTACAATATGAAGTGCCACTAAACCACTGCACGAAGTGGCATTGATTGGAAAGGATGGGAGAAGGGAGATTCCTCCTTAAGGTCATTATCTAGCAGACAGAGAGAGTTAGACGAAACAAACCAGTGTAATTGCATTTGTAACAAAAGACTTGGAATCAATGGACTAAGCACTACTTACAGCATCGTGTCAGCATATTTCATCAACATACAAATGGATTCAGTGACCCTGTAATTGCTCATAAAGTCTATTCTATGAAATCAGTTCAACAGCTCCCTGAAGTCGGTAGTCCGCGTGGACCCACATTTCAAACTGAATACTGATCTGTGGAGCACGCATAGGAAGAATTTGACATGTATAAGACATGAAAGCGGTGTGCTTCACTGTAGTGTTTTGCAGACACTACAGCATCGTTGAGCTATGATTTATTGTCAGTCTGTGGATCAAAAAGTCAGTTAATACAGGGTGAGGTAGACACATTTCTTTCAAGCCTAGTCAATGCAGCAGTAGCAGTTTGAAGATGCAGTTTCTCGTTGTTCAGGGCTCATGATTATTTTAAATCTGCATTAAGCAATTTTTTTGCCACTTGGGGGCAGTGGAAGCAACTGTTGATATGGAGAACTTGTTAGCAAACAGTAACGTATACATCCAGCAGATATGGAACAACAAGAGCATTCATTTAGAGTTTCCAGTGACCTGAAGAAAATCACTCCCCTGGCTCTTTGGCTGCTAATTGCTTCACTATGTTCACCACGTAGTCACTAACTAATTGTTTGGTGCGGGGCAGGTAGCGTACAGTGAGACTTTATTACATTTTTTCACTGAAATTGGCATGCCTGCCTCATCGGCAGCGAGAATCAATCCAAACAAGAGTTGTGGGCTGTAAAACCAAAACAATGAGCTGAAAGACACTAAAATTCTCTGTAGGTCTGAGGAGAATTGCAGAGTCAGGTGATAATTATTTGTAAGTTTGTCAATACGGAGGCACACATTTTATGTTAGACATATTTTGTTGATGCATAAAATATTGATTGGCAGCTTTAGAGTTAGAATTCAAACAAATAAATGCAAACTTCCTAATTTATTCATTCATACTTCATGTGTTTTTCTTCAAGAACATTCAAGTAACTGAACTGATGAATAAAAATGAATCTTCTAAACAAGTTCAGACATTTGTTCTTCACCTTTCTGAGGACATTCTAATCCAAACACCTCTGTTGGCCATAAACTCTAGTTTAAACAACTTCACACAAACTGTTTGGATTTCTGGACCAGGGTCAGGTCAATGTTAAAGACTATACGCTTATCAACATTTTTAGGTTATTGTTAAGAATTCTGACTTCTGGTAGGTAAGAGATGACAGTGAAATATATTCTGTATGCAAATAAACAGCAACGTTTGGAAGTTGCTCTTATTCAGTTGATACTACATTCCACTTTTAGCCCTAGGACATTGTCACAGTTTTGTGATATATTATGCCAAGATATATTATTAAACTCTCAGCATATGTATGTTTAAACAGAGGTGACAAATCATTTGCATAATGAAGTGGAGATCCGAACCATAGCAAGTCACCATGGTTAACTGAACTGCATTCAAAAAAGGAAAATTAAGAATTGTTTATAGAATATGTTAAAAGCACTGAATAGGAAAGGGCACTAGAAAATGTCCTTAGAAAAACTAAGGCTAACCTTTTACCCTAGCATTGTTTGCCTCCATTTCATGCCAGCGTTGTAGAAGCACATATTTCAAATCATTGTGAAAATCTGAACAGCAGCTCAGTTGTGACAGCGGCAGCAGCGGTTATAGTACTACCCTGGAAATCTCTGGAGATCTCTTTGAATGTGCTCTGCTTCCAAAAGCCTCAGGTGTTCCTCAGTCTTGCTGCTCATCCAGCAATAATGTCGGGCGTCCATTCCCTGTTCTTAATTACTCTAAGCTTCAGTACCAGATAATTCCAGCCTGCTTCTTCAAGCTCTGGCTCGGCCGTTATCGTTGGCTCAATAAAACATTCAGCGTGCCTGCCTGCTCTCATTGGACCTTGGCAGGGAGGGGGTTATTGCAATTGCCAGCCAGCCTAATTCCTCTATGATGGGAGATTGTAAGACGATTATAAGAAGGTATGTTGAGCTTTTCCTTCGACCTACACATTCACCCATAGTTGTGAAGCATACACAGAAATGTTAACCTTTCAAAGAATGTTTGGTGATGTGGGTAAAAAAGCAGGAATAAAATTTTTGGGGTGATTCATTTTACTCTCTAATTTTTGTGCTGCAACTTTAGCAGCAGGCTGGTGTCACAAGTTCTTGTAAACGGCGCCAACATGACAGGGCGCCTTAATATCTCACTGTGCCGCTGCAGATGCTGCTTGTGTGGGTGTTTTTTTGAAGTAGCCCTGTGTGACTGTTTTTCTTCTCGTGGGCCAGGAGCACTAACAAGCAATTAGCCAACCGGAAGAGCACTTGGTATTTCAGGGGACAAAATCCAAGCTTATAAAGTCTAAGACTCTTTTTTTGTTTATGACAGGAGGTGTTGCTTGTTCTGAGAAGCAAATATAAAAATGGCTTAAAATAATTTAGACAGGAAAAGAAGCCCGAGGTGATTATTTGAGCATTTGCTGCTTCTTTTTTTTTTTTTTTTTTTTAAACTGTCAAACACAAGACATAGATGCACATGAAAAGCCCGCTGAGAGTTTGGTAGATTTACAAGATTTTACTATAGTATGTGTGATGCATTATAAGTATAAGCGTTAATCCATCCACTCTTCAGTGCCCATCAATGAGCTGCTGGTAGCTGATTTCATTTGAATAGGCAATAAAAGTCAAAGTCCTGAAGGTATTGCTGTCCTAATTACAGACCTGCCTGAAACTGGATGACGGCCAAACTGAGGCACCACTTCTTGTCATTCTGCCTGGGCCTTGATCTGTTCAGCACTTTGGTCCAGATTGAAACATCTTAACAAATACTGGATGGAATTCTGTCAACATTCATGGTCCCAAGATGATGATCCTAATCCTAATGATCTTCAAGATGCTCTAACTTTTCATCTAGCACCACCATGAGGTTGACATTTATGCTTTTGGCTGACATGTCTCGTCAACTGTTGGTTGGAATGGTTGGACACGTTGAAATGTGGTTAGGACATTCATGTCCTCCTTAGGATGAATTTTAAGTAATCAGTTATCATTTCATCCAGCATCATCAGGCCAGTAATTTGTCCAGTCAACCTCAGCTGTGTTATTCAGCATTACGTCTGCCATCCATTAAAGTTTGAAGATATAATTGTTGCTACAAAAATAATATTCCTTTTAGGAGCACATGAAAGATTTTCTCAACTTCAGATTTGGCCTAAGGGCTGTTCTTAATTATCATCAACTCCTTACAGCTGTGAATTTTGAACCACATTCATCAATCAGGTTACAGATACTTGTAAAGAAGGTAAATCTCTGCTTTATTTCCTTCTGTAATTACGTTCTTCATCATTAATCTCTGCTAGAAAAATGTGTCCCAGGGCTTTCCTAAGAATTGGAAATTTACCTGAAACCACCAGTTAAAATGAAACACCAGATTCTCCCTCAGTTCATTTCACATTGAAAGATATCTCTCTATGGGGGCAGTGGCAGGAAATAAAACGAAGGCTATTTGAAACCAGATTTTTATCACTGGCAGAGAGCAAGCCAGTCACTAATTTAAGAAAACATTTGCTGAAATTGAGATGAAAGATTCAGAAATTTCTCCTCTGCACAGGTGATAGTAAGAGGAAAAAATAATGTGTCCTCTGTCCAAAACTGTGTCAAACATTCTCAGAGACAAAAAAAAAAAAAAATTAGAGCCACCTCCAAGACAGACGACTCGACAAGGAGCTCAACGCTGTGTACACACTCAACAGATAAACCCAGGTCCTGACCCTGGATACTGTGGATCAAATCAAAAGGTAAACATTCTTCTCTCCACACTAAGAGAGACACTACAGCAATAGCTGAGCCAGCGAGGTGAGGTGGTGGAAGAGCTATGTATCCCATCCTGAGCCGATATTATTAAGTCCAGTGACAATCATTGTCTGTTATTGTTATTGGATTGTGTGTCAGCTCTCAGTTTATTCCTGTGCTTTTGCAAGTGAGGACCTGCTTATTGCCTCAGGTATGACTGGGTTCATCCTGTGTGTTTTTTTTTTAATGCCCCGAGGCATCGTAAAATGTAGTTTCTTTTTATGCGGTCAGCCGGTTCAATTTATTGACTCTGTCCACGATGTCTTTTTAAACGTAAACGTGAGACGAAACACAGATAATGGTAGTAAATACCACTGTCTCGTTTGATGGCATTTGGTGGATGTCTTTTTTCCCTCAGAAAAGACAACTGTTCTGCTTTTGCGGTGCCTTGGGGGGCAGTAGAGGAAATCACTGGAGTATACAGACATATAATATTATTCCAAGTTGCACAAGAAACGGGGTCATGAGATACTTCCACTGGATTAACATGACCGGGTTATTTAAGAGACAAAAACATAGCCTGAGATTACATGTACGCTTGTTAAGTGCAGCGTGGCCGAGTCATCCGAGAACTGGATGTCTCACTTCCTCCCCTCTGGCTTTACTATGAGAAGCCAGTGGACATTGCACTTTATCCAAAGCTTTGTACGGATTCATGGTTTGGTTTGACATTCTCCAAGAAGATCCCTGAAGGTCTGTATAAGATGTTCCAGGTGAATGATTTGACATTTGAAAGAAATGCCAGCAAGAAGGAAAGTGGGCACTTCTAGGTCATCCGAGTTTCTGTGTGCATGCGTGTTGTGGAATTTGTTCTGACGTCATCTTTGCATTCTGCAGCAGAAACATGGTCGAGTTCTGTACATTTCCCAAACTGTTTTCTGGACCTCTTTGGCCTCTGGTTGAGCTTGCTCACCATACCAGAGTGGGGAGCCTATTTGAAATGCTGTTATTTGACTTGACAGGAACAGGACTGCTGACAGAGTCCAGAGACTACACTGTGTCAGTGGAACACAAACAGACTGTGGGATAGATTCACTGTGTGAGGCACTGGCCGCCCCTATGTTCACACTCTCTGATGGCCCTTTTTGACAGCCCACTCACAAACAAAGCAGTCATAGCAGAGAAAAGACATATGAAAAGAGCTTAAAGACACAGTGAACATTTCCAAGTTCTTACCCTGTGTTGTTGAATTGATTCTTCTATCATGTAGTAAATGTCAAAAGGCACTTTGGAGTAGATTAAAAGGTAACTTAACACCCCTTGAAAACCTTGGTTTTGTTGGCCTCCAGTGTTTTAACATCTCACTTTGCTGCAGTGATGTATAAGTGTACTACAAGGTGTGTCAGTACACTATGACATCATGGCTGGGCGTGGTCACATCGGAGCTCACCCATCAGATTCTAGTTAACTGTATACATGAACTAATAACTTAATACCGCCCTCTCTGGTTGAAAGTCTTTGACCACACCCAACATTTTTAATACCACAGTGATGTCACAGTGTACTTGGGTACATTTCTACATCACTGTAGGAAGGTAAGTGGTTAGAGATCTGAAAAGCAAGTTTTTCAGCTGGTGTTAAGTTGTTTCTTTTTTTAATAACTAATCCTACACATGGAGGCATACTTTACTCCATTAGCTCATAGGTTGTAGCAGCTAGCTATGAGGCATCATGGGCTGAAGGTGTGTCAGTTGTATTTACAAAATATCAATCAATAAATTGTGTGTGTGTTGTCCAATTTGGAGTCTGGAGTGAGATTATTAAGAGATCTAGTGATTGGCAAGTCTTTTTTGATGAAATATCTCTTGAATCATTCACAAGTCACCTTACAAAAACTAAAGACACTATAACTGCTACTAATTTCACCGTGGCTTTAAAAAAAATAAAACTAGACAACCTGAAAGCTCACACCTAGAGCATTGCTATGCAGGTACATCGCCACAGCTGTCTCTACTTTGTTTGTCAATCAGACGAAGAGTACAAGAGACAAGGTCATCCCACTTCTCTCCAATTTTACACAGTTTTCCAGTCCAATCAATACTGCCCAACGTAGCTAAATCAGAGAGGTCTCATTCCCCAGTCGCCTGATAATTGGAAGCTGTTAGCATGGAGGACAGGACAGGAGTGCCAATTGACTCAGCTTCTTGCTATTTGTGGAATAAGACTGAGGCTGATTTGTTTTGTGCTACAAGCTAAAGCGTAAGTGTTATGTGTCCTTTAAGGGAAAACGGCACTTCCTCCACTTTGCTTAGTCACAGATTTTAAAATCCTTGAATTTTTATTAGGGAAAGCATTGAAGCTTCAGCCTTCAATGCCTCTAGAGTTGGCAAACTGCTTTGCCTAGATGCATAAATTAAACTGCTTTATTTTAATTTCACATTTGGCCAAATGCTTTATTAGTCTAATGTTCTGAGCTTCATATACCATAGCATTTAACCAAAAGACAAAATCTCAAGCTGTAAAATCATTGCATGAAGTGGAAAGTGAAAAGTGTACATAAAGTGGTGGGTGCATGTGAGTTTTCATTTTATTTTAAATGATTAAGATTTAAATGGAAATGGATTGTGTCGTGATCACTTTATCTAGGCGGCGGTGGCACTTTCTTTGACTTTTCATCACACCTTGCAGACCTTATTCAATCAGAAATGTTCCCAGTTTTTTAGACGACCCTTCAAAATGTGAGCATCAGTGATCAGAGGTACTTTGAAGATTCTCTTTTCTTTTTCTGGTAATTTCCCTGTAAGACAACCTTTCATTCCTCAAAGTAAGTAACTTTTTAGGTCGTGAGCTGACACAGCCTCCAGTGATCAGTGCTGAGCATCTTATTTTGTATTTAAAGACCCAGTTATTGGCCATCTCTTAGCTCCTAATTAGAGTCTTACTGTAATTAGTGTTTTATTAGAGGAAGATGTGCTAGAAAGGTCAACCAGTTTGCTTCAAACACAGAGACAACATCCATTGTGAGAAAAATACATATATGTATGTTTGCTACAGCTGCCCAATCACAGTAATTAAGATTCAGACCACTTTTGATTAGATGAAGGTCATTTCCAATAAGTTACAAATTAAGGTCTAATAAAGGCAAACAATTCAGCATTTTTAGAGTTAGAGACCCAAAAATAATAGAAGTGTTTATAATCTATTATCAACGACCGGATATTTTGGTGGCCCAACACTAAATGCGCATCATCTTCTCTTTCGCCCTCCCTCTTAATATTTCCTGTCATTTCCTTTTGTCGGCTTTTGCATTATAAAGGAGGAAGTTACATAAATGAGACAAAGAAAAGAGAGACTATAATGTGACCTTGACATTTTGTTCCACTGCAGTACAATTACGATTACGAAGAAGTCCCTCGTGAGTTCTTCTTTGTATTTCGATTGAGTGAAGCAAGAAAGTTTCATGTCTTTAGACAAACTTCCTCATTAAGAAAACACTTTTCTTTTTGGAGATAAATGAACACAAACCCTGTGTCGGTGCGATCCTATCTTTAAATTACACTTTTGTTGAGTGCAATTGTGTGTTTGCTGTAATTATGGCCAATCTCGAGATGACTCTGATCAAAAGACTCAGAGCCTGAATGAATCATCTCGTCCTTGAGGTCACTTAACTTTCTTTATACAGACAAAGCAAGAGCATTCAGCTAACCAGATAAAAAAATGGACAATGCCGCACTTCAGGGGCTATAAACTATAGAAACAGCTCAACTGACAAACAGCCAGTACAGTATGGTTGTACATATTAAATGCTGTGGGTTGTTAGGTGTCCAGATCTGCCTGCAGGTACAATTTGATGTCTTCTGCTTCTCAGATCGAGATATTTGCTCCCTAAAGAGAGACGCCATCATACAAGTTAAATGATAATAATGATTCCTGCAGCCCAACAGATTCATTATGGCGACCGTCTTGTCAGGTATCACATTTCTGGAATTAATCCAAAGGGAACTAAATTGCCATTCCTCCTCTTGGAGTTAATTGCAAATCACAGTGTCACTTTTCATGGTGCTGCAACAGTCCCTTGAGTGCAGCTCGTCCAATTATCTGTTGGCTGGTGATTTATGTGGTCACTCCTTTCCTCCTTCCGTCCCCATGCTAGCATCCTTCATTCACACTCCCTCATTCCTTCTCTCCACTTCATCATTCTGCTTATCCTATATCCTCGTTCCTCTCATCTTTCCATCTCCCCTTTCTCGCTCTGTGCTCGGGCCCCTCTCTCTCTCTCTCTCTCTCTCTGGAGCAGTAATGGTCTGGTTCACCATGCCCGGGCTCAATAATGAAGCTGCTGCCCTAGAAAAGCCGTGTTAATGTTGACTCTGGGATCAGATTCTGCTCCAAGACGCACAGCAGTGACAAATGAATGTGCCAGCTTGAGCCAACCAAGCCCAATAAACAGCACATATAGATCCGTGGCACTGACTGAGAACTGGGAGCAGAAATGCTTTGCAGACAGATTATAGATATGAGAAAATAGGATTTCAAATTTACCCATCAGGGAATGTTCAAATGAGCTGTTAACGTGTGCTCGCAGTAAAAGCAAACCAGTAGAAGCATTTTGGGACATGTCCAAGTGCAGTAGTAAGATGTGTTAATAAACAGGAAAGTAGAACTGTAGCTCCCTAATGTATTGGTTCATCCATCTGGTTGTCAACAGCATTGACAAGCTGTCTGGCTGCTCCTGCTCTACCACTCTGACCTCCCTTAACCTCCTTGGTCCGATCTGACAGCCAGAGATGTGCTCTGTTCATGGAGAGGTGTGTGCATCTGTCTGTCTGCCACTGTGCTTGGCTACATTTACATCTGAGGACTGCTGTGCCACTGACCCCGGCTGACGTACATAGGCAACCGAGAGGAGTTTCCTCAATCCGCCGTCCCCACGTATCTCCTGTCAGTCTCTGTCTGTCTGGAGCCTGTAGAGCAGCCATGCATGCCTTGCCTCCTTCACAAAGATTGTTTCTTGTCTGCTATGCCCACTTGTTCTCCCATGGCTTCATGTGTAATCTATTTAAGCACTGCAAACTATATTAGGTCTGTCTAAAATGTGTCTCCTGAGGCAAACCCTAAATGTAAACCTCCACCATGATGTTAATAAACCTGGCTTGTCTGCTTAGATCCACTAATGAAAAGGATACAATTTACAAAAACAATTCAAAATACATAGATGTCCTACCTTCTTTAGTAAATTGCATTATTTTGGATGAAGAAACGTTCATATCTGTTCATACCCAAAGTTAAATTCCAAACCGGCTATGTCTCAAATATGATTTGGCTATAGAAAATTTCTGACAGGACACTTGGGATTCTGACCTTTAAATAGATTCGTTAGAGGCCATCTATCTGATTATTATTCAGCTTTTTCTTGCCAAATTAAATGTTACCTTTGGACCCAGTAGGACATGTTCTAAGGCCCCGTATCAGTCCGTGGCCCAGGGGTTTGAAAACCTCTGAATTAGAAGTGAAAATTGCCATTAGCCAAAGAAAACCTATCCAGGAGTCGTTTCACGAAAGCAATTTGTGGGAGCTGCTTACATACAGATTGTAAATGGTGGCGATTTCTGATCGCTTCGCATCAAATTGCAGATAAATTTTGTGAGTCCAACTGTGCTCTCGCATGTTCATGCCTGGGTCCAAAATACGGTGTAATGTGTCAGTGAAAATGAGCAAAAACGTCAGAATGAGCAAGAGGAAATGATCTCATGTTGCAAATTTAGTGAAATGCATCCCAGATTAGTTGACACCATCTGGGTTTTTCAATTGACCATACAGCTCGAGTACTTTGGAGGCAGCCATTAAAAGAACCTCATCTGACGGCTCTTCTGCAGTGGCTTCTATATTCGGCTATAGGAGATTCTGCCTGGAGCTTTTGCCTCTTTCAACCCTTAGGTATCTGCCAAGGTTGTAAATGTGTGTGCTGTGTACATTTTCCTACCTTCTGGTTATGGGTTTTCTGATGCCTTCAAATATTCCTGCCAGGGAAACAACAGCCTTAAAAATTGCCCTATTGCAGTTTTATGTGGTTATCTTACTAGAGAAGTCTGCTGTCGAAACGCAATTCCCCGCATCTTTGATTCAGTGACAAAACTGCAAAACAGCTGGGGAAAATTAGGTTAAACATCTGGAGCCTGTTTCACAAAAGCGATTTGCGAGCACTGCTTACAGGCAGATTGCAAATGGTGGCAACATCGCCCAGTTTAGAGCGTGTGTGCTTTGATGATAATTGCGTTCGAGCCATACTTGGAAAGGAATACATTTTCAAAGCGTTGACAGTGTTACCAAATTCTTCCCCATCTAATGTGAGAATTTGAAAATCACCAAGCTTGCACAGTGCTGCGATCAGCAGACGCAATAAATAGCTCCAGAAAATGACACCAGGCATCCATCTTGAAAAGAAGGAGATGATTTTTTCTCCACTTTCTTGACACCAGTGTGGTTTTTGTTTGTAGCAGGTTCAGGGCAATGGCTCATGAAACTTAGATATGAGGTGCAGCTCGTTCCTCGGCGTTCACAGCTCGAAGAGCTGCATCAGTCATGCAAAGATCATCCCCACCCTGTCTCTTTGAAGTAATGGCTTGGATCTGTTGAGGCAACATGTCTTCATCCACACAACTTCCTCCACAGAGAGACACCACTATGAAGGGGTTCTGCTAGCGTGGAGCCACTTATTGAAAAATGCATCAAACTCCCTTCTGCATGAGGGATGTGAAATGTTATGAGACCAGGTGTAACGTGGCCAAGTCAATCAATTTCCAATTAAGCCATGCTCCTCAGTCATCCATAATTCTTTTTAGCATGTAAGTGGCTTTTTAATCTTTTCATACAGGGGGTGTGCTTAACCTGTGCACCTTCTATGAAAAATGTCAATGAGTGCAAGAGGAATTAATTAAAAGAGGCAATGTGTCTGATGGATAATGCTGAAGTTTTCTCTGTGAAAAATATAGTTCATTCGTTTTAATTTAATTAATGTGTTCAAATCAGAATGGTAGCTCCACTGATGCCCAACCCACTCATTTACAGTTGAAAAACTCCAGAGATTTATAGCGTCCTTTCACTTGGCCACATGAATAATTTATTACTCAATCTCTCTAACAAAACTCAACTATTACTGGTATCAGAGCCTATTGTGTAGAGAGGAAGGGACGTAAAATGCGGTTGACATATTTAACATTTGTGTCAGGTTTTTCCCGGCAATTTTGTTTCTTTGTTATTGTTTGGACTGTTTTGTTGGACTGCAAATTGCGGACAGAGATACACAGGTAGACGTTGAAGCATTACTCAACTCTAGGGAGATAAGGAGGCCTGGACAGTAAAAACTGTCAGTTTTCTCAGTACAGAGAATGTGATTGAGTTTGTGGTGGCTGCTTACACCACAGTCTTGCCACCTCACTCGATACACGATTGATTAAGCTGTCCTGACTGGATTTTCATTGGCCAGGTGCCCATCCTGGGGCCAAAATACACCTGCCTGGCCTGTCAGCTACTAAAGTTATGACATCATGAGGCCCCTCATAAGGCACCTCCATTGTTTTGAAATGAAGGCACATCAATTTCATGGGCTCCACTGCCCAGCGGATGATTTGTGAGTGCTATTATCCCTTGAAATCGCTCCGGAAAATGGCTGCGGTGTGAAGGCAGGAATTGGTATTGGCGTGGGGATGGTGGAGGGGTGTTGGTTGCATGGAAATGGTTTGTTGGCTGTCTATGTAACCAGTCAGAGCAGGAGCAAGGTCAAAGCATGGAGAAAAAACAATGTTCCCATAAAGAAAATGTGTGTTATTATTTTAATTGCAAAGTTTCCTTTGGAAATATGACAGCGCTCCATAAACACAACATCCAGCAAACACTAACAGACGAAGAGAAGAACAGGAGGAAATAGAAAGAGTGGGAACACGAGTGACCAGTAACCTAGTTCCACAATCAGCATGCAAGCGCTTCATCTTTTTCTTCTCGTAGCAGAAGAGAGAAAAAGCTCTGACTGCCATCCAGCTGACAGCAGAAGTTTTCATTTCTGAGCTTGACTAATTCATTATAAAGCCATTTGTGTGCCAGAACTCCCCATTTGTTACAACCTCAATATGAGGAATATAAACTGCTGACTATTTGAAGTAATAGTTTAAAACTTGACCACGGTGGTGGTAAATGCAAAAAAAAGCATCTTGTTAGGAATTCACTTCACTGCTCACTTAGCACGAACGGTTCAATTTGTCTGAAGCTTCCACCAAAGTAGCAACAAAATAAGCAGATTGCTGATAAGAAATGCTCATTAATCTGGTCCGTGCAGGAAATGAACCCGCGCAAGCAACATCTATTTGCTTTTTCAAGAGTTTACTCTCCTTTTTAAAACTCAAAGCCTGTGCGAGAACAAAACGTGTGAATCTGTTTGGAGGAAAGCATCGCCGCATGCTTTCATAAGACCAGCTGCCTGAACACAATACGTGGTCAGATGTTAAAGTTATCAGCGGAGTGCAGAAGTGAAGGAGCCTCTCTTCACCACTCCGCTTTCTACACCTGCACTGAAGGATTTCAATTCACTCGCAAAGCCCTCTATGACAGCGCACAGCTATTCTGCCAGGCCAAGATAAAACATAACACTAAAAAAAAAAAAAAAAAAAAAAAGTTAACTAATCAATTCCAAAGAAATGCTGGGTTATTAATCTAGAGCAGACCACTGGGTGTTACCTCCCAGAGATGGTTTGCAGAGGGATTTAGGAGATGATTCACAGCCTGTGAAAAAGTTTTATACCAATATTTTCTAAAACACAAATATTTTATCATGTTTTCTTTTTTAATTCAGTTTAAATTTGTACAATAGATATGTTCAGCCTTGAGGCTTTGCTCATAATTATAAAGTAAAATTGTCTGCAAATGGGAATAATTATTATCTTTTATTTCAGACACTATCACTGTGCTGTCGTAATGTGTGGACATGCTTTTGTTTCGGCTACATGATCAAAGAAAATTAAGTCTGATCCAGAGGAACTCATATTTTTGTCTTCTGAGATCAGATTAGGCGATCTTCACAACTTGAGCAAAGGAGAGGCGAGGTGCGAGGTTTATATATGAAATGAGAGAAAATAAACCTGAAAACATTCATTGCCACTTGGCGGTGAAGGTGAGCTCTGTCTTTTTCCTTACCGGGTAAATAGAGTGAGGGTGAGCGTGTGGATGCTCTGCATAAATATGTACAAAGGATAACGTCGCACCCACAGGTTTCTTTTAAAACACAACACGTGGGATAAAATGAGAAATTCTGCCCTGCAAAGCAAAAATGCTGAAAATACAGTCTGACTTTTTGACCCTGTAAAAATGATCACGCCACAAAATTATGACAACTGGGCAGCTAAAGCAGGAGAGATACATCAAGGCTAGCTTGTGAGATAGCCCTGGCTAGCTTTAGCTGAAGATTACCCCCCCCCCAAGCTATTATTTGTCATTTGAAAAAATATCCATTTAAATGAACTGACATGTTGGTAATTCAGTTTGCTATTCCACATAACTAAATGAGGTTGTAGCTAAATCCAATCATGGTGGAGAAAAAAACACTCCTGCTAAGGCTAATTAGCGTAATAATTTTAGTAACTGAAGCTTTTGAATCTAGCGGAATTGATTTGATGTGGTTAAGCTACTGATGAAACTCATTTTAATGTATTGAATGTTAGATATTTTTAATATTGATTTCAATGTAAATATTAATAGGACACAGAGAGACAAACAACCAGCAAAACAGACATGTAATCCATGTGAACTATGCATGTCTGCCTTTGTAAGGCAGGCGCTTATTTTCAATCCTGACGCAGCACATCTGTGCGGTCAGGCTGATACTGTAGTCTGAATCTGGCATAGCATGGATTTTCCCTGATCCATGATTGTTCAAGTGTAACTGTTGTAAACACCGTTCAAGTGTTTTACCCAATGGGAGGAAGCAGTAAATTGTAGACAAGAAGCTAGACAGCATGGGGTCTGTATTGGATCCATGTGCATCACTTCATGTGAAGTATAGTGTCAAAATAATGGATGTTCTAATTCATACCAGCCGTTAGTACATGCAAATTTTGAAAAGACAGGAAAAGTATCTGGAGTACGCAACATTAACATCAGATAAGGGATTTTATAGGATTTGAAAAGCTGCTGAAATCCTGTCAAGTCAAGTTCATACTCCTAATCCTCCAATGGGATTATGGTGATCAAGAGCAGGCCTAAATGTACCTTTCAGCTGTCCTAAAACTCATGCAATGTCCTACAAAATGACTGCCAGTATGTGGAAGAAGGATGTCAAACTTACAAAAGAAATGACGCCAAAAGATCTTTGAGAGAAAGAGCAAATAACATCTGCTTAACCTGCATTTATGTGACATTCTTTGCAGAAATATTCCCTGCTGTCTGACTTCTTGTAAGTCTCCCTTTCGTTGTGAATTTAATTACAATCCTAGCAGAGATACTGCGCTACTTCACCTCTATCTTTTATATTACAGTGAAAAGAAGTCTAACAAAGCCACCATGGATTCTGTCAATTCCACCTCTTGACTGGGAGCTTTAAAATGCAGTCCCAGGCACGTATGATTAAAAACCCCAATGGCGTGATATGAAAGGTCCAGTCACTTGTCATCAAGATTATTGTTAAATCAAAGCGCAGTGGAATTTCATCTAATCTCCTTGTGAAGGATTCTCTGGAGGTTCTGATTGGCTGTAATGTGCAAAGCTAACCTTTATATCTCACGGAGTGTTTATTCGAATCTTATCCTCTCTCTGAAGCCTCTCTAGGAACTTTTATTCCAAATCTTTTTTCATCCTTGTGTAAAGTTCCGAGCCCGGCCGAGAAAGTGATTTCCACTGAAAAGAAAATGAACAGTGTTAAAAGCACATTTTTCAAATGCATGGATTTGAAAAGCTGATAAAATGAATTTCTGCAAGTATGCAGGTGATGGATTTGACGAAAGGGGCAAAGACTAAATTGGACTGCTTATCACTTATGCTCGGTGAAATGTTAAATAAACAGATAGACGTCTGAAAAGCGAACATTTTTCTGCTCCATTTGAAATCTCTGCATTCTTTTTTTATACACACTGTATATATTTAACTTATTTAACGGAGGACATACGCAAAACTCGGATCTCTGGATCAAAAAACTCACACTTGCCCAAAAGGTAGAAAAAAAACAACAAATTAATTTGCTTTATTTGTTCTTCATTCATCTTAACACAAAACATACATTTGTTCAACTAAAAAAAAACACAGCAACTGGAAAACCTATTGTAATGATGTTGGCAGCTACATCAAAGACTTCTCAGTCGCTCTCTCCTTTGGATAAACATCTGGTTACAGACGCTGCTGAAAAAGCGCCGAGTGCAGCGAAGCCTCAAACTCATTAAAATATCATTACATTCTGATGATATCTGGATAGATATCATGTTGTGGCATTCAGAGAAATTAATAAACATGGCAATGATAAACAGTACAATTGCTCATGAGACTCAAGTCATGAGAACGCTGCATTATGAAACACGATGTCGGGAGATGTGTTTGCATCATTCGTGAAAAGTAGCAATACCAAAATACGTTTGTTTATCCCTGCTGACTTTGAGCCACCATGACAACTAGAGTTTGTGAGTGTGTCCATTCAGTGTTATGTCTCAGAATGTGATGGTACCAACTGTTTTTGGCTGATATGTTGGCCTAGTTCATTAATAAAGTAGGATAAAATGGAAAAAAAGTTTAAATGCCTCAAAATTGTACTTACCTGAAGTACTTGAGTCTACTTATTAGAGCTTTAACAGGATGATTGGCACAAATGACTTGTTACAGAATCAAGATAGACAGTGTGATTGCAAAATCCTTTGTGCACTCATTGCCAAATAATCCTTTGGTGGTTTCCCTAATTAGTGCTGTTAGCTCTGAGCGGCGCTGTGTTGGGACGTGCTGCAGAGGGAGAGGACAGGAGGAAGGCAGACGCCAGTGCAAATAGCTAAGTAAACTCTCTGGTCTAATAACAGGATCCTTCTGCCCTGAGGTTAAACAGATCCACTAATCACTCTCTTTGTTTGGTTTGGGTTTTGCATTCATCAAGGCGGCACCCACAGCGATGGGACGTCTGTGCATTTGCAGCTCGGCTGTTTTCCGTGTCCCTCAAGCTTAAACGTTTTGGCTAGATATGCAGGTGCAGAAACATCTGCCCACTGAAAATAAGAGCGACGTCTACATTAGTCAACATAAAGGTTTAATAAACGCTGGCACTTGTCCATGCATGTTTAGTGACTTGTTATTTTGATTTCTTGATCGATCAGAGCAGGCGGTTAAACAGAAAACATTTACCAGCCAACGATGTATATAGATCCATCATGTACCGTATAGTGGAAGCATAATTCCCACATATTCTAAAGAGATGCGGAGTCAGTGGAAGATTGATGCATCGGCCTGTAAATAGGCTGATAGCCAGCCTTTCAGACAGTTACATAATCAAGGCTTTTCATCCAGACACATGGCCCCCTGCTAGGATGCAGGCTGAGAGTAGATAATGAAGAGCCAGTGTAGATGTCCACCGAGATCTATGACCAGGTTCAGACATGGAGAAGCAGCCCCTCCCTTTCCTCCCCATCATAATGCTGATGCTGCAATAAAGCAGCAGCCCACACTTGAAGGAGGGCTCTGGCAGCTGCAGTCAGGGGACACCAAGTACTAGGAAACTGCATTACAGACGTTCCCTTCAGAGTATTTAAAAATGGAAACACTGGAAGGCTTGTTTTATTGCTTATGCTTTCGATGAGGTCTCTCCAAAGCGCTTCCGACAGTTCATAGCAGTGTGAACATGTTTTTGTAATAAGACAGTTGAAACTGCACTCTTAGGGGGATCTTGTGCAGATGCAGAAGTTATCGGACATAAAAACAGCAATTTCACAGAGGGGTGTCCTGAGGTGAAGTTGTGATAACTGAAAATGTGATATGAATGGTGGATATCGAATCCAGCTTGGCGAGCACCTTTTTCTCATTTTCCATAACCTGCATGCCACATCTGTCTTCTATGTACTGTCCTCTGCTTAATGGAATTTGATTATATTGCTATGCAGAGGTTACCCACAGTGAACCACATTCATAATAAAAGCAAGACCATTTGCAGAACCTCCAAATGACTCAAGCTTCTCTCTGGAAGTCTGCGGTGACTACCGTTTGTCGTCTTCTGTGACATGACACAAGTTTATTTACATCAGGGCTGCAAAGAAATGAGACGTTCATCACAAACTCATAAAACCATAAAGGTGACGGCTTGTTTTGCCTGACTAACATCCAAAAAACATCAAATAAGACCACAAAATCCAACTACTGAGAAGCTGGAAATGGAATGAAATGAAATCATTCTTTTGCATTTTTGCCTCAAAGATGACTGAACTCATTACTGTCACAATCCATATGATATACAACTATTAAATTCATGGAATTACTTACTTTCACTTTGTATTACCATTTTGAAATGAATGAAATGCAATCATATGAAACAGGAAAGGAATCTTATCAAAGTAGAATAAAATAAAACTGCAACTGTAGCTCTGTGTATTTACAGCACCGTAATAAATCACCTCAAACGTAAAACAAGGCAAACTTACAAGCTCAAGAGTTTAACGAGGTAATATCTCCAATTGGCAACAGTTGTAAATGTTGACAAACTCAAATTTTCTATGAATTTGATGTTTAATTTGAGAATTGTTCCATTATAAAGAAGGCTTAAAGGCAAGTTTTGACCACTAGTGACACCATGGAGCGCTGTTTTTATGAGAGGGTCACCATTTTGTTTGTTTACCTGTCCTGAGGATGCACATGGCTGCGATCAGTTTAGCATTATTCCACTGATAAAGCAGCACAAATAGAAAAAATGGCTTTGCTAATGCTGGATGAAGAAGAAAATACATTCAGTATGTTTGTAAGACTTACGGGGGCAGAGTATGTGTTTAGGTGTGTAACACTGAATGTAAACATCACTTTGTTTGTTCTCAACAGAGCACCTTTAAACAGACAAAAGCTGAAGAACCTGTCAATTAGGGCAAACGAACCACAAAACATGCAGAGGAGCTACAGAGGTTGTTCGTCCAAACCCATCTATGCTCAATCCTGTTGCCAAAATTTGGATTCATCGGGTAGAAGCAGCTTTAAAAAAAGAACTGTTTGACAGATGCTACATCCATATTATCATTATTACTCACTGATGCTAATGAACAATCAGTTTAAAGCTCTCTTACCCAATGTATTTTACAACCTTCATCCCACACAGGGTGCCAGTCTTCTGAATATGAAATGATATTGACTGTTCAAATTCAACAGAGACAAGCTGCTATCAAAAGAACATTTAGAAGTGCAACAATGAGACGATGAGGGATGCAACAACAACCACTAGTTCACTAATTCAGCTGCATAAATCTGGCAGATAAGGTTCATGATCAGGCAGCCCATCCTGGTGTGCACTAAAAACATACCTACAATATTTGTTTGCAGTAGCGTAATCAGATGTAAATGTAATTTCGTCGGCACCCCGGACAGCTCGAAGGCATCAAATTTAATATAAATGTTGAAGGGACCCGATTACGGGTGTGAAAGCAGAGGGATAAAGAACAGAAATCTGATTGTCCATGCAATAATGACGTTAGATTAGTTCAGTTTGGAGATCCCAGCCACCAAAATGTAAACTCTTATATACGTGTAGTTAAAAACAAAACAGTGAAAATAGCAGAGAAACTGTAGGTAACGCTCCTCGAGCTCAGAGCCAGCACACTAATCAGCAAGTGACAAAGTTCACAGGACTTAGACACATTTCAGGATTTTATGGTCCGAGCAGTTCAACAAGCATGTTCTCTACCAAACGTTTACGGCTCCTCAGTGATGACAGTCTGCTCTGCAGGTCGGTCACTTTATTTAATAAAAGCCCCTCCGCCTCCCCAGAGGCTGAGGTAATTCTTGGGAGATTAAGGTGATAGAGTGTGGATAAAAACAGCAGCCCGGGTCAGGCTGCGCCTCGGGAGAACATCCACTGTTCTTTATAACCTTGATGGACGTTTTCACTGTCACACACCTACAGTAAAGTACGCCGCTTAGAGCAGCAGAGACACTCATCTTAGGTCACGCCACCGTATAGCCAATAAGTATGCAGTATATCTCACACCTTTCTGCACATTATCAGAATTCTCAGATTTGCTCATGGGGAAATTAACTGCCCGTCAGCGAGGGAGATTGCCATCCACGTCCGAGGCTGCCTATTAGATATTTTAAACCCTTATCACCATCTGACAATTTTATGAATAATTCTCCTCATCTTATAATGTGGCAGAATTGCTAGGAGCCACCAAATCCTCTTCCAACATGATTAGGGAACAGTGAAGTACACTTGTGTTTATGCAGTGTCTGATCAGACTAACGGCTTTTCCTATTAGCATAATAAATGAATCATAGCACCAGAGACAAAGATCATTAGGCAGATTTTCACCATGGGGAAATCATTTGGACAATGTATTGTCAGACAACAGCGATGCGTCACACAGTCTCAACATGTTTCACCCTCCAGCTTTCCCCAAATCCTTCACTCACTAAAGCCCTGCTGGTGTTTGCATTCTGCCCAAACATCCTTCATTTTCCTCGAGGCAGCTGTTTCGTTTCAAAACGTGCGAGCTCTGTGATTTCTCCGCTGACTCGTGCTCTGTGATTAGTCATAACAGTGAATGGCATGCTGCAGACAGTAATGTGTCCACGCCGTGACATGCCATAAACACAAGTTGTTATCATGAAGCTGCATCTCTTCACCCACACACACTTTGTGTACTAAACACTGCAGCCTCGGGATTTATCCCTTTATCAGCTGCCCTCATCTTTCCCAAAACTTCTTCAGCTCAAGTTATTTCTCCGCCTGCAGTTCGAAAGCAGGTGTGACATTGTTCCGTCCGTGCTCTTCATATGCTGAAGACATAAACAGCGGCCTGCTAAGAGTTGTTTTTAATAAGCATGCAAGGCTTAGGTAAAGAGATTTCTAAACTGCTGTGGCTCCTGCAAGGTGCTCTGGCTGAAATTTGCATTTAAACATGAGGCGTTTCGGTTTGTGGAAATATGAGTGAGGGTGCTGTGGCACTCTGGGATAATGGTCTCAAGGGGCTGTGGCTTCCATACAGGGTGTGCACATATAGTGAACTCAGGCCACAGTCATTTACATTCGCGTCAGTCTGAGCCACCATTATTTTCTTTGATTGTCATGCAGGATGTGTACATTATGTATATTGGGCGTTACGGGTCTGCAGGGACTGAGGACTGTATAATTTACCCAGTGAGGACTGAAACCCCAGGTCAGCTCCATGTAGCTGTTCTACCCTTTAAACAGCATCACTGACTTCAGATCATGGATGACCAGTGCAGAATCCCTAAGGAAACTGCATCCAGTGTCATTATTCAGTGGCAATGCAGGAAATGATATACTCTTAAGAGTGTGAAATGAAAAATTCATGAATTTGTTTGTCTTGTTAGACGTTAAATGTGTCTAAAATTGAAAATTTCTCTTCTTGTAAATCATAACATTCTCCATGACTCACCTTTGATTCAATTAAAGATGATTTGGGGAGAGCAGTTAACCATTTCCCATCTATAAAACAGCACTTGACCGTTAGCTAGTGGATTCTGGCTGCCTAACGACACTCTATTTTCTGTTTCACTGTGACTAGTATCAAGGTGCAAAGCACGTATGACTTGCACGACAGAAATCCGCATCCATGTCACATTTCTGCAAGAATTCTTATGTTTTTATCCAACAACAATATTTCCTTACTTTGTTTTGTTTGCTAACCTTGACTACAGTCATTCCCAACCCTCAAAGTAAATCAGAGTCCTGGAGAATCAACACTACTCTCACATTAAGCTACAACCAGGAGCATATTGTAAAGACTGAGAAACTCATTGTAAAACCAAAACTTCATTGGTTTTTATATGGATAATGGCTGAGATATAACTAATTAATGAACTTTAAAGAGGCTGGCAGACAGATTCTGCTTTTTTTGGATAGCTCCAAGCTAGCCAAGTTCTAAGTCTTTGAACTCCTGGATGTAGCTTCATATTTTATGAACTGATAGACATGAGGGTTGTATTAATCATCCAATTCTCTGCAAGAAAAGCATTTTTCCAAAAACCTTTACTTTGTATTATTTGGCATAACTATGAACATTCACTGACCTTAACCACACAGATATTTTAGAAATCATTTTAAACGGATGGCACTGAACATGGGCGTGTTAATGTCCTGTTGGCAAAAGGTTTTTGGGATGACTTGAAAGCAGCACTTACATTTCTCATCCTCATCTCTTCTTTTTTTTTTTTCACAGCGGCCATGGCTATTAACCATGAAGCTGGAACCAGAAACATCGAACGCTTCCTTCTGTCTAAACAAGCCTCTCTGGTGCTACATTGAACACAAACACTCTGAATATGCCATCCAAGTGCGAGAAAGCCCAACGGACTGCTTAACACCCGCTGTAAGTATTAACACACTCTGACTTCGGAGTGAGTGTTTACTCACACCAAGTCAAACCCCAAAAGAGATAAGCTCCTCCTGCAGCTCTGATTTCTGACTCATTTTTCCCCTTTTGTTCAAATATTGTATTGGCGGTATCGCCCCCACTGTCTGTATTATACACTTCTTTCATTTGATTTGAAGAGTTACGTCTGTCTTGATATATTTGACTTTGCTGTAGGTCAGTGCTCGCAATGAATTTTAATTTACCTATGAAATCATGGCTGACTGAAATTTATGTACACATAAATTGCATATTTACATATTATATACCTCACCTAAAGCCAAATCACTTCACTGAAACTGACAGGTTGCATTAATGTACCTCAATTTATTCATCATGCATATAAAATAATGTGGTCATTATCCATACGGGTAATGAGATACCTACAATTTACCTACAAATGTGCACTGAAGACCTGAAGATGGCTTTATGATAACGGATGTATCCCTGCACCATAATCACAGTATGTGTCTGTGACATTTTCAAACTTAAATGGCGTTTCAAAAGCTTGTCTTACATCAATAGACAATAGAAGTAAAGAGTAGCGAGTGGTGAGCGGTGAATTGTCGTGTACTGTATGTGTTGTGCTACGGACCTTGAAGAAAGAAACAGTGCGCAGAGCGGGTGGTTGGGGTTAATTGCATAAGGAGTAGTCAGATCTCTCTCAGGTAAGTAGACATTCTATATCAGCAAGAAGCAAGCTGCATAGCTCCAAGGATGATAGTGTAGGTCAGGCACTTGGTTGGTTGGTCCACCACTGTGGTCCAGGCTGAAATAACTGTTGAATCGATTTCCATAAAATGTTCGTACAGATAACCACCATGGTGCTCAGAGGATGAATCTTAATGACAGTGTCCGTCCCCTTTCTTCTTGTCATGTCTCGTCATGTTCTCCTCCAAAAATGTGATCCTCTTATCTTTAATCTAGCGCCACCATCAGGTCAGAATTTCACTTTTGTTTCTGAACAAATACCTGCCCATTAGTCTCAGTTGGACTTTGGTTCACTTGGTTCATGTTATACCTGCTAAATATCATGTTTGCATTGTCATTGTGAGCACATTAGCATGTAACATATAGCTTAGCTTCAAAAAGTTCAACTATGAATCTTTAAAATTTGAGAGTCAAGTGGTCAGGCCTGGCCACAAGAATGAAATCAAAAGCTACTGTTTCAAAATGAAGGAAGATTAATCCAGAGCACTCACATAAGAACGTAGCATAGCAGAGCGCAAAATATTTTCTGAACAATTCTGTCAAAATCAACAGGGGGAGACGCATAGAAAGAGCCGTTTCTCATTTCCCTGTTGCCTACTCACAACAAATAGCGCTGTCCGTGGTTCTGAAACAGCAGCAACGCCATCTATCATTCTGAACCAACAGCTGAGCGATAGTCAAACATGTATTCTGGCTAAGCTTTGCATTACTATAGAAAAATAGCAAAAGCAACACATTTATTAAATAGACGGGACAAAAAAATTACAACTGAGACTAAGCCCACTTAAGCCCTGGTAAGACCCCTCATGGCACCGGGCCCTCTAGTGATTGCATCACTATTGAAATATCAGTATGCTTATTAGTAAGCCATTGTCTCGTCACTGTTCAAGTTTAATAGGTTATGAAACACCCATTTTAACAGTGTTGTTGCCTACTGGTTGTTTCTTTGGATTCTGTGAACTGTATCACAGCTGAGCTGACAATGACGCTTTCAGAGAGTCACCAGAGATTAAGAATCAAGTGCAAACAGCTACACTGTTGTTAGTGACACTGTTGATTCAGGCCTTGAAGATCGAGTGGTGCCAAAACTTGCTCCGGCAGTCTCCAAGTTAAAATATTTTGTACAAATCTCTGGTTCATTTCCAGAAGTTACAAAAGCCATCGAGATTAGGTGTCTCTCTGACATGCCAGACAATCTCTGCACTCAAAAAGGACGTCATGTATAGCAATGTGCGAGCACTTGATATCAACAACCTCACTTCTCTCTGCATGAGTGTGCGTGGACATTATCAGCAGACACGGCATCTGCACGTACGCACACATACTCACATCTGTTTGATGCCGTTCCACCAACAACACTGTCAAGAGCTGTCCCTCTTCATCATAGCGATGCTGTCCAGAACCGTATCTGAAATGGAGTTTCGGCTCTTGCATTTCACTGAGATTGAAGTTGTGTGTAGATGTGTGTGTGTGTGTATATCTGGGTCTCATTTGAATTAGAGTTTATATCTCTTTGTGTGTGTGTTCCTGTCTTTAAGTGACTGTATATTCATCTTTCTATTTTTTTCCGTGTCTGTGTTTGTGCACACAACACCCCCCAAAGGACTGCCAGGTCAGTTCTGTGTCAAGCCAGCCAAATTCCTGGCACAGATTAACAGGAGAGGGCAGCGCCAGCCTTTGAGGGCAAGCGTAGTGGGAGCAGTCGCACCAATTAGGAACAGGCAACCCGACCACCCAGCCCTACGCTCGCCCTGGCTGGCTCGAGATAACGGAGTCGACACACATGCTCAGACAGATATGCACGCACGAGGATGTGCTCGCTGCATACCCACTCATAACTTGGTAGCTAATACATATGCAACAACCTAGCAAACATCATCCATTAGCTGCAACAGGGGCCCGCGCGCGCTGCTAGAAGTGTCAAATATGCATGAGAGAGTGGAGGTCTGCGCTCATAATCCTCTAGGCAATTAATACAATCGTTTCCAGGGCCAAGCACCTAGATGCACATATCAAACCTCTCTCTCTCTCTCTTTGGGCTTGTTGAATTTTTTAGGCAGACTAATTTACAGGTACGTTGGCCAGAGGCTTGCTTTTATGGATTGGAGCCGTCTGGAAGCCGACAGCAGGCCATACATTGAGAACTGTCCGTAGTGATATATGGGGCTATGAGGACAACATGTTCACAGTGGAAAACACTGCTGCAAAAAAATAAATAAATAAGTAAAAAAAAATGTTTAAAAATCGGTGTTTAAAGATTAAAAAAAAAAAAAAGACGTCTGTTCTGCTAATTGTATTGTAACTCTAATCGAGCCGTGATGTGGCGTTTGATTTGCTAAGCTGAGTTAACACACGCTCGGTCCTGCAAGTGAGTTGTTGTTCTCACAGAAATTACTTTGTGTTTGAGACTTGAACAATTTAACATTTACACCACACAGACATGGTATTTGTAGACTTGACTGTTATATAGAATCGCATTTCTCCTTCATTGCATTACTGTTCCTGCTGAGTGCGTTGTCGTCTTCAGTATATTGTAAAGCATTTAATTCAGCCTCGCTTTTTGTTGTTGCTTCTGCAGATGTTTTTAGCCTCCAGTCAGATATTGATTGAAATGTTCAGCCTAGTGTGAGGAGGGGGTGAGCTGGTATTCAGAGGCATTTGGGTTGGTGGGGAAGCAGTATTGATTGCACTTAAAGTGACAAGATTGAGGAGGCCCACTTTGACACGTTATCCCTATTGCCGCCAACAGACAAAGTGCGGGCCAGAGGAGCAGCAAGGATTGATTTCTGTGATCATGAATGGCCTGAGTCCTATGAATCAGTCGTCCGAGATATGCTGCTTGAAAATAAGTCAAAAATTCGTCATAGTGCTGCGGTAATGTAAGGACTGGCAGCCTGTTTGATTTAAGACGACAAGCAAATACTACGATAATGAATAGACCTCATGCACATTCTGACAAGCTGAAAAGTCGTCACAGCTCTGGCAATAACCCAGTGTGTAAACCTCGTAAACTGGTAGTATATTTGAGAAGGCAGGTATTGCGGGGCAGCCGGTTTGGGCATCTATGGGATTTTGTTGTGCATAATTCACTGGTGAGGCATGAAGCTGATATAGCCTCTACCCCTCTTATGACCATCCATCAGGTAAAATTGCTTTCTTCTAACATTAGGCTGTCAACGAGAAATAACAAATGTAGCCATGCAGAGCAACACATGATTACAGGGTAATAATGTCCCGAGGTCAGAGGAATGTGACCTCATTCAGAGCGGCTTGTTGAAGGGAGCAAGTGAAGTACTAGTAGTGTTAGATGACGAGTCACCGGGGAGCGGCTCATCTTCATCTGAGGTGGCTGCTGTCAGGTACACTGTCTTCCCGTGACGTCTGTTTTTTTTAATCATTGCACTGCATGTTTCATATAATTGAAAAACATTTTGAGGATGTTCTTAAAGAAAAACACAGAGCTGGGAAGCTCAGGGAAGAATTCACAATCATGCAGTGAACATGATTGAAAATGTCTACATCACCCTTGTTTCTGGTTGGATCTTTGACCACTACTTAAAAACATCTTAAGCCAATGGTGGAGGGCTATATTCGATCCCCACATTTGCTGATTGATATTGTGTAAATCCATCACCGTAATCTCCCAGGAAATGGCACAGGCGTTTCCAGAGGTCTAATCGAGATATGGCTGCACTCACGGACTTGAGTAGGAGTGAGAATGGGGAGGAAAATTAAGGAGAGGCAAGACGGATGGAGAAAAGACTCACAATGGATATTTTTGAAATCAGAGAAATGTAAGAAAAATATATGTAGAAACGCTTGGCTAGAGCATGGTGTGTTTGAGGAAGGGGAAAGCACAAAATTAATAAGTAAATAACAAGATAGAGTAGCTGAATGGGGGGGGGGGGGGGTTGACACGCTTCAGTGATCTCAGTTTCTTCCATCCCAGTGTTCCCCTTCCTCTGAGTCGCCTGCAGGTCTCTGGTTCCATGTGCTGCATAGCCAATTACCCATGAAAATGAGAGAGAAAGCCGGTTGCAAGTGATTAACATACACTAAACAACAAGCACCTACTGGATTCAGAAGAAGAAACGTGGATGCACACAGAAAGACAAATGTTGTACAATATATAGTGCTGAAGCTCAGTGCTAGATCTGCGTCAGGGCTGTTTTTATGTATTAGGGGATTTAATGAAAACGCCACATTCAAGTATAAGAATTCAAGTGAAACAATGAACTGGAGAACTGTCCCCCCCCCCCCCCCCTTTTACTCAACATACAACAGGAGGCTCTGCACAAACAAACACAGCATGGCATATCACCACAGCAAGTGTTTGCGCATGTGGCTGGGGGAGGGAGGGGAGGTTGATGGCGGTGGTGTAACTGAATTGCGAGGTGTAGATGGCATTGTTCTTCGCAGGGAAGGCCGTTTTAATGAATGGAGCTTGGGGAATGCAGTTGGATTGGCTGTCGTAGCAGAAGGAGAGATTATACTGCATCTCTGATGTACACACTGAATTATTGAAAAGGAGATCTGTGCACTGATTATATGGCTAACACCATTTCAATGTGGTTACTTACAGTTTCAAACCTAATGCAATTTTTTTTTTTACCATTTTCGTCTCCAGTCACCTGAGAAAAAAATGCTTTTTGCATTAAAGACGCCTCCACCCTGCAGACCAGAACTCATCGTATGTCCACTGTTGCTAGCGAGAGTGAAAAAAGTAGCTGAGAGGCATGTTCCTGCTTGATAAGTTAGATGTGACAGCAGACTCTGCTCAGCGTGTATGTGTAGTGTGAACAAATAATGCAATCATGTGCAAATATATTCTAATAACAACTTTGTTCCATTTAAAATTCCATCTTTGATACATTTTGTTTGTTACCTACATTTTTTCTCTCAACTTGCAATCAAAACGCAGGAGGCGACGGGGAATTTATGTGCATACATACATCTTTAATATCACGAGTATGAATTTCTCTGACATGATAATATATTTTAATCATCTAAGGATTTCAGTGATTCAAATGAGCAGGTTTTCCAGGCGGGTGGGATTAGCGACGCTCAGCTAAATGTGTGTCGAGTAGCTAAACTGTGTGTAGGATCGTGTCATCGTTCATGCAAACGCTTGTATACTTGTGTGGATGTTGTGTGTAACCACCTGCGTGTAATGAGCATCTGACCCTGCGTGGATCATTTCCCTTCTTGGTTTTAATTAGGTTGTAAATGTCAACATATGAACCATTCTCTTCCGCCGCGCGAAGCATGTGTGCAGTGTTTGCTTTTCCGGGCGAAGGAGCGCTGTTCGTCTTTTGTCACATGTTGACTTGTCGGACAATTAGAGAATGTGAATGAGCAAGGGCAACAGGCAACAATAGCTGCCTGAGGCATCTCTCACTTCCTGACCTCCATTCTTTACAATATGCATCACAACAGAAGCAGGAGATACATGTCCTGGCAACCACCAATTAAGGCCACATATCCTTCACATGAGGGCTATTGCTTAATCAAAGCTGTGAGAATAATGAGCTAAGTAAACAGTAATTACTAGAACCAGGTCATTGATTATGGTTCTGTCTCTGACTGGCCCTATGGGATTTCTATGCAAGGAAACATTACCAAACATCTGCTTGGTAACAACATGCAACCTTATGGCTAACAGTAAAATCCATTATCGTTCTAAATTGGCTTCAAGTATTATTCATATGCACACATGTTGCTAAATTCAGCTGTATTCAGACTTTGAGATTGATGATGACACCTCCCCGCTACACATATATTCACACTCGACCGTTATTTATGTGTGATGATAAATCTATTTATTGTGTCCGTACGGGCAGCGTGAATTATGCATGTCATATAGATTTTCCCCTCTGTATGAATAAGTGGGGAAAGACATGACCGTGCAAGCTGCCATCACATTACAGAGAGATCAGCATGGATTTGAGAATAGCTGATTGGTGGAAGCTATTCCAATCTGGGACACAATTTAACCGTAATCCAAGAGTGAGAGGTCAATAACAGGGGGTTAACAATATGGGTCAACAGCATAGACAGGTATTCTGTTCTTCTGGATGCTCTTGGGTTGTGAAAGACTCTCCTCAATAGAAAACTGGAAGCATTTTATTAGTTTCTTCCCTCAATGGCAACTTCTTGAGTTATGTAAAGCCAATTTATAGACTGTACACAAGCTAGCCAGAAATCTATACACAAGTCACAGTTTCTCACCAGGAAATGTAGTTCATGCAGTCATTTTCCTTCAGACCTCTCTCCTTTCTTATCTCTGTACATTAAGTTAAGTCCAAACCACCACACAAGAACATAGACAGTGGATTATTCATGTGCTCTTTATTCTGCTTTATACCCCACTAGGAGTGTTTCAGAAGCAGTTTTTTGCCCGCCAGACTTTGTTAACTTGCTCAAATTTGGGCTTTTTTTTTCTTGGTATATGCTTCTACCGTGAGTAAGTAGGCTATCTAGTTAAATTGTTTCCCTTTTGTCTGTTATTATGAGCAAAAGGTTTTGCAGTTTTGAAAACTGACTGGATTCTCTGGATTCTGTGTCTGACTTCCCACCAGCTTGATCTGCTCTGCGTATTCTCAGCGGAGCTGAGAGAGTCTTCTGGGATGCTTCTGAGAAGCGTTGCAGCGCTTGTGGTGAAATCAAAATCATCGCCTAGAATGGGCGCCATCAGCTCAGGCGACCACGTCGCAGCCAGAACACGTCAAAGCTGTGCCCCAATGGAATTTAAGAGTTAGCAACACCTTGGATTACATTCAGTTACAAGATTTTTTATAAGCCCAATGGCAACATATTTAAGGTTCTTGTTAGGGTTAGGGTTAGAAACTTAGTGTCCTCAAGATTACATAAACATTTCACTCAGACTTCCACTTCTTTTGCCTTAATCCACTTCATGTCTTTTCATTAACTCTTTATGTAACACCTTTTAAAATTCACTGTGTGATCATTCTGAACATACCTATATGAAGAGGGTCAAGGTTGATCGTACAAGGCATGTGACTTCAACGCCAGAGACCACGGCTCACATCCTATCTCCTACCAACAGTCCATGTTTTAAATGGCCAAGTCCTTTAACCATGGCTGTGCTATGTGCTGGTTGGCTGTATCCATTCCCCCAGAGAGTCTTAACAGCTAAAGCACACCTGAGACACAGCCATTTTCCTGTATTCAGAGAAAGGGACTCATAGCCTCACCTCAGAGCTGCTAATTTAACTGCACAAAGGATACTCTGCGGTCCCAGTCGCTTCATTGTCTTAGGGGGGGTTGGGGTGATGTTAAAGCAACCAGTAAGGACATTAGCAGTATGTCAATCTAAACAGCACTCTTGCCGTACTATAACGACAAAAGGTATTGAATTATCTGTGTACACTGTTTCCCTGCAGGGGGTTGAGGGCCATTGTAAAGGGTGGCTAGTCGTCTGAGAATTAGCAGTGGGAACACGATAAGGCTCCTTGTTCAGATCATTACCATTCATCATGGCTATTATCATTAAAATAGATACTCTCATAAAAGCTGCACATTACCTTTCAGTGCACACACATTATATACTGCGCATAATCTTCCATTACAAGCCATATTGCATTCCTACCAAGTCGGTGAAGGAAAGCTTCTCAGGCGCCAAAATTTGCATACATGTTACAGTCAGTCAGTCAGTGTGTGGGTAACATGAAAAATGCAATTTTCTGCGTGACTTCTCTCTTCAAAATGGCAGCTGTGTGAGAGAGAGAGAGTGCATGCCACCTGTAATTGCACTGCTGCTGACATTTTCTCATGATTTTGACCGTAGGTGCCAAAGGTTTAAAGTTTGTTATCGAAAAGGGTTGCACTTCAGTAAAAAAAAAAAAAAAAAAATACTTTGTCACAAAGTTTTTGTATCAGCCATCCCTCATAGCCTGAAGTGCCAGAGAATAAAGTGTTCACATTAATCGTAAAAGAAAAGAAAAATGTGGCCTCCAAAAGTGGCAGCTTCGGAGAGAATGAAGATAACTAGAGATCTATTTTCAGCATAACAACATCAAAATGTTCATAAAAACAACATAATCTTGGTCCTTTGCCAGATTTATTGGCTGCTCCTGCAGTGAGACAGCCAAGCAGAAGCCCACAGACTCCTTTGACAGACAGTTCTTGCATTTTTATGAACCATAACCACTATCTTTCACCGACTAACCTCTACCACATCCTTTACCTTAGCCGTATAAATTTACAAACATTGGCTATGGACCCATAAATGCTGTCATTAAATGTAATCCAGGGTGTCGCAGAATTGTCTAATCAACGTTCTTGTCTGGTGATTGGCATGACTGACATAATAGCCATTGGCAAATTAAACACTTTTGAGTAAGTGTGGTCTTTGTTTGGGACATAACACAAGAAGATATTTGGATTTTGTAGTATTAGTTGAAAAAAACAAAGATTTGATGTGTTCTTACAGTAGGACTTTTATTAGTTGTCACTCTCCTTCACAGTAAATGAAAGAGTGCAAACATGACAGCTGTTAGACAAGGTGAAATAGAAGTTGCTGGGATGTAACTACAATTCTATAAGTACATGGCCACTGATGTCCTACAATGACAAAAGAGTGGAATCGAAGAACGTACATAAACTCACTGTGGGGAACATAATTAAAGTACCAGAAAAGGTCTGATTATGTACAATACATTTGTCTAGTGTTGTGTTGGTGCCACCAACGCTTGAAATCCAATACTGAAATAAATTAAACTAAATTTCCTTCAAATGCAACCAAGAATATTTGAATCACTGAAGATCTGATATAATAAAATAGAAGAATCTGGTTCAGCCGAAAAACATCCCTTTTCTCTGAGCAGTTGAAGGGACGTGTTCCAGGGTCACATCTGGCTGCCTGTGATTTTGCATCCAGATATTCATCCATCTGAAAAATTCAAGTCCTCCAATGGGTTTCATGATCAACCACAAGAGTTAAAAGTACTCTCTGAGGCTGCATCAAACACTTCAGTGGCAGACCTTTCCTCATTTTTTGCTCTACGTGGACAAACCTTTGACTTTCCACGTTAGATTAATGTTTTGACATGAATATAGCCCTGTGGAGTGTATGAGCCAGCCACACGGTGTCCAACATGTTCGATTTATGACAAACTATGCTCCTGCAAGGGGTTTCGATTCAGCACATCAATAGCACTCAGTAATTTCTAAACAGAATGAATGAGTGGTCAGTGGGGAGTCTCGAAGAAGAGACAACTAACTCGGCAACAAGAAGCTCTTTCTCCTTGTCCTGATGCATTTACAGTGACAGGATTATTCCCAGCACGGTGACACACAGTAAATGTAACAGCCTCATCATCTTTGCTCTCTGTGAGGGGGCAGCCTCTAAGAGCACTTCTGAAACACATTCAGGAGAATAAAACTGTAATGAAGTGGACGAGGTACAAGAGTGTTAACATGGTGCTTTTTTGATTTTCAGTGGATGGTCTCTGCACTTTCCACATGTTGTTCTTTCAACATGGCTCCAGTACAATCCTCCAGCTGTCTTATGTTGGCACACAGCACCAAAAGGCTTTAAATCTGCAGCCAGAGAGCCACAGCACGACAATGAACTGATTTGGGCCGGGAGAAAAGGGTACATGTCTCGGTACTGAATGTGAGGTGTCAGCATTTGATTAATGCCTGACATCATTGTGCGTTTCGACTTGGGCAGGCTGATAAACTGGGAGAAATTGCTGATGGATGGTCACCTTCCTCCAAGATAAGGCTCATTTCTCTCCTTGGGATATAGGCAATACAAAAAAACTAGAGATTTCTATTTTGACATTAAAGACCTTGTGTGTATCACATTGGGGATCTTATTACTTGTTGGTCCACTGCAACAAGATGGCCTTGACTTTGTGGATTCTTTCATAAAATGGCTTGGACACTGGTTGAAGGATAGACATGTGTAGAGTTCAAGGCACAGATTGATTTTTTTTTGCAAGTGAGCCAAATGATAAGATGCCAGATACTCAAACATGTGACAGCTCGTCTAAGTGGCACCCTAGTGTGCAGTAAGACCTCAAAGGTGGCACATGGACACGTTATCATTAATCGGTTTAAAAATAAGCAGGAGACACAGATAAAAGCATGAAATTTCATATAGATGGAATATATAACACTGGTTTTTAGAACAGAAACTCACTAAAAGCATGTCAAAGTTTCTAAATGAAAACATATTTACCCCGAAGAACTACTTCATCAAGAGTGTCACCTTAGGTCACCTAAATCAAAGCTGTCGATTGTATCATATTCATATAACCTAATCAATACTTTAGATGGATGATGATTAGCACAGCCTAAGCAAGTGGACTGGTGATCAATTTTACGTGCAACGGGTTCAGATAGATAAAGTGTGAAGAAACCACGTGTCCTAAATTACTTTTTTTGCAATCACTCAGACATTTTCATGTTTCATTTTATAGAAGTCTCTTTTTCCCACCGTCAGAATAAACATCTCATTTCATGTGACTACATATTTACCTCACAAGGATGTAACATTTACTTTCATTTACCCTAAGGGCATGCCTGGTAGGAAGATTTACCACATCTTCCAGGTGCCTGCAATTGATCTGAAGGGAATCCCAGTGGAGTCGAGTAAATGAAATGTCAACACGTATGTGACATGTGATGAAAATTAATGGTGCCCCACATGGGAGAAGAGACAGCGAGGGGGTAAAAGTAAGTGCAGTCTAGTTGACTGCCATGTTTGATGAGACAGGACGTCACTTATTCGAGTAAAATATCGAGGCTCTGTGGCACCGAGTAGTTTCATAACAAGAAACGGGTTAATTCACCCAAATGATCATATTTCCAACTTCTATTTTTAGCTTTTGTTCATTATTGGAGGTTTTAGCCATGCTAGGTTTTTTTTTTTTTTTAAGGATTACAGTTTACTGGTGCATTACTTTGGTCCAGACATTCATTATCCCCACAAGGATGTAGCCTACTGACTTAGGTCTGACGTTTCCTCTAGCGCCACCATGAGGTTCACATGAGTGATTTTGAGCCGAGGTCAAGGACAAAGTAAAATTATAGAGCACATTTAAGTGCGAATGAGAGTAATATCTCAACAACTATTCGTTTAGTTACCATGAAATGTGGAACACGCATTCATGTACTCATCATTTGTAATGTTTGGTGATTAACATTTAATTCAGCTAAAACTAATCTTCCCATTGTGTACTTTGTGTTTGGTGCCAATTGGAGAACACGGTAAGCATACTTGCCCAGCATCAGCATGTTAGCATTGTCATTGTGAGCGTATTTACATGCTGATAGCTCGCTCATACAACCCAAGAGCATCCAAAAGCTGTTAGCATTTAGGTCAAATTACTATTGTGCCTAGCATTGCTCTAGACTTTGTGTGGTTTATGGCACTAAAAGCACGAAATATGTTGTAAAAACTCTTTCCATGACAGTGTCACTTTGAACAATCCCTAAAAATAACTGACCCTTGGTTCCAATCATAACCGTTTTAGTTTAAGTGACCGTTTACTGAGAAAACACTGAGCAAGCGCAGTATGCTGAAGTTCAAGGCAGTTTTAAAAAGGAAACCAAGAAGGATAAAACATGCAGTATGCAAGGCCTCTTTCAACTCTCTGAAACACAGTCTGCATTATGAAAACTCATCTATCAAATTAAGCAGCATGATTGTAAACCCAGTGTGGGTGTTTTGAGCTGGGCGGGGGTATATTTTGTATGGCTCGCTAGAGTTCACCTTTTCTAATCTTGGTTATACACCTTCCTCATCTTACTCACTGTAATTATGGGCTACATTCACCACGGTTGATTTGGCAGCGCTGGTAATCGTATTAAGTAATCCCACTACTGAATAGGTAGCAACAGGACATTGTTCAAGAACTTTCTCTAAGATGCTTAGGCTGGCATTGTGCCAGACATGACTCTATTCCACCGCTGTAATTTTCTGTTTCTTGGTAATGAATGTCAGTTCACCTTGATCTAGACAGAGGGTGTTGTCAGCTCGAGTCAAAATTTACAGACGTTTTAGGAGCTAAAGACAGGGCAGTAAAAAGCACAAATCCACATACACAAAAAAAATGTCAAGTTGTTTTTCATTCATACTGTTCATTGCTAAATGTCATCTACATCACGGCAGGTTATTTCCAATCCAGCTGCTGTGGAGCTGATAGCAGCAATGACTAAACCGAAAAAAAAAAAAGAGTGCACAAATGGCTCATATTGCATTTGGAGAGAGAGAGATCAATGTAAATGTATAACAATAGAGATAGCCACAGAGAGTCTCTTGGAACTGCATCAATGTGAAGTGTCTTCATTATATACAGGCCCATGAAGATAGGAGATGGGACAGTCTCCGTCGGGAATCTAGATGCTGGTAGAAGAAAGACAATATAGGTGGAAATCTCACAGCACAATCTGTAGATCATTTTGGTAATGGGAGGTGGGGGCTCTGCAGTAGTAGGTCTGAAGGGCAGACTTAAAGCAGCAGCAACTGATTGGTTCAAGGAATGCGGGCAGATAGATGATTGGTCAGATATGTAGAAATGTGTGATTGCAAGGAACTCTGATACCCTGGGAATTGACAGGGGAGATTGGAGCTGGAGAAAAGAGTAGAGCTAGAACAGTGACTTTAAATTTTGGTGTCTGTTTCCCGCACATTTTTTTTCCACAACCCAATATAGCTGACATTAACTCATATTAGTGCTTGTTCTAGCAGACCTCTGCCAGACCAGCAAAACATCAGTTAAGACTTTAACCTCCATGTTTTATGTGAAAAACAGCAGAATTAACATATTTGCGGTTTGGGAGTTGAAGGTGAACTTATGGAAGCCATTGCTTCAGGCTAGATGTATGGTCATGTCAGACGCTTCGGAGCAGACCTCAGTTCCAGAGGATTTTCACCCTTAGTATGCAGATTATATGTAAATCACAGTCTCCTTGCCCTGTCCCCTCAAATCTCTCCTCTTCGTGACAAAATGGTGACAGTTGAAACTGGGAACCAGCAACACAGATCATCATTTTGTTTTTGTGTTTTGGTGCCAATACAACTTCCAAAGTAAATATTTCAAAGCCAATATTTCCTTCTCCAGCTCAGATTCTGTTTTCAATGCCAAAATTTAAAGTCATTGTTCGTGCTCCACAGAATTCTCCAATGAAATAATGAATTCAATTCATTTGAATTTTTGAACTTTTGGCAAAGCTTCAGTTGATTAAAAATTAACTTAGCTATAACTGTCTCTGTTGCTCTCGCCATCTGCACACAGTGAACTCAAAGTCAGCCATTGTGTGAACTACAGGAAATCTATAACTCAGTGGTTTCCAGCTGGTGGGTCAAAACGGATTGTGGTTCAAAAGTAACCTGACTGCCCCAGAACATCTGAGAAGTCATCTAAGGAGACTGTTTGGAAAACGGCAGCCACTTTCAAGAAATACTCGCCAGATGATTGGATGAACCATCCGTGTCACTGGCTATGATGAGGTAACGGCATTCAGAGCCGTTATTTTACTCTTCTGATATAATTGACGCTACTAGCATCTATGCTAACCTCACAGCAGCTGCCATTGTGGTCTTTCAAGCGAGCAATCACCTCTCATACATCAACCATTAAACCACACCTGTTGCTCAAGCCATAGCTACTAGAAGTTTCTCACAAGATGCAGATTGTTCTGTAACCATTGTTACTTTGTTCCTAAGGTGCTATGTGCTTGTATCCAAAGTCCAGACTGCCTCACAAGGTTAGGTAGCAAACATGTGAATCAACTTTCCACAACAGTACAAGGAACCTATCAGTGCCAGGTTTGTCAGGACAGCAGTGCTGTCTAATTGCACTTTTGCTGCAGAGGACCGTGAGCTGAATTGGTTACACCAAAAAGTATGTTCTAACATTTCAAATAACGCATAAGTCCTGAATCTCACACGATGTAAACAAGATCACGGTTTGAGAATGAGCATTGTTGGAGGAGTTCTGGTGATGTCCTTGCTTCCTGGAGGATTTCGTTGCTGAGGGGAGTTTTCTGGGTTTGTCCAATGCAGACCGGGCAGAGCTAAAGGAGCAAAGCACGCTGAATTAATTAGATTAGATCAACATTGCCCATTTCGGTCATTTCTCAGACGCCCTCCTCCTTTCACTTTCAACTCTGGCATAATGGAAAATCACTCTGTTTCACTAGCCATTACCCCACAGCCCCATTCATCTCAACCAATCCAAGGGCCAGCAGAGAGGAAAATCTTCTATTTGATCAATATTCCAAGGAGGACATAAAGTATGGTTATATATGCACACGCACAATTCAGACACACATTCACTCAGCATGTGATTGGCAATATCAATAGCAATTATTGTTTACTTCAGGAATAATTATTCAGGTATTTACATCATTAAAAACGTACATTTCTTTGCATGTGGGATTTCAGATGTGAGGCAGAAGTGTTGCATGCCCCCATTACTCCTACAGCTTTCACTTAATGCGCACAAACAAACACACACTATAAATACAGGCTAATAGATTGGTTGTATTCTTGTCAACAGGCCAAGAGTACAACATATTTTTCATCCATTTGTGTCACCAATAGCTCAGATACTGTATATTTCACTGTCAGCCAACTGCGATGTTTGAATATAGAGGCAAAACCTTGAAGTCTCCCCTTCTCTTTTGGAAGTAATGTAGCTGCCTCTGTGGTGAATAATTCAAATGACAGACTGATGTGTGACTTTAATCATTCTTTGGCTGTCAAATGAGAATCAGAGGCCATAGCCAGAATCATAACATCATAACCACCACATAATTACAAATTATAGTTCCGAATGAGACTGTAAAATTGCATTCTGCCTATGACAAAATGGTGCCAAAGGGAGTGAAGTATTATTAGAGGTTATGAATCATTTAACTATTTTGACACAGCTGTAGTGATGGAGTAATCCCTATAGCTGGGCATAATATTGGCATGTTTATATTTAATTTTTTTTTTGTTTTTTTTTTATGAAATCTTCAACCAGCTTAGAGATTCTGCAAAGAGTTTGTGTACAATATTTCTACATTGGCAAAGTTACAGAGATCAAATAATAGTTTTTGTCACTGATTTGTTGAAATTGGTGGCAAAGATTCAGCAGTCAGGAACAAAACATGAATATAATACAGATGCTCATATTGTCCCTTTGTTGTTCATATTGAAAAAGTGACTAATCAAGAAGCCGTCGGACGAGTAAATCTGGGACTGACTTTTAGTCATTGGCGAGAGCTTGGTGAAATAAAAGGCTGAAAGACAGACGCCGAGCTGGGCTGACTGCTGTTGGACTAGTAATATTAGCTGGCTGCTATGTCTGTTGCTTGTTGTTTGGCTGTTAGCAAAGTTGTCGACTCGCTAATTTTTGATCGTAGTAGCATAATCATAACAAATACACCTGTATAGCCATCTATATTTGGCATTGCACTCTGGGGGCAAATTCTTTGCAATGTTGCTTTAATCTTCGGTGTGTGTGGGCCACACACACACACACACACACACACACACACACACACACACACACACGTCAGGTTTAATATAAAGTCCATTCAGCTTTTTTAAAATAAGGATTCTAACATTTTACTGCTGTCTCTAAGAATTTCAACAAACTAATTTTCCCTGAACTTTATTTCAAACCATCAGCAGAATTACCAAATACCACACTGCTATACCAATTTGACTCAATACTTAGCAGCTTACAAAATATGCACTTCTGAACTTCTGGCAATTACATCTGCAGTAAGAAAAAACATCCTCGGATGACGGAAGCTGGCAGAGTTAAAGCCTTTGAGGAGCACTTCGCTAAGAGTGTGCAGTGACCCGTTACTCAAGTCTGGCCCTCTCTGGCTGCTCGCTACAGCTTCCCCAGTCTAACATGTACAAAGCTGCTGCTTATATTACTGCAAGAGGTTATTGATAATGGTCCTTTCATGACCGTTTCTGAGAGCTGCCCATTACTCACTGACCATGCGGCTGTTCATTTCCATACACATATTGACACGCACACAGAGAGGGATTTGATGTGCAAAATAGAGCTTCTACAGTACAAACACACCGGCTCTTAATTGACATTTAACATGCAAGTTTGTTCACGACCTTCTTCAATCCCTAAGAGTATTTCTCCATATGCACAAGAGGATGACAACCTCCAGCCTCCGATGCAGCTGTTAATCTGGGGCTATAAATCAAATTGGCAAAGCCACTCCCCTCTCAGCCTCAGCCACATAAAGGCAGCATAGCTGAGTGTAGCATACTGATGCCAGTCCCCGGAGTCTAGCTGGGGCCGTCCAGCTGGACTGACGCCTGGCAGTGCTTCTGCTCGCTTCCTGCCATCGCAGGCACACAGCGCTTAGTGGTGGTTTATCAAACCCACTGTGCCATGAAAGCATGACAACGTGAGGCTTGCAGATTAAAACCACTCAGCGCTCCGTCATCGCATGAAGCAACGCGCAACACTCTACAACAATAGATTTGACAGAAGTCATAGCTACGGGTCACGGCCAGATGGAATTATCCTTTCCATTTGCCAAATGTAAACCAAAAAATATTCCCTCCCCAAACGCTGACGGCTAATCCAAATTTGCTGAGTTTGGTCCCAGCTGTTTGATCTTGCTGTCCCTGTTTCAACAACAACACTCATCCACTCGACAGACTAGAGCAGTGCAGATCCAGACAGTCCAATGGATGCATTCAAGTCTGAATTTGAATATTATTGTCGGAAAAACATGTAAGATTTGTGCAGTGGCATAACCAAAGCCATATCCTCAATATTTATCGGTGTTATTTGCATTGGAATATGCTAAGTGAACATTTGAAAAACAGAACATACTCATGCTCACAGCACAGTATTAGTTTACACAACCTAAAGGCAGCAGAAGAAATGAAGTCGTTATGCAACAGAGCAGCAGCTCTTTTAGCTCCTGTGTGGTGGCTAACTCCTACGAGCCCTGCCGGCTCATATGGGAGTAAACAGATCAATAAGCCCACCTGAGAGATGGATGCTCACCTCCTCCGAGCAACAGTGATCAAGCAGATTCTACAAAGCCCTCCTTTCAGCTGCAGCCTAATGATGCTAATGGGCAGCAATGCTCTCAGAGACCCTTTATTACACTGATTAGGCCAACAACCTCAAATATAATGTCCTAATCTGATTAAGAGATGGACACAGCTGGGCACGAGAGGGACAGAATAGACACAGAGAGGGCGCAGACTAATGGAGATGGGTTTTTGTTGTTCATGAGTCTAAAGGCTAAATTGCTCATGTTGGTGTATGCTAAAATATCATCTGTAAGAGGTTTTTGGTCATGTGAAGTGTTCTTGAAATTTTCCAAATGCACTGCTGACACTGACAGGCAACTGTCTGCAACTGATAGGAGCACAAGGTGTGGCCAGATCCCCATCCTACAGTATAAATATGAGCTGCAGTTGTATCTTCCTTTTAGCCTACGTTAGCCTAAACCTTAAAAAGTCTATTGACTCTAATGGGAGACGTGAACTTGAGCATGGCTTATGAGCGATTTTTTTCACCTCAATCACTGAAGTCAGTATTTTTTCACAAGCCACACATCTTCAAAACATCCTGACACTAAAATGGGGTTTTCCAGTGGCATGTCTCTGTCTGAGCTACAACACACTCTCACGAGATCTGGTGACACAGATATCTCTGATATCTCTTCATTGGTGTTGAAACATAAGTCAGTTTCACCAGAGATGAATTATAACAACTTAACTAAAATTTGAATAATTTTCCATCCACACAATGTTAACACTTTGGAGATCAGAGGCGAGAAGACCATCGTTGACAGAGATTACAATGTGTTATCTTCTGTTATTGAGTATCTTTGGTTTCATTTCACAGCCATGGAGGTTGCTACGCTTCTTTGCGCATTATCATTGCCATTTGTTGATTAGCGGTCAAAAATGAGCCAGCAGCAGAGATTCACTTAAAAGACCACAGCTCTATAGCACTACTACTGGCCAGAAACTCCACTGCACAAGTCAGCTCTTTAAAAAAGGGGAACGCCATCTACAGAGATTTGTCATGTATAAAGGAATAACCCTTGTGATGTCATCGGGGTCATCTCAGATTGAAACTGGAAGTGACAATTCTTTAGCAGGACACTTGCGTTACAAACTAGGTTCAGAGTTTAAAATGCAGTGACATTTTCATGTTGCATTTTGGGAGCTTCTGCTATACTAGGACTTAAATGTCAGAATAACTCAGCCTCTTAACTGTTTAATGTCTCTCGTGATGCTTTGTAAGATATAAAATATCACTCCTTTGCCTTTATTTTTGGCTTTGCTAGAACATCTGTCCATCAGAATAATTAGCAAACACTTCTTATTGCTAGTTATTGCCCTTCAATGGCTCATTAGCAAATCAGAGTCGAAAAGCTGACAAGACAGAGGCTATTTTATGCTATCTATACACCAGATCAAGCAACAGGGTACAATCAAGTCTTTTTGATTGTAAGCTCAGGTGGGGAGCGATGTGAAGCACAGTAAAGTGTTCAGATCCATTAATGCCAGGCGAGTGTCAAATTTGGCCTCGAAAAAGGTGTCATTCATGTGAAAGCCCTGAACTGTACCGTTCAGATGATGGGTTATTCATTTTTCAAAAAAAGATGTCATGTCTTCTGACTCTTTAAAATCCAAAAGACAGAATGATCCACCTCAGGTGTGAAATTTATCATGTGATACAGCCAACCCAAAATCAATCATTTCCTCTGGGATGAAACCTGCAGTGATGGATACCACCCCCCGGCTTGCTGTGAGACAAGACTGCCACTTTGGGTGGATGTGTGTGTGTGTGTGTGTACACGAGTGGACTACACTTCATTTAGCACTGCTCCACAGGGGAGCCAGGGGAAATCACACAGAAACGCGAAGAGAGAATAAACAAACAAATCAAAAGCATTAAACCAAGCAAACACAACGTAGGAGGCTTTTTTAGGGACCGTTAAACCTCTATTATCCACCTGAAATTAAATGACTTCTTCGGTAGACTCCTCATTCTGTAGGGGAGTATGAACATGGTAAGCACAGGTTGCAGAAGAGCGTAAACAAACTGGCTGCCAATATAGATGGCTTAAAACAGATAAAGTGGATATTGACCATAATCTTACCGCGCTTCTTCTCATTTTTACAGAGAAAATGTGTTCCCCAAAATAAGAGCTCCTCTCAATTGACTCTGTAAATGCTTTTGACATTTTGATTGACAAAAATTAATTAAAAGAGCACAAATGTTTCCACTTTAAGTCATCTTCAGTGTGCAAATACATCCCAATGCGCGTGTGTGTTGGTGTCTCAACTTCCTCCAGTCTATATTTATATGGCCCCACCCACCATCTTACAGCTGCAGGCACTCAGTCGTTGGATGATCCAATTAGATGATACGCGCTACCTACAGAGCCCAGAGAAGGTACAAATCTAGTGGATCTTCCAACACTACAAGCAATGCATTTCTCTCTGTAAAGGGACTTATCAAATTCTAGACTTATAGACAGCCAACAGATAATATTGGCACAACCGAAATACAATCAACAAAAATATAAATGCGCTTCTTCTATGCATATAAATGGTTTATTTCTCTCAAATTCTGTTAAAATCTCCTTTGCCAATATAATCCGTCCATCTGACAGGTGTGGCATATCAACATGCTGATTAAACAGCATGATTATGACACAGGTGTGCCTCAAAATAACTGGCTTTCCCTGATATTCCAACTGAAGCAACGAGTAATGGACAATCCGAGGCAGAGTAAGGTGGGTCGTGACTTTGCCCTCCTGGGGAAAAAAAAAGTTGGTATCTGTAGCTAAATGTGAAATGGCCATAGTTCAGTGACTTATAAAGGTCAAAATAAAACTATAGTGGCATTTTATTGTGACCAGTCCAAGGCACACCTGCGTCATAGTCATGCTGTTTAATCAACATGTTGATATGCCACACCTGTCAGGTGGATTGATGATCTTGGCAAAGGAGAAGCGCTCAATAACATGGATTTTAAACAAATCTGTGGAAAGAAATTGGGAGAAATAAACCTTTTGTGGGCACAGAAGAAGTCTTTCACACAAATATGGAACAGCCATGATGCTGACGCTTACATCAGGCTCTAATTGTCATAATACAGACAACTTAGGTTGCAGCAAAATCACCCTACTTAACATTAACATGATATTTTTCTGTTGAGCAAGTTATGCATGATTTAATACTGTACAGTAAACGTGTGACATTTTGCAGTAGAAGTATCACTGGAAACAATCTTGACTTTTAGAAGTATACAAGATTCACTGAGCTAATAAGTCTGTTAGGATCCACCGGTTTTGGAGCTTGATAAACACTCGTGGCTAAAAGTCAGGATATCTCTGCCTCAGCTACATCGATCTTAAAATCACAAGTTTATGAAAGTGGAATATTGTATCTCTCTAGTACCACTAAGGCTATTTTAATAAAGGGTATTCTTGTGTTTTGAAGGTGATAAATGAACCTAAATATTGTTCCATATCTCTTCAAATCATTAAAAGATTCATCACTAAATCACACCAAATACTACAACTTGGCTAGAGTTACAGTGTATCTACATGCATACTGTATGTGTTTAGTTAAATATGCTGCATTTCTGATCTCTGTAGTGTGTATATTCTAATTGAATCACTTAATGACTGAGTGCCTTCAGTTGTGAGATGGTGGGTGGGGTCAGAGTTGCAAGAAAAACCTTGAGGCTTTGCTCACAACCGTGTCAAAACCATGTGGAACAGTTTTGGGAGGTCGGGCCATTTGTTCTGCTTTGTGACAGTTGTTTTTTGTTAGACGCACTCAGCTGAAAATACCTGACACTAGGAGTTTTTTTTTTTTAGCTTAGTAGTTGTTGTGATTCTTTCTTCACTAGAGAACCATATCCATCACAGGATCCTCTGAAACTTACAGTTTATGTTGGCCTGTGCATTTTCAATCCCAATCAATCTCTTTGAACGCAAGGTACAATGTTCCATGTTGACATTTCAATTGAATGGATAGAAAATGGCTATAGAAATTGAAGGTTACAGTCTAAAAATAGGGAAGAAGACCCGTCAGTGCTTCTGAATGGTGTATAGAAATCGAGAATAGAACGTAGAAAGAAGATACTAAGAAATAAAATCAACTGGCAGAGGCAACTAAAACATTCAGTAAATAAAACTTTCTTTGTATGACTCACTTCATTTTATTACACTTTTGTTGAAATAAAGTCCAAATAGCAGTGATAATGGTTAAAAGAGACTCCATGCAAAGCTAATGGAAACACTAAAATAATTAAAATCCAGTGCTGTGAAAACTATAATATTGGCTAAACTATCTCAACACAGACTCAACACAGTGCAATCCTCACTTTCCCAGAATTTCATCATTTCCTTTTCTGCAAACAACTGTTTTTTTTTCTTCTTTTAAAGCAAACAGAGAAATGATTGCTAATATCCTTTGAATGAAACAGCCTGCAACACTGACACAATTACACAGTGGCGTGCCGTCTGAAACCCTCGCTCTCACATTGCTTATTGGTGTTCTATATGCAGATTATGCAATTTATTGACACGACGTATGGGTGAACATGCAGTAAATGAAAATTAAATGAGATTAAAAGTGCGAGTCATACTGAAACAGGCAATGTTTTCATTCTGATCAGCATGGAGGAAATGTTGCACTCGTGTAAACAAGTGCAGGAAACAACGGTCCTCCGAGTCGCTGTGCAACACATTACCGACTTTTTCTCCTTTTTCACAATGGACTGTTATACTGTGGCTTTTACTTTCACCTTCTCTCTTTGACTGACACCATGATTGCAGCATAATGATGAGCTGAGACAGATTTGAATCAATTCTCCAGGGACAAGGCTGTTCTCGCCCTTTCACTCCGGTCAATTATCTTTTTTTTTTGTGTAATCGGTAGTCATCTGAATCAAATTTATAACAAAGGGAATCAAAATCATCTCTTTTTCCTGTAAATTATAGGCCGTGACAAAGTTTGAGCAGGGATGTGGGATGAATTCATTGGAATTAATCTGAATTTGTCACCATCCCTGTCACATTTGCATAGGCACTCAAAAGCCGCACTCAATCTATGTTAGAAGCTAAGTTTGAAGAGGCTCCCTATTGGATTTTTTGTTCAGATTTACCCCCATTAGGCATGGGATTGGAAATGGCTTCATCCCATTTGTAAAAAGAATCACTTAGAACCAAAACACCTTTTAGCATTTATTATTAATGCAGTGGTTTCTGGTCCCAATTTGCCATGGAGCCATCTCTCCTGTTTCTCAATGCTCTGCCTTAATTTGTTAATTAAAAAGTTTTTCATTGCCACTATAAAGAATTGTATTCCAGTGAGCAACAACTTGTCCTAGTTTTTTAATAATTCATCGCAGCAAATGGTAATAAATTGATATTTAGTATGAAGAACCCCCTGATCAGCACAATCAAAATTAAAACATCGTAGATGAACTAACATTAAGTTAAAGCAGCTGCATTGTTTGTGTGTCATGGATCAGCTGTTATAAACTTTGTGGCATGCATCGCTAAGTGTCCTTGTTGATCTATTGCGAAGCCTCATTTACTCTGTGTGTGTGTGTGTGTGTGTGTGTGTGTGTATAGTCATTGTCTGTCTTGTTTACTTGTGCAGCCTTGCTCTGTATAACTTAATGATTGTTACCTGTTGGTGATTACAGAAATGTTTATTTTCCTGTTTGTTGGCAAATAATCCCTTCAATATATCCGCACTAGCTTCATTAACTTCCACATTTCCAATCAAGATAAGGGGAATTACACTGAGCGAACAAAACAATACAAACAAACATCAGAATACTGCAAACAAAGTCCATGTTCTTGAAATTCGATTATCAGTGTGTAAACTTATCATACGCCAATTAAGTTTTTATGACAATGAGCAGCTTTGGCATCAGGAAAGATAATGCAGGAATATGCTATTTTCACTTGCTAAAATAAAGGAGCTAGTGTTATTAATCTTTGACTGTGAAGTTCCCAATGTGGGTAAAAAAAAGCAATGAAGAGGTGATTGCCATTTGTTGTGATTGTCTTGGATGGGTGTGGGTGTAACAGCAGTGGTGGAAATCGAGTAAGAAGAAGCAGTAAATCTAAATCTGGCAGCAGAGACACTGTGAACATGAACGTTTTTTGTTTTGTTTTTTTAGTTCCAGATTCTCAGTATGCCCCTTCACTGCCTGTGGTGCAGATGACGTCACGTCAGCCATAGCCTGAATAATGTGTGAATACGGTGTTCAAGGTAGACAGCTCATCAAGATGAGTGACAAGTGCAGGGGCAGAAATCTGATTAATAGAGTGGGAGAAGTGAATGGTGTTCTATTTTCTGACTTGTGGTGTACTGTAACTCTCATGTCATCATAACTCAGCAAGTTGAAACATGGCCACCTTTTGGCTTTGTGCGCCAGTGATTTAGATGCAGGATTTGGGTGGCATATAGGGGTCTTGATGTCGTTACATGTGCTGCAAGTTGTCAGGTTGTCAGTGTGTATTAAGAGCATATCATGTCTAGTAATGTGCCATAATCTTGTTTGGAGCGCAACTGCCAAAAATGAATTCAGTGGGAGCTGAAAGGCACTGAAATACTCAGTGACTGACGCTATTATCATAATTTGGGTGAATGTGGGCATAATTCTCTAAATTACGATGGTACCATTGGTGTGTGTGTGTGTCTCACCACTGTGCTGACATCCATGTCTTCAGTTGGTTCATTTGAATCCCCAAAAACTGTGCAATCATGCAGCAGTTATTTCCTGGGGTTCAAACCAATCCAACAAAATAGGCTCTAATCAGAACACGCACTTAAAATCAGTAATGACTTTTGTACTTTTTGTTACTTTATATGGTATTGTATTTTGTTGAAACTGTGGTGAGTATGTTCTTTTATGTAATTGAGCTCATCAAGAAATAGCCGATTTCCAGTAGGCTTTCTACTTTAATTAATACAAATTGACTGAGACAGTCAAGCTACGTGTGACACCCAACTTTTTTGATATGTTAAGTTTCAATTTAACCAGTTCATTAACATTTGTAATTTACTGATCAGTATGTGAGTGAGTTTAGTGACTGAAGATCCAGACATTTATAAAGATAAAACACAGCTCTCAGCTCATGTAGAAGCTACTGAGACCTTATGGTAAATGTGAATATGAGTGAGAATAGTCAAGGACCAAGACAGGGTCCTTGAGGTACTCCACTCAAGGAGGTGTTTTTGTCTGAGTAACTCCTCAGATATAAAACTAAAAAACAGATATAAATGTTTTACCACAGAGCCAATGTGTGGCTCAAAGTTCCAACACTGTAATGTCTACAGCAATAAAATCTGATCTGTCCTGTTAAAGACGTTGTTAAATCCAGTACATAGTTGTTATCACCTAGTTGTCAGTTTCATTATGCCAGCTGCCAGTCATTTACATATATATAGATTGTACCTGTTGAATGCAAATTCCTGTATTGTTTGATATATATATATATATATATATATATATATATATATATATATATATATATATATATATATATATATATATATATATATATATATATATATGTATATGTTTACAATTGGTATCAGAACAGACAGGTGTTTGGGTGACTGCACCCATCATAACCACAGAAGTGTCATATATGTAATTCTCACTGGGAAATGACTAGGTGCGCAGAAACAACAGGTAATCATCACACCAATATAGATTTATATTTACAGATAGGTTGCTTGGAAGATGCCTCAGTGCAAGGTGGAAATTACAAAAATACTTGCAAAAGGAAAACCTGAGTCCAAGACATGGGTTTTAAAGGAATAGCTTGTGTAGTAGAGTTTTTGCCAAATGCTGACTGTACTTTTACTGTATTTTATTTTACATTTTACATTTTTATTTTGTCTTGTATTAGATATAGGAAATACGACAGTGAATGAAAGATGCTCGCGTAGGTGAAAATGGGTCAAAGATTGCCCTTTTCAATGGATATTGTCTACAGGCCACATAATGTCAAAATTGACTAATTAACAGAATCAGACATGACAGCAAGTTTCCTTGGGCTGATTTCCTTTGCATGCTCTAATGTCAGCAGAATAGCCGCCATCAGTGTCAGGTCGGCTAATGAATGCTTAGTTGGAAGGATTTGATTGGCTGTAAGCACAATGTTTTGATGTGATGTGATGTTAGCCCTGATGTTGCTCCGGCAAATGTGAAACACCAATTAGCCACCTCTGAACAGTGGAGAGTGGTTGTTGAGCACAAGAGTCCAATGGCATGCTCCCCATGAAAAATAAAGCTGCCAGTCAGAGCACAAGGGAATAAAATTTTAAAAGCAAGGGGAGGATATACTAAGAAGGGCTAATTACATAGCTGACACCTCTTGCCTTAAAAACATCCTTTTGCAAAGCATTTTTTCCACATTACCACAGTAATTTCACAACAACAGCTTTGTTTGGGTATGCAACGCCATGTCGGCATGTGTTTTTGTCTATTATTTTCTAAGACGTCGCATTATTAGATGGACAGAAATGATGTAACACACTGTGTGAGCAAAACACAATGTTGGCAGTTTGTGTTATTCGTTTTGCAGTACTGAGAACAGTGCTTGTCAATGTTATAAATCCTGCATGTCAAGGCCTACTTGAAAGACAGATGGCTTAAATAAATCAAACATGATGCAGAAGCATGCCTCTTGTCTTTCAGAATGCTTCATGCATTCAAACAGCAGAATCAAAATGCCTCTCACAGCATGCCTGTAGCTCTTCCTGTGTGGTCCTGCTTTCAAAAAATTAAACCCTGCGTTCATTATTTATCTTTTTAAACTTTACAAACACCATTTAACTAGGCAGTCACCATTATGGATGCTTATTCCAGGCGGGACAGCCTCTCGAGGCAATGCAAATAAGTGGGGGGCAGATAGTGGAGCTAGAGTATTTAATATACAACATGTATAATTGATGACAGCGGCTGTGGAATAGTGTAGTTTCGAAGGGTGGAAGCTTATTATAATTTAATTCTTGAAAGAAGCCAAGAAGTGACCTCCAATAGTGTTCCATTTAGAGTGTTTGTACAGATGTATGTGAAAAGTGTAGAGGGATTGTAGATCCCCATTTTCGAGAAAGGGCAGTGGCGATAATTGGCAGTCAGATATCACATTACTCCACTACTAATCTCTTTTCATCAGCAGATAAATGAGGGGCAGTGACAAGGTAATCAATTCGGGAAAGCCTCCTAAGTGGGTCCTGTCAAAATTGTCTGTCTGTGTGACATTGCTTGACAGGCCATCATGTTTGAACGCTTTGAGTTTTTGGTCATGGCGCATCTGTTATTTGGATCAAGGTTGACTTCTATGGATTAGCATCTGTCAGCTATATTTACAGCGACACCACTATAGTTGGCTTCAGAGTGCAGATTACTGTCAAGGATGCTGATGGCCACTTGTGCTGTGCTTTGGCACATTGTATCCCTGTCTTATCTTAGCTGATGTTGCCTCTTTACAAGTGTGAGACAGATCCCTCTGCAAGTGAACAACCAGAGAGAGCCTTCATACATCAGTGGTTCTTGGACTGCACGTCCCATAACGCTCCACTTGAAACAGACAGTCTCCTGGCTTTTTGTTCGGTTGTTGCATTTAAAGATCATGCAAAACTAAAAAACTGATGTTGATGTTGATTAATGTAAGTTGTGATGGAAATCATGTGAGAAAACTCAAACAGGTACAGGTAAATGGAGTAACCTGTCCAAGGGCAACAGAGCTCTTCTTTTTATCACAAAACTCTGAATCACAGGAGAAACCAGTGTTTCAGGGGGGGATGGGAAGCAAAATACAGAAACAATGAAGTGGAACAAATCCAACAGGCACACGCTTTATCTCGTTCCCTTCGCCTTCCCTGCATTTTTTCCATTTTTGTTATCTTTCTCTATCTTAATGAGCAGCACAGCTTTCTATCAAGGGATGGTGCCAGTGTGATACATCACAGGCAGGACACATACAGGGGAACGAGGACAGGACAGTAGCAGGGTGACAGAGATGCTGGCAGAGCGATTAAGAGTGCTTAGAGAGGCATGCTGATTCAGAGTGTGGGCAAAAAAAGAGCACCATCATGCTCAGGGAAATGGCAAAGGCACCCATCATCTCCCCAAGATAGAAATGCAATAAGGACTTCATATTGTATAACTTTTTACAAGTTCCACATAAATTTGAGTCAAGATCAAAAAGGGATGAGTCTAGATTGAGACAAATAACAGAGGAAATTCGGTTGCATTGCACACTGAGACCTAAATGGTCTTTTTAAATGCAAAAATAATGATTAGAAAGTGCAATCAGTGCATAAAACATTTGATAATTTTAAAATGTAAATTTTTTTATATCCTCCAGTGGTCGTATCACAATAGACAATTAAAAGCATTGTACTACCCCCTTCCCCTCGTGAATACACCCATATCTTTCAGAAATGAATGGGTTGAAAGCAACAAATAGACTGCAACACCAGTATAATTTGAAAAAGGGTACAATTATTAAATAAAGACAAAAAATGTGCATATAAATGGGTTGGGGTTGAAGTCAGCTTCAAGTGGTGGGTAATTCAAAAAAGTGCTCTTGAGACTGGACTCGACACCGTAATGAGACCCGAGCACTACAGCCTGGGTGTGTGTGTAACATCACACGACTTTCCCTCAACGACTGAACACTAACTATGTGCTTGACACCTTTTTGAGAAGCAGTTAAACCTTTAAGAGTGTCACGTTGAGAGTGACATTAACGGGCTTATGTTCTTCCCACTGAGCACACTCACTAGTCAAAGGGTGAGTTATAATTGCTCATCGGCCTGAGCTAAAATGTCTGGTCATAAAGTCAGTCTACACTGAGAGTCGGTAGCACTGACTGTACAAAGTCTGAGAGCTCACTTGTAGAAGACAATCTCATTATTCAAACCCAACGTTGCACCACATTAATAGAAGGTGACCTTTCCGTGTTTGCAGCAGACGCCGGCTCATGTTTTATTTTTACTCCTCTTAGCTCTGCTGTCTCACTCTTCAACAAATCAAAACTGAAGTATATATTTCTGTAACACTTATCCATCCTTTCCCTCTAAATTTCCATACTCGGTAATCTGACACTCTACACTTGTTCTTTGGTGGCTAAGTAAGAACAAGCTTTAATTGAACAAAGCCTGGGAGAGGAAGCCCCAGAGCAGCACCAGCAGGGCTCTGCTTCACCTGCGTGTGCCGATTACTGAGCCGCTACACAAATGCAATGGCTCGGTGGAGAGTGCATCCATGTCTGTGCTCTATGTGAAATCAGTAATGAGCCAGCAAGTGCCAGGAGACACTGGCAGGCCAGCTCATTGCCATGCATAGTATGAAGAAGCAGGGACAGCGGGGGAGTCCCAGAGGCAATATAGAAAAGGAAACAAGCTATATTGTCATTCTAATGGCAGTGTACATTATATGGGAGATGATCTTAGCTGATAGAAACAATAGAGTAACATACCACATTGCCACACATAATGTAGTACACGATGGTGTCCCTGGCCAGACAATGCTTACAGTAGCAGTGCCTCCATTTCCTTGGACTTATCTGAATCAGAGCCCAAAACGCAGCAGGACTGTCGACGATGAGCCGTGGAGCAAGCCAAACACTCTATCAGGCAACAACAATCATCGATGTTCTATTTTTTTTTTTCCCACATGAGACACGAATTAGATAATCAAAATTGGGCATATGTTCATGGGCAAAGAAATGGAAATGTCAATACACTTATTTAAGCTCAAAGGATTTCTCCGTGCACACTGTTAGATCGCTACAGATTATTCTTTCCTTGCATAAATACAGTATGTACGCTGTCTGTTGCTGGCAATGTCCTGCAGCATTTCCCCAGAGAAAAGGCTTGTCTTCCAGATGTCATTTCATATGTCTGTCTGTTGATTATAGCTTGTTTCGGGGCTGCTGCAAATGTCCTTGGTGCCCAGTGAAAATTGTTTGTCATGTATCAGCTAACAGGGACACCTGGGAGAATTGAGAAAAAAGCAAAAGAGGTAATGTCTTACTTGTGTGATGTGTGTTCTGATCTGCATTAGAGTTTAGCTAACATTGATTTTTTTTTTAGAGCAGATAGTGATAATGGTATTTTTAGATCAAGGTTGATGATAATAGTGGATATACTGGAAACGCAGCTGATATTACTTAAACTAAAACAAGACACTAAAAGTCTCCATTGAGATTCAGGCTAATGAAATTGTACTAGGTGGAGTAGCAGCTCAACTACTGCTTTTACTCTTGAGAAGCAATTACGATTAGAAATATGGAAATCTGCTAATTAAAGCTAAATCAACAGAGGATACATGATGCAGGGTTTTTCAGTCATGGGTAAATTATTTGTGTGAAATAAAACGTTTAATGTGAAGTGAGAGGCGAGATAGCGAGCGTTGGAGTAGGTAGCGTGACGGTGTTTGTCAAGTTGTAGCTGCTGCAGGGTCTCCGTATGACAGGAGAAAATTGACTCGTCTCCCTTACCTTCCCAGCTTGCTTGAGGACTTTTTTTTTTCCCTTTCATTCATTACTGGCTGAGCTCCAGTGTTTTTCGCATCCAAGAAGGCTTGTGATATTTTCCAGACAGAGTGGCGTCTGAACTGTCAACTATGGTTAGAACTACAAAAGATCTTTCCATTGACCTCCATCTGTTCAAAATGCGTTAACTTGGCTCTTGCAGGCTATTTTAATCTATTCTCAGCAGAAGGATAAAACATGCTTCCAGTAATTTTATCTTCAGAATGTGTGTCGAACAGACTTTTTGGGGTTGAATGTGGCAGCTTACAGTGAATTGGAGTCGTTGGCTGGACTGCCTGGAACAGCAGAGGTCGTATGTGACACTGTCATTTTTCACAGATGGTGTGGAGGTTGCCATAGCAAAGTAGCTAGAATATCAATAGACTGATCTCTGAGCATTCTCTGAAGAGGTAAGGAAGTGGAGGGGTAGCTAGACAGAGGGCACCTTAAAACGACATTCCTGCAATGCTGAAGATAATTTGCTGTAAATCAGTATGAATATAATTTCTATGAAGTGGCATCTAAAGGTCACAGTGAAAGAATTATGAGCCTCTTGCTGTCAAGTCTCCAGACAATTCATCAACAGAAATAAAGAGGGAGTGGAGGAGTCACTTGGTCTTGATTTGGTTGACCGCCTTAGGACTAAAACAGAAGATGAGTCTGTGTTCATAATCAAAATATGTTCACTCACAAAAACATGCAAATTCCCCAGTGCACATTTTGATCTCTTTCTCCTCACTTGGCTCACAGTGACTCATGGCCACCTACAGGTTCTCTGGGGAATCTCTGGGTAGTTGACTGTTTGCAGATTATCACAGCTTGTTTTTCCACCCGCTTGAATGCCATTTCGCTCTCGTTAACTCTCCATTAACATCTCTTTTCTTCGTGTCCACTTAACACAAGCACTGCCAGAGAGATCTGGGTTAGAGAGGCTTTGTCACACATCCAAAGAAGAGGTTTTGTCTGTAATTACATCCTCTCATGCATAATGCTATTGTCTAACTTCTAATGAGAGACCATTGTCAAGTTATTTCATAAGGGTTTGATATTTCACCTGTTACTCACAGTCCTACCATGTTGGAGAAGTTTTGTGACCATTGGAGCAGTCAGGGGGGCAAAAGCTCATGGTAGGGTCTCCCAAGACAAATTAGACTCAAGTGGGGTGAGAATAGACTCCCCTGAATCTGCTTTAATGGAAAGTAGTGGCCTCAAAAAGAATAGGGAAACCAGGAAACAAAACCTCTGAGTGATAGCAACTAGATGAAGTTGGACTATGCACAGCACATGCTCTGGAAAAAGTACCTGGATACGGCTGGACCTCTTCAGAGTTGTCAACATTGAGAGGTACCAACCAAGTGTTTTGATGTTCACAAGAACCCAACTGAGATCCATCATGTTTGAGCAGAGAAGATGTAATGCTGGTCCTTTATAGTGGGACCGATATACATGTTTTTGGCAAAGGTTAGGTGTGTTCTCTGTGGGCTGTCTCTTGTTACAAAACTGTCTTCATGCACAGAGTCTATGACAGGTATGCAGCCAGGAGTAAAGCAGATGGGGTGAGGGTTGGTACCTAGTCTGTCGCTTGGTATTCTGCTAGATAATTGTGGATTGCCCTTTAAAGACTGGAAGTTACGTGCTGTCTGAAGTGAAGGAGTTCAAGTATGTTGGATTCTTTTTCATGAGTATAGGCGCCAGTGTGCTTCTTTAGAAGTGCATGTTGGATAGTTAAAGACTTTGGAAAACTCCTTCATGGAAACCCCCTGATTTGGGGTAGGGTGGGCAGCTGACATTCAAAGCCAAGTTTATACAGGGATTGGCCAAGTGTGCAAATGTGATAAAAACAGCTGGGTTCGTATATTTTACTCAATCATTTTACTCACTTTTCTCATTAGTTTCACACGAGAAAGTGCAGGAAAGACTATCTGAAAATATGTGCCATTATCCCGATAGTTATATGATTATTGCACTAGCGGTCAGCCAACAAGTATAACCTCACCCTGAGGATGAGGTAAAGCATGAGATTGACAGGCAAATGCAAACATTGTAATGGATTATTGTGGTTCAGAGTTGAACTATTTATCTACCTGGTGATCTGCATTCTTGGCATCTGGATAGTGACTGAAATTGTGGGTAGAAACAGGCAAAATTGGGCTTTCTTCAGAGGGCATCTGGGCTTATCTCTAAGGACCTACAGGGACAGGGTGAAAAGCTCAAACATCCGAAGGGAGCTTTAAGTAGAACCCTTGCTCCTTTAAGTTGAGAGTAGTCCGTTGTTCTGACCTGTGTGCCTTGCGGCATGGTATTCCCTGTGGTGGTATCCCTCTGGGTCTCTTCTCATGTTGAGATCCAGGAGAATACTTCCACAGAATGAAGGAATTGCATTTCTTTTCTGGGCAGGGAACACCCCCAAGTTTTCCCAGATAGAGCTGGAGGTTGTGGCTTGGGGAGGAGGACATCTGGCCTGTTTTGTTTAACTCACTGCCACCATGATCCAGTACCCAAATACAGTAAACATCTGAAAATAGATAAATGGCTCTGATCATCCTCTGTATAAATATTTACACTACAGGCATCTGTCAAGATCAGTCTGATACCCCTGAGACAGTCGAAAATGCTTGAGGAAATGAATGTAAATGTGTAATTATGCTGCACCAGCTCAAGATTCGGATTGTTTTGCAGCCATGTTTCATCAGAACGCCGAGATGGTGTGTTGGTTTGATGGTTATCTGGACATTTTTCATTTCCTGCTAAACATTTCTTCAAATATTTGTATGCATTTGTGTGTCTGTGCTTTGTCAGTGTCTGTCTGTCTGAATGACAGTCTGACTAGAGAGTAGTTCACACACACACAAACACACAGGATAACATGAGCCAATATTTACCTAGACAGGAACTTAACCTCACAGTATAGTCCCAAAGATGGAGAAAAAGACTTCCACTTTATTGTATTTGTGTTAACACCAGCCACCACAATGTCATATTAGACTTCTCTTAGGATTTTGTCAGAAAACTGATATATATGTTAGTGTACAATAGTGAAGCCTTGAGCTTTGGATGTGCAAGTAAAGTAATGATTTTTCCCCTCCCCATTTTTAAAAACTTGCTTATATCCATTAACTGTAATACAATTGGGAGTGCTGAATGCATCTGCACCCCCTGTGGAGCAGCTGTACTGCAGCGATGATCATTTTTGCATTCCAGTCATGCTTCTCTGCAAACAGCAAGTAAACGAAGGCCTAACCCTGCACGCTCCCATGGAGAGGGCCAGCAATGGAAATGCATGTAATCATTGAAAGCAGGGGGCAAGTGCCCTGGGCTTTACCTTGGATCAGTGCTCAGAGATGGGGGAATGGGAATCTGGACACTGGGGAGTCAGCCAAATGCATCGGTTTAAGAGCATCTACACAGCTGCTGCATTTGGAAAAAATATTCGAAACTGCATCAACAGAAAGTCGACACCTGTTGTCTGTCCCTGACAAAACCCGTGACTTGTGTAAGCGGTTATTTAGCCTTAAATAAAATGCAAAGGAGGTATTATCTCAACAAAAATGCCCTGGTTCTTCTTCAGTACAGTTATTTGTGTTTACTTAATAGTTATCTGACCATCCTGAAGTCCACTACAAAAGACGGTGATATGGAAGTTGTGGAGAAAGGTTAAGGTTGGCCCTTTATGCTTCCCAGAGGGCATAAGCAATTTTGAGCTCTAGTGAGCCAGCTCCAGGAATACCTAAGTCTGACTACAGAACAATACTCAAGCTCATTTATTCACGCACATTTAAATCAATGCAGAAGTTTAAGGATGAAGATAAACCAAGACGCCAAGCCTGTCTTATATTTTACATCAACTATTGTGAGAGTGTTAATCCATTATGTGAGATGAGATGAACGAGGAAAATTTGAATATTCATCTCTCTTAGGATAATAATGGATGTGTCACTCATGTTCTGATTGGGCTCCGTCAGGTGCACAGACGCTGACTGCAGTGGTACTGAGACTTGCAGGTAAGCTTTATGATTGATAGCTATGCTAAGAGTGCCACTGCTGCTCTCCCCAGGCGATGGCAACTGCACTCACGCTCAGCGGGCTGGGATGCCAGCATTTCTAGCATTCAACAGTGAAGCAAAGATGTCTTCCATCTGTTCAGTACAACTTCCCTATCATTGCCATGGAGGAAAAAAAAAAAAGACAAAATTGTAAAAACAGCAGCCTGATGGGTGGACTGGCTTTCCTTGGAAGCAGAAGTGTCTTTTTGCTATAGGTTGACGCTAACATGACTCACAATATGTGGATGGAAGCCTTAAGTCTAGGCTCCCCGGAGACCTTTTCAGAAAACCATGGCTGTCCACATTGAGCTGAAAAGGATTTGCACATCCTTAGTTGACTCCGGCCGGGGCACAGTTTTCGCTGTGTTGTGGCAGAGATTTCAGGTGTGGGATGAGACTTATGGCAGCTGGAGGTGGACACAGAGCAGCTAGGAGAGTTAACTGCCTCCACTGTGCTATGACCATATATACTGATCCACTTTACTTCTCTAATCCACTTGTCTCAAGCGAGCCACAAGTGTGTCCCATTTGTATTGTTGGTGTTTTTGAATATAAATCGGTGGACTTAAACATTTTATGGGGATTAGGCCAGCTTAGCTCCATGCCTAATGCAATGATTAGGGATTTCTGGCACGGCAGATAAGTGAATGTTCACTAGTTACTCAGCAACTGTGCTCAACTGTTAAAGACCTTAAGCCGAAATGGCAAAGTCTTGGACAAGACAGCTCTCCAGCCGCAGTAGTGCGTCATACGTAACACTTCATTAACTTCAGCTACAGGGTGATACATCAGTTAAACATTGTTTTACTTCATCAGATGGTCAATGACCAGTCTATTGTCATCATCATGTCCAAGTCAAGTGAGTGACTTACATGCAGCATGTTGAGGGAGATGGTCCAAGAAAAACAAAAGAAAGACAAAGCAAAGAAAGTGGAATACTGTTGCAATCGAGCTATTTCATGAAAGAAAATATCTTCACAGGTGCCTTTTCTTAGACTTAAATGAGTCAGATTTATTTGCAGTATGTCTTCACTTTTCAAATTTAGCATTTATCTCTCTGAACTGAACAGACAATTTGATTCTATCCTGCGAAAACTCCAGATGTTGTCTAAACAATGATGAATGTATGTGGTTTTCCAAGTGAGTTTTAGTCAAATTGCTTTAGATTTGTATTCACTGCAAACTTATTGGACAGCATATTGATCCTTCTTTTACTTAACAACAGAATGGTACTTTCAAAAGCCTGTAGCCAACAGGCTGAATAAATTTTGATTAGTTCTTTTACTGAAAAAAAAAAAACAGCTTGAGGAAAAAGTTCTCCAGCCTGATGATATTTATGTCAAACTGAGAAGTGACAAGCCCCCAAATGTGCCATAACATCTGACCCACAGTACCTGAAACGGCTCCAAGAATTGTGGCCCAGCTCAAGACGAAGAGCAGACAAACCACATTGCTCCTAATATCAAAGGCCTGTGAAACGCAGAAGTGAGCAGTGTATAAATCAAAGCAAAGTCTGTAACACAGGCAAATGTTTAAGGTTAAAAGCGAGAACTAGTGGGTCACTTGCGGATCAAAAGAATTTTATAGCGCTATATGAAAGAATTTCTGAGTGCAAGTTGGAAATGGACCTTTGAAGATAAAATGTCAGTGCCAATTTTGTCAATAATTCCTTTTAAAGTCTTTATTGAACTCCCGGTAATATGGCATGTATAATTACACGTTTCCCACAGCCTTCAAAGCATGTACATGCTCACAGTGCATATTTAAAAAATAAAAAAAAGCTATGACATCCCCACAAATATAGGGTGTGGGAACACGTTCAGAAGACAGAAGAAGTGAAATGACAGCAGTTAGGGGCATTAGCAATACATAGTCGTTAGGCATTATGTGGTCGAAAAATGCATCTATCAAAGTGGGTGGACAGACGAAAGCGTAGAAAAAAACAGCTTTGAGCACTCCGCCTGAAAAAGTTGATAACAGTACAGACACAGACATCAAAAGCATTTTTCATACATCACACTGATTTCTAATTGTTGCCAGTTTGTTGCCGCAGATTTAACTTTAGAGTCTTTCGAAACACAAAATCCGACATTTAATAAACCCAGTTGTCCAGAGAGTGAACAACCGTTTTCCTTCCACTGATTCAGAAATAAATTTGGCTTGATGCTAAATTTTGCGCCATCATACTGAGGCTATCATCATGATATCCTCTTTTGACTTCCACACGTCATTTTTCATTTTTGCATTTAGTGCAGACCATTTTAGTGATTTTTTTTTTCCTCCCCCGTCTATTCTCGATAATGAAGCAGGTGTCTAATGGAGAAATGTTATTTATGCGCTGATTATGAAAAATATCAGTGCCAGACATCCATGCTTCTAATTACCAATTTAATTGCTGTACAGCCAAAATTGTCACTGTCATTTGACGAATTGATTTCAGATGATGCTAAAAGCTGGAACGCAGAAAAGGTCACACCGCTCATACGCATGGTTTAGAGCGACACATATATTTATATTTGATAATCTACCTCTGGATCATCATTAGTCTGCTTCTGCACCATTACACATTAAAAAATGGCATCTTTTGTAGCATACTGAATATATTTATACTGACTCTAACTGAAACTAATACCTTAAATGTTAAAGTGCTGCTGATGTTCCTCAGTAAGTTGATGTTTTAATTTAGATCTTTGTGGGATTCATTCTCTTGAGCGTTCTTTCTGAGTTGAGAAAGAAGTGACGTATTCCTGAATGAGTAAAACTTAATAGCAGTATATACCCACGATCCTGCTATACTGTATATGCCAAAAGTAGTACTGTAGTACTGTATACGTCAAAAGTCTTCAAACGACTAAAAAGCTGAAGCAGACACAGTCATTTTTTACCCCTCATTACAAATCTTCTCTTTTGTTCTCTCTTGTAGGTTCCATCTGAGTAGGAGGTGACAACAAAAGACCAAATGCCATGGATTTCAATTATACCTTCTGGAATGCCTCTGAAGGCAATGACACAGACGTTGTGGAAGGGAGAGAAAGCGCCTACAAAACAGTGGAGGTGGTGTTCATCGTGTTGGTGGCCGGTTCCCTCAGTTTGGTCACAGTTATTGGAAATATCCTGGTCATGCTTTCCATCAAAGTTAATAGGAACTTACAGACTGTCAACAACTATTTTTTATTCAGCCTTGCATGTGCTGACCTAATTATTGGACTGTGCTCTATGAACTTGTACACGGTCTACATAGTGATTGGGTACTGGCCCCTTGGGCCGGTGGTGTGTGACCTGTGGTTAGCCTTGGACTACGTTGTCAGCAATGCATCTGTCATGAATCTTCTCATCATAAGCTTTGACAGATACTTCTGTGTCACCAAGCCCCTCAGCTACCCTGTCAAAAGGACCACCAAGATGGCAGGAATGATGATTGCCGCAGCCTGGGTCCTGTCTTTTATCCTCTGGGCACCAGCCATTCTCTTCTGGCAGTTCATTGTTGGTGGGCGGACAGTGCCTGAGAAGGAGTGCTACATCCAGTTCTTCTCAAATGCCGCAGTCACTTTCGGCACCGCCATTGCCGCCTTTTACCTGCCTGTCATCATCATGATCCAGCTCTACTGGCAGATCTCCAGAGCGAGCAAGAGCCGCGTGAAGAAGGATAACCGCAAGCCATCAGGAGCCAATCCAGAGCCCCTGTCGCCTGGTCAGAGGAGGAGCAACACACCAAAACCCAACAATAACAACGTGCCGGGGGAAGACGCAGGACGTTCCCAGAGCCAGAATGCTGATGATGGAGCTAACCAGCATGATGGAAAACTGCAAAATGGCAAAGGACCTTCCTCAACCACTGTTGAGGGAGAAACCGAAGTTGATGACGTGGCAAGGGAGAGCTGCACACCTGGAGAAGAGAAGGAGAGCTCCAATGATTCAACATCCGGCAGTGTGGCAGCGTCCAACCAGAAGGAGGAGGAAGCGGCACCCTCTGCCGCTAACTCCAGCGTGGAGACAAGCCAGCCACTCCCACGTCAGCGAGCCAAGGCGGGAGGCTCCAAGCTGACCTGCATCAAGATCAAGACTAAATCACCCAAGGGTGACTGCTACACACCGTCCAACGCCACCGTTGAGATCGTCCCGGCCACAGAGCGGCAGAATCACGTGGCGCGGAAGATTGTGAAGATGACAAAGCAACCTCCCAACAAGAAGAAGAAAGCGGCGCCATCACGGGAGAAAAAAGTGACCCGCACCATAATGGCCATCCTGGTAGCTTTTGTAGCCACTTGGACTCCGTATAATGTGATGGTGCTTATTAATACCTTCTGCTCCAGCTGCATCCCCAACACAGTGTGGACTATTGGCTACTGGCTGTGCTACATCAACAGCACCATCAACCCGGCCTGCTACGCTCTGTGCAATGTCACATTTAAAAAGACATTCAAACATCTTCTCCTCTGCCAGTATAAAAATATTAGATCAGCGAGATAAATATGGGCCACTTAGGAGAAAGAGTTGGAAGTACGAGTTGCCTGTGTGCGTGTGTGTGTGCCATCCATGTATGTGTGTGTCTTTGAAAGAGGTTTGTGAGCACGAAGACTGCAAGAGTACATTTGAAATTACTTTAATTCATTTAATCATTTTGTTTTTTTTTTCAATTTCTCTCTCTCAATAACAGGTTGTAGCACTTTACACAAATTCAACTGATGCCAGTTGCGTTGAGATGTGTCGTGCAGAAGCAGCATAGATAAGGAAGGCTGTGACAAAATTCAGATTCGTTCAGTGTTGTGAGCTCGCTAAAATGAGGGCGTGTAAAGCAGGGAGCGCTTGGTGCTCAGTGACAGTGAGCTGATAAAAAATGGAGGGGAAAAAAAGATGAAGAGCGGAGGAAGATCTGCGCTGTACGAAAAACACAAGAAAACTTCAAAATGGGAAAATAGGGCTGACTGAATTTACAAACCTCAGAAGTTTGAAGTTCAGTGAAGATACCTGTAGATAACTGTACATATCAGTGTATACTCAGTATTTTATGTGAGTGCGCACGTGGGTGTGTGCTGACGATAGGGAGTATGTGTGTACACCCATGTGTGCCCCTCTGCCTGCCTTCTTTCTATCTGTTTGTGATCCACATCATGGGACTTCCAACCAGCGACATGTAGAATAAAGTGGGGCAGCTTGTGTAGATTGCCTCTAACATAGTCACATCAGGGTTGGAAGCTATCCCATCTACCAACGAGCTCCTGTGGGAATGAGTTGCCATTAATACATAATAGATATATAAATATATTAACGCTCCACTCGTCAACTTGCCAACTGGTGGCTCGAAACAATTTCGTACTCAAAAGGTCATTTCAGCCACATTACAAACCAACATTTACTCACTTACCTCTGCTGGTGGTGTTAGGATTTTTGTCTCCAAACCAAAATAATGGAGGTAAATACAATTTTGTATAAACACAGCATTGAAAAATTACATTTAAAAAAAAGTAAACAGCAGTATGTCTTCTTCATGGTTACACAGTCCTCACTGACGAGAGTTTTTCATTATAACTGCTTCCTAATGAAGTCTGTGAAGTGCAAAAATGTGTTTTCATAAGTATGTTGACCCATTTTGTGCCATAAAGTAGTTAAATATGTTTCCAGTGGATAGATGCATTCTCCTCTAATAATTTGAATCTGTGATCCTACTACAGAATGAGTCCCCGCTTTGATTTGAAGGATGACATTTTTGGGGAAAATGCTTATTTTGGTGAAGCCAGGATACAGTTAGCTTAGCTTAGCATATTGACTGTAACCAATTAACATGTTATAGCTCATTTTGTTTTATGAAAACCAAAGAGTGAAAACGACAAGTTGTAGTTTTGCAAGGTTTACGTGTCTGTTCTTGTCAGTTGGGAGCAAAAATTCCTTGAAGTCACTGCACCCGGCCGAGAAATAGTCCCTCACATAACCCCACGTAAAGCCATAACTCGTCTTTTTCACATTTGGGAGTTTTATCAAATAGCTCTAAGACAAGAAGACTAAAAATAAACAACAAGAATTATGGCTAAATTAAAAAAGAAATGCAAGAGATGAGATTGTTCAGTCGCACGCTATGATTTGCCAGCCGTTCATATCACATCATGTCAGATTTTACAACCGCTGACAGGATGTTTGATGTACGTGGTTATTAAGATGTTTTATATTTGCTGTCAGGTTAATCACCACTGTTAGGAAGCTTCCTACTCTGTGAGTGAAACAGGTGGCCGGCACTCAGAGCTGTGGCTTACTGTCTGTGGGAAGGTTTTTTTTGACGAGCGGGAAACGGTCATTTGATCCTGCTGATTCGTGGATTGATGTCACAGCGTGAGGTGTACCACACTGTACGGATGATGACTCTGAAGACCTGGGTGTGTGTGTGTGTGTGTGTGTGTGTGTGTGTGTGTGTGCAGGTATACATGCTGGCATGTGTGTTTGCTCCAAGAGTGGAGTTTACTTCTGATCACAGGTCATGACCTTGTGATTTAAAAAAGGGCTAATTCTCCGTCTTTACTGTACATATTTTGTAACTCATCCTCCTTTTTATGTTTTTATAAATCAACAAGTGAGTTAATTATAGGTATATGTAAATCATTATATTCTTAAATTAAAAGTAATAAATGGTTGTGCTTATTTTAATTATAAAAGAGATGAGAAAATATCAATTTACTGTAAGACATGTTCTGTGTATTCATGCATGTCATCCATCATTTCAACCTATTACACAATTCTCAGTTACTTTAATGTATGCTCACCAGTAGAAATGATAAATATGCATGAGCATTTGCCATCAGGAGGCTGCCACGGTGGCTGGTAGGGGGGCTTTGCACAGAATTATGCCTGCACCGAATAGCTCCTCAAGGCTGTCTCCTTAAACAGAGATCTGGGACAGATCCTATAATGAAAACTCACCATGAGGCTGATCAGATTATGGGACGATGTGGAACACCTACATTTGAGATTAAAGATTGCCCATTACACGCTCAGCTTGTGCTTGCATGCTACACGCCCATGCCCCACTTAGTGCTCCACTCAGCCCCTGATCCTGTTATAGTCTCCACCTCATATATGAGGTCATGAATGTAATGTAAATATCACATGTACATTCATTAGCTTGCTCTATCATTAATTATTGTTTTCGTGTTCTCCTCCGCTCCATCCGTCCAAGCCTTCCCTCCTGCTCACACTGTAAAGCTCTTATACATGCAGAGCCGGTGCAGGATAACATCTTTGCTCCTTCATTCAAATTTCAAAGTCGTGGTCGCAGGAATAAATCAGAATTTTGCATTGAGCTGTCACACTGACATTTACATTTCTTTGCAGGCAACCTGCAGCAAAAAGGTGAATGCTATGAAAAAATAACAGAATATCTGGATGCAACTCCAGCACGTGACTGTACGTCAGTGGTGGAAAAAGTATCAGAAGCTTTACTCAACTTTAAAGCTGCATTACAGCAATGTAAAATATTTATCTTACAATCAAAATTTTACTTGAAGGAGCACTCCACTGATGTCATGTGGCTTAACTAGTCACATGGTCTGTGGCTCTAGAGGTCTGACAAAGTTATTCTTGTTGTGTCACCCAGGAAAATAAACTTTTGACAGTCAGAAACAGATTTCATTTTCATCCTGTCCGTGTGGTTGTGGTTTGAACATATTTGATTGACTACAACCCAACAACAGTCATTAGAATATGATTAAAATGTTGCTAAATTCTGATTGGTCCGAACCAAATTTTTCAAAATAATCCCCGAAGAGAACAGAGCGAAACAGAAATCTCTCACAAAACTTTGAGCAGAAAACTTTGTGTCCATGTTGGACCTCATAGCTCATACTAAGTAGCTCATTGAGAAAACAAGTTTTCAGGACCTTTAACCAACCTGATGACAAATGACACTTATTTAGTTGCATCACGGGAAGTGTTAGGATCCAGTGTTTTTGGAGTGTGACTAATACTAGGGAGCTGGGACTAAAAGCCAGGATATGTAACCGTCTGTTGCGTCAGTATTGGCCATTGTTGTTGTAATCTGTCTCTTGTGAGCTGTATGAAAGTGTAGACCTTAATCGATTAGTCAGGCATTCACTGGTGTCACCTCCTCAAATGAGAATTGTAGTTCCTTTTTTCTGTTTATTATAATGTTAACTGAATGTCTTTGGTCAGATGTAAAAAAGACAAGTGCGCTAAAGTTTTTGCCTAAGTATAGCATTTAATTACATTTACTTTCCACCACTGTTGCACATTCGTGTATGGTCCGTGTTGATCCAGTTGAGCAGTTTAAGCAGGAATCGAAGTATCCGTCCAAGTTCAACATCCAGCCATCCATCACGGTGATAAGTCGAGCCACGTCTGTCTGACATCTGTCACACATCCCAGTAGTGGGTAAAGAGCCTTCCAGAATATCTGATTAATCTTTGCCTAAGCTGTCGTTTGAGTGATACCAGCAGGAGAGTAAGTGGCTCACAGCTCAAGCGGAGGTCCAGGGGTCCCAGTTTGAGCAGCTGCTTGGGTGTTTGATGGGAGGTGATGGCAGTTTATCACCTCCTGGAGCGGGAGAAGGCTGAGATGTACCTTTAAAAAAAAGAAAAAAAGAAACAGAAGTGCTCACTGTAGTTATCTCCGCTCCGTGCACTTCAAACATCAGGAGCAAAGTTCTCATAAACCCCCTGCTTCGCTTGCCAAGTTGTTGAGCAGACGAGAACAAAACAACATTCTTGTATCAGGCATTGTGTTGGAAAGTGAAACGGGCGGGGGGCTGAGTGGATGACGTGGGCTTGTGATAGAACGTGAAAGCTTTGTTGGGTGACAGTGAAACAGGAACGGCTGTCATGCATGTGAGGGAGAAAGGCGGCTGATAGCCCCCAAGGTGTACACACTGTACTTATGAAACAGATAAGCTTGCCTTTGTAGTCATGGTTACAGGGAGGGAGGAGGAGGTTGAGAGAGGGAGGGAGAGAGGCGGGAGGACGGAGGAGGAAGGTTGTCAGTGACAAAATCCACAGCGAGAGGATCACGCTGCATGTGGACCATGTTTGGAGAAGTCACAGCTGTTCTGGGCAGGTCAGCCAAGGGTTTTGCTGCAGGAATTTGAGTGTCCCAGACGAAACCTGCCGCCTGGTGTAAACACAGTGTGATACGGAGCTGTTTACCATCCCGCCTGCGCTTTTATTGCGTCTCATTCTCACGTTGTGCAAAGAGAACCCACCATTTCTCGCTGTGTGGTTGTTATGACTTTCATATATCCATAAGTCCATTTAAATGCATATATGCTCACGTACACGACATATGTTCTGATGTTCGTCTGTCTATTAGAAATAAACTTTGTCTCTGTTGTAGTCAACAGATCATAATGTGCCGTCAGAGCTAGCTGGGCTCCTCTTCATACGGCTTATGTCAAAGGGCTAAACTCCTTTTACGGAGTACATATATGACATGTAACGTTTATCAGAGACAACTTCAAATTTAAGGTTTTCTCTGGCTTCACTCTTGGGGCCGTTGCTGAGAATAATCTCACCAATCTTGTGCAGCCATGCAGAAGTGAAAGACGCAGCAGCTCACACACGCTGTGAGAATTTTATCGGGAAAATATATATCGCCAGATTGTACGGAGCAATTTGCAGTGCCTTATCCAGAGTGACATAAACAAATTGCTCTTCTATCCGTAAATCCCCATTGTATCTTTGGTGTGCCTGTGCTGAAAGTTGTAGACAGTGCTGCAGTGTGGTGCACATTAAAGAGCGTGTTGTTCAGCTGTCTGAAAGTGAACTTTTTTTTTTCTGTTAAAGATATTGTGTTTTTCCGCTTTGAGCTCCCATTACTATAATTTCCATCTTAACAGCCACTGCCTGATTGCAAAGGCAATGAAAGTTTGGACTGAACAATCTAAAATCATCATCTCAATGCCTTCTGAAATAATGTATCAAACTACTCTACAGTACAGTCACAGCAGTGACATATTTCTAACTATCCTGGAGGCACAGTGGGTTATTTTTGTTGATTTTTCCATCCAATATGTGTGTGTGTGTGTGTGTGAGTGCATTCACATTTATCATATGGGAAATTTTCTTGTGCAAACCCTGTATGTCTGTCATTATATCAAGATCAGTGCTGTCATTTTTGTGTGTGTGTGTGTGAGTGTGTGTGTGCATGCAGCTTGCTGTGCGGTGTTTTATTTTTTCTAAATGGCATCCTCAGCATGAAGACATTGGATAGGACAAAATATCATGGCACACATCAGGGAGGATGCGCACAGTGTGATTGTCTGTTTCTCTGTCATCACTCCTTCCTCTTTAAACAGTCTTTCAATAGCAACAGGCTTCCAAAGACTCACTTAGACACAGCTTTGCGTGGTACTGGAATACATATAAATACATTATATTGTACATTTTCTATCACATTTTATAAATCTGTTTATCATTGTACAAAGTACAAATGTAGTATTGCAAATAAGAGTATGATCAGTGTACAGACAGAGTGTTTCTTTTGCTTTGTTTGGGTTTGAAATTATTAATGTTCTTTAAAATCTACAAAGATATGAATATTATGGAAGTGTTTCAAAGAGAATATGATTATAAAAGTAGAAGGTATAAATATATGTGCATTTCCGGGGGCATGATTTTCCTAAGAAATGGATTCCTGCCTTGCAAATGAGCAACCGGATCCAAACTTTTAAACTTCGGAGCAGCGTTCCAGGGGATTTCAAGAGTGACTCTTGCAGCCAGAAAGAAGGGGGGAGAAAAAAAAAAGAAAGAAAGAGCAAACCTGGAAACCCGGAGGACGACAAAAGCTAAAACTAGTTTCAATGTGTCCCAAAGGCCCAGAGGCAAGGGCTTCATTTTGATTTCACCTGTAAATTTATAAGGCTTCACACTCACCTTGGGAAGAAGCTGCTCATCCGCTATATTACTGGACACACTTTATAACTTTTGCAATTTTAACATCCCGGGGGAAAAGGTGTTTTTTTTTTTATTGTGGAGCAAGCAAAGTGTTGAATTGTTTGACCCGATCTGAACTTTAAGGGTCGCGATTAACGTGTGGATTTAAAACAAAATCGGCAAACATAAAAAAAAAAAATAAAAAAAGAATCAGTAGCCTGCTGCAAGTGTTAAATGTACATACAAGTGTTCATTTTTCATTTGCTGATGTTTGTAGACGTTCATTGTGTATTCACTCACTGTGGCTTGTGGCTTCTCTTGCAATAGAAAAAAATAAATGAACAGTCTATTGTTTGCATTGTATATATCTATATGATAAGACATTATATGTAATTCGGATGTGGTACATTTGAAATGTACAAACACGTCTTTAATAGCTACTATCTGAATGTTTCCCTCCCCCCCAAAAAAATCCCTCATTTATTCTCCTCCCCCTCCTCCCCCACTATGATACTTCCTGTACAGTAACAATGGTATTGATTTTTCCTTTTTGATGCATTCTTGATTGATTATTTGTTCTGGACAATGAATCTGAGTGTTACTATCACTGGCCACCTACGACACTGTAAGATGAGCTACATCAAGTGGTTACATTGTGCCATATTCTCTCAGAATGAAATTCAAATAAAAATATATCAAAATGTGTTTAAAAATGTTGGAGTTTTTGACCGTCACGATGCACAAGATGGGAAAAGAAACATTTTCTACCTTTTTTTAAATGTTTTATTGATTTTTATTTTTGGAAATGTAACAGGAAACAAAGAGAATGTTAACTCCAACTGTGGACTACAATAGCGAGGACTTAAATTTTTTACAGAGCTGGAGAGTAAAAGTCAGTGGGTATAAATTGAGGTACAGCAGAGCAGCAGGAGGAAAACAAACTAAAAACAGTGTTCGCACACTTGTACAGTAGCTATTTCATGCAACCTCCAGAAAGAATAAGTTTATTCTTCCAGGAAATAAAAGAAAAATATCATATAGCACAGAGAAAAGGTGTTAAACTTGAGCCACTTGAAAAATTGCAAATGCACTTTTTTCTCAAATTAATTAAGCGAAGATGCTCAGAGCTTCACTTTTAGCAAACTGCTTCATTAAGTCGGGGCATGGACCACAGAGTTTTCTAAATTAGAGTTAGGCTATGCAACTGGAAAACAAATACTATCCAATTTGTTCTTAAGAAAATAATCCTAAACAATCCTAGAAATAACATCATTAGGTAAGAACACTAGTAAATAAATCTTATCCATATTCATTATTCGTCCCTACCGCTGAGTATTATGTCTCCTATCTCAACATACAAGTTGGTTCTTAAAAGGAGCTAGAAAGAAGAAAAAGTCAAACATATTGTCACTAAGAGTCATATTTCCACTGGTTTTGTCAAAGCTCTATAGGCTCCCTACTGTCAACCTACAGGACATATAAAGAGGAACTGTGTTGAAATAGGGCAGTGGACGTCTTTCCACCCTCTTCTTTCTTCCTCCCCGGGACAAACAAACCTCATCAGTCCATTTGGGCGCGGTCTCGCATCTTGGCTTCCTTCTTTTGCTTCCTTGCATCTGCAAGCACAGAGAAGACAGAAAAGTTACAACCCCGCAGTGTTTACTCTGCCAGAGGTGATGTTTTTTTGAAAATAAACAAATCCCATTGTGTCCATGAAGAGCACAGATGCTTCGCTTCAGATTGTAATAATCAACCGTATGAGTTTTTAATTAGCTTTTTTTTTTTTTTTGCCAGAGTGCAGGTTTAGTGCTGTGACACTGCATGCGGTCCCTCATCCTGCTCTCTCCTGAGGATTGATTTGGTAGCGTAGTGTATGCCCCAGCCCGCTTTATCAACTTGTCGCAACAGTGGATTGGTACCTGGCAGCCATGACAGAAGCCACAATCCATGGCTTCACTCTTTGCTTTGCGGCCTCTCCGCTCCGGTGAAGCGGAAGAGAGCACAACCTGCAGCCGTTTTTTGCTAGCTAACTCCTGGCTAGCTGTTTGTTGGACTGTCAGTCAGTTTTGCTGTTTGTGTGTATGCATGTGTGTCAGCTGAGTGTCTTTTTTTTTATTATTATTATTCTTTGAACACATGCCTGTTACAAACATGGTTACGTACTGAAATTAACATTTTGGGGGTGAAATGAGATGATGCCCTGCCAAAAAGGCCCTTTTCATGACAGACATTTGGACATGTCACTAATAAAACATTGCTGTAAATATAAACTGAACAATGGTCCTAAATTTTTTTCAGCAATAAGGAAGTGCTCTGACTCTTTTATTTTGTCTTTTAACTTCCACACTTAAACTGAAAACGGGCTGTGTTGTGCTGTTTCCATCTGCTGCTGGATTTTAGCAAATATCTCATCAGTTTTGCAAGAAAACGTATTTCAAACATCGACTGCTAATTACTAAACTGTACTGTGGCGTATTTATGTTTTAAGGCATTGCTCATTGTCATACCATATGCTTGAATGAGGTTCTGTAAATCAGATAAGATCAGTCCAGTTTCCCATTATACAAGCTCATTATTGTGGAACAATACGATTATTCAAAATAACAATAAAAATATATATTATACATGACACAGTTGAGTGAAGTCTGGTTTCTGATTCAGTCCAGCTGGTTCGCGACAAATGCAAACAATGTTAATACAAAAACTTAACATGCATCATCTTATTTGTTAGCTACACATCAGTGCTCATGAAACATTCACCATAGAAACATTTCAACTAATTCTGCAACACAAAGTAAGGTAGCTGTATGCTGGCGATCGCTGTTGGTAACTTTGTGCTCAGACAATGTGACTTCCTCAAAAATGTAGACGTGTGTTCCAGATTTTGAGAAACTGAAATTAGCCTTCTGACAACTTACTTGCTTTTACTGTGTGGTTATCCCAGCTAGCTAACTCTGAGTCTTGCTTACTCAGAGATAGATGTCATGTCTGCACTTTAAATGTGAAGCCACCACAAATAGCTAACTAACTGACTGGAAGCAGCCAGACAAGGTGGTGTTAGGTGGATCTTAGTAAAACTAAACTGAGTGCCAAATTAAGTTATCTGACTGTAGCTCCATATCGTATCTCTCAGCAAGAAAGCAAATAAGTGATTTTCCCAAGTGGTGAACTTTTCTTTGCAGAGACAGAACAGGAAATGGAACAAACGAAAAAATTAGTGGGCCGCATAAAGTCAATCTGTCACACCATCATGGCTTACTGGGATACTTGAATAGAACAGAGCCATCATTAATGTAATTAGTAACACCTGTGCTTTTTGTACAACGAGGCCTCTTAAGAAAATTAGTGAATAAAAAGTGTGTCTTGTGCGTGCAGCCTGTGCTGTCTTTGTATTTGTTTTTCAAATGATGCATCTGTTTGTGTTCATTAGATGCTTGGCACCACTAATCTTCCTACTACCAGCAAGCTTTTCAGCTCATGACATGTCGAACAGAGACATCAGCCTGGTTAATCCACATCCTTTTTGTTCAGACCATGTACTTAATCCAAACCAAGTTCCTAGAGCAGCACTTACTGTAACACTTAAATTTAGATCCTCCCACATCGCTTCTGTTTAGACTCACAGAAATGGAAGACAGGTCAGATGTGAGATAAAAATCAGCATATATTTTTATATAACGCTGCTGTTTTAGAGGTACAAGTAGTAGTAGGGACATAAAAAAAAAGGTAGATTTGATTAGCATGCCTGAAAAATACAACAAAAGAAAAGAGAAAAATATATACCGGTGTGTATCTAATGAGATCAAGTGTGGTAATATATTAAAAGACTGTCAATACTGAAATATTGAATTCATCTTTGTATGAATGGATTAACTTGAAAGGACACCTCCACATCTCACAAATCCTTTAATGACATGCCAGCAAGCATTTCTGAACAGCGACAAGGTATGCTTAGTCAATGAGATTTCAATTGAGTTTCAACCTTTTAACATTCTCAATGTGCACTACAAGGAACTCTATGTGTGCTTGTCACCTCGGTTGCGAACTTCCACGGGCATTAAGATTTTGACGTGCAAAGCGCTCTCACCCATGCAGATACAGGAATTGCTCTTCCATCTCTTTTGTTTGCTTGTTTTCATTTGTTTGAATATTTTCTACCCTTTTTATTTTTTCTCTCTCTCTCCATGTTGTTTTTGTCAGCATATTGCGCTCCCCGGGGAGAGAAAGGATTCATTCCGTCTCTGTTGTATCTTCTCCACATCTGAGAATGTAGACTCTCATACCAGGCTGGCGTACTTTCTGCTGCATTTGCACATTACGACATAACGCAGCTCGCTCTCGTCTCTGCCTCTGACACAGACTCATAATCATGTCCTGTTGCTGCCTTCTCCAGCTCAAATCTGCCCTGAGCCAAAACACAGTGATTACATATTTGACCAAAACTGAGTCAAGAGGAGTAGCTGACCATCTGACATTTTATGAATGAGTACTAAATTTTAAGATTTTAAGAGATTAAGATTTTAGATGCAAATAAATGCAAGCAAATTACAATAATACCAGCTGCAACTTGAAAATGCTGTATCGTGGATGCAGTAATAATCCAATAATATTGATATTACAGTAATGGTACAATTTACTGTATCTTGACACATAATGAGTATTTCATATTGTATTTTTTTACTTGAGTAAAAGATCTTAATACTTTTTCAACCACTGCATTTTTACAATATAAAAGCGGTAAACCATGAACCACAACATCTCTGGTTTGCATCTGTCTGGACACCTTTTGTTGCATGGCTCCCTTCATTTCCTTCCTGTCCTCTGTTTAATTGAGGGAATAATGTCTGGAGAATATCTGCTTTTAATTTGCAGCAGTAAACTGCAACAACTGCAGTGTGGCTGTTACAGACTTAAACAGCTAATGCAAGGAAGGTGTTAATCTTTAATTAAAATGATATAATATTAGATTATGGTGGTGCAGTGGTTAGCACTGTCGCCTCACAGCAAGAAGGTTCCTGGTTTGATTTTCAGCTCGGGCCCTTCTGTGTGGAGTTTGTATGTTCTCCCCGTGTCTGCGGCTTTCTCCCACAGTCCAAAGACATGCACTTAATAGGTCAATTGGTGACTCTAAATTGGCCTTGAGTGTGAGTGATTGTTTGTTTCTATGTGTCCTGTGATGAGCTGGCATGAGGCTGTACCCCGCCTCTAGGCCAAAGTCAGCTGATAGGCTGCAGCCGACTGTGACCCTGATGAGGATAAGCAGTATTATTTGATTATACTTTCATAGATTAGACAGATACAGATAGATAGATTATAAGAAAGTCCATGCACCTTGCCATAAGATCTGTGGTTTCTGCCTTTGGACAATTTCTGGGAGGTCATAATCACAAGATTAATGGTCTATCAGTTTCATTTTAGACAGAAAAATCTGCCTAAAAAGGCATAAAATTGAGCTATTACTAGTTAAGTATCTGTAACTTCACAAAATGTTCTTTTCTTAACTTCACAGTTTCTGCAGTTACACTTATTGAGTAACTGTAATAATAATATTCTGGCTGAATGAATGATTTAAAATCATTCCAAAGCGAAACATTACCTGTCTGCTCAGAATGAACAACATCAACAAAACGGCTCCAAACAAATTCAGACCTGCCAGAAACATCTCAACAAAGCCTTTTGTTTAAGCTGAAATCATCTGTGGCGTCCAAACATTTCCTCGTGCGCTACTCACTCCTGTTCTGCTGAAAGAGAAGGCGGGGACCTCAAGGTTTCTACAGGCATTCATAATGTTTCATTTCTGTCACTCTTTGTTCTCTCTTTCGCCCCGCGGGGTCTGTGTTTCACCTGGGCTAGACAGCAAAGACATGCAACTCTGAATCTCAGATCGTTCCCAAAGCGCCTCTTAGCATTGTCTCCTCCAGAATCTGCAAATGACAGATGCTACCTCCATCACAGCAACCTGATGCAGTCAGGGGAAACATATCTCCCAAACCCAACAAGGCTGTTCAGAATTGCAGATTTGGCTGGGCGCATCTCTGCTCCCAACCAGGAGGTTAGATAGCCTCTCCCCTCTCCATCTCAGTCACTCCAAAGCCAAACATTTATGTTTTTTTTCATAAGCCTTCTGATCCCGCTGCTGTGGACTGTATCTCTGCCATCCCCTGACACACACAGAAAGGCATACACAATTCCCTTTCCTGTACACACCTCATTGTGCACAGCAAGCCCTCTTTCTTTTTCCCAGTAACCCCTCTGCTTCCCAGGGCTTATCTTCCAACTGGCAGACATGTGAAAAAGCACCAGCGCATCGTACAATCACATCGCTCAGATTGCGAGGTCTCCCATTTCCAACTGCCTCGCTTCATCTTGGCCACTGTCATCCTCGCTCTGCTTGTCTGTTGCCCTCAGCTCTCACACCTCTTCGGCTGTCACTCTGCATCTGCGCAGCTGGCCTTCATTAGAATTGATGCGTGCCGGTAAACGTGGCTGCAAACCAAACACCTTTTCACTCGCATGCACAAACACAAACATCCACGGTGTGTGCCGTACATATACCGTACATTATCATTTACATTCCTTAACATAAAAAGTTCATGATCTACATTGATATTGTTACATAACGAAACACGAGAAGCAGAATAGTGTAACATGGACACATTCATGCATCCTCTTTATTTAAATTTGGACTTCACATTTGACTTCCTTTAAGGATTTTCTTGAATTTCTTTGCCACATAGTAACAACTGATAAATTCTGATGATTAAATTAATCAATTTGGCATAAGGTTCTGAGAAAACATTATGGACTTTACATTGCAGTAGTTGCACAGTCTAAAGACATGGCACGTTGAATAAATTGGCCACAGTGTGAATGTAAGTGTGATGGACACTTATAGATTGGAGAACTGTCCGTGGTATTCCCTTCCTCACTCCCGCCCTTTGCATCATGGGACATGTTCCATCCCCCACAGCTGTTAACAGCATAAATCAATGTAGAAAATGAACAGAGGGGTGGCTGTACATTACAGTCCTGCAAATGTAACCACAAAATACGTTGTTTTGTAATTGTCCTTTACTCCTAGGAGAGCAGTGATTTTTAAGACCATTAGAGATCTTTGTCACTTTAACATGGATCGATGTCATCATCGAGCATTTGCTGAAACAACTGATGCTGTTGTTTGTCCTGGGAGGACAGTTCATTCTCACATTAGAGCAAATATTATTTGTCCCACAAAATAAATGATACTCAGGATCACCCACATTTCTGTCATCACCCGCTTCCCACTATGGATTTATACTGTGCTGTAAACTATCCTGTGAATTTCCCGCTTGTGTCGTGTGCAATCCAAAGCACAACTATCCAATTTACAGAGCAATATCTATATATTTTCATAGTGTAGTGCTACAATCCCAATTCCAAAAAAGTTGGGATGGTAAAACATGATTAAAAACAGAAGGCAATGATTTGCAAATGCTACTCGACCTATATTCAATTGAATATTGGGACAGGGACAACAAAAACAAACATCTGTGAGAGTGTGTAATGCTAAAAAAAAAACACCTGTTTAGATCATTCCAGAGGGAAACAGGTTCATTGATAGTATCAGGTATGAATGGGGCATCCTCGGCTGAGTCGCAAGCAAGGTGAAATGCTTTGTGGACAAATAATCCAACAGTTTAAGAATAAGGTTTCTCAATGCACAATTGCAGGGAATTTTCATTATCTACAATCCATAATATCAATAAAAGATTCAGAGAATCTGGAGAAATCTCTGCATGAAAGGGGCAAGGGTTAAAAACCAACACTACGTGCCTGTGACCTTTGACCCCTCAGGTGACTCTGCATTAAAAACAGACATGATTGTATTATTAAGGACATTTCTTGGGCTCAGGAACCCTTCGGGGAATCATTGTGGGTAAACACAGTTTGACGTTGCATCTACAAATTCAAGTTAAGACTCTACCATGCAAGACAGCCAGATATCAACAACAACCAGAAACGCTGCTGCTTCTCTCAGCGTGAGCTCACCTGACATTTCAAATCGTTTTTGGAAATCATGTGTCCTCTGGGGCATGTTGTACATGTGTATATTATCATTATTATGGTGTGTATTGCGTACATCACTTCTATTTTTAGTTTATTTGTATTTTTATTCATTTATTCACTCAACAACTCTTTTCCTCTACGTTAGACTCTTGATCTGCTGTAAGTGTTTTTCTCTTTTATTGGCTCAGTAAAAGTTATCTTATCTTATTCATATACATATATGTTTAGCATCCTGTACTATATATTTTCTGGAAAGCATGGAAAGAACACAGATGGCAAGTACAGTACAGCTCCTCAAGAAACTTCCTGTCACAATGGATTAATGATGTGCTGCTGAGTGAAAAATTGAACAGATTCCTCCTTTGAAAGTCAAATAAAGTTTGCCATAAAGTCGTAAGACAAACAGTGAAGCAGACAGATGTGTGACAGTTGGCAGCACTGCAACTGCAATAACTGCACCCTGCAATAAAAACAGCCTCAGAAGCACTCAGTGCTTTTCTTATCGCGATAATTTGGGACCTCGCCTGACCGTGGCTGTTTGATGAAGTGACAGAAAGGTAGCAAGCAAACTCCACGTGCAAACCTTGTGCGTGCACATGTCATCTGCTGAGCGTGATAACGGTGTAGTTTATGACCATTGGCAGTGGCTCTGCACTCATTATAATCATGTGTGGACAATGGGACATTCACACTGGGTCAGTTACATCCCTGTTTACATAATTAACAAAGGGCATTGGCTCACTTGGAATGAACCAAGTGCGTTTCTATCACCAGTTTTACACCCATGTCTCCAAGCAGACTGTAATATATTCTACCTGCATCCATGTGGTTATTTAATATTCTCCCATTAGTTCATATCTTGTGTCAGCTTGAGTTTTCCAATAACCGGCCATTTCCGTAATGTTGGAAGAAGGAGGAGGAAAAGAGCGACCTGATTCTGTTTCTTTGACATGACTGACGGAACGCTAAAAGCATGTAATTACAGTTGAATAGTGAGTTAACCTACTCACCCCTGCTTTAACGCTGTCACTCACAGCTTCACCTCAGTACTTAAGTAGGTGGATTTCCATCTTGCTAATGGTGGATTGAATGTGAATGTGAATTACTGCCGGCATAACCTGAGATTAAAATCATTTGCGAGGGATTGTTGGATTTAGGGAAGATGCAATCAGTCTCCGATGTTCCAGGAGACAAGATAAATACTTACTGAACTTATTTCACACAAAGAGGATCAAGGAAGTTCACTCACATACATCTTCATACATATACTGGTGCTGACTGAAATATAATTCTTTTATTTTCCAGTTTAGAACAAAACCACGCTGAGCTTCCAAAAAACAGTACAAGATATACAAGCTTGTCAGGAGGAATATCTGTTCAGCTGAAGGAACAGAGACATCCGAGCGGTAAACATCCCTTCAGCTATAATTAATTAAACAAACAACTAATCTAACATTCCCTGTAACTGTTTACAAAGATCTGACAGCGCAAGAAAGTACTGGAACGATTTACTTCTCTTAAATCATCAGTTTGCTTTTTGCATGGGCCTTGCCTTTAATCCAAACCGACCCAATGACACATGATTTCTCAAGAGAGTACATAACATTTCAAACTAGCCCAAAAATGCTACTGTATCGCATCTTGGTCTTTTAGGATGGTGTGTGTTTCAACAAACAGACTTTGTGATATATACAAAGTGCAACAAGTCTGATAAAAGGCCTAGCTTTGTCTTGGGTGAATTTAATAAAAGTTTTGTTTTTGTTTTTTTTAAAATATAGATATTTTTAGGACTTTGCCTTGATTGCTTAAATAAAATTTAACTGTGCCAACACAGTTGGAAGACAGAGTCGTCTTTCTCAGAGGACACAAAGGAAGTCAGTTATCTGAAACATGTTGGCACACTGAAGTACTGAAGGAAACTTGCAACAGCAGGTGTAGCAGAGACAAGTTGTGAACATGGCATTTACATTATCACGTACAGTAGTTAACTTGTTAGTAAACCAATTTTTTCTGTATATACTGTATATCATAGAAAGTATATAACATGGGCGTTGTATCAGTGACGTCACTCATAGGTGTCTGAAGAGCCGTTCTGAAGTTGGGATTGTGGCCACCACCATCTTGGCAGTCCTGACTCTGCCGCCTCCAGCTAATCTAAAAATGGGTGCGCTCTTAATTCTGCATAACTTTAAGTCTTAATATAATTCAAACAGGTGAGTTGTATAAAAATTCACCCTCAGTACAGTTGTCATGAACAGGGAAATTAGCTATAGAGACCAAAACTGTTTTTTGTACCAGGCTGTAAACATGTTTATTTCTGCTGTGAAGTTGGACATTTTAACATGGGGACTTATGGAGACTGACTCACTTCTGGAGCCAGCCTCAAGTGGACGTTTGTGGAACTGCAGTTTGTGGCACTTCCTCATTGAAAAAGTAATATTTATTACATACTTCATAATTAGTAATTAATCACATTTTTGCAGGAGTCTCTGAACAGTAAGATATCACATCTTCACCTCGTGCCACACTTTTGAACACATGGTGATTCATCAACAGGACTGTTGCCGACAGGCTCATCACGTCCAGCGAGAGTTACATTTTATCCAGTGATGATTTATTCCCCTGCAAGCTTACCTTGCACCTTGATCTTGGGGACTTTCCCACAAGGCTTAGAGGCTGTGACAGTGGTGGCGCAGGTCGCATCCATGAGCGCCCGCTTCAGCACGCCCGTCCTGTTCTTCTTGCCTGTCGCCAAATCGCACTCCCCCCAAGCCTGGAAGTCGTACTTGCATTCCCCTACAGCACACAAAGAAATCAGATACTTAATTAGATGCTTTTGTTTAGTGGAGTAGCTCTGAGGGGGCATACTATAGGAGCGATCAAGCAGAAAACCTGGTAAAATGACACAATGCAGCGCCTATATTTGTTTTTAAAAAGCAGTCCATTGCAATCAATCACTGAAAGAAGCCTCTTGAGCCTGAAGAGCTGTGCATCATGCACTTTGAATGGCTGTTTGATGAGCAGTTTTAATTTACTTGGCTATAATCTCCTTCCTACCAATAGAAACTGTCCAAGAAGCACAGAGTGAGCTCTCCTAAAACGATCTTATTAACAACAGAATAAACGATGCTTATAGCTTTTTTGCTCCCGTGAACAGATGGTGCTTCACAGTTTTGATCTTATATTTCCTATATGATGAAACCCGATAACAGATGAATGTAATCAAAAACAGCCTGGCTCCTGTTCATCCTGGAAATAATTGACAGATACAATCTTAGCAGCGGAGACGTACTTTTGCAGCACCTCAAATACATTTCACACGTGCTTTAATTTGATATTAAATTTAACCCACCTTAAACTCGACCCTAGAGGATGCAAGATTGCTCCAGAAAATGGCAGCAGTGGCTGGTGTACATTATAGAAATGTGTTTGATGAAGTGTGTGTGTGTGCGCGTGAGTGTATGTTTGTGTACTGTATGTCCGTGTCCCTCATATCTCCCTCCATTATTTTGTTGCCACTCTAGCCAGGCTCCCCAGAGGCTGTGACACTCATTCCTCAGCTTCCTCTCACATGAAAGCATCGGACCCCTTGTCACTGCCTCTGAGATCCCAGGGTGCTCATCAGTGGAGGGGAGAGGGGAGAAAAGGGGTGAGGAGAGGAGGGGCGGAGAGCAGAGAGAGGGAGTGACAGGGCCATTGTTGCAGGAATCCTACAGGGACTTCCTGAGCATCCAACTTTAAAACCCTGCGCCTTTATAATTTGTCTCAGAGAGAGAGAGAGAAAGCTTCCTTGCCGGCTCCTGGGAATTTGGCAGGCAGCCTATGTCCTCCTTAAGGTGTCACATAGAAGTAAGCAAAAAAAAAATGTCTGTACACACCCACTCATCAGCAGCCTTACATCCGAAGAGTGCTATGTGTGTGACTAGATTTCAGATTGATTGAAAAGATTTGATCATTCAGAAGCTTGCCCTGCGTTTTAACATTTTTAAATCCAGGGTCAAACATTTCTTCAGGACATACTGAGGAAGTACTTAAAGCTGAAAATTGTTGATTGGATTGACAATCATTTTTAGGAAGGAATAACTTTCTCCACTGCAGCAGGGCCAGTTTGTGAAAAGATAAAGAGGATGGACCAGGTATGATGTCTATAAATCTTTATATTTAACATACATTTTAACATATATTGCACACTTTAAAGGTACAGAGCTTTTTATACCTACAGACACTGCGGGTCCTTCTAATGGAGTCTGCCATGTTCCTACGGTAGCCCAGAGCGGACAAACTAAACACTGAATCTAGATACGGCCTTTCACGTTTTTATGCATTTCTAACTGCCATAGTTACTCCATCATGCTTGGAACAAGAGGGCGCGTAAAGGGGATTGCAGTCCTCATTTTCACCACTAGATGTCACTAAATCAGACACACTGGCCCTTTAAATTGATATTTTATTGTCTTTTTCTGGAGTACGTAGAGTACGTAGCTTTAAAAAGTTCATGTTATGGCTTTTGAATGCTTCTACACATTTGATGCTATTATTTTTTAATTAAATTCATTGTCTCCCAGGCTAAGCTACTTCAATACTGCTGATTATAATGTGTCAAACGGGTGGAGTGGCCCTTTAATAAAGAAATATTTAAATATTGTTTCCTTTCTTTTATCACTTCTTTTCTGTTTTGGGCTTCGCTGTGCATTCGCTGTGCGAGTGTATCTGTTTTCTGCTGTATAGAGGCTTATTTTGCTGGAGTGTTGGTTACCCACGTCGCACAGCTGTCCTCTTTTTTTGGGTCATGCTGCTGGCAACCCCGGCTCTACAGTATTGTGTACACCCTCCTATTTTAAGCACAACATTTATACTCTCCCTGCATTGTTGTGTCACACTATTTGGGCCATGTGCTACAGACTTAAAACCACGTTAACCTACTTTTCACTTGTTTTGTTTTTAAGGATCTTTTCAATATTGTAATCACATGTTTCGTCAAGAAGGATGTTAAATCTTTAATGCCCTGGATCAGACCTGGAACGAATTCCAAGGTTTCACATCTTTACAAGGTTCTTGTAATAGTACATAAAGCCACATAATGTTGTTCCTTAATGCAATATGCTTCCTACAAGTACTTTTAGGCCTTTTAGCAAAATAGTCTTTACATCAATGACAGCCAGACATTTTTACTTTTTACTGTAGCATAATATCTGAATCCAGGTTTGGCTGCCAGGGTGAGATTGCAGGGTCTTTTCACACCAGTTCTGACGCATTTTGTGGGGCGTAAGCACCAAATGTTACAGTATTTATTTATCCTATTTAATTATCTAAATATCCAAAATAAAATACAGTGGCTGGGTTTGTAAGGATTTCAGCTTGTACAACACAAGAAGAGCTAGTTGGCCTCTTCTCTTCTTTCCTTTTCTGTTCCCAAGTAACTTTCCACAATATAAAGGCCAGAGGCATGTAACTTATTGCCATTTTTCCAAAACTTTTGCTGCTATAATCTATATAGCCAGTTAGTGGGACCATTATTTGCTGCAGTGTGTTCATCACTCGTGACAGCCTCATTGCAGAGCAGCAGGCTCCTGCCTGACAGGCCTTACTGGGGGAACAAAAGTCCCTGAGGCTTGTCACTGTAAGACATTTGAGCTGTGAAGGCTGCACAGTCTCCAACCCAAAAAGCAAATGACAAAGCGGAATGATTATTCCTGTGTTTTCCATGACGATGCATCACGTCCTCAGCAGACATTTCTGTTGTACCTCTAATTAGCTAGCTTACTCATTCCTATTGTGAAAATGGGACCATTGTTCATGTGAATGACAGGCCGGCATACATCATAGGGAGGATGTGGGGTGAGAGGGATGGCAGCCGTGCAGTTGTGCACAGGGAGGGAAGTTCTCTGGATTTCTGAGTGGTCTTAGATGATTTAATTTAAAAGTAGACGTTTTAGATGTGTGCTGAGAAATATCTGGTAAAGTCTGAACAATCCTCGCTCACCTCCAAACCTCTTCTTCCAGTTGCAAGGGATCTTGCAGCGCTGGGTCTTGATGGTCTGCTTGCAGTCGATGCCGGAGCGTGTTCCCTCCCTGGTGCCGAGACCACAGTCGCCTTCGTTGGCTACACACACACTCCACTGCCATTCCCCGCAGTCCGACTTGCGCTCCTTCTTTCCTGTAAGCCAAACATAAACCAGTTTTACATGACTGCCACAGATGAAGTTTCTGGGAATTGTATAAGCCTAATAATTAGCTCAGCTCTGGTTAAGAATGTGTCCAAATATTATTTTTTATTCAAACAAAAAAATGGAAACTGCTGCTTGCAGTGTATATAAAAGTATTTACCCCCTCTTGGGCTTTTTAAAATTATTTCAAGGCATATGTAATGGGTTTAGGTTCTGGTGCTAATTTCCAATGCAATTTTCTTTTTTTCTTGAATTTAAATTAGACTAAATGTTGTTTTCTTTACCCAAGTGGGGCTTATCTAACTTATTTTGCCTTCCTTGCAAGATATTGCTCTTTGTTTCTGGTAAATTATCAAAGGAAACAAATTACTTCAATCCCAAAGGCTATTTTTTTATAATGTCATATATTTTAAAGAGTTGTGTCCAACTAAAGAAGTTGTGAAGCTGGACATTTCTAAAAGTGCAACCTTTTGATCACACTCCACTGGGGAAATATCATTTTTATGAAGTTGATGAAGTTAACTGACAGACATTTCTTCTTCATGCAGTGAAGCATCAGCTCCATGTCATGCTTTGCATGTTGAACTTTAATTTGATTTGATACTGAATATCATGGTGATCCTGTTTCATATTAATATGCAGTATAAAGGGAATCTAAACCTGCACATATGGATTGATTCCATAGTTGAATACTGTATGAGGTTTGCAGGATTCACCTTGTTTCTCTGATTTGCCTCCTTCAGCTGCCATCACCGTTAGCACCAGGAGTGCCATCACGGCCACCCGTGTCCACTGCTTCTGTCCATTCATTCTGAAAGACAGACAAGACAATGGTTAGAGGAGAAGTGTGCTTTTCAGTGCAAATACAGCACCTATTTTGGAATATGAAATGTCCCTTGTTGTTTGGGAACTCACGACTTTTGAGAACTCCCTAAAACTGTTCCTGAACTTGACACATTCAGCTGTTTGGTACAAAAAGGAAGAGGAAGGGAGAGAGACAGCAAGAGAAAAAAGCAATAGTTGCACTGAGCCTCATGAGACAGAGGAATGGCCTGGGGAATTTCCATCTCTCATCTTGTGTCATTTCAACTGTGTTGGATTCCAATATCAACATTTTGATTGTCTGCGCTGCCACTATACACTGTCAGTCACGGCTACATTCGCTGTCAATCCCTGTGAAACCTTGTCACGGGAAGATAAGTCACGATACAAGTTTGATTTGATTTGTCAAAACTCATGTTTCTCTGCCCTCTGCAGTTTGAAGCAGGAAGAGAAGTTTAACAGATTCCAAATGATTATGTTGATAATATTCATTATTAATTATGTTATGTGCTAATTATTCTGTAATTAAGCCAACCATCTGAAACCAATTGGTCCTCCTGCCTCGTCCTTGATGGATGTAATGTTGCTCTTTGATTCTACACAACTGACACCAAAAACTTTATTTATGTTTAGATTATTTTCTGAGGGTTGGATGCAATGCGTTGTTTTTATGAATGGGAAACCTGTTCCACACGCGCATGGATGCATGTATTCAACTGATGAACGTGAGGCAGTAATGACCCAAGAAACGCAGCGATGTGCCAACACTACCAGCGAGTAAATATGGATGTAAACAATGTAGGTTTTAAAATGTTTCCAAAAATCTGCTTTTTAAATAAAATGCACGTGTTACACACTAAACAAGTGTATCCTTAAGGTGTAACACTGAATTTAAACACAGCAATCTCTGTGACTGTGAAGTGAAGTCAACGCAGAAGTGCTAAAACTGCAGTTCCTCAAACGTCCACTTGAGGCTGACTCCAGAAGTGAGTCAGTCTCCATAAGTCCCCATGTTAAAATGTCCCAACTTCACAGCAGAAATAAACATGTTCACAGCTGTTTATAGAACTCGCCTGCTCAAATTATATTAAGGCTTAAAGTTATGCATAATTAACAGTGTAGCTGCTTTGATTGACAGCTGGGTGCCATCACAGATGGCTTGTTTGAGCACGCAGGCTTCATTCATCGTCTTGACGTTCTGATAAATTCAAACATGTTTAAGTTTCAGTATTCACTTCTTTAGACTCTTGCAGTTTGGCATACTACAACAGTTGTCAAGAAAAGATTACACCTGCTGCAAGACGACGGGAGGTCTCTATTATTTTGCGAATGTATGATGAAAAAATGCTGTCTCTTTGTTGTCTAGTGTTTACACAGAGCTGCTGACATGTTTTAGCCGGTTTAAGCTTTTAACAAAACAAAAAAAAACTTCATATGATCAAAATCAGAATTTCTTTTTCTGTTTGATTCTCCAGCTGCTTGTGGAACAGCAGAAAGCTGTTACTGTCACTATCACCTGTCTAATGCACAGTGATGAAATTAATGCAGAAACCCTCATTTCAACTCTCCTGCCTTCTTCTCTTTGTTTTTTTATTGGAGAAACATCCACAGACAGCGCTCCCTGAGAGGAAAGACAGCATGAGACTGAAGCAATTACCTGGCTGACGCTAAAAAAAAAAGCTCCTCTGTACTCAAATTCCTGTAGAAAGGTTGAGCCTGGCAGGGAAATAATATCCATTTGTCATTTTTAATTAATCATGAGCTGGCTCCGAGCCCCCCGCCCCATTGTGTAATGAACTTACATTCCCAACTTTTCATTTCAGTCACTTAAGACCTCACATAAGTTAAGTCTCACGCTTTTTTAGACGACGGTGAAAGCCTTTGAAATTCAAAATCAGGTATTCAAACTTTATATTTCATTATTGGATGTTATTGTAGTGCTTTTTACCTAGGATTTAATGTCTCCCAGCACTCTTAATAAGCCTTATGGCAGCGCCTTCAGTCTGCCTGGCAGGAAAAGTCGTCTGAATCCTTCACTCGATTGATTTCATACTTTCTCGACTGCGGCAGCGCACAGACAAACCCTGTTTTGATTAAATACCACAGACTCCAATCTCCCAGTTTGTTTTTTTTATGTTGACTCTTTTTAAGAGATTCCAAACTATTCATCTCCATAACCCAAAAAAGGAAGAAAAAAACTTTATTGAATCCCAACTGTAAGATGTGCAGACAATAAGTTCTAAGAGTTTCAGAGAGAAAACCCAATGAAAGCTCCTCGATAAAGATCATTTTCCAAGAGAGAGGCATTGTGGCCTTTCAAAAGATAAGAAAGCCTTTTCCTGAGTTAGTTACACAGTGATGGGCTCTTGGTGCAGAGTGGGCATAAAAGGAAGCAGGGTTGATGACTTTGAATGAGCTCTGCCTACAGTGGGTTAAAGAAAGAAATAAGTCTTGGAATTAAAATGAATTAACCATTTCCTGTGGAGACGGAGAATCCTCTGAAAGGACAGGGTTCTCCTCCTCTTGAGGTCAATAAATTAAATGGAAGTCTCTCCCAAGCCATGTAGCTCCTATTTTCAGAACATGACAGCACCTATAATGGATGGCTGGGTGGAGTGGAGCATTTGACTATCATTCAGCAGGCGCGTGTGCTGCCTGTGTAACGCTTCGATAAGAAACGCCGGGGACTGCCAACTTAAACGTCTGCTTGTGCTTTTCCATAAACGCTCTTCAGCTCTTCCACTTCAATACGCACACACACAGTCAGACTCACCTACAGCTCTACACATCACGACTGGAAGGAGAGGAGCTTTAAAAAAGAAAGAAAAGAAAACACCAACTGACGTCTTGTCTTGGCCCCTGGCAAACTGACCACGACTCGTCACTTCGCGAGCCATAATTTGACTGAAGCAATGGTGCTTTCACATTAGTTCAATTCACCACCGTCACGCGGGTCATCCTTCAAAGAGGTGGGTTTCTTTTTTTACAGGAAATTTCAGATGAAATCTGTAAAAAGTCGCATATATATTTGAATGTTCTGTTAAAGTTTGTGGACACAAGAAAAAAACAAAGACTCATCAATCATTGTTCAACTTGTCCCCAGATTCATAGCTAGATATTTGAGACAGGAAATTGCCACACCTGAAGGTTTAGTGAGGTGAAACTCAAACTATAACTACTGTTTTCAGATTTTTGGCTCATTGTGAAACTGATGATGAAAAGTTGGGATCTGTGGCTTTTTGGGTGCTTTTATGCATCAGACACAAAAGAAATAACTTCAGAAGACTTTCTGAGCATACCACATGTTCGCACATTCAAAAACTCTTGGAACCATCACTGCATATATTAGCAAGACAGATGTTATTCTCCTGCCATTCATGTGTGTGCTGTAGTTTTAATATAAATAAATAACCCTACTTAAGAATCTTCCAATTTCGTGATTGTTTAGTAAAAATGCACATCACAGTTTCTCAGTTTATTTTCAAATTGCTTGTTTTGTTTGATCAAGAGTTGAAAACCCAAATCTATTAAATTTTGAATGATATTAAACAGCGAAAAACAATTTTCACTTTTTGAGAAGCTGGTACCAGAGAATATTTTGTATTTTTACTTGATAAATGCCCGGACAGATTCATTGACTAATTTTCTGTCGATTACAAAAGGCAATGAAAGCCCCTCCAACCAACACAGGAGAGAAAAATGTGGTCCTCTAAAGAGGAAAGGTACAAATTCAGGGTACAAAATAAAAGTACTTGACTCGACTGCTTGCAATTAAGGTCAGAAACCTAGTAAAGTCTAAATGTAGAAAGTAGAGTTCACCGCTGAGCTGCGACGGCAACAGGAGAACTGAATGTTTGCAAACTTCACGCCATGGGGATCACTTCATCTAGAACATCAGAAGCATCCAGTGGCTAGTGTGGCTCATGAGAAGTGAGATTTAGTCCTATCAAACCCTCAATTTGCCACATTGATCCAGACTCAGCTGTGGGTTCTTCATGAAAGGAAAGAAGGAGGAAAGCCGATACTGGCCACAAATCGATGGACCTTCAGTGACTCCTCGTGTGCTCCAGCGAATAAACACAAGACGCTCCACCACTTTGGAGAGCAGACAAACACTCTCTCTTCTCTCTCTCTCATCAGGGCTGACGTAATCTCTGCTGAGTACATAAATCTGTTTAGATATCATATGAAAGCAGGAGGCGATGGAGAGCAGGAATAAAAGATTTTAATGAATCAATTATAAGGCTCAGGAAAAGGTGAATTACTTGGGTTATTAGCTGTACTGGCTGAGCGAAAAGGATTTCCACCATTATCGCCCAGTGAAGAACGGATTTCAGTTTCTTTAATTTAAACCATTCACCTCCTAAAATCCAGTTCCTAATCAGAGAGAGCTTGTCTAAATGCATATGGTGAGAATGTAATTATGCAACAGCCCCTCTGTGGTGTGTTAATGATGAACACAAATATTATCATAACACACATGTATGCTTTTAATGTCACTTAGCTGCACATGAATTATACATGCTTTTTTAATAACTCTTTGCCCCTGGAGGTAATAAATCAAAGAATGTGTGGTGTGAGTGGTGTCATACAACTATATGTATGTCTAATGATTAAATAAATCATTAATATTAGTCCAAATGTGGCTTTAAGCAATGTAAAAAACAGTAAATGTTATTTTAAATACACAAATATGTGGTTATAGTGGTTATAATCTATATTTTTCTAATAAGAAAGAGATTGTAGTGATGAAAGAAAAAGAAAATTATCACCCAAATCTGCAGCCCACCCTTGTTTTCCTGGTTTTAGCTCATTATTTAGCTGTCCAGCCCACAACTTTACTCCTTTGATTCACTCTCATTACTCTCCTCGTGCCATTTCTGGCCTCAGCAGGCAGCTGTTTTCATAGAAAAGTTCTAAAAACCCACTGTACACGAGCTGCTGCTCAGCACCAAACTTACACAGTTACACTAGATAATGAACAAAGTGAAGTTGTTAGCAGCTAAACAGTGATTTGGACCAACATCAGAGCTGAGAGAGAGTGAATGTTGCACCCACATTGGCCAGGTGGTCACAAACATGGCGACAAATGATTGATAATGTTGCTCTGTAACAGCTGATGTGTAAATAGGCAAGTGTTTGCTCTCAATTTTGCCATATGCACTTAGTAGATGATGATAAGATATGTGACGATGTTACGATGAGGCTCCTCACCTCTTAATTTCCCAGTGTTTTCACCTCCCCTTATGTTTCTGCATTTCTTTGTTTTCCATGTTGCTGGATGTGACCTCCTGCCAGATCACCTCACCACCTGCTGCTTATCGTCCAATCTACCCTCGCAGCATTTAACACCGGTTCAGCCTCACAGATGCTGCCAGATTGTTCGGTTGCCATTGTGATAACAACGCTGCGTCCGGCTTGGTATACTATTTGAAAACTTGTTTTTGTGTGGCTGCTGCTAACCTTGATTTCCCCGTGTTTCAGGATCTCTGCCAGCCACGTCTTGCTCTGCCTCATCATCGTACCTGTTTTTTTGGATTCTTGCCACCAGCAGCCCTGCACCATTTTGGATTTCCCTCACTACCAGAGCTCCACCTGCCCCTGAGCTCCACCTGCCCCTGCCTTATTCCCTCTGGTTTTGTCAATAAACCATTTAAACTGTTCTCGAACTCTTGTCGTGTTTTCATTTTAGGTCTGCTCACACTGAATGTTTATCATTTTACTTGAGGAAGACACCTGAAATTCTGAAAAGGTTTTCTTTAGAGAAGCACAAAAAAAGGCTTCAGACTTAAATTCTACTCAATAAAGGAGGGTACAATCGCCACTACAGGTGGAGCCCTCTAAAGGGACACTCTAGGCTTGAGGATAAACGTTTGTGTGTATATATTTCAGAACCCATCATCTACAATCTGATGATTTATCCTTAGGGACAACTACCAGTGTTTCGCTGTGTATCCAAAAAATGGATATCCGGGCCAAGACTTCTTTTATAGTGTACTTAGTCAACTTCTGTCGTGATCTGGCTGTATCTTTACTTCTTTCCCATCGTTTCCTGTTTTCCCTTTCTCTAGTGTTTCTTGTCAGTCCCCTGTCTGTTCCCTGCGTGGCTATCCAACCCTCCTGCTTCTGCTGCAACCGGCACACCTGTATCCCATCCAGATCGTGCTGTCAAATCTGTGGTGCGCACGTTACGGCCAAGAATGTAATTCTAGTTTGATCTTCCTTATATTGTGTTCTTTGCTTGTGCCTCCGTTTGCTCATCTGCCTGTTCAGCTCCACGGCTGTCCCTGTTCAACCCACCATTCATCTGAACAAACTTACTATTTGTAGCAGTTGTGGTCCAAGTTCTGTTTTTGAGAACAGGTCTTACCAATCACAAAAATTTCATAAAGTCAGCTTTCTGCTTATCTCTATAAACAAATATCTGCATATGATTGCAGATAACTTTAAAAAGCTAAATTATCATCAGATGATAATCGATTGGTTGTGAGATTGCATTTTGGCCGGTCCCTAAGGCCCACTCAAACATGACTGCACGCTTCTGGTGCCAAAATCTTGGTCCCTCGGGTACAGATTCTGCATTTCTATACACATTTATGGGGATTACTGTTTACATGCTCAACCAATCATAAAGAGCCAATGAATTCATTACAAGTGATTAATGGAATGGCGAGTAAACATAAGGGGTTGCGCTCTGAGCCAGACTTACAATAAATAACTATTGTTCTGTGTCACGTAACAGAGGACCGACCCTGATAGCAGGTCAGACAGGAACAAGCAAACGCGCTCCTCCTATCTCATCTGCAAAGTAAAAAGAGGGACGGCAGCCAAACATGTTCCATGACGTAAGGCTGATTGACTGTAGAACACTGAACAGGCCAGCGATTAAAACAAGACAACCCCGTGTGTACTTTATGCAAAGGAGAAAGTCGCGGATGGCAAAGACAAAACATGCTGCAATAAGCATGTTTTGTCTTGTACAATAAGCTTTTTCCTCCAGTTCTTCCCCCTAGCCTTTCCGTGCCACTTTAAGTTTTGGAGGTTAATTTCACATGAAGATGCAATCGGAAGGAAAGCTAAAGTAAAGTGTTCCAGCCATAGTTCTCTTTCAAGTGGTCTCAAGTGGAAAAAAAAAAAGTCATTCAGGTCACAAAGATCTGTTCCAAGTGCAAAAATGGAGCTGGAGAAGAAAGAAGTGACTTCATCTATCTCTTCTTTATACAAAAGGTACGTCCAACTCATAGATCTTTGTCACAATATAAAGCAGAGGCTGAAAGGAAAACACAAACACACACAGCTGAGGTAGGGACATAGTAGTAAAGTAAGTGAACCTCTGCTGAGACACAGTCCATAAAACAGGCAAGGAGCTGCTGTGTGCGTCACATTGTACCTCTATGAATGACACTTTATCTCCATCCTGAAATGTTTAAAATCTCAAGAAATTTGCCGTCTCCCCTCAGAGAAAAGTGCCAACTGTGTAAGTCAGATATAGACATATCACACAAGTCTGCAGTTCCTCAGCTCTAATGAGCATTTTAGCATCTTTACCGTTTCACCACTCTCATCAACCACATTTATAACAGCAGCTATTTTCAAGAGGAAAAGCTCTGATGAGCTCCGATAAACCCACTTTACCTCTACCTGCCCAGCACCACATGGCAGAAAGACACAGTTAGCAACTAGCTAGTGAAGATTTTGGAGCATTAAGCAGCTAAAGATAGTTAGCCAGATGGTTTTCTCTGAACCAAAACAGATCTACAAGGACAGTGAACATTGCTCCCTGTCTGTTAGATATAGAACAACCATTTGCTAACATGTAAAACATGTTTGTTGCCCCCAAGTGGCCAAAAAATCCTAATCATGCTTTCAGAGGTCTTTAAAGATTAGCGACTAATCATTTTTTTGCTGACCTCCAGTGGTTGAAGTTTTCACCTTGCTCTTGTGATGTAGAAGTGTACTCCAGGGTGTGATGAGGACATTGTGACATCACTTCTGGGCGTGATTACGAGTGCAAACGACTTGAAACTGTTACTCAGTAAAGTTAGTTAAAATAAGACATAATGTTTTGGTCTTATGTCCATTTTAAATCCATTTTATAGACTTTTTTAATTAATAGTTTTATTCAGTGTTTTTGTTGGTGCTACTTGCTATGTTACTGTAGATGTTGTTTCCTTGGAAAGTTCTCACACACAAAAAAAAACTAATTTGGACTGAGTTTAAGTCCTCTTTTTGACCCTTACAATGTAAACATTTATCCCGAAATTGAATTTCTTTACTTTGAGGATCATTCCTGTTCCAACGAAGACATTTCAAATATTTAGAACAAAAGAAAAACACTTTTTATCGACTGATTTTTCTATACGGTTCACTGTTTGTTTATCTTTAGTTACAGACACAGAATACAGCATGTCCTTGGGAGAAGTCAGGCAGAAAAAATCCACTTCTGAGTGGCTTTCCCATCTCAGTAGTTGTGATTCAGAAGAGGAGCGAATATCTCACCTAGACAGAGGGCATATTGAAAGGATTTATTTAGGAGTTTCTCGGTCTGTGTGTTCCTTGAGCTGAGGTTTTGAGAGATTCTAGCACAGATGAAATGAGAAGTGTATTGACTAGAGGACAAAGGAGGGCCTTGGAGAGAGACGGACAAGCGGACAAGCATGTAAAGTCAAGCATATGGCTCCAACATGCAGCCACCAAAAACGGCAGATTAAAGTAGAAAAAAGTAGTAATCAGTTGTGTGAAGCCTTACTGCAGGAATATAGATAAATAGATGATAAATCATGTGAGAGAAAGCTTCTCCGTGCAACAATATCTCCGGGTTTGACAATGACTGCCATTGAAGAAAAGTGAATCATCTCTCATGGGGCCGTCGGGGTGCCTTAATTGAAGAACGCTGCCATTTCTCATGCATTTAGGTGCAGATGATTAGAGGAAAATGCCACACATTCTCTGACTTGTGTTTTGTAAAGGTCAGACAGTGGGGGAGTGAGTGTGTGGAGAGGGTCCCTGCTATCTCTCAGAACAGCCCTGGAGGAGCCCCCAGGGAGCCGTGCTCCGGAACAAAAACAGCATGTGTGGCGCTCTGTGTGTGTGTGTGTGTGTGTGTGTGTGTATTGTGTTTGAGGCCAAGTCTTGAAAGCAGAGCTCAGTTTGAACAGCGCTGCAGAATGACGGGCTTGTTTAATGATAAAAACACAATAATAAGGATGACAAACAATGGCTCTGTGAGAGCATCGGAGCTGAAACAGCTGAAATTGAAGACTTCAATTTATGCATGAATGCCTCCATTACGCTGATCATATTATATCTGCGCCTCCAAACACCCACTCTGTCACTTATCCTCCCACTCATCTCTGTGTCCCCTTTTTCTTTATTATTAGCTCTCTTATATGAGGACATTATGAGCCCCATACTCTCTCTGGTATGGCAAACTCCAGTAGTTATCATTATCATATTACCCTCCTTTTTTTTTGGGATTATGAAACTGCAATGCCACAAATGTTGTATTCAACTTTCTTTCCAAATGCAACTCCGCTCTGTCCCACTCTGTATATCAGAGTCTATTCAGCTTTGTCATATTGGAGCCATGTTTTCACATGGAAAAAAGAGGCTGCACAAAGAGAGCCTGGGGGGGGTCGCACAAGTGGATTAAACTTTCAATAAGGGCTTATTTTTAGTGGAGACACGCTGGTAAAATACCCCAAAAAAACAACATGTTTTTAGCGCTGGCTAAAGGGGTAAACATTTCAAACAAGAAGAGAGAATGCTGAACTTCAGGATGGTAGAAAAGTTTGAAAGATTGCCACTGTTGACAGTTATTTTGAAAGTTTTCTCTCAATTTTAACAAGTGGACCTGTCAGTTTCCTTCAGTTTTACTCTCTGCAGTTCAGTTGTATTCAGTTCAGTTTATATCTTTAGTGTCCCACAAGAGGATTTTTTTTTTTTTTACAGCAAGGCAGCACAAAACTTGGTCTAATTCAGAGTAAAGTAAAGGGGTTTATGAAGATCACAAAAAATAAAGGTACAGGCAGCATCTCCTGCAATAACTGATTTATTTGACCACTTGAGGGCGGCAGAAACAAGTTGTGAACACTTGCTTGTTAGCGAGCAAATGCATATTAACACATTCAGCAGTTAGCATTCATTTGAAGTCATGTTTCTGACCATCCTATGAGTGCAAAATTATCAAATAGTCTCTTTGTTTTTGGTCTCTACCGACTCCTGAGGGAAATATGTGACTCTTTAGCTGCCAAATGCTCCACTGTGTGCACTAGCTACGGCTAATCATGTCTGTCTGTCGTGTGCAACGGGTTTCAGAGCTCTGCTATAGCTGGAAATGACAACATGAGAGCGGTGAGAGTGAATCAAAACAGCAAAATTGCTGCCGAACAACAAAACAACGAGGTGAAACTGCTATGAAGCTTCATAAAGCTGACCGGCCCTTTTCACATTGTAAAATTTGACGCGATTGTTAGGACAAAAATATTGATTATAGCCACTTTAAACACATTTGCTAAAGGCAAATCAATCAATCAATCAGACTTTATTTGTATAGCGCTTCACGCAATAAATCATTTTTGGCCCTGCAGCTAAATTTTGTGTTATTAAAGAATAAATTATGGTAATTTGAAAATGTTAAGTGACTCATAACAAAATTGAGGTTTTGACTCGTGTGTGTGGACTAAATGTCGGATCTAAAAGTTCACAGGCTAAACGCTGATGGATGGAGCACATTTACACAATATGCTAAAAGGGCTACACAGTGTGAAGTTTTTGAGTCAGCAGGTTTGATCATTTTAGATCATGCTGACACGAGGTGTGTTATTCATACAGTCGCCTGTTTTCAGCCTGATCCATTAATCTCCATCCCCCTCTCTGTGAAGAAAGCTACATCTGAATCGCCCGTGTACAACTTGGCTGCAGAGGACGTCTCATCACCGCTCCTCATCCTCATGCTTTCCTCTCAGTTTGGGAGATTTTTTGGATTGCTAGAAATAGTCATTCCCATTAGGTCCCAGCTGTCTGGACACTGGACCTGTGCAGTCTGAACCCCCATGGCAGGGCGCTTACAGCCCAGAAACAGAGCTCCGTCCCTCAAGCCCCACGCTGTTAGCATCAACAGTCACCGCCTTCCCTCTCTCCTCTTTCCTCTCTCTCTTTTCAACCTACTCTCCAAAGGCGCCAATTTAGATGTGTCCGTCTAATTGAATAGGCAACATTTATCTTTATGTGAGTGTGTGTGTGTGTGTGTGTGTGTGTGTGTGTTCCTCTCAGGAACCCGCTGAAAGCACCTTGAGTCACTTGTTCATTAAAGTATGCTGGAAGAGAAAGCCTTTGCACAGAGCGTGGGCAGTTTTGTCCGCCTTTTGATTAAGCCAGCCTCCCTCCCTTTTCTCTTTTCTCCATCATGTCTGCCTCTTCTATCTGTTCCTTTTCTCCACTTCTGTTTCAAAGTATTTAACCGAGAGAGAGACACACACACACACACACACACACACACACAGACACAGAATTTGTTTTTCTGTCCACTCGAGCAATGCCGTTCAATGCCGTTCATACCTCCTGTGTATTAAATTTTGCCTGTAAACAGACTGTGGGTTTTCATATTTGGAGTGGAATAGCAGTGACAGCTTATTAAAGAGCCCAAAAATCACAGTTTTCTTGAAAGTGAGAATGTGCCTAATGTGCTGTGGATTAGGATAAATAATGCTGTCGCAGATGGGTTATCAATGCCAGTCATGACTCGTCCATGAGTAATACAGTGAAATGTGATTTTGATTTGTAACCTACAGGTTCTTTCAACTCTTAAAACATTTCTGCAGTGTCATGCTGCACACTGATGGCGCATACATTAATTCCATTTAGTAAGTCCCAAACGTACTGTATATAATTAAGCAGAGTCAATTAGAAAGACATTAATTACTGCACCACTTGCTTCCTGGATGTTAAAGTGATAGTCCAGCCAAAATCTGTCATTGGAAATCAAGCGTTCATCCCCAGCAGGTTTAAATGCGGCTGCAAAAAGTTTTTTCAGAAGAAAACTAGCCTCATTTTAGCACTGTTTATGAAGTTAATAACTCTATGACAGTGTTAATGTGATTTCACAGTTTGTCAATAAGCGTTTAACCAGGAAGGAACATCTAATAAATCATGAATCTGCACTCTCAGTGCATCACTAAGTCAGAATAGAAAAGTATATATGCACAGCTACGCAGAAGAAAAGCCTTCTCACAGACTCAGTGCTCATAGAGTAAGACAGACAACAGAAGTTTGATGATAATGCGGTCACATCAAAATTCAAGGACTTGCACGGAATCCATAAAAGTTTGTCTGCGCGCCCCGGGGCTTTCATTGAGTAAGATGCTGAGAGACTTTCTGCTGCTTTAAAGTCTGAACACCCATCCATCACCCTGACCTACACAGCTGTGTTATATCAGTGTTTCTTTGTGAGCACATCTTGTCACTTTTTAACAAATGAAGCTCGAATTTTCATTCACATGTGAAGCGTTTTGGTACAAGTCTTATTCTTATGGAAAGAGCCAATTTAAAAATCACAGGATATTACAGTTTTTGCATAATATAAGTAATGTTTTGTTTAGTTTGCACAGATTTTGTGTAGTACCCAACAAAATATCTCAAAATACTGTACATGGTAGTGCTGCCGAATCCAAAAATTTAGCGTGGCTCCAAAATTTTATATAGCACCCATGAATTTCTAAATTTGGTTAACGGTCCTCAAGAATGATTTTTTATGCCCCCCAATTCCAAAATATGAAATGTGTCCTCGAACTCTTTTTTGTAATTTAAAAGATTTATTCTGGTGCCCACAAACAATTCATTTGGTATGACGGTGATAAACTTTATTAGTTTTAACCTTTCCTCTTGTGCCCCCCAAAATGTATCACATGGTGCCCCCAGCATTTGGTATAACACCCTTAAAACATTTTTAATACCCAACTTTGTTAACATGTAGCCAAATTCCAAATCTTGGAGTCACTGTGAGTCTCCAACTTTTCATAGCACACCGTCCCAAATTTGGAGTTTCTTATAATCTTATAATTTGTTAAAAATCCTTACTACCCCCCCAAAAAAGGGACATTTTAGGGCATGCTTATATTATGACAAAACTGAACTGAGGAATAATCGGATTTGCGAGCCCTCTGGTGGCTCTGGGACACTAAGAAGCAACGTGATTCCCTTGTGCAGGTTGACTCTGGTGCTAATTTGAATAATAATGACGACGGGCTGAAAGCTTGGAATACCACAGAACGACCTCAGATTCAGCATGAGCTTCCATATTGTATGCCACACGCCAGAGACGAGATATTGCTCATCCTCTGGATTTAAACATGATTCCAGTCTCAGATAAACTACATCTGCCACCTACACACACGCCAACATTTCCCCACAGAGGTTTACCACCCACTTCCCCCAAACCAGGCTTCACACTGCGAGGCTGAGAGGGAGCATGACTACAGCTGCTGGTGGAGAGATAAAGCCTTGAGTTACCTGTAATCCCACACTAGCTTCTCATACACAGCATTATGGTCACAGCAACATGTCCAACGGCGGAGCATAGGACCGGGGCTTTAAACCAGACTGCAAGAGCCACATACAATGAGACTACTATGAATTATTTTCTGTGGTATTTCTCTTCACTTTCCAGAGATCTTTTGAACTTTCTCCTGAAGTTTCAGCTCCTGCAGGTGGCTTTCTTTTGCTCAGCAAACGTAAAACTTCGATTTTTGTCCTCCTCCAAGGAACAACTACTGTAACCGACATCTGCTGTTTGGAGAAGTAAATCTATGCTTTAACGAGCTGAGTGTGGGATGAAGAACAAAATCTAGATTTATTTATCCAAAAATGTCACAGATTATTACTCTGTGGGCACACACACACTTGCAAGGAATTTTGTTTACTCACCCACTGATTTATGATACCTTTGGGTACACATTTTCGGATACTTGTACAAATGTGGTGTCGTGCAAAATGACAGCAGTCACTACTTTGTGTCCAAGTAAATGAGGCAAAACCACTTTAAAAATGTTAATGGCATCAATGATAACATTTGGATAGATGAGAAGCTAATACGTGCAGCCTTAATGTAATAAGGAAAATATAACCAGCTTCATAAGCCAGATGTTTCTGTCAGTGTGACATCTGCAGGCAAATGAAAGTGTATTCTGCAGTGCGACGCCCACGTGGTCAGGAGATCTATGTCAATTAAAACCAGCCACCACTCTTCACTTATCCGAGCACAATGGGAGCTTCAAGGTCAGTGGTTGGAGATTTACAAGTGTCGAGGAGCTGTGGATGCAGGATATGTGCGTCATTTGGTGGATATTTTTATCACAGTATCTGGTAAATTAAGCAAATTTGCGCAAAATAATGTCGAAGAAGAACGTGAGGCTGTTTTCTGTTGCCTCCAATATGTAGTGGTTTGTGGCAAATTCAAAGACAGAATAATCCACTTATATTTTATTTCTGGTTTTATTATCCAGAGTATTGTGCAGTGCTATATGTAAGTTGTGAGAGAAGGTGTGAGTGAGGCTGTCAAAGGATATCATTAATACTCCTCTCCCTCCTCCTCTCACACTCTTATTCCTCCTGCAGATCTCGTCTTGCATCTGGAAAATGGGGGGGGGGGGGGTGACAGTGGTGGCAACATTAGCTTGCAAAGCATGCTAAGCTGTGCTGTCACCGAGACATGCTCCAGATGAGAAGTTCTGACTGTCTGACATCGGCGCCAAGACAATAACTGAGGGAAAAAAAAGTGTGGGCGGATTGCGTCTACTCATTTTAGCAAAACAAATTGTGGTGGACAGTTTTGACAGCTCTTCCCACCATTTTGTGGAGATGTAATGGTGTGTTTACAGTATTAGTGTCACACTGCTGGCACAGATACTGGAGAATATATACAGTATATGCTATATATATTTACCTATCACATTTAAATCGGTGCTCTCCTGAGCCCACACACTGTGAATCAGAGGTGCTTTTATGTGTACCTTTGTGCCTTCTCGAAATAGGTATTAAAGGTGCAGTTCTATATGGTCTCTAATGTAGAATAACAAAGATACAGTATGATGTCTTTGTTTTGCTGAAGCACCACAGCCCTGTTGGTTCTCCTGTAGCCTGTGTGGCAGTGGAACAAAGCTTGACTGCAGATTACGAAAGCCTCACAAAGGCAAACAGTTGTACATTTCCCTCCAGGCAGAGGCTCACCTCAGATCAAACAGCAGCGGTGGGGAGAGAAATAGTTACAGTTCAGCTTCTACAAGAATACACTAACGCCACACACCTCCTCGGCCAGTCAAGCCCACCTCCACAAGCGATGGCTAAAAAAAGACTATTGATTTTAAAATAATAATAATAGCCGCTCTCCACAGCCTTTTGAGTCCCAGCATTACCTCGATATCCGTCCAATTTCAGGGATGACTGCAACCGAGCGAGTTTAGGCCCTTTTAATCACTAACCTGTGCGATTTGGTAGGAGGCAATCATCAGTGGTCATTTTCAACTATTTTCTCCCAAGGACACCCCGTCAGTGACCCTTCAGTTTACACCACATGTCCCCAACACGTGTGTCAATTAGCGCACGCACATCCAAACCCTCTGTTCGGTTCCCATCTCCAGTTTGGCTGGTTAATATTCACTCACATGCTGCTCCCAGGTGGACGACCCGCAGAGAGACGGGAGCTTTCAGTGCACCGTTCAATAACGGTGTTTCTCTGCTGCCTTAGGTTGTGGGGATTCATTTCTCCCTGCAGTTTTTCCTCCTCAAAAACCCCTGACAGCCTGTCTGGAAACTGAAAGATAGCCAGACAGAGTTGAGGTGGACTTGACTGGAGTTTCTTCCCAACATTATTCGCAAAATCTATGCCTGAATACAGAATATGTCAAATGGATTTTATTTTCTCATGAGAAGAAATAATGAATAATTTCACAGCTCTTTTTTAGATATAAAATGGCTTGGGAGGTTAAATCAAGAAGGAAAAACAATGAATAAGTAATTTAAATCGTTAATTTAAATGTCTAATTCTTTAACTAAGTGAAATAAATCTATCAATGTGGTGAGAAAGGTTTTCTACTCGATCTTGATTCAACAGAAGTCCAGAAACAGGTGAATATTATATATCGCTTCATAAAGAAGTGATTTGACTTCACTCAAGTCAAAAATCGGTCTCAATTTGAGTAAAAAGAAATCTGAATGACTTATTCGGCGGAATAAAGAGCATGATTTCTTTCCTTCTGCAGGTTCATACCTGTTAAAAGAGGCTGTAAAGTCGCACAGCTGCCAAGAGTAAAGGGTCAAAACTGAAGATAAATCAGTGGTTACCCTGTTAACAGTTTCAGCATATTCACACTTTTATCTTTATCTCTTCCACACCTCCCCTCTGATCACTAAATCATTTCTTTATTTCTTTTACAGCAGTAGGTGGGTGTCTGAAATAAGATTTTAGTGCTAAATGATGATTAGAATTTCCCAGTCCTACTTCAATTCTCTACATGAAGAGGGAGGGGAAAAAAGCAGCTTATTTCTGATGACTCAACCGCGAAAAATAATCACACCTATTCAGTAAAGTCTATTTTTCTTCTTAATGTGGTATAAAAATTGGAGACAGGAGACTTTGTTTTGATGGTGATATTGGTTTCTTTTGATTTAACTGTCAGTAGAGGGCTCTCATGATCTAGCCACAATGGTCCTGACCTCTCATCTGCACTCTCTGTGTTTAATGACACCCACCATCAATGTTCTTTCATGGCAATATTGAACAGAGCTTTTTCTCTCCCGCTCGCTGTGTTTTTCAACCTCAAACAATGGCGGAGATGGCTTTAACGTTTACCTTCCCTCACTGTCAAACACTATGTGTCTCTCTGTGTCGTGCTGCTCGATGTCCCATTGATTACCTCGCAGCGATTCTCCTGTTTAGGCTGAAATAATATCCATGCACCCCCTCGACTCAGCCTGTTTGCTCTGACCTCCAGTGGAGGTGTTTAAAAAGCTTTTTTTGCAGTGTAGCTGTCATATTGAGAGGATGACCTCATCAGCTACACACTGGCCTCTACTGGGTAAAATAAGTTATTGCCTAAAGGAAGGGATGCAGAGAAAGGGTAGAGCTGGTTGGAGGGGAGATCGGATCATTTCAAATAATTTTTGCAGATGAGAGATGTCAACTGCATTGAGGGGTTCATGTTCATGTTCATGGGTAGTTTCAGTGTATGCAGCAGCGCAGAAATGAGACAGTTTCTCCGCTACTCCTCGTGATCCCGTATGTCTTCTCATCTCCCCCAAAACACTCTTTTGGCAGGCTTTGAATTACCTGCACTCATCCCTGCCTAAATTGTTCAAATATGTTAGAAGTTGATCAAACAGAAAGGCTTTCACAGCGCGCGGCCGACAGAGCTTCCCCTGTGGGCTGTTGGGGGGGATCAGACATGAAAACCGGGAAAGAACAAAGGCTTGTCGGGACTGTTAAAGATGCCTGGACCACAGCAGCCTATCAGAATTCATTCAGTGAAACAGGCATGAAATACCCGCCAACTGCAAGAACCTCTCAAACACTCAAAACTCACACTTCTGTCTGTCAGAAAATACGGTGTCAGAACGGGGAGATGCTTGCATACGAGACATACTTCACTTGCTCTGACTTCCTCAGACATAAACCAGTAAATATATTCTCATGCTTCTTCATGAATACTTCACAAACATTCAGTCATAATAGGCGGTTTAACTGTTTTTTGTTTGATCCAGCTCTCCATAAAGCTGCACATGGCAATATTTTTCATCTTAATGAGCACTCAAATGACTACATATAAGGTGAAAGGAGTTGCTTGTAGTTGTAACCAACACAGAATTATAACCAGACTCTGTAGTTGCCCTCTAGTTCAAGAGTAACCATCGTTACACTAATTGTAATGGTTTATAGCCTGCAACTTTATAGTTTTAGTTCACTCTCGCTTTAATCAGCATTGCCTCCAGCTGGCAGCTATTTTCAGCCAACAAGCTCTGGTAAACCCACTGTACACTACCCCCCCACCCCCCCAGCACCAAACAGCAGACAGACAACGTTAGCAACTCGCTGCTAAAGAGCCAGATATTTCCCACAGGAGTTGGTGGAGACCATAGACAGTATATTTTGCGTGGCTGTGGATCAGGAGGTAGAGCAGGTCGTCCACTAATCAGATGATTGGCGGTTCGATCCTCGGCTCCTCCAGTCTGCGTGTTGAAGTGTCCTTGGGCAAGATACTGAACCCCAAATTGTGAATGCATATGAATGATTAGCTCCTAAAACTGATGAGCAGTTGGCACCTTGCACGGCAGCTAATGCCATCAGTGTATGAATGTGTGTGAATGTAGTGTAAAAAGTGCTTTGAGTGGTCGGAATTACCATTTGCCATATACTGTATATAGAGAATAGGCAATTAATTGGCCTGCTACCTTAAATTAAACTTCCTGCTTGTGAATCATCATGTATAAGAAGACATTCATTTTGTATTTCTCCTTTTATTACATGAAATATCAGGTAAAACATTTTTAACAGCAATAACAACAGAGAAGCTGTAAGGAAATAGACATATCAAAGGATTATACCTAATTACGCTGGGAGGGACAACATGTCCTAATATTTTGGACATTCTTTGTGGTTAGTATACAATAACCTGGTTATCTTGCTTCTCTAGAAAAAAACGTGAGGCAAATGTCTTGTTGAAACCCTACGACAAAGAAAGACCGCTATTTTTAACTTGTTTACTCCAGTTTGCAATGATAGTGTCACTCAGCTCCTACTCTGTCTGCCAGCCTCCGTGCGACCCTCAATGAATCAAGCATAGCTTGCGACGCACTATATTCCAGGACCCAGTGACAGTCTTATTTCCAGCCATCGAAGCAGCAGGGGTAAAGTTATTTACTGAGAATGGTGGACAGAGGAAGATTGGACATCCCAGATCTGTCAAGGACACGACTTTTGGCCGAAGCAGATCCTTCACTTTTATTGCATTGTCTTTGGGGCCATTTGGCACGAGGAGATGGAATTGGGAGGCTAACACGGCGCATTGCCTTCATCTACCACTGTCTTCCACTGCTAAGTTTCCTGGACAGAGATAAAGTCCAGTCTCTAACCTGTAGAGTCTGGAAATACTCAAACTATTCTTCATTGAGTGTGGCCTTGCTCCCCAGAGCACACTGCTGATCTGCGACTAACATTCATTAGACCAAAAAACAATATAAGATGCAATGTCATAACTTTTTTTTTTAAAGCAGCAAACAACTTGAGCAATCAGCTTTAAAACATCTCTGATACCAGCTGGCTGAAAGTTAATTGAACACCTTTTTTTCCCAAAGAGTCCTCACAAATCTTGTCTTAACACCAAACTTAATAAACATGTAAATACATTTTTACATGTGATGTCCTCGACTTGAAAAGGGAAAAATAGCAAAAAAAAAAAAAAAAATGGAGGTAGTAATTGGCATGTAATTGGCATCCAGGTCCCAGGAGGAAACCAAACAGTGTGTACGAGTGTCTGTTTGTTGAGGTGTCTGAGAGAGAGTTGGAGTTTTAAGTGGAGAGCAGTCACCGAGGAGGTCCACGTGCAGCACCGCAGAGATCCACCGCCTGAGGTCCTCTGACGTCAGCTAGAGAGGCTGATGGGAATTCAATACACAGCGTCCACACCACCTAATTTATTCCACAATAAAAAAAAAAATGGGCTGCAGCTTGTTTGTCTGCAGTTCCATTGATGGTTTGGTTGGCGACGTCACTGAGTGTCACCACAGTTTCTTGAGCTGGAGAGGTTTCTGTAACTCAATTGGAATCTCTTTTTGCTTTTCTGTTCTGCTAAAACAAGCGCAGAATCACAGAATACTCTCTGAAAGCAACCAGTACAAGCCGAGTTTATAAAATATGACACTGAACAATCCAATATTCCATTAAACTACACTGACTAAAGAGTGCTGAAATATCTATTTTCACTGTAAAGGGAGGCACTCTATGATAAGTCTTTCAAAATATGGCCAAACTCATTCAGTCTTCTTTGCCACACACACACACACACACCGTTTGCTGATGTCCACCTCACACATCCTATTCACCATCACCCTACCTCTGCAGTAAGCTCTTTCCATCCAACCAAACAGATTTTCCATGTGCCCGCTGCTGTCATTGTCTACATTCATCTGCACGAAACTGCCATTTGCTGAGTCTTTGTTTACAGAACCATAAATGTGGCGAAACTACAGTGTGTGTGGCACAATTTACAAATAAATAAGAGAGCCCATTTCGCTGCATGGACATATCTGAATTGAAAACACAACTCAGAGCTGCTGTGCGAATGCCAGTAGCCTCTCTATGAATCGGGCTGTGCTCAGCTGTGGGGTTAGTGCAGGGTTAAGGGGTAGAGGGAGGAGGGTGTAAGGTGGTGGGGGGGAGGAATGTGGCTCTTGCCTACAGTCACAACCGAGGGCATTAAACATGACCTTTCAACTTGCCACTGAGCATTAGAACAGTCAGAGAAGACATCCAGTCTGCATGTACAAACACTGCACATTGCGGCGGGGCTTCTGCCTCTGCTGACACCCTCCTTTTACTTCAATGTGTGTCACACAAGCCGCTGCAGTCAAGGTAGTTTCACTGTGTGAAAAGAGCATGCAAGTTCCCCAAACTGACATACAGTTGACTCAATAACTCGAGTGCAGAGCCGGATGTCACTGCAGAGTGTACACAGCCAAAAGAGCGATAGGAAAAGTGTAGTTTTCTATGCTAGAAAGTAGAAATGTAGCATTATTTGCATGTAATTTATAACAAATAATATATCATGAAGACAGCTGGAAAGTTCAGGGAAAACCTGAATAAATGAGTGGACAAATGTAATAAATGCTCATAAAAAAATTAATGCACAGCATACATTATTGAGGATAACGCAATAAAGTTGACAAAAAGTCAATTTATTTCCATCATTATCCTCGAGCCCTTCGTAAGGCAGCAATCAGGGCAAAAGATATATTAGATTTAGGATGAACAGACTCTCAAGACAGCAGCTGTGTCCCTTGATCGACTGTAAAGGTACATTTCTGATATTTAAGAGTAGAATTGTGCACCAGACCTGAAGGTGACCATTATGAAATGTCACTGTACACTAAGTCTGCGCTTCGATTGGTGAACCTGGGTGGTGCAGGACTGGAGAGGGTTCAAAATCCTGACAGCAGCACTTGACCTCCAGTTGACAGTGTTTGTGGGTGGGAAGCTGGTAAAGGATCAAGCTCTGGTGGAGCGCTGACATGTTCCTCTGGTTGTTCAGTCTACCTCCCTGAGTCAAGACTGCAGCGTAGGCGGAATTGGCCATTTAAATTAAGGCGGCTCTCTGATTTTCTCTATATTCCCCCGATGATTATGTTCAAAGATCGCTCTTTGTTTGAAATCTGACTCGTGAGAAAGGGTATTTTACTGTACGTGCTGAGGGTGCTGCCCTGGGTCAAGCTTTTGTGCTCTTCAGCAGTGTGATACTGCTGTACTTTTTGCTCATGTTCAAGGACATCTCAAAGTACATTTCGTTTTGGGTCTTTTTTTCAATTTGTGCATGGAGAACTGAGTCGAAATGGCAGAAATCCATCGAGGAGAAGACTAAATCTTAACTCTCTTAGCTGAGATGAAAAAGATATCAAGAGAGAGAATAAAGCCTGACTGAAAGACTCAGACACACCTTAACACTTTGGTACTTGCTCTTGGCTCTTCTACTGCATTAATGTAATGCTGCCATTTACTTCCATGCGCTGTCACTCCACCACAAAGCCCAGAAAAGTGTAAGGAACAAAAAGAGCATGGTGTTGGGGAGGTGTACATGACTGCTGCAACATCCCTGGTTAAAGACCAGAGGGGGCCCTTGTCGCATGTCACCTCTCTCTCTCTCTCTCTCTCTCTCTATAAACCACGGCTGATAAGACACCAGAGGGTCAAAACAGACAAACCCATTCATTAAAAACACAAACACCATCTCAGGTGTGAAGCAGCAGTGAAATGCCTTCATTTATCAGAGTTGTTCATGCTCCATTGATTATATAATTTTGTCATGTCCTCATGAATATTTCCACATAAAAAGGTTAAAGCAAATGTGCACCGATTTACATTTTTGCATATATTTGCAAAATTTGAATGAGTGCGTGGCTTCTGTCAAAGATTCTGTCAAGGCCTCAATAGTTTTAGGTTTTGTGTGCCAGCAGCCTCCTTCTGGGAGCACTGGGATCTTTCAGTGATAAACTGTTGGGGAGGGAAGGTGGCAGGCGTGTGAAGAGCGGACGTCTCAAGGGTAGAAAGACGGCCCTTGCGCCAGCCTGTAGACAGCGTCAACTTAAAACGCTCAGAGGCGTAAACATTACGAATTCACATTGTGTTTTCGTCTTCCCTCTCTCAGGACGTTGCCTTGTACTGTACTGTCCTCGTCATGTACCGAACAGCATGCGAACTGTTGCTTTACTAGACCCGCTAACATCACTAAACTCCAGCGGAGACAGAGGGCAAGGCCTGGTGTTTGTGGTCAGATGGAATGTGAACTCCGGGTGAGAAAAAAGAGGAGAAGTAATAATGAGGCATCCCCCCTCTGCTGGTTGTTTGTTTGGACAGACCGGCTGTCTCACAGCACAAGCTGTGGATGGAATACTAATGCATATGACTAATGATTCTCTCTCTCGCCTCTCTCCCTTTCTCCTGATTTCTTCCTACTCGGCTCTCTTTCTCTCACTCCTCTTTCTCCCTTCCCCTCCATGTGAATGAAAGTTTGGGATTCAAAATGCATGATTCAGTTACAACTAAAGGGACAGCTGTGACATGCACGTGCATTTTAAGGTATTTAGGGCAAGTAAACAGTGCTTGAGAGGACGTTTTCTCCCTTTGGGGCTTTGTTGAACACACCCCCACCCTTACTGATCCCTGTTTCTAATCACTTATTGGTGGGTGGACATAAAACCATCCTTGGTGTTTGCAACCATAGAGTGGGGCTGTCTAATCCTCAGCACATCCATCTGTGGTGTTTAACTTTCCAGATCATACTTTCTCCAGATTGTAGTGCCCTGAGGGAGGAGCAGGAAGACATCCCAGAGTTGCAGAAACTCTCCACTGGGCCAGATTAAAACCTGCTGAGATTTAACCAAGGATTAGACACCCCCTTTGGCATTAGGAAGCTGTATAAACTGTTTCAAATTATTTTGGTATTAAGTATTGAGGACGTGGCACTGTAAGCAGCCTGGTAACCCTGATAAAAGGAGACGCAGCACCAAAAAGGGCAGAGAATTTCAATCCAAAACATCATTCCATTGAATCAGTTAAAGAGAGTACTATTGGGGCTCTATTTTTCATGTGATCACTGCACTTAAAACACGACTGAATCTCATGATAAACTATGCAAACCTTTCGAATCAGAGAAGTTAGTCACCCCAGAGCAACATTACCATTAGCAGTCCAATTAGCAGTGGGATTGGAATGGAGACACTAAGTGGCAGACGATGTTCCATAGTCAGGCTCACGATCAATTTAACTTTCCATTCAACATCAGTGGCCACCTCACAACAAATCCCTGCATCCCCGTGAGTAAGAGCGACCTGCCGCCATGCGCCTCTGAATGCGGTCTTTGTTCCCTTTATAATCTACACACTCTTTACAGCTCGCAAGAATCAAAATCCCTCTGTAGAAATGATTATAATATCGCTAATAACTCTGCTGAACAGGTCGAATCCACTCCGGGCTACGAGCGGCTCTAAATAAAACGAGATTGCATTGATTGAGACAATAGATTACAGCATTTAGGTGAAGCTTTGGCAGCATATTGGCTGCATGTTATTTAATAGTCCTCTCTGGGTTTACTGCTGGGCCATTTAGCAAGGGTCTGCACTGGAGAGAAAGTTTTTCAAGTCGATAACGTTACTTTTATTTCTGCTGCACCTGTTATCACTCAGAGGAGGATTAATGCAAGAATGACCAGATGGTCAATTAAAATCGATTTCTATAAGTAACAACCACTGCATTTATATATTGCAGTTTTTCTTTTTATGGTAAATACAAATAAACTGGGATTGATTGTCCAACTCTTCTCATCTGACATGATGACATGTACGTGAGAGAAACAAGATCATCCCTCAGTTCATTAGCGGAATACAAACTCCACCTTCTCCCCTGTGCTTCACACTCTGAAGCGTGCACACACAAAGTAGGGGTGAAGGAGCACCCTCAGGACCTGTGTTACCTACATTTGCTAATGATACACAACTGCTGCATCTCTGTCCGAAGCCTCTGCTATACGTCTTGTCACACAAGTGAATGCGCACATTTGCAAGCTCCTCATTAGTTCCTTATTTACATATCATGTATACTTAAAGCTGCTCTTATAATTTTTTTATATTAAGCATGGATCAAATGAGTTTAATCAGTAATGTGATGCCGCTTGTAGCTTCCCTCTGCTCTTTAAAGCTTTTTAGCTCATTGTTTTGAAAGTCCCATCAACCCTATTTTTAGCAGCTATTGCAACTTTTTTCAAGAATAAAAGCTTAAAAAATAAAAAGTGTACCTTATCTGCCCAGCACCAAACAGCACAGTGACAAAGTCAGCGACTATCTGGGGAACATAGTGCAGCATCTATAGCAACAAAATAGCTGGATATTTCCCTCAGGAGCTGATGAGATGTTGTTATTGATATAGCTAAAGGAGAATGAATATTGGGTTTACATTCATCAGGAGGACGCAAACACAGCCCCAATTCAATGCTGACGTTACTTCTCATCTGTTCGATGTGTGGATAAACTGTTAGCCAGCTTTATAAGGTGATTATGTGTCAATGTGTGTGTTTGCAGGTTTTTATTCTGCCCCCAGGTGGCCAAAGAAATCAGGTTTAACATCCTTGCTGACTATTTCTGAGTCAGTGCAATACAGCTGTATGATTTTGTGTGCATTCTTACAGCTGTAGCAGGCAACCATTGATTTAGATTCACTTCTGTATGGTAGGAAAATCAATTGGCAGACTCTTGAAACGTGCTTATCCTGTGTAATCCACCAGTAAATGTCAAACCTACATCAGTATTTGAACCTCTCACATGTGGATTTGCCTTTATAAAAATTTCATATCTCACAATGGATACCTTGAATTGTAGATACGACTATGAATATTTAAATATGCAGTTATGGTGTACAGTGATTTGAAATAAATGGGCAAAAACTTCCAAAACCATTTAAATCTTAACGTGTCTCAGATCAGCACAGAAATACAATCAAACACATCCAATTAGACGTTAGTCCATGTAGAGTCCAGTCTTATGTTATTTTCTCAGGAGGTGCAGAACTTATGTTCCAGCTCTGTGACCTTTGGCCTCACTTCTTTCAGTCACCTACTGGCAGGCCTGGGGACAGTTTGTGTATGTTTGTGCATATGCCTGTAAGTTCATGTGGGTGGTTGTGTGACTGAGTGGGACACTAATGAGAGGACTGATTACAGTGGAAAGCCTCGGGTTATCATTAGCTCTGCGAGGATCAAACACCAGATCAAGCCAGCAGCAGGGCGGAGAGATGCAGGCCACAATTAGACATTTGTTTTTCCACAGGCAAAGTAGAAAATCCGTATACGTATTTAAGGAAGAAAAGAAACAAGCACCTTTTCTCGGCTGCAGAGTTAGATGGTGGTAGTTTCTGATCAAAAAGCAACTAAAGGATTCACAGCATTCCTCAAGAGTTATGCAGGAACACAAACCCATGACTCGTGTATATAAATTCATCCACAACAGGCATTAGTAGCCCCATCAATGGGCTCTCTCAGACAATGAGGACCAACACCACACAAGAGCGGTATTCTCTCATCACCGGCTTAGAGGTTTTGCAGACGGCTTAGATTGTCTCGCCCCTTGCCTGTAATGAGATAGCTGTTTGCTTGACAGCTCCATGAGAACGTCTACATTTCCACACATGACTATTAACCCAACAGCCTAAGGTGCTGGTCCCCTCTCAGACTCGGCTCATTGCCACAACTGAATAAAAGATTTCAGTGGCAAGTTCAGGTTGTGAGCGCCTCTATGTCTCCTGAAGAACTGTAGTTAAAGCAAAATTCCTCACAACTATCTCTGTGGTTTTGGTCATTATTTTTATCAGTCATTGAATGCTGTAGTCACCTGGGGACACAACAACACTGCTAAAACAAAGTGCCATAGGGAAAGAACGATTGTAAACAAGTCAGTAATTCACAGGATTACCTAAAACCATTTTATTCAGAGGTAAAACTGAAACTGGAGGGAGCCAAGATAGAGGTAACAATCCCTCATTGCACAGGAAAACTGTGTGTACACACAAGTATGGCAAGTAAAGTAAATCAAAGTTGAAGCAGGAAGTTCTACTTTGATGGATGTTTGCAGTTTGGGTAACCTGAGGGTTGTTTAAAGGGGCACTCTACCCACTTGTCTTTGGAAAAAATACTCGGCCCGTGAGCAGAGCTGAATTATCCTTATCAGTATTGGAGGTAATCCTGATGACACATTTATATCAAAAAGTTACAGCTCATGTTGTAAACTGGGGCCGTGGAATTAGAAAGACTTGGTTTAAGAGAAGACAACTGTCCTGAGTTGCATTACAGGAAGCTTGATAAATATTAGAAAATGAGTGTCAGGATATCTCAGTTTCTTCTGCTCCGATTTTGTTGAAAGGTTTGTGATTGTTTATGTCGGACTTCTTTTAGCTCAGCGAACTAAAGACCATATGGTCCAGATCTGACCCTTGCTATGGTTCCGGATCACCTGACAATCATTTTCTAATTCACATTTACATTGGGTTTGTTTGTTTTTATAGATTAGTTCCATAGATGTTTATTGGCTGTTATTTGTGATGTTGCATGTTAGCTTATTAGTGATCTGTGCGTAGAAGCGATGGCACTCGATTTCTGCTAAATGTACACATGGCCTGCACAGGGCTGCTGCAGCTGGATTTGCCTCTTAGCAAAGATGTGCATGGGCCGCAAAAATGTTGAAAAGAATGGACTGAAAAACTAAACCAACGTCTTCAACCTGTCGAATGACCTTTGCTGTACGCATGGTTGCTAATATCAGTGTCAAAACATGCTAACTTCAGTCCCGCCTGTTTGTTTATTAACTGGCCCCAAGCCTCCTGTCATTTTAGCCCTTTCAGCATGCTTCCAGATCTCAGTAATTAACTTACTACCAACAGGAATGTTGCCAAAACTAAAAAAATAAGTCACAATTCAGAATCCAGCTCTGCTTTTCAGCTTCTGCGCTATGACGTCTACAACTGGATGCAATGAAGGATGGCTCCTTGACAGGCCTCTCTCCTGGCATCCCTCCCCTCCTCTTTTCTTCTATTCCTCTCTTTATCCTGTCCTCCCTTTCTATGGAGGCCCTCCGGACCCCATCAAGGCTCATTCTGTTCATCCCACATGTGAGGGGTCAGTGCGTACCCCACAAGAATAAACCAGCCACTCAATGTGAGGATCTTTGTGTATGTCCTCATCCCCCTACCCTCTTTCTCCCTCTCTCTCTCTCTCTCTCTCACTTACTTGTGCCCTATAGACGAGAATTGGCTCCATTCACGGTGCTTCCCTCCCCCCTGGAGCGGACTTCTCAGGGCCCTAACAGCGCAATTCTATGCCTTATTGCTCCAGCTCTTCCATGGAGAACAGTCTCGTCAAAGCATTTGTGAAGACACAGACGGAAATGAACTGGCTTTGTGCTTAGTCTTGACATATAGGCGAGATCACGTGGTGAAGTGGGGCGAGTGTTTAACTAGAGGAAAGGGCAGAATGTGTAAAATGCCTCTAAGTGGCCATATTGGAAGGAAAATGCCAGGATCTATTTAGAAATCAAGCAGTTTTTATGAGTTTGGCCCTGCTGGCTGTCATCCAGCTTAATCCACATTGTGTTCTGACTTCCTACGGACCAAAGCTGGTTTCTCAAGCTCATCTCCACCTCATGTTTAATCTCCTCTGGCTCTTTCATTAGGACCACACCATGTGTTGATTCTAAAGAAATGAAGCGGACACCTCATTTCGAGCAAGAATGAGCCGGAGAGGGCTTTTGTCCGCAGCAGGAATGCCCATAAGACAGAGAGGAACAGTGTTTGGTCTGACTCTGGTTGCTATACCAGTGCTGAAGAAAGCCATGGCAACGCAAGCAGAAGGTCTGCCGGACCACATAGCGACAGGGTAATGACAGGGTTTGTCATTCCAGTCAGGCCTGACCCAAATTACGACATCTTGGGCAAAAATGGCCCACTTCAACCAGCACACATAAACAGACATACATAATTGGGCTTGCATATATTTGGCTGATAGCGATAATAAACAAAACATATGGATGTTTGAAGTCTAATCACTGAGGAAACGGCCCCCTTAATGATTTAACACCACAGTCCATAGCTCATGGCTGCTGGATTACTGAGACTTTCCCAATTGTTTACCCAACATGTCTACAAGCCATTTTTCCATCTGCAGTTATAATTCGCAGCATTTTAAGCTTAATAGTCTTTTATGTTTTCATATGTTTATTATCTCCTATCAACAGCCTCAAGGAAAAATCTGTTTAAAATGGGAATAGAAACAAAGAAGCGATTAGCACCGTGTCTACAGAAGTGTTTTGGTAAAATGCGAAACGTCGAGTAGAGCGAAAAGACGTAGGAAGTATCAGGAAAAATGCACAAATGCAAAACATTGTTTTGATCACCAGAAACTTCTTTTGCAACTTTATCCAAAGTTTTCTTATAGAGAGATTAAAAAAACAATGTGAACATAACGGGGGGTTGATATGGGCAACACTGGAAATTACATAAATCCCACCCCCCCACACCCAAAATCCACACATGCACGCATCAAAAATGGCCTTCATATCATCGGAGTCTATCCGCACAGAATACAGCTAAACTACAAACTTTTCTGCTTGTCCGGCTGCTGAAGAGACCACCTCACCATCCCACTACACCTAAACAATGAAAGCCATGCATCCATAAGTGTGCACCAAGAAGAAGAGAGAAATCCACTTACTTTACTTTGGAGGTCTGGTAGTTGTATGTCAGAGCTTGAAGAAGTTTCTCTAGACTCTTTTCATCTGCACCTCTGCCCCGATACCCTGCCTCTCCAATACTATTTCTCTTTGTGGGCTGAGCATACGATAGCTGTGTAGTTTTTTTTCTTCTTCTTTTTTGTGTGTGTGTTGCATGTGGTGAGGGGAGGGTGGTGGGGTGGGTGTTGAATGCCGGGTTTCCTGACTCGTGATCAGGAGCTCATTACCCGCAAGGTCACTCCAGGGACGCCCCGCCTGGCACTCACTGAGACACCAGAGAGAAGATGTGAGATGAACGATGAGAGTGTGAGAGAAAGAAAGAGAAAGAGAGAGCAGTTAAGAGCCAAAGTGCCTGGGAGATCCGTGGGGACGAGGAGAGAGAGAGAGCTGAGAAAGAAAAGAGATGCACAAGTACATATAAACAGCAAGAGATGGCAGACAGTGAGAGACACTGATCCAAACGGCAACAGAGAGGCAGATATTGAGGTGCAAGTAAACACGACAACAAAATTCGGCTGTCGGGGATTTGGATGAGCTCGCAGAGTGAGCAAGCTGGGAACAGCAGCTCAGTCAAACAACACAGAGTTATATAAAATATCTTGTTGATCCATGGAAAAGTGAGTCTGACCACAGCAATCAATAGAATATTGACACACACCAGCTGGGCGCTAGATTTGTTTTTCAGCTTTTTATATGGGCCATGTGAGGGACCTCTCATTATATGATGTTGCCTTGATGATGTTGTTTTTGTCACTTGATCAAACTCTTATATATGTTCCTGAAAAAAGAAGTTCTGGATCTTACTGTGGACAAAGTTACAGAAATCACTGCTTTTCATGACGACTTAAAGATGGTCAGCGAGATGAACTTGAGGTGTGAAACTACCAGTTGTTTCCATCATTGATCTTGTCAATTACTTTTTCAATGAATGGATTAAACATTTAGTTGCAAATTCGCATCCCAGTGCTAAAAGTACCACCTTCTGATTGCTCGTTATGTTCAACGATGCTGTGTGTTAATTGGTTTGCTCACATTAGCCAATGGTAAGTCTACTTTCTGGAATCAGTCGGGTTTGTTGTATAAGCCCAGCACCTCCTTTGTAAGGAAGGAACTTGCAGTCATTGAGTCACAAGATTGATAAACACTGCCATAATAAGGAAAAGTATTACAATGTCTCCTCAGGGGAACATGAACGTCAGTACAAAACCTTCCCGGCATTTTATCTCATACTTGTTGAGCAAACAACAATTCTCAAAACCAGAAATGTCAACTTTACGGTGGCTCTAGAGAAAAAGTCAGAGGATCGCCAAAGCCACTGGGATACATCATCTGGGAACCATGAATATTTGTACAGTGCAAGTACTGTGTATTGTGTCAATTCATCCAGTAGATTTTGAGATATTTGTCAAGATACACAAAACTTTGACCGGCTGGTGACACTACAAGAAAAGTCAAAGAATCATTCATCCTCTGGGGACCATGAATGTCTGTACAGAATTTCATGGTAGTCCATCCAATAGCTGTTGAGATATTTATAAAAACGGATGTTAGGCATGGATTTGGAGGAGGGTTGTTTAAAGGTGATTTTGTTGTAACTGGGCTGAGTAACTAGTGATGTAATCAGTGACTTGTAATTAATTTTGCTAATCAGTAAAGTCATTACTTTTTCTAATAAATACCTAATTAGTAATTGATTACATTGATTATATTTTTCAAATAACTTATTAATCAGTCCAATACTGATTTTATGTTCAACCTACTGATTATTTGGCTAATTGTTTCAGACCCAAACAGAACACCACAGTTCTACATGATTATCGAGCTAAGTGGTTCATTTATCACCACAATAAAAGTCATCAAGGTGTTAACATTTACAAATGAACAATTAACAGTTAAAACTAGATTTCTTTTAATTGTCAAACTTGAATTTAGAGAATTAAACCTGAGTCATTTGTACAGCTATATGCCATTTAATCTGCAGCATCTCTTTTCCTCTCATGTTTCTGGTCTGGATCCATTTGAGCTCTCATTTGTGGCCAGATATCCTTTTAGAGGGAGTGTGGTAATAAGTTGTAGGTACTCTCAGGGTGTTTGGAATGGCAGATGGCTGGAGATGACCCTATAGAGCAGCACTGGCACTCTGCCGCAGCTGGACAGGCCTGGATTGACAGATTACAGCACACACAATCAATAAAGCGTACCATTAGTTCTGTCCACAAAGCCCTGTGTACAATACTGATGTCAGACTGCCTCTGTAAACTCTCTGTAGTCCACACACAGAGAAATGGCCTTATATTTCACCCTATAAGGCTGTCTTTCATGGCTAGGGTTATTGATTGAGTGCCTGGCATGAATTCAGTCCGTACTAGAAAAAAAAACTTTTAGCTTATAATAATAAAATAACCCATTTTCTGTTGTTAAGGTGCTATTCAGAGCCACTCAAATTGTGATTATAATGCACCATTTCGGCACTTTACTGATGGTCATTTACTGATGGAAGCACATTCAAAAACCATTCGACTGCGTGATGGAGACTAAACATTATTAATTCGAAGAGAGGGACAAACATTAGCATTAGTGGTCCCCAATGGTCAGCTTTGCTCCTGCTGGGGTGTCGATTAGCTCAGTTGGTAGAGCCTGTGTACGAAGCCTTGCCGCAACGGCCCAGGGTTCGAATCTGACCTGCGGCCCTTTGCTGCATGTCATTCCCCGTCTCTCTCTCCCCACATTCCTGTCACTCTTCAGCTGTCTCTATCAAAAATAAAGCTTGAAAAAGGCAAAATATATCTTTTAAAAAATGCTAATGACTAAAAAGAGCTGATTTTAAGTCAAGTTTCAATTGAGACAAGTCGAAGTTGCGTCTCAGCTCTTTTGCAACAAGTTTCAAATACAAGCGAGCAGAATAAATTCTTTATTAATCTCTAGAAATAGATATCTGCCTTTGAATGCTAACCAAGATTTCGTCACCAGTTTGTCATCCAGGAAGTACTGAGCGGTCATTTTTGAGTTTGCTTTGGTTGCAACAGTCTGTGTTGAGAGAAAAAAAAAGACAATTTGGCATTGGCCAAAATACAATCAGCTATCATCATATGATTATTCAAAAGTGTCTTTCTTGTCATTCTTGTGTTGTTCATCGGACTGCAAAAGTCTGGGCCCTGATATGCATTATCCATTTTCCAGATACATGCCAGGAAACGCTGGTTGTGGCTCTCAGAGGTTAAATTGATAGCAGATGAGTTCAAGATTGAGCAAGTCAGAGAATGAAACAGCAAGTCTCGAATGATTACCATTAAAATTATACTGATTGTGAGCAATTTCCTTTCAAAGCTGGTTTAAAAGTTGAGAAAAGATTCTTTCTGCAAGGTCAGTTTAGTAACAGCTCTGGAGCTTTTGATCATATCATATTAATTTCATCAGCAGATCGAGTCGCCCAGGTGTCAAATTTAATCTTTTGTCAGACCTTCATGGTTTTTTGAGTTCACTGTTCAAACTTCATTCTTAATATTGGAAATGGCAGTTGAGAAAACATGTAAGACATGTCAGTTCATGATTTTTAGTTTTTTTTCTTTTCTTTATTTTTATTGTTAAATGTTTTTGCTTTCACGCCATCAGTCAAGTCCAAGTCAATAATTACTTTTTCTGATGCAAGTCTGACTCAAATCCAAGTCTCGAGCCTAAAAATCTACTTTTCGCCATCACCCTTTGCAGCTTCTTCCAGGTTGATATGAAACAGGATGACAGAGAGGTGAAGATGTGAACGGTGAGTCTTGATGTTGCAAATTTCAAGAGGCTGAGATTTAAAGAGGTATTCATACTTGAAGTTCAAAAGGATCTAGCAACTGAAAGCTTGTTTTGAAAGTCATCAAAGAGGTGCTAAGTTGTGGGGGGAAAAAAATGTCAAAACTGGCGAGCAATAGGCCAGCAGCAAAATAAGGGATTCGTTAGCAAGGAGCCTTTAGGCTGTTTGGTGCATCTGCCCCAGAAAGATGTGTCCTCATCTAAAGTCTAAATTAAGACAGAAATAAAGGCATTGATTTTTGGACAAGAACAAGTAGTTGAAAGATGAGAGATTTTAAGGATCACTTCAGTGCACACACACATGGTCGAATGGCATCAAAAAAATATGTTTTCAGAACTTCTACCAATCAGGAATGAAAGTCTCCTAACCAGAGAGTGTATACGTGCATAGTGCTGTGTTGGATTCTGCATCTGTGACAGAGCTAACAGTGCAGTTCAACATGTTTAGCATCATGTTGCACTGTTGGGGATTTCAGCATCAGCCCCAGTGATGGCCAGCAATTAGTATGACTCATACGGCCCCCCGCTGATAACGATATTCCATTCCACTGCTGCCGTCTCATATTCAACTCATTAATAATACATTTCATCCATTTGCACCCCCCCCCGCCCCCCTTCAGCCCTCTCCTAAGTGCGTGATATGCTTTAGTGCCATCCACAAGGAGCTTCTCCAATGATATCATTTCCCTCATTTGATTAAATGAGATATGACAAACAATGAAGAAATGATGCAAAATGATCCTCGATGCCCCGATCCAAGAGTTGATTTTCTGTTGTGCAGAAAGCGCAGAAAGGAGCTCCAGAAAACAGTTTAGATAGATATAAAAGGGTTGGAGTGAAATTTGATCTTTATATCAAATCAAACAGCTCCCTCGTTATTTTTACTCACTTCAGACTGGCTGCTGTCATTTTGAGGCAGAACAGAAACAGGGATGAAGTCGCTGTTAAGCCCCACTAACCCTGTTCGTTCAGTTTATGTCCACCGGCAGCCCAATGAGAAGAAGGCAGTGACTGGGCCTGTCTGCGCGGTGAGAGTCTGATGAAACCAAATGAAATCGGCCTGTCGAAATCAGCCAAAGCATTTCTTTTAGCTTTTTTTTTTTTTCCCAACCACAGCTCCAGCGGCTGTGCCTCTCCACCCCATCGTTCCCTGACAAAAAACACCACAAAGTATCCGCAAAGATGAGAGCACCTGGAAAATGGCAGAAATGTCATTTTTCTACACCTTTTTTTTTTTTTTTTTTTTAAAGCAAGTATTCAATTTGTGCAACATGTCTGGGAGGAAATGGAGATAGAATTTATGGCTGTAAGTGAAAATAGCTGTGTCTGAGAACATCCTCTGAAATCGCTCAAAAACTGTTTAGATATAAGATAATCATACGCAGCATATAATAACATATTCCTGGGTCAAGGGCAGATATGTGCTTTCTCCACTGTTATTGTCCATACACTTCATTCATCACGTGAAGATGATGTGTGTGCGTGAGGACAAAATGCAGGAACAAAATGTCTTGACAGTGTGATTCACAGAATGTACCCTGCTAGGCTGCAAGTCATATCAGACACAGGACAAACCACACATTGCACACACACACACACACACACACACACACACACACACACACACACTGAACATCTGTGGGGCCGTGACCGCCATTTAAATCTGTATCCAGCTAAATACTGTATCCAGCTGACAACAGTACACCTAATGAAACAAGTCAAGTTTATTTATATCGACCTTAATCACAAGTTTGTCTCGGAGGGCTTTGTGATCTGCAGAGCATTCAACGCCCTTTATCCTTACACCCTTGATCCGGAAAACGAGAGGGACAGGCAAGGAAAAAGGTTTTGTATAGTAAGTGCTACTTGTACTGAATAGATAGAAACAGCAGCAGTAGTAGTAGTAACAATTACAATACAGAGAAATGGAAATATAATATACAACCAATACCCTTTCAAAGAGCTACAAAGTTCAAGGACTACAGAAACACAAAATTACAATGTAAAACTAAGAAGTGCATGATTACAGAGCCTGTAAGTCAGAGTTTCAAGCAAAGTCTAAGTATCTGGGTGAGTATTTATATTATAGAAAGTGGAAAAATTAGCCCTCTATCAATTAATTTCAGTGAATCTCTGTGATTATTTGATTTACTAGTGGAGGTGATTTTTGAGTTTAACTTTTAAGTGCTTTTGCCATGTTGTAAGTCCAACGTTTGCTCCTATTTTGGCTCTGTTTTGGTCTCCACCAACAGTTTTTTGCTGAAAACGGCTGACTGCCGCAGCTGGGAAAGAAGCTGATGAGAGCGGTGGAGGTAATACTAAAGTTGTGGAACCGAAAAAACCAAAACAATTAGCTAAAAGAAGCTAAAATACATCATATAGCTGAGGGAACTGTTGGTGGTAATTCCCTGTGGGTTTATCGTTGCACATGACCCCTTTAATGCACATATACATTTGATCAATTGTTACTGTAAAAACAGTGATTAGCACACCTTAAGAAAATAAATGTCTCTTTTGATTTGATCATCTTTTAATGGACGTAATCGGCACAAATAATAGCACACGCTCTTATTGACTAACTGTAACTTGATATGAGCACAACACAAACACCTCGGTAAATTCGATTCCCATCACGAGTCTTTATGAAAGCACAACCTTTATATCCTGATGAAGTTTATGGCTCTCATCTATTCAGCATGAGGTAATGAACGGTATCCCATTATGCCCATTTAATTTCACAAGAAGCTCAGTTTCATTAATAAAGCATAAGCTCTTGGTTGAATATTAATATTTATATCCTTGTGTCCTAGCTAACAAAAGTAAAGAGATTTTTACTTTCCAAAGACCATCCCCGGGATTCCCCGTGGAATACGACCGGCGTGTTTTCTTTTTCTGCTGTTGTTGTTGAGCTGCTAGCAACAGGCAAGACTTTTTCACATTTTCATTCATTCATTTCAACAAAGGTTTATCTACTAAAGCTTGTAAGACTGCAGCTGCATTTGTTATTCAGGCCTTAATGCAGTATTTAATCTCCATTTAAAACCCATTTGACGCTAATTAGTCATCATACACTTTTAGCATCAGCAGGCTAATGGTGAAAATGTATTGATTAGTAAGATAATCAAATGAATGCTGATTTATTCGCCTGATACTTTTGTATGATAATGTGGTATTGGAAACAAGTGATCCCCAAGGATCGTGGAGGATGTCAGGTTTTTTAGACTGCATGAGCTCCTACCAGTCATACAAATGGAAATCTGATGCAGTACAGGGTTCATTTTGCCGTGCACAATGCCTCAGAACTTTATTCAGCTAAATTTTAATGCGACTCAAACCAGATAAATCAAACATGTCCTCTACTATACTCATGTATAACCATGTCAGTGAAAGCCCCTGTCCTGGCCGTCCTGTTTGAACACTGCGGAACTTAATTTATGACTGACAATTAATCTGAAGGAGCCAAAACACTCCAGCGTGGCCGACGGAGCGTGACAGCGTCGGAGAAAACAGCTCTCGCCCGATTCGTCTCCCAGCCGACAGTCTGGCCCCGTCACCCAGCGTTTATCTGCCTCCATACGCTTCCCCCCCAAAAAACTAATTAATCTCTAATGGCTTAATTCTGTGTTTCCAGTATGGCCTGCGTATGTTCTCATTAATGGCTTTTTCAATCTTATTCTATAGAGTAGGAGCAAGATTATAAATGTGTTTTTCTTTTTTTTTTTAAGAAAAAAAAGGATTAGATTGGAAATAGAAAATGGACGTGATTGTTCTTGTAGTTATTTGATGTCGAGCGCTGCAGATAATCGAGTGTGAGATCTGGTAGGAGGGATGATGACAGAAAATGGAAATGTATAGAAGCTTCAATTAAGTTGTAGTTCAAATAAAAGTTAAGAACTTGTGAAAGACACTGAAAGACACGGGGGCAAACTAAGTCTGTAGAGGGCAAGGGAAGGCAAAATGTGCTCCAGCAATGAATCCCTGAAAAATATCCACAGCTTCTGACATATCTGAGTGATGCTAGATCACTTAGAGTTTCATATTTGCTCAATGAGTAGATACGAAACCTCAGCATGAGGTGATAAAATGCCAGAAGGGTCCTGAAGTCTTCCTTTTTAAAACAAGACACGTTGTTCTGTTGTGTTGTTGGGATTATGGATTCTCACTCTCCCCTTTGGGTATTTGCTCTGTGGTGAAATAAATGCAACCTTCCTGAGCATAAAATACAATTCTCTTCATTTTATCGGGGTTTCAACAATTCAAACTTTCAGTTGTCAAAACAAACCAAATTCTCCAAAAGAAAGAAAGTGGGCACTTGAATACATCTCTCTCGCCTGGTACACAATAGCTTGGAGGCCAATTAGTGAGAGAATCACTGTGAAAAAAAAAAAAACACTACAGAGACAGAACAAGGGCCGGAGTGAGAGAGGTGAGAAAAACTTAAATGACATATCATGTGCCCGGTTCTGTAAAAGTAACTTTGTGTCATCATCCAAAAGACACAGCGCTCTGTACTTGTGCTCTGAGCATCTTGGTGTTCCCGGCAGTCACCTTTAACAATAGGATTAGTGCCGAGCTGAGTAGCAAAAAAGAAAAAAAGAAAAAGGCAAGGGAAGGAAGGATAAAAAGTGGCTGGGATCACTGCTATCACTGATGGAGCCTGAACCCCCGAGGGAGCACTCGTCTTTCTGTTTGATTTGTTCTCTGTCATCTGGTCTGTAGCCAGTGGGCTGGGGGCTGTTTGCTTGGCTCGGCACAGCCCTTTTATCTGCTGATCGAGAGAAAGAAGGAAGGGAAATAGCTCTGTGACCAAACGCTGAACTTTCCTCCTGCACCTCCTCCGAGGGGGAACGCCAAAGGAAACCGGCATTGACCTGAGGACGCCGGGCTCCACTGCGACATGTTCCCGACGCTTGCACAATGATGGGACTTGTTTGCGTTGACAGTGCACAGATGCAAGAATCCAATTCTGTGTGATGCAACTTGCTCTGACCGTTGCTTTATGAAGATGGCCTACCTGTGGTACTTAAGTGAATTTAGATAGAAGTCAATATCCTCATAATAAAACACCTCTGTCTCACTCCAGCTGATCACCAGTTGTCACTGTTTGGAAGGGCCTGCAGTCCCAATCGATGAGAAAACAAATTACCACTGGCAACCTCGCCAGAGGGCTGACGAAGGAGGTCGAGCCACAGCTGCAGTTCAACCTCACTCGGCCCTGTTCCCCCTTTCCAAAAGAAGATTGAGAAATACTTTCAGTAATGAGACAGCATCTGCGTGATAGGGACCGTATGCAAAAGTGATGGATTCTTGACTCTCTTCTTTTTTGTAGGATTTAGCAAGACAGCTAAAGTGTTTGTGATTGGCACCAGGCCCCTCGGCCTCATTTCTCTAGTTACGGGCTTCTCTCTGAGTCGGCCAAGCGTGTAAACACACATCAGCTTAGCAGGCGCTGGTCCTGCCCTTTGCAGGTGCTCACTGTCAATCCAGGAGGTGGTAAAGTAAATAAAAGTCCATCTGACAACACAGCCCGGACCATCTGCAATCAGCACTCTGTAGACGGCAGGGTTTTATGTTCTTCCTCCTGTTTTTCAGACTATAACTCTCATACTCAGATTATTGAAACCAAAAACAGTGCAATTGTGGCAAGTCTTCTAATAAAACTTGTGACACATTTGTCAACTCATGATGCTGAGAGTGAGCTGCAGCAGCTAGAGGGGAACACGGATGTCCAGCTCAAATTACAGTCAAGACACTTGTTTAAATAGGGACTTAACTTTGATCATAATACTCTCAGCTCATTTTGATTAACATCCATTTTTAATGAACTCACATACAGCAGCCTCAATGGGAATGAGCCTCAGCAGTGAACAGTTTGTCGTGGATGAAATGGACAGTCTCGCAGAGATAAAGTGAAAGGATTAGCCTTTGCATTGCAGTGCCCCATGCTTAATGCTTGCTGATGAGCTTCCATCTATCACTAAGGTATACCAATGTTGTATTCTCATTAGCAAGCATTAAATGTGGTGCATCACAATGCAGCCTCCCAAATGGTCTCCATTATTGTAACTGGATGAGTGCCTTTGTAAATTTAACTATAAAAGCAACATCCTTTATGCACTTTTAATTTCCCCTAAAACTTATCTGAATGTTAAGATAAGCCCTTAACTTAATTCTGCATTGCATCAGGCTGTGTGAATATTGATCACAGCATTAAGAATGAACCATTTTCAGCTGTTCGCACATTCACACATTTTCTGACTGCCGTCGTGTGGAAAATCACTCAAGCAAAGCAGCTGCAGTGATGCGCATTTCATTTGTGGTTTATTTGGGTCAATTTTAGCCAAGCGGACGGAGCCGAGCGCCAGCCACATCGACGTCTGTATTAGCGTCTGCTGGCATACAGATGAGAATGCGTCTGGTCAGAGAAGAGCTCTGTGATTTGCACTTAATGAGGTTGAGAATAGCCCCAGTCCGAGCAGGTAAGGCCAGACCGCGCTGACCTTTAGCACCCCATAACCATCAGTCACAAGAGCCTGACAGATTGCAAAACAACTGACCGAAGCGCCGGCTAGCTCATGCATATGACCTGCTGTGAAGAGGCTGTCAGCATAGCAGCAAGGACATCAGGGTGAAGTCAATTCCAAGTTAATCTCTGTATGTATCAAGTTATTTATCTGTATCGATCAAAACAATATTATTTCAGTTATAAGAACAGATTGGAATGAGACACTTTGATAGAGAACTATTGATAGGGGAAAGGGCATGATGGGATCATTGTTTGTTAAAATTATATGTCAAAATAAAATAAAAATAAATGACAGATGAAAGTTTTTGACCCAACAAATACAAACAATTCTCTCCCACTCTCAAATTTTCACTGACAAGTGTAGGTTTTTGGATTTTTGTAGCATAATATATTTAATAAAGTGTACTTTCTATGCGCACTAAATACAAATTTCTGTATTTTATTTTTTCACATTTTGAATCTACAAAAGAATTTTAAGTTTAAAGGACCAGTGTGTAGGATTCAGACGCCTCTAGTGGTGTAGTTACTTATTGCAACCCCCTTCATCAGTCCCTCCCTCCCTGAAGGCTCTATCTAAAGCTATCTAAAGTTTAGTTTGTCTGTTCTGGGCTACCGTAGGAGCATGGCGGTTCAACATGGCAGACTCAAGAGAATCTGCTGTGTTCGTAGATATAAAAGACTCATTCTAAGGTAACAAAAACATAACTTATTTTCAGGTGATTATTCACTAATAAAAACATACGGTAGTTATGGATATTATATTCCATTTGTGCCACATTCTGTAAATAAAGCCCGTCTCACACACTGGACCTTTAAAGCAACTTTTGTTGAACAGCCACTAAGCGATTACAGGACAATACTAAACGTGAAAATGCAGCACATAGCAAGCAGAAAAGATGTTTGACATGAATGGGTGTATTGAAGTACGTTTTATTGCTTATGAACTCAACAATGAGCTCAGCAGGAGTAAGATTGGGTTATTCCATCTTTCAAAAGTTATACACTTTAAGATATCTTTAGTTTCCAAGTAAACATTTCTATTTCTGTTTTGATGTAATGTCTGGCTTATGGTGTCTCTGTCTCGCTCACAGCTCCCATAGCCTTAAATTCAATCTCCACTCCACTTGTCTGCCAGCATCATGATAATGAGACCTTACAAGCCAAATTTACAACAGGATTCCCGAGTGTGCACCTGAAAACAAAATTCATTCTCCTTGATGGATGTGCCACCTCCAGATTTGAAAATATTATTTCTCTCTATATATTTCTAGGCCATTTCTGAATGTTGCAAAACGCCGTATACTATTCGCAAAAGCCACAAGCGGGTTTGATCGATAACACTATTCCGCGCAACCGCACGGATGTGGTCACAAGTGCTGCCAAACACTCAATAAGGCATGACCTTCACCGAGGGCACGGTGTGGTCGGGGAGGGAACACCAACAAAACAATTATCTCAGCTCATTTCCCCTACTGCTCACCCTCCATACATCATTGTTTTATCAAAATCGAAAAGACCTGACTGTATACAGCTACCAAGAACTCCTTTGTCCACGATCGATGGTTGATTACAGCTCCTGCTGTGGTTTAAGCACCCTTCATTGCAAGCCAAGTCCAATCCTACAGCAGCATGAGTCAGTACAGATGGTTGCCATATTATAGCTGTTATATTAATGCAGCGGAGGCTTAATTCTGAGTTATCGTCTCTGCCAGAAATTCTCTTGTTCAGAGAAAGTCTTGTTTCTCTGTTGTGAGTGAGGAAGCAAACCTCCTTCAACTAGATGTGACATTCATTAGATTTAGGCCATCGCAAAGTTATTAATATTTGAAAAAGAAAAGGACCACAACAAAGACTTCAAAACATAGCATTGTTCTGACTCGCCCACGTTAAACCTGTGATTTTTTTTCCAGTCGATAACTCAGCCAAGCTTCAGGATAGTCTCATTATGCAATTTCTATCATCAAATGCTCTCAGTCTGGGCTTTCACTTGAAGAGTGTGCTGCGTCTTCTCTTCTTGAAAGGAACCGCAGTGATAAAAAGAAGGTCGCTCATCAGTTTTTCTGCTCACCCCGCAATCTGCAATTTTCTGGACTTGTTTTTTTTTTTTTTTTTTATTCTCTCACCATGGTCATAAGCATATTTAAACATGTCAAGACAAAAAATTGATTAGTCCTTATAGTCTGACATTTAGATGCAGTCAACTCTCTGAGTCATCTGGGGACACGTCCTCCTCGTGCAGAAATGTCAGGCTAATAAGGTACAAACAGCCACAGTAATCCGATTCAGTGTACATCTTTAAGCATAAGATGCAATCAATGCATTCAGCCCTCTGGTATCCCAGCAACATGTCTGTGTGTCTCTCTTCCCGAGCCTCTAAATCTTTGCTCCTAACCTATACATAAGGGAGCAGGAAGGGACAGGCTGGTTACGGGGAGGGAGGGATGAGTGTTCGTTTCTGCCCAGCAGCCTCTGCGAACACGATGTTGATGTTCAAAGGACTAGCACGCTAGTAAAAACTCAGTCATTTTAACAGGTCATGACCAGGGAAAATGTCAGTGTGGACTTCCTCTGACATTCACAACATTAGAGCTAATACTGATGCATCCCCAGGCCTGAGTGAACTAATAATTCTAAGGATATTTTAGTGTTTGGTTGGCATGTGTCTCATATTTGTTTGTTTATTTTTATCTCTAGTCTGCCAAGAATGCAGTCAATATTAGCTGTATTTTATGTCAGGAAACATATTTATAATAGACCTTACAGCCAAGCACATATGCGCCATTTATGTGTTTGTTTTGAGCTCTTTTAGCCAAAAGGCTAGTCTCCAAGAGCCCACTTAATACTAAAGTTTGTCAAAACAAATTCAAGCTGTACTAACTGGATTTATGTTGGACTTCTCACCTGAGTTTGACTATAATCTCTAAGAGCAATTCTGAGATTTCTTTCAAAGTACATTAAATAGTTAGAGGTTCAAACAGTTTTTCACCAGTTTTCAGTCCAGGATTTTGTGGGCGGTCCTTAAAGGGTGGCTCGATGACACGCTGAGGCCACCCTGAGCAGAGAGATAGAGATGAATTCATCTCGCTCAGAGTGTTTCAAAGTTAGTCACGTCATTTTCTGAACTCATCTGACACGTTTCAGTCGCTTCAAAATGGCTGCTTGACTGCTCCCACGAGTGGGCGTGGCTTCAGCGTGTTCAACGGACACACCCCCACAGTCCTGGAGCTGAGTATTCATTTTTACCTGATTTTGACACCTAATTTCATAAAGTTGTTGATATTTTTAATCATTCAAATTTGGCTGGGTGGTTAATAACACTTTCTTCTTTGGTCTGACAAACTCAGAACACATATTTATTCTTACTTTACTAACTAACAAGGACAGACTAACAATTTTCACCATCATATTACATTTGAAATATGTTTAAATGCTCACACAAACATGCTCTAATATACATATTCATGTATATAGCTATATACTGTTCATGCACATATCCATACTAGTACATTTACAGTATATAACTGTAGACGTTAACAGCTACATTTAAATGTGTAAACAACTATACAAATGTTGTATTATTTAAAGTTTTAGTCTTTGAGATTTTCATGAAATCATTTTTGATGCTATTTATAGTGTGCATTGTTTAAGCAATAGCCATTCAGTGTCTTTACATTCAGTAATTACCTTCCTACACAGTGTTTTTTGGCAGAGTCTGCCATACCTACGCATGAGAGATTCACATGAAGCAAAGCACGTGTGTTAATCCAGCGACACTTGTAATTGCATGTGTTATTATAATGATAATTGTGCTGTAAATGAATGTCTACCTGCCCGTTTATCCTCGGTGTTTATCGTCTTTTTTTAGTGCGACTGATTATCATCTTACCGTGGGCTGCCCCATCGTATTGCGCACTTTTCATACCGGCCCTATAGGATGTAATGATCATATAAACACGACCTGGAATGTGTCCAAAAGTCCATTGTGCATAAAACCAAAAAGGAGTCCCACAAAAAACACCAACATTTTGCTATTGAGCTCTCACATTAGCCCGGTGATTTGAGCTGAGGACAAAGGGTTGCTAGGATAAAGTGGAGCAATGCGAGGTGGGATGTGATGACAGACGAGATGTGGGTGGTGGTGTTGCTGGTGGCAGCTGTAGTCTTAATGGCAGTGCTGTCTTTCTGTATCAGTCTGTGTGCGTCTGTGTCTGTGTGTGTGTGTCGTACATACTGTTGTAAGGACCTTTGCAGTGCTGCTGACTGCCCAGATTACAGGATTACTGCCGTCGCGGACTGTTCGACACCTTTAAGTCAGGCGAAAGCTCCAATCCTTTTTCTTGCAATGGGGATTTATATCATTCGAATCCTCCCTGCAGCTAAGATAAAAAAAAAATATTAATATAATCTGGCAGAATTGTCACAGGCTGAAATCATTCTGATGTGCTCAGCCCCAGGAATGTTAATTAACGCTGAGGTCACAAAAAGTCCGATCAGGAAAAGCAGGGCAAACATTTGAACCAGCAGAGGTGTGTTTGATTTATCCACCTAGACACAGCCTGAGACACATAACCCAGGCAGCTCTCATCTTTAAAACAGGCTCTGTATTCTGCTGCTGTTTTGTCCAGGTCATGGCTATTGGGTCATTTATCAGGCGAATTATGTGCATCACACACTCTTCGATGTGTTGTCCTGTGCTTTTATCACTCCCAGTAGAAACACATGCTGACAAACACACACACGCAAAGAGGACTTGTAGCGGTCAATGGGGGATTGTGCAGCAACCGTCCAGCAATCCATATCTTATATTTGCCACAACATAGAGCCATCGAGGGTGGGGTATTTGTCTCCCAGATCAGCTCCTAATGTGCAATATCACGTGACAGAGGCCCTTTGGGTGTCATAGTGGCAGAGAAAGCACATCCATCTGAGCCCTAAAGAGACCCATGCCTCCCTTCAGTAGATGAAATGAAGGGAAGCCCGGGGCCAATTTGTTCCCAGAGAACAAAACTACATACCGGCTTTTGCTCCAGTCCTCAAAGTGGATTTTGATATACCAGTTAAGGTCCGTCATGATGCAGGTGATGATCACATTTAGTGGAAGCGTTCTGTGGGCTTCAAGTTCGGTAACGTCATCTGCCTCTTCACCGGAGCGAGATCCCAAGCTTCGGCCCCCCGCGGCCTATCTTGTCATGCCACAGCTGATTTGACACATCGATGGTGACAGGCGGCTCTGGCCTGAACTGAGCCAAACGACCCACATAGAGATGGTCAATGCGTGGTCCTCTTGGTCCCGCGACGGCCTCGTGGAGCCATCAGAAACTACAATTTGATCTGTTTGATCTAATTTAAATTTATGAGTTTTACAGGAATGAGAGCAATTCCATTCATTTCCCACTTCAACTATTCAAGATGAAATGAAATGTGGAGAAGATAAAAAAAAAATTGTAACACATAACTCAATTCCAGCAGAAAATGATGGTGAGCAATTCCCAGACATGGGCACCATTTCCTAACACTCCATACCATTTTTGATAGCAGTGCTGTAAAAAAAATCTAATAAGGATTTGGGTCATCACAGACAGGAGATTCATCCGGCTAAAACAAAATTGTCATCACTCTGCTTTGCTGAGCTAGAGCTTAAAGAGAAGGGAGGAAGCCAGGAGGGGAAATGGGTTAGCAAAGAGACAGAGAGAGCAGCTGTGTTGTGGTGTATTGCGCTGTCCCTGTCAGGCCGAGCTTATTGAATTGATGTCACTCCTTTAAACTCCAGTGGGTTGGGTCGCTGTGTGCAGGTGTGTGTGTGAATCGAGGAGAGAAGGAGGGAAATACTGATAACTGTGGTTTTCCTGTGAATCTGGAGGGTCTGGCGACCTTCCAGAGATTCAAGGAGTTTTCTGAGCCCCGGGCTTTCCAGCGGCCTCTCCAATAAGATCGAATTTACCTCCAATTCAGTACACATTTGTGTTTGTGGAAATGTCGGGGGGTGCTTATGTGTGGGCCTCGCAGCATGCACATTCGTGTGTGGGTGTGTGTGAGCAACATACAAATTGTGTTGTTTCAGACAACCCATCCCACACACCTTCAAATGCGCACTAAAAATAGCTAGCAGGGAAAAGACCTAAACTCTGTTACTCAGATTCTTTACTACATCACACATGCCTCGCAGCACCCCTGTGAGATTGTTGTCATAAGTTTCTCAGCCATAATCGAGGGGGGAAAATCAATATGTGACCAAAAGAGGGTACCTGGTCAGTGGTGAGAGTGCCTCGCAAACCATAGTGAAATTGCGTTTTTAATCTACTTTATATGGAGGACTCGATTCACGTGTGAAAGAAGGGGCGAAATGAAAGCCTCCTCTTATGAAATGAATGTGCCGTGGTATTTCCCTTTGACGACGGCGGAGCTCGCTACTCGTGAGTCACGATGTGGAGAGCATGAAAATGATTTGTCAGTGCGTCACCATTATTTGCATCTGAAAAGATCAAATATTGATAGGGCAGAAAGTATAATACAGTTCCCCCGCCCCTTGTCCCTCTCTCTTTCTCTTGTCTGTCGGGTACAATTCACAATTATGACTAAACTCAGAGATTAATCTTACAAAGTCATCTCCACTCTGCGCACTGACTCAACTGCTGCCTACTGACTGCAATCTTTTTTTACTGCAGCAATTTCAATATTCAGTGGAATGGTTTTATCTATCAGATATAGTACAAGTATAAGTTATGATGAGTCCAGCACTTGTAAAGTAAATTGGAATCTTTTAAAATGAAGCACGATGCGGTTAAGTGTTGACCTGTGGCCAAAATGAATTTGAAGTAAATGTTGGAGGAAATTGCATATTAAAGCAACATTGTGTCACTTTTTATGTAACTTTGTGCTCTGGGTACGATCATCCATCCATCTATGTAATGCCTTACAGCACTAATCTACACACCACTAACGATTTCACTGATTTTGGTGGGTCACATTTTCCTACTGCCGTGAACTATAGCTCCTGTTAGCTAATGTTAGCTACTGTTTGCTCAGTAAGCCGGCCTGTCTGGACTGTGGGATCAGAGCACTGAAATGTTAGTGTTTGTACCACAGATGTTTTGGACCACAGGGAAGAGGTTTACATTCCCAGGGGCGTGGAGGAGGGGAGTTGGTGTCGTGCCAGAACAGGAGCTGGGCAAGCAGGCAATGTAACTGGGATTAGCAGCTTCTACTGACATAATCACAGAAGAGAGGCGGAAAAACCAAAGGTGGCGTTGACAGAGGACACTAAGAAGAGAAAAGGAGAGAATGACCGAGCAAAAAGTTGCTGGAGGAGTAAATCTGGGACTGATTTTTAGTCGTTGGCAAGAGCTTTGTGAAATAAAAGACGAAAGCCGAGCCGAGCTTCTTGCTGTTGGACTAGTAAGTAATGTTAGCTGGCTGCTATGTCTTGTGTTGTCACTGTGTCAACATTTAGGGGATCTATTTACAGAATATAACGGAAATTTAATATAATATGCATAACTAATCCTAATGAAATAAGCATTATTATGTTTTTGTTATCTTAGAATTAGTCTTTTATATCTACATATGGTGCAAGTCCATGATGTACCGCCATGTTTATACAGTAGCCCAGACTGGACAAACTAAATCACATTTTTCATGCATTTTGCTGTAGTTTCTCCTTGCTAGGAAGGAGAGGGTGAGGCGAGGGGTTTGCAATGCAGCAGCTACATCATTAGTTGCCACCTAATCGTACACACTGGTCCTTTAAGTCAAAGCTGTGACGCAAATAGGTTCACATTCAACCAAACAGACAAATCTGTGTTGCATTATTCAGCCCTGAGGCTGTAATGTTGCAAAACCAATAAAGACAATGTTGAAAAATTGTTATGACTCGAAGAAAAATGTCCACTCAGTCGGACTTTATGACCTCAATTCATGCATGGAGACATGAAGAAAAGGCGAGCCGTCTTGAGGAAAAATAAATGAAAGAACTCGAGTCCATGATAGGTTGTAAGAAGTTAATCGGTCAGAGGCTAAGCTGGCACACAGACAAAGCACAGGGTACACAAATGGCAAAAAAAGCCTTCCCACATCTGTTTCCTGCTGAAGATTCGCTGCTTTTATCTATTTTATCTTAAATTGAATGTTTGAGGGGACTCTTGGTCAGACTCTTGGTCTGCAAGTAATTTGAAGATGTGTATGGAGCCCTTGGAGCACGTATTTAATCAATTATCTATTTCTTATTTTCCTCTTCATATTTCATCAGACTGTGTGGCGAGCTTAACAGGAAACGCTGATAGCTTAAACACACTGAGCACCAGCCGTTTCAGCCAGCTACCTCACTGAAGCTAACCTTTGGGATAAAACTACACCAGCCAGTGCTGTTATTATTAATCATCCATATACTCAGTATTATTATACAGTAATGTTCAACAAGTAACACTATCTTCACTTCAGTGGTCCCTCTGCTGCTTGTTGTGTGTGGTGGGTAAACCCTGTTAGTAGAAGACCTAATTAAGAACTTTTGGGTTGGCAAGTTGTGAAAAATTTGGAAAAAGCTCTTCTAGCAAAACTTTTTAGCTGCTATAATTTATATTTTTTGTATTAATAATGGGTTCAAAAGATCACCCTCACCCTCACCCACAGTTCCCCTCATCTCTATAAAGCATTTCAGTCTCTATTAACTTTGTCGCACCACTCTCATTGCCTCACTAGCCACAGCAGGAAGCTGTCTGCAACGAAACAAGAAACAAAACTGAAAATCTGTCGCCTAAAATACCTGGCCAGCACCAAACAGCAGACAGACGATGTTAGCTGGTTAAACATCAGTGAATTTAGCAGCTGAAGCCAAATGTTTCCCTCAGGTTTAGGTGGAGGAAACAGCTAAAAAAAAAAAGAGAGAGTAAATACTGGGCTCAGATTCACCAGATGGATAGAAACATGACTCCAAATGAATACTAACGTTGTGTGAATGTTGTTAGACGTTCATCATATGAATTGAAATGTTAATGATATGTTGATGTTTTGCTTAAACTTGTTTCTGCTGCCCCCAAGTGGCCACAAAAAAAAGTTAACACTGCGCAGTTCAGTGATTATTTAAGATGATTTATTCACAGCTCATAAACCATTTTACAAAGTGTGCATAATTACAATGTTAATATATGTTTTACCATTTATGTGGCAGAAACTGAACAGGCGTTGTGTAAGCATATAGCCAATAATAAAGTGGAGAGGTCACTGGAGAGAGCTGCTTGCCAACACCATCAATCCATACCATAAAATATCTCTCTATGTCTCTTTCTTTACCTCTCTCTCTCTCTCTCTCTCTCATTCCTCCTCCTTCATTCGTTCCTCTTACAGTCGCTATAATTCACTGGCTCTAGTTCACTTTTTACTGTCCAGCTTTACTGCGTAGCACAGCAGAGTAATAGACTATTGACTTTTTGTCACATATTTGCAAATAGGCTTGTACAAGGGTGGAATAAATATGAAACTTTTATGGTTCGCTGATAATGTTTTTAATGCCCATTCTCAGCTGCAGTTATTAGTAATTTTACTCTAAAAAAAAGGGCAGCTCCATCCATTTGCAACCCGGCTCCGTCAAAGTGATGTCAGAGTAGTCCTGATGAGAAGTATCAGGCGGTGAGACGGGTCTGACTGGGGTTGTCTCTGCTGTGTGTTAGCCTGCCTGTCCTCATTAGATGTTGAGAGATTGACATAGCCTCCCCCCCTCTGCCCCGCTCACTTTCCCCTTCCCCTTCAGCCTAGATGAAGCTCTGTGAACGCAAGCGGGGTGTGAGCAATAATGAATCACTATTAGCCTGGGTCACACTGGCTGACAGCCAATTTACAGGGCAGGAGAGGCTGCAGACAGTGACATCCAGGTAAATGTGAGCGCTTTATCCAGAGGGAGCACAGGTATTTTTTCAAAGCACCTATCATGGGAAGATAAGACAGATTATATCTTATCTTCTGATATTCGTCCGTTTACCTCGGGTCATTTTGGTGCAAAGTAATAAGGACATTTCTGCATGACTGCTGCAGCAGAAGTTCAGCATCTTTTGCCACGTTAGCTGACTTTGAATATGTGGGTACATCCTGACATCTAGTGGTGGTAAATAGTTGCAACAGCAGGGAAATATGTTGACTGGTTTCATTTCAGTATAAAGGTGCTGTCTGATTTTATTGTCCGACGTGTCGTGTGAACTTTTTTCCCAAGAAACTGAGACACAAACTTGTAACTGTAGAACATAAATGTGAAATACTGCATGTTCGGAAAAGCACTTTATGTACTCTGTAAGACAACAGATGAAATGACGTATCCTGTTAGGGAGAAAGACAAATATTTAGTTGACAAATAGCTCATAAAGTGTTAAACATATAAGTTTCATAACACACAATCCCATAAAATTCTACCAAGCACTAAAACCTTTGGTCATAATTGTGCTATAATTACAGTGAATGATGGTGCATATGATGTCTGATGTAAATTGCTATATGAACAGTGGCTTGTAAAGACACTGCAGCATTTTTATGAGGCCCTACACTAAACATCAACAGAGTAAACGCTTTATTGGCCGACTGAAGCGGAGTTCAGCGTGCCTTAAAAACTCATGAGTCATTCCAGGAGGCAAGTGAAGAAATTAACAACCAGAACATCTGCTGGAAACTCCAAAAGCTCCTTTATGGATGACAACCAGACCATCTGCGTTGTCAGTCTTGTGTCAAAAAAGCAACGAGGGCATGAGTGGCATCAAATGAAGAAGATAAAGCTCAATCAAAAGTAACTTTTCTGACTTTATGCTCGTGTTCTTCTTGGAGGTGACGGGATGACCAAGTACAGACAACTCCATCAGTCAGGGGTTAGACTGCAGGTGTTCATTCGACGCAATCAGTAATGTAACCTTCTGCAAGTCTGGGTCAAAATGAAATGTTCAAACTTTTGAGTCTCCAAAAAAAAAAAAGAGAGAGAAAAGTGACAGCGAGAGATTGGATTCTTTTTTTTTTTTCAATATCACTGTCCTGTCAGTTCCTTTCAGTAAGTTCTTGATCCGAACCTGTTCCCCAGCTGTCCTGAGAGAGCTGAACTAGACAGCTAGAATGTAAATGTGACATGCTACCAGGGGTGGGATGTAAGTAGATTTACTCAAGTACTGTACTTAAGTCAAACATTTGAGTTTTACTGCATTTCAGAGAGAAATATTTTCATTTTATTTCATTTTTACAAACCAAACAATCAAGAAATCGAGAAAATGAAAGTGAAAGTAATAATTAGTTGTAATTATATAGTAAATAATTAAAAACTCTACAGTAAAAACCTGTTTTTACATGAATGAATGATCACTGCATACTAATGCAGTTACTAATTAATTGTTAGATTATTGCACAGCCAATAAAACATGCACAACTATTTTGCCAACTAAATATCAACTAAACATAAAGATTAAATGTAGTAGAAATATATATTTTTAAAAAAAGCACACTATCAAAATGGGCAACTCTCTATATATTTTTCTGTTTCCAATTAAGACTTGACGTGACGTCACGTAGACGTGAAGCCAGTCTAAGGATCAATATGTTGGATTTAGTGGCATCTAGTGGTGTGGTTGCTTGGTTCCTTCCGAGCCTAAAGGAGAAACTACGGTGGCTCTATAGATAAAAAAAATAAAATTTTAAGGTAAAAAAAACATATTGATTTGATCATAGTTATGCATATTATATTATATTATGCATAGTAATAAAAAAGAAATGTATTTTTTTCTGAATGGTGGCCACTATACTACAAATGAACAATTATAGGATAATGCTAAATGTAAAGCTCTGTAATGTTAAGTAACATCTAAATAAAACTTTGTAGCAAAATAACTTTGCTACCATTAGAGCTCCTGGTCATACCAGGCCGAGTGCGGCTGTAGAAGAAAAAAAAAACTCTCAGTGTATTCAATTGAGAAATGGTTCAATTGTTTTGTTACTTGTGAAGTCAACTTTTCATCTCTCAGAGGAAGAATGTGTCATTTTTTTCTCTCAAAAAATTACAGTCTTTCTTTAAGCTCTCCTAATAAGCAAGAAATAACTTCATACAGTGACTCATACCACAAATATAGCCTCCTCAACAAGGTTATATTTCCTTCAAATGCACTTTGCAAGAAATGAATCAACTTAATAGTTTTGTGGAAAACAAATGTAACCGCATGAGTTCGGTCTTGTCTTTGTTTTTTTCCACATTTCTAAAAGCAGCTCCTGAGGTCCGGAGTTTAAATGTAATGCTGGCAGGACGACTGTAAGTGTTTTGAATCATTCTGTACTGGTCAAGTGATTATAGCGCCGACCTGCTGAGCAGTCCATGGCTCAAATCAGACATCAGAGAGAGAGAGACATTAGGGCCAAACTTGTTATTAGGCCCCAACTCAGCTCCTAAAGAGGAGCTTCCATCCAATCAAAAAAAAAAAAAAGAAGTTTCTCCCATGTGCAGTTAATCAAGCTACAATCACAGAAACCACGTGGAAGCTGTAGGTGGCTACAACTGGACTGTCAGGGAGAAAGAACTCCAGAGAGCAGCCTCTATTTTTTACTTTTGTTGTCGTCGTTTGAAGCATAAAAATAGCCACAAATACATAAAAGAATAGTTTATGATTTTTTTATAAAGCATAAAGAGAAAGAAATATGAGAAACGACTGTGACTGAGGACTTCACCTCTAAAACAAACATATCAGTAATCGGCATTTTAATAAAAATCATAAGATGTGAGAAGAAATTAGAAAGCAGCATGCTACAAAATGCTGTTTATTTTTTGTTGAATGAAAGATAAAAGTACTAAATGAGTGTGTTGACCCTGATAACAAGTGAAAACTGACTTTGCAGAGTGATTGCGTTGCCCGTTCAACCACACAATACGCAGCTTTTGCTATAATTTGCCACCAGATGGCGTCGTGTGCTGACAGCTGCTCAATAAAACAACCATAGAGAATAAGAAACAGGCTGTATGTGAGTGCTACACCCAGCATGATTAATTAATTACTTCATGACGAACACGATTTAATTTTGGCTTTAACTCTTATCTCTTTGATAATTTACAGTTTTTAGATTTAATATTCATAGTTTCATTTGTTTAATGAATTCAGACATGGAGTTAATGTTAATATTGTTAATATTAAGTGTGGATTATGGACCTTATTTAAACTATACTTTTAAACTAGTATTTCTGGCTTGTTTACCCCTCAAAGGTGCAGTGTGTAAGATTTGGGGCCTTTATTAAGGCAGAGATGGAATATAATATTCATAACTATGTTTTGATGCATGTATAATCACCTGAAAATAAGAATCTTTTTGTTTTTGTTACTTAAAAATTCTCCTTTTATATCTACAATGGGAGCGGGTCCTCTTTCATGGAGGCCGCCAAGTTGAAACACCGTGTTTCTACGGTAGCTCAGAACAGACAAACTAAATAGTGACTCTAAACAGGGTCCTTAAAGTGTTGTTTCTCCTTTACACTAGGAAGGTGAGGGTGATGTGAGGAGATTGCAATGCAGCGAGTAGTCCACTAGATGCAACTAAATTCTACGTACTGGACCTTTAAAATGAAGCAGTGTCTATTTTTGACCCCTACTTGTGAAAATGTGTTGTGTTCTTTTTGTTATATTTGTTGTTGTTTGTTTGTTTTCTATTTGAAGGATTTTAGAGCCCTGGAGAGGTGAAACTATGCAGAATTTCATAGATAAAAGCAAAACTCTGCAATAAAAACTGAAAAAAATAAACACAGTTTTGTGTATTCATGTTTTTCTTCTTCTTTTTTTGTCCTTTATCATCTTCTGGTAAGCCCTCAGATGTTTCTCCCTTGGAAACATCAATTTCTTGAGTTAGACTGTGAATAAGATGTCGGGGTCAGTTAAGGGTTAAAAATGCTTCCTCTGCCTCTGAGACTCCGCCTCCTTTGGGTGAGTCAACATAACAGGAAGCAGGAAGTGCTCCCATCTGTGCACGTATATATCTGTCACAGGACTTTGCTTGTAAGGTTTGTTTGGCTCTGACTTTTCGTTCGTATCCGACAGTTACTCAATTTGCACTTTAAAGGCTGCAAAGACTGATCTGTGTTCAGCGTAGTCGTGGGGGAGAAGCAGGAAACAGATGACTTAGCAAGTGTTTGTGGGTGTAAACAAGGCCCTTTCTTGTGTGTGATCACTGCTTGCACTTTGCTCTACTTTCATTTTCACAGTAAAACACAGGTGTCAGAATGGCAGGCAGGCTCTCGCTCCAAGAGGTTGACCTCTCTTGTCCCATATGCTGCGAAATCTTCAAAGACCCGGTGGTCCTCAAGTGCAGCCACAGCTTCTGTTCACAGTGTCTGCAGCAGTACTGGAGGCAAGGACGGAGCCGAGACTGCCCCCTGTGCAGGACCCAGTCTCTGGACGACCCCGTGCCCAGTCTCACCCTGAAGAACCTGTGTGAGTCGTACATCGAGGAGAGCGAGGGTCTGGGGGAGACGGTGGGAGAGCTGTACTGTGATCCAGGAGAGATGTGCCCTCTTCACGGGGAGAGGCTCAAGCTTTTTTGCCTGCTGGACAAGGAGCCCATCTGTGTGGTTTGCCACACCTCAAAGAAGCACAAACAGCATGATTGTTGCCCCGTCAGCGAGGCTGTCGTGGATGTGAAGGTAAATACTTCGCCTTCAGAGTAAACTCCCTCTTCCAGTTCCCTGAATAGATTAAGTTATCTTCAAACCGAAAGTTTTAAAGGTTTTTTCCAACATGAATTTTCTCTTAATTATCTGCTCAGGAGAAAATGAAGTCAGCCCTCATCTCTTTGCAAGAAAAGAAGGATGCTTTTGACAAAATGAAGAAAAACTACGAGGACACTGTGGCACACATTCAGGTGATTCTCTGAAAATTCCTCAATGATCCATATATATCGAGGTCATGTGACCATTTCCCGAGCATGTTTATGTTTTTTTTTTTTTCATTTTCAGGTCCAGGCTCGATTTGTGGAGAGGCGAACCCGCGAGGAGTTTGAAAAGCTTCACTCGTTCCTGCAAGCCGAGGAGGAGGCCCGGATGGACGCGCTGAAGACAGAGGAAGAGCAGAGGAGTCGAGCGATGATGCAGAAGATCGAAGAAATTACCAGAGATATAACGTCTGTGTCCGAATCCATCAGAGCTTTAGAGGAGGAGATAGCTTTGGAGGGCATCTCTGTCCTTCATGTAAGTTTGCAAATGGAGATGTGCATAAAAATCCAGGTTATGTTTTAGATTCTTTCATGAATTTTCCTCTTTTTTATCTTCTCAGAAATGCAGGAAGTCATTGGCAAGGTGAACAACTACGCTTTTATCTTTTAAACTTAAGCTTCTCTTTGCTTTTATATAACAACATACATAAACTGTCTAATCCTTCTCCCTGCAGATCTAACTGCCCAATCGCAGATCCAGTCATGGACCCCGGAGCGCTTATAGATGTGGCCAAATATGTGGGCTCTCTGAGCTTCCACGTCTGGGAGAAGATGCATAAAATCGTCAAATACAGTGAGTTCATAACTCTATCCCACTTTTCAGGTCACGGTGAGGTCTCTCAACTTTCAGATCACTCACCTCATGTATTCCTGAGGTGGACAAAAGGTTGTGAGATGCTGTATGAACTACCAGAGACAGCTGACAATCTGCCATGTTTTCTTCAGCCCCAGTGACTCTGGACCCCAACACGGCTGCCCCGTGGCTCGTGCTGTCAGACGACCTCACCAGCGTGTGTGACAGTGATGAGAAGCAGAAGCTGCCCGACAACCCGGAGAGGTATGACCCCGACACCGGTGTACTGGGCCGTGAGGGCTTCACCTCAGGAAAGCACGCCTGGGACGTCTGCGTTGGAGACAACACGGCATGGGTTGTCGGCGTGGCTAAGGCGTCCATCCAGAGAAAAGAGAAAGTGTCTTCAGTGCTGAAGAACGGCTACCTGTGTGTCTACTTTTACCACAAAATGTACTTTGCGGGGACTTCTCCTCTAACAAGGCTCAACTTGAAGAGGAACCCGCAGAGAATCAGAGTGCAGCTGGACTGTGACAAGGGCCGGGTGTATTTCTACGACCCGCATGACAACACACACATCTACACCTTCAAGCACGCCATCACTGAGAGAGTCTTTCCTTACTTCTGGGTGGGTTGTCAGCAGTGCCCTTTGACGGTCGAACCGCTGGAGGTTTCTGTGAAAGCTACCGAGTATTGCTGAAAGTGCCACTTTGCAGATTTTAGTTTTCTTCAGTTCGAAAAAAGGAATGGGAGCTTGCATAATTACAGCACTTTCTTTCCTGATTAAATACAACATTTATAAATTTTACAGTTTAAACCTAATGACTGCTTACTGTGCACTTATTTCAATTTGATCTCTGTGCTATGAACTACGCTAAAATGTCTTTTAAAGTGTCTGCTGAAAACAAAGTCTAACAGCATTAAGTGTGTTTTGAAAAGATGCAGTATAGACTGATTAAAATAAGAAATAATATGGCTCTAGTTTGGATTAAAGTTTGTCAAGTGATTCTGAATTTGCACGCCAATTCTAAATGTTGGTTGGTTTGATGTTACAGCTATATGGCAATCACTGAATATGCTTTATGCTTTATGGGTTAGGGTTAGGGTGATTAGGGTTATGATTTATGCAAACACTAATGGTATTACAGAAATTTGAAAGTGCTTCTTTACAAATAAATCATTTGCAGATATGTTGACTTCCCTGTGTCAGTTTTTCAGCTGTGTTCTGCTCTCACCGTAGCGTAGAGAAGTAATGTAACCATAGCAGAGCTGTATCTTGCTGTATGTGGACTATGTGGATACATAGGGCCCCCGCAGCCACCAGGGGGCCCCCCGAGCTGCAAGTTCAGCCTCAATATATTTTGAAAGAATTAAAAGTACCTGTCTTTATTTGTAACCAGGCAAACCTCCTCATTTGTTGTGTGAAGCACTTATATGCTTAAAAGCATATTTTTTTATAGGTTACAAGCAAAACTAAGCTGCTATGATAGGGAAGCTGTGACGTGTGGGGTGTAATCAAGTCAAAATCATCTTTGGGCTGGGCTGTGATGAATGACAGCTGCCCGCCATTCACTAAAGTGAGAAAAATAACACTAGACACCATTAACATTTGCATCATGGCATCACAATAATAATAGATAATAGCATTTGCTGACTTCTGTTGATCTTGTGCAGTGACCTAAAACGTCTTGACTTGTGGTTCTACATACCACAATCACAGAAACAGATCCAAAATGGTACTGAAGGGGTCGCAGCGTTACAAGTAAATGTTTCTTACTAACTGAAACATCTGTATTATTCTTACTAGTTTTTTTTGTTTGTACATTAATATGGAGGCTGGTATTCATTTAAGTAAGTATTTATTTTGTTACTGTTTTGGATTGGTGGGGAGAGTTTCAAAGTTTACGACAAACATTTTTCAGGAACATGCTGCATCTGTTGCATCTATTAATGTACTCCTTCCTTTTAAACAGACTGTTGCATCGCCACAGATCATCTGAAAAGGTTACTGTAGGAATTTCTCCCTCAGAGTTTGACAAAATAGGGCTCCCCCCCCAAATAGTATCTTGTACAGGGTCCCCAAAACAGCTAGAAACAGCCCTGAACCATAGTATAACATGATTACAATGTAGATCCAGTATAAAATTATCCTGGGTGCAGCCTCTAAAAGCAAGAGGCCACTAGCTCTTGGACTGTGCCATGTGGCACCAATAGCTTGGGGGACTTTTGAGTTGAAAATGTCAGCGACGGGGAGGTCATTTCCGGACACAGCCCCCCTGGCTAATGGTGGCCCCAAGGCACAATCCCTTATTGCGTCCGAGGCCACATCCCATTGCACTGCTGCAGCAGAACACTGCCACTTTCATTGCATGTAGGCTGATATGGGAGTTCACAAAATTTAGGAAGAGCCAGCACCTCTCCGGCCGCCTGCATCACCCAGCCCATACTTTTGATGTGTAATCTGGAGGCACTGCTGATATCTGACCACTAGGTGTCAGTGTCCTCTATGTTTTATTCTGTGCCATACTGTACAGTATATGTCCTATTGGACTCAGTACAAGTGTCTGAGTTTAATCTGGCCTGCTGCCAGGGTGAGTCATGGCTTTCTGAGGAAAATGAGCTCTGGCACAAACAGAGCAGCGTGCAGGTCAAAGAGCAGGAAGAAACAAAAGGAGCAAAACTCCATCTGAATAATGAAAAATGAGGCCAGTGAAACTGGGTGAAAGATTTATGGTCCACAAAACAGCTGGAACATGGATTTGCTCTGTGTGCTATAAAAATCCACCAGGGTGGATGAAATGTTTCTGCGACAGGAAAAGTGTTCAAGTCAGAGATCAATCAAACCCGCCTGACATTTATTTCAAGATGCATCTGTGAATGTTTCAGGACTGAGTTCATGTCCTGTCAGTCATTTGCCATCGCTTCACTGATGCCCAGTGGTGAAAGAAGTACTCAGATCGGTGTAGACATGCTTCCTGTATTCAGATTTTTAAAGTAAAAGTACAAAAGTATTCACATCAAGTAGCCTGGACTGCCAGACTGGACTGTAACCATCATCCATGTGCCTTCACTAAGGACTATCCTAACCCTAACCCCTCAGTTGGGGACCACTCTGGGCCCCTAACATCCAGCTTTTATTTCAGTTTCCTAGCCTCAAACATCACCTGCCCTGAGTCTAGCTACTCAGACTTCTTGCCTAACCCTAACTGTCTGGACTCAGGCTCTAAGATCTTGCCTCTAGGCCTGTTACGCCCTGGATCCCAACACCTCTACCAACTACAACAACTACCCTAACTACTTAGACTCTCTATGCCTAAACCTAACTGCCTGAACTACTTTCCAACATTGCCTTTGTCTTGAAATTTTGGAAATATATTTGAATTTTGTGGCAATAATTAATAAAAGTGGACTTAGACAGCACACATAAAAACAAGCAATAAACAGGGAGTCTTAAGGATCCATAAATTCAGATCAGCGCATGACTTTACCTCCTCGTAAAGGTCATAAAAACTGGAGTGAAACCAACATGTCAGCTTGCCAATAACTGCGCTGTAGACATAACATTTCAACAGATGGAGGTCTGGTGATGTTCCAAAAAGTTCAACAAAAGCAGCATTTAGAAAATGAATCCCGTGTCCTTGAAATAGTTTCAGTCCTTGGACAACATCAGTTAATTATTTCCACACTAACCACCTCTGACAACCATAAACACTTTGCCCGTCACCATCCATCAATACAAACTGATTTGTTTATCCCGATGGTCGACAGCTCAATCTGTCATCCTCCTCTCTATCAAGTCCGCCCAAAAACATCCAAACAAGACACTATTACTGATATTTTGATTAATAGTTGGGCATTTGGGGGAAACATGCTCGTTAATGTTCTTCTTATAGATGAGAAAATTGTTAGCTGGTGATCATTATTCATCATCATATTATTATTATCATAATTAACACACTGTATGTCTGTTTTTAGGACAGTCTACAGTTAATCTGTACAAAACCTGAGGTATAAAAATGATGACAGAGTATTTCTGGATCAAACACAAGAAGTCACTGCTACAGTTAAGTTTTTGTATAGATTAAACAAACAACAAATAACTATGCTAGGCAGGTTTTAATGAGAATAATTCTGAAGTTTTTCTGATATTTAAAATAATCAACGTAACACTTTTTCAGAGTTCTCAGTGGTTTTCTTCTTTACCGATGCAGCACACTGTGCAGCTGGTGGGTGTTCGTTAAAGTCATTTACACCCATTTTATGTATGAATTCCTTATGATGCTTGCAGAGTGGTTTGAGGCCTGTCCTTACATCCCACAGCAGCCTGTCAGATGAATAATGTATAATGGATGAGATGTTAAAAATAAAATGGGACACACAGGAAACAGAAAATCAGGAACAATCTTAGAAAAAAAACAAAGATTTATTTTCTCATTTGAAAAATAATAATGATACCAGAAACTAAAACACGTAGAGGAGACATGAGAGAAATGTGAAAGTTACAAATACAGCTTTAGAGTGTTTCTCCTGAAGGGCAGAAAGAGAGAGACAGAAAGTTGTGCAAATGTATCTTCTGATACGTCTGGACAGAAAATAATCAGGTGTTTCGTGTCTTTCAACATCATACACCCTCCTCCAGGTGACCCAGCTTACGCCGATCAGACCCAAGCTTGTGTCCAGATGGCAAACTAGCCACACTGCCCCCATCGTGGCTCTCCTCTCAAGGCTCCCTCTGCTGCGTTGGTGGTATTGTGGATGGGTTCTCTCCTCCTCCGTCCCTCAATGCCAAGCAAGCTAAAGGCTCTGAATAGAGAATTAACTGCAAAGACCTCATGGAGACCTGGAGCTCGGGTCGGCAAATAAACTCGGCAGCCGATCGATGGTGGCGACCGTCAACACTGATGCATTTCCCCAGCGGCACCTCGGTGTCGGTGTATTCCACCTCTACTGTTCTTCGACACACGAGTCTGACACAACTCACCTCAATTCCTGCTTTGACCACCTTTAAGGTCCCTTGACTCACAATATAAGCAGCCATCTTCTGAGGTGACTGCTGACCCTCCACTCCGATGTCTCCAATAGTGTTTGAGCCAATTTGAAAACAAAACATTAAAGACTAATGGTAAGAGAACAAAAACTAGTCATTTCTGTGTTATTTCTAAAGGCTAAATGTGCCTTAAAAATATCAATATTTGGCTTTTGATGGGACGCAAACAAGATACACAGTAGAAGAAATAAGCTGCATTGAAAAGGCATCAGTCCCAGTTCATCCCCCTCATCATCACAGTGATACAGGGTTAGGGAGCTACATTGTTCAGTGTCCAATCTGTAACGCTGCATTCATGTCACGCGGGGAAAAACAGCCGCTACTGTGTTGATATGGTTTTAGTTTTATGTCGTTAACACTATTTAACAATCTTCATCCTCAATCTTCAAGTCTTTAAATGTGAGGCCAGGCAGGACTTTCTGTGCTCGATCAAATGAGTCATTCCCCAGCTGCGTGAGAGAGTCAAGTGTGATAAGGCTGAAAGGAATTATTATGAGCAATTCAAATGTAGTAGCACTCATCACCTACTGTCTTCCTGCGCCTTAAGACGTGTTTAAACGGGTGGGAATCCTTTCAAGTCAGGAGTCTCAAGTGTCAGAACATCGCTGCCGTTATTCCCACTGGACATGAACACAGCACAACATCAAAGGCTTCACACAGAAAGACACACAACTTAACTTGTTCTGTTCACCTCGTTAAAAGGCAATTCAATGAAATCAGGATCGGGCTCAGAGCTTTGCTCTAATCGTCCACGCCTTCCTCACAGTTTACATACTAGCTAGTGGATGCTAAAGCAGCAGGAGCTGAGTAAAGTCAACGTCAACTCACGGACCAAGTGTTTTTTTCTCGTATAGCTTTGAGAAGCAAAAAACATAAAACAGATTTTACATGACGAAAACCCCGAAAGCGTCAAATTAACAACACAGGAGGCAGATCAAGACCTTCCCCTCTAAAGGAATAGTTTGACATTTTGGGAAATATGCTTGTCTGCTTTCTTGCCGAGAGTTAGGTGAGAGGATCGATACCACTCTCACGTCTGTACGGTAAATATGAAGCTAGCATCCAGTTAGCTTAGCTTAGCTCAAAGACTGGAAACAGGGGGGAATAGCTAGCCAACAGCTTCCAGCCTCGTGGCGGGAAGTTAATGCATCCATCCAAAAAAATAGTCCCGCACATAACCCCTCAAAAAAGTATAAATCGTCTACCTTTTTTGTACAGATGAAACAATATATAACATGTTAATTAGGGGGTTACAGGTGCGACTAGGTGGCATTTGTCAGGCTGTTCTCCTCATTTCCATAATTTTCTCCTCATTTTATGCTAAGCTAAGCTAAGCTAATCAACTCCTAGCCCTAGTTTCCTATTTAGCATACAGTCATGTCACTTTTAGATAGAGTGAGGCTAACTGTTACCCTCATTCTAGTCTTTATGCTAAGCTAAGCTAATTGTCTCCTAGCTCTAGCTTCATATTTAGCGTCAAGAGTGACATCCATCTTCTAACCAAGAAACATAACTCGCCCCAAAAAGCACAAATCGTCTATGTTTTTGTAGGAAGCTAATAGGTGGGTTTGTCACTCTCAGATAGAGCCAGGCTAACTGTTCCCTTCATTTCCAGTCTATATGCTAAGCTAGGCTAATTGACTCCTGGCTCTAGCTTCATATTTAGCATCATATTCAACATCAAGAGTGGCATCAATCTTCCATCCTTCTATCTAGTTGGGAGTAGGAGGGGTTTGTCACTGTCAGGTAGAGCCAGGCTAACTGTTCCCTTCATTTCCAGTCTTTATGCTAAGCTAAGCTAATTGTCTCCTGGCTCTAGATTCATATTTAGCATACGGTCATGAGTGGTATCAATCTTCTCACCCAACTCTCATCAAGAAAACGAATACTTCAAAAAATGTGAAACAATTTCTTAAAGAAAGACGACATCGACACACATGAGCAGGCGTACGGTACATGAATTCACACTCGGACACAGTTTAAAACAACAGCTTTAAAAACGTCCTTTTGAATGAGACACTGACAGAGAAAAACAGCACATAAATACAGATCAGTACAGACACACAGTTACAAATCAACCTTCAGTTGGATGTGTCTTTGTGTTGTCACAGCTGGCTGGTGTACAAGGAGGCGTACTGTGCAGGTTTGAGACTGACCCACTGGCCACGTACTGCCAGTCAGTGTTTGTCTAGAGGTGTGAGGTGGTGCTATAACAGATAGACTTCCCTTTAAGGGCAGGAAATAATCACCTATTTCCAGGCCCACACCTCTATATTTAGATTTTAGAGTCAGTTGATCAGAATCTTCTGATGACCAGATGAAAGTCGCCATCTGATTAATTCCAGCTGATTCGTCCCGTATTGGTCCGATACTTTGGACTGTAGTGACACTGTTACGGCAGCGGCGTGCCAAGTTTGCACCTTCAGCCTTGTAGACAGCATGTTGTCGAGGTTTGTCACAGTTGTGTTCAGTTGTTATAACTTATTGTATCAGCTTACGTCTGTGTGTCGTTTGTTGGAATTACTGCGGAGGAGCATTCTGGGAAAAGGCTTTGTGGATTTGTGTGGTCCCCATTTTAGACATGCAAAGCACAGAGCCATAAATCACCGTGGAGCCTAAAATCGCTGCCGGGGACGAGGGCTGGTGTAAGGCTACATGTAAACTCCTCCCAAGTTGTTGTGTTTCCATGACGACACACCTCACCTCACGGAGACTTGGAGTTGGGGGTCGGGCCCAAGTTTTCTGGTCTTGTTTGTGACTCGTAGTATCAGGGCGGGAGGACGAATCGCTCCAAAGCGCACTGTAAATGTTCCCAGTTCTTCCACAACAGCGCTAACACGGACACGCCCACGCAGGTGAGCGCCAGGTGGAGGCGGCTACGCAGCAGAGGGGCGGTGAACTTGGCCGCCGTGGAAACGCACACCAAGATCACGGTGACGATCGCCAGCATGATGTTGATGCATTTCCCCAGCAGCACCTTAGCGTCGGTGTTTTCCACCTGAACTGTTTGTTGCTGCTGCTGCTGGAGCTCAAGCTTCGACACACGAGTCTGACACGACTCCAGGACCTCCTGCATACACACACAAATACACATAACATGGTTAAAGCAACTTGTGTAACGTTTCTACCATAAAATAACAGATTTTAAATTATGTTGATGCTACACTGACTTGTAATCAGGTGAATGGTGTCACACTATACGTAACGCTTTACGGCACTAAGTCACACACCACCAACTATTTCACTGATTTTGATGAAACTAGATCATATTTTATGGAGGCGCCTCAACTCTCTGTGATTTAGAGTTTCCTGATGGACAGTGAAGTAAACTGCTGCCAACTGTAGCTGCTGTTAGCTTAATGTTAGCTCAGTTTGTTAGCTGGGCTGCCTGGACTGTGAGCTCAGAGCACCGGGCGAGCGTTAGGTTGCATTCAGACAGGATCAGGTGCTGCGGCAGTGTGTGGTGGGATGCTTGGGGTGTGTCCATTTGTGTTGAACGTAACCGCTGTGAAACAATCAGGAAATAACTTTTTATTTCACAGATTAACCGGCTTTATCGATGCCGGCACTCACTCACTCTCATTCACTGTCTAAGTCGCTCGACCACATCTTTCTCTCTCAAACCATCGGGCTCAAATCAAATGAAATTATTTGTGTCACTATTTTGCAGCGTAAATTGCGAGTCAGACTCAGATTTAGAAGCTGGTTACATGAAATAAACAAAGCCAGAACATAACAGGCAGAGTATCAGAGTTTAGTCCATGAATCCACCTGGATAGTCTCAGTTTCAGAGACATTTCAGGCTGACTGTGGAGGTTTGACTGGTCTGATTGGCTGATTGGAGGCAGCAGCATAACGTCAGCTGCGTTTTTTCCAAAAGGTGGATCCAGCTCAGGTTGCTGCGTTTTTGGCGGACACCCCTGCACCTATCGCAGCCAAAACAGACTACCCCCACTCAAATGAATGGAAAAACCTGTTTCCGCTGCAGTGCTGGATCCTGTCTGAATGCACCCTTAGTGTTTGTACCAGAGGCGTTTTGGACCACCAGGAAGAGGAGGAAGCTAAGAAGAGAAAGTGAAAGAGTGAGCAAGCAAGCAAGCAGCTGTCAGACAAGAGGGACTGACTTTTAGTCGTTGGTGAGAGCTTGGCTTCTTGCTGTTGGACTAGTAAGTAAGATTAGCTGGCTGCTATGTCTTGTGTTGTTGCACTTTTGAACGTTTGGTTCATATTTAGGACAGCGGTATTGTACTAAAAACTGAGGGACACTGCCGTTTAAGATCAGGGAGACACTGAAGAGTGATGAGGGAAGAATGAAGCAGAGAAACATTAGACATGAGGTTAAGAGTCTGCATAGTTGGACATTAAAACAGACGAATTCCAGTGCTGTACTTCAAATGTTAGTTAAAGGCTAAATGTGAGTGTGTGGTGTGTTACATAACAGCTACTTAGAGGCTAACTGTGTGTGTCTGTGCATGTATACTAAATACACTCTTACCTGTATGTCCCTTGCCCTCTCGTAGGCCTGATAGGCCACCTTCTCCTCGATGCTGGCTAGTTCCTGCTTCAGATTACTGGTCTCATGCTGGTGGAGCTCCGTCAGGTCATTTAACTGGTCCTCCAACCGCTCATACCTGACAGATATACACACACACACACACACACACACACACACACACACGCAGAGTAGGTGGAGGCAGAGCGCCAAGAAGAGAGAAACAATGCATAATTGAGTGTGTGTGTGGGCGAGTTAACAGTACAGCAGTTTATCTACTACTTGCAACTAAGCTGCTGAAAACATTTGCCCTTGGTTGACTTAGCAACCGTTTGGGGGTTTGTGTGTAAGCTCTGCTATCTATTTTTAGTTTACAAAAGCTTATAATAATGGGCCCTCTAACACTGTCAAAAGCTCTTTTAAGTTCAACAGCAGATGTGCGAACTAAATTTGTAAGAGTGTGAAGAGGATTATTGAATTTTATTTACGACTGAAGCACCTGGAACGGAAGGATGAGTACTTGTTGGTGTCGATTTTTACTCTGAAGTGTTGGAATATTTTAGGCTGTATTATAAATGAAAGATTTCCAGCCAGTTTGTGACCTCCTGAAATGAAAACCTTCATGCACAGTGAAGCCTGATGAACTGCTCAACCATTGAGTAATCTTTCCTTCTGGCGTGGTTTCATTTGAAGGACTTTGAGAAGCATGAGGAGGTCATGAAGTATTTTGCAAGAAGAGTGAGAAGAAAATGTGTGATTTCAGTCTCAGCTTAACACTGAAGCCTCTATATGACCTACATAAATATACAAGACCATCAGCGAGAATTATTCTTAATGCCCGCCACGGAGTCAGGTGGCATTTCCCTTGAATCGGACAAAATGAGGCGATGGAAACCCGAACTCTTTTGTCCACAATCAACACAAAATGAACACAGAGGTTCCTTGTAGCTGCTTTAAGTTAAAATGTATGTAGTTTTTCTTTCCTGTCTCTTTATAATCTTCATTTTTCTCGCCTCCAGAGTTCGGATTTATTGATCTAGATTATAGAATAAATCTGATGCTGTACTGACCTGTATCTCTCCTCCTGCATCATCTGTGTGAAGTAGTTGTAATCTCGCTTGAACTGTGAATTCAGCGTCTCCATGTCCTCTGCCAGCTGTGTCTGAGCCTCTCTGATCTCCCGCACCATGTCCAGCACCTCGCCCAGTCGCCCGTTGGAGTCTGACCTCCCGGGGCCTCCGGACCCAGCCCCCGAACCCCCGGCCAGGTTCCCGTTTGAGTCGGCGGACGCAGACGTCCCCGTGGAGCACTCATCGTCACTTTGGTACTTGGTCGCCTTGGCTACGGTGGTGGCGCTCCCGCTCAGGCCCCTCGCCCCGTCCACCTGCAGCCCCGACCCCGACTCCATGGAGCTCTTGAGGTGGGCAATGTTGTCGGCGCTGCCAAACTTGTTCCTGATTAGGTTGGCGATCTCCCGCGACTTGTTGAAGAAGAACGGCGGCGAGAGCGACACGCCGGGCCCGACTGTCTTCACCTTATCCAGCGCCGGGTGCCGCCCGGTGGTGCTGACGTCCCGCAGGCTGCCCTCCTTGCTGTGAGTCCCAGACTCCTTGTTGCCGCCGTCCTTGTGGGTGTGTTTGCCGTTGGTCTCGCTGTCCTTCACACGGCGGTGGTACTGCTCCAGCTTCCTCTGCAGCCGGGCGATGCTGTGCGCCGACTTCTGGTTCTTCTTCTCGAAGACCTGACGTATCCGTCCGACCTGCTGCTTGTCGGCGTTGTTCACCAGTTTGAGGTACTCGGCGACATTCTGGTCTCGAGCCGTCTGCTCCACTTTTATCTGCTCCGTCACCTGAAGGGAGAACAAAAGGAGAAAGCTTTTTAGACTTGTGAAAGTATATTGAAGAGGTTCATGAAATTTCACTTTACTGTATCAACCTCCCGTTGGCAGACACACCATCACACCTTCAACAAACACAGTTATACATACTAAACCCCAAACCAACCTGTTAAACTCAATTTTTTAACTCCAGTTAAAAAGGTCTGTTGCTAATAAGATGTGACATCACTTACTTGAAGTGTTTATTGCTTTCCATGTAGAGTGTAACTAACTATGAGCTGCAACTTATTTCATTATTTGTTACTAATCTCTTCATTTGGCCCCAGAATGCTTGCAAAAATTAGGATGAACCACTAAATCAAATGAGAGTGATCAAACTGAACTGCACCGATGCGCAATCTGCCTGTGGTGGAAATAATTCCACTCTGAGAAACCATGTGTAATGAAAGCTGAGACGACGAGGGCTGTGGTGAAAATGAATTAGAAGATAGGGTGGGATACAATTTCTAATGAATTCAACAAATTAATTTGATAGCTTCTAGATTGGTGTTTGTAGTATCATCGCTGAAATCCAAATGGGAAGTGGGTCATTATTGGATTAAGAAATGCTGCTGGACAAAGTAACGGAGCCGAGGAGGTCTTTAATTTAGTCCTCGTGTGTGATGTTTGTTCAGAGGACCTGGAACGCCCGCCAGTGTAATACTGTCCACAAACGTAATAAAAATCTGCAGCTTTTAATGCAATAATCCCACAAACGTAATACATTTTCCACAAAAGTAATAGCCGCTGCCTACTCCAAACGTAACACGCGATTTCCCACAAATGTAATAACCATTACGTTTGCAGGGATTTATTACGTTTGTGGGGAAGTGAAAATCTTCAACTTTCAATATTGTAATAACTTCCCACAAATGTAGTAACGCAATGAATAATGGTTGTTGTTGTTTGTTTGTTTGTTTGCTCCGCTATCACACAACGATAACTTAATTGTGATAATGTTCACAGTTATTATTTAGCTACATGTAACACACTGAAATCAGATGCTGTTGTTTCAGCTGTTATGGGGTTTATTTTGATGCAACACACGTATCTGTAAACACACAAACAGATAAACACACTGTAGTGAAGATGTAACGAGTATCCTGTCAAACTGCAGCGACTCTGACCGGACTTCCGCTGGACTACAGCGGTCGCCATGACAACGGGACACAAACCAGCAACCGTGGCAGCGACCGGGAAACAAAACAAAATCCGGATCGATTTAAAACTATACAAACATTGTAACAGTATCATACTAACACGTTAAGACTATAAAGCTACAGTGTCGACATACTAACAACATAGGCTACTAACAACAGTCGCTAACCGCCGTAACTGCGTAACTTTCACATCTTCACATTTAACGAGCATAAACACCAACGAACACAACCGAGAGGAAACAGAAAGTATCTCTACATACGGATGCTTGTGTGGACGTATTAAACTCACCCGTAGACACACAAACAGATAAACACACTCATGAAGTTGTAACGAGTATCCTGTCAAACTGTGGCGGCTTTTAACAGACTTCCTCTGGACTACAGTGGTCGCCATGACAACGGTGCAAACCAGCAACCGTCGCGTTACAGGGTTGCTACTGCCATCTACCGGCGTAAAAAAGCAACTGTGTGTCTACACAAGCAACACGAATAATCTGAAAAACTAAGGCGGGTGGCCCAGTTCATAACATAAATAATACTATTGAAATGTCCAGGGTGCCACACACACATAAACACAACAATATAGCTAACACAGACGCACACACACACACACACACACAGAGATTATTGCCTATTTAGACTAAGTGTTGTGTTTACAAACAGGCAATTAATCCAGATTTATTCATATTTTTATTGCAAAACCAAGTGCAAAAAATACAACTGTGAAAAGCAAAACAAGACACTGAGTGTATCCCCTGTCAAACTCACTGAGAACTGTTTTTTAGCACCACAGACAAACCCAACTGAGGCTGTATAGTAAAACCAGTTTCAAAAGAGGTCGACCCCGTAGCCTACCATGTAAACAAAAGAGCCCCGCTGCATATCGTAAGCCAAGGATTGCAAGTGATTAATGAATAACAAAACGACTTTAACAGCTCATTTCTGGGACAAAATAAGATAAGAGGATAAATACTGTAACACTTCCAATAGCACTTTCCAAAAAAAGTCTTTCACTTTGTAGTGCCCAAAAGTGAGGTATGCCAGAGTCATCCAAGCTCTCATCCACCTTTTATTCTTGGAGAAAAGTTCTTTGATATGTTGTGCTAAATTGCTGTTCCGACCAGCTGCTTTGTATACTTTCATAACACTAATATCTACGCTATTACGCTTGTGGAAAATGTGTTACGTTTGTGGGATTACTGCATTAAAAGCTGCAGATTTTTATTACGTTTGTGGACATTATTACATTGGGGGCGTTACAGGACCCACGTGTCGCATGTGTACACGCCGCTTTGCTAGTAAAATGCGGTAAATCTACAAAGGAGGCCACGGGGGAGGTGACTCAGGTTTCCTCTGACCTTAAGGATCTTCTGCTGCAGGCTGTCGATACCCAGCGCTCCTTTGGTGAAATCCAGGCCCACTCCGTCGTTGCCGACGCTGTCCACCACGTCCAGGTTGGACTCTGAGCCCCCGCGACGGATGGGCACGGGGATGCTGAGGATGTTGACATCGCAATTGCTGCGCTCCGCCTACAGACACACAAAATAAATAAAAATATCAGACAAAAAAAAATGCCCAAAGTTACGTCTTACAACGTCTTCTTTTGTTCGACCAACAGTCCAAAACCTCAAAATATTCAGTTCAGACTGATACTTGACAAAGAAAAGCAGCACATTCTTTCATCTGAGGACCTGGAACCTGGAAATTTGGCTTGAAAAATGGCTGAAACAATTAATCAATGCCCTTATTTTTCTGTCAGGGTGTTGATATCACAAAGGCTTGAAAATGAAAAAAACACACAACATCTGATACTGCTGTTACTATTTAAGCCTTCTATTTCAGTATTACCTTTCACAAACAGGCGTAGCTATGATAACTGTTGTTGAGAGTAGCACTTGAGGTGCAAAATTACATAATGCCTCATTCAACATCTTAAGAGAGAAAATGACAGCTCTTCTGAAGCACACACTCAGCAGTAAACTATGTACCAACAACACTAAGAGCCTACCGCCAGTTTAGCAGCTCTGTGAGGTTGTACTTAAGATCTACATGCTAATGTCAACCTGTTCAAAATGACAATGTTAGCGTACATTTAGACAGCGGCGAATCACAGCAGGGTTGTGCGTGGTGTGTAGGGGTGAAGGGGTGAGTTTGTCTATTCGTGCAGAACGCTTTATCCATGCCGGCACTCGCTCACTCTCATTCACTGTCTAAGTCGCTCGACAACAGCTCGCTCTTTCTCTCTCAAACCATCAAAATAAACGTCTTTGTGTCACTATTTTGCAGCGTAAACTGCAAGTCAGACGCAGATTTAGAAGCTGGGTACATGAAATAAACAAAGCCAGAACACAACAGGTAGAGTATCAGAGTTTAGTCCATGAATCCACCTGGATCTGCTGCCAAAACGCACTACCCCGACTCAAATGAATGAAAAAAATCGGATCCTGTCTGAATGTTAACACGCTCATTAGAAGGTCAAATGTAAAATGCCTCAACATTCAACATCTTAGGAGAGAAATTTAAACCTCATCTGAAGCGAAATATGTGTAAAACTAACTGCAAAAACTAAGAAGGCATAAAAAAATAAAAAAACAAAATAATCCACATTGACGTCAGATGCTGCCGTCTGTGCATGCTTTCAGACTTAATATGTACCAAAAACCTGCAGCACAGTCCATTTATATAAAATATCAGCTGCGTTTATGTGACCTTGTAGTAAAGGCAGAAAATAAGAGCAGAGCTAAGACGAGGATCGAGTGTGTAGTCCTGAGAGGATTCTTGTGTTTAGACTGCAGGAAAAAAAAAGGCATCTGAGACATGAGACGGTAAATCTGCTTTAAGACTACACAATGGTCTTTTAGTGGCGCAGTGTGAGAGCCCACCGCTCCAAACAAACAGCCCTCAGTGCCTCTTGTGCTGAGAATCCACTCTCAGTATCGACAAAGGCAGACAATTATGTAAGGCAACCTAAAATATTAGTATGTGGTAAGTCTTGTTGCCACGGCAGCAAAGCACACACAGACAAGACTAAGCTCATGAGCAAACTGCTGACATAGCCTGAAGGTGCTTTATTGTTTTTGTCTGTTTCTTTACACGTAGACGAGCGGAGTACACGTCGCTTTAACCGTGCCCTGCGGAGATACAGCCTGCAGAGTCAACGATCATCATCTCCAACAGTCCTGCGACGTTAAAACAGTCAGTAACTGAGCGTCTCATTCATTTCTTTGTCATTCATGTGAATCGATTGTTCTGAATCGAACTGCTACTCCTCGGTACAGATGGCTGACACCCTCAGAACATCACACGTTCATCGGTTCAAACCAGACGGCCAGAAATGCAGCCAGAGCCAAACCTGTGTCTGTCAAGAACGTTGAAACAACATCAATACAAAATATTTGCTCTTCGTTAGGTATGTGACTGCTGGTCAGAGTGACGAAGCAGCTTCTACACTCTGGTGATGAGATTTTAACAATTTATAGCCTCAGGAAAAGGCCAGTAACCCTCAAACAGCCCGTCTCCTGGAGACACCGCAATCTGCAGGATCCTGTTTACAACAGGGCGTCTTTTGAGAAATAAAACAAAACGAGAATCTAAAGAACGGCACCTCATGCAAGGCGATAAAACGACTATCATCGCATCTTGAAAGTTTTTGATTTTATGTACATTTGATGATTTTTTTCCTCATTCTATTTTTAACCCCAGAAACATCTCTACGCTACGTCGTTCATTTGTTTCACTTTAGTCTGTTTTTACGACCGGCAGTGGACGGGGTGTTTTATTTCGAAAATCCACCGGATTCTCTGTGCTGTGTGTTTGGCTCGAGGTGCTCTGTGTACAAGTGATGCGGGCTGAAAAAGGTTGAAGACGCCTGCTTTAGATCATTAAAAAAGTCCCTGAAACAATACTATAATCTTTACGGTAATATTAATGCGACTTTTCATACTACTTGCGTCAAAAGTGCGTCCTTCAGCTGGAACAGAGGGTTGAAGGTCAATCAGAGAAGTAATCAACAGAAAATGTAACAATCAACAGTAATTATCATTTGCAGCCTGAGTAATTAAACAGCCTCCAATGAGTCCACTACAACGACTGAGCGTCGTCCTCCTGCTTTGGACTATTTTAAAAACGTTTCTAAAAACGTTTGTGAGTCGATCACGCTGTCATTTGCACAAACCAACATTTTTGCTTCTCACACACACATACACACACACACACACAAACAGCCGTGGTCATAAATCAGCTGGCTGCAGGAGATCTGAGTGTATAAACACGCGGCGCACTCAGCAGTCCGCACACGTATCGAACGTCCACCGGAAAGTGGGTCTGACGGTGAGAGCAGGGAGGGGAAAATTATTAACATGTGAACACACAGAGGCAACATATGTCTCAGAGGACACACGTGTTTGTTTTACAGAGCAAATAATATGTGGCCCGCTACTCAGCCTTTGACCCCGGTCAGCGCGGAGGCCATTTAGATTATCATACAGATGGGTGAACACACAAACACAGCAGGGCCACTGGAAAATATGACAGAGATATTTGGTCTGAAACTGAGACTGGTGATTCTACTTTGATACTCTAAGAAATAAAGAATGGATGAATGGATGCGAATGCAGAAGCATGCCACATAAAACTTGCTAAAAAAAACAAACTCTATATGTGATTTGTCAGAGCCGACAAGTGAACCATGTACAGTTCTGGTGGTTTAATTTGCATAACATCTGCAGCTGCCTGGGTTCAAATCTGGTCAGGAAGCGTGAATGCATATAAAAATCTCACGCTCACATTCTTCTTCTGTCAAGGTACGATGATCCTCTCGATTCCACAAATAGACACACAAATACATAGATACTGATTAGTCGATCAACAGTTTTGGTAATCATTTGAATATTTGAGGTTCTGCTTGATACGTGACTCACTCGTTCCAGCTTCTCAAATGTGGACTCTCACGCACAATTCGCTAATTACCGCTAAAGTCCAGCTGAGGCCAAGCGGCAACCTCGGTGACTGTGAAGTTCCTCAAACGCCCACTTGAGGCTGACTCCAGAAGTGAGTCAGTCTCCATAAGTCCCCATGTTAAAATGTCACAACTTCACAGCAGAAATAAACATGCTTACAGCCTGGTACAAAAAACAGTTTTAGTCTCTGTAGCTAATTTCCCCGTTCATGACAACTGTACTGAGTGTGAATTTATATAGAACTCCCCTGTTCACATTATATTAAGGCTTAAAGTTATATATAATTAACAGCATGGTCGCTTTGATTGACAGCTGGGTGCCATTTCAGATGGCCTGTTTGAGCACGCAGGCTTCAACCAGCCCACCTCAGGTCGTGATTGTTGATTTTTAGATTAGCCAGGAGGGGGATGATGCAGTGGAGCCAACATGGCGGCACACTCTGAGCCACGGATACGCTGTTCATTCTTTATACTGTCAGCGGTCTGTACAAACTTTTACACCAATCGATCGAGTAGATGTAGAAATATTTTAGTCAGGACTAAAGTGATGGACTCACCTCGTCAATCCTAGCGCAATGCCGCTAGCATAGCTTAAAGTAACATCTATACATAAGTTTAATTATCTAATGATGAATGTGATTGAAAATTCAATAAAAACAATGTGTAAAGCGTACATGATGAGGCAGATATGTCTGTGTATTAGTGTGTGATTTGCATTGGCTTGGTTAGAGATCTGAAGGGAAGCTTATAGGTGAAAAAGAGACAGAGAGTGGGGTAGCAAGAGCTACTCCACCTCCCACTAAGGCAGCTCATCTGAGAGTCTCATTGATGGGAGCAGGGACCTTGCCATGGGGAGATGAGGGCCTGGCATAAAAACACAGGAAATTGCCAAGGGAAGTCTTTCTTTTGTTGCTCCCAGCAGCAGTCAGGAGCTATTTATTCCTACATCTGATCCATCCGTTTATTTTCCGCTAATATAAGCCAGAGGTAAAGACAAGCAAGAAATAAGGGTACGCATCTGTAAACATGAGCGACACACTTCTCCTCTTCAGCTGATCAGTGCAATTGAACCATTTTGTCAAAAAACAATCAGCAGCCGACCTCCTGCGAACAAATCGATCAAGTCACGGCACCGATGCATCAAGTTGGAGGCCGTTTACAGGAAACATAAAATGTCCTCTGAAGCAGAGTTAAGATGAACACTGTACATAAATGTTATTTATCACTGTCAACAGAGAGCCAGTGCAAAGGCTGCTCTCAACTAAGCTATAAATATGAATGTACTGATAAGACATCACACGCCTATACGCATGGAGATAACTTACGGTGACCCACAGGGACACAAGGTTTGATAAAAGGCTATAAGGGATCGAGCAGCATAGATTATTATTATCAGTCGACCATATTTCAAGCAAAAATGCCAAATATTTGCTCGTTCCAGCTTCTCAAATGTGAAGATTAGATGCTTTTCTTTGTTGTACTGAATATGTTTGTGTTAGAAGATGCTGGGATATGGGAAATAGAGGGACTAGTTTCTGATATTTTTTAAAGTGATCTGTTGAAAAAGAAAAATCAATAATGAAAATAATAAAGTTTCAGCCTTGGTAACCTCATATTCTGAGAATATACAGACCAAACAATTGATTGAGTCATCAAATAAATAACTTATATCACAAACAATAAATAGGAATCAAAATGTGTGAAATTTGGCATACATAATTTCTCTGTGACAAATGAGTGCTGAGATTATAGCACATTAGTGATGTATTAGTCGGCTCTAACTCACCATGGAGCTGCTCGCTGTCTGAACCAGCACACCAGATTAGCACCGGTTGAATTAAACTGGTGCGTGTTAGAGTGCTGGGGAGGAAATAATGGGATTGGGGAGAACCCAGATCAAGAGATTTAGTGATGGAGATGTTTAAAACCAGGCGTGTTAAGCCAATAACAGGAAGCTACAGCACCATGGTATGTAATCAACTCATACATGGATGGAGGTTGAAGGAATTACCACAAGGATAGACTCAAACTATGATATAGCTGCAAAGTAACCGTGGCAACAATCCTCATATATTATGCTACATCAGGGGAACTCCAACCGTGAAATTAACAAAATACGCTGTGTTTTGAAAGAGTCTCCAGCCATGCTGTACTTAAACACAGTGGTGCTTTGAGCTAAATGCAAATATCCTGATGTTTAGTATGCTTAATTTTACTATGTTCACCATCTTAGCTTAGCAAGTTAGCATGCTAACGTTTGCTAATTAGCAATAAACACAAAGGGCGGCTGAGACTGATAAACCTAAGATATTGGATAAATTCAATTTTATACGTATGTAAACTATTACATGCAAACTTCACAGTTGAGCAAACCTCAGTCAACTTTCTCCTTTCCTGTACTTAGATATGCTATGTGCTAGCGTGTCTATGTTGAAAATAAAACTACATTTTGAAGATGGTTGAGAGACAAAATATAAATAAATATAAAATGTATTGATTTAGATTAGTTATCATTTTGCTTTTACATTGCATTTACAGAGAAACTAAACTCTGGCTCTAGATAGAGACTAAAACACAAGCTAATTAATTAAACAATCATTAGATAGTGTTCTTCTACAGAGAAAGTTACTAGTTACCGATCGTTAGCTAGCTGGTTACAGCCAATGGCTAATGTTTGCAAAACAAGCTAACTATCTAGCTAATTTTTACATCAATCATAGTTAGTTAGCACTTTAGCTAGCACTTTTTTAACATCAAATAACTTAAAAGGTCCCGTGTGTAGAATCTAGTTGGATCTAGTGGTGTAATCGCTGCATTGCAATCTCCTTACATCACCCTCACCTTCGTAGTGTAAAGGAGAAACAACAGTTGAAAGTCCCTGTCTAGAGTAACTATTTAGTTTGTCTGTTCTGGGCTACTGTAGAAACACGTTGTTTCAACATGGCGGCCTCCATGAAAGAGGACCCGCTCTTACTGTAGATATAAAAGGAGAATTTTACGTAACAAAAACAAAAAGATTCTTATTTTCAGGGGATCATACATGCATGAAAACATAGTTATGAATATTATATTCCATGATTGCCTTATTCTGAAAATAAAGGCCCCAAATCTTACACACTGCACTCCACCTGCACACTTGTCTCTTTTATTGTTCAACCATCTTCAAAATGTGGATGTATTGTCAACACAGTTGAGCTAGCACATAGCATATCTAAGATAACTGAGGCTTGCTCACCTGTGATTGAAGGACAGATAAAAAGGGACGGGGCTTAAGAAGAATATTTCAGTTTGGACCAAACTTGCCTGACAGACCAACGTGCTCGGAGCCACATCACCACCTTTGCTAACATGGACGATGATCTGAAGTTTTTTTCCGCTTTGTTTTGTTTGGCAGTTAGCCATGCTATCGGCGGCTTACTCTGAGGTGCCCTAAAAATAGGATCACTCGTCCACATTGGTATTCTCTGCCTCTGCTTTATGTTTACCTCCTCCAACATTATCTCTTTCTTACCTAACAGCAGCTCTTTGGACAAATATGGAGACGAAATTTAAAAGTTCTGAACGGCTAAATCCGGCAAACTGTGTTACGTGTGCCAAGGCGAAGGACTGTACTTCCTGAGGGAAAGCTCAATACACCGAGTCCGATGCATCATGTTGCAACTGAATAATGTACCGGTTACACAAACCACTGCACCTGCAATTGAATTCAAATCCAGTCAGCCTGTGAGACACAAATCAACACTGAAATGTTAAAAAGCGAGGGAGTGTTTGGTGCAGGCTGATGACTGAAACACATGAAAGAGGGGTTTAAAAAATGTAGTTTGTGATGTATGAATTATAAATGAAATGCAGCCTCATACCGGGTCACCAACAGTGTTATCCATCATTAAGATTACCGCATGCACTCTGTGGGCTACTAAATGCTCTGCTGTATAATTTCCACATTATCTTAATGCTGTTTTCTTTTACATGACCACTGTGCTGTGCTCTGAGGGCTCATAACTTCTCTCATCTGCAAAACAAACTTATCTCATCTCAGCAAAGTGAGTGAAATTATCACAGAAATAACATCCTGAATATTTTACATGATATTGTCCTAAGCGTGTTAATTCAACTGTTCTCGTGCAGAGATAGAAAAGAGTTTTTAGTTCACCAACAATGACGAGTTAAGGTGAAATTTGACATTCGGCTCCTGCCTGGAGGGGGAATCAGCCGTGATTCTGTGACCAGGGAAGAGAAGCCTCCTGTGGGGAAGCTGGCAGACAGACGCACCTCCCCATGGGAGGGCTCCAGAGGTACGACAGAGATATATCCAGAGAATATAAATGGAAAGCAAAACAGCCGCAGACCAAATGGGATGGAATAATGGCTGGAATACAAACAAACTGACAGAAATCCAAAGATCGGAAATCTAACGGTGTGCTTTTATCGATGAATTGATCATCAAAAGTGTTGCAGATTCATTTTCTTAGCGATGTATCGACTCGTTTCACCTTTACTCTTGACACTAAATACTGTAAATGCATTCTTCCATTCATTTGAGTGGGAGCGGTGCGTTGAGAGTAGAGTAGAGTAAACCACGGGTTTTTCTGCCAAAAAACACAGCAGGCGGAGAAGTTGAGCTGAAACCGACTTTTGGAAAACCACAGCCTGGCGTCCAGTGTGGCCAGCAATCAGACACTCAGACCTCCACAGTCAGCCTGTAAATATGTGTTCCTGTGTTGTATATTTGATATTTTCATGTGTATATTGTGGGGTTTTTTTCTAAATTTTGTCTATTTGACTTCCATTTTTCATTGCTCACTTGACTATTCTCATAGTTTCTACTGTTTTATGCTTTTTGTTAGGTGCTGTATACATAAACTTTATGATTATTATATTATTATATGTGTATCTGAAAGTCAAACAGAACTACACACTGTCAGCATGTGATCCAAAGAGCTCTATATATGGTTCTACCTTCAGACACACACACCTGTACTGAGGCCAAACCCAAGGTGGGGCTGAGGGGAAGTAAACAGTGCGAATCTGATAAGTGTGTCGCTGCACTGACTGAAAAAATGATTTCAAGTCTTAACAGGTCGCTCTCTGCACACACCCACACACACGCTGACTCGTGGCGGGCTGAGCTGCACACGTGCACATTATTCAGAGGCCACACAGACAATATGTCTGTCAAAAAGTGACGACAGACCACGCTGCTGCACCAAGTTACAGAGTTTTTTAATGAGTCTCTGAGCTCTTTGGGTTCATTTATTTTGTTATTCACTGACTGAAATTGTAATTCCAGTCGCAACAGCGCTTCTTTCAAGTCACTATCACGTTTAATTCTGCTCCTAAAGTCTCTTTATTTGACTCAATAGCACTTCAATCATGCGCCAAATAGTTTCTTCTTCAGTACTGAGAGTCCGTGTTGACTTTTGCATCAATCAGATCCACCAAAAATCTGTGAGAAGGCGATAAAGACGCTGGAGGATCAATGGAAAGTTTCTGAAATGCTTTTAGCATCATTACTGAAAGTGTGAAACCTCGACAGAGCATGAAGAAACGGTTCTGTTACAGCAGAATGTTGCGGGCGCGACGCTGTTTTGGTCGGTTCTCCACGCCACAACTACAAACTCCAACAAGAACGTTTTGCCCGCCAGACTTTGTTAAAGGTCCAGTGTGTATTTCTGTGCAGGAATTAAATATAATATGTTTTCATTAGTGTATTATAACATGAATATATAAATCGCAGTAAGCTCGGGTCCTCTTCCATGGAGTCCGCCATTTATTTATTTATTTTTTTAAGATATTTTTTGGCTTTTTTCAAGCTTTATTTTTGATAGCAACAGCTGAAGAGTGACAGGAATGTGGGGAAACAGAGATGGGGAATGACATGCAGCAAAGGGCCGCAGATCAGATTCGAACCCTGGGGCGGCAAGGCTTCGTACACGGGGCGGATGCTCTACCAACTGAGCTAATCGACACCCTGGAGTCCGCCATTTTGAACCACCATTTTTGTACAGTAGCTCAGAACAGACAAACTACAGCTGATCTAGATATGGCTTTTATGAATTGATATGATTTTTGGCAGAGTTTTTCCTACATGCTTGGAAGGAGAAGGTGAGACATGGGATCTGCAACTTCACTGCCAGGTGCCACTAAATCCTACACACTGGACCTTTAACTTGCTCAGATTCGAATGGTTTACATGCTTTTAAATATGTAAATATGCTACATGGTTAAATTGTTTCCCTTTTGACTGTTTTAATGACGCAGTAGGGTGTTTTATTTTGAGCGTTTCTGTGTCTGACTTCCTGCTTGCGGCATCCGTTAAAAATAAAAACAGCCGGGTACTCCCCGCGGAGCTGAGTGGAAACAGACCACGGCGCTGCCGGTGGAGTTTGAAACATCGACTAGCCGAACACGTCAAATCCGTGCCCGGTTACTGAAAGAGCATTTAATTGGAAAGCAGGTCAATATTAAGATTTCTTGTGTTGGGGCGGTGTTTGGCTCGGTTGGTAGAGCAGCCGCCCCATGTGCAAAGGCTCGGACCTTGCTGCGAGAGCCCAGGGTTCGGGTCCGGCCTGTGGCTCTTTCCCGCGTGTCATTCCCCGTCTCTCTCTCCCCACATTTCCTGTCACTCTTCAGCTGTCTCTATCGCAATAAAGCTTGAAAAGGCCAAAAAAATAATCTTAAAAAAAAAAAAAAAAAGATTTCTTGTGTTATATGTAACTTGATGGTAATTTAATTGATCTAGACTCTTGAAGGCTCTCCCGTAGATATCTACAATGAGACACCTGTGAGCAGGTGTGTTCTGTGTAGAGGGCGTGACTCTTGACCGGCCAGATGAATGAGGTAAAAGGTGAACAGGCGCAGGCATTGACTAAATTTCAAGACAGAAAAGTTAACTGAAATATTTGGGAGAGAGTCTCAAAAGTCGACATCACATAACTTTAAGAAATTTGCATTTTACTCTTCCGCTGCTGTGCAGTATGTTTGCTGCGAGATAAGCAGCCACATTTCTAACAGAGCTCTGTAGTTTCTCAGCATGACGTGTCCATCCAGTATGAAAGTGTCACAGTGTTGCAGTAACATGGCCTCAGAAAAAAAAAAAAAACCCAGAGCCTCATTAACAAACCACAGATGGAGGGATGATGGAGGAGGATATGCTCTCATCTCTCCCCTCATGTATTCCCCTTTCTACTCACTCTAAATTGAAACTTTGGTCAATTAAGACGAAATACGGGACTACTGGTGTAGACAAACAGAGAACACTAAAAAGTGGTTAGTCAATCAAAGTGTTGCATGAGCCAAAACGTGTGCATGCAGAGAAAACAGAGCGTTCTTCAAGGGTTACAGGTTCTGGATGAACGTCTAGAGACCTACAGTCACTCAAACAAAAGAATAAACTAGACTGACATATTAGAATAAACAGCTAGCAGCTCCGTGAGGATTATAGTCACAGTGCTGCTGCAATTCATCCTGAGGGCAACTTGAGCGTCTGTTTCATGGCACTCTAATTTAAGCATTTCTCTAAAACAACATGATGGAAAGTCGTATAATTCAATATAATATAATTCACTGTCTGGGAGCCACAATGACTGTACCAAGTGGCAACTCTGTGGCTGCGAAGTGCTAAAAACTAATTCCTCGAGCGGAGTCTACAGTCATGCTAACAGCTCTGTGAAGCTTAACATGCTAATGCGTTCACAATAACAATGCTAACATGCTGATGTTTAGCAGCTAATGTTATTTCACCATTTCAGTTAGCGTATTAGCATCATAACATTCGCTAATTTGCCATTAAAGTCCAGCTGAGGCCAAGCGGCAACCTCTGCGGCTGTGAAGTGAAGCCAGCGCGGAAGTGCCAAAAACTGCAGTTCCTCAAACGTCCACTTGAGGCTGACTCCAGAAGTGAGTCAGTCTCCATAAGTCCCTATGTTAAAATGGCCAACTTCACAGCAGAAATAAACATGTTTACAGCCTGGTACAAAAAACAGTTTTGGTCTCTATAGCTAATTTCCCCGTTCATGACAACTGTACTGAGGGTGAATTTTTATACAACTCACCTGTTCAAATTATATTAAGGCTTAAAGTTATGCAGTACTAACAGTGTGGATGCTTTGATTGACAGGTAGGTGCCGTCACATGATGGTCTGTTTGAGCAACCAGGCGTCAGGTCCGCCGATAATCCACGTTCAGAATGAGAAGAGCTTTTCGTAACAACAACAGTGCATTTCAAAGCACGAAGCCGAAACTATCCAAGCAATGATTTTACTTTGAAATCAGACAGTGATAAATGAGGCGTGGAGCTGCCAGTCTTATCTGTTTGTAGTGACCGCACTAATGTCTCTAAATGAAGGATGCTAATGATATTTCATGATAGAGTGATATATTTAGAGTCAGAGTTAATTTCCTACAATTTAAAAGGATCACTGGCGTGGTGTAAACCTTCTGTAAAACTACACTGAGCTCGAAAGAAGAGAGCAACATCTTCGTCAACTCTGTTGACTACACCAGGAAGGAAAAACTAGGCAATACAGTTCATCAATAAATCACACTCCAGTGAGAAACAGGGTGATTATCGAGTTAAAAATCAATGAGCTGCTTACAATCCATTTACTTTCGAGGGAGCTCAGCATCAACTAATGACTTGCTAATGCAGCAGCTACACACACACAAAGCTTTAAGCTAGAGGGAGGGTTTACACAATCTGAACCACATGTATGTTTGTATATGACCTGCTTTATACACCCACATACAGTTTGGGATTCAATGGAGAGAGAAAAAAAAAAGTTGTAATCCCTCCTTTTCTCTCTCCTCTCCTCTTCTGTAATCTGAGATTTTAATCTCCGCTATCCAGAGCAAAGATTACCCAGCAGCCGTCGCTCCCCCGTTCAAGCGGAGGCCTAAAAAAATGCTCCGGAGGGAAAGAAAACAGGCTGGATGAGGCTACAGATGTGTGAGGCGGTAATCTTGAGGAAATAGATAGAAAGAGGAGGAAGAAGGAGTGATGAAGAAGGAGGGAGCGAGGGCGAGAAAATCCTGCTGTAACGAGTCGAGGTCGGAGTTTGAACCCAGGTGGAACAACAGAATCAGAAAATTAGTTTTAGTACTCAAACAAGTAAAGGTCAGTTTACACTGTGACCTTTCAGTCTCATCAGCTTTAGTCGTCTAGTTTTCCAAACCACTGAACAGACTGACATACAGTTAAATTACTGGATGAATCATTTTATGATGCTTCTCTCATAACATTACTCAGCAACATTAATCAACAACAAAACAAGAGCTATATAAATACTGTGAAACACAATCAATCAATGTATTCACAAACTGTGCCTTTAAACGAGCAATCAGGACATCCGTAACGTTGTGATGTCACAACTATACAGACGCCACCTTTGGCCACACCCCCAGCGCAGCCAACCCAGACACAGCGTACGCCTGTGGCCAGAAAACAGCCAATCAGAAGGGAGGCTGCAGTTCCCCAAACGTGTCCATAAGCCACCATGTTAAAATGTCCAACTTCATTGGGGGGTGAATTTTTAAAGAACTCACCTGTTCAAATTATATTGAGACTTAAAGTTCAGCTGAATTAACAACGTGGACGTCAGCGATTGACAGGTAGGTGCCGTTACAGGTGTCTTGTTTGAGCAACTAGGCTCCATTCAGCCCGCCTCAGCTTCACCGATGATCCACGAATTTGCTGATTTTTAGATTAGCTGGGAGGCGGTAGAGGCAGGGCAGCCAACATGGCGGCGGCCAGAGCCACCACACTGAGCTTCAAAACGGCTCTTTGGGTGGATTTCATCCACTCCTTATACTGTGAGTGGTTTTTGCTAAGAGTTCCAGAGAAAACTCTGAGAGAGATGTAAAACTATATTGAGATGTGAGATACTTCAAATCACAAATTTATCTTCTTATAAATATCAAAACTTTAAATAAAACACTGGAAAAGTGTAAAATGTGGGACCTTTAAATAAACACACACTTAAGTAGACTGTCTAACAATCTGCAAATATAACCAAACTAGAGCTGCAACTAAGGATTAATTATCCTTATTCATTTTCTCTATTAATTGAATTGTCTATAAAATGTCTGAAATCAGTAAAGATTGCTGCTTTTGTAATATTACTCTGTGGTTCGGAGCAGTTTCGAGTGTGCTTTCACAGCTAAAACTGACGAATAAGAGAGAATAAAACTGTCTTTTGCAGCCCGGCCAGCAGCATCACTGCTAGCTGGGATGATGATGATGATGAAGACAAAGCTGTTGTCCACTATCAGTGCTCAAACTGAGCACCAACTTCAACAAGTCCCTGTGTTGCTGTGAAAATCACTGAGATCTGTTAAGATTTGTTGCCAAGTTTGTGACAGTGAAATGTTCTTTAACTGTAAACTGAAGAACCTAAAATGACTTTCTTTGCTTGTTTTTCACCTCGAAAAAAGGATCCGGCGGTCTGATTCCCAATATATTTAGTTTGAAAACCATTTTAATGGAACAAAAGCTTTAAAGAAGTTCTGATACTCTTGATAACTGGGACGTACCATAAGCCGCTCCTGCAGACACGCTCTGTATTTAGACTCCAAATATAACAGAGGAAAGAGTTCAGGCGCCTTCGACACCTCTACAGAGAGACGCTCCATTTTTGGACGCCTGGTTCAGAACAAAACGCACGCACCGACACACCAACGTACTCACTGGTGCAGAGTACAATGAACTGCTGGCACGAGTACAAACCAGAGCTCTCGTAGTAACTTTGCAGTCTGAATGACCCCGCATTCTTCTGCCAACACACATGAAAACACTCGCTGTAGTTACATAACAGTGACCAGCAGGTGTGTGTGTGTTAGGAGCTCTTTATCATTTATTTATGATGCTGACTTTATTTACAACAGAGCTGAAACTATCAGTTGATTAATTAATTAATTAGTCAGCTGAGAGAAGTAAATATTTTTAACATATCAGCCAGCCAAAAGGTAAATAATGTCTGGTTTTCTTAGTTTTCTATGATAGTAAAGTGAATTTTGTGGAGTTTATGTCTGTTGGTCTGATTAATTAGTAATATAAACTTGTTAGTTGCAGGCCTAATTTACACAGAGTACATTTGTTGGAGTATGTGTACTACTAAGGGCTGTAACAAACTTTTATTTTTCATTAATTGATCATTTTTAGTCTATAAAACATGGTGAAAAACGCAAGAAAACATCAAAGACTGTCATTTTAAATTACTTCTTTAGCCCAACCACCAGTCTAAACCACCAAAGATATAAAACTTCCATCATCTGAACAGGTGAGTTGTATAAAGATTCACCCTCAGTACAGTTGTCATGAACGGGGAAATTAGCTATAGAGACCAAAACTGTTTTTTGTACCAGGCTGTAAACATGTTTATTTCTGCTGTGAAGTTGGACGTTTTAACATGGGGACTTATGGACACTAACTCACTTCTGTAGCCAGCCTCAAGTGGACGTTTGAGGAACTGCAGTTTTTGGAACTTGCACATAGGCTTCACTTTACAGCCACGGAGGTTGGCGCTTGGTAGAAACACATATTTTCACATAATGTGTTGATTCATTCATTTCTGATTATGCATGTGTGTGTGTGTTTGCCCAACACAGGATCTCTTTGATGGGCAGAGTACTTGTGTGTTGGTTAATCCACACCGTGTTGCTCACACACCCAGCATCGCTGCTGTTTTGTGTCTATTCACCGTCAGCTTAGCCCACTCAGTCGCTAATCCAAAAGCACAGAGCGATGAGGCGCAGAGATAAGCCAGTGTACCTACACATGAAATGTTTCACCAATTTACATTTCACAGATTTCACTCCTTCCTCCTCTCACGCTCACGTCCGTCCGCCCATCCGTCCGCCCGCCCGCCCTCGTTTTAAGTTAAAGCTGCCGCTTTTTCCAGGATACCACGCAGATTCCACCGGTTGCCCCGACAACAGACGCGATTGAGTAGATCACATCTCGCCCGTAATGACCAATGAAGCGAGTCGAAGGCGAAGGCGAAGACCATCAGTCACCTCCCATTCAAAGACGCTCACCCCCCCCCCACCACCAGTTTTGTTCTCTTTCAGTGGCCAAACAATGGCCACAGCTTAGCTCATCACTGTGATTTGTGGTGCTGATGGTCAACTCTGTTTGTGTGTGTGTGTGTGTGTGTGTGTGTGTGTGTGCACTGCCCATAGGCGTGCTGCAAGAACTGGTTTTCCTGTATCCTTCAGAGGCAGGGCAAAAACAACAAGTCCTGACCTGTTGAGTATAATTAAATGTTGTGTTGTTAACGGCAATAACTATTAACACCCAAGGCTGGGAAACACTCGGTCTATTTTCTGTCCATCTATTGTTCTGTTTGTTGTTCGTGTGATAATAAAGTCTTTAAATAAGCCGCTTGAGCACTCAAAGCTGAACAGAGACCAGGTCTATTGAGCTAATGAGATATTGCTGCAATTGCTGATTATTCCGCGGTGAGTGGCAACTAAAGAAAACTAAGAAAACAACCTCCTAATGTCTGAATTTTAATGAACTCTTGATCCTGGCTGGTAGCACCACCAAGGATTACAAGAGACTAAATATAAACCAAACGAGCAGAGCCTGTTCTTCTTTTGTTTTGAGTTTGTTGTGTCAACCATCAGTTATGAATCTGTGACTAACCGTTATTTTTTACAACTGTCTGATCCTTAGACAACATGAATATTTTCTTTAGTCCTCCATGACAGTTAACTGAATAAATGAGACATTTCAGGATGTCACCATGGGCATTTTCTGACATTTTAAAGGACCTAACAACTAAACGACTAACAGAGAAAATGATCAATAGATTCATAATGAAAATAATCGTTGGTTGCGGCCCGAGCTAACAGCGATATAAACAGAGAAAACCAGCAAATCTTCACATATGAGAAGCTGAAACCAAAGAACCAAAGATTATAATGAAATATTTTTAGGTTTTGGACTGCTGCTTGGACAAAGCAACATGTTTGAAGATGTCACCTTGAACTGTGGGAACTCTGATCGACATCTTCCAAATCAATTAGTTGATTCCTCAAGGATTTGTCAGGTTAATTGATAATGGATATAATCATTAATTGCAGCCCTAAATTGACATTTTCTGTCCATGAACTTATCAATTCAGCTGTAACTGGTTATTTGTCGGTATCATGCTGATCTAACAGAGGCCTGGTGATGACAGCGTGTTTTACAGTCAGTGCATGGTGCATTTCTCTGCCAAAACAAACTAAACTCATGAACAAACCTCAACCCGCCTCGACTGATGTTTGCTGTTTCAGTAACAAACAAATCCGTCAGCTTTCTGCCAAGAAAGTGTGTTTATTGGCATGAACCTAAAGAAGAATCAAGAAAATCTTGCTCAGAGGAGGAAGCACACCATCCAACCTCTTTCCTCTACATCAAACACACACACACAAAAGTCCAAATCTTCCCCTTTGAAAGTGATCTAACGATAGCGACAGAAAAGGCTGCTCGATGCATTAATTATACACCGCCACCACCACCCCCACACACTCACGGTTTAGGCTTATGTAAACAGACATGAGATCGGCCTAACCTTTTGAGAACCATCCATATTGATAATTCAATGATCCAAGTCAACCGCAGTGCCGCTGCCTGCCTGAACTAATCAATTTCCTCGCCGGTGTCAGTCGCCTTCCCTTTTCATGGCAGGACAGGTAAACTCAGCGGGTCGCCTGTATCTGTGTGATGGGAGGTGAAGGAACAGAGGAGATGCAGAGGAAATGATAAATCTTTTACACTGTGAGAGACACATGTGTGTTTACAAAGTCAATGCAAAGGTTTGACATTAGCATTTCCTGGA